>JBBGZY010000549.1:1258095-2516191 GCA_037952925.1 Lithobates clamitans | reverse complement strand
GACCCTACATACTACATCCCCACATCACACACTACACTGACCCTACATACTACACCCCACATCACACACACACACTACACTGACCCTACATACTACACCCCCACATCACACAATACACTGACCCTACATACTACACCCCCACATCACACACTACACTGACCCTACATACTACACCCCCACATCACACAATACACTGACCCTACATACTACACCCCCACATCACACACACTACACTGACCCTACATACTACACCCCCACATCACACACTACACTGACCCTACATACTACACCCCCACATCACACACACTACACTGACCCTACATACTACACCCCCACATCACACACTACACTGACCCTACATACTACACCCCCACATCACACACACTACACTGACCCTACATACTACACCCCCACATCACACACTACACTGACCCTACATACTACACCCCCACATCACACACACTACACTGACCCTACATACTACACCCCCACATCACACACTACACTGACCCTACATACTACACCCCCACATCTCACACTACACTGACCCTACATACTACACCCCCACATCACACACTACACTGACCCTACATACTACACCCCATCAACACACACACTCACACTACACTGACCCTACATACTACACCCCCACATCACACACTACACTGACCCTACATACTACACCCCACATCACACACTACACTGACCCTACATACTACACTCCACATCACACACTACACTGACCCTACATACTACACCCCCACATCACACACTACACTGACCCTACATACTACACCCCCACATCACACACACTACACTGACCCTACATACTACACCCCACATCACAAACACTACACTGACCTTACATACTACACCCCCACATCACACACACTACACTGACCTTACATACTACACCCCCACATCACACACACTACACTGACCCTACATACTACACCCCCACATGACACACTACACTGACCCTGCATACTACACCCCCACATCACACACTACACTGACCCTACATACTACACCCCCACATCACACACTACACTGACCCTACATACTACACCCCACAATACACACTACACTGACCCCACATACTACACCCCCACATCACACACACTACACTGACCCTACATACTACACCCTCACATCACACACACTACACTGACCCTACATACTACACCCTCACATCACACACACTACACTGACCCTACATACTACACCCCACATCACACACTACACTGACCCTACATACTACAACCCCATATCACACACTACACTGACCCTACATACTACACCCCCACATCACACACACTACACTGACCCTACATACTAAACCCCCACATCAAACACTACACTGACCCTACATACTACACCCCACATCATGGACACTATACTGACCCTACATACTACACCCCACATCACACACTACACTGACCCTACATACTACACCCCCACATCACACACTACACTGACCCTACATACTACACCCCCACATCACACACTACACTGACCCTACATACTACACCCCCACATCACACACTACACTGACCCTACATACTACACCCCCACATCACACACTACACTGACCCTACATACTACACCCCACATCACACACTACACTGACCCTACATACTACACCCCCCACATCACACACTACACTGACCCTACATACTACACCCTCACATCACACACACTACACTGACCCTACATACTACAATCCCACATCACACACACTACACTGACCCTACATACTACACCCCACATCACACACGACACTGACCCTACATACTACACCCCCACATCACACACACTACACTCACCCTACATACTACACCCCACATCACACCCTACACTGACCCTACATACTACACTCCACATCACACTACACTGACCCTACATACTACACCCCCACATCACACACACTACACTGACCCTACATACTACACTGAACATCACACACTACACTGACCCTACAAACTACACCCCCACATCACACACTACACTGACCCTACATACTACACCCCACATCACACACTACACTGACCCTACATACTACACCCCACATCACACACTACACTGACCCTACATACTACACCCCCACATCACACACCCTACACTGACCCTACATACTGCACCCCCACATCACACACTACACTGACCCTGCATACTACACCCCCACATTACACACTACACTGACCCTACATACTACACCCCCACATCACACACTACACTGACTCTACATACTACACCCCCACATCACACACACTACACTGACCCTACATATTACACCCCCACATCACACACACTACACTGACCTTACATACTACACCCCCACATCACACACTACACTGACCCTACATACTACACTTCCCACATCACACACACTACACTGACCCTACATACTACACCTCCACATCACACACACTACACTGACCCTACATACTACACTCCCACATCACACACTACACTGACCCTACATACTACATCCCGACATCACACACTACACTGACCCTGCATACTACACCCCACATCACACAATACACTGACCCTACATACTACACCCCCACATCACACACTACACTGACCCTACTTACTACACCCCCACATCACACACACTACACTGACCCTACATACTACACCCCACATCACACAATACACTGACCCTACATACTACACCCCCACATCACACACTACAATGACCCTACATACTACACTCCCACATCACACACACTACACTGACCCTACATACTACACCCCCCACATCACACACACTACACTGACTCTACATACTACACCCCTACATCACACACACTACACTGACCCTACATACTACACCCCACCTCACACACTCCACTGACCCTACATACTACACCCCCACATCACACACTCCACTGACCCTACATACTACACCCCCACATCACACACTACACAGACCCTACATACTACACCCCACATCACACACTCCACTGACCCTACATACTACACCCCACATCACAAACTCCACTGACCCTACATACTACACCCCCACATCACACACTACACTGACCCTAAATACTACACGCCCACATCACACACACACTACACTGACCCTACACACCACATTTCCACATCACACACAATACACTGACACTACATACTACCCCCCACATCACACACTACACTGACCCTACATACTACACCCCCACATCACACACTACACTGACCCTACATACTACACCTTCACATCACACACTACACTGACCCTACATACTACACCCCCACATCACACACTACACTGACCCTACATACTACACCCCCACATCACACACACTACACTGACCCTACATACTACACCCCCACATCACACACTACACCCCACATCACACACTACACTGACCCTACTTACTACACCCCATATCACACACTACACTGACCCTACATACTACACCTAACATCACACACTACACTGACCCTACATACTACACCCCCACATCACACACACTACACTGACCCTACATACTGCACTCCACATCACACACACTACACTGACCCTACATACTACACCTCCACATCACACACTACACTGACCCTACATACTACACCCTCACATCACACACACTACACTGACCCTACATACTACACCCCCACATCACACACTACACTGACCCTACATACTACATCCCACATCACACACACTACACTGACCCTACATACTACATCCCACATCACACACACTACACTGACCCTACATACTACACTCCACATCACACCCACTGACCCTACATACTACACTCCACATCACACACACACTACACTGACCCTACATACTACACCCCCACATCACACACACTACACTGACCCTACATACTACACCCCCACATCACACACTACACTGACCCTACATACTACACCCCACATCACACTCTACACTGACCCTACATACTACACTCCACATCACACACTACACTTACCCTACATACTACACCCCCACATCACACACTACACTGACCCTACATACTACACCTCACATCACACACACACTACACTGACCCTACATACTACACCCCCACATCACACACTACACTGACCCTACATACTGCACCCCACATCACACACTACACTGACCCTACATACTACACCCCACATCACACACTACACTGACCCTACATACTACACCCCGCATCACACACTACACTGACCCTACATACTACACCCTACATCACACACACACTACACTGACCCTACATACTACACCCCCCCATCACACACACTACACTGACCCTACATACTACACCCCCACATCACACACACTACACTGACCCTACATGCTACACCCCCACATCACATACACTACACTTACCTTACATACTACACCCCACATCACACACACTACACTGACCCTACATACTACACCCCACATCACACACACTACACTGACCCTACATACTACACCCCCACATCACACACACTACACTGACTCTACATACTACACCCCCACATCACACACTACACTGACCCTACATACAACACCCCCACATCACACACTACACTGACCCTACATACAAAACCCCCACATCACACACTACACTGACCCTACATACAAAACCCCCACATCACACACTACACTGACCTTACATACTACACCCCACAACACACACACACACTACACTGACCTTACATACTACACCTCCACATCACACACACTATACTGACCCTACATACTACACCCCCACATCACACACTACACTGACCCTACATCCTACACCCCCACATCACACACTACACTGACCCTACATACTACACCCCACATCACACACACTACACTGACCCTACATACTACACCCCCACATCACACACACTACACTGACTCTACATACAACACCCCGACATCACACACTACACTGACCCTACATACTACACCCCCACATCACACACTACACTGACCCTACATGCTACACCCCCACATCACACACTACACTGACCCTGCATACTACACCCCCCACATCACACACACTACACTGACCCTACATACTACACCCCCACATCACACACTACACTGACCCTACATACAACACCCCCACATCACACACTACACTGACCCTACATACTACACCCCCACATCACACACACTACACTGACCTTACATACTACACCCCACATCACACACTACACTGACCCTACATACTATACCCCCACATCACACACTACACTGACCCTATATACTACACCTCCACATCACACACACTACACTGACCCTACATACTACACCCCACATCACACACTACACTGACCCTACATACTATACCCCCACATCACACACTACACTGACCCTATATACTACACCTCCACATCACACACACTACACTGACCCTACATACTACACCCCACATCACACACACTACACTGACCCTACATACTACACTCCACATCACACACTACATTGACCCTACATACTACATCCCCACATCACACACTACACTGACCCTACATACTACACCCCACATCACACACACACACTACACTGACCCTACATACTACACCCCCACATCACACACTACACTGACCCTACATACTACACCCCCACATCACACACTACACTGACCCTACATACTACACCCCCACATCACACAATACACTGACCCTACATACTACACCCCCACATCACACACACTACACTGACCCTACATACTACACCCCCACATCACACACTACACTGACCTTACATACTACACCCCCACATCACACACACTACACTGACCTTACATGCTACACCCCCACATCACACACACTACACTGACCCTACATACTGCACCCCCACATCACACACTACACTGACCCTGCATACTACACCCCCACATCACACACTACACTGACCCTGCATACTACACCCCCACATCACACACACTACACTGACCCTACATACTGCACCCCCACATCACACACTACACTGACCCTGCATACTACACCCCCACATCACACACTACACTGACCCTACATACTACACCCCCACATCACACACTACACTGACCCTACATACTACACCCCCACATCACACACTACACTGACCCCACATACTACACCCCCACATCACACACTACACTGACCCTACATACTACACCCCCACATCACACACTACACTGACTCTACATACTACACCCCCACATGACACACTACACTGACCCTACATACTACACCCCCACATCACACACACTACACTGACCTTACATACTACACCCCCACATCACACACACTACACTGACCCTACATACTGCACCCCCACATCACACACTACACTGACCCTGCATACTACACCCCCACATCACACACTACACTGACCCTACATACTACACCCTCACATCACACACATTACACTGACCTTACATACTACACCCCCACATCACACACACTACACTGACCTTACATGCTACACCCCCACATCACACACACTACACTGACCCTACATACTACACCCCCACATCACACACTACACTGACCCTACATACTGCACCCCCACATCACACACTACACTGACCCTACATACTACACCCCACATCACACACTACACTGACCCTACATACTACACCCCCACATCACACACACTACACTGACCCTACATACTACACCCCACATCACACACTACACTGACCCTACATACTACACCCCACATCACACACTACACTGACCCTACATACTACACTCCACATCACACACTACACTGACCCTACATACTACACCCCCACATCACACACTACACTGACCCTACATACTACACTCCACATCACACACACACTACACTGACCCTACATACTACACCCCACATCACAAACACTACACTGACCTTACATACTACACCCCCACATCACACACACTACACTGACCTTACATACTACACCCCCACATCACACACACTACACTGACCCTACATACTACACCCCCACATGACACACTACACTGACCCTGCATACTACACCCCCACATCACACACTACACTGACCCTACATACTACACCCCCACATCACACACTACACTGACCCTACATACTACACCCCCACATCACACACTACACTGACCCCACATACTACACCCCCACATCACACACTACACTGACCCTACATACTACACCCCCACATCACACACTACACTGACTCTACATACTACACCCCGACATCACACACTACACTGACCCTGCATACTACACCCCACATCACACAATACACTGACCCTACATACTACACCCCCACATCACACACTACACTGACCCTACATACTACACCCCAACATCACACACTACACTGACCCTACTTACTACACCCCCACATCACACACCACACTGACCCTACATACTATACCCCACAATACACACTACACTGACCCCACATACTACACCCCCACATCACACACTACACTGACCCTACATACTACACCCTCACATCACACACACTACACTGACCCTACATACTACACCCTCACATCACACACACTACACTGACCCTACATACTACACCCTCACATCACACACACTACACTGACCCTACATACTACACCCTCACATCACACACACTACACTGACCCTACATACTACACCCTCACATCACACACACTACACTGACCCTACATACTACACCCTCACATCACACACACTACACTGACCCTACATACTACACCCCACATCACACACTACACTGACCCTACATACTACAACCCCATATCACACACTACACTGACCCTACATACTACACCCCCACATCACACACACTACACTGACCCTACATACTACACCCCACATCATGGACACTATACTGACCCTACATACTACACCCCACATCACACACTACACTGACCCTACATACTACACCCCCACATCACACACTACACTGACCCTACATACTACACCCCCACATCACACACTACACTGACCCTACATACTACACCCCCACATCACACACTACACTGACCCTACATACTACACCCCCACATCACACACTACACTGACCCTACATACTACACCCCACATCACACACTACACTGACCCTACATACTACACCCCCCACATCACACACTACACTGACCCTACATACTACACCCTCACATCACACACACTACACTGACCCTACATACTACAATCCCACATCACACACACTACACTGACCCTACATACTACACCCCACATCACACACGACACTGACCCTACATACTACACCCCCACATCACACACACTACACTCACCCTACATACTACACCCCACATCACACCCTACACTGACCCTACATACTACACTCCACATCACACTACACTGACCCTACATACTACACCCCCACATCACACACACTACACTGACCCTACATACTACACTGAACATCACACACTACACTGACCCTACAAACTACACCCCCACATCACACACTACACTGACCCTACATACTACACCCCACATCACACACTACACTGACCCTACATACTACACCCCCACATCACACACCCTACACTGACCCTACATACTGCACCCCCACATCACACACTACACTGACCCTGCATACTACACCCCCACATTACACACTACACTGACCCTACATACTACACCCCCACATCACACACTACACTGACTCTACATACTACACCCCCACATCACACACACTACACTGACCCTACATACTACACCCCACATCACACAATACACTGACCCTACATACTACACCCCCACATCACACACTACAATGACCCTACATACTACACTCCCACATCACACACACTACACTGACCCTACATACTACACCCCCCACATCACACACACTACACTGACTCTACATACTACACCCCTACATCACACACACTACACTGACCCTACATACTACACCCCACCTCACACACTCCACTGACCCTACATACTACACCCCCACATCACACACTCCACTGACCCTACATACTACACCCCCACATCACACACTACACAGACCCTACATACTACACCCCACATCACACACTCCACTGACCCTACATACTACACCCCACATCACACACTCCACTGACCCTACATACTACACCCCCACATCACACACTACACTGACCCTAAATACTACACGCCCACATCACACACACACTACACTGACCCTACACACCACATTTCCACATCACACACAATACACTGACACTACATACTACACCTCCACATCACACACTGCACTGACCCTACATACTACCCCCCACATCACACACTACACTGACCCTACATACTACACCCCCACATCACACACTACACTGACCCTACATACTACACCTTCACATCACACACTACACTGACCCTACATACTACACCCCCACATCACACACTACACTGACCCTACATACTACACCCCCACATCACACACACTACACTGACCCTACATACTACACCCCCACATCACACACTACACCCCACATCACACACTACACTGACCCTACTTACTACACCCCATATCACACACTACACTGACCCTACATACTACACCTAACATCACACACTACACTGACCCTACATACTACACCCCCACATCACACACACTACACTGACCCTACATACTGCACTCCACATCACACACACTACACTGACCCTACATACTACACCTCCACATCACACACTACACTGACCCTACATACTACACCCTCACATCACACACACTACACTGACCCTACATACTACACCCCCACATCACACACTACACTGACCCTACATACTACATCCCACATCACACACACTACACTGACCCTACATACTACATCCCACATCACACACACTACACTGACCCTACATACTACACTCCACATCACACACACTGACCCTACATACTACACTCCACATCACACACACACTACACTGACCCTACATACTACACCCCCACATCACACACACTACACTGACCCTACATACTACACTCCACATCACACACTACACTTACCCTACATACTACACCCCCACATCACACACTACACTGACCCTACATACTACACCTCACATCACACACACACTACACTGACCCTACATACTACACCCCCACATCACACACTACACTGACCCTACATACTACACCCCCACATCACACACTACACTGACCCTACATACTACACCCCCACATCACACACTACACTGACCCTACATACTACACCCCACATCACACACTACACTGACCCTACATACTACACCCCACATCACACACTACACTGACCCTACATACTACACCCCGCATCACACACTACACTGACCCTACATACTACACCCTACATCACACACACACTACACTGACCCTACATACTACACCCCCCCATCACACACACTACACTGACCCTACATACTACACCCCCACATCACACACACTACACTGACCCTACATGCTACACCCCCACATCACATACACTACACTTACCTTACATACTACACCCCACATCACACACACTACACTGACCCTACATACTACACCCCACATCACACACACTACACTGACCCTACATACTACACCCCCACATCACACACACTACACTGACTCTACATACTACACCCCCACATCACACACTACACTGACCCTACATACAACACCCCCACATCACACACTACACTGACCCTACATACAAAACCCCCACATCACACACTACACTGACCCTACATACAAAACCCCACATCACACACTACACTGACCCTACATACTACACCCCCACATCACACACACTACACTGACCTTACATACTACACCCCCACATCACACACACTACACTGACCCTACATACTACACTCCACATCACACACTACATTGACCCTACATACTACATCCCCACATCACACACTACACTGACCCTACATACTACACCCCACATCACACACACACACTACACTGACCCTACATACTACACCCCCACATCACACACTACACTGACCCTACATACTACACCCCCACATCACACACTACACTGACCCTACATACTACACCCCCACATCACACAATACACTGACCCTACATACTACACCCCCACATCACACACACTACACTGACCCTACATACTACACCCCCACATCACACACTACACTGACCCTACATACTACACCCCCACATCACACACACTACACTGACCCTACATACTACACCCCACATCACAAACACTACACTGACCTTACATACTACACCCCCACATCACACACACTACACTGACCCTACATACTACACCCCCACATCACACACTACACTGACCCTACATACTACACCCCACATCACACACACTACACTGACCCTACATACTACACCCCCACATCACACACTACACTGACCCTACATACTACACCCCCACATCTCACACTACACTGACCCTACATACTACACCCCCACATCACACACACTACACTAACCCTACATACTACACCCCACATCACACACTACACTGACCCTACATACTACACCCCACATCACACACTACACTGACCCTACATACTACACCCCCACATCACACACACTACACTGACCCTACATACTACACCCCACATCACACACTACACTGACCCTACATACTACACCCCCACATCACACACTACACTGACCCTACATACTACACCTCCACATCACACACTACACTGACCCTACATACTACACCCCACATCACACACTACACTGACCCTACATACTGCACCCCACATCACACACTACACTGACCCTACATACTACACCCCCACATCACACACACTACACTGACCCTACATACTACACCCCACATCACACACTACACTGACCCTACATACTACACCCCCACATCACACACTACACTGACCCTACATACTACACCTCCACATCACACACTACACTGACCCTACATACTACACCTCCACATCACACACTACACTGACCCTACATACTACACCCCCACATCACACACTACACTGACCCTACATACTACACCCCCACATCACACACACTACACTGACCCTACATACTACACCCCACATCACAAACACTACACTGACCTTACATACTACACCCCCACATCACACACACTACACTGACCTTACATACTACACCCCCACACTACACCCCCACATGACACACTACACTGACCCTGCATACTACACCCCCACATCACACACACTACACTGACCCTACATACTACACCCCACAACACACACACTACACTGACCCTACATACTACACCCCACATCACACACACTACACTGACCCTACATACTACACCCCCACATCACACACACTACACTGACCTTACATACTACACCCCCACATCACACACACTACACTGACCCTACATACTGCACCCCCACATCACACACTACACTGACCCTGCATACTACACCCCCACATCACACACTACACTGACCCTACATACTACACCCTCACATCACACACATTACACTGACCTTACATACTACACCCCCACATCACACACACTACACTGACCTTACATGCTACACCCCCACATCACACACACTACACTGACCCTACATACTACACCCCCACATCACACACTACACTGACCCTACATACTGCACCCCCACATCACACACTACACTGACCCTACATACTACACCCCACATCACACACTACACTGACCCTACATACTACACCCCCACATCACACACACTACACTGACCCTACATACTGCACCCCCACATCACACACTACACTGACCCTACATACTGCACCCCCACATCACACACTACACTGACCCTACATACTGCACCCCCACATCACACACTACACTGACCCTACATACTACACCCCCACATCACACACTACACTGACCCTACATACTACACCCCCACATCACATACTACACTGACCCTGCATACTACACCCCCACATCACATACTACACTGACCCTACATACTACACCCCCACATCACACACACTACACTGACCCTACATACTACACCCCCACATCACACATACTACACTGACCCTACATACTACACCCCCACATCACACACACTACACTGACCCTACATACTACACCCCCACATCACACACTACACTGACCCTACATACTACACCCCACATCACACACTACACTGACCCTACATACTACACCCCCACAACACACACACTACACTGACCCTACATACTACACCCCCACATCACACATACTACACTGACCCTACATACTACACCCCCACATCACACACACTACACTGACCCTACATACTACACCCCGCATCACACACTACACTGACCCTACATACTATACCTCCACATCACACACACTACACTGACCCTACATACTACACCCCCACATCACACACTACACTGACCCTACATAGTACACCCCCACATCACACACTACACTGACCCTACATACTACACCCCACATCACACACTACACTGACCCTACATACTACACCCCCACATCACACACACTACACTGACCCTACATACTACACCCCCACATCACACATACTACACTGACCCTACATACTGCACCCCCACATCACACACTACACTGACCCTGCATACTACACCCCCACAACACACACACTACACTGACCCTACATACTACACCCCACATCACACACTACACTGACCCTACATACTACACCCCCACATCACACACTACACTGACCCTACATACTACACTCCACATCACACACTACACTGACCCTACATACTACACCCCTACATCACACATACTACACTGACCCTACATACTGCACCCCCACATCACACACTACACTGACCCTACATACTACACCCCGCATCACACACTACACTGACCCTACATACTATACCTCCACATCACACACACTACACTGACCCTACATACTACACCCCCACATCACACACTACACTGACCCTACATAGTACACCCCCACATCACACACTACACTGACCCTACATAGTACACCCCCACATCACACACTACACTGACCCTACATACTACACCCCCACATCACACACTACACTGACCCTACATACTACACCCCCACAACACACACACTACACTGACCCTACATACTACACCCCCACAACACACACACTACACTGACCCTACATACTACACCCCCACATCACACACACTACACTGACCCTACATACTACACCCCCACATCACACACTACACTGACCCTACATACTACACCCCCACATCACACACTACACTGACCTTACATACTACACCCCCACATCACACACTACACTGACCCTGCATACAACACCCCCACATCACACACTACACTGACCCTACATACTACACCCCCACATCACACACTACACTGACCCTACATACTACACCACAAATCACACACTACACTGACCCTACATACTACACCCCCACATCACACACTACACTGACCCTACATACTATACCCCACATCACACATTACACTGACCCTACATACTACACCCCACATCACACACTACACTGACCCTACATACTACACCTCCACATCACACACACTACACTGACCCTACATATTACACCCCCACATCACACACTACACTGACCCTACATACTAACCCCCCACATCACACACACTACACTGACCCTACATACTACACCCCCACATCACACACACTACACTGACCCTACATACTACACCCCCACATCACACACTACACAGACCCTACATACTACACCCCCACATCACACACTACACTGACCCTACATACTATGCCCCACATCACACACTACACTGACCATACATACTACACCCCCACATCACACACACTACACTGACCCTACATACTACACCCCCACATCACACACTACACTGACCCTACATACTACACTCCACATCACACACTACACTGACCCTACATACTACACCCCCACATCACACACTACACTGACCTTACATACTACACCCCCACATCACACACACTACACTGACCTTACATGCTACACCCCCACATCACACACACTACACTGACCCTACATACTACACCCCACATCACACACTACACTGACCCTACATACTACACCCCACATCACACAATACACTGACCCTACATACTACACCCCACATCACACACTACACTGACCCTACATACTACACCCCCACATCACACACTACACTGACCCTGCATACTACACCCCCACATCACACACTACACTGACCCTGCATACTACACCCCCACATCACACACACTACACTGACCCTATATACTGCACCCCCACATCACACACTACACTGACCCTGCATACTACACCCCCACATCACACACTACACTGACCCTACATACTACACCCCCACATCACACACACTACACTGACCCTACATACTACACCCCCACATCACACACTACACTGACCCCACATACTACACCCCCACATCACACACTACACTGACCCTACATACTACACCCCCACATCACACACTACACTGACTCTACATACTACACCCCCACATGACACACTACACTGACCCTACATACTACACCCCCACATCACACACACTACACTGACCTTACATACTACACCCCCACATCACACACACTACACTGACCCTACATACTACACCCCACATCACACACTACACTGACCCTACATACTACGCCCCACATCACACACTACACTGACCCTACATACTACACCCCCACATCACACACACTACACTGACCCTACATACTATACCTCCACATCACACACTACACTGACCCTACATACTACACCCCCACATCACACACTACACTGACCCTGCATACTACACCCCCACATCACACACTACACTGACCCTACATACTACACCCTCACATCACACACATTACACTGACCTTACATACTACACCCCCACATCACACACACTACACTGACCTTACATGCTACACCCCCACATCACACACACTACACTGACCCTACATACTACACCCCCACATCACACACTACACTGACCCTACATACTGCACCCCCACATCACACACTACACTGACCCTACATACTACACCCCACATCACACACTACACTGACCCTACATACTACACCCCCACATCACACACACTACACTGACCCTACATACTGCACCCCCACATCACACACTACACTGACCCTACATACTGCACCCCCACATCACACACTACACTGACCCTACATACTACACCCCCACATCACACACTACACTGACCCTACATACTACACCCCCACATCACATACTACACTGACCCTGCATACTACACCCCCACATCACATACTACACTGACCCTACATACTACACTCCACATCACACACTACACTGACCCTACATACTACACCCCCACATCACACACTACACTGACCTTACATACTACACCCCCACATCACACACATTACACTGACCTTACATGCTACACCCCCACATCACACACACTACACTGACCCTACATACTGCACCCCCACATCACACACTACACTGACCCTGCATACTACACCCCCACATCACACACTACACTGACCCTGCATACTACACCCCCACATCACACACACTACACTGACCCCACATACTACACCCCCACATCACACACTACACTGACCCTACATACTACACCCCCACATCACACACTACACTGACTCTACATACTACACCCCCACATGACACACTACACTGACCCTACATACTACACCCCCACATCACACACACTACACTGACCTTACATACTACACCCCCACATCACACACACTACACTGACCCTACATACTGCACCCCCACATCACACACTACACTGACCCTGCATACTACACCCCCACATCACACACTACACTGACCCTACATACTACACCCTCACATCACACACATTACACTGACCTTACATACTACACCCCCACATCACACACACTACACTGACCTTACATGCTACACCCCCACATCACACACACTACACTGACCCTACATACTACACCCCCACATCACACACTACACTGACCCTACATACTGCACCCCCACATCACACACTACACTGACCCTACATACTACACCCCACATCACACACTACACTGACCCTACATACTACACCCCCACATCACACACACTACACTGACCCTACATACTGCACCCCCACATCACACACTACACTGACCCTACATACTACACCCCCACATCACACACTACACTGACCCTACATACTACACCCCCACATCACATACTACACTGACCCTGCATACTACACCCCCACATCACATACTACACTGACCCTACATACTACACCTCCACATCACACACTACACTGACCCTACATACTACACCCTCACATCACACACATTACACTGACCTTACATACTACACCCCCACATCACACACACTACACTGACCTTACATGCTACACCCCCACATCACACACACTACACTGACCCTACATACTACACCCCCACATCACACACTACACTGACCCTACATACTGCACCCCCACATCACACACTACACTGACCCTACATACTACACCCCACATCACACACTACACTGACCCTACATACTACACCCCCACATCACATACTACACTGACCCTGCATACTACACCCCCACATCACATACTACACTGACCCTACATACTACACCTCCACATCACATACTACACTGACCCTACATACTACACCTCCACATCACACACTACACTGACCCTACATACTACACCCCCACATCACACACACTACACTGCCCCTACATACTACACCCCCCACATCCCACACTACACTGATATCACATGGAGAATGGAGGGGCCCTTGTCTAGTAGACAGTATGGGGCCCCATGATTTCTAAAGGCAGTCCTGTGTTGTTTTTAATGAGGTTTTGGTTTCTACATCTGAATTTTTTATATAGGCTAAAAGAAGAGGGTATGGTGGGACTTTAGGTGAGGAACCCATACTGTATATACAATATATATATACACTGTATATGTGCACCTCCATCCCTGTTCATTGCGATACAATGGGAGAGGTTGGGACTTTAAATGATACAAGTAATAACCAACTAAGTGAAAAAGTATTAATGTATTTATTAGCATAAACAATGTGAAGACATTGCATTGGGTACATAAATAACAGTCATTTCTTGTATACAAGACACATCATAAAAGGTTTTTTTAAATATAGAAAATACTCATTGCAATTGACCGTATGGTAAGACATAATATAAAGTGTCATGGGGTCTATAGTGTAATAAAATGATAAACCTTTGTATGATTAGATTGTATATTAGAGTCAAGGCTTGTACATAAGGTGGTTAAAACCCTTCATAGAAATCGACACTGCATCCTATAAAGCTCAACGCGTTTTGTGGATTCATTCTACTCATCAGGAGCGGATTCTGGACATTCCTGCAAAAATTATATATGGACACCATTGTAGTCTAGGTAAAACCCAAGTATTGAAAAAGAAGTAAAATCGGGGGGAGAAAAGTTATCCACCAACCTGAAGTGACTTCCATAGAGTGTTGGATTCAGCCTATGTGATACTGTAAATAAGGGACCACTAGAGATGTCTATCCCGGGAGCTGAGGTCATAGAGGTCCATAGGAGCATCGGGCACATACACAACTCTTCCCAGAAGGATGAAGGTCTCCATATTGTGCTGAGTAATAGAGCCAAATAACGTCTCCAAAGCGATCTATAAGAGAAATGAATGTATATGAGTGTGACCAATCAGATGCTGCTACCTCAGAGTGATAGATACAGCTCATACCCGTCAGGAATGGAGAAGAACCAGAAGATGTGAGTTGGAGAATGTCACCTCGTGTCACCAGAAGGTGAAGATAGAGCACTGAGAGTTTCATGGAGAATTACCTCTCTCAAAAAGAAGCAGAAAATAGAATGAGAGATGTGAATGAATGAAAAGGGAATCCAACGCCCAAGTGAATTCCCTTCTGGTACTACGTGATCCCATGATCCAAGTATGGAGTACAATACCATCAAATAGTGCAGCAGGGAAGCCGATCTGCTCCATGTGGGGATGTATATATGACACCGACATGTCCCCCGGGTAGACGTCTGACGTTTGTTTCATTCCGGATTGAAATTCAGACGAATATTCATTTTTCGGAAAAACAGATGTATCCGAATTACAATAGTACCAAATTTAACCACTTAAGAACCAGAAGGATTTACCCCCTTCATGACTGGGCCATTTTTTTGCGATTCGGTGCTGCGTCACTTTAGCTGACAATTGCGCGGTCGTGCGATGTTGTAGAAAAACAAAATTGTTGTCCTTTTTTCCCACAAATAAAGCTTTCTTTTAATGGTATTTGATCACCTCTGCGGTTTTTATTTTTTGTGCTATAAACAAAAAAGAGTGAAATATTTTTTACTTTTTGCTCTAATAAATATCCCCCAAAAAAGATAAAAAAAAAACTAATTTCTTCCTCAGTTTAGGCTGATATGTATTCTTCTACATATTTTTGGTAAAAAAAAATCACAATAAGCGTATATTGATTGGTTTGCACAAAAGTTATAGCATCCACAAATAGGGGATTGATTTATGGCATTTTTATTATTTTTTTTTTACTAGTAATGGCAGTGATCTGCGATTTTTATTGGGACTGCGACATTGCGGATACTTTTGACACTTTTTTTGGGACCGATGACATTTATACAGCGATCAGAGCTAAAAATAGCCACTGATTACTGTATAAATGACACTGGAAGGGAAGGGGTTAATACCAAGGGGGCAATCAAGAGGTTAAGTGTGTCCCAGGGAGTGATTCTAACTGTGGGGGGAGGGGACTAACTGGAGGAGGAGACCAATTGTTGTTCATACTTAGTTTGAACAACAACAGATCTGTCTCCTCTCTCCTGACAGAACGGAGATCTGTCTGTTTACATTGAGAGATCTCCATTGTGTCTCTCTCTTAGGAGCGATCGCAGGTGCCCGGTGGAAATCGCGGCCCCCGGGCACCGTCGTCACTCTGTGGGCATGCGTGCGCACCCTAGTGGTCCTAAAGAGGCCAACATATAGCTACGCCGATTTGCCCAGGAGAGCCAAGCTGCCACAGTATAACTGCGACAGCTGGTCCTCTAGTAGTTAAACAAATCCGAAATAAAAAAAAAAATTCAGATGAAATACGAATTTGAATCGTTTTCAAAATCAAATCGTTTTCAAATTTCCAAAGAGAATAAAATAGAATAGAACTTAAAGGAATAGAATAGAAAAAAATAATAGAATAGAAAAGAATATAACAGAAAATAAAAGAATAGAATATAATAGTGTAAAACGGAACAAAATATAATAGAAGATAAAAGAACAGAATAGACTAGAATATAATAGAAACAAATAGAATAGAATAACATAGAATATAACCATCTTCTGAAATTTGAATTTCAAATAGAATTTGAATTGAAAAGTATAGAATAAAAAAAAAAAAAATCTAATAAAATAAACAGAATCAATTTCAATTTTAATAGAATAGAAAATAATAGAATAGAATAGAATAGAAAAATAACACAATAGTATAGAAAAAAGGAAAATAATAGAATAGAATGAATATAACCATCTTTCTATTCCAATCTATTATTGTCTATTCTGTTTAAATTCAAATTGATTGTATTAGAATTTTGGGAAATGGTTATATTCTTTCTATTCTGTTGTTTTATTTAATTGTATTCTTTTTCTATCTGTTTATTCTATTCTATTTTATTTTCTATTCTATTCTATCCTTTTCTATTCTATTCTTTTCTTTTCAAACTCAATCCGAAACTCAAATTTTGGAAGATGGTTTTATTATTTCTATTGTATTCTACTCTATTCTTTTCTATTCTATTCAAATTGATTCTATTTGAATCTTGGAAAATTGTTATATTATTTCTATTCTATTTTATTCTATTCCATTGTTTTTTAATTCTATTCTTTTCTATTCTATTTGAATTTCAGAAGATGGTTATAATCTTTCTATTTTTTCTATTCTTTTTTTATTCTATTCTATTCCATTCTATTCGTTTCCATTCTGTTCTTTTATTCTCTATACTATTTTGTCTGTTTTACTTTATTATATTCTATTATTTTCTATTCTATTCCTTTATTTTCTATTCTATTTTATTTTCTTTGGAAATAGGAAAACAATTTGAATTTGAAAACTTTTCAAATTCAAAAACTATTTCAAAACTTTTTGAATCAATTTGAATTAGAAAATTAAAATCAATTTAAATATGAACAAAGCGAATTCCGAAAATGAATTAAACGGATTAAACAAATTTTATGTAAATAACAAATCGAAACAAACCAAATGTTTTCGTTCTTCACGTCTCCCCCCCAGGCCTCTCCCAACGTCACGCTGGCATGATAAATAGTGGGAGGAGTCGCCGCCAAGAAATTGGTGCCAAACCCCCCCACACATGAATCAGCCAAGATGGCGGAAAGCACGCCAGCACAGTGACGCAGAAGAATGACATCACATGTGTGGCCCTCATGTGCTGTGCCGATGTGCATGAGGACCCCGGCCCGCTCCACCCCCCCACACCCAGAGGGCGGACAAGGAGGGATAGGGGGCTGGGCCTGGTGCCCATCGCAGCTCCCAGGTACTAGACACCAAGCCCCTCCCACTGATCCAGATGTTGGATTGTTTATTCATTGGTCTCATGAGATTCCAGATGGTTCTACATCAATGTGTGTTATATGAGGGGGGAGGGGAGTGAACACTGTGACCTGACTGGGATCTGTATTCTGTCTGTACAGGAAATGTCTGGGAGGAAATATTCACCCGGCCGGGATCTGACCTTCTCCTCCCCATCAGACGTAATCTCACCCTCAACCATCCAGATACAGAGAGATGTGACCGGATTGAATGGATATATAAAGACCCAACCAGAGATAATTACACCACAATATTTATACACAGTGAATGTACACTGAGGAAATATGAGGACGTACTCTTCTCCAATACAAGATTATCAGAGGATGGAAGTCTGATCATATCCAATGTGACTCTGGAGAATGACGTGATATACGTTGTGTATATATACAACTCTACAGGAGACCATATACAGAGAGATTATTACACCGTCCATGTAGAAGGTAAGTCCATCCAACCCCCACCCCCAGTCCTAGCAGTGTCCTCCCCGCTCCGTGTCTTTATATACACCATCCATGTAGAAGGTAAGTCCATCCAACCCCCACCCCCAGTCCTAGCAGTGTCCTCCCCGCTCCGTGTCTTTATATACACCGTCCATGTAGAAGGTAAGTCCATCCAACCCCCACCCCCAGTCCTAGCAGTGTCCTCCCCGTGTCTTTCTATCCATACATTATATAGTAGAAGATCTGGGAGAGACATATGTACAATGTCCTCTGATTACTGCCCCATCCTCACCATTCCCTGTGGATTCACATCTGCAGTGCTCAGCCCTCCTGAAGCTGCTGTGATCTGAACTGTGCTGTGCCTTCTGCTCGGGTCCCCATGTGGTAGATGTGACCATTGATGGCGGGGTGACAGATCCCCAATGGAGCTTCTGCCAACAGCAACCAATCAGGTTTCACCTCTTAGGAAAGAGTCGTCTCTAATAGAAGTTTCTGTCATATTTCAGGTTGTCAGTAATATAATGAGCTTCTTCAGTAGATTCTAAATGTTTTATCAGTAAATAAAAGTTGTGTGGGGTGACAACTGTAATTCAACCCTGGTACAAACTTGGGAGATCAAGAACGCATGTATGCAATCTCTGATCCTTACCAATTTGTCTGCGGGAAGACTGGCCTGCATGGACTTGGTATCAAGCATGATCCCCAGGAAGGTGAGTCTAGTAACTGGGTCTTCTATTTTCTTGACTGCCGGTGGGATGTCTAAGGCCGCAAAAACTGATGTCAGTTTTTAAAAGGTCGGAGGGGGCCTGACCACTACTCTCAATGAGGAGAAAATCGTCCAAATAGTGGATCACTTCCTGACAACTTTCTGTGTGTGTGCAAAGCAATCAAACAGCCAGGGACTACTCTTGGAGCCAAAGGTGAGTTTGGTGGCAAAATAATAAAACCCCCTCCACTTAATACCATGCCACTGCCAGAGTAATGGCAGAATTGGGAGAAGTTTAAAGGCGTCTGCGATGTCAGCTTTGGACAGCCAAGCGCCCTCACCTGCCCCAATGATACTCTGAATTGCTTGATCCACAGATACATATTTAAGTGAGAACTTCTCAGATGGTATTAACGAGTTAAAAGAGAAAAAATCAACCAGCGCAACAGTAATCACTAAAGCAAAAGCAGCTGAAATACTGAGGGTCAAAATATCAAATCCCATACGTCAAAATTATAAAAGGCAGTACAGCGCTTCAAATTTAATACTAATAGAGAAAGTCCATATTCTGATAAGAAAACACAGACAAGCTTCCAGTGTTGAGAGTGAAGAGATGCACAATATATGGTGACTTCCGTGACACCCTCCACCAACGTAAGGATTGGCCCCTCACCTCATGACATGGACCCCTGAGTATATCAGTCAGGTCTAATACAGCATTCCCATTAATGGGTTAATGAGCACACATCATAACTTGCAGTGGTGGGACAGTCAGCTTGAACGATCTTCTTCAGCTCCAATATGTTGAGGAAGTCAGGCGAGGAAAGCCTTTTAAATGTTCCATTTAATGAAGGATACCCATAGGTAGAGAAAGGTTAATGTTGTAAGCCACATGGAAAGAGGTCTACACCATGACAGGAAACACCACTGCAAGTTATGATGTGTGCTCATTAACCCATTAATGGGAATGCTGTATTAGACCTGACTGATATACTCAGGGGTCCATGTCATGAGGTGAGGGGCCAATCCTTACATTGGTGGAGGGTGTCACGGAAGTCACCATATATTGTGCATCTCTTTACTCTCAACACTGGAAGCTTGTCTGTGTTTTCTTATCAGAATATGGACTTTCTCTATTAGTATTAAATTTGAAGCGCTGTACTGCCTTTTATAATATTAACAAGTTAAGGCTAGGCACCTGCAAACAATGAGGGGCTGACAAATCGTAAACTAACCTTCATTTATTGGAAAATTTCCCTTTGATAAGGCCCAAGGGTTTGATCCTCTAAACCTGGAATGGGGATGTTGGGAAAGGACCAATAACAAAACTCTTCCTGAGTTCAAATTGTAGTAACTCATCTACCGACTCTACATCTCTGGCAGATGACCTCAGATTCCTACACTCAAAAGTGCCTGTTGGTAAGAAAACAAACCCAGTGTGGAATCCTCCTAAGAAACCTTCCACCAAAAATTTGCTCAACCATGGTAAGGGATGGGAGGCTAAGCAAGCCTGTAAAAAAGGCACATTGATGCGGCTTAGTCACATGGACTTGTTCTGGTTTCTCAGTGTACAGGCCGACTTGGGGTGAGCCCTGAAACAACTGGCACAGATGTGTAACAGATGGCATTGGCTGTAAGTGCATGAACCAAGGTTAAAATGATTGCAGATTTGAGTTTTCCCCTGAAAATGAATGGGCCGGCCCAATTTGTCACAAGGTGCCGGATGGACTGGGGTCAGGAGGGCAGTGCCTGAACCCCTGGACGTCCCTGGTAGTGGGAGGAGTTCTGAATTGGGGCACCAGTAAGCGGTGTTAGTGGATGATTGACAAGTAGAATAAACTGGTGACTAGACATGTGCAGGATGAAAAAATTTGTTTAGTTTGGTTTAGTTTCGATTTGTTATTTAACTAAATTCGTTTAGTTAAATGTGTTGCATTCGTTACATTCGTTTTCGGAATTTATTTTGTTTCGTATTCGAATTAAAAAAAAATTCGACTGCATTCGAAAAAAATTCTACCACATTCGAAAAAAACTGTCAAATTCGAAAAAATTCTACCGCATTCGAAAAAAACATTAGCTGAATTTGAAAAAGTAAACTATATATAACCATTTTGCGAAATTTGAAATTCATATAGAATGAAATTGAATTCCAATAGAAGAGATTAGGATAGAATAGAAAATATAAAAGAATAGCATAGAAAAACAATAGAACAGAATAGAAAAAAATATAATATATTGTATTTTAATCTTTTCTATTCGAATTCGAATTCGAATTCATTCTGTACCAAATTCCAATTTCGGAAGATGGTTATATATATATATATATATTATATTTTTTTTCTATTCTGTTCCATTGTTTTTCTATGCTATTATTTTCTATTCTATTCTAAACTTTTCTATTCGAATTTGAATTAATTCTATGCGAAATTAGAATTTCTGAAGATGGCTTCTAAAATTAGAATTTCGTATAGAATGAATTTGAATAGAAAAGATTAGAATAGAAAATAATAGAAATAGAATAGACTAGAAAAACAATAGAACAGAAGAGAATAAAATATAATATATATATTATATTTTTTTTCTATTCTGTTCCATTGTTTTTATATGCTATTCTTTTGTATTCTATTCTAAACTTTTCTATTCGAATTTGAATTTATTCTATACGAAATTCAAATTTCAGAAGATGGCTTCTGAAATTCGAATTTCGTATAGAATGAATTTGAATTTGAATATAAAATAATAGAAAAGAATAGACTAGAAAAACAATAGAACAGAACAGAATAAAATATAATATATATATTATATCTTATTCTATTGTTTTTCTAGTCTATTCTTTCTACTCTATTCTAATCTTTTCTATTCAAATTCAAATTAATTTTATACGAAATTCGAATTTCGGAAGATGGTTATATAATATATAATATTTTTTTATTCTGTTCTATTGTTTTTCTATTATTTTCTATTATATTCTAATCTTTTCTATTTGAATTCAAATTCATTCTATACAAGATTCGAATTTCGGAAAATGGTCATATAGAAATAGAATGAAATCAAATTCTAATAGAAAAGAATAGAATAGAAAAACAATAGAACAGTAGAACATAACAGAAAGAAATATTATATTATATATATGTGTGTGTGTGTATATATATATATATATATATATATATATATATATATATATATATATATATATATATGTGTGTATATATATATTTATATAAAACCATCTTCCAAAATTGGAATTTGGTACAGAATGAATTTGAAAAGGAAAGATTAGAATATTTTATATTTTTTTCTATTCTGTTCTATTGTTTTTCTATGCTATTCTTTTATATTATTTTCTGTTCTATTCTAATCTTTTCTATTTGAATTCATTCTGTACCAAATTCCAATTTCGGAAGATGGTTATATATATATATATATATATATTCTATTGTTTTATTATTTTATATTCTATCTTATTGTTTTTTTTAGAAAAACGTTTCCTATTTTTTTCAAATTCGATTCGAATTTGTCTTCAAATTCGATTCGAATATGTTTTTGGATTCGATTCGACTTTGTCTTCAAATTCGATTCAAATATGTTTTTGGATTCGATTCGACTTTGTCTTCGAATTCGATTCGCATATGTTTTCGAATACGATTCAAATTTGTCTTCGAATTCGATTCGAATATGTTTTCGAATTCAATTTGAATATGTTTTCAAATTCGTTCGTTTTTTTTCGGATTTGTTTAAATCTATACTTTTGTAATTCGGAAATTTGGATGCATCTGAATTTCCGAATAATGAAAAATTTGTCCGAATTAAGATTCGGAATGAAACGAAATGCACATGCCTACTGGTGACCTAAGCCCAGCAAAATGCCGGTAAAACAACTCAGTGTCTATGTTACTCCACACCGTCACAACTTGGAACTGAGCAAAACAGGCAGCAGCCTTGGCTGAAAATGAGTGGTAACAGTCAAAGAAATGTGACCCCCCATACTTCTGTCCTAACTCTACCACTGTGTAAAGGTAATGGTCCAGCTCTTCCCTCCTAAGGGGACTCACTGAGCAAATGACGTCTCTGTATAAGCTAAAGGCCAGGACAAACTCCAGGATAGAAAGTTTGCAGCTGAGCCTATGATCCCTTAACCACCACCAAAACATCGCCACAAGCGTATGACCTATTTATGGCAACATCATGGGCAGCTATCAATAGTGATGCTAAATTAACATCTTTGCCCTCCAGTATGTCCTTCCTGATGTTAACATGAATAAAATGAGCCGGGGTAATGGGAGGAACACCCATACTATTAGCTGGGCCTATGGGTACGGGGCTTGGTACCAAGGGGGTCCTGGGACCTGCAGATGTCCCTAGAGTGGCAGATAGTTCTGACACTGGGCTTGGCTGAGCCTCCAACACCTCCACCTTTGCACGCAATTCTTGGAAGGAAGAGGCCAGGGAACTCAGGGTAGCGTGGATTTGAGAAAGGGATGAAGCGACAGTCCGAAGTGTAACTTGCTCCATGCTAGAGTCTGAAGCACAGGGAAACAGTAGTCTGAACAGCTCAGCCTTGTGCGCTGAAGCCGGATATGAAATACCCCTGCGCTGCAGTTCAGCCATGAGTCTAGGGACGGTCCAGGTTCTTAAGGAGGGTGTGCTACCACGTTCCGAACCCGTAGCTGGAGAAGTGGGGATGGATGCAAAGTCCTCGATGTCCGCAGCCTGTGACATGACCTGCATAAAACCAAGAACAACGTTGTAAGTCAAGAAAAATCATCAACCATACCTATTACTTACCTTGGACCAACCTGGCTGCCCCTACCCCCTCCCCCCCATAAAATGACAAAGGAACGTTAAAACAGGACTGAAAATGTGTCAGGCTCATGAATTTACCAGGCCAGGTTATCTGAGGCGTAATCAGGCAAATTAACCACTTCAGCCCCAGAAGGATTTACCCCCTTCCTGACCAGAGCACTTTTAACAATTTGGCACTGCGCCGCTTTAACTGCTAATTGCACGGTCATGCAATGCTGTACCCAGTCTAAATTTTGCGTCCTTTTCTTCCCACAAATAGAGCTTTTTTTTATGGTATTTGATCACCTCTGCGGTTTTTATTTTTTGCGCTATAAACGGAAAAAGACTGAAAATTTTGAAAAAAAATTATATTTTCTACTTTTTGTTATAAAAAAATCCAATAAACTCAATTTTAGTCATGCATTTAGGCCAAAATGTATTCGGCCACATGTCTTTGGTAAAAAAAATGTCAATAAGCATATATTTATTGGTTTGCGCAAAAGTTATAGCGTCTACAAACTAGGGTACATTTTCAGGAATTTACACAGCTTTGAGTTTATGACTGCCTATGTCATTTCTTGAGGTGCTAAAATGGCAGGGCAGTACAAACCCCCCCAAATGACCCCATTTTGGAAAGTAGACACCCCAAGGAAATTGCTGAGAGGCATGTTGAGCCCATTGAATATTATTTTTTTTTGTCCCAAGTGATTGAATAACAACAAAAAAAAAAAAAAATTACAAAAAGTTGTCACTAAAAGATATATTGCTCATACAGCCCATGGGCATATACATTTAGCTGCTTCTCCTGAGTATGGGGATACCACATGTGTGGGTCTTTTTGGGAGCCTAGCCGCGTACGGGGCCCCGAAAACCAAGCACCGCCTTCAGGATTCCTAAGGGCGTAAATTTTTGATTTCACTCCTCACTACCTATCACAGTTTTGAAGGCCATAAAAAGCCAAGATGGCACAAACTCCCCCTAAATGACCCCATTTTCCAAAGTAGACACCCCAAGCTATTTGCTGAGAGGCATGTTGAGTCCATGGAATATTTTATATTTTGACACAAGTTGCGGGAAAATTACAAACTTTTTTTATTTATTTTGCACAAAGTTGTCACTAAATGATATATTGCTCAAACTTGCCATGGGCATATGTGGAATTACACCGCAAAATACATTCTGCTGCTTCTCCTGAGTATGGGGATACCACATGTGTGGATCTTTTTGGGAGTCTAGCCGCGTACGGGGCCCCGAAACCAAGCACCGCCTTCAGGATTTCTAAGGGCGTAAATTTTTGATTTCATTCCTCACTACCTATCACAGTTTTTAAGGCCATAAAATGCCAAGATGGCACAACCCCCCCCCCAATTGACCCCATTTTGGAAAATAGACACCCCAAGCTATTTGCTGAGAGGCATGTTGAATCCATGGAATATTTTATATTTTGACACAAGTTGCGGGAAAATTACAAACTTTTTCTTTTTCTTTTTTTTTTGCACAAAGTTGTCACTAAATGATATATTGCTCAAACATGCCATGGGAATATGTGGAATTACACACCAAAATACATTCAGCTGCTTCTCCTGAGTATGGGGATACCACATGTGTGAGACTTTTTGGGAGCCTAGCCGCGTATGGGGCCCCCGAAACCAAGCACCACCTTCAGGTTTTCTAAGGGCGTACATTTTATATTTCACTCCCCACTACCTATCACAGTTTTGAAGGCAATAAAATGCCAAGATGGCACAAAACCCCCCTAAATTACCCCATTTTGGAAAGTAGACGCCCCAAGCTATTTGCTGAGAGGCATGTTGAGTCCATGGAATTTTTTATATTTTGCCACAAGTTGCAGGAAAATGACAAACTTTTTGTCAGGTACTCACCAAGGCCGAGTTGCTGAGAGAGGCTCCCCTTGCAGCTGGGCGCACGATACCCTCTGGAAGTGGCCAGCAGGTAGTAAAGGAGCTGGGCGATTCTTCAGGCAGAGAAGAGATCCGTGCTGGGTAGCTGAGCCGGGTACTGAGGGTCAACCACAAGGCAGATGTCTGGAAGTAGGCCGGGGGTCAAACACCGGTATGCAAGTAGGCAAAAGTCCAACACTGGGTAAGGCTGAGACAAAGTCCAAGAACAGGCCGGGGGTCAAACACAGGTGGTCAGGCAGGCAGATAATCCACAGTAGGGTGAGGCAGAGGCAAGTCCAGGAACAGGCCGAGGGCCAAACACAGGTAATCAGGCAGGCAGATAATCCACAGTAGGGTAAGGCAGAAGCAAGTCCAGGAGCAGGCCAAGGGTCAAACACAGGCAGTCAGGCAGGTAGCGAAGTCCAGAAGGCAGCCGAGGGTCAAGCACAAGAGAGGTTCAAGCAGTGTCGGGGTTGGTCCGGGTCACAATGGGTAGGCACAGGTACACAGATTCAGGAGCAGGTTACAGGAGCTGAAAAGACAAACCAGCAACAAAACACAGGCCATAGCTGTCTTTATATAGGCCCGCCAGGGGAACTTCCCGATGTGCGTGCACGCGTTCGTAATGATGCGCTGCGTCGTGCACCCACGTGAGCTGATCCGTTCGGGACACGCGCTCGTACCCGCTGACTGTGAAACGGTACGCGCCGATGTGCAATTCTACCACGCAGGCGCATGGGGAAATGCCTATACTGACAGGCCCTGATTCTGGCATTTCCCTGACAGTGCCCCCCCCAAGGGGCAACCTCTGGGTGCCCAACCTAGCTCGGATCCCAGGATGTCTTCTGTGAAACTCTCGCACTAAACGAGGGGCATGAATATTGCTAGCGGGCTCCCAAGAATTGTCCTCTGGGGGGTACCCTTTCCATTTAACTAGATACTGTTCCTGCCCCCCCCTCCATTTGTAATCTACTATTGCCTCCACTTCGAATTCTTCCTCCCCTTCAATCCGAATTGGTGGAGGAGGTAGTTCTTCCCTTCCTGGAAAAGAGTTAGGAGTGACTGGTTTTAGTAAGGAGGCATGGAACACCGGATGTATCCGATAAGAATTAGGTAAGGTCAGTTCAAAAGCCACGGGGTTTACAACTCTCTTAATCTCAAAAGGACCAATGAATTTTGGCCCTAATTTGCGTGATGGGCAAGATAATTTGAGGTTGATAGCTGATAGCCAAACTTTATCTCCAACCTTGAAACTTGGGTTACTTCTTCTTCCCCTGTTATAGAATTCTTCATAACTTTCTTGAGCTTTCTTCATCGTTTCCTGAATTTGCAAAAAGTTTGTTTGGATAGCACGTATACGGTCTTGTACTGCGGGAGTAGTGATTTCGGGAATAGAATCCAGGAGAAAGGAAGGGTGAAACCCATAGTTTGCCCAGAAAGGTGTTTGGTTGATGGTGGAATGTACAGAATTGTTGTAGGCGAACTCCGCGCACGGTAAAAGGGAGGACCAGTTGTCCTGGGACCAGGAGCAGAAACATCGAAGGTATTGCTCTAATGATTGATTTGTTCTTTCTGTCTGGCCATTACTTTGTGGGTGATAGGTGGAAGAAAGGGATGTCTTGATTTCTAAGGACTTGCACATATCCTTCCAGAATCTTGACGTGAACTGAATCCCCCTATCGGATACAATGTTGTGGGGGACGCCATGGAGTCTCACTACTTCTTTTATAAAGACCTCTGTGGTTGTGGAAGCAGAGGGGGTGCCTACCAATGGCAGGAAGTGGGCTATCTTTGAAAGGCGGTCAACAACCACTAAGATGGTAGTAAACTTCTTGGAAGGAGGCAGATAGACAATAAAGTCCATAGAGACCTCTGTCCAGGGACGTTCTGGTATAGATAAAGATCTTAAAAGTCCCCACGACTTGGCATTAGATCCCTTATTGCGTTGGCAAGTAATGCAAGATTGTATATATCTTCTGCAGTCTTGTCTCCACCCCGGCCACCAGAACGAGCGGTTAATTAGTTCGGAGGTCTTTTGTATACCAAAATGTCCTGCCAACTTGTGATCGTGGAAGGTTTGAAGAATCTGAAGTCTTACTGGGAGTGGCACAAATACCTTGTCCTGGGCCCATAGCAGACCATCCTTCTTTTCTAGGGCGGATACTTCAGGTTCTGTACATTGACTGGAGGCCTGTATAATAATTGACCTAAGATTGGGCTGAACCAGGCTGAGAAAGTGGTGAGGAGCTAGGATGGTTCCAGGTTCTTCCGGTCCACTGGTTTCTGGGAACATACGGGAAAGTGCGTCCGCCTTCCCATTCTTGGAGCCAGGTCGATAGGTAATATGGAAGTTAAACCTGGAAAAGAATAAGGCCCAACGGGCCTGATGAGGTCGGAGGCGTTTAGCTGTTCGAAGATATTCTAGATTACGGTGGTCAGTGAAGATCATGATGGGTTGGAATGCCCCTTCCAGCAGATATCTCCACTCTTCTAAGGCAAATTTTATAGCAAGTAACTCTCGATCCCCGACATCATAATTCTTCTCCGGAGGGGTGAGTTTGCGAGAGGCAAAGGCCACCGGATGGAGCAAGGCTTTTTGGCCACTTCTCTGAGACAGGATCGCCCCTATTGCTGACTCCGAAGCATCCACTTCAAGCACATAAGGTAGGACTGGATTGGGATGTTGGAGGACAGGAGCCGATATAAACAGTCTCTTTAGTTCATCGAAGGTTTCTTGAGCATCTGGGGACCATTGGAATCTAGTCTGCTGGCAAGTTAGTTGAGTAATAGGGGAGATGATAGAGGAGAAACCTTTAATAAATCTGCGATAAAAATTGGCGAAGCCAACGAATCGCTGAATTCCCTTTTTATCTATGAGAGCTGGCCATTCCTGGATGACCCTAACTTTCTGCGGATCCATTGCGACCCCTCCTACTGAGATAATGAATCCGAGGAACTGGATGGTGGTTTTCTCGAAGTCACTTTTTTCCCCTTTTAAGTATAGGCCGTGTCTTCTGAGGACCAAGAGTACTTTCTTCACATGGGTACGATGTGCTTCTAAAGTGGTGGAAAAGATCAGGATGTCATCGAGATAAACAATTACAAAGTTATCTAGATACTCACGGAAGATGTCATTGACTAGATGTTGAAACGTAGCCGGGGCATTGCAGAGACCAAAGGGCATCACCAAATATTCGAAATGCCCGAATCTGGACCGGAAAGCTGTCTTCCATTCATCTCCTTCTCGTATCCGAACCAAATTGTACGCCCCCCGGAGATCTAATTTAGTAAAGATCCGAGCGGCTCAGAGACGTTGGAAAAGTTCAGGAATAAGAGGGAGCGGGTACCTGTTCTTGATAGTAACTTTGTTAAGCTCCCTATAGTCCACACAAGGCCTCAAGGATCCATCCTTTTTCTCCACAAAAAAGATTCCCGCTCCAGCTGGAGAAGAAGAAGCCCGGATGAATCCCTTTTCAAGATTTTCATCGATGTAGGAGCGAAGGGCTTCTAGCTCGATCTCTGATAGAGGAAAAATGCGGCCGAAGGGAATCTCGGAACCGGGTAGGAGGTCGATGGGGCAATCATAGGGTCGGTGCGGAGGTAGACTGTCAGCTTTCTTCTTATCAAAGATGTCCAGGAATTCATGGTATGCTGCTGGGACATGTTGGAGATGATCCGGTACTGGTTGCAACGTTAGACATGGAACCGTTCTGTCGTTTTTTGGTGAAAAGCAGTGTTGGGAGCAGTACATGGAAGAGAAGAGGACTTCTTTCTTGCTCCAGTTTATCTGAGGATCATGGGCCTGCAACCATGGAAACCCCAAAATGATGGGAAACATAGGTGAACTTATAATGTCAAAGCAAAGAAATTCGGAATGATCAGAGTCTATATGAGTGAGGATAGGCTTCGTTTCCTGTGTGACAGGCCCAGAACAAGGTAGGGATCCATCTGCCAGATGGATTTGTAGCTGTTGCTCCTTAACTCGGAGAAGGATGTGCATGTTTTGGGCCAAAGATGCATCCAAGAAGCAACTGCAGGCTCCTGAGTCAACGATGGCTGGCAACCGGACCTTCTCTTCCGCCACCTGTAATGAGATCATGAGGACAAGGTGAGACTGGCTTGAACTAGCGACTTGAATGTTCGTGGCAGACCGAGTGCGGTACTTACTGGGTCTCACAGGGCAGTTGTTTAAGAAGTGACCGGCTCCTCCACAATATAGACAAAGGTTGGCCTGGCGCCGGCGGAGCTTTTCATCAGGAGAGAGTGGGGGTCGAACTAGACCCAGTTGCATGGGCTCACCATGAGAGGATGACGAAGAAGTTGTAGGGGGTGCAGGGACAGGTGGTACCCGTGGCATCATCCAAGTGGGCCTTGGAGACTGGAAACGCTCGCTGCGACGTTCCCGGAGGCGTCTGTCCAGTTTAATAGCGAGCTGGATCAGGTCTTCTAGAGAGGCCGGGGTATCTACTCGAGCCAGTTCATCCTTTAGGATCTCAGAGAGTCCCTGGCGATACTGATATTTTAATGCAGCCTCGTTCCAGCTGGTGTCCCCTGACCATTTTCGAAATTCCACAGTGTAATCTTCCACTGGTCTTTTTCCCTGGGTCAGGGTATGCAGGACGGACTCAGCCGTGGCAGTACGCTGAGGATCGTCGTATAGCTGGGCCATGGAAACAAAAAATGCATCTGCAGAGTCAAGGAGGGGACTCTTTTGCTCAAGGAGGTTGTGAGCCCAGGATTGCGGTTTGTCAGAAAGCAACGAGATAATGAACCCCACTTTCACAGTCTCAGAATAAAAGGTCCTGGGTTGAAGGGCAAAGTATAGTAAGCAAGCGTTTCTAAATGCCCTGTACTTCTTCCGGTTACCGGAGAATCGTTCTGGAATGGGAACCCTGGGTTCAGGTAAGGCCATTACTGCTGCAGAAGCCGGGTTGGCTTGATCCCGAGAGGAAGATGTTCCACTGGCAGATGCTGATGCGGCGTCCGAGGGGTTAGGAAATGTGGTTAGATGTTGCAGACGACCCTCAATCTGAAAGTAGCCATCTTTTAGTCTCTGGACAGCCTGGGTGAGAGCTGTGACTTGCTGGCAGAGTGCCTCAAGGGGAGAGCCAGCTCTGTCGGCCTCGCTCATGGCTGGTTTGTACTGTCAGGTACTCACCAAGGCCGAGTTGCTGAGAGAGGCTCCCCTTGCAGCTGGGCGCACGATACCCTCTGGAAGTGGCACAGCGGGTATTGGGCACGAAGAAGCATGGGTCGCCAGCAGGTAGTAGAGGAGCTGGGCGATTCTTCAGGCAGAGAAGAGATCCGTGCTGGGTAGCTGAGCCGGGTACTGAGGGTCAACCACAAGGCAGACGTCTGGAAGTAGGCCGGGGGTCAAACACTGGTATGCAAGTAGGCAAAAGTCCAACACTGGGTAAGGCTGAGACAAAGTCCAAGAACAGGCCGGGGGTCAAACACAGGTGGTCAGGCAGGCAGATAATCCACAGTAGGGTGAGGCAGAGGCAAGTCCAGGAACAGGCCGAGGGTCAAACACAGGTAATCAGGCAGGCAGATAATCCACAGTAGGGTAAGGCAGAAGCAAGTCCAGGAGCAGGCCGAGGGTCAAACACAGGCAGTCAGGCAGGTAGCGAAGTCCATAAGGCAGCCGAGGGTCAAGCACAAGAGAGGTTCAAGCAGAGTCGGGGTTGGTCCGGGTCACAATGGGTAGGCACAGGTACACAGATTCAGGAGCAGGTTACAGGAGCTGAAAAGACAAACCAGCAACAAAACACAGGCCATAGCTGTCTTTATATAGGCCCGCCAGGGGAACGTCCCGATGTGTGTGCATGCGTTCGTAATGATGCGCTGCGTCGTGCACCCACGTGAGGTGATCCGTTCGGGACACGCGCTCGTACCCGCTGACTGTGAAACGGTACGCGCCGATGTGCAATTCTACCACGCAGGCGCATGGGGAAATGCCTATACTGACAGGCCCTGATTCTGGCATTTCCCTGACACTTTTTTTATTTTGCACAAAGTTGTCACTAAATGATATATTGCTCACACAGGTCATGGGCATATATAGAATTGCACCCCAAAATACATTCTGATGATTCTCCTGAGTACGGGGATACCACACGTGTGGGACTTTTTGGGAGCCTAGCCGCATACGGGGACCCGAAAACCAAGCACCACCTTCAGGATTTCTAAGGGCGTAAAGTTTTGATTTCACTCCTCACTACCTATCACAGTTTTGAAGGCCATAAAATGTCCAGATGGCACAAATCCCCCCCAAATGACCCTATTTTGGAAAGTAGACACCCCAAGCTATTTGCTGAGAGGCATGATGAGTATTTTGCAGCTCTCATTTGTTTTTGAAAATGAAGAAAGACAAGAAAAATTTTTTTTTCTTTTTTCAATTTTCAAAACTTTGTCACAAAAAGTGAGGTCTGCAAAATACTCACTATACCTCTCAGCAAATAGCTTGGGGTGTCTACTTTCCAAAATAGGGTCATTTGGGGGGGTTTGTGCCACCTGGGCATTCCATGGCCTCCGAAACTGTGATAGGCAGTGAAAAGTGAAATCAAAAATTTACGCCCTTAAAAAGCCTGAAGGCGGTGCTTGGTTTTTGGGGTCCCGTATGCGGTTAGGCTCCCAAAAAGTCTCACACATGTGGTATCCCCGTACTCAGGAGAAGCAACAGAATGTATTTTGGGGTGTAATTTCACATATTCCCATGGCATTTTTGAGCAATATATCATTTAGTGACAACTTTGTGCAAAAAAAGAAAAAAAAATGGTCTTTTTCCCGCAACTTGTGTCACAATATAAAATATTCCATGGACTCGACATGCCTCTCAGCAAATAGCTTGGGGTGTCTACTTTCCAAAATGGGGTCATTTGGGGGGGGGGGGTTGAACTGTCCTGGCATTTTATGCACAACATTTGGAAGCTTAAGTCACACATCACCCACTCTTCTAACCACTTGAAGACAAAGCCCTTTCTGACAATTTTTGTTTACAGTACATGAAAAAAAATTTTTTTTTTGCAAGAAAATTACTTTGAACCCCCAAACATTATATATTTGTTTAAAGCAAATGCCCTACAGATTAGAATGGTGGGTGTTTCATTTTTTTTTCACACAGTATTTGCGCAGCGATTTTTCAAACACATTTTTTTGGAAAAAAAACACACTTTTTTAAATTTTAATGCACTAAAACACACTATATTGCCCAAATGTTTGATTAAATAAAAAAGATGATCTTAGGCCGAGTACATGGATACCAAACATGACATGCTTTAAAATTGCGCACAAACGTGCAGTGACGACAAACTAAATAGATTTTTAAAAGCCTTTAAAAGCCTTTACAGGTTACCACTTTAGATTTACAGAGGAGGTCTACTGCTAAAATTACTGCCCTCGATCTGACCTTCGCGGTGATACCTCACATGCATGGTGCAATTGCTGTTTACATTTGACGCCAGACTGACGCTTGCGTTCGCCTTTGCGCAAGAGCAGGGGGGACTGGGGTGCTTTTTTTTTTCTATATTATTTTTTGCTTTTTTATCTTATTTTTAAACTGTTCCTTTCATTTTTTTAATCATTTTTATTGTTATGTCAGGGAATGTAAATATTCCCTATGATAGCAATAGGTAGTGACAGGTACTCTTTTTTTGAAAAAAATGGGGTCTATTAGACCCTAGATCTCTCCTCTGCCCTCAAAGCATCTGACCACACCAAGATCGGTGTGATAAAATGCTTTCCCAATTTCCCAATGGCGCTGTTTACATCCGGCGAAATCTAAGTCATGAAATGCTCGTAGCTTCCGGTTTCTTAGGCCATAGAGATGTTTGGAGCCATTCTGGTCTCTGATGAGCTCTATGGTCAGCTGGCTGAATCACCGGCTGCATTCTCAGGTTCCCTGTTGGGACAGGAGAGGCAGAGAAAAACATGGAAGACGGTGGGTGGGGGGGAATTCCCTCCCACTGCTCGTAAAAGCAGTCTAGAGGCTAATTAGCTGCTAAGATTGCTTTTACATGAAAGCCGACCGCTGGCTGAAAAGAATGATACCAAGATGATACCTAAACCTGCAGGCATCATTCTGGTATAACCACTCAAAGTCCAGCAACATACCAATACATTGCTGGTCCTTGTTGGGCATATATTGTAAACTTTTTTTTCATGCAGCCTATGGGCTGAACGAAAAAAAGAGATTGATCGGTGGGTATACCCACCATTAGAATACCTCCCTTCATCCACCCACTTCTAATGATGGGCATACATGCACCGTTTATATATGCCAAAGCATGGGGGCATCCGCCCCAAAAGGTAGGAGCAAATCGCTCCTCCGTCCCTGCTGCCCCCATGCTTTGGCATATACAGGGCTGTCTTTAATATTGATTGGACCCTGGGCAAAACTTTTCTTGGGGCCCCCCAATGCAGTTTCGCTCTCCACCTGCTCTAAGACATACAATAAATAGCAGCTAGACTCAAAATCAGTTTACTGAATCAGATCAGACAGCTATTGCGATTGGTTGCCAGAGGTTACAGTGTATTACCGCTCACTGACTGGTTGCTAGAGGTTACAGCAAACATCACGGCTCACTGATTAGTTGCTAGAAGTTACAGCACATGATTTCTGCTTGTTGATTGGCTGCTAGAGATTACTGTGGATATGACCTTAGGGGGGCATGATATACATATCAATGCCGACGGCTATACATATGAATGCCGCCATTTACATATGAATTCCAGTAATTTACATGTAAACACAGGGTCTGCAGGTGAGTCATCTGTACACAACAAAAGGGCAGAGCTGGGCAGCATTAGTAGCAGCACTTCACACTGAGATATAGGGACACAGCACGGGACTAAAACCTCAAGGCATGAGGGAATTTAAACCAGGATAGTTGGCAAGTATGAGGCAGCTGCTCTGGGCCCCACAACAATGACAGGGCCCAGGGCAGCTGCCCCTTTTGCCCTGCCTTAAAAACGGCCCTGGGCATATATGCTCTTTTTTTAACTATGGTGGTGAAATCACCTCCTACAGCGCTGGAGTCACGACTTTATGTATCGTGGGAGCAAACGCTGTTGCTATCAACATAAATAAATCCGCTCTGCAACTGAATGGCGTACCTGCTAAGCAAATGATGGTTAACAATAAAACAAAGTAACATTACAGTATAACAGTAATAGGGCGTACACACGGTCGGACTTTGTTCGGACATTCCGACAACAAAATCCTAGGATTTTTTCCGACGGATGTTGGCTCAAACTTGTCTTGCATACACACGGTCACACAAAGTTGTCGGAAAATCCGATCATTCTGAACGCGGTGACGTAAAACAAGTACGCCGGGACTATAAACGGGGCAGTGGCCAATAGCTTTCATCTCTTTATTTATTCTGAGCATGCGTGGCAATTTGTCTGTCGGATTTGTGTACACACGATCGGAATTTCCGACAACGGATTTTGTTGTCGGAAAATTTTATCTCCTGCTCTCCAACTTTGTGTGTCGGAAAATCCGATGAAAAATGTCCGATGGAGCCCATACACGGTCGGAATTTCTGACAACACGCTCCGATCGGACATTTTCCATCGGAAAATCAAACCGTGTGTACGGGGCATAAGACTTACCGTACCTGCAAAGCAAATACAAAAAAAACATAGTAAAAAATAAAACATTTAACGCAATCTGTGCCTAAAATATATATATAATGAAGCATGGGGGCATCCTCTAACAAAAGATAGGAGCAAATCGCTCCTCCACCCTCTGCTGCCCCCATGCTTCGGAATATATGCTGAAGTATGTAACTGTGGTGGTGAAATCACCTCCGACAGGGCTGGAGTCACGGCTTTATGTATCGTGACCCTACATACTACACCCCCACATCACACACTACACTGACCTTACATACTACACTCCACATCACACACTACACTGACCCTACATACTACACCCCACATCACACACTACGCTGACCCTACATACTACACTCCACATCACACACTACACTGACCCTACATACTACACCCCCACATCACACACTACACTGACCCTACATACTACACCTCCACATCACACACTACACTGACCCTACATACTATACCCCCACATCACACACTACACTGACCCTACATACTACACCTCCACATCACACACTACACTGACCCTACATACTATTCCCCACATTACACACTACACTGACCCTACATACTACACCCCCACATCACACACTACACTGACCCTACATACTACACCCTCACATCACACACTACACTGACCCTACATACTATACCTCCACATCTCACACACTACACTGACCCTACACACTATTCCCCACATTACACACTACACTGACCCTACATACTACACCCCACATCACACACTACACTGACCCTACACACTATTCCCCACATTACACACTACACTGACCCTACATACTACACCCCCACATCACACACTACACTGACCCTACATACTACACCCCCACATCACACACTACACTGACCCTACATAATACACCCCCACATCACACACACTACACTGACCCTACATACTACACCCCCACATCACACACTACACTGACCCTACATACTACACCCCACATCACACACTATACTGACCTTACATACTACACCCCCACATCACACACTACACTGACCCTACATAATACACCCCCACATCACACACACTACACTGACCCTACATACTACACCCCCACATCACACACACTACACTGACCCTACATACTACACCTCCACATCACACACTACACTGACCCTACATACTACACCCCCACATCACACACTACACTGACCCTACATACTACACCCCCACATCACACACTACACTGACCCTACATACTACACCCTCACATCACACACTACACTGACCCTACATACTACACCCCCACATCACACACTACACTGACTCTACATACTACACCCCCACATCACACACTACACTGACCCTACATACTACACCCCCACATCACACACTACACTGACTCTACATACTACACCCCCACATCACACACTACACTGACCCTACATACTACACCCCCACATCACACACTACACTGACCCTACACACTACACCCCACATCCCACACTACACTGACCCTACATACTATACCTCCCCATCACACACTACACTGACCCTACATACTACACCCCCACATCACACACACTACACTGACCCTACATACTATACCTCCCCATCACACACTACACTGACCCTACATACTACACCCCCACATCACACACTGCACTGACCCTGCATACTACACCCCCACATCACACACTGCACTGACCCTGCATACTACACACCCACATCACACACTACACTGACCCTACATACTACTGATATGGAAATTTGGCTGCACACAGAGCACACAGCCAAATCTCCTGTTTCTAAAAATAATAACAATTTCGTCTAATGATACAAATGCATGTTACCTTTTGAAAGTATGTCTGCCCTCTAGTTCCCCATCCCTTCCAGTAAACAGACATCTGCTCCTTCTTACATTATCAGCTCAGCATGACTGCCTTTCTCCAGCTCGCATGCCCCTTTATTACCTAAAAAGCTTTCCCAAACAGGAAGCGATGGTTTCAACAGCCAATCAGTTCTTACATTGCTAGTGACATCACAGGAAATGAATGACCATATAAGGATGTAACAGGATGTGAGAACACAGAAACCCCTCCAACAGGGTAAAAAACAGAACCAATCAAAGTCATGTATACATTCAAAATATGAATACAGTAGTGACTTGTGCAGACGGTGGTGTGCAAAACCATGTGGCAAGTACATGGCTTTGAATACAACCGTGTGCACACTCCCACTGTTACCAGTGATGCGATCCATAGAAAAATTATGGCTCAGTGATCCATAATTTTCATACAGTTATTTTATAGTTCCCATGTACGCAGACATGTATGCTCGGAGTCATTAATGCAGTCGCCATGAGGTGGCCAAGCTCCTGATGAATGCATAATCTAACATCCCTAAAAGAGCAACAGATCTGCCATGTCCACAGGAAGGTTTCCGCATCCAATGGTCTTCCACCAACGTCTGTATGTGCGAATACACTTCCCTGAGAGTATTGCAGCAAAACTGACACTGGGGGGCATCTAGCCGGGAAAGAGATTTTTGGAGGGGACTGTATGCTAGCCTCTTGCCGATCGATCGGGGGCCCTTGCATTTGGGGGAACGGTGCTCTTTGTGAGCTGTATGCCTGGGGACCCTTGAGGTGGGATTACTGTGGATTCGGGTCCTGGTCCCCCAGGACACACAGACTCTGGGGACCCTGGATTTGCCATATTGAAATAGTGGCTGATTCATAATGCTGGGACAGATACTGTTAGGAGATGCTGATGTAAATTCCAACACCTGTCTGTCTATTGTCTGCTAAAATGTGTATTGTAAATAAGTCTCTAGTATGGGATCTAAGAGTCTTTAGATCCCCATTGTTATTTGTGTTAATTAACTCTGCTATTGTGTGAAGAAGAGTCTATGTTGATTGTGATAATGTTGATTAGATTTTCTAAACTACAAGACAGCAAGTCTGCCCTAACGGTCATGTCTGAGTCATCTAGGCTGTCTAAAGGGATTAGTTAATTAGCTCATGTTAATTAGGTTAATTAGGTTACAGCTGTATTGTTAGAGTAATATGAGCAGGAGGTCTGCACCTCCACTTTTATGCCGCGTACACACGGTCGGACTTTTCGGCTACAAAAGTCCGACAGCCCGTCCGACAGACTTTCGACGGACTTTTGGCGGACTTGCGGCAGACTTTCTAACGACCGGACTTGCCTACATACGATTACACAAAAGTCAGACGGATTCGTACGTGATGACATACACCGGACTAAAATAAGGAAGTTGATAGCCAGTAGCCAATAGCTGCCCTAGCGTGGGTTTTTGTCCGTCGGACTAGCATACAGACGAGCGGATTTCTGGGTCCGGCGTAGTTACGACGTAAAGATTTGAAGCATGTTTCATATCTAAAGTCCGTGAGATTTGCGGCTGGAAAAGTCAGCGGAAAGTCCGGGGAAGCCCACACACGATCGGATTGTCAGCCGTATTTTGTCCGTCGGCGTCCGTCGGACTTTTGTAGACAAAAAGTCCAACCGTGTGTACACGGCATAAGTGTATAAAAGCCTGTATTTTGCAATAAAAGAGTATTCCTGTTTGAACTTACATACAGCCTGCCTGGTGTTTGTTCTGAGCTATCACAACTGGACTAGAACAGCACAGAGCTGTAGTTCTAGTCCCGGAGCATCAGATGACCGAAACATCAGACGTTGCAATCTGATTTAATAGCTGCAGAGGAGTGTCGGGAGAGTGGAACCGAGCGAGCAAGGGGCTTGTTACAACATTAATAAAATTTTCCACAACACACACTACACTGACCCTACATACTGCACTCCCACATCACACACTACACTGACCCTACATACTGCACTCCCACATCACACACTACACTGACCCTACATACTACACCCCCACATCACACACTACACTGTCCCTACATACTACACCCCCACATCACACACTACACTGACCCTACATACTATACCCCCACATCACACACTACACTGACCCTACATACAACACCCCCACATCACACACTACACTGACCCTACATACTACACCCCCACATCACACACTACACTGACCCTACATACTATACCCCCACATCACACACTACACTGACCCTACATACAACACCCCCACATCACACACTACACTGACCCTACATACTACACTCCCACATCACACACTACACTGACCCTACATACTGCACTCCCACATCACACACTACACTGACCCTACATACTACACTCCCACATCACACACACTACACTGACCCTACATACTACACCCTCACATCACACACACTACACTGACCCTACATACTACACCCCCACATCACACACTACACTGACCCTACATACTATACCCCCACATCACACACTACACTGACCCTACATACAACACCCCCACATCACACACTACACTGACCCTACATACTACACTCCCACATCACACACTACACTGACCCTACATACTACACTCCACATCACACACTACACTGACCCTACATACTACACTCCCACATCACACACACTACACTGACCCTACATACTACACCCCCACATCACACACTACACTGACCCTATATACTACACCCCACATCACACACTACACTGACCCTACATACTACACCTCACATCACACACTACACTGACCCTACATACTATACCCCCACATCACACACTACACTGACCCTACATACAACACCCCCACATCACACACTACACTGACCCTACATACTACACTCCCACATCACACACTACACTGACCCTACATACTGCACTCCCACATCACACACTACACTGACCCTACATACTACACTCCCACATCACACACACTACACTGACCCTACATACTACACCCCCCACATCACACACTACACTGACCCTACATACTACACTCCACATCACACACTACACTGACCCTACATACTACACTCCCACATCACACACACTACACTGACCCTACATACTACACCCCCACATCACACACTACACTGACCCTATATACTACAGCCCCACATCACACACTACACTGACCCTACATACTACAACTCACATCACACACTACACTGACCCTACATACTACACCTCCACATCACACACTACACTGACCCTACATACTACACCCTCACATCACACACTACACTGACCCTACATACTGCACCCCCACATCACACACTACACTGACCCTACATACTACACCTCCACATCACACACTACACTGACCCTACATACTACACCCCACATCACACACTACACTGACCCTACATACTACATCGCCACATCACACACTACACTGACCCTACATACTACACCCCCACATCACACACTACACTGACCCTACATACTACACCCCCACATCACACACACTACACTGACCCTACATACTATACCTCCACATCACACACTACACTGACCCTACATACTACATACCCACATCACACACACTACACTGACCCTACATACTATACCTCCACATCACACACACTACACTGACCCTACATACTATACCTCCACATCACACACACTACACTGACCCTACATACTACACCCCCACATCACACACTACACTGACCCTACATACTACATCCCCCACATCACACACACTACACTGACCCTACATACTACACCCCCACATCACACACTACACTGACCCTACATACTACACTCCACATCACACACTACACTGACCCTACATACTATACCCCACATCACACACTACACTGACCCTACATACTATACCCCACATCACACACTACACTGACCCTACATACTATACCTCCACATCACACACACTACACTGACCCTACATACTACACCCCCACATCACACACTACACTGACCCTACATACTACATCCCCCACATCACACACACTACACTGACCCTACATACTACACCCCCACATCACACACTACACTGACCCTACATACTACACTCCACATCACACACTACACTGACCCTACATACTATACCCCACATCACACACTACACTGACCCTACATACTATACCTCCACATCACACACTACACTGACCCTACATACTACACCCCCACATCACACACACACACTACACTGACCCTACATACTGCACTCCCACATCACACACACTACACTGACCCTACATACTACACCTCCACATCACACACTACACTGACCCTACACACTATTCCCCACATTACACACTACACTGACCCTACATACTACACCCCACATCACACACTACACTGACCCTACACACTATTCCCCACATTACACACTACACTGACCCTACATACTACACCCCACATCACACACTACACTGACCCTACACACTATTCCCCACATTACACACTACACTGACCCTACATACTACACCCCACATCACACACTACACTGACCCTACACACTATTCCCCACATTACACACTACACTGACCCTACATACTACACCCCACATCACACACTACACTGACCCTACACACTATTCCCCACATTACACACTACACTGACCCTACATACTACACCCCCACATCACACACTACACTGACCCTACATAATACACCCCCACATCACACACACACTACACTGACCCTACATACTACACCCCCACATCACACACACTACACTGACCCTACATACTACACCTCCACATCACACACTACACTGACCCTACATACTATACCCCCACATCACACACTACACTGACCCTACATACTACACCCCCACATCACACACTACACTGACCCTACATACTACACCCCCACATCACACACACTACACTGACCCTACATACTACACCCCACATCACACACTACACTGACCCTACATACTACACCCCCACATCACACACTACACTGACCCTACATACTACACCCCCACATCACACACTACACTGACTCTACATACTACACCCCCACATCACACACTACACTGAGCCTACATACTACACCCCACATCACACACTACACTGACCCTACATACTACACCCCCACATCACACACTACACTGACCCTACATACTACAACACACACTACACTGACCCTACATACTATACCCCCACATCACACACACTACACTGACCCTACATACTACACCCCCACATCACACACTACACTGACCCTACATACTACACCCCCACATCACACACACTACACTGACCTTACATACTACACCCCCACATCACACACTACACTGACCCTACATACTACACTCCACATCACACACTACACTGACCCTACATACTACACCCCCACATCACACACTACACTGACCCTACATACTACACCCCCACATCACACACTACACTGACTCTACATACTACACCCCCACATCACACACTACACTGAGCCTACATACTACACCCCACATCACACACTACACTGACCCTACATACTACACCCCCACATCACACACTACACTGACCCTACATACTACAACACACACTACACTGACCCTACATACTATACCCTCACATCACACACACTACACTGACCCTACATAATACACCCCCACATCACACACTACACTGACCCTACATACTACACCCCCACATCACACACTACACTGACCCTACATACTACACCCCCACATCACACACTACACTGACCCTACATACTACACCCCACATCACAGACTACACTGACCCTACATACTACACCCCACATCAAACACTACACTGACCCTACAAATTCCCCCCCTCATCACACACTACACTGACCCTACATACTACACCCCACATCAAACACTACACTGAGCCTACATACTACACCTCCACATCACACACTACACTGACCCTACATACTACACCCCCACATCACACACTACACTGACCCTACATACTACACCCCACATCACACACTACACTGACCCTACATACTACACCCCACATCACACACTACACTGACCCTACATACTACACCCCACATAACACACTACACTGACCCTACATACTACACCCACATCACACACTACACTGATCCTACATACTACACCCCACATCACACACTACACTGACCCTACATACTACACCCCACATCACACACTACACTGACCCTACATACTATACCTCCCCATCACACACTACACTGACCCTACATACTATACCTCCCCATCACACACTACACTGACCCTACATACTACACCCCCACATCACACACTGCACTGACCCTGCATACTACACCCCCACATCACACACTGCACTGACCCTGCATACTACACCCCCACATCACACACACTACACTGACCCTACATACTACTGATATGGAAATTTGGCTGCACACAGAGCACACAGCCAAATCTCCTGTTTCTAAAAATAATAACAATTTTGTCTAATGATACAAATGCATGTTACCTTTTGAAAGTATGTCTGCCCTCTAGTTCCCCATCCCTTCCAGTAAACAGACATCTGCTCCTTCTTACATTATCAGCTCAGCATGACTGCCTTTCTCCAGCTCGCATGCCCCTTTATTACCTAAAAAGCTTTCCCAAACAGGAAGTGATGGTTTCAACAGCCAATCAGTTCTTACATTGCTAGTGACATCACATGAAATGAATGACCATATAAGGATGTAACAGGATGTGAGAACACAGAAACCCCTCCAACAGGGTAAAAAACAGAACCAATCAAGGACATGTATGCATTCAAAATATGAATACAGTAGTGACTTGTGCAGACGGTGGTGTGCAAAACCATGTGGCAAGCACATGGCTTTGAATACAACCGTGTGCACACTCCCACTGTTATCAGTGATGCGATCCATAGAAAAATTATGGCTCAGTGATCCATAATTTTCATATAGTTATTTTATAGTTCCCATGTACGCAGACATGTATGCTCGGAGTCATTAATGCAGTCGCCATGAGGTGGCCAAGCTCCTGATGAATGCATAATCTAACATCTAACAAATAGTGGGAGGAGTCGCCGCCAAGAAATTGGTGCCAAACCCCCCCACACATGAATCAGCCAAGATGGCGGAAAGCACGCCAGCACAGTGACACAGAAGAATGACATCACATGTGTGGCCCTCATGTGCTGTGCCGATGTGCATGAGGACCCCGGCCCGCTCCACCCCCCACACCCAGAGGGCGGACAAGGAGGGATAGGGGGCGGGGCCTGGTGCCCATCGCAGCTCCCAGGTACTAGACACCAAGCCCCTCCCACTGATCCAGATGTTGGATTGTTTATTCATTAGTCTCATGAGATTCCAGATGGTTCTACATCAATGTGTGTTATATGAGGGGGGAGGGGAGCGTACACTGTGACCTGACTGGGATCTGTATTCTGTCTATACAGGAAATGTTCCGGAGGAAATATTCACCCAGCCGGGATCTGACCTTCTCTTCCCCATCAGACTCCATGTCACCCTCAACCATCCAGATACAGAGAGATGTGACCAGATTGAATGGATATATGAAGACCCAACCAGAGATAATTACACCATAATATTTATACACAGTGAATGTACACTGAGTAAATCTGAGAACAAACTCTTCTCCAATACAAGGTTATCAGAGAATGGAAGTCTGATCATATCCAACGTGACTCCGGAGAATGACGGGAGATACTATGTGATTATATACAACTCTACAGGACACTATATACAGAGAGATCATTACACCGTCCATGTAGAAGGTAAGTCCATCCAACCCCCACCCCCAGTCCTAGCAGTGTCCTCCCCACTCCGTGTCTTTATATACACCGTCCATGTAGAAGGTAAGTCCATCCAACCCCCACCCCCAGTCCTAGCAGTGTCCTCCCCGCTCCGTGTCTTTATATACACCGTCCATGTAGAAGGTAAGTCCATCCAACCCCCACCCCCAGTCCTAGCAGTGTCCTCCCCGCTCCGTGTCTTTATATACACCATCCATGTAGAAGGTAAGTCCATCCAACCCCCACCCCCAGTCCTAGCAGTGTCCTCCCCGCTCCGTGTCTTTATATACACCGTCCATGTAGAAGGTAAGTCCATCCAACCCCCACCCCCAGTCCTAGCAGTGTCCTCCCCGCTCCGTGTCTTTATATACACCATCCATGTAGAAGGTAAGTCCATCCAACCCCCACCCCCAGTCCTAGCAGTGTCCTCCCTGCTCCGTGTCTTTATATACACCGTCCATGTAGAAGGTAAGTCCATCCACCCCCCACCCCCAGTCCTAGCAGTGTCCTCCCTGTGTCTTTCTATCCATACATTATATAGTAGAAGATCTGGGAGAGACGTATGTACAATGTCCTCTGATTACTGCCCCATCCTCACCATTCCCTGTGGATTCACATCTGCAGTGCTCAGCCCTCCTGAAGCTGCTGTGATCTGAACTGTGCTGTGCCTTCTGCTCGGGGTCCCCATGTGGTAGATGTGACCATTGATGGCGGGGTGACAGATCTCCAATGGAGGGCGGAGCTTCTGCCAACAGCAACCAATCAGGTTTCACCTCTTCGGAAAGAGTCGTCTCTAATAGGAGTTTCTGTCATATTTCAGGTTGTCAGTAATATAATGAGCTTCTTCAGTACATTCTAAATGTTTTATCAGTAAATAAAAGTTGAGTGGGGTGACAACTGTAATTCAACCCTGGTACAAACTTGGGAGATCAAGAACGCATGTATGCAATCTCTGATCCTTACCAATTTGTCTGCGGGAAGACTGGCCTGCATGGACTTGGATCAAGCATGATCCCCAGGAAGGTGAGTCTAGTAACTGGGCCTTCTATTTTTTTGACTGCCGGTGGGATGTCTAAGGCCGCAAAAACTGATGTCAGTTTTTGAAGGTCGGAGGGGGTCTGACCACTACTCTCAATGAGGAGAAAATCGTCCAAATAGTGGATCACTTCCTGACAACTTTCTGTGTGTGTGCAAATCAATCAAACAGCCAGGGACTACTCTTGGAGCCAAAGGTGAGTTTGGTGGTAAAATAATCAAACCCCCTCCACTTAATACCATTCCACTGCCAGAGTAATGGCAGAATTGGGAGAAGTTTAAAGGCGTCTGCGATGTCAGCTTTGGACAGCCAAGCGCCCTCACCTGCCCCAATGATACTCTGAATTGCTTGATCCACGGATATATATTTAAGTGAGAACTCCTCAGATGGTATTAATGAGTTAAAAGAGAAAAAATCAACCAGCGCAACAGTAATCACTAAAGCAAAAGCAGCTGAAATACTGAGGGTCAAAATATCAAATCCCATACGTCAAAACTATAAAAGACAGTACAGCGCTTCAAATTTAATACTAATAGAGAAAGTCCATATTCTGATAAGAAAACACAGACAAGCTTCCAATGTTGAGAGTGAAGAGATTCACAATATATGGTGACTTCCGTGACACCCTCCACCAACGTAAGGATTGGCCCCTCACCTCATGACATGGACCCCTGAGTATATCAGTCAGGTCTAATACAGCATTCCCATTAATGGGTTAATAATAATATTTTTTCTATTCTATTCTATTGTTTTTCTATCATTTTCTATTATATTCTAATCTTTTCTATTTGAATTCAAATTCATTCTATACAAGATTCGAATTTCGGAAAATGGTCATATAGAAATAGAATGAAATCAAATTCTAATAGAAAAGAATAGAATAGAAAAACAATAGAACAGTAGAACATAACAGAAAGAAGTATTATATTATATATGTGTGTGTGTGTGTGTGTGTGTGTGTGTGTGTGTGTGTGTGTGTGTGTGTGTGTGTGTGTGTGTGTGTGTGTGTGTGTGTGTGTGTATATATATATATATATATATATATATATATATATATATATATATATATATATATATATATACACAATACCATCTTCCGAAATTGGAATTTGGTACAGAATGAATTTGAAAAGAAAAGATTAGAATATTTTATATTTTTTTTTTATTCTGTTCTATTGTTTTTCTATGCTATTCTTTTATATTATTTTCTGTTCTATTCTAATCCTTTCTATTTGAATTCATTCTGTACCAAATTCCAATTTCGGAAGATGGTTATATATATATATATATATATATATATATATATATATATATATATATATATAAACATTGTTTTGTTATTTTATATTCTATCTTATTGTTTTTTTTAGAAAAACGTTTTCTATTTTTTTCGAATTCGGTTCGAATTTGTCTTCGAATTCGATTCGAATATGTTTTCGAATTCGATTTGAATATGTTTTCGAATTCGTTCGTTTTTTTTCAGATTCGTTTAAATTCTATACTTTTGTAATTCGGAAATTTGGATGCATCTGAATTTCTGAATAATGAAAAATTCGTCCGAAATGAAATGCACATGCCTATCCTGTACACAGACGCACTGACATGAGAACCCATGCCTGTGGCTGAATTACAGGTGCACAAGCGTTGGTGCCAGAAGGGCTATTTAAACTGCATTAGAGCAGTGTGTCAGTGCCGTTTGGTCTACTAAGCTCCCGTGTTCCTGTTACCAGTTCCTATTGATTTTCTGTTGCCGACCTGACCTGCCTCTGACTTTGCCTGAACACTGCCTGTACTGACCACTGGTTTGTCCCTGGATTATGCTTCTATCTGCTCCTTCTGCTCATCTGTTCTGCTGTTACCGACCTTGGCCTGACTCCTGACTACCCTTCTACTTGCCGCTTGAACCTGATCTGCTTGCTAGTTGCCGATCTGGACCGTCTGACTCCATCTTGTGCCTACCCTGCACCTGCCTTTCTGCACTCTCCTCTGGCTCCAGTCCTTCTGCCAGTGTGTCTGGTCCTGCCATCCCTGCGTTTCAGACTCACACCAGCACCTGCCAGTGAGAGATTTACCAGGCACTCGTGTGTTCAAGCATTCCCTGTCACCTTACCAGGGACTCCACAGCCAGGGCTGTAAGAGAGGCCTTCCTCAATGCTACAGGCTCCACCACCAGGTACATTACAGCGTTGTTGAGACAGCCACCACCAATGCTGCTCCTCTGCTCGAGGATCTGAGGCACGTTGATCATTAAAGAGGATTCAGCCAAGACATTCTTACACAGTACCTCCTTAAAGGATGGGGACAGGAGGTCAACCATTTTACCCTTGCATCAGGGATCCAATAGGATGGCCACCCAATATAGGCCCCTCACTTTGATCCTCCAAATCCTGGTGTCTTTACACGGGCATTTGAACATAAAAGACCCTATTTGACACAAACTGTAGCAGAGGACCCTGAGTCATTGGTGTCAGTGGGCACAACACTGTTCTCAATAATCTCATCCCACCCATGTACAACTCCCAGGGCTTTTAGACCCCTTGAAGCATGCCCCATTTCCTCCTCCTTGTCACCACCAGCACCCCAGCCATCCTCGCTGTATTCCTCTTCTGCCATCTTCATGCTTCTGACTCACAGGAAGGGCAGTAGTAAGCAATGAATCCTGGTGGTCCTGAGAAAGCAGCAAGTCCTCCTCTTTCTCCTGCTGTTGTGCCTACAGTGCCCAGTCTACCAGGACATGCAGTGTGTGCTCCAGGAGGAACGTGAGAGGGATTGTATCGCTCATCCTTGCCTCGTCATGGTTCACCGTTTTAGTTGCTTCTTCAAAAGGTGCCAAAATGCTGCATGGTTCCTCAATGATGAGCCATCAACATGCCAAAAAAGAGCCCCAGCTCCCCAGAGCCTGTCCTCATACCATAAACAAACAAGTCCTTTTTGATGGCACTCTGCTGCTGGTGCAGGTTCTGCAGTCTACCCAATGTGGAGTTCCAGGGGCAGGGGGATGTCACAGATGAAATGGTTAGCAGGCAGTAGATGTTGCTGATGCATTTCTGCCAACCTTAAGTGGCCATTATTTTTTATTATTATTATTATTATACAGGATTTATATAGTTTGCACAGCACTTTACAACATGAGGGCAGACAGTACAGTAACAATACAATTCAATAGAGGAGGAATCAGAGGCCCCGTTCGTTAGAGCTTACAATTTAGGAGATTGAACAATCCAAGGTCTAAACCCAGTGCTGGATTTAGACGTTGGGAGGCCTGGGGAACAACAAGTCAGGGGGCCCCTCAACATAGAAATTAAATCATATTACAAATTAAAAAGTGAACTGAAATAAATGATAAACAGCATTTTTTTCTACATAAAATATGTAAGGTTCTGAAGAAGACACTTCTCTGGCTTTTTTTTCCTCAGATTTATTGACTGTAATGCCCCATACACACGGTCAGACTTTCCGACGGCAAATGTGCGATCGGAGCTTGTTGTCGGAAATTCCGTCCGTGTGTAGGCTCCATCGGACTTTTTTCATCGGAATTTCTGACATACAAAATTTGAGATCTGGATCTCAAATTTTCCGACCACAAAATCTGTTCTTGTAAATTCCGATCATGTGTAGCCAATTCCGACGCACCAAGCTCCATGCATGCTCGGAATCACGCAGAAGAGCCGCACCGGCTATTCATTTTTCTCGGCTCGTCGTGCGTGTTGTACGTCACCGCGTTCTTGACGTTCACAATTTCTGACCAACTTTGTGTGACCGTGTGTATGCAAGACAAGTTTGAGCCGACATCCGTCGGAAAAAATCCATGGATTTTGTTGTCGGAATGTGTGTTTGTGTGTACGCGGCATTAGAATGCATATTACACAGGTAACTGGAAAACCTTGTCCCAAATTTGACCAATCTCGTGATTTGTTAGCAAGTTTTACCCGATTCAAGATCGCAGTTTTGGTTTCAACCTCTTGACCCAATCATGGTCAAGTGGGGGAGCAAGCTTCTCTCTCTGTGATAAATCAATGCAGGTCAATAACTTCACTCCCACATGATGGGGCCGGGGCTGTTGCCTGGCACTTTTAACATGTTTTGATCTTTTATTTTGTCCCACCCACAGTCTCTTGTAAACAAGGCAATACATTCAGCGACACAGTCATGTTAAAACAAACATTTCCAATAATGAGTAATATGAGAAGTAGAAATGTAAAACATCTTCAGGAAGCCCCCATCCCTTTCTTTGCCTCTGAAGTCAGGCTTAACTGTTCCGTATCCTGACACCCACACACTCTTTATTATTTTTTTAAATATTAACACAAATTTTATAAATATTACTTATTATAAAGAAAGTCTGAGGCCTCCTCAACAGGGGGCCCGGGGGAATTTCCCCTTTTAGCCCTTATAAATCCAGCACTGTATAAACCCTTCTGCCGCAAACATCATGCCTAGCAGTGGGGGGTGTATGATGTCATGCAGGTAGTGCAGTTTCCGCCTCTTGTGATTGGTTCATCATGCCAGAAACATATTTTTTCCATCTCGTATTATTAGTGGCTCATGGTGAATGACATGACATTAGATAACAACCAATGTCCTCCTATGTTTTGTCTTACAGAGTCTGCATTAGGTGGAGGCGCTATCGCTGGCATAGTGGTTGGAGTAATTTGTTTTCTTATCTTCATGGCGGGCATAATATACCGTATAGTGAAAGGTGAGTGCAGTAAAACATTCTTTGTGCTTGTTTAGACATCTACCGTCTATGTGCAGACATTTTTTTTTGCCTCCTGCATGTTGCTGAGCACATTGTACATCAAGCAAGCCTTTGTACTTCATTAGACCCGACTTCCCACTCTTCTAGAAGAGGGAAATCTCCCATAGGCACACATCAGTGCATTACATCAGTGCCGGGACAAGGTCATCTAGTGCACAGGGCAAGAATCCCAAACTGCGCCCCCCCCTTCCCTTAGGTTTAGGGTCAGGGCGCCCCCATCCCTGCAATCAACCACTGTGCCCAGGGCAGCCATTACTCTGGCCCACCCCTTGCCCCGCCCTGCATTACATGGAAGAAGAACATCACTCTTCTAGAAGAGGGAAATCTCCCATAGGCACACATCAATGCATCACATCAGTGCCGGGACAAGGTCATCTAGTGCCCAGGGCAAGGATGCCAAACTGCGCCCGCACCTTCCATTAGGTTTAGGGTCAGGGCGCCCCCATCCCTGCAATCAACCACTGTGCCCAGGGCAGCCGTCCCTCCGGCCCACCCCTTGCCCCGGCCCTGCATTACATGGAAGAAGAACATCACAGTTACACTAAGAGTAGAAATAGTAATTTCCCTATGCGGCATCTATGCACTTCAAGCTTTGCTTACCACAATAGTTGTTGTGCTAAATGTTTTGCATCCTGAATGTGTGTTTCCTGTGTACTGTATGTACATTCACTGCTTGCTTTGTGCACAATCTGTCTGCAGTTTGTAACTGAGTCCTCTCCGAATGTGGTGTGTGTGTGTGTGGTATTTGAATGTGAAGTTTGTCTGTGTGGTCTGTGAAAAGGGTGAAAATACTGCGCTATACCCAATGAAACATAAACAAAGAGCTGCTAACACACAAACAAACCAAGTCAAAGTGAAAACGAAAACAATAAGTGTAGCGCTAGAAGTAATAACTACCTATATGCATCCAATCTGCCTCAATCAAATAGGCGGGATGGGTGCAATAGGAGTGTTAGTATAGGGTAGTGAACCTCACAACGTATGTTAAAAAAATTAATACAAAAATGGGAGAAATGTCCACAGAAATGTCCAAATAGTAGGAACACTGGCTCCTCAATCTTCAACTGAACTGGGAAAGGCACCAAAGAGCAAGGTAAGCACAAACAACATTCAGGTAGAAGAATGGGTACTCTTACCAGATCTGTTGGATGCACCTACCGTACAGCAGTGTGTCTATAGGGCTTTGGGACATTGAATCCCCAGTGGTGACGCCAAACCGGATGGTCTCCTGTAGGCTTCGAATTCCAATCTGAAGAGTGATCGATTAAGGTAAAAACGGAGGTTCCCGAGGATTGGACACACGCCAAACAGGTCCAGCAATAAAGATGGTCTCAAGGTGGTCATCAAAACTCCATCATGGGGGAAACAAAGAAAAAAGGGGCTCCACATGGCATCGGTCAACCAAGGTAGGTTTATTGAAGATAAAATGGCGTATAAAAAGTGATCAGAAAAATACATAAAATGGCAATGTTGGAAGCAAGAGGTGCTGGTCCAACGCGTTTCTACAGAAAAGTCTTCCACAGGGGCATGTCTTTACCTCCCCACATTGATTACTGAATAAACTAGGTCTGCCCCCGTCATGGCGGAACAGGAAGTAAACTCCAGAAGTAAATATAGTGACTTGCGTCCCAGGTCACACATATAATAATTATATACTGCATGGAATTACATATTAATCTCTAGAGGATGATCAGAAAACTAAAACTAGGCTAGTGACAGCAATGATAGTAAGCAGATCTCTCTCTATCTGCATCTCCTCTGAGTTCCGATCCTCGAAGCTGTATAAGGAAGTAATGTCATCATCACTTCCGCCGGAATACAAGGTGTTTGCGTTCCAGACCTCATAGAGGATGTAGGCGGTGTCGTCGCGTGTGGGAGAAAGACAGCCACGTCATATCCGCCACACACTGGGCCCAAAGCTCAATGGTCACCTGGCCTCAGGATAGATGTGGGCGGAGACGTCGCAGTTAGGAAAAAATCCTCCATGTCATATCAGCCACACAATGGGCATGGCGCTCAGTGGTCGCCTGGCCTCGTAGCGCCCCCCTCCCCCCCGCCAACCGGCATTCAATTTGTGCGGTCTGCAAGCTCTATTCGCTGGGGATTCAGTGAATCCTGTTGAAAAAATGGCAACTTTCATTGATGTTTATAAGGGCAAATACTGTTGGAAATATTCAAAGCTAATAGTCAAAATATTTTCAATAAATCCATGGGGAAGTGAGCGTGCTTGCCTTTTTAAGAGTAGTTTTAGCAGCAACACATGCTTTATTTATCAAGCAGTAGTAAATCCACTCTTCAGGAAGTAGTAGCCACAAGGGATCTAAAAGCCAGGGGCATAGATAAGGGAGGGGTTGGGGGGGTCCAAATTTTCCAGAGCATCCATCCACAGCACAGCAGCTAGGCTAGTGAAGCCTTTCAGCTGTGGGAACCACACACACCAGTGTGACTCCTTCACACCAGTCTCTGATAGGACAGTGTGGAGGGAGGGGAGAAATCTGATTCACTGCATTGGCAGCATGATTTGGAACCACCCACTGCCAAGGAGAAAGTCCAGGAGGGGACAGTTTGAGAAAAAAAGAGGTTCTTGATGGGACCAGTGGGAATGCTGGCAGGAGCCCACAGAGAGAACTGGCCGGGACTGGGGAGCTAGTGACATGCAGTACAGGAGAAGTTGTGCGGTGAGAGAGAACCCCGAAAGGAACTGCAACAGAGAGTGCCATGCACAAAACCGAGTGAGGCATGAGAAGTGTGAGCCAGGGGAGAGACCAGCCATGTGGAGCCTGCCAGACTGACCTGATGTTCAAGCCCAACACCATGTTTGCAGGGCCTTTTAATAATTCCTTTGACCCAAGCTGGCTAACAAACTGGCTATCTTCTACACTAACAGATGTGCCTGCTTGGGGGTGCTACATACAATCAGGGTTGGGACAAGGGGTGGGCAGGAGGGGCAGCTGCCCTGGGCATCATGGAGCAAGGGAGCTGAGAATGGACATATGATAGTAAACCTCTTCTATGGCATGCATTAACAGTGGCGGAGGGGGCACAGTTTCACATACTTGTCCTGGGCGCTAGATGAGCCTGTCCCGGTACTGCATACAATACACAGTGCTGTGTTCTGGCAGTGGTATGGAGACTTCCTGTCTAGCCCCCTGGAACAAAATAAAGGAAGCCTTGTATTTTTTGAATGACTATAAGGCTTCCTTTGATTGGCTAAGAGGAGTAGATAATGTTACAATCTCTGCCTCGGCCGATCAGAGGGAGCCTTGTATTCAATGACAAAATACAAGGCTTACTAATCAGCGCTTAGCCCAACTTGATTTGGTTCCCTGAACAGGATGGAACACAGTGCTTTATAGCTGGTGCTCCATACAGTTTATACAATGCTGGCAGCGAGTGCCTCTGTTAACAGGGGAAAGCATTCGTCTGGACCTGCTTGGCCCAAGCAAACTATTTAAAGTCACAGTAAACATGGAGTTAGGCTTTAACCTCCTCCACTGTTCTATAGGTATAGTGTGGTCATTTCTTCCACCTCTATCCAGCCTCCAGAATTGCACACCAGGCTTGAGAGAGAGGCCCAGAGCATTGCTGGCCACCTCTATTCTAATTCAGAGAAAGTATGTGAGATTTATTGCTATTAGGAGGACATCTGCGGCATTGGTATGATGAGAGGCCTTCAGCCACCCTTACCTGTCTCATAGTTGTTGTTTGCTGTCACAGGGATGCCTAAAGTGGACTACATACTCCTGACCCCCGCACTATTTATGCTCTATTTTACAGCTCCTGGTTCCTCAGTGGTCACTGATAATGAGGCTCTTCATTAAGGTAGGCTGTGTGCAGAAATGTATAAGTAATGGCAGAGTTTCATATTTGACAAATCAATGTTCTAAAGTTTGTGTGTGTCTGGTTGTAGCACAGTAATTAAGTAATTTTGGGTTACAAGGACTGTGGTATATGTTACTGTGTACTGTACACGGAATTTGGGTTCAGGTTTTAAACCCCTCCCACTGTCAGCACAATTTCCTCACACTCACAATTTGTCACAGTGTGGCCTGCATGCTGCTTAATTATTGTCCTCTGGCCCCCTCCAGGAAAAAAAATTGCCAACAGCCCTGCTAAAAGCCATAGAAAAGTTGTAAGCAGGTGCCTAGCAATTACTTGATAATTGTTAGAGGGCGTGCTATATACTCACATGTGGACATCCTCTTGGAAAAACGACATGCACTTTGGTAGAAATAAGAATATGTCTACCCAAGCTGAACTCTTGGAAACATTTAAGCTATGTGTAGAGATGGGCCAAACGACCCCCTGTGCAGTTCACCGCCTCCTTCTGACATCATGGACTGGTGCCTGCCGGGTCGGCAATGTCACAAGGGGGCAGTGCCACCAGGTGATGTAGCCAGGTGACCCCACTCCTTACCTATATAAGAAATGGTGGTACCTGCAGAAGGCAGCCAGCCTTCGTGCCGGCGGGAAATTTTTTTCATTTTTTAATTTTTCAGGTGTGACGGGTGGCATGATTTACATCAGGGGACACTGTTTTTTTATTTTTTAATAAAGGAATTGTCAAACACTGTCTCTCTGTTTTTATTTCTTTTTTGACACTCTTTTGGTGAATGGGTAGGGGTACTATGTTGTGGGGATGAGGCCCTTGTCCTAGGGTTGCCACATCATCCCTTTAATCCAGGACACACATTAATTACACAGGTTCTGTGGTTGATTAAGGTGGTAATTAAACTCATTTGGTGCCTTATCTGCATTAAATCAACCTCAGAACCTGTGTAATCAATATGTGTCCTGGATTAAAGGGATGATGTGGTAACCCTACCTTGTCCCCATCAACAAGCACTCCCCCCCATGTTGAAGGCATATGGCCTGGTATGATTCAGGAGTTGGGGGTGCTCGCTGGTCCCCCCCTTTCCTGACCTGCCAGGCTGCATGCCCAGATAAGGGTCTAGTATGGATTTTGAGGGGGTGGGGTGGGGGTCCATGCCGTTTTTTTTTTTTTCTTTTTTTAATCAGCGATTTTTTATTTTTTTTAATTCAGCTGTCAGTGGGGAAACCTATAGCTGATGTCTCATCGGTTGTTAAGGACGCCATGGCCGGCTTCCCGCCCCTTAACAACCAGCTTATACTGCTCATACTACCACCCCACATTCCCCGCACACCCACCTATTCTTATATCCCTAATTCTTCCAGCAATATTCTAAAGATTTTTTTAAAAAATTGCGCTGCTGACCTAAAATAAATTAATAAAAATATGTACCCATGAACTGCTGTAAAAAATCTCTCTATAAATATTCCAAACATAAAATTAACAAAAACTTACAGCTTACAACTACCTCCCAAACCAAATACAAACATACGTGATCATGTCACCACCAATTCTGCTTTATTCCTGTACTTGATGAACTCAAATAAGAACATGATTACATTATTACTGGTAAAACCACACAGAAAAGAAATCCTTATGTTTTTTGTCTGTTTTAGTTTTCAGCCTGAGACTGGATTTTCAGCAGAAGTGAGGAAAACAGCAATTATTACGCTTTAACAATGTGATGACTGTCTCCTCTCCGGTCTATGGACCCATCATACCTTCTGACCGATACTGCTGAACACCGCCTTTCAACTTTTCCATTTACAGACCAGCAATTGCTTTGCTAAATCTTATCTCTGCCTCTAGTTAAACATATTTGTTTTAGAGCATAATATTTACTAAGTTCATAGTATGTTCATTTCTACGTATGTTTTTTTATCTTGTATTCATTGTTTTTTTGTTTTTTTTTCTAAAAAAATATGGTAGAACACTTACCAGAATAACGAAGAGAAAGAAACAATCTCTGATTATGGTGAACGTTTAGAACGTTTATAGAGAAGAAAAGTTACAAGTAGAAGTTTAGAAGTTAAAGCAAACAGCACTTGAGGAGACCTTAGACCAGCCATTCTCAACCGGGGTTCCATGGAACCCTAGGGTTCCTCCAGAGATTTCTAGGGGTTCCTTCAGCCGTAGCTGATTGACCTTCAAATTGATGACGCCTGCACAAGTTTATTGAGAAGAAAAGGGTCACAATGATGAAAGGAAAGTAATAACCTCTGATTATGGTGAACGTTTTGAAAGTTTATTGAGAAGAAAAGTTACAAGTAGAGGTTTAGAAGGTAAAGTAAATAGCATTTGAGGAGACCTTAGACCAGCTATTCTCAATCTGGTTTCCATAGAACACTAGGGTTCCTCCAGAGATTTCCAGGGGTTCCTTGATCTGTAGCTGATTGATCTTCCATCTGATGATGCCTGCACAGTTTTGGCACCAACATCACTTGGCAGAGACAGACACATGACACCTAGAATCTTTTTAGCAGTCTGATAATGTAACCAATAATGTATAGGGGTACATTCTTCCCACTGGCCAACCTTTGCCCACGGTGAAAGTTTATTGAGAAAAGAAAGAGTTACAACAAGTAAAGGTTTAGAACGTAAAGTAAATAGCAATTGAGGTGACCCTAGACCAGCCATTCTCAACTAAGCTCCTTGAGGGCAAAGACTGATGTAAATGTACAATGTATATGTAAAGCGCTGCATAAATTGATGGCGCTATATAAGTACCTGAAATAAATAAATAAAATAAATAAGGTTCCATGGAAATCTAGGGTTCCTCCAGAGGTTGTTAGGGGCTCTTTGAACTGTAGCCTATTGATCTTCCATCGGATAATGCCTGCACAGTTCTAGCACCAAGGTCACTTATCAGAGACAGACACATGACACCTACAATCTTTTTAGCTGTCTGGTAATTTAACCACCAATGTAAGGGGGGCATTCTTCCCACTGGCCAACCTTTGTTTATGGTGAAAGTTTATGGAGAAGAAAAGAGTTACAACAAATAAAAGTTTTGAAGGTAAAGTAAATAGCACTTGACCTTAGACCAGCCATTCTCACCCAGGATTCCACGAACCCCAGGGTTCCTCCTGAGATTTCTAGGGGTTCCTTGAAGTGTAGCTGATTGACCTTCCAATTGATGATGCCTGCACAGTTTCGGAGTCAACATCACTTGACAGAACATGACACCTAGGACAGGTAGGGGCACCCCTTCATATTAGGTAGACAAGCCCTCTGGTTAGACAGTTCTGGGGACGTGTACATTCTTTGATATATTCCAGGGGTCTCCAAACTTTCTAAACAAAGGGCCAGTTTACTGTCCTTCAGACTTTAGGGGGGCGGACTGCACCGGGAGTAGAAAATGTCCCGAAATCAGTTGGAGTAAACATCGCCCCATCTTTGATGTCAGTGAGAGGAATTGCACACCCATTGTTGGTGTAATTGGAAGAAATTGTGCCCCATTGTTGGTGTCGCTGATAGGAATTGTGCCCCATCATTGGTGTCATTGGTCCCCATTGTTGGTAGCATTGGGAGAAATTGTGCCCCATCATTTGTATCATTGGGAGGAATTGTGCCCCATCGTTTGTATCATTGGGAGGAATTTTGCCCCTTCTTTGGTGTCAGTGAGTGAAATAGCGCTCCAAGGGCCAGATAAAAGTAAACAAAGGGGTGCAGTTTGGAGACCACTGATATATTCCATTATGTTGGCCAATATTGCCATGGACGTTCGGATTGCCCTGTTGAACATGCCAGCAGATAACATAGCCATTGCAACAGCTTGGAAGAGCCTTTGTAGTCAACCTGGCTCTGTTGAAGTACAAGTTGACCTGGATTATGCTTAATGAAAAAATTGTGAGTGCCTAAACAAACACAAGGATTGGAAGCCCTGGCTTTCCTATTTACAAGTACTGGATGTTTAATTTCAATTGGATATGTGGTCGGTGGGGGGGTTCTGGATGGACAGTATTCTTTCCTTTTCTCTTTCACCCCATTCCTCTAGTCTCCTTTTTCTTTCTTCCTTCCTCCCCTCTAAACTTTTTCCCTCTTTTTTAAACTTTCTTTTTTTCACTTCTAATTTTTTTTACCAACAACGCTGCATATTGTGTGGTCCTATTGATACACCTTTTAGACGGATAAATATCCTCACTTTGGGCATATCTGTTACTGGTAGTTTTTTGCTTGTGGCTGCCTTATCTGGGGCCTGGTTTCTGCTCTCACTAGACTACTGTATTTTCTTATAATGTTTTATGTCTCTTGTTTTCCTTTTATATGTTGACCATTGCATTATCGATACGTTTAGCCACTTCCCGCCCGCCCAGTGGTTTGCGCACAGTGGTTTAGTTATCCTGGACGTCATATGATGTAAAGCAGGATAACCGGCTATCGCGCATCCGCAGTCTGACATACCGCAGCTCCGATCTGGGTAAAGAGCCTCTGATGGAGGCTCTTTACCATGTGATCAGCTGTGTCCAATCACAGCTGATCACAGTGTAAATAGAAAGAGACGTTTATTGGCTTTTCCTTCACTCTCGTCTGACAGCCGCGAGTAGAGGAGAGCCGATCGGCTGCTCTCCTGAATGGGGGTGTCTGCGCTGACTGATTATCAGCGCAACCCCCCCCAAGGATGCCCACCCAGGGCCACGAGGGATGCCACCCAGGATCACCAGGTATGACATTAGAGGTGCCAATCAGTGTCCATAAATTATGCCAATCAGTGTCCAGCAGTAATGCCTGTCAGTGCCTCCTCATCAGTGCTGCCGATCAGAGCCACCCATCAGTGCCACATATCAGTGCCCATTGCTGCCTTTCAGTGCTGCCTATCAGTGCAACCTATGAGTGCCCATCAGTGCCGCCTATCAATGCCTATCAGTTCTGCATATTAGTGCCACCTATCAGTGCCCATCAGTGCCACCTATCAATGCCCATCACTGCTACATATCAGTGCCACCCATCCGTGCTCATCAGTGACACCTATCAGTGCCCATCACTGCCCATCAGTGCCACCTATCAGTGTTCATTAGTGCCACCTATGAGTGCCACCTATGAGTGCCCATCAGTGCCGCCTATCAATGCCCATCAGTGCTGCATATCAGTGCTACCTATCAGTGGCCATCAGTGCTGCATATTAGTGCCTCAGAATCAGGGCCCATCAATGCCACCTCATTAGTGCCACCTCACCAGTGCCCATCAGTGCCGCCTTATCAGTGCCTGTCAGTGCAGCCTCATCAGCGCCCATCAGTCAAGGAGAAAAATTACTTTTTTACAAAATGTTATAACAAAAACAAAGAAAAACTATTTTTTTTTTACATTTATAGTCTTTTTTTATTTGTTTAGCAAAAAAATCTAAGCTCAAATACCACCAAAAGAAAGCTCTATTTGTGGGAACAAAATGATAAAAATTTCATATGTGTACAGTGTTGTATGACCGTGCAATTGTCATTCAAAGTGTGACAGCGCTGAAAGCTACAAATTGTGCTGGGCAAGAAGGGGGGGGGGGGGATGCCCTGTAGTGAAGTGGTTAAACAGCTTTGGCACTGATGCACAAGGGGTATTAACAGCACCCAGTCACTAGGATCCTACACTCAGGTCTGTACTCACAAATGTTCCTGAATATATGAATGTCTCCTTATATCAGCCAGACATTTCTCCTGTGAACTCTCCAGACCAGATCCCTAGTGAAATCCTTCAATGAAGTTCAGCAAGGTCCAAAAGAACATAGCTGGGACCTTGATGAGCACTAGAACAGGCCCCCCAGCTTTAACATAGCAGGGACCTTGATGAGCACAAGAACAGGCCCCCCAGCTTTAGCATAGCTGGGACCTTGATGAGCACTAGATGAGGCTCTCCAGCTTTAGAAAAACTGGGACCTCAATGAGTACTAGAACAGGCCCTTCAGCTTTAGCATAACTGGGACCTTGATGAGCACTAGAAGAGGTCCCCCAGCTTTAGCATAACTTGGACCTTAATGAGCACTAGAACAGGCCCTTCAGCTTTAGCATAACTGGGACTTTGATGAGCACTAGAACAGGCCCCCCAGCTTTAGCATAAATGGGACCTTGATGAGGCTCTCCAGCTTTAGCAAAACTGGGACCTCAATGAGTACTAGAACAGGCCGTCCAGCTTTAGCATAACTTGGACCTTAATGAGCACTAGAACAGGCCCTTCAGCATTAGCATAAGTGGGACCTCGATGAGCACTAGAACAGGCCCTCCAGCTTTACTTTAACTTGGACCTCAATGAGCACTAATACAGGCAGGGCCGGACTGGGAATGAAAACCAGCCCTGGAAAAAATGTCATACCAGCCCCATAGCATTAATATACCCAACCAACAGCATAACGTTATTATTTTCTTGTTCATAAAATGGAAAACCATGCATTTTAAAGCACATTTGAAGAGTGCATTATATATAGATAAGACACATATAAAAGCCCACCTCCTTTTTATAGGGCACACAGTGTATAGGGACGTATAATGTAAAACATGGTGGTATTTCCCCACCCAGGGGAAATACAACTGGGCAGTGGCGGTGCGTCCATTGCAACCGTCAATCTTCAATAGATAGATTCATGCAACGCATGAATCTATCTATTGTCGCTGCTGCTGCCCCCTATTCAGATGTCCAGCCCATTTGTAGGGCATCGGGCATCTGAATTACAGCGGCGGGGTGTTTTTGGAAGTGCCTGATTAGAGCCGTCGGCTCTAATAGGCTTCCAAATTGGTAAACAGCGGGCACACTGCTGTACGTTCGCTGCTTACACAGTGCTGTGTTAGGAAATCAAATAAATCGCTTCCCTAACACTGACCCGCCTCTCAGCCAATCAGGTGCACTGGGTCTGGTTACCTGTCACTTGATTGGCTGAAGCGACAGGCGCTGTGATTGGATGCCTATCGGAGGGAGCGTGGAGGAACGCGCTGACCTGAGACAGGTAAGTGCCGGGCGGGGGGAGGGGGGACACTGGCAGCATTTGATGGGCAAACTGGTGGCAATTGATGGTTACAGTGGCTGCGTTTGATGGTAGTGGCACATTGGCTGTGCTTAATGGCACAGTGGCTGCATTTAGTGGGCACAGTGGTGGCAATTTTTGGGTACAGTGGCTGCGTTTGATAATACAGTGACTGCGTTTAATGGGCACAGAGGTGGCAATTGATGGGCACAGTGGCTGCATTTGATGGCACAGTGGCTGCGTTTGATGGCACAGTGGCTGCGTTTGATGGGCACAGTGGCTGCGTTTGATGGGCACAGTGGCTGCGTTTGATGGGCACAGTGGCTGCATTTGATGGGTACAGTGGCTGCATTTGATGGGTACAGTGGCTGCGCTTGATGGGCACAGGTGGCAATTGATGGGTACAGTGATTGCGTTTGATGGCATAGTGGCTGCGTTTGATGGGCACAGTGACAGCGTTTAATGGGCACAGTGGTGGCAATTTATGGGTACAGTGGCTGCATTTGATGGTACAGTGGCTGCGTTTGATGGCATAGTGGCTGCGTTTGATGGGCACAGTGGCAGCGTTTAATGGGCACAGTGGTGGCAATTTATGGGTACAGTGGCTGCACTTGATGGCAGTGGCTGCATTTGATGGCACAGTGGCTGTGTTTGATGGGCACAGTGGCAGCAATTTATGAGTACAGTGGCTGCGTTTGATGGTACAGTGGCTGTGTTTGATGGGCACAGTGACAGCGTTTAATGGGCACAGTGGTGGCAATTTATGAGTACAGTGGCTGCGCTTGATGGCAGTGGCTGCGTTTGATGGCACAGTGGCTGCATTTGATGGGCACAGTGGTGGCAATTTATGGGTACAGTGGCTGCGTTTGATGGCACAGTGGCGGCAATTTATGGGTACAGTGGCTGTGTTTGATGGCATAGTGGCTGCGTTTGATGGGCACAGTGACAGCGTTTAATGGGCACAGTGGTGGCAATTTATGGGTACAAACTGCAGACAAATGTGACTGCCACAAAAATTGATGGTTACAGTGGCTGCGTATGATGGTAGTGGCACATTGGCTGCGCTTAATGGCACAGTGGCTGCGTTTAGTGGGCACAGTGGTGGCAATTTTTGGGTACAGTGGCTGCATTTGATAGTACAGTGGCTGCGTTTAATGGGCGCAGAGGTGGCAATTGATGGGTACAGTTGCTGCGTTTGATGGTACAGTGGCTGCGTTTGATGGGCACAGTGGCTGCACTTGATGGCAGTGGCTGCGTTTGATGGGCACAGTGATGGGGAAATAAAAGTAAAGTTTTGTGCTTATACAATATATAATTAGCACTCATAAGACTAATATATAGGAGAGAGAGAGAGAGAGAGAGAGAGAGAGAGAGAGAGAGAGAGATTTTAAGTACCTTAATTCTTCTGCTGCCTGGGCGGCCGTTAACTTCTCCGTGCAGATTAGTGGGCGGTGCTGGCGCCGCACGGGACGAGTCACGAATGGAAGGAGAAATCAACCAGCACGGCGTTCTCCTGCTCCTCCCCTCAGGCACACAGGCATATCATGCTGCAGTTTAGTGGGCAGCGCCGGATGGAGGCACACACACACACTGCATAGTGCAGCGGCCGCCGCACTGACACAGCCAGCCAAGCTCTGAGCCAAAAGCGGCCCCACGGCACTAAGTGCAGACAGCCTACCGGGAATTTTCCCGGTATCCCGGTAGGCCTGTCCGGCACTGAATACAGGCCATCCAGCTTTAGCATAACTTGGACCTCAATGAGCACTAAAATAGGCCCCCACCTTTAGCATAACTGGGATCTTGATGAGCACTAGAACAGGCCCCCCAGCTTTAGCATAGCTGGGACCTTGATGAGCACTAGAAGAGGCCCCCCAGCTTAAGCAAAACTTGGACTTCAATGAGCACTAGAACAGCCCCCCCACCAGTTTTAGCATAACTGCGACCTTGATGAGCACTAGAACAGGCCCCCCAGCTTTAGCATAGCTGGGACCTCGATGAGCACTAGAAGAGCCCCCCCAGCTTTAGCATAACTTGGACTTCAATGAGCACTAGAACAGCCCCCCCCCCAGTTTTAGCATAACTGCAACCTCGATGAGCACTGGAACAGGCCCCCCAGCTTTACTATAACTTGGACCTCAATGAGCACTAGAACAGGTCCCCCCAGTTTTACTATAACTTGGACCTCAATGAGCACTAGAACAGGTCCCCCCAGTTTTACTATATATTGGACCTCAATGAGCACTAGAACAGGCCCCCCAGCTTTACTATAACTTGGACCTCAATGAGCACTAGAACAGGCCCTCCAGCTTTACTATAACTTGGACCTCAACGAGCACTAGAACAGGTCTCCCCAGCTTTAACATAACTGGGACCTCAATGAGCACTAGAACAGGCCCCACCAGCTTTACCATAGCACATACCTCCATGAGTGAGTGTAGAAGTACAGATGGATTGCCCAGAAGGGCAGTAGCCCTTTAGGCTAGGAACTTCTCCTCCTGGACAAAAACCCCACTATCCCAGGCCTCAGAATATTTATGCACTCCCCCTGGCCACCTACTGGGCACCCTCCCCCAGGAACTGGCTGGGACTGCATAAATATTCTGTAGATTTGAATCCCGCGGCCCACTACATTCAAGAACCGCCCAGAAGGCAGGGGGCAGTAATCAGACAAACAACCAGTGAAGCCCAGAATACCCCAAAGCTATTACAAGCGGCTGATTACAGGGGAGCCAAAAGAACTACGTTTAGCTGACTTTACTAGCAGCCTGTCTAGGAGGGTGCTACATACATATATAGATTCCTAAGAGCCACAAAGGATATTTTGAAAGAAATTGTAAGTTCTGTATAAAACTGTACAAAACCACTTTGTATGCTTTGCTTATGTAATGCACACTGCATTCATTGTACGCACGGCACTAATAATGTTTTGATTACGTATTCATATTCTTATGACTGATAAGAAACGATCCCACCGGTAATGCCGACAATTGTAATATTAATGTGTGAAAAAAAAAATGCCAATGCCCCTAATAAAGAGAACCATGATTTGGAGAGATGCTGAGTGTATCTATTTGTATCTGTTCCCTTCTGCACTAATTATTATTAATTGGGAACCAATGATCAATATGATGATAGGAGTTGCCTCTCTATAAAATTTCCAAGACAGTAGTAAGGCCGACACCCTTGGACAGCAGCATTGTCAGTTTAGGGGGGGGGGGAGATTTAGATGGACTTGACTAACAAATCAAAGATGAACTCCAGCTAACATTTTTTAATCAGTCACTGGAGATGTGCACGATGGAAAAATTCCTTTTGTTTCGTTCGTTAATAATTACGTTTCGTCACATTTGTTCTGTTAGAATGATTCGTTTTTGGAATTTGTTTCATATACTTGTTATTTTTGAATCGACTTTGAGGCTGGGTTCACACTGCTGTGGTGGCAGACATCGTATGTGATTCGCAGCGCACAGCTGTTCACATCACATGCGATGTCTGTGCTGTGCGATATCAGCTGTACAGATAGTATGGCTGATATCGCACTGCATTCGGTCCAAACTCGCACAGGACCCTTTTTTTTGTTCGGACCAGAATCGGATCGCATGGGTGTTCACACCTATGCGATCCGATACATGTCCGAATTGTCAGTTCGCAGTGTGATATGCGGGCTGAACTGGGGGTGTCATTAACATTGTATGACACTCCCCAGCAGTTCGCATATGGCAGTGTGAACTGCCGTGCGAGTTGGTGCGATGCGGGTACCCGCAGTAAATTCGCTGCGTTCCCGCACCGCAGCAGTGTGAACCCAGCCTAAAGATGAATTTGGATTCAAAATGGAAACATATTGTAATAAATCAGCTGGGACCTCGATGAGCACTAGAACAGGCCCTCCAGCTTTACTATAAATTGGACCTCCATGAGCACTAGAATGGGCCGTCCAGCTTTAGCATAGCTGGGACCTTAATGAGCACTAGATGAGGCCCCCCAGCTATAGAAAAACTGGGACCTCAATGAGTACTAGAACAGGCCCTCCAGCTTTACTATAAATTGGACCTCAATGAGCACTAGAACAGGCCCTCCAGCTTTACTATAAATTGGACCTCAATGAGCACTAGAACAGGCCCTCCAGCTTTACTATAAATTGGACCTCCATGAGCACTAGAATGGGCCGTCCAGCTTTAGCATAGCTGGGACCTTGATGAGCACTAGATGAGGCCCCCCAGCTATAGAAAAACTGGGACCTCAATGAGTACTAGAACAGGCCCTCCAGCTTTACTATAAATTGGACCTCAATGAGCACTAGAACAGGCCCTCCAGCTTTACTATAAATTGGACCTCAATGAGCACTAGAACAGGCCCTCCAGCTTTACTATAAATTGGACCTCAATGAGCACTAGAACAGGCCCCCAGCTTTACTATAAATTGGACCTCAATGAGCACTAGAACAGGCCCTCCAGCTTTACTATAAATTGGACCTCAATGAGCACTAGAACAGGCCCTCCAGCTTTACTATAAATTGGACCTCGATGAGCACTAGAACAGGCCCTCCAGCTTTAGCATAGCTGAGACCTTGATGAGCACTAGATGAGGCCCCCCAGCTTTAGAAAAACTGGGACCTCAATGAGTACTAGAACAGGCCGTCCAGCTTTAGCATAAATGGGACCTCAATGAGCACTAGAACAGGCCCCCCAGCTTTAGTATAACTTGGACCTCAATGAGCACTAGATCAGGCCCCCGCATAACTGGGACTTCAATGAGCACTAGAACAGCTCCAGCTTTACTATAACTTGGACCTCAATGAGCACTAGAACAAGCCCTCCAGCTTTAGCATAGCTGGGACCTCAATGAGCACTAGAATAGGCCCCCCAGCTTTAGCATAGCTGGGACCTCAGTGAGCACTAGAATAGGCCCCCCAGCTTTAGCATAACTGGAACCTCAATGAGCACTAGAATAGGCCCCCCAGCTTTAGCATAGCTGGGACCTCAATGAGCACTAGAATAGGCCCCCCAGCTTTAGCATAACTGGGACCTCAATGAGCACTAGAATAGGCCCCCCAGCTTTAGCATAACTGGGACCTCAATGAGCACTAGAATAGGCCCCCCAGCTTTAGTATAACTTGGACTTCAATTAGCACTTTTCGGAATTTGTTTCATATACTTGTTATTTTTGAACCGACTTTGAAGATGAATTTGAATTCAAAATGGAAACATATTGTAACAAATACAGTAAGGTGTAAAAGTGAAATAATCTGAAGATTCCTATTTAGACTGCTTTATAGAATAGAATAAGATAATATAGAACAGAATAGCAATACCAAACCGCTCTCTTCGTTCCTCCCAAGACCTCCTGCTCTCTAGCCCCCTTGTCTCCTTCTTCCATGCTCACCTCCAGGACTTCTTCCGAAAATCTCCCATCATATGGAACTCCCTACCCCAATCTGTCCGACTGTCTCCTAATCTATCCATCTTTAGAGAATCCCTGAAAGCCCTTCTTTTTAAAAGCAGCCTATCCTGCTTCTAACTAATACACTGTGTTTTTACTTTATCCATCAGCTCATCCCCCTCAGTTATTACCTTTTGTATCACTTGACCCTCCCCCTTACACTATATTACCAAAAGTATTGGGACACCTGCTTTTACACGCACATGAACTTTAATGGCATCCCAGTCTTAGTCCGCAGGGTTCAATATTGAGTTGGCCCAACCTTTGCCGCTATAACAGCTTCAACTCTTCTGGGAAGGCCTTCCACAAGGTTTAGGAGTGTGTCTATGGGAATGTTTGACCATTCATCCAGAAGAGCATTTGTGAGGTCAGGTGCTGATGTTGGACGAGAAGGCCTGGCTCGCAGTTTACGCTCCAATACATCCCAAAGGTGCTCTATCGGGTTGAGGTCAGGACTCTGTGCCGGCCAGTCAGGTTCCTACACCCCATATTTGCTCACCCATGTCTTTATGGACCTTGCTTTGTGCACTGGTGCGCAGTCATGTTGGAACAGGAAGGGGCCATCCCTAAACTGTTCCCACAAAGTTGGGATCATGAAATTGTCCAAAATGTCTTGGTAAGGGTTTCCTATACTGGAACTAAGGGGCCAAGACCAACCCCTGAAAAACAACCCCCACACCACAATCCCCCCTCCACCAAATGATTTGGACCAGTGCACAAAGCAAGGTCTATAAAGACATGGAGGATCGAGTTTGGGGTGGAGGAACTTGACTGGCCTTCACAGAGTCCTGACCTCAACCCAATAGAACACCTTTGGGTTGAATTCGAGCGGAGAAAACTCTAATGAGAATCTCTGATTCCTCTTGTACCAAATTGTATGGTAATTGTACTGTTGTAAAGCGATGCGCAAGGTATTGGCGCTATATAAATCCTGTATAATAATAATAATAATAAAACATAAAAGTGAATGTGGATGTAACATAAATGTAAGAGTAGGATAGTTTTGCCAATAGCTGAGATGTGATCTGTAGAAGAAGTGTAGTTGTAGATGAAGTTCCATTATAGATGTAGATCCAGTATTCAGTAATCAGTCCTACACATATGTCCCTTTATTAGCATTTGAAAATAACCGGGCCAGCTTCTAGGATAGAGATGACACCTAGATGCTGATAAAATGATCCCATCCAAGTAAACTGTAAGAGAAGCTCAGTTGGAACCAGAAGGCTATTACATGTTCATGCTCATAATTATGAAAAAGGGCATTGGCGCGCATTCGCAAACATATTAGCGTGTGCACAAGAATAAATGTGTGCACACGGGCACGCACTGGCGCCAAACGGCCTATTTAAGCTGAACTATGACATGAACAGATTGATGAGTGGTCTTCAGCTAGTTTCTGTTTACCTGCACCTTGATCTGCTATACCTGCCTCTCAGTGTTGCCAACCGCCCGTAGATTTACGGGCAGCCCGTAAATTTACTCCCATTTTCGGGGTGTCCCTAAATGTCTGTTACGGGCAGCGGTGCCCCTAAAAAAGATGTCCGCGAGCCAACCATGTATCTGCGCATGTGGCGTACCGAAGCCGGCCGGGTTCGGGAAAGCTCGTACTCGCTTGGCCGGGCGGCGCATGCGCAGTAACATAATGTCGCCGCCTGGCACCATTTTTGAATAGATGCCAGAGTCCACTCATTCCTGGATAAGACCTGGTGGCCGTGTCTCGTGCACTCGCTGTAGGGGGAGGAGCCGAGGAGGGGTAAGTCCTTCCGAATGGTGATGACACATAGCAGATAGAGAACAGCAGAGATGTGAGCCAAGTCGAAAAGCAACCAGACTTTAAGAGGTTTTGCCAGAGCCCTGCATCTCAAACAGGGAGTGAGGGGGTAAGTAGCCCCATTATTCTTGCACCTCTTCTTCCTTGCAACTCCCTAAGGGAAGGCTCTCTTTGGAAGCTAAAGCCTCAAATATTACAACTTTGCATATCTTGGCCCTTGCACTGGATTCTCATGACCAACCATCTAGGTGGACTCCTGCCAGACTATATACTGTATACAGAGCATTCTTACCCAAGAAAACTCACACTGGCAGGGGCAGGGCTGGCACATACCATACTAAGTATAGACACTATCTATAGTATGCCCCACACACTACTCTGGGGACCTTTAAAGGCTAACTAGGCACACACACTGACTACTTTTCACTACAGGGTTCCCAACCCTAACTATAGCAAGATCTAGTGAAGAGGTGACTATGGAGAGGTGAAAGGGGCACAGGAGCAGGACGCACTGGTGTGGAGACTGTAAAATGATGGTGAACAGAGGAGGAGGCTACTGTGAGGGGGTGAGGAGGACACTATCATCTCCACAGCCTTTGTCCCCCTCCTTTAGTATGTCCGCAGCCTCTGTCCCCCTCCTGTAGTATGTCCGCAGCCTCTGCCCCCTCCTGTAGTATGTCCGCAGCCTCTGTCCCCCTCCTGTAGTACGTCTGCAGCCTCTGTCCCCCTCCTGTAGTATGTCCGCAGCCTCTGTTCCCCTCCTGTAGTATGTCCGCAGCCTCTGTTCCCCTCCTGTAGTATGTCCGCAGCCTCTGTCCCCCTCCTGTAGTATGTCCGTAGCCTCTGTCCCCCTCCTGTAGTATGTCCGCAGCCTCTGTTCCCCTCCTGTAGTATGTCCGCAGCCTCTGTCCCCCTCCTGTAGTATGTCCGCAGCCTCTGTCCCCCTCCTGTAGTATGTCCGCAGCCTCTGTCCCCCTCCTGTAGTATGTCCGCAGCCTCTGTTCCCCTCCTGTAGTATGTCCGCAGCCTCTGTTCCCCTCCTGTAGTATGTCCGCAGCCTCTATTCCCCTCCTGTAGTATGTCTGCAGCCTCTGTCCCCCTCCTGTAGTATGTCCGCAGCCTCTGTCCCCCTTCTGTAGTATGTCCACAGCCTCTGTTCCCCTCCTGTAGTATGTCCACAGCCTCTGTTCCCCTCCTGTAGTATGTCCGCAGCCTCTGCCCCCTCCTGTAGTATGTCCGCAGCCTCTGTCCACCTCTTGTATCATGTCTGCAGTATCTGAGAGCGATCCTAGAAAGGAGTCAAGAGTAGGAGCGCTGCCAGGATGGGGGTCACGGAAGGAGACAGACATGTGTGGACTGTGGAGAGGAGACTATACAATAAATCCAGAGCCGCCAAGCTGCTGAAGCCATCTGACTGAGCCCTGCACGGAGCACCGGACAGGAGGTCAGTGATAGGGCCACCAGGCTGGTCTAAGGGGGGTCTCTAGTAACCAGAGCAAACCCCTCCCATTTTCAGGGTTCCCCTTTATATAAGAGTTCACTTTCACTGTAAGAGGGGGAATCCTGCAGACTCTGATGTAAGGGGGGAACTCTGTGCTGGCTGGGTTATAGTAACCTGACCTTTATGTAAATTGAGAATTAGGTTTTTTGACTTTTGTTTAACTTGATATTGATATTTGCACTGTTTAGCACAGAAATCTGTCATTTTAGGTACTTTTTTTGCAGCGTCAGTAAAAAAAAAAAGTTGTGTTGCCAGTAAATTTCACAATTTCTGTCAGTAAAAAAAATTGGTGCCATTGGTAAATTTTGCCGTCCTGCCAGTAAATTTCACTTCGGGGGGTTGGCAACGCTGCTGCTGCCACCCCGTGCCTGACCCGGCTTGCCCTTGACCAATCTCTGGATTCCCACCTGCTTATTGTGACCTTGGCTTGTACTCTGACTCTGCTCCTTTCTTGTGCTTATGTGCCCTGCTACCCGACTGTGTATCCACCCCGGCCTGTATCCTGACTCTGCTTCCATCTTATGTTCCTGTATCTTTGCTGACCGGCTGTAGATGACCTTTTGTCTTGTGTCCAAGCTACGCTCTTGCTTGCTGATCAAGCTTCACCTGCTTCCTCCCTGGTGATCCATGGTCGTCTGCTTCCTGCAAATCTCAGCTGGCTCTGCCTGTTATACCGGCCCTCGTGCCGCTCTGTGTCCTCACATCTCCTATCATCACTGCCAGGGGTGTTGGACAAGAGGTGCAAGAGAAGCCCCCTCTACAGCTCGATCTCCACCAGGTACGTGACATAAACATAGATTGCCACCTTCCCGAAGCCTCAAAGAAGACTGATAGTCACGAACCAGCAGGGGCCAGTGAGAAGCCCCAAAATGTCTTCAGGCTCTGGGGGAATCTAGGATGGAAAAGGACCTGGGGGTCCTAGTAGATGATAGGCTCAGCAATGCCAAGCTGCTGCTAACAAAGCAAACAGAATATTGGCATTAAAAGGGGGATCAACTCCAGAGATAAAACGATAATTCTCCCGCTCTACAAGACTCTGGTCCGGCCGCACCTGGAGTATGCTGTCCAGTTCTGGGCATCAGTCCTCAGGAAGGATGTACTGGAAATGGAGCGAGTACAAAGAAGGGCAACAAAGCTAATAAAGGGTCTGGAGGATCTTAGTTATGTGTTGTTTTGTCTTTTGTGTATTTTTTGTAATTCTCTTTCTTTGTATATATTTTATGCCCACTTTCAGGATATTCAATTATAAAATGAATACGTGACTTCTGTGTACTAAGCCCGGGCTCATATCTCATGAGAGATTGTTGCATTTTAGTGTCTATGTCTAACTGATGGTCAGCAAGTTTAACACGCCCAACACTTGAAGCCCCAGCACTGCGCCCCCAGGAAGAATTGGAGCTTTGATTCAAGCTGCCACTCCAAATAAATCAAAAATAAAAACTGTATTTTACCTTCTACCTAAAATGTAAAAGTAAATAGTGGCGCTGATATTGAAATATAACAATCAATACTGTAACATTAACGAACATAAATGAAATGACACCCAGTGACAAGTGAAGGTCACTGTGAACATTAGTGACAAAAGTGACAAAAATTCGAGTCCATAAAATAATCCAAGTTTTGACTTCAAAAATATCTTTCTATAGTAGTTGTAATATTCCAGATCTTCCACCACACCGCATGTGAAAAGTACCTCCGCTCCCCTTAACCGCTTCAGCCGCGGAAGATTTTACCCCCTTCCTGACCAGAGCATTTTTTTTTGCGATACGGCACTGCGTCGCTTTAACTGACAATTGTGCGGTCGTGCGTCGTTGCACCCAAACAAAATTGCCGTCTTTTTTTTCCCCACAAATAGACGTTTCTTTTATTATTTTTATTCATTTATCTTTTTCTATTTGATCACCTCTGCGGCTTTTATTTTTTGCGGTGTAAACAAAAAAAAGAGCGACAATTTTGAAAAAAGATACAATATTTGTTTACTTTTTGCTATAATAATTATCCCCCAAAAAACAATTTTTTTCCTCAGTTTCAGTTTGCCCCGGACACATTTAAAGTCTTTGGGACACGAACATAAAAAATCAAAAGTGCTAATTTTAAAGGCTTATATGCAAGTTATTGTCCTAAAAAGTGTTTGGGGACCTGGGTCCTGCCCCAGGGGACATGGATCAATGCAAAAAAAAGTTTTAAAAACGGCCGTTTTTTCGGGAGCAGAGATTTTAATGATGCTTAAAGTGAAACAATAAAAGTGTAATATACCTTTAAGTTTTGTACCTGGGGGGTGTCTATAGTATGCCTGTAAAGGGGCGCATGTTTCCCGTGTTTAGAACAGTCTGACAGCAAAATGACATTTCTAAAGCCCCATACACACTATCAGATTTTCTGCTGACTTTTGTCTTCAGATTTACCAGACATATAATATGAGGTCAAACCTTAGGAGTTTCAATTTGTATGCAATCAGGCAGGCCCTTGCCTGATTGCATACAAATTGTAAATCTGAAGACAAAAATCAGCAGAAAATCTGATAGTGTGTTTGGGGCTTAAAGGAAAAATTTCATATAAAACTGATCTCGGCTGTAATGAATTGTCGGGTCTCGGCAATATAGATAAAACTCATTGAAAAAAAGAGCATGGGATTCTCCCACAGTCCACTACCAGGCCCTTTGGGTCTGGTATAAATATTAAGGGGAACCACGAACCAAAATGTAAAAAAAAAAAATTGCGTGGGGGTCCCCCTAAAATCCATACCAGGCCTTTTAGGTCTGGTATGGATTTTAAGGGGAACCCTGTGCCAAAATTTCAAAAAAAATGGCGTGGGGTCCCCCCAAAATCTATACCAGACCCTTATCTGAGCACGCAACCTGGCAGGAAAAGAGGGGGGGACGAGAGAGCGCCCCCTCCTGAAACGTACCAGGTCACATGCCCTCAACATAGGGAGGGTGCTTTGGGGTAGCCCGCCAAAGCACCTTGTCCCCATGTTGATGGGGACAAGGGCCTCATCCCTAATCACTATGACAGATTAGTTGATGTAACAAATAACAATATAATAAAACAAAATAGAAAATATTCTATCCTATTTTATTCTATTCAATTCCTTTATTTTCTATTCTGTTTTATTCTATTCTACTCTTTTCTATTCTATAAAGCAGCCTAAGTAGGAATCATCCTCTTATTTTACTTGTATGCCTTACTGTATTTCTGGCAATATTTTTCAAAAAAGAATGATTGTAATTGTGTAATCAGTATAGAGAAAGATACAGGAAGGTACAGAATACGTCTCTGTGGCTCTTGTGGCTGTGAAGGAGGTTCAGTTTCCTGTCTTGTTTGTCTTATTTAAGTTAAGTTACCAGTCACATTGTATCAGAAATTTATTCACCTACCTGGAGAACGGCATGGAGCCCAAAATCCTCCTCCTGGGGGTGATCTCAGGTAGGTCCAGACAGCACAGTCCTGGCTATGGGGGAGGGGATATTGGGGGGAGATCATATATACAGTATACAGGAATTCTCTGTTTTATCATTGTTTGTGTCTGGCAAAGACGTCCTTAGAACTTCACCATCTATTAGAGTCTATTAGTGAAGATTCACAGAGAACAATTTGAAGGATTTCTAAATCTCAAAAACAAAAAACTGTAATTATTGCAGCTTCTCCGTCATTAGATCTGGTGGCTGCATTCATTTTCTTTTTTCAATCTTCCTTTCCTTCATTTTCCTCCCGGTGATCCTACCAGTAACACACATCCTGTCCTAGTGTGACAGCACTCACCGCATGCTTCTGTATCAAAGCAACAGAAATGAGATAGAACTACCAAACCACACCCTCCTCCTACTTTCTATTACATAGAGCGGTGGGGTTCTGTAGTCCTATAAGCTGAATACACATTATACAACTTTTGTTGTTAGATTTCCTTTGGATTTACCTTCAACTGTGTATATATTATATGGTTTTGGTAAATCTAAAGAAAATTGTATAGTGTGTATTCAGCTTTAGAGATAGCTGAAAACAACCAAACTGATAGCCATGTGCATTGACAAAAAATTTGTTGTTTTTTTTTTTTTTTTTTTTGCAGTTTTCGTTTCATTCTTTTTTTGCTTTTTTCAGAAATTCGAAAATTCAGAAATTGAGAAAAACAAAAATTCAAATTTTTAAATTTTGGAATTTCCGGAAATTCAAAAATTTTAAAACCTGAAAAAAGAAATAAAATCAGTAAAGTTCAAAATAATAACTACCGTATATACTCGAGTATAAGTCGAGGCCCTAATTTACCACAAAAAAAATGGGAAAAACTTAGTGACCCGAGTATAAGATGAGGGTGAGAAATGCACAGCTACTGTAAGTGGAAAAGAGGGTCAACAATGCCCATTTGCAGCCTCACTGTGCCCATTTGCAGCCATAGGTCCCCTGAACTTCAAACTGGGTAGTTAAGGGTTCCTAGGTGCCCCCTGAGCTGCAGCCAAAATTTGGTGTCTCTGAACCCAAGGGGTCCCGAAATGACATTGCTGCAGATGGAAACAGTTGACCGAATTTGGGGCCCCGTATGTTGGGGCCACTTAGTGCTAAGAACCCCAAATTTGCTATGCACACCCAGTGGAACTAGCACCATAAAATATCCAAAGCTGGGGTTTCTAGCACCAAGTGGCCCCGAGATACAGGGCCCCAAAAATCAGTTCAGAAAATGTCAAGCACTTTTCTGCAGCAGAGAATGACATTTTCCGAACCGGGTTTGGGGCCCCGTATCTCGGGGCCACTTGGTGCTAGGAACCCGAGCTTTGGATATGTTATGGTACCAGTTCCACTGGGTTTGCACACCAAATTTGGGGTTCCAAATTTGGGGTACCAAGTGGCCCTGAGATATGGGGCCCCAAAGTCGGTTCAGAAAATGTCAAGCACTTTTCTGCAGCAGAGAATGACATTTTCCGAACCGAATTTGGTGCCCCGTATCTCGGGGCCACTTAGACCTAGGAACTTCAGCTTTGGATATGTTGTGGTACCAGTTCCACTGGGTTTGCACACCAAATTGGGGGCTTCCAGATTCCGATAAGCCCCCCGCCCGCAGACCCCCACAACCACCGGCCAGGGTTGTGGGGATGAGGCCCTTGTCCTCATCAACATGGGGACAAGGTGTTTTGGGGGCTACCCCAAAGCACCCTCCCAATGTTGAGGGCATGTGGCCTGGTACGGTTCAGGAGGGAGGGGGGGCCGCACTCTCGTCCCCCCCTCTTTTCCTGTGGCCTGCCAGGTTGCGTGCTCGGATAAGGGTCTGGTATGGATTTTTGGGGGGACCCCACGCCGTTTTTTTTTTTTTTTTTGGCGCGGGGTTCCCCTTAAAATCCATACCAGACCTGAAGGGTCTGGTATGGAATTTAGGGGGAACCCCACGTCATTTTTTTTTTTAAATTTTGGCCGGGGTTCCCCTTAATATCCATACCAGACCTGAAGGGCCTGGTATGGAATTTAGGAGGACTCCCACGTCATTTTTTTTTTTTAATTTTGTTTCGGGGTTCCCCTTTGGGGAATTCCCATGCTGTTTTTATCAATGAACTTCTATGTGTATTGTCGGCAATGCAATAGCCGCGGGTAGTTTTAAATGAGTTTTTTCCTTCAAAATGTCATTTTTCTGTCAGACTGTTCTAAACACAGGAAACATGCGCCCCTTTACAGGCATACTATAGACACCCCCCAGGTACGAAATTTAAAGGGATATTACACTTTTATTGTTTGACTTTAAGCATTATTAAAATCACTGCTCCTGAAAAAACGTCCGTTTTTAAAACTTTTTTTTGCATTGATCCATGTCCCCTGGGGCAGGACCCGGGTCCCCAAACACTTTTTATGACAATAACTTGCATATTAGCCTTTAAAATTAGCACTTTTGATTATTCATGTTCGTGTCCCATAGACTTTAACGGCGTTCGCGTGTTCGAACGAACATTTTTCCTGTTCGCATGTTCTGGTGCGAACCGAACAGGGGGGTGTTCGGCTCATCCCTAATCTCAGGTAGGTCCAGACAGCACAGTCCAGGCTATGGGGGAGGGGATATTGGGGGGAGATCATATATATACAGTATACAGGAATTCTCTGTTTTATCATTGTTTGTGTCTGGCAAAGACGTCCTTAGAACTTCACCATCTATTAGAGTCTATTAGTGAAGATTCACAGAGAACTATTTGAAGGATTTCTAAATCCCAAAAACAAAAAACTGTAATTATTGCAGCTTCTCCATCATTAGATCTGGTGGCTGCATTCGTTTTCTTTTTTCAATCTTCCTTTCCTTCATTTTCCTCCCGGTGATCCTACCAGTAACACACATCCTGTCCTAGTGTGACAGCACTCACCGCATGCTTCTGCATCAAAGCAACAGAAATGAAATAGAACTACCAAACCACACCCTCCTCCTACTTTCTATTACATAGAGCGGTGGGGTTCTGTAGTCCTATAAGCTTGATACACATTATACAACTTTTGTTGTTAGATTTCCTTTGGATTTACCTTCAACTGTGTATATATTATATGGTTTTGGTAAATCTAAAGAAAATTGTATAGTGTGTATTCAGCTTTAGAGATAGCTGAAAACAACCAAACTGATAGCCATGTGCACTGACAAAAAATTTGTTGTTTTTTTTTTTTGCAGTTTTCGTTTCATTCTTTTTTTGCTTTTTTCAGAAATTCAAAAATTCAAAAATTCAGAAATTCAGAAATTCGAAAATTCAGAAATTGAGAAAAACAAAAATTCAAATTTTTAAATTTTGGAATTTCCGGAAATTCAAAAATTTTTAAATCTGAAAAAAGAAATAAAATCAGTAAAGTTCAAAATAATAACTACCGTACATACTCGAGTATAAGTCGTTCCGAGTATAAGTCGAGGCCCTAATTTACCACAAAAAAAATGGGAAAAACTTACTGACCCGAGTATAAGACGAGGGTGAGAAATGCACAGCTACTGTAAGTGGAAAAGAGGGTCAACAATGCCCATTTGCAGCCTCACTGTGCCCATTTGCAGCCTCACTGTGCCCATTTGCAGCCTCACTGTGCCCATTTGCAGCCATAGGTCCCCTGAACTTCAAACTCGGTAGTTAAGGGTTCCTAGGTGCCCCCCTAGCTGCAGCCAAAATTTGGTGTCTCTGAACCCAAAGGGTCCCGAAATGACATTGCTGCAGATGGAAACAGTTGACCGAATTTGGGGCCCCGTATGTCGGGGCCACTTAGTGTTAAGAACCCCAAATTTGCTATGCACACCCAGTGGAACTAGCACCATAAAATATCCAAAGCTGGGGTTTCTAGCACCAAGTGGCCCCGAGATACAGGGCCCCAAAAATCAGTTCAGAAAATGTCAAGCACTTTTCTGCAGCAGAGAATGACATTTTCCGAACCGGGTTTGGGGCCCCGTATATCGGGGCCACTTGGTGCTAGGAACCCGAGCTTTGGATATGTTATGGTACCAGTTCCACTGGGTTTGCACACCAAATTTGGGGTTCCAAGTTTGGGGTACCAAGTGGCCCTGAGATATGGGGCCCCAAAGTCGGTTCAGAAAATGTCAAGCACTTTTCTGCAGCAGAGAATGACATTTTCCGAACCGAATTTGGTGCCCCGTATCTCGGGGCCACTTAGACCTAGGAACTTCAGCTTTGGATATGTTGTGGTACCAGTTCCACTGGGTTTGCACACCAAATTGGGGGTTTCTAGCACCAAGTGGCCCTGAGATACGGGGCACAAAATTCGGTTCGGAAAATGAATTTTTTTGCTGCAGAAAAGTGCTTGACTCCAGTATAAGCCGAGGGGGGCACTTTCAGCACAAAAAAATGTGCTGAAAAATTCGACTTATACTCGAGTATATACGGTAACTATTAAATTATAGGTATTGGAATTTCCTTTCAAATTTGGCTGTTCGGCATTCGTTATTTCAGATAATTCATAACTCTTATTGTAAAATTCCCCAAGAAAAATAATAAAAATATGGACATGGCCTTTTTAACAGAATACAACATAAATCATTGGAAATGATTATAAAAAACATTGGGGAATTTTACAATCTGACAGAATTTTGAAAGGTATTATACCGTTAAAACCTACATTTGTCTACAGAAGGGCACCAAACCTTAGGAAAAGATTGGTACACAATGCCCTGGATCTGCCAATACAGATAAAAATATCAAGCCAGCTAAAGGGCTTCTTTAAATGTGGAAAATGCCTCCCATGTAGAGTCAGCAAAAAAAAACTAGTAAGAAAAAACGGACTTCACATCTATAGCCAATGGAACTAAATACAACATAAGAGAGTTTATTATATGTAAAAGTACACATGTAGCCTATGTGTTAGAGTGCCCGTGCCACAAACAATACGTGGGTAGAACCACAAGAGAACTACATGTAAGGATCCGGGAACACATAAATAACATCAAAAATGGTTTTAATAAACATAGCGTTTCCAGACATTTTAGAGACCATCATAATAGGGATCCAACATGCATGACCTTTTATGGCATAGATAAGATTAAAGGACATTGAAGGGGGGGAAAACAAGAGAATTAAAGTCTCCCAAAATGAAACAAAATGGATTTTCCAATTAGATACCCTCCAACCCATAGGAATGAACATAGATGTAGATTTCAATTGTTTTTTAACAAATTTTTAGGAACACTAATCTTTCCTTGGGCGAATAGTAAAGTAAACAGAGGCCCTAGCATAACAAGTCCCTTTATATTTAGTCCTCGGGGACTAGAACATCTACATTAAAGTTAAATATGTCACCTCTATCACTATTTTTAGTATATAATTTTAAAAAATATTTTAAATTTCATCTTGATTTCTTCTCTAAAAAAATTACTGTTCCTAAATGTTTCCTATTAAAAGCCCTTCTAGATTTTTTCTAGATCTTTTCTAATATTTTATAAAAAAATTTATATACATTTTTTTTTTCAGTTTTACTTTATTTTATTTTTATTTTTATATTTTTTTGAAAATTTTATATATAATTTTTGAAAATTTTTTAATGCATGTAATAAATAAGGATTTTTAATGTGTATAGGGGTAAATTTAATATAGATCATTGCCATGGGTTTATGGTATACGTATAAAATTGAAGGCACATAAATTATTTTATTTCAAATGGATAGTTTTACAATGCATCTAAATCTATAGTGCATCGAAACTGTTTAACATTGCATTCATCAAAATAAATTTGCATGAGTGATGGTATAGAGCGTTCAGCAATAAACATAACATCCTATTAATCTTAAGGAATATAAACTCCGTAACAGAACGCTATTAATATGGTTCCAAATCACTTGGAATGCAGACTTCAGTCTGCATAATTCCACCAAATATGGCCGCGGGTATTACACAGCACATCAATGGTGTAAACAAACTTTATAACAGCGGTCTTCATTACCTCACCGTACGGATTTCGCTCTGCAAAACCTTACCCAAAATGGCCGCCATCAATGTTAATTATTTAGGTTATGATTCACTATATAAAAGGTGATGAGGCTAGTGCGGTGCATGCTCCAGATGACGTCAGAGTGACGAAACGTGTAGGGCGGGGTCAGCACACGCTCTTGCATCACTTCCGGTTATCGGCTTTTGTGTCAGCGACAAATGCTTTTATGCCTTTCATTGAATGTGAGTACCCTTTTCATGATTTTAAGGAATAAAATAGTTGAAACAATATCACACTATTGGAATCCTTTTCTCCTATACTTTATATGACTTATGGGACAAGAGTGGAAACTATTAATACATCGGGGATTATCCAGCCTCCAGAGTGCTGCACAGTGGCAGATACTGTGAATGCTCCATACCCCAAGAGGGGGGGGGGAGTTCAGGTGAGTGCAGCCACAATAAGAGCACGGATAAAGCACGCATGCTCTGATCACCTTTGCAAAGTGAAAATACCAACACAATTACTGTTTTCACCAGCACAGAAGCACTTTATTATTTCTTTATTTTTTGGATATTTAAAGTTGGGACTACACACATATTATGTTTTTAATTTTTAATTTTTAATGCATAAAGTTTTTGCACAGAAGCACTTCAAAGTACTAATGGTAATATTAATTTTTAAACACATTTTTTGTGGAAGATTTATCGGTCTAGCACTTGGCAATATTTGCACAGAGGTTATTTAACCAATTGGTACTTTATTTATATTTGTTTGATATTATACTATTATTATATTTTACTTCTCCTGGTAAAAAGTATACAGATAAAGCTATGTAGTGTACACGCTAGTTGCACTTTCACTTGTATATTCACCAACTAATTTATTTATTTAGTTAACTTTAAACACAGATATAGAACAGCACCATATCTACTTTATTTTCTTTTCAGTAAAAAATGTATGTTATACACAACATCATCTGTCATGTGGAATAATGGGGAGACTTTATACCAGCGTTTTTTTTTCCCACAAGAACCTTCTTTAAATTTGCCCTTTCTTAGGCCCAGTGGTGGCTGGTGGTTTTTTTTTTGTGGGGGTGGGTGGCAAACAACCACCCCCCCACGGCACCTCAAACTCCCCAGCCCCCCACTGTCTGCCGACACTTACTCTATCGGCGGCGGGGATCGGCGGGCACATCAGGGATCGGCGGGCACATCGGGCAGGGGATCAGGCTGCGGCGGGCATCTGGCAGTTTCTCCTGTGTCCTCTTCTCTTCTGAGATCACGGCGGCTTCCGTGCGTCTCCTCCCCTCCCCCTAAGCATCCAATAGTATTGCCTGTCCTTTCAGCCAATCGGGAAAAGGGTATCAGACCCGCTCTTCCTGATTGGCGGAGAGGCGATTCAGTGTTAGAAAAGCGAATATTCATTTGCTTTTCTAACACACCTGGGTGGGGCTCCGAGCGCAATGCTCTGTGCCACAAGCCCACCCAATTTTGAAGCCTATTAGAGCCTACCTTAGGAAGCCTAAGACCCGATTGGCCATGAGTCCTAAATCCTGATTGGGAGGAGAAGCGACCACTGGGACTCGGGATGAGACACAGGGGGGAAGCTGCCGAAGTAGCGCCTTGGATAGGGTAAGTGTGATAGTGGCAGGTGACGGGCGAGCAAAGCGCCGATCGATCAAGCGATGAGGGGGGCGGCGGTCGATCAAGCATGCGACAGGGGTAGGGGTGAATAGCTGACTGGGGGGGTTAGCTGGCTGGTGGGGGTGGCTGGCTGGGTGGGGGCCGCCTCCCCCAAGAAAATTGAGCACCAGTCGCCACTGGTCCCACTCCCAGCACAGTAAGTGGAGACGGACCTGTCCTCCGCCTGTTCAGCGGGTATCAGCGTAGCGATCTCCCCACTGAGCAAAGCGGAGTCCGCCAAGTGGACCGCCCATGTGAAAGGACCCAAAAACTACAAGGATGAAGAATTGATTCAAATTATACCCACTTGGATACAACTATTGCCGGCTCTTTTACTGGATTTGAATAAAGAAGTGCACCATAGGCGTGTGCAGATGGTGTGTCAGGTGTGCCTGGGCACACCCTAACCGCTCTGTATGGTGCCTACTCCTCCTTACTGCATGAGCTTCCTCCCTATGTTGCCCCCCCAGCAGTGCTGCTGGCTTCCCTCCTCTTCTCTCTTCTCCCCTTGGCTGCTGCGGGGGATGTTTCAGGATGGAGGTCGCCTTGGCTGCTGCAGGGGATGTTTCAGGATGGATAGCAGGGGTAGGGGCTAGTCAAAATGTTATTTACCCGACCTTTCTTGACTCAGCCCAGATTTGCAGGACACTGGGATTTACTTGAAATTCCGGAACTGTCCCGGCAGATCCGGGAAGGTTGGGAGGTATGATATGGGGTGCACGTTGGTTCTGGCGTGTCTAGAGATCCTGGGTCTGTAGAACACATGTGGGGTATGAAGCTCAGCTACTACAAAAGGTCTACTCAGCAAAGAAACTGAACTTGAGAATGAGGGACATTTCAGCGAGATAGAGACCAGCGGCGCACTATGCGCGCCGCCGTAAAAGTGGATATGGCCAAACATGATGGTGGGAGGGGCTTAAGGGCCATGGTTAAACAAAACCTGGGCTTTCTCGTACCTATAAAATATGCTTTGATTGCTTTGCCACAAGCTGGAGTCTCAGGGATGCATATAAACCTCAATACATTCATTTAGAAAATACTTCCAATACATCTGGTTCTGTATCTGAAAATAGACAGAGAGCCTAATAGAGGATTATGAAGGACCTGAAGGACCTGAGGAACCCGGGATGGAGCCAAAGAATAAATACTGCAGTATGTGGAGCACATAGTAACAAATGATGGTCTAACAGTGGGAGTGGCTTAAAGAGGGATAACTAAACAGGAGCTGAGCCTAGTTGCTATATACGGTGCAGCATTGCCTGAACAAATGAACGTCAGAAGGAAATCTTATCTCACAAATATGCAACATAAAACTTAGGGCTCATTCACACTAGTGGTTGTAGGGGTGGTAAAAGCGTGGCTCAGCCACAGGGTTTTACCGCCTGCCCAAGTGCTCCCCCTTTAGCTGCAGAGGCAGCAGCATGGAGTGATGCATTGGCGGGCACTACTGCCCACTGACCAAGACCCATTCAAGTGAATGGGAACACTGTGCACAGCACTACTTCTTCAAATCGTACCACACCAAACCGCATAACACTGCAGTACCACGTGGTTTAGTGGCCGCAAACACGATGCCATTAACAATTAATGGCATCTGAATGCGGCTCACAAGGGCAGCATGGTTGCGTGCAGTGCAGGAAAATGCACACGGAACGCCCCTTTCCTGCACTGTGTTCCAGTGTGAACCACCCCATAGGGAGAGAGGGAAGGATCACTACATGGAATGCAGCAAGGATCACTATGGTATATGGAAAAAAGGAAGGAAGGATTACTATGGTACATGGAAGAGAGGAAGGATCACTTTGGTACACTGAAGGGAGGAAGATTTATTATGGTACATGGAAGGCAGGAAGGATCACTATGGTATATGAAAGGCAGGAAAGATCGCTATGGCACATGGTAGACAGGAAGGATCACTATGGCATATGGAAGGGAGGAAGGATGGGTCATTATGGCACATGGAAGGCAGGAAAGATTACTCACTACAGCACATGGAAGGAAGGATGGATCACTATGACACCTGGAAGACAGAAAGGATGGATCACTATGGCAGATGGAAGGCAGGTAGAATGGATAACTACTGTAAGCAAAAAACACATACGGGAAAGATAAAAACACTTAACTTTAAGAGAGCAAAATTTCAAAGGATAAGGGCTGCTCTCCAGGTCTTAGACTGGGAAGGAATATTGGCATCAATGGACACAGAACAGAAATGGGAATTCTTTAAAAAGACTGTATGTGAACTCACTGCAAAGTATATTCCCATGGGCAATGAGTTCAAAAGGCTAAAAATAAAACCTATGTGGTTCACAGCCAAAGTTAAAATGGCTATAAACAATAAGAAAATAGCCTTTAAAAAATATAAAAATGAAGGAACACTATCATCATTTAAATGTTACAAAGAATATAACAGAATATGCAAAAAGGAAATCAAGGCGGTAAAAATTCAAAATAAACGACAGATAACAAAATATAGTAGGACAAACCACCAAAAATTCTTCAAAAAATCTAGAGTGGGTGACTGGGGACAAAGAGAAGGCAAATGTATTAAATATATTCTTCAGTTCTGTGTATACAAAGGAGCATAGGGGGAGCTCATAACCAAAATGGGAGTGGTAGTGACACAGCCCCAAATGATCTACAATGGCTCAAAAGTGATCTGGTCCAGAAATATTTAGACAGAATAAAGGTGGATTAAGCACCTGGACCAGATGGTATCCACCCATGGATCCTAAAAGAACTGAGCTCTGTCATTTCAAAGCCATTTTATAAAATTTTAGGGACTCGTTAATAACGGCAAGAGTACCACTGGATTGGCGCAGGACCAATGTGGTGCCCATATTTAAAAAGGGAACAAAGTCTTTACCAAGTAACTATAGACCTGTTAGTTTAACTTCCATAGTCGGGAAGATACTGGAGAGTTTAATAAAAGACCAAAATATTTTAAGCAACAGACAGCATGGATTCATGAAAAACAGAAGTTGTCTAACAAATCAGATTTATTTTTATGAGGAGGTAAGTAAAACCTTGGACAGAGGGGTGGCTGTGGACATGGTATACTTGGACACAGTTCCCCACACACTGCTCATGTGTAAGGTAAAGTCTACGGGCTTGGAAATATCAGTTTGTAAATGGATAGAAAACTGGCTAAAAGACCAAATTCAGAGAGTCGTGGTTAATGATTCTTATGCCCCGTACACACGGTCGGATTTTCCGATGGAAAATGTCCGATCGGAGCGTGTTGTCGGAAATTCCGACCGTGTGTGGGCTCCATCGGACATTTTCCATCGGATTTTCTGACACACAAAGTTGGAGAGCAGGAGATAAAATTTTCCGACAACAAAATCCGTTGTCAGAAATTCCGATCGTGTGTACACAAATCTGACGGACAAAGTGCCACGCATGCTCAGAATAAATAAAGAGATGAAAGCTATTGGCCACTGCCCCGTTTATAGTCCCGACGTACGCGTTTTACGTCACCGCGACCAGAACGATCGGAAATTCCGATAACTTTGTGCGACCGTGTGTAGACAAAACAAGTTCGAGCCAACATCCGTCGGAAAAAATCCTAGGATTTTGTTGTCAGAATGTCCGAACAAAGTCCGACCGTGTGTACGCCCTATTACTCTGAATGGTCTAAGGTTATCAGTGGTGTACCCCGAGGTTCAGTGTTGGGACCCTTACTTTTTATTATCTTTATAAATGATATTGGGTCTGGGATTAAAAGTACCCTTTCAGTCTTTGCAAATGACACAAACTATGCAGTGAAATAATGTCCTTACAGGATGTCTCCAATTTACAAGCCGACCTCAATACTCTGTCTAATTGGGCGACTATGTGGTTTAATGTTGATAAATGTAAAGTTATGCACTTGGTGGCTAAGAATATGCATCATACATTCTAGGGGGAGTACAACTGAGGGATCCATAGTGGAGAAGGATCTGGGGGTTTTGGTAGATCATAAGCTCAATAATAGCATGCAATGCCAAGCTGCGGTTTCCAAAGTGAGCAAAGTCCTTTCTTGTATTAGGAGAGGTATGGACTCCAGAGAGAGAGATATCATCTGTATAAATCATTAATAAGACCTCATCTGGAATATGCAGTTCAGTTTTGGGCTCCAGTTCTCAAAAAGGATATCGGGGAACTGGAGAAAGTGCAGAGAAGGGCAACCAAACTAATAAGAGGCATGGAGGAGCTCAGCTATGAGGAAAGATTAGAGGAACTGAATTTATTCTCTCTTGAGAAGAGGAGTTTAAGGAGGGATATGATCTCCATGTATAAATATATAAGGGGTCCATATAGTGAACTTGGTGTTGAGTTATTCACTTTACGGTCAACACAGAGGACAAGGGGGCACTCTTTGCATCTAGAGGAAAAGAGATTTCATTTCCAAATACGGAAAGGTTTCTTCACAATAGGAGCTGTGAAAATGTGGCATAGAAGCCTGGATTCTTTCCTAAATGTACATAATATAACTGGGTACTGACATTTATAGGTAAAGTTGATCCAGGGAAAATCCGATTGCCTCTCTGGGATCAGGAAGGAATTTTTTTCCCCTGCTGTAGCAAATTGGATCATGCTTTGCTGGGGTTTTTCACCTTCCTCTGCATCAACTGTGGTTATAGGATTGTGTATATGGGGTTGTATGATATTATTTTTTTTGTTTATTTATTTTTATGGTTGAACTAGATGGACTTGTGTCTTTTTTAAACCTGATTAACTATGTAAGGTTGGGAGGTATGCTATGGGGTGCACGTTGATTCTGGCGTGTCTAAAGATCCTGGGTCTGTAGAACACATGTGGGGTATGAAGCTCAGCTACTACAAAAGGTCTACTCAGCACGTCAAACAGGAGAAAAAGTGTAGTTTCTATGGGTAACCAAGTTGCTATGGGTAACTAAGCACTACAAGTTAAAGTTACAAAGGGATTGATAACTAAAACTGGAGAGTGAAAAATCTGCATAGAAACCAATCAGCTTCCAGGTTTTATTGCCAAAGCTTAATTGAACAAGATGAAGATAGAAGATGAATAACTACCATGCACAGCTGCACCAGATTCTGAATGCATCACTTTTAGTAAATCAACCTCTAACCGTATGTTCACACGCTTTTTGGTGTGTTTTGCATGTGGCAGAAACGCAGTACAGTCCAATTAACATTGTTTCCTATGGTACACGTTCACATCTATGCGTTTTTCAGCCGGTGCGTCTTTGAAAAGGGTCAGGGACTTTTCTTCCCACATCAGATTGCGTTTCGCGTGTAATAGAGTTCGATGGAGTCGCATCAAAAACACAACACGGTTTTGGTGCAACTCTATTTAAGTCTATTACGCCCTTTGCGTTATTGTTTTCTCTTATTTAGCTGGTTGCTAAGGAGCGGCCTGGGAACCCGGTTGCTGCATCCTTAACAACCGATAAGTCATCATCTGTCAGTGGATTTCCCCGCTGACAGCCGAATGTAAAAAAAAAAAGATATACTGGCAAAATTAAATGAATCGGGGAAAAAACCCAGGGACAACATGGGGACAAGGTGCTTTGGGATGTCGGAGCCCCCCTGCCCCAAAGCACCTCCCCATGTTGAGGGCATGTGGCCTGGTACGGTTCAGAGAGGGGGGGTGCTTGCTTGTCCCTCCCTTTCCTGACCTGCTGGGCTGCATGCTCAGATAAGGGTCCGGTATGGATTTGGAGGGGGACCCCATGCCAATTCAGGGGTTCCCCCCTAAAATCCATACCGAACCTGATGGGCCTGGTATGGATTGGGGGGGGGCCCACGCCACTTTTTTCCTGATTTTTTTTGCCAGCAATTCTTTTTTTTTACATTCAGCTGTCAGCGAGAAACTCTCATGACAGATTTTTGTTTAATATGTTTTTATTGAAGACAGGTGGTTCGGTACATTAGAATGTCCATCAAAAGCTTGAACATACAATTTAAACATGGAATGTTTCGAAATCCATAAAACACTGTCTCTCTGCATAAGTATGACTGTTCAGAACATTAATGATCAGAATTATTGTAGTAAAACATTTGGAGAGGACCAAATCCTGTCGCATTTTTTGTTGATTCTCTCATGACAGATTGTTAGGGACGTGGCGGCCGGCTTCCCGGCCTACTCCTTAGCAAACAGCTATATGCAGTGGGTTTAAAGAGAAAAAAACCAAACAAACTCAAAATGCATGAAAACTGCATCAAACATGGGTTTAAGAACGCAAAACGCACCGCAAAATGCACCTGAATACCACATCCACATAGATGTGAACCTAGACTTAGAGAGTTTCCCACACTGCCTGTCCTGCTGACAATGGTTTCACCAGACAGGAAGTGAGGGAAACTCTCCGACAGCAATGCCGACATAAACATGAGTTTCTTTAACCACTTAAGCCCCAGACCATTATGCTGCCTAAGGACCAGAGGTCTTTTTCCAATTTGGCACTGCGTCGCTTTAACTGCTAATTGCGCAGTCATGCAATGCTGTACCCAAACAAAATTTGCGTCCTTTTCTTCCCACAAATAGAGCTTTCTTTTGATGGTATTTGATCACCTCTGCTGTTTTTATTTTTTGCGCTATAAACGGAAAAAGACCGAAAATTTTGAAAAAAAAATGATATTTTCTACTTATTTTCTACTTATAAAAAAAATCCAATAAACTAAATTTTAGTCATACATTTAGGCCAAAATGTATTCGGCCACATGTCTTTGGTAAAAAAAATGTCAATAAGCATATATTTATTGGTTTGCGCAAAAGTTATAGCGTCTACAAACTAGGGTACATTTTCTGGAATTTACACAGCTTTTTAGTTTATGACTGTCTATGTCATTTCTTGAGGTGCTAAAATGGCAGGGCAGTACAAACCCCCCCCAAGTGACCCCATTTTGGAAAGTAGACACCCCAAGGAAATTGCTGAGAGGCATGTTGAGCCCATTGAATATTTTTTTTTTTTGTCCCATGTGATTGAATAATGACAAAAAAAAAAAAAAAAATATTTACAAAAAGTTGTCACTAAATGATATATTGCTCACACAGGCCATGGGCATATGTGGAATTACACCCCAAAATACATTCAGCTGCTTCTCCTGAGTATGGGGATACCACATGTGTGGGACTTTTTGGGAGCTTAGCCGCGTACGGGGCCCCGAAAACCAAGCACCGCCTTCAGGATTTCTAAGGGTGTAAATTTTTGATTTCACTCTTCACTGCCTATCACAGTTTCGGAGGCCATGGAATGCCCAGGTGGCACAAAACCCCCCCAAATGACCCCATTTTGGAAAGTAGACATGCCAAGCTATTTGCTGAGAGGCATATTGAGTCCATGGAATGTTTTATATTTTGACACAAGTTGCGGGAAAGTGACACTTTTTTTTTTTTTTTGCACAAAGTTGTCACTAAATGATATATTGCTCACACAGGCCATGGGCATATGTGGAATTGCACCCCAAAATACATTTAGCTGCTTCTCCTGAGTATGGGGATACCACATGTGTGGGACTTTTTGGGATCCTAGCCGCGTACGGGGCCCCGAAAACCAAGCACCGCCTTCAGGATTTCTAAGGGTGAAAATTTTTGATTTCACTCTTTACTGCCTATCACAGTTTCGGAGGCCATGGAATGCCCAGGTGGCACAAAACCCCCCCAAATGACCCCATTTTGGAAAGTAGACACCCAAAGCTATTTGCTGAGAGGCATGGTGAGTATTTTGCAGCTCTCATTTGTTTTTGAAAATGAAGAAAGACAAGAAAAAACTTTTTTTTTTTCTTTTTTCAATTTACAAAACTTTGTGACAAAAAGCGAGGTCTGCAAAATACTCACTATACCTCTCAGCAAATAGCTTTGGGTGTCTACTTTCCAAAATGGGGTCATTTGGGGGGTTTTGTGCCACCTGGGCTTTCCATGGCCTCCGAAACTGTGATAGGTAGTGAAGAGTGAAATCAAAAATTCACGCCCTTAGAAAGCCTGAAGGCGGTGCTTGGTTTTCGGGGTCCCGTACGCGGCTAGGCTCCCAAAAAGTCCCACACATGTGGTATCCCCGTACTCGGGAGAAGCAGCAGAATGTATTTTGGGGTGTAATTTCACATATTTCCATGGCATGTTTGAGCAATATATCATTTAGTGACAACTTTGTGCAAAAAAAAAAAAAAAAAAATTTGTCTCTTTCCCGCAACTTGTGTCACAATATAAAATATTCCATGGACTCGACATGCCTCTCAACAAATAGCTTGGGGTGTCTACTTTCCAAAATGGGGTCATTTGGGGGGGTTGAACTGTCCTGGCATTTTATGCACAACATTTAGAAGCTTATGTCACACATCACCCACTCTTCTAACCACTTGAAGACAAAGCCCTTTCTGACACTTATTGTTTACATGAAAAAGTTATTTTTTTTTGCAAAAAAATTACTTTGAACCCCCAAACATTATATATTTTTTTAAAGCAAATGCCCTACAGATTAAAATGGTGGGTGTTTCATTTTTTTTTTCCACACAGTATTTGCGCAGCGATTTTTCAAACGCATTTTTTGGGGAAAAAACACACTTTTTTAAATTTTAATGCACTAAAACACACTATATTGCCCAAATGTTTGATGATATAAAAAAGATGATCTTAGGCCCAGTACATGGATACCAAACATGACATGCTTTAAAATTGCGCACAAGCGTGCAGTGGCAACAAATTAAATACATTTTTAAAAGCCTTTAAAAGCCTTTACAGGTTACCACTTTAGATTTACAGAGGAGGTCTACTGCAAAAATGACTGCCCTCGATATGACCTTCGCGGCGATACCTCACATGCATGGTGCAATTGCTGTTTACGTTTGATGACAGACCGACGCTTGCGTTCGCCTCAGCACGAGAGCAGGGGGCGACAGGGGTGCTTTTTTTTTTCTTTATTATTTTTTTGCTTTTTTATCTTATTTTTAAACTGTTCCTTTCATTTTTTTTTTTTTTAATCATTTTTATTGTTATCTCGGGGAATGTAAATATCCCCTATGATAGCAATAGGAAGTAACAGGTACTCTTTTTTGAAAAAATTGGGGTCTATTAGAACCTAGATCTCTCCTCTGCCCTCAAAGCATCTGATGACACCAAGATCGGTGTGATAAAATGCTTCCCCAATTTCCCAATGGCGCTGTTTACATCCGGCGAAATCTAAGTCATAAAATGCTCATAGCTTCCGGTTTCTTAGGCCATAGAGATGTTTGGAGCCACTCTGGTCTCTGATCAGCTCTATGGTCAGCTGGCTGAATCACCGGCTGCATTCTCAGGTTCCCTGTTGGGACAGGAGAGCCAGAGAAAAACACGGAAGACGGTGGGGGGGGGCATTCCCTCCCACGGCTTGTAAAAGCAGTCTAGAGGCTAATTAGCTGCTAAGATTGCTTTTACATGAAAGCCGACCGCTGGCTGAAAAGAATGATACCAAGATGATACCTAAACCTGCAGGCATCATTCTGGTATAACCATTCAAAATCGTGAATGGCGTACCTGAAGACAAAAAAATGGTTAACAATAAAGCACAGTAAACGGTAAAGTATAAAAAATTGCATACCTGAAAAACAAACATGATAAAACATAACAACAATAAAACATTGCAGAATAGAATACAGTAAAAAAGAGCAGAACAAGAGAGAGAGAATAGAGAGAGAGAGAACAATAAAACGACAACTATTTTTTTTTATTTTATATATATTTTTTTTTTTTATACTTTTTTTTGTAACTAACTTTTATAACTGTAACCGGTTCCAGGTTCGGGTCTCTCAAAATGCGATGGCATCTTGGGAGACCCTGTGAAAGTGTGCCTAGTCTGTGCAATGCTGTACCCTACGCTAATACTCAACTAGTGAATGGTAGCGTTCAAAACATTCACCAATGCAAAGACCAGGATTGTCAGGACAGGAGGGACAATAATAGCGGGTGTCACGCCTATATTCGCGCTTGCTGCAGACACGACATCTTTTTTGGGGGGTTCGTTGGGTAGGGGTACTCGGGAGGACATAAAGAAAATGCCTCTCATGCAGCCGACTGCATTTGGTTGGGGATGTGAATGGGGGAAGTACGGGTGCTGCAGAAGTGGTGGGTTCCCAATTAGGATTGGCGAATGCAGCAGGAAGGGCACTATGGGTACGACGGGCCTGTGTTTGTCTTCTTCTTGGTGGCAGCGGGACACTACTTGTGCTTGCCACCTCACCAGCTTGAACTGCACTTATGGGACTCGCCACGTCACCAAGTGTTACTGCAGTGCTGGTTTGACTACGACCGGGGTGTACTAGGCCGCTGGTGCTTGCCAGTTCAATAAAAAGCTACCAAAAAAACTGTTAGCGATCGCAGGGATCAGGCCTGACTCTGCGAATGCTGCAGTTATGCGTTAAGTGTTTTATAAGTGACAGTGATCGATCGATACTGCACTTGGGTGGGCTGGGCCGGGCAGAGGGGCAAAATGCAGGTGCTAGCAGGTATCTGGGCTGATCCCGCTAACACTGCATTTTTGGGAACCCTAAACTGCTGGGGATGCCAGTATAGATCTGATCAGATATTGATCTGTACAGATACTATACCACTAAGGGAGGTGTACGGTGCGTGCGTGGGTGTTTGCGGTACTGGCGCTAATCTGATGCTGCTTGGGGCTGGTGCTTGCCAGTTCACCAAAATACTACCAAAAAAACTGTTAGCGATCGCAGGGATCAGGCCTGACTCTGCGAACGCTGCAGTTATGCGTTTAGTGTTTTGTAAGTGACAGTGATTGATCGATACTGCACTTGGGCTGGGCCGGGCGGAGGGGCAAAACGCAGGTGCTAGCAGGTATCTGGGCTGATCCCGCTAACACTGTGTTTTTGGGAACCCTAAACTGCTGGGGACGCTAGTATAGATCTGATCGGATCAGATATTGATGCCTTTAGATACTATACCACTAAGGGAGGCGTATGCTGCGTGCGTGGGTGTTAGCGGTACTGGCGCTAATCTGACGCTGCCTGGGGCGACGCATATCACCGCCGGGCGATCAGGGGGCTAAACCTTTATTCGGTAATAAACGGCGGGTGCCCTGACACTATAAAAAATAAACAAACTAACCAGCGTCAACCGTAACAGTTATACGGTGATCAGTGGTGAAAGGGTTAACTAGGGGGCAATCAAGGGGTTAAAACATTTATTAGGTAGTATATGGGGGTCCCTGTCGCTATAAAACGCTGACAGCGAACCTAAATATTTACGTCCCTAACTAGTGTCACCAGCGACACTAAAACAGCGATCAGAAAAATGATCGCTTAGCGACACTGGTGACAGGGGGTGATCAAGGGGTTAAAACTTTATTAGGGGGGGTTAGGGGGGTATCCTAGACCTACAGGGGGGTAATACTAACTGTCCCAACACTGTAACTGTCACAAACTGACACCAATGCAGTAATCAGAAAAAAAACAAAAACAAAAAAAACTGCTGGTGTCAGTTTGTGACAGGGGGGGGGGGGGGGATCGGGGGGGGGGATCGGGGTGTTTAGTGTGCCTGGCATGTTCTACTGTGTGTGTGTGTGTTTGTGCACTCACATACCTGTCTTCTCTCCTCGGGCCGGAACGGAAATTACCGAGCCGAGGAGAGATGACATCATTTCCTTTGCTGCTGTTTAGCATACAGCAGCAAAGGAATGATGTGATTGGCCGGCGGCGATCGCGAGGGGGGGGCCACGAACGGATGGCCTCCCCCTCATCTCCGATCGCCGTGGGACAGAAGACGACCGCCTCGGGCACCGGGGGGGGTCCGATCGGACCCCCCACCCGCGGAAGGCAAATCACGTATATGTACGTGATTTTGCCTGTCCGTGCCACCTTGCCGACGTAAATCGGCGTGAGGCGGTCGTCAAGTGGTTAACAAAGTAGAGAAGGCTAGAACCCCTGGCATCTAATCCTAGATTCCATCCAAAATTAAAAAAAAAGTAAAAAAACATTTATACTTATCATCATATCTCTCTACATCTTCCTGTTTCCCCAATGGTCTATAGCAGGGTTGCCAACCGCCAGTAAATTTACTGACAATTTGTAAAAATCAGTGATTTTTTTACAGTTGCCAGTAAATATCAGGGGCTGATAATTTCATGCTGTGTTGACTTTTTAGGTGTAAATCAAGCAAATTATTTTGTTATAGGTGTTGTCATTGTTTCCATATCATGTTTATACTGTTCAAAAATTCACTGTGTTAGTTTTCAATAGGAGTTCTGTAATTTCTCAGGTTGCCAGTAAAAAAAGTGCTCTGCCAGTAAATTTTCCATGTTTTGCCAGCAGGGATGAGCTTCGAGTTCGAGTCGAACTCATGTTCGACTAGAACATTGGCTGTTCGCAAGTTCGCCGAACAGCGAACAATTTGGGGTGTTCGCTGCAAATTCGAATGCCGCGGAACACCCTTTAAAAGTCTATGGGAGAAATCAAAAGTGCTAATTTTAAAGGCTAATATGCAAGTTATTGTCATAAAAAGTGTTTGGGGATCTGGGTCCTGCCCCAGGGGACATGTATCAATGCAAAAAAAAGTTTTAAAAACGGCCGTTTTTTCAGGAGCAGTGATTTTAATAATGCTTAAAGTCAAACAATAAAAGTGTAATATCCCTTTAAATTTCGTACCTGGGGGTGTCTATAGTATGCCTGTAAAGGGGCGCATGTTTCCTGTGTTTAGAACAGTCTGACAGCAAAATGACATTTCGAAGGAAAAAAACCCATTTAAAACTACTATTGCATTGCCGGTCCGACAATACACATAGAAATTCATTGATAAAAACGGCATGGGAATTCCCCACAGGGGAACCCCGAACCAAAATTTGAAAAAAAAAATGAAGTGGGGGGTCCCCCTAAATTCCATACCAGGCCCTTCAGGTCTGGTATGGATATTAAGGAGAACCCCGGCCAAAATTTAAAAAAAAAACAACGTGGGGGTCCCCCTAAATTCCATACCAGACCCTTCAGGTCTGGTATGGATTTTAAGGGGAACCCCGCGCAAAAAAAAAAAAAGATTTAACAAGATTTAACAAGGGGACCCCCAGATCCCGCCCCCCCTGTGTGAAATGGTAAGGGGGTACGCCGGAGGAAGAACCAGAAGAACCAGAAGAAGATGAAGGAAGATAGAAGAAAGAAGAAGCATTTAAATAAAGGAATAAAACTGTCTCTTGTCATTTTTAACATTTTTGACAGTTTTTTAGTGAAATGGTAGGGGTAAGTACCCCCCTACCATTTCACATAGGGGGGAGGGCCGGGATCTGGGGGTCCCTTTGTTAAAGGGGGCTTCCAGATTCCGATAAGCCCCCCGCCCGCAGACCCCCACAACCACCGGCCAGGGTTGTGGGGATGAGGCCCTTGTCCTCATCAACATGGGGACAAGGTGTTTTGGGGGGCTACCCCAAAGCACCCTCCCAATGTTGAGGGCATGTGGCCTGGTATGGTTCGGGGGGGGCACTCTCTCGTCCCCCCCTCTTTTCCTGCGGCCTGCCAGGTTGCGTGCTCGGATAAGGGTCTGGTATGGATTTTTGGGGGGGCCCCACGCCGTTTTTTTTTTTTTTTGGCGCAGGGTTCCCCTTAAAATCCGTACCAGACCTGAAGGGTCTGGTATGGAATTTAGGGGGACCACCACGTCATTTTTTAAAAAATTTTGGTCCGGGGTTCCCCTTAATATCCATACCAGACCTGAAGGGCCTGGTATGGAATTTAGGGGGACCCCCACGTCAATGAACTTTTATGTGTATTGTCGGACCGGCAATGCAATAGCCGCAAGTAGTTTTAAATGGGTTTTTTCCTTCGAAATGTCATTTTGCTGTCAGACTGTTCTAAACACGGGAAACATGCGCCCCTTTACAGGCATACTATAGACACCCCCCAGCTACGAAATTTAAAGGGATATTACACTTTTATTGTTTGACTTTAAGCATCATTAAAATCACTGCTTCTGAAAAAAACGGCTGTTTTTAAAACTTTTTTTGCATTGATCCATGTCCCCTGGGGCAGGACCCAGGTCCCCAAACACTTTTTATGACAATAACTTGCATATAAGCCTTTAAAATTAGCACTTTTGATTATTCATGTTCGTGTCCCATAGACTTTAACGGTGTTCGCACAAACTTTTTTCCTGTTCGCATGTTCTGGTGCGAACCGAACAGGGGGGTGTTTGGCTCATCCCTATTTGCCAGTAAAAAGTGCTTCGGGGGGTTGGCAGCCCTGGTCTATAGTGTCTTCTTCTCCTTTGTCTGCCTTGTATCTTTTCTCCCATGTTCTCTCCTCTGTGATTACATGACCAGTGTAGGAACTAATGTCCCCAACTTCCACTACCCACTCTTTATTTACTACTCCCCTTTCCCTTTCTTATCTATAATAATTAGATAACGCACACAGGAGTTGTTTTGGAGTAAAACCGGCCATAGCAGCCTCCTTTATTATAAAATATAAAACCAACTTTTAAATAACTTTAAATAACTCTTTTAATGAACATTTTGTACAACTATGTATAACTTTTAACTGACAGTTCTTACACCTCCCAATCTTTGGTCTTCTGATGGCACTCTTAACTTCATCTCCTCCATTTTAACAACTTCACCAAACACCATACACTGCGGTACATAATTTACCATACCAGGCCACCAGCCGTATTTAAAAACAGCTCGGTGACAACACCCTTCCCGCAGTGTAACATCTGTCTTCCAGCCTCGCCTTCCGCTGTCAGAACAGAACACACCAGAGGGGCCCAGAATACTGAAAGCCCCCCACCATTTACCATCACCTCTTTGCATTTTACCACCATCAGAGACCAAAGATGCCGCCACAGCCCGCAAGGATGACCCCTTAGCCTTAAGGGCACCTCCACACCCGCAATGCCCTCTCAATGCCATCTTGAAGCCCGAGAGCCCAAAGATCAATGCCTACTGCGGTAAGGTGCACCCCATCTCCCCTTAGGTACATCCCCACATTAACCTCCAACTCCGTGTGCCTCACCACCAATCCCCCATTATTAACCACAAACTTTCCAATTGCCTTGTTTACTTTAATTCTGGCTTTGTTGATCCTAGGTACCGATCTAGCCATGCGCCATGACGTCCTTGCCACTATGTCAGACCAAACTATGATCATGCCCGGGAAGGCCACCCGAAGTGCCAAAAAATCACACTTGACGGCCGACACCAGTTCCCTGGTAGATCGGACCCCCAGATCATTCCCTCCTGCATGTATCACTAAAACATCCGGGGGTCTATCGAGTCGAGTGTATCGTTCAAATTCCTGAACCACTCTACCCCACCCCATGCCTGGAAAGCCCAACCAGCGAATACATGCCTCCCTCCTGGAAATCCCCAGTTGCCTGCCTTCTGGTCTGACGTCCCCCCTTTTTGCACCCCAGAAAACATAGGAGTGCCCCAAGATCCAAACGAGGCGTGGTTGACCCCCATCTGCAAAGACATAACACAACAAAAGACAAATTGAAACATGTGCACTTCCCCTACCCCTGTCCTCAAATGCATGTAATCATAAAATATCTATGTATATTATTTTTTTTTTTTTTTTTTTTTTTATATCGCATCTGATGACAATTGAGGGCGCACATAAGACTGGAACCTCCTGGATTCCCACCTCCCTATCCTCTTGATTGCTGCCTCATCCAACCCACACCTGGCAGCTTCAGTAGCCGCCCCGATACGGAAGGAGTGTGAGGCGAATTGCCTACTATCCAATCCTGCAGCCCCAATGCATTTTCTAAACACTGCAATGAATTGAAACCTAGATAAGAAAGTTCTATCTTCATGCACAAACAACGGCCCTTCCCCGACCGGGCGAATTAGCAGAAATTCCTCAACTACTTGAACCGGGCAAATTCCCGACCCTGGTAACCTAAACAGTTGCACTTTTACCCCTTTTCCGGCTTGGTCTGTTTTTGACCTGCCCAGTTTCAGCAACACCCTATCCCGTTTTACTTCCACATCCTGCATCTTCAAACCCCCTGCTACTTGTTTTGCTGGACTCACCAACTCGCCAACCCGAAACGCTCCAAAAAACGCGATAGAAAAAACCGCCTTGAACAAAATCACTTCATAACCCGACTTACATACCCCACCTAACTTATTACACAATACCTGTAATAATGAAAAAGATACCGGCCTCCTCGAATCCTTCTTCGCATGGCTCTTCCTATAACCTTTTAAGGCCTGTTTTACCCAGAAATCCTTGGTAAAATCAGTCAGGCCCTGCAACTTGAATAGAAAGGCCAACCCCGCCAATTTCCGCTCAATTGCGGACACTGAACCACCCCCTTCCATGTGTCGTGACACAAAATACACTACCAACAGCCTCAAGTCCTGTTCTCCCAGCCCGGCGTCCGCCAGCCGTGTAAACGTGGCCCATTCCGACCATACTTTTTCATATGCCGCCCATGTCGACCCACTCACCGATTTCCTGATCCATCCTGCGGCGATTCCAATACCGTCTCCCAAAGCCACCCCGGACAAGGAATCCCCTCTGCTTCCGCGGCGGGGGCCAGCTCCCTGAATCTGTCCCACTGGAACCGAGACAAGGAATCAGCCAAAGTATTGTCTACGCCCGGGATATGCACAGCATATAGAAAAACATTAATTTGTAAGCACCTCAACACCAGGTGACGCAACAATCGTATTACCGGCGGGGATGATGCTGATAGCCGATTGATGACCTGAACTACCCCCATATTGTCACAATTTAAACGTATTTTCAAGTTCCGCCATCTCTCCCCCCACAATTCTACTGCTAATACCACCGGGAATAATTCCAAAAGCACCAGATTCCGGGTAAATCCCGACTCTACCCAAAAATCAGGCCATGCCTCCGCACTCCACTGCCCTTGGAAAAAAGCCCCATACCCCGTAGATCCCGCGGCGTCCGTCACCAAATCCATGTCACAGTTACTTACCGGTCCTTCCATCCACACCGAGCGCCCGTTGTAGCTTTCCAGGAACGTGTGCCACACCTTCAAGTCCTCCCTATGTTCCCTGGTAAGCCTGATAAAGTGAGTCGGAGACTGTATCCCCGCTGTGGCAGCTGACAACCGGCGGCAAAAAACTCTACCCATTGGAATAATGCGACACGCAAAATTCAACTTACCTAAAAGGGATTGTAATTGCCGCAGCTGCACTTTCCTCTGTCCCATCAAATCCCTGACATCCCTTTTTAACCCGTCCACCTTATCCCCTGGCAACCTGCACTCCATGTCTCTGGTATCTATTTCGATGCCCAAAAAACTCAACACTGTCGTCGGGCCCTCTGTTTTATCCGCTGCTAATGGTACCCCAAACTTACCTGCAATGTGTTCCAAGGTTGCCAACAGAATCGCACACCCCTTGGACTCACGAGGCCCCACGCAGAGAAAGTCATCCAGATAATGAATCACAGAATCCATCCCTGACACATCCCTAATCACCCATTCAAGAAATGAGCTAAACAGCTCAAACTTGGCGCAAGATATCGAGCAACCCATTGGCAGGCACTGATCGACGTAAAACTCCCCCTGCCAACAGCAACCCAACAGCCAAAAGCTGTCCGGATGTACTGGAAGCAAACGGAATGCCGCCTCAATGTCTGCTTTTGCCATGAGTGCCCCCTGACCGTAATGTCTCACCCATCCCACCGCTGCATCGAACGATGTGTACGACACTGAACAATCTTCAGGATTGATACCATCATTCACAGACGCCCCTTTTGGAAATGAAAGGTGGTGAATAAGGCGAAACCTGTTTGGTTCCTTTTTAGGCACCACTCCCAACGGTGACACTACTAAATTCTGTAACGGCTTAGTTGCGAAAGGCCCACTCATTCGCCCCAACGCAACCTCCTTGGCCAGTTTTTCCGAAACCACCCCAGGATTCTGCAGTGCAGACCGCAAGTTCTTGGCCATCGGAGGTATAGCTGTCAGAGAACATGGAATTCTGAAACCCACTGAAAAACCCTCCCCCAACTCCCTCGCTGCCTCTCTGTCCGGGTACCTATTTAAAAAAGGCCGCATCCTTACCTCCTTCACTGGCGTTATCCCTCTTCTGAGCAGGTTCCCCTGTCTTCTTTCCTCTTTTGAAGCAGCGTGACAACGCGTGGTTCCCCCCACATCCTGAGCATTCATGTTTAAAACGACAGGATCCCCCAAACTTGCAGGATCCTTCGTTAAACTGCCAACACACCCCAAATTTTTTCCCGCCCGGGAGTCCAGAGGTAGACGATCCCCCGGCCCCCCCATGAAAAGGCTGGTTTGGTGCCCTGGCGGAAGACATCAAACGCATCCATAAGCTTATATCCTTATGGTCCCACCTAAGAGCCGGCCTCACCGCCCTGCGTTGCCTAAATTGCTCATCGTATCGAAGCCACGCAGTGCCCCCATACACCCTATGTGCCTCGCCTATGGCATCCATGTAGCAAAACAACGCAGAGCAATGCTCCGGGTTCTTTTCGCCAATTACACTCGCCATAATGGCGAACGCCTGCAACCAATTACTAAAGGTCCTAGGGATCAGACGATACCTTCGCTTCTCCTCATCTTCTTTTTTGGAATCGTCCGGCTTTACCCTATCCAAGTTGAACTTCTCTAACGGTAACAAGGAAAAAATTTCCACATACTCACCTTTTACTATTTTCTCCCGCACTTCTTGTTTTAAGTGTGCTCCCAGCGGGCCTTCATAGCAGACGTACACTTCGCATTTAGCCGCATCCGCTATCCTGACCACATCCTTCCTGACCGCCACTGCAGATTCCCCCGTGGCGGTGTTTTCCGCCACCCCGGCGTCTGAGTCGGCGACAGCCTCACCCCTTGTCCCCGTTGTTCCCCCAACACCCGACTGCTCCACCTGCCCTCCAACCCACGGCGCCACTATCGCTGGCGCCGTCTGGTTGGTTGCAAATCGTTGCACCAAATCCCTTAATCCTCCCAACAATTCCTGCAATGTTCCCCCTGTCCCAGCGGCGACAGGCTGAACGCCCGTCCCCCTTAAGCCAGGCGATCCCCCCGCCACGGCCCCTAGAACTCCCCCAGGAGCCATGGTGTCCCCCCCATCACCCCTATCTAACCAATTACCACCATCAACATTGATAACAGAATCAGTTAAAACATGTGACTCACCAGGCTGACTGGGTCTGCTTCCCATCGCCGCTGCACTGGATCCTCCAGAAGGCGCGATGTCCTGGCGCACGTCCTCATCCGAACCCGACAGCTCTCCTTCCGACCGAACTTCCGTGGCTTGGAGCATCGGCGTGAGTAACCTCCCAGGTGAAGCTTGCCTAGGGGCTGTGGATTCCCATCTTGTGGCTGTTCTCCCCCTTTCCTTGCGACCACCTGCTGCTGTGCTCTGCTGTCCCACACTGCTGTCACCTCTGCTGGCCCCTGGACCTCTCCTTCTGTCTTCCACTGGCTCTCTTCCGATCCTGGCTGCATGGGGGCTGCCAGCAGCGTCTGGTAGCTGACCTCCAGCCGTGCCCCTGCTCCTCCCCCGTCGGATCTCCCCCCTAGCAGATGCCTGTGCTGTGGGGGGGACCGTTCTGCTGCTGTCCTGTCTTCTGGGTGGCGAAGCCCGGGCGCCATAACGGCCCGAAGCCCCGCCCCCCGCGCTCCGCCGTTGTGGAGGATTCCGCCCGGTCCCCCCAGGGGTGACGGCGGCCACCCGTTTTGCTGGTGGGGCCGACGGGTCCGTTCCCGGGCTCCTATTAGGGCGAGCTGTTCTGGATGAGGGGCCTGGTGAAAAACGCTCAGGCGGCCTAGACCGCCTGGCGCGTGGCGTCGCTTCCCCCCCCCCGCCGGACCCCCCCCGCTTCGTCTAGGAGCAATGGAGCTACCTGAGCCTGTAGCCATTCCTGTCCCCTCGTGGCCGCCGCCGTCCTCAGCCTTGCTAGGATCAAATCAATGTCTGCCATGCTGCTGCAAAAGCTTCTCTCCCCCTGTGGCAACTTCCCCTTTGTCTGTCTCCTCACACTGCTCCTGCTTAAACCCCGCCTATTCCTTTTATATCTCTCCACCCCTAAAGTTAACTTCAATCCCCTCCCTCTTACTTCCTTTCCATTTTTAACCCTCCGTTGTCTCCTGTTCCACCTTGTCATGCCCAGCCCTTCATTACCATTCCATATTTCCATTACCATTCCGGGCTTCCCTTTTCTGCACTCTTCTCCCGAGTGTTCCTCCCATGTGCCTTCTGAAAACATTCCGTCTGTGGCTCTGAGTGTCTCATGTCTGACCCTCTGTTTCACCATACCTCCCAACTGTCCCTGATTTGGAACAAAGTCCCTCTGTCCCTCATTCCTCCTCATTTGTCCCTCATTTTGATCTGATCTATATAGTTGTATATAAAATGCACTTTTTATCTTTCAACAAGTGTTTCCCAGAGCTAAACCTTTCATCCAATTTCTAAATTGCTGCATTTGTAAACTCCAAAAGCCAATATAAAGGAATAGTAGTGGTAAAAAAAAACACTTGTGGGTTTAACTAATTATTTTTTCTATAATTCTCCTATAAGGGGGTGTGGCAGGGGACGTGTCCTATACCTACATACTTTTGCTAGTAGGTGTCCCTCATTCCCATCTCAGAAAGTTATGAGTTATGGTTTCAGGTCTCTTTGGCCTGTGGAGAATCACACAATTTGGTGATCCCGGCAATTGTGACTCCTAAATTGTAGGGTTCTCTGTATCTGGAGAATCCAAAAATTCATAATTCGATGTTTTTTGTCTGGTTATGCAGTTGACTTGCTCGTCCCTTTATTTGACTGACCCTCTGTACATCCGGATAGAGGTCGTTCCCCTTCCTCACTGTACCAGAAAATGTGTTCCTATTGGTGTCTGTGTCCCCTCACTTCCTGTTCTGTCAGACCCCCATCTAATAGACAGGAAGTGAGGGGACATCCACTAGATGGGGACACGGAATGGTACGAACATTTGCCCAGTCCATCCAATTTTCCTTAATTTCCTTAGTTTTTTATAAAAATTGGCCAGGCATTCAGTGACCCTGTAAATTGCCCAATATGCTGTTGGGAAGGCTGGGACATCTACATGAGGCTCTGATTGGTTGGTAGAAAGAAGCACAGACTTCTGTCAGACAGTTCATACACAAGTCCTAATTGTGTTTCGCTTTTTCTCTGTTATTTAGTGTGTTCTGTTGGTGTCGGCACTATGATGGTGATCCAGGATCCTCCATTCCTTAATCTGTCTGTCGGTGACGTGGCCCGGATGTTCTGTGATGTGAATGTCAAAGTGGGGGGGACTGTGAACCATTCCTGGAATTTAAATGGATCCTGGGAATATCTGAAGAACTCATCCCGAATGACGGTCACCCCCAACTCTCTCACCATCTCTTCTGTCACCCCTGATGACTCCGGACTTTACATCTGCACAGTGTGGGACAACAACCTGCGTCCATACAGTGGGAATGGGACATATCTGTCAGTCACAGGTGAGGTCATTTATTAACACCGGCACAACACTGACCACTGATCACTAAGGGGCTCATTTAAACTCAAACTGAAGATGTGCTATTTTATAGGGTTCCTACATTAGAAACAATAACTATATGAGTACCAGGACACTTTTCACTTTAAATCCCCCAATCCCAGAGCAGTCTTCATTGCACACATTATATTTTTTACTATTTGTTGTCCCCTCTAATGCACTGTATAAATAGGGTTTCAATTTGGATACACTATATTGTCAAAAGTATTGGGACGTCTGCCTTTACACGCACGTGAACTTTAATGGCATCCCAGTCTTAGTCCGTAGGGTTCAATATTGAGTTGGCTCCGCCATTTGCAGCTATAACAGCTTCAACTCTTCTGGGAAGGCCGTCCACAAGGTTTAGGAGGGTGTCTATGGGAATGTTTGACCATTCTTCCAGAAGAGCATTTGTGAGGTCAGGCACTGATGTTGGATGAGAAGGCCTGGCTCGCAGTCTCCGCTCTAATTCATCCCAAAGGTGTTCTATCGGGTTGAGATCAGGACTTTGTGCACTGGCCCAAATCATTTGGTAGAGGGGGATTATGGTGGGGGGTTATTTTTCAGGGGTTGGGTTTGGCCCCTTAGTTCCAGTGAAGGGAACTCTTAAGGCGTCAGCATACCAAGACATTTTGGACAGTTTCATGCTCCAAACTTTGTGGGAGCAGTTTGGGGACGGCCCCTTCCTGTTCCAACATGACTGCACACCAGTGCACAAAAGCAAGGTCCATAAAGAGATGGATGAGTGAGTTTGGGGTGGAGGAACTTGACAGGCCTGCACAGAGTCCTGACCTCAACCCAATAGAACACCTTTGGGATGAATTAGAGCGGAGACTGCAAGCCAGGCCTTCTCATCCAAAGCTCAAAGTGAACACAGGCTAGGAGTGCTTTATTACCCTTTCAATGCCCCACTCTGATGCACGTAGAGGGGAAAAAAACTTTGCATATATTTTATGTAACATCAAGATACAAATTATCAGGTTAACAAGGACACAAATTAGCATGATGGTGACTTTTTTTTACTGGTTACTAATGACATGGACATTTATAGATAGGAAACTCCTATCCTCATATTGATTAGTGCTTCCAAATTAATAATAACTACTGTAGTGGGGAACAGACACAAAAGATACGCTCAGCATCTTTCCAAATAATTGTTCTGCTTTATTATGACGCAATTGAAGGTTTTTATACACATGATTACGTAGGTATCACATTAACCGATTCATCCCCGGAAGATTTTACCGCTTTCCTGGCCTTTTTGCGATTAGGCAATGCGTCGCTTTAACTGACGATTGCGCGGTCGTGCGACCTTGCACCCAAACAAAATTGACGTCCTTTTTTCCCCACACAGAGCTTTCTTTTGGTGGTATTTGATAACCTCTGCGGGTTTTTTTTGCACTATAAAAACAAAAAAAAGAGCGTCAATTTTGAAAAAAAACGCATTATTTTTTACTTTTTGCTATAATAAATATCCCCCAAAAATATATAAAAAAACAGTTTTTTTCCTCAGTTTTGGCCGATACGTATTCTTCTACATATTTTTTGGTAAAAAAAATTGCAATAAGCCTATATTGATTGGTTTGCGCAAAAGGTATAGCGTCTACAAAATAGGGGATAGATTTATGGCATTTTTATTATTCTTTTTTGCTAGTAATGGTGGCGATTTGCGTTTTTTTTTGGGACTGCGACATTATGGCGGACACGTTGGACACTTTTGACACATTTTTGGGACCATTGGCATTTATACAGCGATCGGTGCTATGAAAATGCATTGATTACTGTAAATTTACTGTTGATTACTGTAAAAATGTCACTGGCAGTGAAAGGGTTAACACTAGGGGGCGATCAAGGGGTTAATTGTGTTCCCTAGTGTGTGTTCTAACTAAAGGGGGTGTGGACAGTGCAGGGGAAGAGACAGATCGCTGTTCATACTCTGTATGAACAGACGATCTGTCACTTCTCCCCTCAGAGAACCAGAAACACACACAGATCCCTGTTCTCCGTGTGCCCCGAGCGATCACGGGAGCCCGGCGGTGATCGCGACTGCCGGGCACTCGCATCGGCTCCGTGAGTGAGTAGGGGGCGCGCGCGCCCCCCCTAGTGGCCGGATATGGTACCGACGTAACGTGGCGGCGAATGCGGCGGCTGGTCGGCAAGTGGTTAATATTACAATTGTACTTTTATGGTAACAAGGGGCGTAACATAGGCAGACTAATTCTAATCAGGACTCGAAAGAATGCAAACATGTAATGAAAACATTATTTGTCAAAAACCTTAAAAGATCCGCAACATTCTCTCTGTGAGATCCGAATGGAGGACTTCAGCTGCTGAGACAAAATATAAGCAAGTGAGTAACACACTCCCAAACCAAATCCCATAGGGAGAGAGTCCAACATCCCCCTTAGAGGCTTCATAAAATATAAGAAAACATTCAGACAAAAGTTTTCTAGTTTCTTACTCTACTTTTTCTGCTACATTGTAGACCTCAGAAATTCTAGTAAGGACTCTCCTATAAAAATGATTTTCTCTGTTACTCTCTGTACTTTTTGCACTCTGTACTTACAAACTACTTCTGATAACACTTTTTACTGTGGCCTTTGCAGTAGCATTTGCCACTGGACATCCAGAAAACATGTCCATACAGACAAAATTCATATTCATAAGATCCTGACTTGGGTATCTGGATATATCTTTTTGTAATCTCTGGAAAGTATGCTCACTAGGGATGACCTGAACACCCCCCTGTTCGGTTCGCACCAGAACATGCAAAAAATTTGTTCGAACACGCAAACACCGTTAAAGTCTATGGGACACGAACATGAATAATCAAAAGTGCTAATTTTAAAGGCTTATATGCAAGTTATTGTCATAAAAAGTGTTTGGGGACCCGGGTCCTGCCCCAGGGGACATGGATCAATGCAAAAAAAAGTTTTAAAAACGGCCGTTTTTTGGGGGCAGTGATTTTAATAATGCTTAAAGTCAAACAATAAAAGTGTAATATCCCTTTAAATTTCGTACCTGGGGGGTGTCTATAGTACAAGAGAAAAAAGCAACTCCTGCGCACAGGTGGATCACCATATATAATACGAAGACACAGGCCTTGCTGCCCTCAAGGATGGGGATCCTAGTAGAAACCGAAATAAAAAGAAGAAAGGGGCGCACCAGCCTTGTGCATTAACTTTTAAAACATTTATTAAATAAAAATGGTAAAAGAAATAACTCACAAGTAATTGGTGGAGGAGGCACAACATAAAATCGCAACGGTAGACAGCCTGCGATTTGGGATGAGCGAAACCTTCCAAGGGTCGTGGATGAACGCACAGACGTCACAATCCGCTAACGCGTTTCGAGGGGAGAGTCCCCTCTTCATCAGAGCTATGCAGTGCAACCTCCCTCAGCGGACCTCACTTATAAGTGCCTGCATGCCAGTAAGACAGGGATGGGGTGCGGGGCTCCTCCCCCTTTAAAAAATCCCTCCCTCCAATGTCCTCTAATTATGCATGCCATATACACATATGTGCATATACAAACACATGTGCACACCATATATACATGTGCATGTATACACACACATACACATACACATAGAAACAAGTAATTGATCAATAGATTGATTGATTAATAAGAAGTGAACTGTAGCATGCTGTATATACGGACTGCAAGGGCAACAACAACATGTGGTGTCTAAAAAGTACCAGATATAGATCACAGTGGACATTACCAATCATAATGAGTGGGAGTCACTCACTCAGAACATCACTCATCTAGTCACAGGATGCATAAGGTGGATGGAAGTGTACATGTACTTACACTAATATTGCGGGGGGTCATTGCCTGTAGGGTGCCTCCGCATCAGCTGCACAGCGGGCCAGTAGCTGCAGCGTGTCTGTGACCAGGAGGAACGCACGCCGATGTGCTTGTGTTCCAAACTACAGGGGGGGAGGCGGGGTTTGCGTTCCATGCTGGAGGCGGGGTCGACATCTCCCCCTCCGCATGACGCACAGTCCGCTGGCCGTGCGAGCGGCGTGAGAGCCTAGTGACGTGCAGCTGGGGGCGGGACCGACATGTAAAGAGCCCTCCCCCAACAGAGCCATCCTGGTGTCTAACGAAGCAAACAGCTGCCGCACAGACAATGGACCAGGCAAATCTAGACACCACATTGCCACAATACACTACCAGTGTGTATAGCAATGATAGAATGATGATGGTAATGGCATTGAAGATACAGATACCACTAAATGATTTGCAAACTGTATATTAAACATAAAATAAATAAATAATGATGAAATCACTAATAATGGTAATGTGTGTGTTCTGGTAATATGGTTAATGATGCTATTACAGAGATAATGCTACTAAAAATATTTTTAAAATGATCATAGCGCTAGTACTAATAATGATAAATAATGTAGTAAATGATCAATCATCCAACCTCCAGCGCGACCAGCACGCTGTACATATAGCTCCGCACGCGCGTATGGGTGCCCACAGACTGGCACGCCACTATTCAGTTACTGATCAGCACTTATAATAATGGTAATAATAATAATAGAATGAATTAAAATACGGATCACGCTGAGAGGGGTGTGCTCATGCAACAACATATTGCGACTACTATACCATACATATTATATAATAATACAAACGGTGAGTGTTACATCTCCAGTCGCTATGTGCAATAGATAGTTATGAAAATGACTGTACAAACAAAACGATATCTATACTTCACCACTAGACAAATATCATGAATGGTGTCTCAAGTTCAATATTATATTGGTATAAAATCATTAATAATCCACTAGTAATCAAAAGAGGATAGTGGCTACATCAGATGAATTGAAAAGTGCACTTGTCAATACATGTGGCACAGGAAAAAGTCTGTCACTGGTATAGATGGTAGAATTCACCACCTGAAGCAATTCATTAACTGCGGTACTGACCACGTAGTTTATGGCATTATTTGTCCATGTGGGCATTGTCATCCTCAGTATAAAACCGGGATCAACTCTACAAAAAATTAAATATCTGGGTCATCAGGGAGTATATCCTGCACTGGGCTCACAGCAGCTGATTCCTACGTCATCAATGTAACACCTGTGGTTTTCCTTTGTCTCCAGCCTCCTCCAATAGAGGCAATAAGGTGGCTGGATTCAAACGTACACATTTTTCATTGTTAGATTTGCACATAAAAAACAAAACAAATTCATATTTTGAACCTTTCATTAGACAAACATTTAGTTAGCTGTATATTTGCTGCGCAGAATGTGGGACCATTAAAAATTAAATATTTGACGAAAATAATGTCTAACTTTCTCTAATAGCACCTTTGCATAAAGCTACAGCTCTGATATATCGGGGTGAACCCTTCATTACTGGGTCCAGCTTCCATAAATTTATTACAATGGCTTGTTTTCTATCATGCTGTTTGTGTAAGAACTTCAGTTTCATGTTTCAAAAAGACAACTTTTTTTTCCTGGCAATATTATAATTTCTCATTGCACAAGTCCTTAGTTTCCATCGGACATTATTTTCCTGATGTCATAACATAATAAATGATAACAATACCCTGCGGTCATGCAGAGATGTCCAATAAATCCAAAATATTCTTCTGCTTATGCCACGGCACTTACAAGGGAAAGGAGCACATCATTTCACAATCCACATATTCTGCTTTGGAATTCAAAAATAAAAATAAATAAATACAAAAGGACCAACAATCTGTATATGACAGAACAGAAAGCTCTCAGCCACAACAAAAACTATAAAACAACTGGCTGCTGGTGGGATCCATCCTAACAGGGTGTGTGGACTTGATGTGATGGGTCTGTTATATTTAAATTTTATTTATTATTACTCTCACATCATGGACCGCACATCAAGTTATTATCAGACCTTTAGATTTAATTTTTGTAGAAAAACTTCTAATGTATCCCATCCATCTTGGCTTTGTTAAATATTATGGCAGCTGTATTCCAATTAACAACCTCATCTTAATCTTTTTTTTTCACTCAAGAAGGGTTTATTGTATAAATGTAAAATTACAAAATTGTTATCTTAAACTAAACTTATCCCATTTTACGAATTTCCCCAATAACCTGGATTTCATTTCCAACCAAAGGTTGTCTAAACCAGTTACAATATATCTATATTATTAATGAAATTGTTAAACTCATATCAGAAATTAATACTCAAGTGATAATCTCAATATCACACCCTAATTCTAATATATATCCAGAGATATATTTTACATTTTAATTTCCCCTTTTTAAATGCACTATCAAATGATATTCCATTTGTGTAATACATGGTTAAATGTAACCTTCATTTTTACCATGTTTGAAAAACAGATTAAAAATAATTGTGATTACATTGTTTATCATTAGATTAATTAACGGCACATTTTGTTATAAATGTTTTGTCTAAAAAACAGAAATTGGCATGGTGTCCTTCCAGCTTATCACTGACCTCTCATCCCAGCTACATTCTTTCATGAGAGACCAAAAGAGGGGGTCACATCTGCATACATGACACACACAACAGATATAACTAAAGGTCCCAGAATTCACACACATACACGAATATCTCTCTAAACTCACTTACATTTTTCCCATTTGTACACAACACGTGCATATCATTCTCTCACTTTCTTTTAACTCTTTAAAATTTCCCTGCTTAAATTCTGCTTTCCTTATTTTGTTCTGATATCCTTTGCATCCCATGTATTGTAATCCCATACTTCACATACTGTACCTTCTAGGATCACAAGGGCAGCCATAGTGCTCATCCCATCTTCCCTCTCTGACAACATATAAAGTATTCTGTTTTGACACTCATTTCTCTGTTTTGATTTTACTAGTTGTAGTGCCTGACCCCAAATTCATCCCACAACTTAACATCACAATGTCCCTTTCTCTGTAGTGTTAATTGTCACCCTTGATCCATCCTGCTCACATACTGTAGATAGCTGTTTCTCTAGCTGTTTACTCTGCATGATTCTTAGTCCCTGTGGACTATGGTAACCCAGTTACCCATTGTGGATCCCTGTCCACTCTAACCATTAATCTAGGGGCTCAGTATAGGTGGAACCGCACCTTCGGTTCATATATAGCGCTCCTCTTGCGCTGGGCAATTTTGAGGGTCTCTTACCCTTCATTCCCTTACTTAATTTAATGCCCATAATGACTGGCCAGTCTTCTCTACTTGTGTCTATACTCTCTTGCCTCTAAACTACTTTATCTAGCAGATGTACTACATATACCTGTGAACAGCACTATTCTTCCCTTATCTATAACACTCCGATGGACAATAGACAGTGACAACATAACATATAACCACCAATCAATACAGTTCGATTAAGGGGAGTAAAATAGGTACCCTTTGTCCCGAAAATGCCTTACTGATCAAGGAAGTCTGATAACTCAAATGTAAGCAGAAGGCTTACCTCAGCCGGCTGATTCTGAGAAATTCCCGGATCGTCTCAAGCTCCTCATTTTGAATTCTTAGGGTCACCTGTAAATCCCCTCCTAGGCAAAGCTCGGCATCTGACATGGAAATTTATAGATAGGCAGCTCCTATCCTCATATTGATTAGTGGTTACAAATTAATAATAACTACTGCAGTAGGGAACACACACAAAAGATACACTCCGCATCTTTCCAAATATCTGTTCTGATTTTTTATGACGCAATTGAAGGTTTTTATACACATGATTATGTAGGCATCACATTAATATTACAATTGTACGTTTATGGTAACAAGGGGCGTAACATAGGCAGACTAATTCTAATCAAGACTCGAAAGAATGCAAACATGTAATGAAAACATTATTAGTGTCGTGTGCACAGTGAGGGCAGTGTGCAATACACATAAAATAGAATACAATTATATACAGAACTTACACATTTCCTTTACACTAAAAATCTGAATAATCTTGCATTCATTTACTGTATAAGAGCATTTATTGTTTGTGCAGTAAATGCAGAAGTCATCCACATTATCCAACATCAATGTTGCAGTCCATGGATTAATTTACTTGGGAATATATTTATTTTTTATTTTTAGTGTATTGTTTCCCCCCCGCAGCTATTAACCAATTCTTTCTCAAACAGCACAGAGGCTGCCAGCCACTGAGCAACAGTCTATTCGTTTCAGCTCCAATAAACAGTCTAGGCAGGGCATGACTTTTTGTCATCTATTGCTTGTAGAACTTGGAACAGGGGTTGGGGCATGGGATACTCCAAAACAATTAGCAAACGACAGCTGGAGCACAATATTCTCCTTAAAAAAATATATGTATAACAGTTGGAGATTCCAACATCAGAACGCTTCAGATTTCACCAGATACATCATTTTCTTCACAAAATCTGGCCAGAGAAACCCACTCCACCCAGATTCACACCATACGAAACATGGTGTGGGCAGTCAACACAACAGAGGGGTGAAATCTCCGATATATATGAGTCACTTGCCCATTAGTCTAGCAAAACCCATATATGTCCGCTTGGGAGAACGAAATTTCAATAAATTGGGACGCAGAGAAATGGCGGGCATCCTACTCTAGATCCTTTAAGGGCATTAGGAATATTTAACTAATTAAATCCAACCTCAAGTTTATGACCAGATGGTACCTTACCCCAGCTAGACTGGCCAACGACTGACCCACGGTGTTTCCAAGGATGCCAACTTACAGGTTCCATGGCCCACATCTGGTGGGAATGCGACAGAATAAGGTCGTTCTGGAGCAAGATTTTCTCCCTGATCCAAAAAGTGACAGATCTCCAAATACCAAGAACAGCCAACACCCTTCTCAAAGCAAATCAACCCAAGACTTCTAAATACAACCGCAAACTAATTCACTTCATTTTACTGGGAGCCAAGCTGACTATAGCCAAAGCCTGGAAACAACCCAGGGTCTCCATTGCAGTGGCTAAATGTAAAATATCTTGGATCATGTACCAAGAAAAACTGACTGGCATCCTCCTAAACACCACAGCTCAGTTTGAAGCAATGTGGGAACCCTGGGCTCGACATATGGGCATCTCCCTCATACTAGGAGTACAACCATAAATATTTTCGGCTCGCTCTGGGCCTACAAATCTTCTCCGGTTGATAGGATCTTTCTGCTCTTTCCCCCCCACTTGTCCCCTCTAATCTCTTCTACCCCCCTCCTCTCCCCTCCCAAATATGGCCTCCATGACAGCACCATTTGGCCTATTTATCAGAGGGCACACCCGTTGGAGCTATCTAGCTAAGCTCCCAGAGTCCTAAACTTTGTGTTTGACTCCAGGCTAGAGTATTGATAATGTGAAGTTACAGGAGCTTGGGGAGGAACCACCAGGCACAGTATGCTCCCTTTAGGGGTGCCGGAGGAAACTTCCCGGGTTCCTGAATGCTAATCTCTTCTGGCCAGAGTAGATTACTGTGAAAAAGGAGCTGACACAGAAGCTAGTATCCCTGCCTTACTGATACAGTTACTGTTCTATAATGCATTTGGGTTATGTTATATCTCTAAAGGATGTTGTATTGTACAAATTAAATAAAACATTTTGAAAGAAAAAAATATATGTATAAACCCAACATTTCCTCTTCCTGATATGTGGCTGCTGTACCATGTACCCGTATGTAGGGACATAGGTGTGCGCAGCCTATTGCATGAGGGTGTGCACCTCAAACCAAAACTCAAACACACGTGCGTATATATATATATGTATAGATATAGATATAATATAATATATCTATCTCTATCTCAATCAAAACTTCGGGTGGGTTACTGCCTTTTCTTTATCCTGTTTTTTGGCTGCAAGAATGTCAAGGTGGACTCCCTGTCTTCCACCATTATCCATTCAAAGACGACAAAGGGACACATTCTCCAATTGCAATTACTTTACTGTATCTTCAAATCATAAGGTACTGTCAAATCATGTAAATCAGCAACAGCTACCGTATACAGTTGCGAGCATCCCTGCTCTTCCTTAGGCTGTCTGGCAATATTGCCAGACAGCCTGAGGAAGAGCAGGGATGCTCGCAACTGTATATGGTAGCTGTTTGTCAGAAACCATGACTCAGACCGAGACAGAAGTACAGTTAATCACACTTTTTTAATAATAATAATAAAAGGTAAACAGAGTAAGTGTAGTCAGTACATAGCCAGAGTTCAGTAACCAGATCGGGTAGTCAGTCAATGTCAGAGAGCCAGAGATCAATGTAGTTGTACAGCAAACAGGATCAGGAACAAGAAGGGACTTCAGCCAAGCAAGTTTTCAACAGGAAAGCAAGAGAAATTCTCTGAGATGTGACCAAAGGCGAGGGCAGAGATGAAGTGAGCTGGACGGCTTTTAGTAGCCAGGACTGATGAGCAGATCAACAGGTAAGTCACTGTGGAGAGAGATAGATGCTGGCAATTAGCCGACAGCTGAGCGGCCAGCTCAGAGAAGGAAGGGCTGACCCAAGCCCTGACACTGTTGCTGATTTACATGATTTGACAATACCTGATGATTTGAAGATACAGTAAAGTAATTGCAATTGGAGAACATGTCCCTTTGTATATATGTATACAGGGCCCAAAATTTCAAGTGCTGAGCTACTAGCCAGGCCTCAAGGGTTACTCGCCACCAGTTAACCCGCCCCTAAACACACCCTCATAAATAATCTGACACTTAAATGTATTATGCAGAATTAAGCTATAAAAATAAATATTAACAACAACTGTATCTGTGCCCGCTAATGCAGGCTGCCTGTGTCCCCCATGCAGCGTTGTGCCCTCCAATGCAGCCTTGTGCCCAGTGCCCACCATGCAGCCTTGTGCCCTCCAATGCAACCTTGTGCCCAGTGCCCACCATGCAGCCTTGTGCCAACAAATGCAGCTTTGTGTCCACCATGCAGCCTTGTGCCCAGTGCCCACCAATGCAGCCTTGCGTCCACCAATGCAGCCTTGCATCCACCAATGCAGCCTTGCGTCCACCAATGCAGCCTTGCGTCCACCAATGCAGCCTTGTGCCTAGTGTCCACCAATGCAGCCTTGTGCCCAGTGCCCACCAATGCAGCCTTGCGTCCACCAATGCAGCCTTGGGTCCACCAATGCAGCCTTGTGCCCAGTGTCCACCAATGCAGCCTTGTGCCCAGTGCCCACCAATGCAGCCTTGTGCCCAGTGCCCACCAATGCAGCCTCGGGCCCACCAATGCAGCCTCGGGCCCACCAATGCAGCCTTATGCCCAGTGCCCACCAATGCAGCCTTGTGCCCTCCAATGCAGCCTTGTGCTCAGTGCCCACCATGCAGCCTTGTGCCAACAAATGCAGCTTTGTGTCCACATGCAGCCTTTTGCCCAGTGCCCACCAATGCAGCCTAGCGTCCACCAATGCAGCCTTGTGCCTAGTGTCCACCAATGCAGCCTTGTGCCCAGTGCCCACCAATGCAGCCTTGTGTCCACCAATACAGCCTTGGGTCCACCAATGCAGCCTTGTGCCCAGTGTCCACCAATGCAGCCTTGTGCTCAGTGCCCACCAATGCAGCCTTGTGCCCAGTGCCCACCAATGCAGCCTCGGGCCCACCAATGCAGCCTCGGGCCCACCAATGCAGCCTCGGGTCCACCAATGCAGCCTCGGGCCCACCAATGCAGCCTTGTGCCCAGTGCCCACCAATGCAGCCTTGGGCCCACCAATGCAGCCTTGGGCCCAGTGCCCACCATGCAGCCTTGCGCCCACCTATGCAGTCTTGTGTCCACCATGCAGCCTACCTGTGTAGGGGAGGAGAGGAACGGAAGAGCTGCCCAGGTGTTCAGAGCGCAGTGTGGGGAACACAGCGATAACTGCTTTCATTTCAATTGTTCCTGCCACTCAACGTCATATACAGCCCGCCCCTGGCTGGGGAACTTTGATTGACAGATCACCCGTCACCGGGATTGGATGGTGATCTGTATATCAAAGTCCCGGGACCAGGAGGAGGGGCTGTATCTGACAGCGAGTGTTGGCGAACACGACTATTGAAATAAAAGCTGTTATCGCTGTGTTCCCCACGCTGCGCTCTGAACACCTGGGCGTCTCTCTCTTCCCCTCCGTGATCGCTGGGAGATGGACTCCCATTCCACACAGGCTGCTGGCTCACCCCCCACTCCCAGGCAGCCCTTCCTCGCCAGCCCTTAAAATCCACTCGCAAAATGCAAGCAATTGAGTGGATTTTTTGAGGGCTGTATGTATGTATGTATGTATATATTTTTTTTTTATATACATTACATATACAATTCAAATCAATATGAACCCTGCCTGGCTTGTCAGCAAAAAAGTAAGTGTGTGTGTGTGTACTTACTTTTTTGCTGACAAATCAGGCAGGGACAGGGTTCATATCGAGTTGCCTTTTTATTTTTGGTCCATCGTTCTTGTGCCTGGCTGCATGCTCTGCTCAGTGCTGTCTCATTGTCTCCCCTTCACCTCACTGAGCCATCCGCATGCCGCTATCCGATTCTAGGCTGAGGGTCCGCTGCTTCTTCCAAGGGAAGGAAGAGAGAGGAGGCCGGAGGGGGGGCGGAGTGCAGATGTATATCACTCCACCGCCTGTGGGACCTGCGCTGCCGGAACTATAGAAGACCCATTGGCAAATGCGGCTTGATCACTCCGCCGCGGCTGTGGTCCCGCGACTCCCTCGTCCCTGCAGTGCAGCACACACACATGTTTTTGCTTGCCAGGACCAACGGAGAGCAGTGGTGACATGAGCAGTAGTCACAATTAGCAATGAGAGCACAGGGGTGATTAGGGTGTGCCTGGGCACACCTGGCACACCCCGTGGGCACGCCTATGTGTAGGGATGAGCCGAACACCCCCCCCGGTTCGGTTTCCACCAGAACATCCAAACATGCAAAAAAGTTTGTTCGAGCACGCAAACACAATTAAAGTCTATGGGACACAAACGTGAAAAATCAAAAGTGCTAATTTTAAAGGCTTATATGCAAGTTATTGTCATAAAAAGTGTTTGGGGACCCGGGTCCTGCCCCAGGGGACATGGATCAATGCAAAAAAAGTTTTAAAAACTGAAGTTTTTTTGGGAGCAGTGATTTTAAGAATGCTTAAAGTGAAACAATAATAATGAAATATTCCTTTATATATTGTGCCTGGGGGGGGTGACTATAGTATGCCTGTAAAGTAGCACAGTTTTCCCATGTTTAGAACAGTACCACAGAAAAATGACATTTCTAAAGGAAAAAAAGAAATTTAATACTGCTTGCGGCTGTAATGTATTGTCGGGTCCCAGCAATATAGATGAAAATCATTGAGAATAACGGCATGGGTTCCCCCCCAGCCCATTACCAGCCTCTTGTAACCTCCCAGGGTCTGGAAATGCATTGCACAAACCTTTCTTCATGGCCTCCTGAAGATGTTTCATCCTCTGCTCCCTCTGTGAAGGCAGGATGAGTTCCTTCAACCTTACCCTTGTAACGTGGATCAAGAAGGGTTGCCAGCCAATAATGATACCTCAAACTTGATACCATGAATCCTAGGGTCCTTTTGCAGTGTTGCAGAATCAGGGAGGCCATGCAGCGTAAGTTTGCAGACGCATTCAATTGTAAGTCCTCTGGGTCACTAAGGATGACGTTGTCAGGAACTACCTCCTCCCAACCACGTACAACTCCTTGGGTTTCTGGGGACTGAAAACCATCCCTTGAAAACTGCTGCTGTTATCCTCTACATCCATGCTGACACAATCCTCTACTCCTCTTCTTCCTGTGAGTTTGGCGGGCCCACAGGAATGCTATCTGGATAAAGGGGGCCTTGAGAGGTAAGGAAGCCCTCTTCTTCCTCCTGCTTTTTTCCTCAAGTGCCCTGTCCATTATTCCACAAAGCGGGTGCTCCAACAGGAAGACAATAAGGACAGTATCGCTGATGCATGCATTGTCGCTGCTCACTATCCTCGTGGCCTCCTCGAATGGTGACAGGACAGTGCATGCATCCTTGATCAGTAGCCACTAGTGTGGCGAAAAAAACCCAAGCTCCCCTGACCCTGTCCTGGTGCCATACTCACACAGGTACTCATTGATGACCCTCTGTTGCGAGTGCAGCCACTGCAGCATTGCCAACGTTGAGTTCCACCTGGTGGGCATGTCACAAATGAGGTGGTTGGTGGGCTGGTTGCATTCCCTTTGAATGTCAGCCAGCCAAGCACTGGCATTGTATGACCGGCAGAAATGACCACAGACTTTTCTGCCCTGCCTCAGGAGATCCTGTAAGCCCGGGTACCTGCTCAATAACCGCTGAAACACCAAATTCAGGACGTGTGCCAAACCTGGGACATGGGTCAAGTGTCCCTGTCGGAGGGCGGAGAGAAGGTTGGTGCCATTTTCGCATACAACCATTCCTGGCTGAAGCTGGCGTGGCGTCAACCACCTCTGTGCCTGCTTATGCAGAGCTGACAGAATATCTGCCCCAGTGTGGCTCCTGTCCCCTAAGCAGACCAACTCAAGCACTGCATGGCATCTTTTTGCCTGAGTGCTTGCATAGGCCCTTGAATGCTTACAGAGCACTGCTGGTTCAGAGGAGAAACCTGCAGAAGAGGCCATAGAAGAAGAAGACGAGGGGGTGGAGGAGAGAGCTGTGGCAGAATCACCACTAGCATTTTGGTGGAGTCTAGGTGGAACAAGCTCCAACAATACTGAACCCTATCCTGCACCCTTCCCAACTGCCAGCAGTTACACAGTGCGCCGTGAAGGAAAGGTAACGTCCCTGCCCATGCCTGCTAGACCATGAGTCAGCGGTAATATGCACCTTACTGCTGACCGCCCTGGCCAAAACATTGCTTTCCACATGCCGGTAGAGAAATGGCATTTTGGAACCTGCCACTGAGGTACAGCACATTCCACAAATTCACGAAAGGGGGCAGAGTCTACCAGCTGAAAAGGCAGCAGTTGCAGTGCTAGCAATTTGGCCAAGCTAGCATTCAGACGCTGAGCATGTGGATGGCTGGGACCGAATTTCTTTTTATGGTTTAGCAACTGGGGTAGGGAAATTGGCCTGCTAAAATCAGATGAAGGTGTACTGATAGCAGATTGGCTGCAAGTACTTGAGACACCTATTGCTATACCTTCATTCCTCTCAGTGCAGGTTTTTGAGAGGACTGGAGGTATAGTGGGGTTGGAGATCCCAGATGAGGAGCAAGGAGAAGTCCGGCTTTTTCTTTGATGTGGATCTTTCAAGTGCTGTTGCCAACGGACTGCATGGGAGGTCATCATGTGTCTGGTCAAGCATGTGGTGCCCAAGTGGCTGCTGTTCTGGCCAAGCTTGATCTGCTTCAGACATAGGTTACAAACAGCAACATTGCGATCTGCTGCACAAGTGTCAAAAAAGGTCCACACCAAGGAACTTTTCAAAGTCAGCGGCACCCTGCACCTGTGGAGCTCTGCGGTGTGATGCAGTAGGGTGGCTGCCCTTAAGCTGCCCCTAGAGGACATCCTGCCTTGTTGGAGTTGTGCTTCCTCCTCCTCTCTTCTATCAGGCACCCAAGTAGAGTCAGTGACCTCATCATACCCTCCCTCCTCGTCACTGGAGCAAACTTGGCAGTATGCTGCGGCTGGGGGAGCATGACTGCCAGTTTCTTGTCCTTCTTGAGTACCCCCTCTCTCTAGGCTCACGTTCCTCCCTTCCTCAACCTGGGAGCCTTCTAATTGGTGCGCATCCTCCATCAGCATGTACCCGACACTGTGGTTGAATCGTTCGGGGGACTCTGTGCATCATGGTGGGGCTACGGAAGGAGTGACTGGACAAGGAGCCGGTGAAATAGGCCGCTTTGGCAGCTGCATTGGAAGGCAAACTACTCTGAGCCTGGGTGACAGAGGATGAGGAGGATGAGGACAGCTTTGTTATTCACTCCACCAACTCTTCTGCATGTTCTGGCTCAAAAACACGGCTAGCAGCAGAAAAAAAGGACAAGTGTGCCCCATGGCCACCTGCAGAGGATGCACCATGTCCACGACCAGCACTGTTGACTGTAGACACGGAGCCTGCTTGCCCTCTTTTAGTGGCCTGTGAGCTTCTGCCTCTCCTTGGTGGCCTTCCGGACATGATGTATATTTTGTTTTGCAACACCATACTACACTGTATTGTGTGCACCAGAAAAGTAGTAGCAACAGTACACCACAGAATGCACTGTAGATATAGGCTACACTGGAAGCTGCAGAGTGTGTATATATATATATATATATATATATATATATATATATATATATATATACAGTGGCTTGCGAAAGTATTCGGCCCCCTTGAACTTTTCATCCTTTTGCCACATTTCAGGCTTCAAACATAAAGATATAAAATTTTAATTTTTTGTGAAGAATCACCAACAAGTGGGACACAATTGTGAAGTGGAACGAAATCTATTGGATATTTTAAACTTTTTTAGCAATTAAAAAACTGAAAAGTGGTGCCTGCAAAATTATTCGGCCCCTTTACTTTCAGTGCAGAAAACTCACTTCAGAAGTTCAGCGAGGATCTCTGAATGATCCAATGTTGTCCTAAATGACTGATGGTGATAAATAGAATCCACCTGTGTGTAATCAAGTCTCTGTATAAATGCACCTGCTCTGTGATAGTCTCAGGGTTCTGTTGAAAGCGCAGAGAGCATCATGAAGACCAAGGAACACACCAGGCAGGTCCGTAATACTGTTGTGGAGAAGTTTAAAGCTGGATTTGGATACAAAAAGATTTCCCAAGCTTTAAACATCCCAAGGAGCACTGTGCAAGCGATCATTTTGAAATGGAAGGAGTATCAGACCACTGCAAATCTACCAAGACCTGGCTGTCCCTCTAAACTTTCAGCTCAGACAAGGAGAAGACTGATCAGAGATGCAGCCAAGAGGCCCATGATCACTCTGGATGAACTGCAGAGAACTACAGCTGAGGTGGGAGAGTCTGTCCATAGGACAACAATCAGTCGTACACTGCACAAATCTGGCCTTTATGGAAGAGTGGCAAGAAGAAAGTCATTTCTCAAAGATATCCATAAAAAGTCTCGTCCAAAGTTTGCCACAAGCCACCTGGGAGACACACCAAACATGTGGAAGAAGGTGCTCTGGTCCGATGAAACCAAAATCAAACTTTTTGGCCACAATGCAAAACGATATGTTTGGCGTAAAAGCAACACAGCTCATCACACTCAACACACCATCCCCACTGTCAAACATGGTGGTGGCAGCATCATGGTTTGGGCCTGCTTTTCTTCAGCAGGGACAGGGAAGATGGTTAAAATTGAGGGGAAGATGGATGCAGCCAAATACAGGACCATTCTGGATGAAAACCTGTTGGAGTCTGCAAAAGACCTGAAACTGGGACGGAGATTTATCTTCCAACAAGACAATGATCCCAAACATACAGCAACATCTACAAAGGAATGGTTCACAAATAAACATATCCAGGTGTTAGAATGGCCAAGTCAAAGTCCAGACCTGAATCCAATCGAGAATCTGTGGAAAGAGCTGAAAACTGCTGTTCACAAACGCTCTCCATCCAACCTCACTGAGCTCGAGCTGTTTTGCAAGGAAGAATGGGCAAGAATTTCAGTCTCTCGATGTGCAAAACTGATAGAGACATACCCCAAGCGACTTGCAGCTGTAATCACAGCAAAAGGTGGCTCTACAAAGTATTAACGCAAGGGGGCCGAATAATTTTGCACGCCCCACTTTTCATTTTTTTATTAGTTAAAAAAGTTTCAAAAATCCAAAAGATTTTGTTCCACTTCACAATTGTGTCCCACTTGTTGGTGATTCTTCACAAAAAATAAAAATTTTATATCTTTATGTTTGAAGCCTGAAATGTGGCAAAAGGTTGAAAAGTTCAAGGGGGCCGAATACTTTCGCAAGCCACTGTATATATATATATATACATACACTAGACTGTCTGTCTATATATATATATATACAGTGGGGATGGAAAGTATTTAGACCCCCTTAAATTTTTTACTCTTTGTTATATTGCAGCCATTTGCTAAAATCATTTAAGTTCATTTTTTTCCTCATTAATGTACACACAGCACCCCATATTGTACACACAGCACCCCATATTGTACACACAGCACCCCATATTGTACACACAGCACCCCATATTGTACACACAGCACCCCATATTGACAGAAAAACACAGAATTGTTGACATTTTTACAGATTTATTAAAAAAGAAAAACTGAAATATCACATGGTCCTAAGTATTCAGACCCTTTGCTCAGTATTTAGTAGAAGCTCCTTTTGATCTAATAAAGTCATGAGTCTTTTTGGGAAAGATACAACAAGTTTTTCACACCTGGATTTGGGGATCCTCTGCCATTCCTCCTTGCAGATCCTCTTCAGTTCTGTCAGGTTGGATGGTAAACGTTGGTGGACAGCCATTTTTAGGTCTCTCCAGAGATGCTCAATTGGGTTTAAGTCAGGGTTCTGGTTGGGCCATTCAAGAACAGTCATGGAGTTGTTGTGAAGCCACTCCTTCATTATTTTAGCTGTGTGCTTAGGGTCATTGTCTTGTTGGAAGGTAAACCTTCAGCCCAGTCTGAGGTCCTGAGCACTCTGGAGAAGGTTTTCATCCAGGATATCCCTGTACTTGGCCGCATTCATCTTTCCCTTGATTGCAACCAGTCGTCCTGTCCCTGCAGCTGAAAAACACCCCCACAGCATGATGCTGCCACCACCATGCTTCACTGTTGGGACTGTATTGGACAGGTGATGAGCAGTGCCTGGTTTTCTCCACACATACCGCTTAGAATTAAGGCCAAAAAGTTCTATCTTGGTCTCATCAGACCAGCGAATCTTTTTTCTCACCATCTTGGAGTCCTTCAGGTGTTTTTTTAGCAAACTCCATGCGGGCTTTCATGTGTCTTGCACTGAGGAGAGGCTTCCGTCGGGCCACTCTGCCATAAAGCCCCGACTGGTGGAGGGCTGCAGTGATGGTTGACTTTGTACAACTTTCTCCCATCTCCTGACTGCATCTCTGGAGCTCAGCCACAGTGATCTTTGGGTTCCTCTTTACCTCTCTCACCAAGGCTCTTCTCCCCCGATAGCTCAGTTTGGCCGGACGGCCAACTCTAGGAAGGGTTCTGGTCGTCCCAAACATTTTCCATTTAAGGATTATGGAGGCCACTGTGCTCTTAGGAACCTTAAGTGCAGCAGAATTTTTTTGTAACCTTGGCCAGATCTGTGCCTTGCCACAATTCTGTCTCTAAGCCATTCAGGCAGTTCCTTTGACCTCATAATTCTCATTTGCTCTGACATGCACTGTGAGCTGTAAGGTCTTATATAGAAAGGTGTGTGGCTTTCCTAATCAAGTCCAATCAGTATAATTAAACACAGCTGGACTCAAATGAAGGTGTAGAACCATCTCAAGGAGGATCAGAAGAAATGGACAGGACCTGAGTTAAATATATGAGTGTCACAGCAAAGGGTCTGAATACTTAGGATCATGTGATATTTCAGTTTTTCTTTTTTTAATGAATCTGCAAAAATGTCAACAATTCTGTGTTTTTCTGTCAATATGGGGTGCTGTGTGTACATTAATGAGGAAAAAAATGAACTTAAAGGGGTTGTAAAGGTAAAAATGTTTTCACCTTAATGCATTCTATGCATTAAGGTGAAAAAACTTTTGACAATATTGCCGCCCCCAGCCCCCCCGTTTTACTTACCTGACGCCTCGAATCTCAGCTGTTTGTTCTCATCATCTCTATTGCAGCTCAGCCTGGTCGCTGATTGGCTGCAGTGGATGGATTGAAAGCAGCGCAGCCATTGGCTCGCGCTGCTGTCAATCACATCCGATGACGCGGCGCGCCGGGGGGCGGGGCTGAGTGATACAGCGAGCGGCTATAGCCGCCGGCTGTATCACGGGAGCGCGCCCGCAAGCACTAACCACCATGCGAGGGAGCTCGCATTAAGGTGGTTAATGCTTGCGGGGAGGAGCTGAAACAGCCGCCGAGGGACCCCAGAAGACCAGGTTCGGGGCCACTCTGTGCAGAACGAGCTGCACAGTGAAGGTAAGTATAACATGTTTGTTATTTAAAAAAAAAAAAAATTACCTTTACAACCCCTTTAAATGATTTTAGCAAATGGCTGCAATATAACAAAGAGTGAAACATTTAAGGGGGTCTGAATACTTTCTGTTCCCACTGTAGCTGCAAAGGGAGGGCCAACTCAATATTGAACCCTATGGACTAAGACTGGGATGCCATTAAAGTTCATGTGTGTGTAAAGGCAGGTGTCCCAATACTTTTGGTAATATAGTGTATGTACAGTATGTGTATATTGGTTGAACTAGATGGACTTGTGTCTTTTTCAGCCAGACTAACTATGTAACTAGTTTTTCATGCATTGTGGGCATTTCAGGGGGTCTCAGGTTATCTTTAAAAACCACCCCCAATACTCATAAACTTTGTATGTAAGAACGGTAAAATGGATATTTTTCACTGCCGGTTTCCAGCTGTCAAGTTTCCAACATTCAGAAAAGGTTTTCAGCTGCCCCGTGTACATGAACATCATTTTCACTTTTATTTGATGTTTTTGCACATCGGTTTGAAGGTGGGATAGGCGTAGGATTTTCTTTTGGATGACATGTCTGTGGAATGGGAGGAAGCTGGACAGGATTTCCAGACATCCTGTGATAATGGAAGTCGATTTGAAGCCATGTGATTTCTCAGAAGACGAGTGCTAAAGAAAAGTCAAACTTAGGCTTCATGTACACAGGACGTTGTTTAAAGTGATTGTAAAGGATCATTTTTTTTAAAATAACAAACATATCATACTTATCTCCACTGTGCAGCTCGTTTTGCACAGAGTGGCCCCGATCCTCCTCTTCTGGGGTCCCCCAGCGGCTCTCGCAGCTCCTCTCCGCATCGTATAAAACCCTAGGAGAAGCGTTCTCCCGGGGGTGTTACCTTGCGGGCGCGCTCCCGAGTCCAGCATTTGTGTCCAGAGACACGAATGCCGGACTCGACCCCCCCCGCCCCCCGGCACCCGCTTAATTGGATTTAATTAATATCAGCGGGAGCCAATGGCTGTGCTGCTATTAATCTATCCAATCAAGAGCCGGGATTACGTGGAGAGAGGGACAGCATGTCTCCAGCGAACAGATGAAGGGGATCAGGTAAGTAAAACGGGGGGGGGGTTTAGGGGGTGGTGAATGCCAGGTGTTTTTTCACATTAATGCATAGGATGCATCCTGAGGGTTTACAACCCCTTTAACCTCTCCTGAACGATTTAAAATGACAGCTAGAAACCGGCATCTAAAAACGTCTGTTTATCCACGTTACCTGCCTCGCTTAGCTTCATTTGCATCTAGAAGTGTTTGTAAAAAAAAGAATATATATATATTATTTTTTCTTAAAATAGAAACCGTCTGTAAATGAAACGCTGCTAAACACGAGTTACCGCTGTTACAGGTGTTTGGCGTTTCAAATGCCTCTGGACATCCATCTGAACCCATTTTTTTGCATTCCAAAAAAGTCTTCTAAACTCAACTGCCTAGAAACAACCCTGTGTACATGTACTGATAAGATAACATAGAGGAGAGATCAGGGATCCTGTGTACATGTACTGATAAGATAGGAGAGGAGAGATCGGGGATCCTGTGTACATGTACTGATAAGATAACATAAAGGAGAGATCGGGGATCCTGTGTACATGTACTGATAAGATAACATAGAGGAGAGATCGGGGATCCTGTGTACATGTACTGATAAGATAAAATAGAGGAGAGATCGGGGATCCTGTGTACATGTACTGATAATATAACACAGAGGAGAGATCGGGGATCCTGTGTACATGTACTGATAAGATAACATAGAGGAGATATCGGGGATCCTGTGTACATGTACTGATAAGATAACATAGAGGAGAGATCGGGGATCCTGTGTACATGTACTAATAATATAACACAGAGGAGAGATCGGGGATCCTGTGTACATGTACTAATAATATAACACAGAGGAGAGATCGGGGATCCTGTGTACATGTACTGATAAGATAACATAGAGGAGATATCGGGGATCCTGTGTACATGTACTGATAAGATAACATAGAGGAGAGATCGGGGATCCTGTGTACATGTACTAATAATATAACACAGAGGAGAGATCGGGGATCCTGTGTACATGTACTAATAATATAACACAGAGGAGAGATCGGGGATCCTGTGTACATGTACTGATAAGATAACATAGAGGAGATATCGGGGATCCTGTGTACATGTACTGATAAGATAACATAGAGGAGAGATCGGGGATCCTGTGTACATGTACTGATAAGATAACATAGAGGAGAGATCGGAGATCCTGTGTACATGTACTGATAAGATAACATAGAGGAGAGATCGGGGATCCCGTGTACATGTACTGATAAGATAACATAGAGGAGAGATCGGGGATCCTGTGTACATGTACTGATAAGATAACATAGAGGAGAGATCGGGGATCCTGTGTACATGTACTGATAAGATAACATAGAGGAGAGATCGGAGATCCTGTGTACATGTACTGATAAGATAACATAGAGGAGAGATCGGGGATCCCGTGTACATGTACTGATAAGATAACATAGAGGAGAGATCGGGGATCCTGTGTACATGTACTGATAAGATAACAGAGGAGAGATCGGGGATCCTGTGTACATGTACTGATAAGATAACATAGAGGAGAGATCGGGGATCCTGTGTACATGTACTGATAAGATAACAGAGGAGAGATCGGGGATCCTGTGTACATGTACTGATAAGATAACACAGAGGAGAGATCGGGGATCCTGTGTACATGTACTGACAAGATAACACAGAGGAGAGATCGGGGATCCTGTGTACATGTACTGATAAGATAACATAGAGGAGAGATCGGGGATCCTGTGTACATGTACTGATAAGATAACATAGAGGAGAGATCGGGGATCCTGTGTACATGTACTGATAAGATAACATAGAGGAGAGATCGGGGATCCTGTGTACATGTACTGATAAGATAACATAGAGGAGAGATCGGGGATCCTGTGTACATGTACTGATAAGATAACATAGAGGAGAGATCGGGGATCCTGTGTACATGTACTGATAAGATAACATAGAGGAGAGATCGGGGATCCTGTGTACATGTACTGATAAGATAACATAGAGGAGAGATCGGGGATCCTGTGTACATGTACTGATAAGATAACATAGAGGAGAGATCGGGGATCCTGTGTACATGTACTGATAAGATAACAGAGGAGAGATCGGGGATCCTGTGTACATGTACTGATAAGATAACAGAGGAGAGATCGGGGATCCCGTGTACATGTACTGATAAGATAACATAGAGGAGAGATCAGGGATCCTGTGTACATGTACTGATAAGATAACATAGAGGAGAGATCGGGGATCCTGTGTACATGTACTGATAAGATAACATAGAGGAGAGATCGGGGATCCTGTGTACATGTACTGATAAGATAACATAGAGGAGAGATCGGGGATCCTGTGTACATGTACTGATAAGATAACATAGAGGAGAGATCAGGGATCCTGTGTACATGTACTGATAAGATAACATAGAGGAGAGATCGGGGATCCTGTGTACATGTACTGATAAGATAACATAGAGGAGAGATCGGGGATCCTGTGTACATGTACTGATAAGATAACATAGAGGAGAGATCGGGGATCCTGTGTACATGTACTGATAAGATAACATAGAGGAGAGATCGGGGATCCTGTGTACATGTACTGATAAGATAACATAGAGGAGAGATCGGGGATCCTGTGTACATGTACTGATAAGATAACAGAGGAGAGATCGGGGATCCTGTGTACATGTACTGATAAGATAACATAGAGGAGAGATCGGGGATCCTGTGTACATGTACTGATAAGATAACATAGAGGAGAGATCGGGGATCCTGTGTACATGTACTGATAAGATAACATAGAGGAGAGATCGGGGATCCTGTGTACATGTACTGATAAGATAACATAGAGGAGAGATCGGGGATCCTGTATACATGTACTGATAAGATAACAGAGGAGAGATCGGGGATCCTGTGTACATGTACTGATAAGATAACATAGAGGAGAGATCGGGGATCCTGTGTACATGTACTGATAAGATAACATAGAGGAGAGATCGGGGATCCTGTATACATGTACTGATAAGATAACAGAGGAGAGATCGGGGATCCTGTGTACATGTACTGATAAGATAACATAGAGGAGAGATCGGGGATCCTGTGTACATGTACTGATAAGATAACATAGAGGAGAGATCGGGGATCCTGTATACATGTACTGATAAGATAACAGAGGAGAGATCGGGGATCCTGTGTACATGTACTGATAAGATAACAGAGGAGAGATCGGGGATCCTGTGTACATGTACTGATAAGATAACAGAGGAGAGATCGGGGATCCTGTGTACATGTACTGATAAGATAACATAGAGGAGAGATCAGGGATCCTGTGTACATGTACTGATAAGATAACATAGAGGAGAGATCAGGGATCCTGTGTACATGTACTGATAAGATAACATAGAGGAAAGATCGGGGATCCTGTGTACATGTACTGATAAGATAACAGAGGAGAGATCGGGGATCCTGTGTACATGTACTGATAAGATAACATAGAGGAGAGATGGGGGATCCTGTGTACATGTACTGATAAGATAACACAGAGGAGAGATCGGGGATCCTGTGTACATGTACTGATAAGATAACAGAGGAGAGATCGGGGATCCTGTGTACATGTACTGATAAGATAACATAGAGGAGAGATCGGGGGTCCTGTGTACATGTACTGATAAGATAACACAGAGGAGAGATCGGGGATCCTGTGTACATGTACTGATAAGATAACATAGAGGAGAGATCAGGGATCCTGTGTACATGTACTGATAAGATAACATAGAGGAGAGATCGGGGATCCTGTGTACATGTAGTGATAAGATAACATAGAGGAGAGATCGGGGATCCTGTGTACATGTACTGATAAGATAACATAGAGGAGATATCAAGGATCCTGTGTACATGTACTGATAAGATAACATAGAGGAGAGATGGGGGATCCTGTGTACATGTAGTGATAAGATAACATAGAGGAGAGATCAGGGATCCTGTGTACATGTAATGATAAGATAACATAGAGGAGAGATCGGGGATCCTGTGTACATGTACTGATAAGATAACATAGAGGAGAGATCGGGGATCCTGTGTACATGTACTGATAAGATAACATAGAGGAGAGATCGGGGATCCTGTATACATGTACTGATAAGATAACAGAGGAGAGATCGGGGATCCTGTGTACATGTACTGATAAGATAACAGAGGAGAGATCGGGGATCCTGTGTACATGTACTGATAAGATAACAGAGGAGAGATCGGGGATCCTGTGTACATGTACTGATAAGATAACATAGAGGAGAGATCAGGGATCCTGTGTACATGTACTGATAAGATAACATAGAGGAGAGATCAGGGATCCTGTGTACATGTACTGATAAGATAACATAGAGGAAAGATCGGGGATCCTGTGTACATGTACTGATAAGATAACAGAGGAGAGATCGGGGATCCTGTGTACATGTACTGATAAGATAACATAGAGGAGAGATGGGGGATCCTGTGTACATGTACTGATAAGATAACACAGAGGAGAGATCGGGGATCCTGTGTACATGTACTGATAAGATAACAGAGGAGAGATCGGGGATCCTGTGTACATGTACTGATAAGATAACATAGAGGAGAGATCGGGGGTCCTGTGTACATGTACTGATAAGATAACACAGAGGAGAGATCGGGGATCCTGTGTACATGTACTGATAAGATAACATAGAGGAGAGATCAGGGATCCTGTGTACATGTACTGATAAGATAACATAGAGGAGAGATCGGGGATCCTGTGTACATGTAGTGATAAGATAACATAGAGGAGAGATCGGGGATCCTGTGTACATGTACTGATAAGATAACATAGAGGAGATATCAAGGATCCTGTGTACATGTAGTGATAAGATAACATAGAGAAGAGATCGGGGATCCTGTGTACATGTACTGATAAGATAACATAGAGGAGAGATGGGGGATCCTGTGTACATGTAGTGATAAGATAACATAGAGGAGAGATCAGGGATCCTGTGTACATGTAATGATAAGATAACATAGAGGAGAGATCGGGGATCCTGTGTACATGTACTGATAAGATAACATAGAGGAGAGATCGGGGATCCTGTGTACATGTACTGATAAGATAACATAGAGGAGAGATCGGGGATCCTGTGTACATGTACTGATAAGATAACATAGAGGAGATATCGGGGATCCTGTGTACATGTAGTGATAAGATAACATAGAGGAGAGATCGGGGATCCTGTGTACATGTACTGATAAGATAACATAGAGGAGAGATCGGGGATCCTGTGTACATGTACTGATAAGATAACAGAGGAGAGATCGGGGATCCTGTGTACATGTACTGATAAGATAACAGAGGAGAGATCGGGGATCCTGTGTACATGTACTGATAAGATAACATAGAGGAGAGATCGGGGATCCTGTGTACATGTACTGATAAGATAACAGAGGAGAGATCGGGGATCCTGTGTACATGTACTGATAAGATAACAGAGGAGAGATCGGGGATCCTGTGTACATGTACTGATAAGATAACAGAGGAGAGATCCTCTGGACTCCTTTAATTACACAGTCCCCCGCAGCTCTGGACCCCTGCACCTTACACAGCTCCCCCTCCACACTACACAGCTCCCCCGCAACACTGTACCCCTGTACGTTACACAGCCCCCCACATCTTTGGACCCCTGCATGTTACACAGCCCCGCACCTTTGGACCCCTTTACATTACACAGCCCCTGGAATCTCTGGACTTCTTTGCATTACATAGCCCCCTATACACTTCACACAGCCCCAACACCTCTGTACCCCTTTACATTACACAGCCCCCTACACCTCTGGAACCCTTTACATTACACAGTCCCCAGAACCTGTGGCCCCCTGTACATTACACAGCCCCTGCACCTGTGGACCCCTGTACATTACACAGCCCCTGCACCTGTGGACCCCTGTACATTACACAGCCCCTGCACCTGTGGCCCCCTGTACATTACACAGCCCCCCCACACATGGCCCCCTGTACATTACACAGCCCCACACCTGTGGACCCCTGTACATTACACAGCCCCTGCATCTGTGGACCCCTGTACATTACACAGCCCCCGCACCTGTGGACCCCTGTACATTACACAGCCCCCGCACCTGTGGACCCCTGTACATTACACAGCCCCGTACCTGTGGACCCCTGTACATTACACAGCCCCTGCATCTGTGGACCCCTGTACATTACACAGCCCCTGCATCTGTGGACCCCTGTACATTACACAGCCCCCGCACCTGTGGACCCCTGTACATTACACAGCCCCCGCACCTGTGGACCCCTGTACATTACAAAGCCCCTGCACCTGTGGACCCCTGTACATTACACAGCCCCTGCACCTGTGGCCCCCTGTACATTACACAGCCCCCACACCTGTGGCCCCCTGTACATTACACAGCCCCCACACCTGTGGACCCCTGTACATTACACAGCCCCCGCACCTGTGGACCCCTGTACATTACACAGCCCCCGCACCTGTGGACCCCTGTACATTACACAGCCCCCGCACCTGTGGACCCCTTTACATTACACAGCCCCCGCACCTGTGAACCCCTTTACATTACAAAGCCCCCCGCAACTCTGGACCCCTGCACACTACACAGCCCCCCCACAGCTCTGGACCCCTGCACACTACACAGCCCTAATGCAGCTCTGCCCCTTCCTACCTTACTCGTGCATGCAGAGCGGGAGACACACAGCTCTAAACAGAGGGTGGGAGCTGCTGGAGTTAAATTTTAATATTAACAAGCTAATTATTGATTGCTAGGACCACCTGACTGCAATCCAATAGAACGCCTTTGGGATGAATTAGAGCGGAGACTGCGAGCCAGGCCTTCTCATCCAACATCAGTGCCTGACCTCACAAATGCACTTCTGGCAGAATGGTCAAATATTCCCATAGACACCCTCCTAAACCTTGTGGACGGCCTTCCCAGAAGAGCTGAAACTGTTATAGCTGCAAAGGGTGGGCCAACTCAATATTGAACCCTCCGGACTAAGACTGGGATACCATTAAACTTCATGTGCGTGTAAAGGCAGGCGTCCCAATACTTTTGGCAATTTAGTGTATATGTTGCATGCTCCTGCCTGGTCCCGCTGGTAGGAGCATGCAGTATATATTTTGGCTGGCATACAGTATATATATTACATTGTCATGTTTATATCTGGTATAAATATTACCGTATATACTCGAGTATAAGTCGAATTTTTCAGCACATTTTTTTGTGCTGAAAGTGCCCCCCTCGACTGATACCCGAGTCAAGCACTTTTCTGCAGCAAAAAATTTCATTTTCCGAACCGACTTTGGGGCCCCGTATCTCAGGGCCACTTGGTGCTAGAAACCCCACATAGTACCACAACATATCCAAAGCTGGGGGTCCTAGCACTAAGTGGCCCCGAGATATGGGGCCCCAAAATCGGTTCGGAAAATGTCATTCTCTGCTGCAGAAAAGTGCTTTACATTTTCTGAACCGACTTTGGGGCCCCATATCTCAGGGCCACTTGGTGCTAGGAACCCCAAATTTGGTGTGAAAACCCAGTGGAATTGGTACCATAGCATATCCAAAGCTGGGGTTCCTAGCACCAACTGGCCCTGAGATACGGGGCCCCAAAACTAGTTTGGAAAATGTCATTCTCTGCTGCAGAAAAGTGCTTGACATTTTCTGAACTGATTTTTGGGGCCCCGTATCTCGGGGCCACTTAGTGCTAGAAACCCCAGCTTTGGAAATTTTATGGTGCTAGTTCCACTGGGTTTGCACACCAAATTTGGAGTTCTTAGCACTAAGTGGCCCCGAGATACGGGGCCCCAAATTCGGTCAACTGTGTCTATCTGCAGCAATGTCATTTCGGGACCCTTTGGGTTCAGAGACCCCAAATTTTGGCTGCAGCTAGGGGGCATCTAGGAACCCTTAACTACCGAGTTTGAAGTTCAGGGGACCTATGGCTGCAAATGGGCACAGTGATGCTGCAAATGGGCACGGTGAGGTTGCAAATGGGCATTGTTGACCCTCTTTTCCACTTACAGTAGCTGTGCATTTCTCACCCTCGTCTTATACTCGGGTCAATAAGTTTTTCCCATTTTTTTTTTTGTGGTAAATTAGGGCCTCGACTTATACTCGGAACGACTTATACTCGAGTATATACGGTATGTTGTTTTAGGCAATCCAACAATTCATTGTATGTCTGGGTCCTGAGGAGGCCAAATGGTTGGTGAAACATTGACCGAACAGACAATACTACATCAGAATCATTGTATGGATTGTATTGGTTGTAAATGCAATCTTTTTATATTTTGTATTTCCTATTTTGAGTATACTTCTTTTCCCATGTGTTTTGGGGGTTTGATAAGTATTACTTCTATACCTTTTTATCCTTGTACAATAAAACTATGTGATTTTATCTATTTATCAGGACTCCTGAGGAAGTCACGTGACCGTGACGATACGCGTGGAGTGGAGCCAGGTGACGATGCCATCACTGGAGGTGATGCAGGAGCCTTTGAGCCCTGCTGTCAGTTTTAGAAGTTTAAAGTCTTTTGCTGTTAATTTTTTTTAATGAAATACTGCACTGTGAGGATACCTTTTCTTGCACGAGCCACTATAAGGAAAAGAGAGCGCAAATTTAAAGGACCATACACACGATTGTCAACAGAGGGTCAGAACGCAAGGAAAGAAAGAGGTGGAAGAAGACAGAGGAGTCTAAGATTGCTCCCCCCCAGCATAGGGGACTGCGTGATTTGACCTAGCAAGAGAGGTCATAAGTCAAGGTGAGCGCATAGTTTGGAAGGTGGTCGGGAGTCACTGAAGCACCAGAACTTTTTATTTGGATCCTATTGTTGTGGAGTCACTTAACCACCTCATCCCCGGAAAGTTTTACCCCCTTCATGACCAGGCCATTTTTTGCGATAAGGCGCTGCATCACAATAGTGCGGTCGTGCGACGCTGTACGCAAACAAAAATGATTTAATTTTTTCCCAACAAATAGAGATTTCTTTTAGTAATATTTGATCACCTCTGCTGTTTTTATTTTTTGCGCAATCAACAAAAAAAAAAGACCGAAAATTTTGAAAAAAAAAACAATATTTTTTTTTTACTTTATGCTATAAAACATATCCAATTAAAAAAAAAAATCCAATTTTTTCATCAATTTAGGCCAATATGTATTCTGCTACATATTTTTGGTAATATTTGTGTAAAAGTTATCGTGTCTACAAAATAGGGGATATTTTTATGGAATTATTATTTTTTTTTATTAATAATGGCAGTGATCAGCGATTTATAGCGGGACCGTGATATTGCAGCAGACAAATCGCACTCTAGATGACACTTTGTGGGAACCAGTGACCCCAATACAGTGATAATATGCACTGTTACTGTACTAATGACACTGGCAGGGAAGGGGTTAACACCAGGGGTGATAAAAGGGTTAAGCATGTCCCTAGCGGGTGCTTGCTAACTGTGTGGGGGATGGTTTGACTGGGTGAAGACCAGCGGCGGCCTGTCCCCCCCAATCCATGTGCCCGGCCCCTAATTTACATGCGGGGCGCTGGTCGCATGGATTCTAATGGAGTTTTTTATTTTAATTATTTTGGAAGCATGTGATTACAGCCTGAGGCTCTAATTGGCTTAACAAAAAGGTGGGCTCGGGGCGCTGTGTGACAATAGCGAATTAATATTCGCTATTGTCTTCTTGATTCTCATCCCGGCTCAGGAAGGGGGTCCTGAGACCAATCAGATGATTTTTTGAAGTACTATACTTTATTTGTTTTGCACTGAAAATTTTGTGTGGAGGAAGTTATACACGCAAAAGCACTTTAATGATATTTTATGCAAGTCGCGGTATAACGTTTCTATGTTGATGGTTTCATACATATGGCACAGAGGGTATAGATAGGCGCAGCAACATTTGCACTTTTTATTTTACTTTGTGGGAATACAATTAGGTTGGATGCGGTCACACATTTATTAGCCCAGCCGTACGTGATTTTTAGGTAGCGCGGGAAAATACATTTGTTTGTTTTTTTTTGGCACTTATTTTATCTATCGTATCTCCTTCCTGTGGCTATTGTAGGATGCTGGGGTTTCCAGTAATTACCATACATAATTGTTTGTGTATCCGGAGGGTTTTCTCATGAGACTATAGAGGAATTCTATATTGCTCTATAGTGTTTCACTTACAAGAAAACACTAAATGAATGCTCCTCCCCCACAGAAAGTGAAAGATATGCAGAGATATATATATAAGGACCAAGAACCGTGGATTTCATTTCAGCTTTTAGAACATCGGTGCACATTTACCATTCGGGAGGGTGAGTCAGTTTCACTCTCATTCCTTATACAGGATACAATGAGGATACAATGTTACCTCTTCATTCTTTATGTCTTTTATGGCTTTATTGTATTATGTCTTCTATGTCTTTATTGTATCATATGGCTTGTCTTTGCATTAGCAGGACAATTCAGACTGTATGACCCAATATGGGGTGGAGACTGATGCAAAATGGGTGTGGTTTGTTATTGTTATGGGTGCTGCTTATCAAAATGTATGACTCACTAAGTGGTGAGTACCAATGAAAATGGGTGTGGTTTATTATAAATAAGGTGTGGCTTAACATAATGCATGACCCACTAATCAGTGCATTCCAATGAAAAATGGGTGTGGTTATTATAAATAAAGACGTGGCTTGACATAATACATGACTTACTAAGTGGTGAATACCAATGAAAATGGGTGTGGTTATTATAAATAAAGACATGGCTTGACATAATGCATGACCCACTAAGGAGTGGGTACTGATGAAAAATGGGTGAGGTTTTTAATAAATTTGGACGTGGCAAGACAAGATGCATGAACCACTAAGTGGTGGATACCAGTGAAAATGGGTGTGGTTTATTATAAATAAGGTGTGGCGTGACATAATGTATGACCCACTAACAAGTGGATGTCAATAAAGAAATGGGTGGGGTTTAATATAAATATGGCTGTGGTTTGACATAATGCATGACCCACCAAGGGGCGGATGCCAGTGAAAAATAGGTGTGGTTTATTATAAATATGGACGTGGCTTGACATAATGCATGACCCACTAACATGTGGATGCCAATGAAAAATGTGTGGGGTTTATTATAAATTATAGATGTGGCTTGAACTTAATGAAAGACCCACAAGGGACGGATGCCAATAAAAAATGGGTGTGGTTTATTATAAATAAGGACATGACTTGACATAATGCATGACCCACCAAGGGGTGGATGCCAATGAAAAATGGGTGTTTTTTTTTATAAATATAGGAGTAGCCTAAAATAATTCATGACTCACTAAGGGGTGGATAATAATGACAAATGGGCATGGTTTATTATAAATAAGGGCCAGGCTTGACATAAGGCATGATCCACTAATGGGTGGTTATCAATTAAAAATGGGTGTGGTTTATTTTAAATTTAGGCATAGCTTGACATAATGCATAACTCACTAATGGGTGGATACCAATGAAAAATGGGTGTGGTGTATTATAAATATGGGCCTGGCTTGACATAGGCATGACCCACCAAGGACTGGATGCCAATGGACAAAGGGTGTGTATTATAAATGTGGGCGTGGCTTAACCTATCCATGCAGGGTTTGAGTTGTTTATTGAAAAGTTTGAGAATGTGGAATTACAAATTAGTATAATGTTGGTGTCCCCCAAAATCTTCTGCTCATCTGATTGGATCATTGCAGATTCTTATTGCAATGCTGGTATTGATCATGTGATTGCTGAAGAAGACCCTACCACTTAGCACACAGGAAGGAGGAGGTTAGGGGAATCGGTGTATGAGTTTGAATGCAAATGGAAACAGATTGGGCTCTGCAATGACATGTAAGAAAATTCATGCAATATAGAATACATAAAAAAATAAATGACTGACCTACAAATATGCTGTGCTGGCACTTCAAGCTGTCGGCGCCCTACGGTGTATTTTACAAGAATTGCATTCTTTGCTTAATTCATGTTTGTTGTTTATTTATACATATTTATTGTATTATAAATATTTTTTAGTTTTAATTTTTTTAAACTTTGTTTAGAACTATAATTTGTTACGCCTGTTTGTAATACCTATTAATTCCCAGAGCACTGTGGGTTACCAAAGGAGTAAACACAGCAGTGGCTGTTTGTCTTCAGACTTTCTCTGTGTGACTGAGACCTTAGAAGGTGTCCTATAAGGGAAAGAGAGAGATGGCTCTAAACCATTGACTTGTTACAGCTTGAGCTACTGAACACTGTACATGATATGTATCTAAGGAGGAAAAGAGACAGAGGAACATGTGTGAAAAAGAATTACTGTGTGTATATAGATGTATATAAAGCTTCTTGGAATGTGTTTTTATATCATCTTCCCATAATCCTCCATAGAACAGAATGCAGTGGGAGGTGTGGCATAATAAGCCACACCTCCCACTGCCAAAGCCAAACAATAAGCTTTACAAAATACTTTGTAACATGTTTCAGGCACTAACGGCTGGAGATGGAGGTGCCTGGTAACTGTACAGGAGTGCAAAGTACTGGAAAGACCTCTGTAATGGGTGATGTTCAGTTAGAAATTGCTTAGGAGGTAATGCTTGTTCCTGCCTTTTACAAAGTTACAATGTACAGTCTAATCACTGGGGGGGAGACTGAGGAAAGGTCTCCTCCTCCCTCTACAAAGTTATAATGTACAGTCTAATCACTGGGGGGGGGAGGGGAGACTGAGGAAAGGTCTCCTCCTTCCTCTACAAAGTTATAATGTACAGTCTGATCACTGGGGGAGGGGCGACTGAGGAAAGGTCTCCTCCTGCCTCTAAAAAGTTATAATGTACAGTCTAATCACTGGGGGGGGGAGACTGAGGAAAGGTCTCCTCCTCCCTCTACAAAGTTACAATGTACAATCTGATCACTGGGGGAGAGGCGACTGAGGAAAGGTCTCCTCCTCCCTCTACAAAGTTTTATAATGTACAGTTTGATCCCCGGGGGAGGGGAGACTGAGGAAATGCTTCCTCCTGCCTGCAGCAGATGGATGACATCATCAGGCAAAATCACTGAGCTGGAGTTCAAGGACAGATTTTTTATGATAAAAGGTTGAGATTTTCTGAACAAAGATACTACACACCTCTCAACCTCCCCTGATTCTGCGAGGACAATCCCACGATTGGCAGCTCTGTCCCGGTCCCGAGCACCCTCATTCCAGGACAATACAGTGTCCCGGAATTGCCCCCGGGCCCTGGACCGATCTGATGCCCCCTAAAATAGCTCTCACATCGCTGCTGTCACTTACTGACAGCCTGTGGTGGACCCCTTTTACATGAGCCGCTGGCTCAGTGCCCAAATGGTTGCTAGCCACCGCCCGCCTGGCGTCTAGCAACCAGTGACGTCATGAAGAGGAGAGAGGCAGAGACGCAGCATTCACAGCGGGGAGGATTTAACTTCCTTATTCTCTGTGCCTAGTGCTTAGCTCCACCCACCTCCTCCCTGCATCGTCCAGCCAGCAGCATGCAGACGTGCACAAAGGGAGAGATGAGTTTTGTAGAAAGGCAAGTGAATCCAAAGCCCTCACCATGGACAGATCAGGGTTCAAATCCTCAGTCAGCTCTCCCCCAGCAGCCAGAGTTCTGTGCCGAACTGTCAGCACTTCACAGGGACTCTGAGTGTGTGTCAGCCTGGAGCATGCACTGATAAGAGGATGGTAGGCAGATAAGGGGCTGGCAGAAGAGGAGAGGACAGATGAGATTAAACCCTCAGAGGGATGGAAGGAGAACACATCCTTAGATATCAGGGCAGAGTTCATGCTGGGATATGACCCCCCAAAAGTGAAGGACTACAGGTCCCAGCATGACCCCCTCAGAACTGAAGATGTGATGCCACCCCCGCCCCACCCCAATTAGTGAAGAACTACAGGTCCCAGCATTAGCATGTGAAATATATGGGGTCACACTCTTAATTCTCAGGGGTCCATGCTGGGACCTGTAGTCCTTTAATTTGGGGGGTGAATCACATTCTTAGATATCAGGGGTTCATGTTGTGACTTGTTGTACTTAATTTTTGGGGGATGTGCCCCCCAAAAGTGAAGGACTACAGGTACCAGCATGAACCCCTCAGAGCTGAAGATATGACACCCCCACAGCCCCCACATGGGAGGAGTCACATGAGCAGCCAGTGGCGGGAGGGGCGTTCACTTTCCCGGGGCTCTGGTGTGTCGGACTGGTGGCAGGCTATGAGTGGAAAGTAGCACACTGTATCTGGTGGCAGGCTATGAGTGGAAAGTGGCACACTGTGTCTAGACAGTCAGGCAACTGTGGCAAGTGACACGCTGCATCTGGTGACAAGTGACAAGCTCAGGGTTCCCACTGATTCTGCATTATGGTTGAACTATTTCATTATATATTACAGTGTAGTACAACACCAGCCATTCGCCTGATAAATCTGCCCCCCGCCGAATTCCCCATCAACCCCGAGACTACATTACCCCCAACCCCACCCCCCCCATCTTTTTTTGGGAAGGGGGGCAGGGGGTGTCCCTGAATGTCAGTTTGGAAATGTGGTCACCCCGGTGAAGACTGGCCCTTGCATGTTCCCGATCTCAGCAATAGATTGTATTTCATTTCTCAGTACAGTGCTTAGTGCCCGGGGCCACATGTAGCCCATTGGTCCCCTGCAGACACTTATCTGTAATGTGTCATGTACTATGTCTCCGGTCTATGATTGACTGCTGAAGCATGCCCCCAGTCTCCAACAACCCCTGTAACATGTTCATAGTCTCTGACCATTTTCTGTATCATGTCCGCAGTGTCTGACAGTCTCTTGTATCATGTCTTCAGTCTCCTACAGTCTCTTGGAGCATGTCTGCAGTCTCTGACCATCTCTTGTATCATGTCTGCATTCACTGACCATCTCTTATATCATGTTTGCACTCTCTGACAGTCTCTTGGAGCATGTCTGCAGTCTCTGAAGTCTCTTGGAGCATGTCTGCAATCTCTGACAGTCCCTTGGAGCATGTCTGCAATCTCTGACAGTCCCTTGGAGCATGTCTGCAGTCTCTGATGTCTCTTGGAGCATGTCTGCCGTCTCTGACAGTCTCTTGGAGCATGTCTGCAATCTCTGACAGTCTCTTGGAGCATGTCGGCACTCTCTGACAGTCACTTGGAGCATGTCTGCAGTCACTGACCATCTCTTAGAGCATGCCTGCAGTCTCTGACAGTCTCTTGGAGCATGTCTGCAATCTCTGACAGTCCCTTGGAGCATGTCTGCAGTCTCTGAAGTCTCTTGGAGCATGTCTGCAGTCTCTGACAGTCTCTTGGAGCATGTCTGCAGTCTCTGAAGTCTCTTGGAGCATGTCTGCAGTCTCTGACAGTCTCTTGGAGCATGTCTGCAGTCTCTGAAGTCTCTTGGAGCATGTCTGCACTCTCTGAAGTCTCTTGGAGCATGTCTGCAGTCTCTGAAGTCTCATGGAGCATGTCTACAGTCTCTGACAGTCTCTTGGAGCATGTCTGCAGTCTCTGAAGTCTCTTGGAGCATGTCTGCAGTCTCTGACAGTCTCTTGGAACATGTCTGCAGTCACAGACCATCTCTTGGAGCATGTCTGGAGTCTCCGACAGTCTCTTGGAGCATTCTGCAGTCACAGACCGTCTCTTGGAGCATGTCTGGAGTCTCCAACAGTTTCTTGGAGCATGTCTGCAGTTTCCGACAGGATTTGGAGCATGTCTGCAGTCTCTGACAGTCTCTTGGAGAATGTCTGGAGTCTCCGACAGTCTCTTAGAACATGTCTGCAGTCTCTGACCGTCTCTTGGAGCACGTTTTCAGTCTCTGACAGTTCTTGGAGCATGTCTGACCATCTCTTGTATGAAATCTACAGTTTCTGACCATCTCTTGGAGCATGTCTGCAGTCTCTGACAGTCTCTTGGAGCATTCTGCAGTCACAGACCGTCTCTTGGAGCATGTCTGGAGTCTCTGACAGTCTCTTGGAGCATGTCTGCAGTTTCCGACAGGATTTGGAGCATGTCTGGAGTCTCCGACAGTCTCTTGGAGCATGTCTGCAGTCTCTGACAGTCTCTTGGAGCATGTCTGGAGTCTCTGATAGTCTCTTGGAGCATGTCTGGAGTCTCTGACAGTCTCTTGGAGCATGTCTGCAGTTTCCGACAGGATTTGGAGCATGTCTGAAGTCTCCGTCATTCTCTTGGAGCATGTCTGCAGTCTCTGACAGACTGTTGGAGCATGTCTGGAGTCTCCGACAGTCTCCTGAAGCATTCTGCAGTCACAGACCGTCTCTTGCAGTATGTCTGCAGTCACTGACTGTTTCTTGAAGCATGTTTGCAGTTTCTGACAGTCTCTTGGAACATGTCTGCAGTCTCTAACCATCTCTTGGAGTATGTCTGCAGTCTCTTGTATGAAATCTGCAGTTTCTGACCATCTCTTGTATCTTATCTGCAGTCTCTGACCGTCTCCTGTATTATGTCCATACCTCTGCTTTGCAGTCTCTGACTATTTGTGTAATGAACGTCTTTAAGTTAGGCTCAGACAAAGCAATCAAAGCATATTTTATAGGTACAAGGAAGCCTGGGTTTTGTTTAACCCCTTCCCATCCCGCCTATGGTAATATGACGCCAGCAAGGTGGCTCTTCCGTCCCAAGCGGGCGTCATATGACGTCCTCGGCTTTCCTGCGGTATAGGAGGCTCGCGCATCCCCCCACTTATGTCTGGAGATCTGGTGGGCGTCTGTCTGATGTGTCTTTGGAGGTTTCACTGCTGAGACGGACAGCGGGAACATCTTGTATCCATTTGCTGTGTATGACTCCTGTAATGGGGGTCTTGTAAATCTGGTGAGTGGGCTTTGTGATCGGTGTTGGTGGAGGAAGATTTTCAGTCACTTGATTGTTGGATCCATGAGATCATTGCACTACTGGAAACCATTTGATGAAAGCTTTTGGACTTTTTTTTCTTTTTATATATATTTTGAATTTGTTTTTTGGACACTGTGCTTGATTATCTGTCACTTGCTGGAAACATTAGGTGGCAATCTCAATGCACCTTGATTTATTTGCACTTTATGTAATATATTTGTATAACACATTTGCACAATTTATCCACTAGGGACATCTAGTGGTTGTTTATGATATTGTACTTTGCACTTTCTTTATTGTATATTCATTTAAAGGCGCTCGCTTCATCACAAAATTTCACTCAATAGGTAACCTCACAATGAGCAGCCCCTAATATTAATATATATTACACATTGGCACAGGTAGGGAATAACATCTAGTTACTCCTCTACTTACAACTATCCTATTCTTGAATCTTGATGATGCTGCCAACAATATTACAACAAACTTTTTGGTTTAGGGCACCACCACCACCTATGGCCCAATTTTTCTGCACCTGTTTGACAGGGGTATGTAATTACTATTTTTTCTCAATTTTTTAACAGCAGGGACCATTGCTGCGCCCAACAAGAGTAACTGTGAGGGGTTACCGTGTCCAGGCACCACTAGGGATGGGCGAACGGTTTGGGCCGAGTATATGTTTGACCTGAACATCGCCCATTCAGGTACTCATCTAACACCCAAACTTTCTGTGCACTTATGCCGGGTACACACGGTCGGAATTTCCGACAGAAAAAGTCCGGTGGGAGCTTTTCATCGTATATTCCGACCATGTGTATGCCTCATCGGACTTTTACCATCGAAAAATCAGATGGACTTAGATAGAGAACATGTTCTATATTTTTCCGACGGAAAAAATTACTATCTGAAAAACCGCTCATCTGTATGCTGTTACGATGCACCAAAAACGACACATGCTCTGAAGGAAGTACGAGACGGAAGCGCTCGGTCTGCTAAAACTAGCGTTCCTAATGGAGATAGCACATTCCTCATGCTGCAAATTCTGTGATCTTTTAACCAGTTGCCGACCGCCGCACGACGATGTACTTTGGCACAATGGCACGGGCAGACATAAGGACTTATATATAAGTCCTTGACATCCCGCGGGTGGGGGGTCCGATCGGAACCCCCCGGTGCCCGAGGCGATCGGCTTCTGTCTGGGAGCGATCAGACATGAGGGGGAGGCCATCCATTCGTGCCCTCCCCACGATCGCTCCCAGCCAATGAGAATCTTCCTCTGCCTCTGTATAGTAAACAGAGGCAGAGGAAATGATGTCATCTCTCCTCGGATCGATATTTTCCGTTCCGGCGCCGAGGAGAGAAGACATCTGAGTGAGTGCACCAACACACACACACAGTAGAACACGCCAGGCATACATTACACCCCCCTTTACTCCCCAATCACCCCCTGATCACCCCCCAATCACCCCCCCCCCCGTCACACTGACATCAAGCAGTTTTTTTTTTCTGATTACTGCATTGGTGTCAGTTTGTGACAGTTAGTGTGGTAGGGCAGTTAGTGTTAGCTCCCTTTAGGTCTAGGGTACCCCCCTAACCCCCTCTAATAAAGTTTTAACCCCTTGATCACCCCCCCGTCGCCAGTGTCACTAAGCGATCATTTTTCTGATCGCTGTATTAGTGTCACTGGTGACGCTAGTTAGGGAGGTAAATATATAGGTTCGCCGTCAGCGTTTTATAGCGTCAGGGACCCCCATATACTATCTAATAAAGGTTTTAACCCCTTGATTGCCCCCTAGTTAACCCTTTCATCACTGATCACCGTATAACTGTTACGGGTGACGCTGGTTAGTTCGTTTATTTTTTATAGTTTCAGGGCACCCGCCGTTTATTACCGAATAAAAGTTTAGCCCCCTGATCGCCCGGCGGTGATATAACTTAGGTTTTAGGGTCAGATAGGGTCTGCGTCGCCCCAGGCAGCGTCAGGTTAGCGCCGGTAGCGCTAACACCCACGCACGCACCGTACACTTCCCTTAGTGGAATAGTATCTGAACACCCAAGTGTAGTATCGATCGATCACTGACACTTACAAAGCACTAAACGCATAACTGCAGCGTTCGCAGAGTCAGGCCTGATCCCTGCGATCGCTAACAGTTTTTTTGGTAGCGTTTTGGTGAACTGGCAAGCACCAGCCCCAGGCAGCGTCAGGTTAGTGCCAGTAGCGATAACACCCACGCATGCAGCGTACACCTCCCTTAGTGGTATAGTATCTGAACAGATCAATATCTGATCCGATCAGATCTATACTAGTGTCCCCAGCAGTTTAGGGTTCCCAAAAACACAGTGTTAGCGGGATCAGCCCAGATACCTGCTAGCACCTGCGTTTTGCCCCTCCTCCTGTCCCAGCCCAGCCCACCCAAGTGCAGTATCGATCGATCACTGTCACTTACAAAACACTAAACGCATAACTGCAGCGTTCGCAGAGTCAGGCCTGATCCCTGCGATCGCTAACAGTTTTTTTGGTAGCGTTTTGGTGAAGTAGTAAGCACCAGCGGCCTAGTACACCCCGGTCGTAGTCAAACCAGCGTTGCAGTAACACTTGGTGACGTGGCGAGTCCCATAAGTGCAGTTCAAGCTGGTGAGGTGGCAAGCACAAGTAGTGTCCCGCTGCCACCAAGAAGACAAACACAGGCCCGTCGTGCCCATAGTGCCCTTCCTGCTGCATTCGCCAATCCTAATTGGGAACCCACCGCTTCTGCAGCGCCCGTACTTTCGCCATTCACATCCCCAACCAAATGCAGTCGGCTGCATGAGAGGCATTTTCTTTATGTCCTCCCGAGTACCCCTACCCAACGAACCCCCCCAAAAAAGATGTTGTGTCTGCAGCAAGCGTGGATATAGGCGTGACACCCGCTATTATTGTCCCTCCTGTCCTGACAATCCTGGTCTTTGCATTGGTGAATGTTTTGAACGCTACCATTCACTAGTTGAGTATTAGCGTAGGGTACAGCATTGCACAGACTAGGACACACTTTCACAGGGTCTCCCAAGATGCCATCGCATTTTGAGAGACCCGAACCTGGAACCGGTTACAGTTATAAAAGTTACAGGTGATATATGCCGAAGCGTGGGGGCAGCAGGGACGGAGGAGCGATTTGCTCCTACCTTTTGGGGCGGATGCCCCCATGCTTCGGCATATATAAACGGTGCATGTATGCCCATCATTAGAAGTGGGTGGATGAAGGGAGGTATTCTAATGGTGGGTATACCCACCGATCAATCTCTTTTTTTCGTTCAGCTCACAGGCTGCATGAAAAAAAAAGATTACAATATATGCCTAACAAGGACCAGCAACGTACTGGTATGTTGCTGGACTTTGAGCGGTTATACCAGAATGATGCCTGCAGGTTTAGGTATCATCTTGGTATCATTCTTTTCAGCCAGCGGTCGGCTTTCAGGTAAAAGCAATCCTAGCGGCTAATTAGCCTCTAGACTGCTTTTACAACCATTGGGAGGGAATGCCCCCCCCCACCGTCTTCCATGTTTTTCTCTGGCTCTCCTGTCCCAACAGGGAACCTGAGAATGCAGCCGGTGATTCAGCCAGCTGACCATAGAGCTGATCAGAGACCACAATGGCTCCAAACATCTCTATGGCCTAAGAAACCGGAAGCTACGAGCATTTCATGACTTAGATTTCGCCGGATGTAAACAGCACCATTGGGAAATTGGGAAAGCATTTTATCACACCGATCTTGGTGTGGTCAGATGCTTTGAGGGCAGAGGAGAGATCTAGGGTCTAATAGACCCCAATTTTTTCAAAAAAGAGTACCTGTCACTACCTATTGCTATCATAGGGGATATTTACATTCCCTGAGATAACAATAAAAATGATAAAAAAAAGAAAGGAACAGTTTAAAAATAAGATAAAAGAGCAAAAAAAAATAAATAATAAAAAAAAAGCACCCCTGTCCCCCCCTGCTCTCACGCAAAGGCGAACGCAAGCGTCGGTCTGGCGTCAAATGTAAACAGCAATTGCACCATGCATGTGAGGTATCACCACGAAGGTCAGATCGAGGGCAGTAAGTTTAGCAGTAGACCTCCTCTGTAAATCTAAAGTGGTAACCTGTAAAGGCTTTTAAAGGCTTTTAAAAATGTATTTAGTTTGTCCCCACTGCATGTTTGTGCACAATTTTAAAGCATGTCATGCTTGGTATCCATGTACTCGGCCTAAGATCATCGTTTTTATTTCATCAAACATTTGGGCAATATAGTGTGTTTTAGTGCATTAAAATTTTAAAAAGTGTGTTTTTCCCAAAAAAATGCGTTTGAAAAATTGCTGCGCAAATACTGTGTAAAAAAAAAATGAAACACACACCATTTTAATCTGTAGGGCATTTGCTTTAAAAATATATATAATGTTTGGGGGTTCAAAGTAATTTTCTTGCAAAAAAAAAATAATTTTTTCATGTAAACAAAAAGTGTCAGAAAGAGCTTTGTCTTCAAGTGGTTAGAAGAGTGGGTGATGTGTGACATAAGCTTCTAAATGTTGTGCATAAAATGCCAGGACAGTTCAAAACCCCCCCAAATGACCCATTTTGGAAAGTAGACACCCCAAGCTATTTGCTGAGAGGCATGTCGAGTCCATGGAATATTTTATATTGTAACACAAGTTGCGGGAGAAAGACATTTTTTTTATTTTGCACAAAGTTGTCACTAAATGATATATTGCTCAAACATGCCATGGGAATATGTGAAATTACACCCCAAAATACATTCTGCTGCTTCTCCTGAATACGGGGATACCACATGTGTGAGACTTTTTGGGAGCCTAGCCGCGTACGGGACCCCGAAAACCAAGCACCGCCTTCAGGCTTTCTAAGGGCGTAAATTTTTGATTTCACTCTTCACTGCCTATCACAGTTTCAGAGGCCATGGTATGCCCAGGTGGCCCAAAACCCCCACAAATGACCCCATTTTGGAAAGTAGACACCCCAAGCTATTTGCTGAGAGGTATAGTGAGTATTTTGCAGACCTCACTTTTTGTCAAAAAGATTTGAAAATTGAAAAAAGAAAAAAAAAATTTTCTTGTCTTTCTTCATTTTCAAAAACAAATGAGTGCTGCAAAATACTCACCATGCCTCTCAGCAAATAGCTTGGGGTGTCTACTTTCCAAAATGGGGTCATTTGGGGGGGGGGGAGTTTGTGCCACCTGGGCATTCCATGGCCTCTGAAACTGTGATAGGCAGTGAAGAGTGAAATCAAAAATTTACACCCTTAGAAATCCTGAAGGCGGTGATTGGTTTTCGGAGCCCCGTACGCGCATAGGCTCCCAAAAAGTTCCACACATGTGGTATCCCCATACTCAGGAGAAACAGCTTAATGTATTTTGGGGTTAGGGTGACCACATTTCCAAACTGCCATTCAGGGACACCCCCCCCCCCCCGCGCCACGGAGGGGGACACGGAGGAAGAATGGAGGGGGACACAGAGGAAGAACAGAGGGGGACACAGAGGAAGAACGGAGGGGGACACAGAGGAAGAACGGAGGGGGACACAGAGGAAAACGGAGGGGGACACAGAGGAAGAATGGAGGGGACACAGAGGAAGAACAGAGGGGGACACAGAGGAAGAACGGAGGGGGACACAGAGGAAGAACGGAGGGTGACAGCAGCAGAACGGAGGGGGACACGGAGGAAGAATGGAGGGGGACATAGAAGAAGAATGGAGGGGGACACGGAGGAAGAACGGAGGGGGACACGGAGGAAGAACGGAGGGGGACACGGAGGAAGAACGGAGGGGGACACGGAGGAAGAACGGAGGGGGACACGGAGGAAGAACGGAGGGGGACACAGAGGAAGAACGGAGGGGGACACAGAAGAAGAACGGAGGGGGACACAGAAGAAGAACGGAGGGGGACACAGAAGAAGAACGGAGGGGGACACAGAAGAAGAATGGAGTGGGACACAGAGGAAGAACGGAGGGGGACACGGAGGAAGAATGGAGGGGGACAGCAGCAGAACGGAGGGGGACATGGAGGAAAGATGGAGGGGGAGAGCAGCAGAACTGAGGGGGAGTGGGAGGGACAGCAGCAGAACTGAGAGGGAGTGGGGGACAGCAGCAGATCTGAGGGGGGTGGGGGACAGCAGCAGAACTAAGAGGGAGTGTGGCTGTGTGGGGGACACAGCAGCAGACCTGAGGGGGGTGGGGGTCTGAGGACAGCATCAGATTTGAGAGAGGGAGTGTGCTGTGTGCATGCATTGCTCACTGACTGTGGAAGTTACACTAACCTTTCAGGACGTACTCTGGCGGGCGGACCTCGTGGGCGGGAGGGAGCCGGAGCCCGGAGGGAGGACTCGGACGAGGAGGCGGCTCAGTCAGGACTCAGTCACGGCGGGCAGGCGGGCAGCTCGGAGTCGGCCCGGGTTGCGCTGCTGGTTGGCCGCTGGCAATGTGCGGCTGCTGTAGTCGGCTCGGCGGCGGCTCCGGGTCCGGGACTGGCAGTGGCAGGCAATACCACTGACTGGGGCTGGGCACAGGGCACTGTGGGCAGGCTAGTAAGCGTGGACTGGACTGTCTGGCTCTGCTGGCAGGCTGGCGGCTGCTCTCTCTCTCAGGCGCGCTGCTCAGCCGTCAGCTGCACTGACTCTCCCACGTGACTGCTGACGTGACGTCACTGGTTGCTAGACGCGGGGCGGGCGGCCCTAGCCTAGCAACCAGTCAGCTGCCATATCTGTGTGTGTTTAAGGAAGAACTGTACTGTAAAATGATAAGAGTGGCAGTCGGACTGGTGCAAGCCGGCGGTGTGTGTTTTTTTTCATTCCGGGACACTGTATTGTGCTGGAATGAAGGTACCCGGGACACGGGACAAAAAACTCAAATAAGGGACAATCCCGGGCAATCCGGGACACGTGGCCACCCTAAAGGGTGCAATTCCACATATGCCCATGGCCTGTGTGAGCAATATATCATTTATTGACAACTTTGTGCAAAAAAAAAAAAAAATTGTCACTTTCCCGCAACTTGTGTCAAAATATGAAATGTTCCATGGACTCAACATGCCCCTCAGCAAATAGCTTGGGATGTCTACTTTCCAAAATGGGGTCATTTGGGGGGGGGGGGGTTGTGCCATCTGGGCATTTTATGGCCTTCAAAACTGTGATAGGTAGTGAGGAGTGAAATCAAAAATTTACACCCTTAGAAATCCTGAAGGCGGTGATTGGTTTTCGGGGCCCCGTACGCGGCTAGGCTGCCAAAAAGTCCCACACATGTGGTATCTCCGTACTCAGGAGAAGCAGCTGAATGTATTTTGGGGTGCAATTCCACATATGCCCATGGCCTGTGTGAGCAATATATCATTTAGTGACAACTGTTTGTACATTTTCTTTTTGTCATTATTCAATCACTTGGGACAAAAAAAATGTATATTTAATGGGCTCAACATGCCTCTCAGCAATTTCCTTGGGGTGTCTACTTTCCAAAATGGGATCATTTGGGGGGGGTTGTACTGCCCTGCCATTTTAGCACCTCAAGAGATTACATAGACAGTCATAAATTAAAGTCTGTGTAAATTCCAGAAAATGTACCCTAGGTTATAGACGCTATAACTTTTACGCAAACCAATTTAATATACACTTATTGACATTTTTTTTACCAAAGACATGTGGCCGAATACAATTTGGCCTAAATGTATGACTAAAATTGAGTTTGTTGGATTTTTTTTATAACAAAAAGTAGAAAATATCATTTTTTTTCAAAATTTTCGGTCTTTTTCCGTTTATAGCGCAAAAAATAAAAACGGCAGAGGTGATCAAATACTATCAAAAGATTTATCTTATGTATCTGTTCTTCAGTGCGTGTAGTCAGTTTGTATCTGTTTCTCAGTGCGTTCTTGTCCACTCGTTTCTGATTTTCAGCTCGCTCTTCACAGGCCTTGCTGTTCTTCAGGGCGTTCTGTTCGTTCTGTGCAGCCGACTGTTTTGAAGCCATGTTCTGGGGACGTACTCGTCGTAGAGTTCATGCTGTGTGGGGGCTTGGGGTTGGGGTTCATACTTGGACCCAAGCCCAGTCCATGAACAGGGTGGGGAGGAGTTCATGGACCAAGAATTGGTTATTCCAGCGTGACCAATTCTCTCATATGCATTTGCTACGTGAGATCCAGGAGAATAATCCTGATGATTTCAGGAACATTCTTCAGATGACGGACCCCGTTTTTCACCATCTGTTGGCTTTGCTGTCCCCTTATATTATGAAGCAGGACACCTGCATGCGGCAAGCTATCACTCCCGAGCAGAGGCTAGTCACCACGTTGCGGTACTTGGGGATGGGGAGAAGTCTACAGGACCTCCAGTTCCCTACAAGCATCTCCCCCCCCGGCTCTGGGGATCATTATTCCAGAGACCTGTTCTGCCATCATTCAGGTCCTGCAGAAGAACTATAATTCCAAAAGTTTCTCCAGCATTGCCTTCCTCTTTATTTTGTTACCCAGAATAAAAGGAGATTTTAATTTTCACAAATACTTGCCTATGTGTTTTTCTACAAAAAGTACAGTTTGTTTGTGAGTAGGCAGGTACATTTCAAAAATACAATGTCAAATTAACAAGGGACAACATCCAACCTGCTTGAGGTTAAAAAATACAAGATAATAATGTTATTGTGGTAACTTGACACACACAAAAAAAATGGAGATCACTAGAAAATACTTTTTCAATAATCCAAAAAAAGGAGATCTTAATGAAATTAAAAAAAAGATGACTATAAAAAATAATTCTAAACATTATTATGGAGATCTGGCTTTAAAAAAACTAAAGATTATTCATGAGATCATGAGAAATAATAAAGAAATAAGTTTGTCAGAACTCTGTGTGAATATCAGCAGCAAAACAAATTTATTATTCTAGCATTATAAAGCACAAAAGAATGCGCTGCATTAACCACTTCAGCCCCGGAAGGATTTACCCCCTTCCTGACCAGAGCACTTTTTACAATTTGGCACTGCATCGCTTTAACTGCTAATTGCGCGGTCATGCAATGCTGTACCCAAACAAAATTTGCGTCCTTTTTTTCCCAAAAATAGAGCTTTCTTTTGATGGTATTTGATCACCTCTGGGGTTTTTATTTTTTGTGCTATAAACAGAAAAAGACCGAAAATTTTGAAAAAAAATGATATTTTCTACTTTTTGTTATAAAGAAAATCCACTAAACTCAATTTTAGTCATATATTTAGGCCGAAATGTATTCGGCCACATGTCTTTGGTAAAAAAAATGTCAATAAGTGTATATTTATTGATTTTCGCAAAAGTTATAGCGTCTACAAACTAGGGTACATTTTCTGGAATTTACACAGCTTTTAGTTTATGACTGCCTATGTCATTTCTTGAGGTGCTAAAATGGCAGGGCAGTACAAAACCCCCACAAGTGACCCCATTTTGGAAAGTAGACACCCCAAGGAAATTGCTGAGAGGCATGTTGAGCCCATTAAATATATTTTTTTTGTCCCAAGTGATTGAATAATGATTAAAAAAAAAGAAATTACAAAAAGTTGTCACTAAATGATATATTGCTCACATATGCCATGGTTATATGTGAAATTGCACCCCAAAATACATTTAGCTATTTCTCCTGAGTATGGGGATACCACATGTGTGGGACTTTTTGGGAGCCTAGCCGGGTACGGGGCCCCGTAAAACTAAGCACCGCCTTCAGAATTTCTAAGGGCGTAAATTTTTGATTTCACTCCTGACTACCTATCACAGTTTTGAAGGCCATAAAATGCCAAGATGGCACAAAACCCCCCAAATGACCCCATTTTGGAAAGTAGACACCCCAAGCTATTTGCTGAAAGGCATGTTGAGTCCATGGAATATTTTATATTTTGACACAAGTTGCGGGAAAATTACAAACTTTTTTTTTTTTTTTTGCACAAAGTTGTCACTAAATGATATATTGCTCAAACATGCCGTGGGCATATGTGGAATTACACCCCAAATACATTCTGCTGCTTCTCCTGAGTATGGGGATACCACATGTGTGGGACTTTTTGGGAGCCAAGCTGCATACGGGGCCCCGAAATCCAATCACTGCCTTCAGGATTTCCAAGGGCGTAAATTTTTTATTTCACACCTCACTACCTATCACAGTTTCGAAGGCCATAAAATGCCAAGATGGCACAACCCCCCCAAATGACCCCATTTTGGAAAGTAGACACCCCAAGCTATTTGCTGAGAGGCATGGTGAGTATTTTGCAGCTCTCATTTGTTTTTGAAAATAAAGAAAGACAAGAAAAATGCATTTTATGTATTTTTCTTTTTTCAATTTTCAAACCTTTGTGACAAAAAGTGAGGCCTGCAAAATACTCACTATACCTCTCAGCAAATAGCTTGGAGTGTCTACTTTCCAAAATGGGGTCATTTGGGGGGGGGATTTGTGCCACCTGGGCATTCCATGGCCTCCGAAACTGTGATAGGCAGTGAAGAGTGAAATCAAAAATTTACACCCTTATGCCGCGTACACACGGTCGGACTTTCCGGCATACTTGGTCCGGCGGACCAGAGTGTGCCGGACAATCCGCCCGTGTGTGGGCGGCGGCGGACTTTTCCGGCGGACTTCTTCCCAAAAGCCCGCCGGACCTAGATTTGAAGAAAGTTTCAAATCTTTCCGTCGGACTCAGTTTCGGGCGGAAAGTCCGCTCGTGTGTGTGCTGGTCCGACAGAAAGCCCGCTCGTGTGTAGGCTGGTCCGACAGACCAAATACGACACGAGGGCAGGGTATTGCATCTCGCGCTCGCTGCAATAGGAAAAACAAATCTTCCTATTGCGGCGAGCGCGGGGCATACCAGGCCCTTAGGTCTGGTATGGATTATAAAGGGAACCCCGCTACGCCGAAAAAACGGGGTGGGGTCCCCCTAAAATCCATACCAGACCCCGATCTGAGCACGCAGCCTGGCCGGTCAGGAAAGGGGGTGGGGACGAGCGAGCGCCCCCCCCTCCTGAACCGTACCAGGCCGCATGCCCTCAACATGGGGGGTGGGTGCTTTGGGGGAGGGGGGCGCCCTGCGGGCCCCCCCACCTCAAAGCACCTTGTCCCCATGTTGATGAGGACAAGGGCCTCTTCCCGACAACCCTGGCCGTTGGTTGTCGGGGTCTGCGGGCGGGGGCTTATCGGAATCTGGGAGCCCCCTTTAATAAGGGGGCCCCCAGATCCCGGCCCCCCACCCTATGTAAATGAGTATGGGGTACATGGTACCCCTACCCATTTACCTAGGAAAAAAGTGTAAGTAATAAAACACACTACACAGGTTTTTAAAATATTTTATTAAACAGCTCGGGGGGGGGATCTTCCTCCGGCTTCGGGGGTCCCTCCGCTTCATCTTCTCCCGGCGTCCGGTTGGTTCTTCTCCGCCCTCCGGCCTCTTCTCCCGGTGTCCCAGGTCTTCGGCCGGCCCCTCCACTGTCTTCATGTAGCTCTATTGCCAGCGGAGGTTCGGACTTCTGGGCTCCCAGATTCCGATAAGCCCCCGCCCGCAGACCCCGACAACCAACGGCCAGGGTTGTCGGGAAGAGGCCCTTGTCCTCATCAACATGGGGACAAGGTGCTTTAGGGGGGGCGCAGGGCGCCCCCCAAAGCACCCACCCCCCATGTTGAGGGCATGCGGCCTGGTACGGTTCAGGAGGGGGGGGGGGGCGCTCGCTCGTCCCCATCCTCTTTCCTGACCGGCCAGGCTGCGTGCTCGGATCGGGGTCTGGTATGGATTTTAAGGGGGGCCCCACGCCGTTTTTTCGGCGTAGGGGTTCCCCTTTATAATCCATACCAGACCTAAGGGCCTGGTATGCCCCGCGACGGGGCTCGCAAGGTGTCAATCTCGCCGATAAAAGCGGCAAGATTGACATCCTTTTCTAGTCCCGTCGCACCTGAGTCACGTTCAAAATGAACGGACTTGTCCGTGTGTGGGCAAGTCCGTTTATTCTGAAAGTCCGCCGGAACTCCGGCGAAAGTCCGTCGGAAAGACGGGCGGACTTAGCCCGCCGGAAAGTCCCGGCGTGTGTGGGCAAGTCCGTCCGTTTTAAAGTCCGGCGCACCTGGCGGACAAAGTCCGTCGGAAAGTGTGCCGGACCAAGTAGGATAGAAAGTCCGACCGTGTGTACGCGGCATTAGAAAGCCTGAAGGTGGTGCTTGGTTTTCGGGGTCCCGTACGCGGCTAGGCTCCCAAAAATACTCAAACATGTGGTATCCCCGTACTCAGGAGAAGTAGCAGAATGTATTTTAGGGTGTAATTTCACATATTCCCATGGCATGTTTGAGCAATATATCATTTAGTGACAACTTTGTGCAAAAAAAAAAATGTCTTTTTCCCACAACTTTTGTCACAATATAAAATATTCTATGGACTCGACATGCCTCTCAGCAAATAGCTTGGGGTGTCTACTTTCCAAAATGGGGTCATTTGGGGGGGGTTTGAACTGTCCTGGCATTTTATGCACAACATTTAGAAGCTTATAAAATGCAGGTGTGACTAGATAGGTTGCATCAGATATGGCACCTCATCCCAGAGTAATTTAGTAACTAATGGATAAAGGGACAGGGGATTATAGCGGTGCTAGAGCAAAAAGTGTGAAAATGAGATAAAGATATAAAATTACAAATATTTTATTTCACAAAATTCAATACATAGGAAAAACAATAAAATCATTGGCAGCAAAAAACATATATATTGCGTATGACCCAAATGTAGTGGGGTGGGCCAGATGGAGGCGGCCTTTGAAGCAAGGGCTCAGTTTCCTACATGTTTCGCCAAAGCATTGGCTTCCTCAGGGAATAAGAGCTTTTTGCAATATATAAGAATCTATACATGGAGATACAAAAACATCATGTAAACAAACAAAAGCATTGGGATATAGGCTGTTGTAAACATTGCTAAATATTGGAATATTCTGGCTGGACAATCTCACACAGGGAGGTAACCCTAAAGTGACCCCAGGATTCCGAACATACCTGAACAACAGACACCCAGGGGAAACACGGCAGCGGGCCCCCAGACGAGGGAAGGACAGACTGCACCGTATTTATGCTTGCAGGGGGCACATAGAAAACCTGGCGATTAAATGTATTGGCCATTCGGAAATGGTAAAGTAGGTTTGAAGTGTATGTAAGACATTTAATTTTAAGAACAGGAGTAGGATAATAAGCTATACATAAGTTAAATAGGGCATAAAAGCCTCAAGAGAACTCACACTTTTTAAAAGCAAGTTGATTGATAAGGGGGAAACTCCTGAAGATGGATTAAAAGATAAGCAAGGCCTAACTCGCTGGTACCTTGTACCCGCTAGAGTGGCAAAATATTCACCTAATACCTCAACTCTTTGTTTTCGAGGATGCCCAGAAATAGGCACATATTTACACATATGGTGGACGTGCCCAGTAATCCAAACCTTCTGGAAGGAAGTCTTCGTGATTGCATCTAAAATATTTAAAAAAATAATACAACCAGATCCATATTTAACTTTACTTAATCTAAAACCGGAATGGTTAACACTCTCTCAATTCAAACTTATGATCCAACTAATAACGGCTGCAAAACAAACAGTGGCCAAGGCATGGAAATCTCCTACATTGGTACTAGCAGAAACAATTCACAGAATGAATAATACAATGTCCCATGCTAAGATGGTAGCCATCGATCAAAATCAAATTCCAAAATTTGAAAAACTTTGGCATCCTTGGATAAAACAACAGTTCCTGTCAAATTTCAATGACTCTGTCCTGTTGCCATGGTAACAGATTAAATGACTTACAGAGACAGCCATTCTAAGGCTTCAAAGAGAACTAAAAAGAATAATAAACTGACGAGCGGGACAACCTTGTGGACCATACCTCTGCCTTTCTACCCTTTTTCTTCTTTCTCTTTCCTTTTCTCCACCTTACGATTAAAGCTCATTATCAGAATTTATTTGACCTATATACACTCTACTTGTAAACAATATGTATAGTAGGTATAAATCATTTAAATACCTACAAAAGTAACTAAGGAAATGATATATATCTTTAATTTAGGTTTACGTGAACCCAATGTTTAATATTTGAAATTTCATGATATTTACCTATATAAACCCTACTGTAAAACAATGAGCTTACTTTATAGATCCTTGTAAACTTACTTTATGTATCTTTATAACATTGTATACTCAATAAACTTCTTTTGACAAGGAAAAGACAAGCAAGGACGGCTGGTGGAAATATTGGATAGTAGTCTGTATAAAAGAGAATGAGCCAGTTAACCTTGCAGAGATTGTTTAGCAATAATCTTGTAAAAGGATAGAAAAAAATGACAAAAAACAGCTTACCTAATAAGCTATTTGCAAGGCATGTGAATGTCACCGATCAGTGTTCACATAACTTGTATAGGAGTAGGAAGTTAGACAATGGCAGGGAGTTGATAAGTCCTGGGAGAGGATGGATAAGGGCTAAGTTAGAAATGAAGAGATGGTTTGTTCAGGGATAGCTGAGAAGTGAGTAGCCATTAATAGTTACCTTGTTAGTATGTGCAGAGCAGGTACAGGCGTTTTCCTTGTCCAGCTGGTGAAATGGACAGGCCAGCTTCTTATATCCCCCCCACACCTGATCGGGAAATGATCCGGTGTGCGGACACTAAAGGAAGGCGTCCCGGAGCCTACAAGGTCGATATGCACCGCGCGTGCACGCACAGACTCCACGGCCCCAGTGTAGCCAATGGGAGAGTTGAAACGCCGTGAAGCCGAAGGTCCCGCGGTGCCACCAAGGCCTTATTCGCCGATGGAATGAAAGAGGCCGGGCGGTGTGAGCGATGCGCAGACACCTGGGGCAGACAAGAATTATTCTGCCCCGGGCGTCCGTACAAGCAACGACAGCACTAGCTCCGCCCATCCCAGCGGGGGGCTGGATTCAAGCCCCCCCCCGAGGGATGAAAGGGGAACAGGCAATGCGAGAAATCTGGGGATGGGACCCCCCGGTGGTGAGATAAGACGTGGGCAGAGGCGCAGGGTGAGGGGAAAGGTCCCCAAACAGCCCAACGGTCCCAAGGGTCTCTGGGGGCGGAGGGAATGTCCCTGCGCCTCAACCCACGTAGTCCAGCCACATAGACCATAGAATACATAGAGAACCACAGGGTCCCAGTGTAAACAAAAAATGAATAAGACAATAATTGTTATGAAACTGATACAAATCTAGTATAGACCTCAGAACAGAGAACAACAGAATGAAAAAGTGTCAATTATACAGTGTCACCAAATAAATATACAAAAGTAAATATTGATATGGACATTTTTGCAAGTCGCTATTGTTCTATGGTAAAGTATCTAAGACTATATAAGAAGAGCACAATAACATTCCATGGCAGAAAGGTCAGGGGAGAGAGAGACAGAAAAAGGAGAGGGAGACGGAGGAAAGGGAGGAGAAGAAGGGAAAAGGAGAGTGATAGAAGAGATACTATGCCTGGTGTGAGTGGAAAGGGAACATATAGCAACTGGATGCATAGGTCAATATAGTAAACAAAATATGATAAACTAAAAAGTATCTCGACTCACAAAAAAGGTTTAAAACTTATGTGTTCATTGAGCCCAGGAAATTTTGTAGCCTGTAAGGTGTGGGTCCATTTTGTTTCCAACTGTAATAATCTGTTAACAATGCTCCCGCCTCTAGCATGTGACGGGACATGCTCGAGTGCGGAGAATTGAATAACATGAGGATCAGAATTGTGGTGGGTATGCTTCGGCATCTCCGTGTATAGATTCTTATATATTGCAAAAAGCTCTTATTCCCTGAGGAAACCAATACTTTGGCGAAACATGTAGGAAACTGAGCCCTTGTTTCGAAGGCCGCCTCCATCTCGCCCACCCCACTACATTTGGGTCATACGCAATATATATGCTTTTTGCTGCCAATGATTTTATTGTTTTTCCTATGTATTGAATTTTGTGAAGTAAAATATTTGTAATTTTATATCTTTATCTCATTTTCACACTTTTTGCTCTAGCACCGCTATAATCCCCTGTCCCTTTATCCATTAGTTACCATTTAGAAGCTTATGTCACACATCACCCTCTCTTCTAATCACTTGAAGACAAAGCCCTTTCTGACACTTTTTGTTTACATTAAAAAATTATTTTTTTTTGCAAGAAAATTACTTTGAACCCCCAAACATTATATATTTTTTTAAAGCAAATTCCCTACAGATTAAAATGGTGGGAGTTTCATTTTTTTTTACAGTATTTGCGCAGCGATTTTTCAAACACTTTTTTGGGGAAAAAACACACTTTTTTAAATTTTAATGCACTAAAACACACTATATTGCCCAAATGTTTGATGAAATAAAAAAGATGATCTTAGGCCAAGTGCATGGATACCAAACATGACATGCTTTAAAGTTGCGAAATCTAAGTCATGAAATGCTCGTAGCTTCCTGTTTCTTAGGCCATAGAGATGTTTGGAGCCATTCTGGTCTCTGATCAGCTTTATGGTCAGCTGGCCAAATCACTGGCTGCATTCTCAGGTTCCCTGTTGGGACAGGAGAGCCAGAGAAAAACATGGAAGATGGTGGGGGGGGGAGCATTCCCTCCCACTGCTTGTAAAAGCAGTCTAGAGGCTAATTGCTAGGATTGCTTTTACATGAAAGCCGCTTGCTGGCTGAAAAGAATGATACCAAGATGATACCTAAACCTGCAGGCATCATTCTGGTATAACCACTCAAAGTCCAGCAACATACCAGTACGTTGCTGGTCCTTGTTTGGCATATATTGTAAACTTTTTTTTCATGCAGTCTGTGGGCTGAACGAAAAAAAGAGATTGATCGGTGGGTATGCCCACCATTAGAATACCTCCCTTCATCCACCATCTTCTAATGATGGGCATACATGCACCGTTTATATATGCTGAAGCATGGGGGCATCCGCCCCAAAAGGTAGGAGCAAATCGCTCCTCCGCCCCTGTTGCCCCCATGCTTCGGCATATACGCTCTTCTTTTTTAACTGTGGTGGTGAAATCACCTCCTACAGCGCTGGAGTCATGGCTTTATGTATCGTGGGAGCAAACGCTGTTGCTCTCAAGATAAATAAATCCGCGCTGCAACTGAATGGCGTACCTGCTAAGCAAATGATGGCTAACAATAAAACAAAGTAACATTACAGTATAACAGTAAGACTTACCATACATGCAAAGCAAATACAAAAAAACATAGTAAAAAAAAAAACATTTTTTAACGCAACCTGTACCTAAAATATATATATGCCGAAGCATGGGGGCATCCACCCGCAAAAGGTAGGAGCAAATCGCTCTTCCGCCCCTGCTGCCCCCAGACTTCGGCATATATGCTCTTTTTTTTAACTGTGGTGGTGAAATCACCTCCTACAGCGCTGGAGTCACGGCTTTATGTATCGTGGGAGCAAACGCTGTTGCTGTCAAGATAAATAAATCCACTCTGCAGCTGAATGGGGTACCTGGTAACTCCACAACACAGATGCGGCTGTTGGTGCTGGGCAGAGCTCAGTGAAGTTTGATGCCCCCAGCCCCTGCTGGGTTGGGGGCATCATTCTGGGGTGCCATCCGCTGCTGTAAAGTGACCATCTCCTTCTCACCCTGGGCCTCCAGAACCACCGCAGGTGTGGGGCAGAGGTCTTGGACCCTCTGTCCAGTTGTCAGCGCTTCAGCTTTGGAGATGGCAATCTCCTGAGTTTCCATTGCTGATTCTCTGGCATCCTGCTGAACGTGTTCTAGCAGTTTTCTGTATGCCCTTTCCAGATACTGTTCTTTCCTTAGCAAATAGTCCAGGTCAGGTTTAAGCTCTGAGACCCCTGCAAGACTGAGCATAGCCTCACTGTATTCTCGCAGGTCTTCAAGGGTAGGTTCCCCTTCATCGCCAAACACAAAACAATCTGAAAGGCTTTCCCACAGCAATCCAGGGCGACCAAAGTCATATCCCTCCGGAGAGCATTCAGTTGTCTCCTCTAAATATTCCTCCTCTGCGTGCCAATGCATAACCCAATACCGATTGTCCAGCTCTATCTCCTTCTGGACCAGCCTGTCCATCTTAGTCACCCATTGCACCTGGGGCCGCTCTCCCAGGAATTGCATCTGTAACTCTCATTGTTCACTGGCCTGTTGCTCTGGGGTTGGAAAGAACTTGCCTGGTTGCATACCAGCAACCTGGAGGGCTCTAATCCAGAGTCCTACCCGAATCTGCTGCTTGATCTCCAGGTATTCATCCACAGACACAGACCTGGTGTATGCTGAAAAGATGATCCACAGCAGCCCCCCGGAAACTCTGATGTCAGATCCATGTTGGGGTGATTGAAGTCTGCTATCCTGATCTTGGATCCAGGTAGAGGTTTGGACGTGTTCACAGCCAGGAAGCACGATCCTGCTGCTGCCAACCAGTTGTGACAAACCCTTGTCCTCAACAGGACTATGTCCACCGTAAATGCTTTCTCTGTCCGGTACCACACAGTCTAAGATCTTTTAGCCCACCCAGTCACCAGCCGTAACACAGTGTAGGGCGAACAACAACATCAAAAGTCCTTTATTCAAGCACATGTTATCACACATATACAACTCAGAGACACTCCCCCCCACCCTTGGATTAAGGGTGGGGTAAAATGTCCAATCACAATAGACACACAGGTGTATTCAAACTTCTCATCAGTAAACAGTCTTTTTAGCAGGGAGAGCTGTTGGGAGAATTTACCTCCCCCAATCTCATAGTGAATCTACATACACATCCCATAATGTCCAAGGCAGACAGACACAATAGAACATTGGAATACAACCCCACCCCAAACGATCACAGCAAAGAGTCCACCACAGCATGAGACAACACACAATATATACATATATACAACATTTGAGTGTGACTGTACAGTGTGTTTAAAGAGCACAGATCATAGTGAGTTTCTCAGTCACCCTGTGCCCCTAATGGACGCAGGGTGATTTACACATAAGAGGGCCCAGGGGAGCTGGACACGGAGTCTCCAGAGCTCTCCAAGGTAAGCAGAGTTCCACAAACCCCCCACCCAAAGTGACTCCTGTCACAGGCAAGTTCCCCCTTTTTTTTTCTATATTAATACATGGGCTTACACATATCTCAAAATTTCTCAATATCTACCCCCAGCCCATCTAATACATTCTTTTACAACCTTCAAAATACTATTCTTTTCACCTTCACCTTCCCCACCTGGGGAATTCTGTCAATCACCTCATTATTGGTGGAGAATGGTTAGTTTAGTATGGATTGGAAGTGCTCAGCCAAACTCTGTAGAATCAGAGTCTTCTCAGCAATGAGAGTTGCACCATCTAAGTCCAGTAGAGGGGAGCTCCCTAAGGGCTGAGGTCCATACAAGGACCCATGGGCTTCTTAGCACCGTTTGGCATTGTTTCCATCAGCAAACCTCTGGCTTTCATCTGCTTTGCAATTCAACCAGGAGTCCTGCATCTTGCGAAGCTTGCTCTGTATAATCCTGCGAGTGTTGTTAAAGGCATTTTTCTTAGCTGTTGACGACGGGTCATTCTGGTTAGCACAGTGAAGATGATGCTTTTCAGCAAGTAGGGCCTTTCTCTCTAATGCCGCGTACACACGGTCGGACTTTCCGGCATACTTGGTCCGGCGGACCAGAGTGTGCCGGACAATCCGCCCGTGTGTGGGCGGCGGCGGACTTTTCCGGCGGACTTCTTCCCAAAAGCCCGCCGGACCTAGATTTTAAACATGTTTTAAATCTTTCCGTCGGACTCAGTTTCGGGCGGAAAGTCCGCTCGTGTGTGTGCTGGTCCGACGGAAAGCCCGCTCGTGTGTAGGCTGGTCCGACAGACCAAATACGACACGAGGGGATGGTATTGCATCTCGCGCTCGCTGCAATAGGAAAAACAAATCTTCCTATTGCGGCGAGCGCGGGGCATACCAGGCCCTTAGGTCTGGTATGGATTATAAAGGGGAACCCCGCTACGCCGAAAAAACGGCGTGGGGCCCCCCCTAAAATCCATACCAGACCCCGATCCGAGCACGCAGCCTGGCCGGTCAGGAAAGGGGGTGGGGACGAGCGAGCGCCCCCCCCCCTCCTGAACCGTACCAGGCCGCATGCCCTCAACATGGGGGGTGGGTGCTTTGGGGGAGGGGGGCGCCCTGCGCCCCCCCCCAAAGCACCTTGTCCCCATGTTGATGAGGACAAGGGCCTCTTCCCGACAACCCTGGCCGTTGGTTGTCGGGGTCTGCGGGCGGGGGCTTATCGGAATCTGGGAGCCCCCTTTAATAAGGGGGCCCCCAGATCCCGGCCCCCCACCCTATGTAAATGAGTATGGGGTACATGGTACCCCTACCCATTTACCTAGGAAAAAAGTGTAAGTAATAAAACACACTACACAGGTTTTTAAAATATTTTATTAAACAGCTCCGGGGGGGGGATCTTCCTCCGGCTTCGGGGGTCTTCTTCCGGCTTCGGGGGTCCCTCCGCTTCATCTTCTCCCGGCGTCCGGTTGGTTCTTCTCCGCTCTCCGGCCTCTTCTCCCGGTGTCGCAGGTCTTCGGCCGGCCCCTCCGCTCTCTTCATGTAGCTCTATTGCGAGCGGAGGTCCGGACTTCTGGGCTTCTTGGCTTCTTGGCTTCTTGGCTTGGCTTGGCTTGGCTTCTCTTCTCTTCTCTTCCCCCAGATGTTGACACGACGCTCTCTCCGGCTGGACTGGTTTCTGAGGGCTGCGTTGTGACTTATATAGGCGGAGACCCCGCCCCCATATGATGTCACAGTCCCTGGGCATGCTGGGACTGTGACGTTTTAGGGGGCGTGGTCGGGGGGCGTGGTCGACCACGCCCCCTAAAACGTCACAGTCCCAGCATGCCCAGGGACTGTGACATCATATGGGGGCGGGGTCTCCGCCTATATAAGTCACAACGCAGCCCTCAGAAACCAGTCCAGCCGGAGAGAGCGTCGTGTCAACATCTGGGGGAAGAGAAGAGAAGAGAAGCCAAGCCAAGCCAAGAAGCCAAGAAGCCAAGAAGCCCAGAAGTCCGGACCTCCGCTCGCAATAGAGCTACATGAAGAGAGCGGAGGGGCCGGCCGAAGACCTGCGACACCGGGAGAAGAGGCCGGAGAGCGGAGAAGAACCAACCGGACGCCGGGAGAAGATGAAGCGGAGGGACCCCCGAAGCCGGAAGAAGACCCCCGAAGCCGGAGGAAGATCCCCCCCCGGAGCTGTTTAATAAAATATTTTAAAAACCTGTGTAGTGTGTTTTATTACTTACACTTTTTTCCTAGGTAAATGGGTAGGGGTACCATGTACCCCATACTCATTTACATAGGGTGGGGGGCCGGGATCTGGGGGCCCCCTTATTAAAGGGGGCTCCCAGATTCCGATAAGCCCCCGCCCGCAGACCCCGACAACCAACGGCCAGGGTTGTCGGGAAGAGGCCCTTGTCCTCATCAACATGGGGACAAGGTGCTTTGGGGGGGGGGGGGGGGCGCAGGGCGCCCCCCTCCCCCAAAGCACCCACCCCCCATGTTGAGGGCATGCGGCCTGGTACGGTTCAGGAGGGGGGGGGGCGCTCGCTCGTCCCCACCCCCTTTCCTGACCGGCCAGGCTGCGTGCTCGGATCGGGGTCTGGTATGGATTTTAGGGGGACCCCACGCCGTTTTTTCGGCGTAGCGGGGTTCCCCTTTATAATCCATACCAGACCTAAGGGCCTGGTATGCCCCGCGACGGGGCTCGCAAGGTGTCAATCTAGCCGATAAAAGCGGCAAGATTGACATCCTTTTCTAGTCCCGTCGCACCTGAGTCACGTTCAAAATGAACGGACTTGTCCGTGTGTGGGCAAGTCCGTTCATTCTGAAAGTCCGCCGGAACTCCGGCGAAAGTCCGTCGGAAAGACGGGCGGACTTAGCCCGCCGGAAAATCCCGGCGTGTGTGGGCAAGTCCGTTCGTTTTAAAGTCCGGCGCACCTGGCGGACAAAGTCCGTCGGAAAGTGTGCCGGACCAAGTAGGATAGAAAGTCCGCTCGTGTGTACGCGGCATTACTGTTTTCATCATACAAATACTGCTGTTGCCTGTGTGAGAACCTTTAGTGCAGAAGAGTGCACAATATCCCGGAAGCATTCCCAATCCTTTTTTAGCATTTTTATCTCTGCAGCTCTGAGAGTTGGTCGTCAAGATCTTCTGCTAGTAAAGCTAATGTGTTGGGATTCCTCAGTTTACTGACGTTGATCCTTTTTGTGACAGACCTAGCCGGAACAGAGGCTTTTGGTGAGGACTGAATGCAAGCCTCTTGCCTACCGACTATGGGCCCTGGCATTTGAGGTATCTACAAGCATTCAGGAAGATACTCTGTTATGTAATGCAAAAGGACATTATTAAGGAGGCCATAATGGTCTCTGCATGCTTGGGACTCATATAGCAGATGTATGTGAAAGGAATGCCGATTAATGAGATCTGGAAAGCCCTGGTTCTCCTGTTGTCTACTTCTAAGAGTATTTCACCCATTGTTGTTTGTGCTAATTAACCTTGCTTTTGTATAGAGGAGTTCTGTGTTGACTTATGATAATGTTGATTGTGTCTTCTAAGCTAAAAGATGGCCAGTCTATCCTAAAGGTCATGTCTCTTAGTCACCTAGGCTGTCTAAAGGATTATATAATTAGCTCACGTTAATTAGGTTTCTGGTTTACAATTTGTATTGTCAACTAGCTGTATACATTTGTGTGAAATCTCAAATAAAAGGCTATTCCTGATGTACTCTAATGCTGGCCATACACTATGCAAAAAATCGGCTGAAAAATCGTTCATATAGACACTTCGTTCGTTTTTCGGCAAGTTAATGGGCACAAATCGATAATCGTTTGTGACGTTTTTGTGGAAAAAAAACGAACGGCAAGTTTGGAAAATTTCTGCCAAACGTATGATAAATTGCAAGGTTAATGTGTTTCCCGTCCGAACTGTCTGCACTAGGTATATGTAAAAAAAAAAAAAAAAAAAAAATTATTTATTTATGTCCACTGAACGATTTATCGTCCATTACATGATGGCACGATGGTTTGCGGTCACGGTCGAACGTTCGTTTTTCGAAAATGTGTTTGGCAGATTTTTCGTATAGTGTATGGCCAGCATTAGACTGGTGTAGTCTGATGTTTTACCCTACACTGAGCTACGACTTGTGAATGGGAAAGGGGTCTTGGATTGTGTGGTACCGGACAGAGGAAGCATTTACGGCGGACATCTTGAGTACGGGGTCCGTCACACTTTTCATCACAGCTTTATTTCCCTATGGACGCCTCTTGGGCCTGATGTGAAAGCTTAATTTGGAGATATGTCTGTGGTCAGTCCAGCAGTCAGCACTCAGCATGGCCTTGGTTACCCTTACATCCTGTCTGTCTTTCCTCCACACGATGACATAATCAATGAGATGCCAGTGTTTGGAACGTGGGTGTATCCAGGCCATCTTTTTGCAATTAAGCAGGCGGAAGATGGTATTTGCGGTGATCAGATCATGAGCCGCACATGTCTTCAATAGTAATAGACCATTGCTGTTACATTTGCCAATTCCATTATTTCCAGTGACGTCACCCCAGGCAGAGTGATCAGACCCCATTCTTACATATAGTGGAGGTAGTAATACTGCTGCTAAATCTTTCAATTCCCATTGCAGCTGGAGGATAGGTTCAGGCAAACACCCATTTAGTTGGGCCATTTGCCATTTCTTAAGGGGATTCTCCTAAGTGACCTGAGAGGATGTTGTGGCCATTTCTCTCCTTACTGCCATCATGTGACAAACTACTGACCATGTTGGATTTTTGGAGTGGATAAGGCATATATTGTGGCAGAACAATGGAATAACCAGCAGAGATACAGTCCATAGTTATCCTGCCAGTTTAAGTTCTGATATAAGGAATTCTCATAACCACATATATCTCGAATTATCTACATGCGATTTTTTTGCAGATTCTATGGACATCCATGTTGTTCCTTCACTGACTGGATCCTCTTCTGAGGAAGTTGGAAATATAGTCCATGAAACTGTGTAAATTGAGGATTCTTAGAAATCCAAGTATAAATCTGGAATATGTCATACCATGCAGGAGGGACAAAGAGAAAAGCATGGAATATTTTTGGTTTCACAATTAAAAAGTCTGTACCAGCCTCAATATTTTAATCAAAACGTTTACAAAGAACAATTAAACTTACAACATTTATTACAGTATATTATTTTTGCGTATTAGTACCTAAAAAGTCCCACATTGGTATATTGATATAACTCCTGATAGGAATGTTGGTACCTCTTGTATAAGACAGTCAGATGCCCTCCTGAGGTCTTAATCCCCTACAATAGAAAAAAACTGATCAGATTTGAGATGTTCAGAGCTATGAGGATCCGAGAAATCATCTCTTCAGCATCTACCAGACAGAGAAATATTGGTTGGGTGTATTAACTAATCAGGTTTATATATAAAGAAAATGAAATACAAGTCACACAATGCAGAATCTTTTTCCTCTTTTATTATTTTCTACAAATTCTCATTCTTCATCCACACAGACCAGACACCCCGACTGCAGCGATGTGTCCCCTCCATGTCCTCCTCCTGTGTCCCCTCCGTGTCCTCCTCCTGTGGGCTCTTCTCTGTCCAGGCACAGGTATGTAAGAACATTATAAAAAGGTGATGACAGAGTATTCTTTTCTTTTTTTCTTTTATTTTACTATTAATACTTGACCTTTTCCATTATTTGTACAGTATTTTATAAGATGAAACATTCTCCTTAATCATTGATAGAAATTTAAATAACTCGGCCATGCTTTGTAGCAGGGATGTAATGTGTCATTATAAAGCGGACATGTTATAGAATAAAATGTGTACTTTGTATCTCCGGTCACACTCCTTACATGAAAACTAACATTGGCCAAAACCAGATAAAACTCTGATGAATGGAGGGGGATGGAAGGTGACAATGTCATACACAGATGGACAGTTGTATCCGCTCCTGCAGGGTGCTGCTCATTTCTTTAGTAGGAAAACGTTTACATTTGGAGCTCTACCATCCCCCGGCTATTCTGAGGATAGGACTAACAAACCTTCCTTTACATGGCTCCCCATCCATGGGGCTTTTAAATGGGACTTCAGTCCATGCAGATATTAGACATTACATAAGACAAGAAAACATGTTTTTGAACCAGACAGGTTTTTTCTTTTGGCGGGTGACAATTGGCAGATAGCATTTATCATGATTAATGATGGATTTGCAATGCTGGATTTTTGTTTTTTTCTATTTGTTTAATAAAGGACTTGTCAAAAACTTCTATGTACAGATTGCAGCCTGCGGAATGGTTCCCAGTGGTTACAGTGTCTGCCACATTATCATTTGGTATTGCCACATTTCATAAAGACATATATATATACTTGCAGTTGAGGCGGTAAAAATAGATGAGCCATGTTTTTATTACTCCCCAATAGGGATGAGCCAAACACCCCCCTGTTCGGTTCGCACCAGAACATGCGAACAAGAAAAAAGTTTGTTCGAACACGCGAACACTGTTAAAGTCTATGGGACACGAACATGAAAAATCAAAAGTGCTAATTTTAAAGTCTTATATGCAAGTTATTGTAATAAAAAGTGTTTGGGGACCCGGGTCCTGCCCCAGGGGACATGGATCAGTGCAAAAAAAAGATTTAAAAACGGCCGTTTTTTCAGGAGCAGTGATTTTAATAATGCTTAAAGTCAAACAATAAAAGTGTAATATCCCTTTAAATTTCGTAGCTGGGGGGTGTCTATAGTATGCCTGTAAAGGGGCGCATGTTTCCTGTGTTTAGAACAGTCTGACAGCAAAATTACATTTCGAAGGAAAAAACCCATTTAAAACTACTCGCGGCTATTGCATTGCCGGTGTCTTGTCGAATTCAGTCCCCTATCATATAGTGTCCTCCCTGTACTGCGCAGGCGCAGTACAGGGAGGACAAGGAGACGCCGAAAGTCTCCGAAGTTCAACAGCTGATCGTCAGCTGTACACGGCGCCTGCGCATTTATTCTTACCCTATGTCCAGGATCATTCCCCACTATCCAAGTGGACATAGAGTTCGAATAAATATTTGCCGAGCGCAGCGAGGCCGTGCCCGAAGCGTGGCGAGCGAAGCGAGCCCGTGAGGGGCCCTCTTACACTGCCATCGCTAACAGGTGCCCGAGCGCCGTGTACAGCTGATGGTCAGCTGATCAACTTCGGGCATTTTCGGCATCTCCTGCTCCTCCGTACTGCGCAGGCGCTGCGCCTGCGCAGTACGAGGCGGACACTATTTGATAGGAGGACTCTATATGGCAGAACACCGGTCCGACAATACACATAGAAGTTCATTGATAAAAATGGCATGGGAATTCCCCACAGGGGAACCCCGAACCAAAATTTAAAAAACAATGACGTGGGAGTCCCCCTAAATTCCATACCAGGCCCTTCAGGTCTGGTATGGATATTAACCACTTGACCACTGGGCACTTAAACCCCCTTAATAACCAGACCAATTTTCAGCTTTCGGTGGTCTCACACTTTGAATGACAATTACTCAGTCATGCAACACTGTACCCAAATGAAATTTTTGTCCTTTTTTTCACATAAATAGAGCTATCTTTTGGTGGTATTTAATCACCGCTGGGTTCTTTATTTTTTGCGCTATAAAAGAAAAAAGACCGAAAATTCTGTAAAAAATGCATTTTTCTTCGTTTCTGTTATAACATTTTGCAAATTAGTAATTTTTTCTTCATATATTTTGGCCAAAATTTATACCACTACATATCTTTGGTAAAAATAACCCAAATCAGTGGATATTATTTGGTCTTTGTGAAAGTTATAGAGTCCACAAGCTATGGTGCCAATCTCTGAAAATTGAAGACACCTGAATTACTGACGGCCTATCTAATTTCTTGAGACCCTAACATGCCAGAAAAGTACAAATACCCCCCAAATTCCCCCTTTTTGGAAAGAAGACATTCCAAGGTATTTAGAAAGATGCATGGTGAGTTTTTTGAAGTTGTCATTTTTTCCCACAATTCTTTGCAAAATCAAGATTTTTTTTTCTTTTTTTTTTTTCACAAAATTGTCATATTAGCAGGTTATTTCTCACACACCGCATATGCATACCACAAATTACACCCCAAAACACATTCTGCTATTACTCCCGAGTACGGCAATACCACATGTGTGAGATTTTTACACAGCGTGGCCACATACAGAGGACCAACATGCACAGAGCACCATCAGGCATTCTAGGAGCACCCAGGCCAATTCTGACATTTTTCTCCTACATGTAAAAATCATAATTTATTTGCTACAAAATTACATAGAACCCCAAAACATTATATATATATATTTTTTAGCAAAGACCCTAGAGAATACAATGGCGGTCGTTGCAACTTTTTATCTCTCACGGTATTTGCGCAGCAATTTTTCGAACGCTTTTAAAAAAAAACAAAAACAGTTTTGTGCTTTTAAAAAAAACAAAATAGTAAAGTTAGCCCAATATTTTTGCATAATGTGAAAGATGAAGTTATGCCGAGTAAATAGATACCTAACATGTCACCCTTCAACATTGCACACGCTCATGGAATGGCGCCAAACTTTGCTACCTAAAAATCCCCATAGGAGACGTTTTAAAATTTTTTACTGGTTACATGTTGCGAGTTACAGAGGAGGTCTAGGGCCAAAATTATTGCTCTCGCTCTACCGATCGCAGCGATACCTCACATGTGTGGTTTGAACACCATTTTCATATGTGGGCGCAACTTACGTATGCGTTCGCTTCTGCATGCGAGCACACGGGGACACGGGGAAAATGTATTTATTTATTTATTTTTATTGTTCATTTTACTTTATTTATTTTAGTTTGACACTTTTTTCCAAAAAAGAAAAGTTTTTGATCACTTTTATTCCTATTACAAGGAATGTAAACATCCCTTGTAATAGGAATATGGTATGACAGGTCCTCTTTACAGGGAGATATGGGGTCAAAAGGACCCCACATCTCACCTCTAGGCTGTGCCTGAAATAAAAAAAAAAAAAACGATCCTGGCTTCGATCGTAGCGGTGAGTCGGTAGAAGCACCGGAGGGCGGCGGGAGGGGGGGACGACCCCTCTCGCCTCCCGTAAGAATGATCAAGCAGTGTAACAGCCGCTATGATCATTCTTATGGTATAGGGAATCGCCGGCTGAAAAAGCTGATATCTGAATGATGCCTGTAGCTGCAAGCATCCTTCAGATATCCCCGCACAAAGTCAAGGACGTCGTATGACGGCAGGCGGGAAGTGGTTAAAACACTTTTTTTTTTAACACAAAGTTGTCCATTTATACAATATTTCTACCACATAGCATGTACATACCAAAAATGACATCCCAAAATAGATTCTCCTACTCCTCCTGAGTACGGCGATACCACATGTGTGAGACTTCCACAGCCTGGCCACATACAGAGGCAGAGTATGGCCGAGCATGGCTGAGCATGGCCGAGCATGGCAGAGCATGGCAGAGCATGGCCGAGTATGGCTGAGCATTGCGGGGTATGGCTGAGCATGGCTGGGTATTGCAGAGTATCGCCGAGTATGACTGGGTATGGCAGAGTATGGCTGGGTATCACCGAGTATTGCAGAGTATGGCTGGGTATTGTGGGGTATGGCAGAGTATTGCGGGGTATTGCAGAGTATTGTTGGTTATTGCAGAGTATTGTGGGGTATTGCAGGGTATTGCGGGGTATTGCAGAGTATTGCGGGGCATTGCAGAGTATTGTGGGGTATTGCAGAGTATTGTGGGGCATTGCAGAGTATTGTGGGGCATTGCAGAGTATTGTGGGGCATTGCAGAGTATTGCGGGGTATTGCAGAGTATTGCGGGGTATTTCGGGGTATTGCAGGGTATTGCAGAGTATTGCGGGGTATTGCAGAGTATTGCGGGGTATTGCGGAGTATTGTGGGGTTTTGTGGGGTATTGCAGAGTATTGTGGGGCATTGCAGAGTACTGTGGGGTATTGTGGGGCATTGCAGAGTATTGTGGGGCATTGCAGAGTATTGCACAGCATTGCAGGGCATTGCAGAGTAGTGAGGGATGGCTGAGCATGGATGGATGGATGGCTGGATGTCACTGTGCAGCGCTGTGGGCACTACACATACAGCCCACAGCGCTGCAGCCATCCATCCATCCCCCTCTCCGCTCACAGTGTACGATCGGTACACAGGAGCTGAGGAGAGGAACCGGCGTCATGACATGATCAGTGATCAGCGCCCGTTTACCGTGACACGGATGTTCCCGTGTGTGCGCCCCAGGGGGCACGCGGGAGCAGTTTTCTGGAATCACGTCATATGACGTGATCCCAGAGTTATCCAACCGCTCTGCAGCCATCATTTGGCTATGGGGCGGTTAGCAAGTGGTTAAGGGGAACCCCGGGCAAAAAAAAAAAAAAAAAAAATGACGTGGGAGTCCCCCTAAATTCCATACCAGGCCCTTCAGGTCTGGTATGGATATTAAGGGGAACCCCGGCCAAAATTTTAAAAAAAAACGGCGTGGGGTCCCCCCAAAAATCCATACCAGACCATTATCCGAGCACGCAACCTGGCAGGCTGCAGGAAAAGAGTAGGGGACGAGAGTGCGCCCCCCCTCCTGAACCGTACCAGGCCACATGCCCTCAACATTGGGAGGGTGCTTTGGGGTAGCCCCCAAAACACCTTGTCCCCATGTTGATGAGGACAAGGACCTCATCCCCACAACCCTGGCCGGTGGTTGTGGGGGTCTGTGGGCAGGGGGCTTATCTGAATCTGGAAGCCCCCTTTAACAAGGGGACCCCCAGATCCCGCCCCCCCCTGTGTGAAATGGTAAGGGGGTACTTACCCCTACCATTTCACTAAAAAAACTGTCAAAAATGTTAAAAATGACAAGAGACAGTTTTTGACAATTCCTTCATTTAAATGCTTCTTCTTTCTTCTACCTTCCTTCATCTTCTTCTTCTGGTTGTTCTGGCTCTTCTGGTTCTTCCTCCGGCATTCTCGTCCAGCATCTCCTCCGCGGTGTCTTCTATCTTCTTCTCCTCGGGCCGCTCTGCACCCATGGCATGGGGGGAGGCTCCCGCTCTTCTCTTCATCTTCTTCTCTTCTTCATTTTTTTCTCCGGGCCGCTTCGCACCCATGCTGCCATGGAGGGAAGCTCCAGCTGTGTGACGGCGTCTCCTCGTCTGACGGTTCTTAAATAACGGGGGGCAGGGCCACCCCGTGACTCCGCCCCCTCTGACGCATGGTGACTTGACGGGACTTCCCTGTGACGTCACGGGGAATGCCACAGGGAAGTCCCGTCATGTCCCGTGCGTCAGAGGGGGGCCCCGCCCCCCCATTATTTAAGAACCGTCAGATGAGGAGACGCCGTCACACAGCGGGAGCCTCCCTCCATGTGAGCATGGATGCGGAGCGGCCCGGAGAAGAAAATGAAGAAGAGAAGAAGAGAAGAAGGAAGAAGAGAAGAAGATGAAGAAGAAGAAGATGAAGAGAAGAGCGGGAGCCTCCCCCCATGCCATGGGTGCGGAGCGGCCTGAGGAGAAGAAGATAGAAGACGCCGCGGTGGAGATGCTATACGAGAACGCCGGAGGAAGAATCAGAAGAACCAGAAGAAGAAGTAGAAGAAGAAGATGAAGGAAGATAGAAGAAAGAAGAAGCATTTAAATAAAGGAATTGTCAAAAACTGTCTCTTGTCATTTTTAACATTTTGACAGTTTTTTAGTGAAATGGTAGGAGTAAGTACCCCCTTACCATTTCACACAGGGGGGGCGGGATCTGGGGGTCCCCTTGTTAAAGGTGGCTTCCAGATTCCGATAAGCCCCCCGCCCGCAGACCCCCACAACCACCGGCCAGGGTTGTGGGGATGAGGCCCTTGTCCTCATCAACATGGGGACAAGGTGTTTTGGGGGGCTACCCCAAAGCACCCTCCCAATGTTGAGGGCATGTGGCCTGGTACGGTTCAGGAGGGGGGGCGCACTCTCGTCCCCCCCTCTTTTCCTGCAGCCTGCCAGGTTGCATGCTCGGATAAGGGTCTGGTATGTATTTTTGGGGGGACCCCACGCCGTTTTTTTTTTTTTTTTGGCGCGGGGTTCCCCTTAAAATCCATACCAGACCTGAAGGGCCTGGTATGGAATTTAGGGGGACTCCCACGTCATTTTTTTTTGTAGTTTTGGTTCGGGGTTCCCCTGTGGGGAATTCCCATGCCGTTTTTATCAATGAACTTCTATGTGTATTGTCGGCAATGCAATAGCCACGAGTAGTTTTAAATGGGTTTTTTCCTTTGAAATGTCATTTTGCTGTCAGACTGCTCTAAACATGGGAAACATGCGCCCCTTTACAGGCATACTATAGACACCCCCAGCTACGAAATTTAAAGGGATACTACACTTTTATTGTTTGACTTTAAGCATTATTAAAATCACTGCTCCTAAACAAACGGCCGTTTTTAAAACTTTTTTTTGCACTGATCCATGTCCCCTGGGGCAGGACCCAGGTCCCCAAACACTTTTTATGACAATAACTTGCATATAAGCCTTTAAAATTAGCACTTTTGATTTCTCCCATAGACTTTTAAAGGGTGTTCCGCGGCATTCGAATTTGCCGCGAACACCCCAAATTGTTCGCTGTTCGGCGAACTTGCGAACAGCCAATGTTCGAGTCGAACATGAGTTCGACTCGAACTCGAAGCTCATCCCTACTCCCCAAACCACTCTCCATTAAGCTGCAAAGACAGGAATGGGACCATTTAAAGTGTAACTCCACTTTTGTTGAGAAAAGTACATTCCCCTCTGGGTGATTTACAGTATCTGACAAAAGTGAGTACACCCCTCACATTTTTGTAAATCTTTTCTTCTATCTTTTCATGTGACAACACTGAAGAAATGACACTTTGCTACAATATAAAGTAGTGAGTGTACAGCTTGTATAACAGTGAAAATTTTCTGTTGCAGATTCCCACCTTTTGTTATTCTGAAGAAAGCCCTGTATGTTCCTCTGTGCCTCTGTTCTGAGTGGATCTAATGGGAGTGGTTTCATAATTATCCATAAGCTGTGCACCTGCACAGCACTAATGAGGAAATCTGCAGGGCCTGCATCTCTTTAGACGTGTTCCTACTGGGTGTATCGCACCAAAAATGACATTTTTGTTGCAGGGGATGCCTGAAATCTGACTTGTATCTTAGGCAGACTTCTGGGAAAATTGGTGGGCCAATCACATGAGCAGGAAATTATGTTTCTGGGGAGTGGTCAGTACACACTCTGTTAAAATCACAAAATAACATAATATCATAAAACGCGCCCCAAAATGGGATCTAAACACTGTACCACAGATAAAACAATGATTCAAAGATGTATAATTAGAATGAGCAGCCACTTTTAGATAATAAAGTATTCAAACAAGCTACCAAATATAAATGAGAACATGTAAAGAGTAGCGCTAAAGGTAAACAGTTACCAGCAAAAACATTGAGTAACACATCAAAAGGTGATAATGTGCATAGTATATTTAGAATCCATAAATCAAACTTGATAGGGTCAAATCTATGGGTCGACAGTTGATAACTTGATCCAGCACCTAAGCATGTGATCAAACGTGCCTCCACTCCCCCATTTCTAAGTTAACTCACCAGAAAGAATTGCCTCACACTCTCGTGTTTTGGCAATCAGGCAGTTAACCACCACAGGATTCAGATGAGTTCTGTCAATTCACGTTCCCCAGCGGGTAATATAGGAGAAATAAGACTCCAAATAGTGTGATATCATCAAATTAAACAAAACATTTATTATTAAACATAGCACAATGGAAATATACTCACAAACAGGCAAAGTACGTTCAGATGGTGGAGATGCCAGAGATATGTATCGTTACTCCCCCAATCTGATAGTTCAAAACACCCGGATCGTCACTTCCGGTGGTGTGTGAACGTCACTTCAGGTTGCCGTACAGCCACGTCCCAACGCGTTTCATCATACCGACTTTGTCCTGGAATGAAGTTGGTATGACGAAATGCATCTGAACATGGCAGTACTGCAATCAATGGTTGACCCATAGATCTGACCCTATCAAGTTTGATTTATGGATTCTAAATATACTATGCGCATTATCACTTTTTGGTGTGTTACTTAATGTTTTTGCTAGTAATTGTTTACCTTTAGCACTACTGTTTACCTGTTCTCATATATATTTGGTAGCTTGTTTGAGTACACATTCTGTGTACAGAACAACTCCAGGTAGCCATAATGTATTGCATTTACAGAAAATTACAGCGGCTGCAGATTGAAAAGGAAAGGTAATTTTTAATAACATTCAATTACGATATGATTAGTGTCGTTATTGTATACGCTATATTATTTTTCCCTTTTTCGCTATTTTTTTTCTCCACAAAAGTGGAGTTACCCTTGTGGTGGAGAGATTGGCTATACATAACCAATCTCACCTGCACTAACACGCGCCTCTTCACCATAATGGTATAATGCATCTCTAAATAACCCATGCACTCCCTCTTCCCTAGTAAACAGCCATAATCACCATCTCAGCTCCATCGTTCATTCATCTGCCCAGCAGGGCAGAGACTCTCAGCTTTTTATTCACACACAAACAGGAAGCCCCAAACAGGATGTGACCTCACAGGATATGACCAAATAAGGATATGACAACACAGGAAATCATGGCCCCAACAGCCAATCACTTCCTCCATGCAAAATGACATCACAGGAAATTACACTAAAGGGGAGGGCATCCACAGGAGTGGGAGGGAGAAGTGCAAATGTCTCATCCACTCGAGGCATGTACACTGCCCCCTCCGCCCAGCCACATGTATGCACATCCACCATCTTTGTTAGCATGAATCCCACTCAATACTGCTCAGAGTAACCAGTATCTAGTAAGATCATTCTACTTGTTCTTACAGGCTTGAGAAGATCTGCGGGGACATTGCTACTGCTGTTGTCAATATACGATACGAGTATACCGACAAGGCAGATATCAATGTCCTCTTATTAAAGCAGATATGTATCCAAAAGGGATAGCGTAGCCACAACAGAGATATAATAATATGTTTCTCTCGTTATGCAGACTTCATACTGACGGTTTTACCACTGGTCCCAATTCAACCCAAGTGCACTCTGCTAGAGCACTCCTCGATTAAATCAGACACAGGGAGACAGATGACAATCTATAAAACACACATCCTAGAATAAAATGTCCACATGAGTCCATATAATAAAAATTTCCACAACAGCTCCTCCTCTTTGTTATATGCTCCCATGTGTCCCTCCATGAATCTTGATCTTCTTCTTACACCTGGAAATGAATCAGTCCTTACAGTCCATACGAGTCCATAAAAAGGACTGCCAGTCAGTCCGGGAAACCTTTGTGTCTTGTACGTGGGCTGGGCTTCGGGGCGTCTCATCTCGGTGGGGAAGATGGGGTCATCTGCTCGGGCTCTGTTCACTCGTCCAGTCAGGCAGCAGTAGCACCTCATCATGGCATATAGGAGGAATAGAAGCAAAACTTACATGAGTATATATATATATATATATATATATATATATATATATATATATATATATATATACCCTTACTTCTTTCAATTTTGATCCGCTGCAAAATAAAAAATTAAATCCCCAAAGATTCCCAGACCCTTAATAGGACTTCAACCTTCACTAACTATAGCTCTGGCTTTGCCTTGCAGGGATCTAAGCCTTATCCATATGGGCCTGAACTTTGTCACCAGTATCCCTGATCCAGGTATAACAATCTTTACTTATGAATTCCCAGAAACCCCCCTTGGACTGTGGGAACTTCCTTGAAGCTTCAACAATTACATGAAACATCCCATCCTCAATGGATGAGAAATTGTTCAATCGTTTCATGAGCTCAAGCCACCACTGTGTATAAGCTGTAGATCCACATTAATACCAAACTAAAGTTGAAACACACTTGTGGGCTAAAGCTGGCAAGAACCAGAGCTATTGTTAAAATTATAATTATTTTTACCCTCTAGAAATGTTTTGTTAAATTCTACTGACAAGTGTCTGTTTGGATTTTACTAGTTTGTCAAAACTCCTCACACCAATATGAACATCACATATAGCATGTACTGCCGTCATCACTGGGGCACTAGAGCTCAGTGGAGACTCAGAGTAGACCCAACAATGTGTCCTGTTCGCTTTCTTAGCTAGTTGGAAAATACACTTTAAAAATCTAAACAAAGATACTACTCATCCTATGGTGTAGTTGAACAGCTGCTTGCAGTGGCTGGCCTGGTCTCATCCCTCAAGCTTCTTTACAACGACCCAGTCACTTGGTTAGAAAGAATGTAAACTGGCTATTGTGTCAGGGTCCAGGAGGGACTCATGAACCCTGTGGTGGACCTTGTTCATGTTACAGTGACTGCACCCACCCCATTAGCTGAGAATGTCGACAGCTGTTGAGGAAAGTACAACTCTGGTTTTGGTTGACCTCCAAACAAACCTCATATGGCAATAACCCAGACATGTGGGAACTTAATGACTGTGGTCACTGCATCTTACCATCTGGGGTGTAATACCTGGAACCATTGAAAAAAAAGTTTCCTATGGGAGTGTCCTTCACCAGACTGCTGATTCAAATTCCATCAAAGGAAGAAAGTCATGGGACCTGTCGTTCCTACTGGGTCACAAACTTGGCTAGAATTAGAGCGGTTAGTATTATTAGTTTGAAAATTTGTCATTCTCACCACTATCAACCTCCCCTTTTCCTCCTCATTACAAACTGGAGGAAGACACGCAGGGTTTAGAATGGTGCAGGAAAAAACAATGAAACAGTGAAATAGCCTAGGATACTTTTACCTTCTTATACACCTGCTTTCTATATACATACACTTTCAAAAACTCCTTGGATCTAAAAAGATACTTATAAACAAAAGTTATTACTCTATCCTTCATATTTAACCTGCAAAGAATGGTAAACAATACAACATTCGCATACATTGGTAAATTGTCACTGACATTCCTCAAAACCGATAATAACTAAACCCTCTGTAACCCTTACTTTCACATTCCTACTAAAATAAAACACCTGCGACACGTAAGAGGGCTGTCGCGGTAGGTTCAAACATATTCTTGTTACCACATACAAACATGAGACAAACATTTAGATACAAATGTGGGGGAGATATTTGATAGTCCCCAAAACAAAAATGAAAAAACAAAACAACCTGATGGAATGCTGCCTTCACTCTTTTAGCAATAAAAAAAAAATACAATGGGAAAAACACGAGAGCATCTCGGAATCTTTGCATGGATCAGCCAAACAAAGTCCAAAAACAGGCATGAGAATTTTTAAACACGCAAACGTGTACTACACATCCATCAACTCACTAATCATTACAGATTTCTGAAACCACAGCTGGACTACTTCCAAGGTATTTTTATTCTGGGGTCTCATACCTCCAGACGTCAAAAGTACCTTCCAAAGGAATACAGAATACCTTACTGTACCCTTCGACCATATCTGCCAATCTTTAAGGGGTTTAATGGCCTTTTCCCCCAAACTAGATTTCATGTACTGTGCAACTGTCTGACTGTGGGAAGCCTTGCATCTCTTCTCTTGCAAGGATTTCTCATTACCCATGGTAAGTCTAATAGACTTATCCTCTTACCCCTGTGTCCAGGGAAACCATTGCACCCATCTAGGAGAGCACCGCCTGGTGCCTTCTTTTATGGTGGATTGACGCACTACAACCACTATACCTGGTCCAGCCCCCCAACTAGAAACCCTAACCGAGGCGTCAACTCTATGGCTTGTTGTCCCAACACTTTTGATACAGAACTACAGAGTACCACTCTATTAAACAACCAACTATTAACTATGCCAGATGATTAGTCAACAACCACACATCACCCCCCAAATCATGTCTCTACCCATCACAGTGTATGCATACACAAACGCATTGCGCTGTACGACCGTACACTGCGTCGCCAGACTAAACTGCACAGAACTTAAGCCTGCTTTCTTTACAGAACAATGTGGCTTCTCTCTATACCTAGATATTACAACAATAACTGGGACGCCTGCTATTTACTCTCTACCCAAAACTGTATAACAGTATAAAACTTCACGAAAACAACTGGAATTAAATGTAAAAATCAAACTTCCAAACACGAGTCAAAAGACCCCCAGCTCCTCCCACCAATTTCCTGTTGCACACCTCCAAAGAACTTCCTGTTGTACTTTACATCTTGTAAAGATCATCCTGTCTTCTCAGCTCTAAAAACCCATCTTTATTTAAATATTCATGAACGGGAAGAGGGAGGGGGGGGGGGAGGGGAAGCTTTGAATAGCTTCAATATTTATGTCTATCAAGACATTAAAAAATCTATGGCTAACTTCATCAACAATTTAAAAAACTTTTGTCCAGGAGAGGGCGGAATAAACCCCCATATTGCAACTGGGAGGGAATCCCCCTTAACTCACATATCCCCTGGGAAGTCAAACCACAATTTTTGAGACCGAAACACCACACAACAGTGCAACAAAAGCCAAAACTGAAACTCCTGTAAAAAGATGGCTCAAAGAAGTCAACCAAAGCTCCCCTCCTCTTCTGCAGGCTATACAATACAAGCCTCAAAACAATGAATTGCCCTCTGAGAAACTCCCAAACATTTAAAAATAAAAATAACACACATGGCTAAAAGTACAAAAATTCAGTCTAAATCTAGTAAATTCAATGCAAAGTAGACCGCATGGGTACACACACACACACACACAAAATCATTAAACTGTGCCTCTCAAAATGGCCGACGACCATGGCCGCATGGCAGACAACAACAAAATCCAGGCCACAACAAAATGGCGCCATTAACTCATGAAATTTAGTTGTTGATCCCACCAAAACAAGATTTCTTCACTAGCTACACAGACTTCAGCCCACAAAATTACACATTTGAGACACCAAATGAACACTTACAAACATTTCATTCTACATACCACTAGGGACCTTGGCACACAACAACGTTACATAATAAACACACAATAACACGGCTGAAACATACACTCTTGTTCCCACATACAGTTCACACACTTATTCTGGCATCAGCAACCCATTGGACCTAGACATTTCAGCAGTGATGCTTGCATCATGATCTTTTCATCTCAAAACAAAAAAAAGGCTCCCCCTTCCTATTGTCCACAGGGAGTAGCCAACAGTTCCCATGGTATTTGATAGACCAGCCATGCCTGGTCGCCCCTCCCCAGCAAAACCTCATGGCACACAAACAATCATCAGCTACTGACAAACTGCTCAGTCACCAAATGGGTCCCATAGCAGAGGCAAATAATCCCACATCTATACTGACAAATCATACACAATATACATTTACTTACACATAACAAACCTACAATAAAAATTCCAGCATTATACTAAGAGATGAAACATTTGTTCTTTTGCAAAGCAGAACCTCCCTAACACATCACACAGCCTAATGATTCAATTGTGCAGGAGGTTCTGCTTACTCCTAAGGTCCTGACTCGCCATCTGTGGTGGAGAGATTGGCTATACATAAACCAATCTCACCTGTGCTAACACGCGCCCCTTCACCATAATGATATAATGCATCTCTAAATAACCCATGTCTCCCTTGTTCCCCAGTAAACAGCCATAATCACCATCTCAGCTCCATCGTTCCTTCATCTGACCAGCAGGGCAGAGACTCTCTGCTTTTTGTTCACACACAAACAGGATGTGACCTCACAGGATATGACCAAATAAGGATATGACAACACAGAAAATCATGGCCCCATCAGACAATCACTTCCTCCATGCGAAATGACATCACAGGAAATGACAGGAGTGGGAGGGAGAAGTGCAAATGTCTCATCCCAATTGAGATATGTACACTGCTCTTCGCCCAGCCACCTCCACCATCTTAGTCAGCATGGAGCCCACTCAATACTGCTCAGGGTAACCAGTATCTAGTAAGATCATTCTACTTGTTCTTACAGGCTGGAGAAGATCTGCGGTAGGGATGAGCCGAACACTCCCCTGTTCGGTTCGCACCAGAACATGCGTACAGGAAAAAAATTTGTTCGAACACGCGAACACCGTTAAACTCAATGGGACACGAACATGAATAATCAAAAGTGCTAATTTTAAAGGCTTATATGCAAGTTATTGTCATAAAAAGGGTTTGGGCACCTGGGTCCTACCCCAGGGGACATGAATCAATGCAAAAAAAAGTTTTAAAAACGGCCGTTTTTTCGGGAGCAGTGATTTTAATAATGCTTAAAGTGAAACAATAAACGTGTAATATCCCTTTAAATTTCGTACCTGGGGGTGTCTATAGTATGCCTGTAAAGGGGCGCATGTTTCCCATGTTTAGAACAGTCTGACAGCAAAATGACATTTCAAAGGAAAAAAGTCATTTAAAACTACTCGCGGCTATAAATGAATTGCCGGTCCGACAATACACATAAAAGTTCATTGATAAAAACGGCATGGGAATTCCCCACAGGGGAACCCCGAACCAAAATTTTAAAAAAATGGCGTGGGGGTCAACCTAAATTCCATACCAGGCCCTTCAGGTCTAGTATGGATATTAAGGGGAACCTCGTGCCAAATTTTTTTAAAAAATGGCGTGGGGTCCCCCTCAAAATCTATACCAGACCCTTCAGGTCTGGTATGGATTTTAAGGGGAACCTTGTGCCAAAATTTAAAAAAAAAATGGCGTGGGGTCCCCCCAAAAATCCATACCAGAACCTTATCCGAGCATGCAACCTGGCAGGCTGCAGGAAAAGAGGGGGGACGAGAGAGCGGCTCCCCCCTCCTGAACCATACCAGGCCACATGCCCTCAACATTGGGAGGGTGCTTTGAGGTGGCCCCCCAAAGCACCTTGTCCCCATGTTGATGGGGACAAAGGCCTCATCCTCACAACCCTTGCCCAGTGGTTGTGGGGGTCTGCGGGCGGGGGGCTTAGCGGAAACTGGAAGCCCCCTTTAACAAGGGGACCCCCAGATCCCGGCCCTCCCCCCTGTGTGAAATGGTAAGGGGGTACAAAAGTACCCCTACCATTTCACAAAAAAGTGTCAAAAATGTTAAAAATGACAAGACAAGTTTTTGACAATTCCTTTATTTAAAGTGGGGTTCCACCCAAAAAAAAAACTACATGAAAAATTAAAAAAAAAAATACAAAAAAATTTGGATATTTTTTTTTTTTACTTACCTCTAAATGCCTGTTGCTAGGTGGTCCCTCGTAGTCTGCCTCTTCCAGTGCCTGGGCTGGTGACATCACTTCCACCTCGGCACAGGAAGGACTCAGCTCTGCTCCCTCCCTCCTGTCAATCATCTGGGACCCATTACAGGTCCCAGGTGACTGAGCGGCCAATCACGGTGCGCAGCGCCTCTCGCGCATGCGCAGTGGGTGCCAGGCTGTGAAGCCACAGCCCGGCGCCCACAGTTGCAATGCCAGCGCCGCTGAACGGAGGGGGAGACGAGCGGGGCTTCGATCCCCCACATCGCTGGACCCTGGGACAAGTAAGTGTCCAATTAAAAGTCAGCAGTTGCAGTATTTGTAGCTGCTGACTTTTAATTTTTTATTTTTTTTACTGGACCTCGGTTGGAACTCCTCTTTGAATGCTTCTTCTTTCTTCTATCTTCTTTCATTTATCTTCTATCTTCCTTCGGTTTCTTCTTCTGGTTCTTCCTCCGGTGTTCTCATCCAGCATCTTCCTCCGCGGCGTCTTCTTCTCTTCTTCTTCTTGGCCCACTCCGCATCCACCATGATGGGAGGCTCCCGCTGTGTGACGCTTCTCCAGGCAAGGGTTGTGGGGATGAGGCCCTTGTCCCCATCTACATGGGGACAAGGTGTTTTGGGGGGCTACCCCAAAGTACCCTCCCAATGTTGAGGGCATGTGGCCTGGTACGGTTCTTTTCCTGCGGCCTGCCAGGTTGCGTGCTCGGATAAGGGTCTGGTATGGATTTTTAGGGGGACCCCACACCATTTTTTTTAAAAATTTGGTTCGGGGATATAATATGTTTCTCTCGTTATACAGACTTCGCTTCTCTAATGTACATAGACATGTGAAGGCAGGAAGTTCAGCGCATTGCGCTTGATACTTACAAACCAGCAAAGGCCCCACACACAGAGAACACGTCTCCAAGCCCATAAGAAGGTTTTCATACCGATCGTTTTTACCGCTGGTCCTGATTCAACCCAAGTGCGCTCTGCTAGAGCGCTCCTCGATTAAATCAGACTCAGGGAGACAGATGACAATTTATAAGACACACATCCGAGAATAAAATGTCCACCTGAGTCCATATAAGAAGAGGGGAGAAAAGTTATTCAACCCGAAGTGACTTATATAGAGTGTTGGATTCAGCCTATGCGATACTGTAAATAAGGGACCACTAGAGATGTCTATCCCGGGAGCTGAGGTCATAAAGGTCCATAGGAGCATCGGGCACATACACAACTCTTCCCAGAAGGATGAAGGTCGCCATATTGTGCTAAGTAATAGAGCCAAATAACATCTCCAAATTGATCTATAGGAGAAATGAATGTATATGAGTGTGACCAATCAGATGCTGCTACCTCAGAGTGATAGATAGAGCTCATACCCGTCAGGAATGGAGAAAAACCAGAAGATGTGAGTTGGAGAATGTCACCTCGTGTCACCAGAAGGAGAAGATAGAGCACTGAGAGTTTCATGGAGAATTACCTCTCTCCAAAAGAAGCAGAAAATAGAATGAGAGATGTGAATGAATGAAAAGGTAATCCAACGCCCAAGTGAATTCCCTTCTGGTACTACGTGATCCCATGATCCAAGTATGGAGTACAATACCATCAAATAGTGCAGCAGGGAAGCCGATCTGCTCCATGTGGGGATGTATATATGACACCGACATGTCCTCCGGGTAGACGTCAGACATTTGTTTCATTTCGAATTGAAATTCAGACGAATATTCATTTTTCAGAAATTCAGATGTATCCGAATTACAATAGTACCAAATTTAACCACTTAAGAACCAGAAAGATTTACCCCCTTCATGACTGGGCCATTTTTTTGCGATTCCGCGCTGCGTCGCTTTAACTGACAATTGCGCGGTCGTGCAATGTTGTAGAAAAACAAAATTGTTGTCCTTTTTTCCCACAAACAAAGCTTTTTTTTGATGGTATTTGATCACCTCTGCGGTTTTTATTTTTTTGCGCTGTAAACAAAAAAAGAGTGAAATATTTTTTACTTTTTGCTCTAATAAATATCCCCCAAAAAAGATAAAAAAACAAACAAATTTCTTCCTCAGTTTAGGCCGATATGTATTCTTCTACATATTTTTGGTAAAAAAAAAATCACAATTAGCGTATATTGATTGGATTGCACAAAAAGTTATAGCATCTACAAATAGGGGATAGATTTATGGCATTTTTATTATTTTTTCTTTACTAGTAATGGCAGTGATCTGCGATTTTTATTGGGACTGCGACATTGCGGACACTTTTGACACTTTTTTTGGGACCGATGACATTTATACAGCGATCAGAGCTAAAAATAGCCACTGATTACTGTATAAATGACACTGGCAGGGGAGGGGTTAATACCAGGGGGCGATCAAGGGGTAAAGTGTGTCCCAGGGAGTGATTCTAACTTTGGGGGGAGGGGACTGACTGGAGGAGGAGACCAATTGTTGTTCATACTTAGTTTGAACAACAACAGATCTGTCTCCTCTCTCCTGACAGAATGGAGATCTGTCTGTTTACATTGAGAGATCTCCATTGTGTCTCTCTCTTAGGAGCGATCGCAGGTGCCCGGCGGACATCGCGGCCCCCTGGCACAGTCTTCGCTCCCTTAGCGTGCGTGCGCACCCTAGTGGTCCTAAAGCGGCAAACATATAGCTACGTCGAATAGATTCTATAGAATAGAAAATAAAAGAACAGAACAGACTAGAATATAATAGAAACAAAGAGAATAGAATAACAGAATATAACCATCTTCTGAAATTTGAATTTTAAATAGAATAAATGTAAATTCAAATACATAAGAGAAGAATAGAATAGACAAAAAGAATAGAATATACTATAATATAATAGAAAAGAAAAAAAACAACAAATGAATATAGAGAATATAACCATTTCCCAAAATTCAATTAGACTCAATTTTGAATTTGAATAGAAAAGAATAGATCAGAATAGAATAGAAAATAACAGAATAGTATAAAAAACGCAGAATAGAATAGAAAGAATAGAACCATCTAACAAAATTTGAATTTCGAATAGAATTTGAATTGAAAAGTATAGCATAGAAAAAACAATAATAGAATAAAATAAACAGAATCAATTTAAATTTTAATAGAATAGAAAATAATAGAGTAGAATAGAATAGAAAAACAACACAATAGTATAGAAAAAAAGAACATAATAGTATAGAATAGAATGAATATAACCATCTTTCTATTCTAATCTATTATTTTCTATTCTGTTCAAATTCAAATTGATTCTATTAGAATTTTGGGAAATGCTTATATTCTTTTTATGCTATTGTTTTTTTTTTAAATTGTATTCTTTTTCTATCTGTTTATTCTATTATATTAATTTATTTTCTATTCTATTCTATCCTTTTCTATACTATTCTTTTCTTTTCAAACTCAATCCGAAATGCAAATTTTGGAAGATGGTTATATTCTTTCTATTGTATTTTACTCTATTCTTTTCTATTCTATTCAAACTCAAATTGATTCTATTTGAATTTTGGAAAATTGTTATATTATTTCTATTCTATTTTATTCTATTCTATTGTTTTTTAATTCTATTCTTTTCTATTCTATTTGAATTTCAGAAGATGGTTATAATCTTTATATTTAATTATATTCTTTTTTTATTCTATTCTATTCCATTCTATTCGTTTCCATTCTGTTCTTTTATTTTCTATCCTATTTTGTTCTGTTTTACTTTATTATATTCTATTTTTTTTCTATTCTTTTCCTTTATTTTCTATTCTATTTTATTTTCTTTGGAAATAGGAAAACAATTTGAATTTGAAAACTTTTCAAATTCAAAAACTATTTCAAACCGTTTTGAATCAATCTGAATTTGAATTAGAAAATTTGAATTGCCCTGCTGAGCAAAGCACAGGGTCTCTTATGGAGGTCAAAGCAGATGTTGCTAGGAATGAGAATTCGTAATCATTTTGTTGCTGATGGTTTAATGTTGCATTGCGTTTTTACATATGTGTATATAAGAAATAAACCTATTTAATTCATTTGAAAAAAAAAATAAAAAAAATAAAAATAAAATCAATTTGAATATGAACAAAGCGAATTCCGAAAATGAATTAAACAGATTAAACAAATTTAACAAAACAAATTTTATGTAAATAACAAATCCAAACAAAACAAAAGTTTTCGTTCTTCACATGTCACCCCCCCACATATGAATCAGCCAAGATGGTGGAAAGCACGCCAGCACAGTTACGCAGAAGAATGACGTCACACGTGTGGCCCTCATGTGCTGTGCCGATGTGCATGAGGACCCCGGCTCGCTCCATCTCCCACACCCAGAGGGCGGACAAGGAGGGATAGGGGGCGGGGCCTGGTGCCCATCGCAGCTCCCAGGTACTAGACACCAAGCCCCTCCCACTGATCCAGATGTTGGATTTTTTATTCATTAGTCTCATGAGATTCCAGATGGTTCTACATCAATGTGTGTTATATGAGGGGGGAGGGGAGAGTACACTGTGACCTGACTGGGATCTGTATTCTGTCTGTACAGGAAATGTCCCGGAGGAAATATTCACCCAGCCGGGATCTGACCTTCTCCTCCCCATCAGACTCCATGTCACCCTCAACCATCCAGATACATGGAGATGTGACCGGATTTCTTGGAATTATAAAGACCCAACCAGAGATTATTACACCATAATATTTATACACAGGGGATGTAGACTGAGTAAATTTGAGAACAAACTCTTCTCCAATACAAGATTATCAGAGAATGGAAGTCTGATCATATCCAATGTGACTCCGGAGATTGACGGGAGATACATTGTGACTATATACAACTCTACAGGAGACCATATACAGAGAGATGATTACACCGTCCATGTAGAAGGTAAGTCCATCCAACCCCCACCCCCAGTCCTAGCAGTGTCCTCCCCGCTTCGTGTCTTTATATATACCGTCCATGTAGAAGGTAAGTCCATCTATCCCCCACCCCCAGTCCTAGCAGTGTCCTCCCCGCTCCGTGTCTTTATATACACCGTCCATGTAGAAGGTAAGTCCATCCAACCCCCACCCCCAGTCCTAGCAGTGTCTTCCCCGCTCCGTGTCTTTATATACACCGTCCATGTAGAAGGTAAGTCCATCCAACCCCCACCCCCAGTCCTAGCAGTGTCCTCCCCGCTCCGTGTCTTTATATACATCGTCCATGTAGAAGGTAAGTCCATCCAACCCCCACCCCCAGTCCTAGCAGTGTCCTCCCCGTGTCTTTCTATCCATACATTATATAGTAGAAGATCTGGGAGAGACGTATGTACAATGTCCTCTGATTACTGCCCCATCCTCACCATTCCCTGTGGATTCACATCTGCAGTGCTCAGCCCTCCTGAAGTTGCTGTGATCTGAACTGTGCTGTGCCTTCTGCTCGGGGTCCCCATGTGGTAGATGTGACCATTGATGGTGGGGTGACAGATCTCCAATGGAGGGCGGAGCTTCTGCCAACAGCAACCAATCAGGTTTCACCTCTTAGGAAAGAGAAGTTTCTAATAGGAGTTTCTGTCATATTTCAGGTTGTCAGTAATATAATGAGCTTCTTCAGTAGATTCTAAATGTTTTGTCAGTAAATAAAAGTTGCGTGGGGTGACAACCCTGATGGGGGTCACATGACTGAAGAAAATGGGTGTCATGTTAGTGGGGGGATTTAGTGTTGGGGGAGGGGTGCACACAGACACAATCTATCTTCTCCAGTCTCCAGGAAGATGTCTGCACACCTGATTATAGGTAAGGATGGGGGAGGGGCATGCTGTGTATATATTGGATCTGATCAATGGAAATGATTGTCTCTCTCAGTTCCAGTATCGGTTCCGCTCCTCCATGTCTCATGTCTCCGGAATGGCAGCGCTGAGATCTCCTGCAGGGCGGAGGAGGGGACTAAGCCGAATATCAATCTATCTGTGATTGGAGGATCCCAGGAGAGATATTCCGCATCCGCCAATAACATTACAGCCATTGTGGAGTCACCGGGGCCCTGGAACATCACCTGTACTGTGAAGAATGGGGTCAGCCAGTCGGAGGAGAGCAGAGCCGGGGTCACCTGTCCAGGTGAGGAGACATCAGAAGTGGATGGAGAAATGTCTGTAGATGACAATATAAAGGGATTTTCTTCTAAGAGAATAGGTGTAGTTACCCCCCTTCCAAGTCACCCTTTGTCTCCGTCCCCTTCCCACCTCTCAGTTTTAGAGAATACAGAACCATTCATTTTGGGATGCCATGGAATTTGTATGAATTATAATTATAATCCCATCAACAATAGACAATTGTATCCAATCAATAGATCCCCAAGTAGCACTATACCCCTCCCGGCAACAGTAGATTCCCCCAGCAATAATAGACCCCTTCTAACAACAATAGATTTCTCAGCAACAATAGACACCCCAGTAACTATATATCCACCCCAGAAACAATAGACCTTCTCCAGCTACAACTGATCTCCCAGCAGCCAGCAACAGTAGATCCCTCCCAGCAACATAAGACCCCACAGCAACAATAGATCCCCCATTAGCAACAATAAACCTCCCAGCTACAACAGACCCGCCCAATAGATCCGCACAATAGATCCCCGTGACAATAGATCTCCCAGCAGACAGCAACAATAGACCCTCCAGCACACCCCAGCATCCCTTCCATTACACACATTCAGTACTGGAGGTGCCGGAACTGCATTCCCCCTGAATAAAAGTCCTGACAATATATATTTTTCTAATCAACCCCCCCCGTCTCCACTCTTCATTGAAATTCTGTTTTTTTTAAGTTTAAGGTCATCAAGTTATCTGTAGAGAAAGTACATTTTTAAATTGTACTCCGTGTCTCCTTATGGATTGTTTTAGGAAAAGGAAGAAGCTACTGAAATTAGACCTGGGGTGTGCCGTGGTCACGTGGTCAGTATGCCTAAAAGGGGGCATACCCAAGTATAATTAAAAAGGAAAGTAAAAGAAAGAAGGGGAATGGATGGGTGGGATACATGAGCCAACGTCGACATGGAAGGAGGGACAGAAGGGAGGCTTTATGCAGCCCGACTCCTCCCAAAAACACAGGCTGACTTGCGGTCAGCCTTACACTTGTACTCAGAGTCTCCTTATGGATTGTTTTAGGAAAAGGAAGAAGCTTTGGAAAATTGACCTGGGGTGTGCCGTGATCATGTGGTCAGTATGCCAAAAAGGGGGCAAAAATAAAGACAGTGTGAAGAAGCTATCAAAAATTTATTACAAAACTGAAACTTAACAATCAATCAGTCAAAACATCAACGCCTGTGACATCTCGACCAGAGAATCTGGGATATATCTAGAGAAGCAAGATGACTTCCATCTACCTAACTTTTTGATCGCATGAACTGGGACCCCTTGGCGAGAGGCTGCGGAAGCTGCCCCAATTCTGAAAGAATGGCCCGAATACGCCTTGGGGTCCAAACCCAAATTGGCCAGAAAGGTTCCGAAATGATGCATGAACTGAGCTGTAGAGAGGGGAGCACTAGGGAAAGGCAATAGTGGACTGTCCCTAGGCCTGTCCGCTGTTGCCCTTACAAGCTGGTCTAAGACCAAAACGGAGCACCATGCAATGTTGGTCTTGAAGAACCTAATGACGGTGCCGACTCACAGCTGCTGCAAATTGCAAGTATGCAGACGCAACTGAAAGTAGTCAGGGAACCTGACTAACTGATTGGCCAAAAGAATACGGGATCCTAGCCCAGAAAAGATAAACTCCCAGGCCTCAAGAAACCATAAAATGCCAGATACATAGCTGCTTTAAGCACTAAGCTAGGCAGCAACCCAAAGGGAGACCTGGCAAGTGAATCCAACATGCCCCGGAATATCTGCCCCGTGATGGGCAGTCTGCTAGCTACAGCAGGAGGGCTACTCTTCTGAATGCCTTTGAGGATAGCTTTAATGGGGTGTGCTGAGAAAATGGATGGCCTGCTGGGGTCCCGTAAGGACAAAATGTGCTGAATGCCTGCTAAATATGTCCTAGTGGTGCCATGGGCCAGCTTAAGCTGAGAGTGGCAAAAGGCAGTGAACGCTAGTAAATCCTGAACGCTGTAGCCATCAACTTCAGGGTACCGAGCCTGGAAGGTCTGGAAAACTTTCCAGGCTGTGACGTATGCCTTCCTGGTGTTCACTGACAATGACTTGTCAATCAAAGCTGCCGCGACAGCCCAGTGGGTATCTAGTCCATCATTAATTGAAGAAAGTGTGGTGCTGGAGTGGCGCTAGCGTCAGCGTTTGGGACCTGCTGGAAAAACAGTGAGTAATTAAACCGGGACAGTGCATCTGCCGCTACATTGTCTACACCATTGATGAATCTGCAGTGTATGTGGAAGTTAAATCGGAGGGAGAGCCAATTGAGCCTACATACAAAAGACATTATGAGTAAAGACCTAGATCTGCTCTAATTGACGATCTCTGCCATGGCTTGATTATCTGTGGAAAAAAATACAGTCTGACCTGCCCACAAATGACCCCACACCTGTGCTGCCGCAACAATGGGGTCGATTTTGAACAAGGCTGACATCTCTGTGAACCCTGGAATAGACAAAACCTCGTCTGGCCAAGGCCCCGCCAGCCAGTGTGAGCCACAAAAAAGCCGCATAGCCCTTTGTGGCCGCTGCATCTGAAAAAACCTGAGGGGAAAACCCTGACACTGCAGGGATAAACATGGTAACACCATTCCAATGTTGCAGGAACTCATCCCACATGTGTAGATCTGACAAAGCAGAAGGGTCTAACCTGACATAAGAATCAGAGTCGGGAGCTAAAGGTAACAAAGACAATAACCTAGAAATTAAAGACCTCCCCTGGGGTATGATCCTCATCACGAAATTCAGCATTCCCAGCAGAGACTGTAATTCAACCCTGGTACAAACTTGGGAGATCAAGAACGCATGTATGCAATCTCTGATCCTTACCAATTTGTCTGCGGGAAGACTGGCCTGCATGGACTTGGTATCAAGCACGATCCCCAGGAAGGTGAGTCTAGTAACTGGGCCTTCTATTTTCTTGACTGCCAGTGGGATGTCTAAGGCCGCAAAAACTGATGTCAGTTTTTAAAAGGTCGGAGGGGGCCTGACCACTACTCTCAATGAGGAGAAAATCGTCCAAATAGTGGATCACTTCCTGACAACTTTCTGTGTGTGTGCAAAGCAATCAAACAGCCAGGGACTACTCTTAGAGCCAAAGGTGAGTTTGGTGGCAAAATAATAAAACCCCCTCCACTTAATACCATGCCACTGCCGGGGTAATGGCAGAATTGGGAGAAGTTTAAAGGCATCTGCGATGTCAGCTTTAGACAGCCAAGCGCCCTCACCTGCCCCAATAATACTCTGAATGGCTTGATCCACAGATGCATATTTAAGTGATGAACTCCTCAGATGGTATTAACGAGTTAAGGCTAGGCACCTGCAAACAATGAAGGGCTGACAAATCGTAAATTAACCTTCATTTATTGGAAAATTTCCCTTTGATAAGGCCCAAGGGGTTGATCCTCCAAACCTGGAATGGGGATGTTGGGAAAGGACCAATAACAAAACCCTTCCTGAGTTCAAATTGTAGTAACTCATCTACTGACTCTACATCTGTGGCATATGACCTCAGATTCCTACACTCAAAAGTGCCTGTTGGTAAGGAAACAAACCCAGTGTGGAATCCCCCCTTGAAACATTCCACCAAAAATTTGCTCAACCATGGTAACGGATGGGAGGCTAAGCAAGCCTGTAAAAAAGGCACATTGATGCGACTTAGTCACATGGACTTGTTCTGGTTTCTCAGTGTACAGGCCAACTTGGGGTGAGCCCTGAAACAACTGGTACAGATGTGTAACAGATGGCATTGGCTGTAAGTGCATGAACCAAGGTTAAAATTATTGCAGATTTGAGTTTTCCCCAGAAAATGAATGGGCCGGCCCAATTTGTCACAAGGTGCCGGATGGACTGGGGTCAGGAGGGCAGTGCCTGAACCCCTGGACGTCCCTGGTAGCGGGGGGAGTTCTGAATTGGGGCACCAGTAAGCGGTGTGAGTGGATGATTGACAAGTAGCACAAACTGGTGACCTAAGCCCAGCAAAATGCCGGCAAAACAACTCAGTGTCTATGTTACTCCACACTGTCACAACTTGGACCTGAGCAAAACAGGCATCGGCCTTGGCCGAAAATGAGAGGTAATAGTCAAAAAAATGTGACCCCCCCATACTTCTGTCCTAACTCTACCACTGTGTAAAGGTAATGGTCCAGCTCTTCCCTCCTGAGTGGACTCACTGAGCAAATGACGTCTCTGTATAAGCTAAAGGCCAGGACAAACTCTGGGATAGAAAGTTTGCGGCTGAGCCTATGATCCCTATTCCTAACCACCTACGAAACATCGCCACAAGCGTATGACCTATTATTGGCAACATCGTGGGCAGCTATCAATAGTGATGCAAAATTAACATCTTTTCCCTCCAGTATGACCTTAATAACGTGAATAAAATGAGCCGGGGTAATGGGAGGAACACCCATACTATTAGCTGGGCCTATGGGTACGGGGATTGGTACCAAGGTGGTCCCTGGACCTGCAGATGTCCCTGGAGTGGCAGATAGTCCTGACACTGGGCTTGGCTAAGCCTCCAACACCTCCACCCTTGCACGCAATTCTTGGCAGGAAGAGACCAGGGAACTCAGGGTAGCGTGGATTTGAGAAAGGGATGAAGCGAAGCGATGAAGGTCCGAAGTGTAACTTGCTCCGTGCTAGAGCCTGAAGCACAGGGAAACAGTAGTCTGAACAGCTCAGCCTTGTGCGCTGAAGCCGGATATGAAATACCCCTGCGCTGCAGTTCAGCCATGAGTCTAGGGACGGTCCAGGTTCTTAAGGAGGGTGTGCCACCACGTTCCGAACCCATAGCCGGAGACGTGGGGATGGATGCAAAGTCCTCGATGTCCGCAGCCTGTGACATGACCTGCATAAAACCAAGAACAACGTTGTAAGTCAAGAAAAATCATCAACCATACCTATCACTTAACTTGGACCAACCTGGCTGCCCCTCCCCCCTTCCCCCCCCGTAAAATGACAAAGGAACGTTAAAACAGGACTGAAAATGTGTCAGGCTCATGAATTTACCAGGCTGAGTTACCTGAGGCATAATCAGGCAAATTAACCACTTCAGCCCCGGAAGGATTTACCCCCTTCCTGACCAGAGCACTTTTTACAATTTGGCACTGCGTTGCTTTAACTGCTAATTGCGCGGTCATGCAATGCTGTACCCAAACTAAATTTGCGTCCTTTTCTTCCCACAAATAGAGCTTTATTTTGATGGTATTTGATCACCTCTGCCGTTTTTATTTTTTGCGCTATAAACGGAAAAAGACCGAAAATTTTGAAAAAAAATAATATTTTCTACTTTTTGTTATAAAAAAAAAATCCAATAAACTCAATTTTAGTCATACATTTAGGCCAAAATGTATTCGGCCACATGTCTTTGGTAAAAAAAATATCGATAAGCGTATATTTATTGGTTTGCGCAAAAGTTATAGCGTCTATAAACTAGGGTACATTTTCTGGAATTTACACAGCTTTTAGTTTATGACTGCCTATGTTATTTCTTGAGGTGCTAAAATGGCAGGGCCGTACAACCCCCCCCTCAAAGACCCCATTGTGGAAAGTAGACACCCCAAGGAAATTGCTGAGAGGCATGTTGAGCCCATTGTATAATAATTTTTTTTGTCCCAAGTGATTGAATAACGACAAAAACAAAAAATTCACAAAAAGTTGTCACTAAATGATATATTGCTCACACAGGCCATGGGCATATAAATTTAGGTGCTTCTCCTGAGTATGGGGATACCACATGTGTGGGTCTTTTTGGGAGCCTAGCCGCGTACGGGGCCCCGAAAACCAAGCACCGCCTTCAGGATTCCTAAGGGCGTAAATTTTTGATTTCACTCCTCACTACCTATCACAGTTTTGAAGGCTGTAAAAAGCCAAGATGGCACAAAACCCCCCCAAATGACCCTATTTTCAAAAGTAGACTCCCAAAGCTATTTGCTGAGAGGCATGTTGAGTCCATGGAATATTTTATATTGCGGGAAAATTACAAATTTTTCTTTTCTTTTTTTTTTGCACAAAGTTGTCATTAAATTATATATTGCTCAAACATGCCATGGGCATATGTAGAATTACACCCCAAAATACATTCTGCTGCTTCTCCTGAGTACGGGGATACCACATGTGTGGGACTTTTTGGGAGCCTAGCCGCGTACGGGGCCCCGAAAACCAATCACCGCCTTCAGGATTTCTAAGGGTGTAAATTTTTGATTTTACTCTTCACTGCCTATCACAGTTTCGGAGGCCATGGAATGCCCAGGTGGCACAAAACCCCCCAAAATGACCCCATTTTGGAAAGTAGACACCCCAAGCTATTTGCTGAGAGGCATATTGAGTCCATGGAATATTTTATATTTTGACACAAGTTGCGGGAAAGTGACACTTTTTTTTTTTTTTTTCATAAAGTTGTCACTAAATGATATATTGCTCACACAGGCCATGGGCATATGTGGAATTGCACCCCAAAATACATTTAGCTGCTTCTCCTGAGTATGGGGATACCACATGTGTGGGACTTTTTGGGAGCCTAGCCGCGTACGGGACCCCGAAAACCAATCACTGCCTTCAGGATTTCTAAGGGTGAAAATTTTTGATTTCACTCTTTACTGCCTATCACAGTTTCGGAAGGCCTTGGAATGCCCAGGTGGCACAAAACCCCCCCCAAATGACCCCATTTTGGAAAGTAGACACCCCAAGCTATTTGCTGAGAGGCATGATGAGTATTTTGCAGCTCTCATTTGTTTTTGAAAATAAAGAAAGACAAGAAAAATTTTTTTTTTTTCTTTTTTCAATTTTCAAAACTTTGTGACAAAAAGTGAGGTCTGCAAAATACTCACTATACCTCTCAGAAAATAGCTTGGGGTGTCTACTTTCCAAAATAGTGTCATTTGGGGGGGTTGTGCCACCTGGGCATTCCATGGCCTCCGAAACTGTGATAGGCAGTGAAAAGTGAAATCAAAAATTTACACCCTTAAAAAGCCTGAAGGAGGTGCTTGGTTTTCGGGGTCCCCTATGCGGTTAGGCTCCCAAAAAGTCTCACACATGTGGTATCCCCATACTCAGGAGAAGCAACAGAATGTATTTTGGGGTGTAATTTCACATATTCCTATGGTATGTTTGAGCAATATATCATTTAGTGACAACTTTGTGCAAAAAAAAAAAGTTGTCTTTTTCCCGCAACTTGTGTCACAATATAAAGTATTCCATGGGCTAGACATGCCTCTCAGCAAATAGCTTGGGGTGTCTACTTTCCAAAATGGGTCATTTGGGGGGGGTTTGAACTGTCCTGGCATTTTATGCACAGAATTTAGAAGCTTATGTCACACATCACCCACTCTTCTAACCACTTGAAGACAAAGCCCTTTCTGACACTTTTTGTTTACATGAAAAAATAATTTTTTTTTGCAAGAAAATTACTTGAACCCCCAAACATTATATATTTGTTTAAAGCAAATGCCCTACAGATTAAAATGGTGGGTGTTTCATTTTTTTTCACACAGTATTTGCACAGCGATTTTTCAAACGCATTTTTTGGGAAAAAACACACTTTTTTAAATTTTAATGCACTAAAACACACTATATTGCCCAAATGTTTGATGAAATAAAAAAAGATGATCTTAGGCCGAGTACATGGATCGCCTTTGCTCGAGAGCAGGGGGGGACAGGGGTGCTTTTTTTTTTTTCTTTATTATTTTTTTGCTTTTTTATCTTATTTTTAAACTGTTCCTTTCATTTTTTTTAATCATTTTTATTGTTATCTCAGGGAATGTAAATATCCCCTATGATAGCAATAGGTAGTGACAGGTACTCTATTTTGAAAAAATTGGGGTCTATTAGACCCTAGATCTCTCCTCTGCCCTCAAAGCATCTGACCACACCAAGATCGGTGTGATAAAAATGCTTTCCCAAGTTCCCAATGGCGCTGTTTACTACACTAACTTGTAGCTTTAGCTAAACACTGTGCAGAGGTCATACTAAACTAACTTTTAGCTTTAGCTTAACACTGTGAGGAGGACGCACTACACTAACTTATAGCTTTAGCTGAACACTGTGCAGAGGTCACACTAAACTAACTTGTAGCTTTAGCTGAACACTGTAAAGGAGGACGCACTACACTAACGTGTAAATAATTTAGCTGCCTGCGGTAGTGATAGGATCAGGAAAACACCACCAACCTTCTACAGGTAGCTTTAGCTGAACACTGTGCAGAGGTCGCACTACACTAACGTGTAAATAATTTAGCTGCCTGCGGTAGTGATAGGATCAGGAAAACACCACCAACCTTCTACAGGTAGCTTTAGCTGAACACTGTGCAAAGGTTGCACTACACTAACGTGTAAATAACTTAGCTGCCTGCGGTAGTGATAGGATCAGGAAAACACCACCAACCTTCTACAGGTATCTTTAGCTGAACACTGTGCAGAGGTCGCACTACACTAACTTGTAGTTTTAGCTGAACACTGTGAGGAGGACACACTACACTAACTTGTTGCTTTAGCTGAACACTGTGCAGAGGTCGCACTACACTAACTTGTAGTTTTAGCTGAACACTGTGAGGAGGACGCACTACATTAACTTGTAGATTTAGCTGAACACTGTGAGGAGGACGCACTACACTAACTGGTAGCTTTAGCTGAACACTGTGCAGAGGTCATACTACACTAACTTGTAGCTTTAGCTGAACACTGTGCAGAGGTCATACTAAACTAACTTTTAGCTTTAGCTGAACACTGTGAGGAGGACGCACTACACTAACTTGTAGCTTTAGCTGAACACTGTGCAGAGGACACACTAAACTAACTTGTAGCTTTAGCTGAACACTGTGAGGAGGACGCACTACACTAACTTTAAATACCAAAAAGAGAAAGCGGAACTTTAATGAGACATGTCAACGCATAAATATTAATAAATTGGCCAGGCACATATAGAATTGGCCTGTATCCAATATAAGTATAATCCGGATATAAATATTCCATAACCAGGGAAACACTGGGCGTAATCACAAAGGATTTACAGCAATATTTGTATAAAAACATAGTTTAATACTTCATTAGACATAAAGAGAATTGTTAAAAATTAATCAATCAAGGGTATGGTGGGTACAAAGCGTATACAGTTACAGTACAGGTAGTTGTTACATTGTAGGCATCCTTAAGTTGTTAACTCTACGTGTTTCTTGGCTTACAACCAATCATTAGGAGTTCAGATGCATAATAACTAGAAAATAATAAAGCAGCCATTAATCTAATGATTGACATAAACATATCGAGAAAGCAAAAACTACAATAGTACTCACAAGTAAAATGGATAGATGATAAAATGAGAAGGTGGTCCGGCCTGCAAAGTCTCACCCGGGGTTGAGGCAAGGACCAGCCCCCCAGAGGTAAACCCCAAAGGGGAGGAGGCTGCCATCAAGACCAGGACACCCCACACAGTATGGCCCAATGAGAAGGGGGAACCTGGCAAGCGCATGTGGAGTGCTATGGGGGGAGAAAAAGAATTATGAGTGGGAGTGAGAGTAAAGTGAGAAAACCATCCATGAATGAACAGATGAAAGTGACTGGGAGGGTATAGCAAAAAACGTGGAGCACAGGAGGGAAGTGGAGTGATGATGAATAGTGAAGGGAATATGTGTGTAAAGAATGTGAAAGCATGGATGGCTATGAGCAGTGAGGGAGATTACCTGTGATGTGCAAGTGTAGCGTGTGCCGGTCATCCCTATACACGCCGAGACAGCATGTGGAGTGGGCTCGTTAGAGGCCGCCGCCATATACCCCAGGCAGGGTGCGTGTCTCCGCCAGCGTCATGAGGGGACGTCAGTGCGGCGCACAAGGAGGAGGGAAGGTCCACTCCCGATCATCGTGATCTGGGCGGAGTGCCCTCCCCCTGTTGCCATGACTCCCAAAGAGTGGAACAGAGACGCCCGCAGTGCGGCATCGCGAGACGCCGCACCAAGGGCGCAAATGCATGACGCTGATGCGTCAAGGTCACGGCCCGCCCCCACGGTGGTGTAGGGCGGGTGAGGGGCCGTGAACTGGGCGCATCACAACCCCGGGAATGAGACACGACCAGACCAAAGACCAACCTCCCAGTACCTATATTACCAGTGAGTGGTAAAAAACACATAATGGGGTAGTACAAGTGAAAGAGTGGAAAAGTATGCACTGAATTAAATCAGAATCAAAGTTGCATATAATGGTCAGCAAATGTATAGCTGATGAAAAGGAAAAAAGAAGAAAAAGAAGCAGAAAGCTATGATAAATTGGAAAAATAAATAACAAAGATGATACAGTGGGTTCTGGAATATGGTTGGTCAGGTCACGGAAATGGGTGTTTTCCACCCTAAATTGAATTATGCACATAAAGGGGGGTTGTGACCTGTCCATACCAGCATTATGAACGCTGACATGTCTCCATCCCAATTAGTAATACCAAAAAGAGAAAAGAGAAAGCGGGACTTTAATGAGACGTGTCATTGCATAAATATTAATAAATTGGCCAGGCACATATAGAGTTGGCCTGTATCCAATATAAGTATAATCCGGATATAAATATTCTATAACCAGGGAAACACTGGGCGTAATCACAAAGGATTTACAGCAATATTCGTATAAAAACATAGTTTAATACTTCATTAGACATAAAGAGAATTGTTAAAAATTAATCAATCAAGGGTATGGTGGGTACAAAGCGTATACAGTTACAGTACAGGTAGTTGTTACATTGTAGGCATCCTTAAGTTGTTAACTCTACGCGTTTCTTGGCTTACAACCAATCATTAGGAGTTCAGATGCATAATAACTAGAAAATAATAAAGCAGCCATTAATCTAATGATTGACATAAACATATCGAGAAAGCAAAAACTACAATAGTACTCACAAGTAAAATGGATAGATGATAAAATGAGAAGGTGGTCCGGCCTGCAAAGTCTCACCTGGGGTTGAGGCAAGGACCAGCGCCCCAGAGGTAAACCCCAAAGGGGAGGAGGCTGCCATCAAGACCAGGACACCCCACACAGTATGGCCCAATGAGAAGGGGGAACCTGGCAAGCGCATGTGGAGTGCTATGGGGGGAGAAAAAGAATTATGAGTGGGAGTGAGAGTGAAGTGAGAAAACCATCCATGAATGAACAGATGAAAGTGACTGGGAGGGTATAGCAAAAAACGTGGAGCACAGGAGGGAAGTGGAGTGATGATGAATAGTGAAGGGAATATGTGTGTAAAGAATGTGAAAGCATGGATGGCTATGAGCAGTGAGGGAGATTACCTGTGATGTGCAAGTGTAGCGTGTGCCGGTCATCCCTATACACGCCGAGACAGCATGTGGAGTGGGCTCGTTAGAGGCCGCCGCCATATACCCCAGGCAGGGTGCGTGTCTCCGCCAGCGTCATGAGGGGACGTCAGTGCGGCGCACAAGGAGGAGGGAAGGTCCACTCCCGATCATCGTGATCTGGGCGGAGTGCCCTCCCCCTGTTGCCATGACTCCCAAAGAGTGGAACAGAGATGCCCGCAGTGCGGCATCGTGAGACGCCGCACCAAGGGCGCAAACGCATGACGCTGATGCGTCAAAGTCACGGCCCGCCCCCACCGTGGTGTAGGGCGGGTGAGGGGCCGTGAACTGGGCGCATCACAACCCCGGGAATGAGACACGACCAGACCAAAGACCAACCTCCCAGTACCTATATTACCAGTGAGTGGTAAAAAAACACATAATGGGGTAGTACAAGTGAAAGAGTGGAAAAGTATGCACTGAATTAAATCAGAATCAAAGTTGCATATAATGGTCAGCAAATGTATAGCTGATGAAAAGGAAAAAAGAAGAAAAAGAAGCAGAAAGCTATGATAAATTGGAAAAATAAATAACAAAGATGATACAGTGGGTTCTGGAATATGGTTGGTCAGGTCACGGAAATGGGTGTTTTCCACCCTAAATTTAATTATGCACATAAAGGGGGGTTGTGACCTGTCCATACCAGCATTATGAACGCTGACATGTCTCCATCCCAATTAGTAATACCAAAAAGAGAAAAGAGAAAGCGGGACTTTAATGAGACGTGTCAACGCATAAATATTAATAAATTGGCCAGGCACATATAGAGTTGGCCTGTATCCAATATAAGTATAAACCGGATATAAATATTCTATAACCAGGGAAACACTGAGCGTAATCACAAAGGATTTACAGCAATATTCGTATAAAAACATAGTTTAATACTTCATTAGACATAATATTCATCATCACTCCACTTCCCTCCTGTGCTCCACGTTTTTTGCTATACCCTCCCAGTCACTTTCATCTGTTCATTCATGGATGGTTTTCTCACTTCACTCTCACTCCCACTCATAATTCTTTTTCTCCCCCCATAGCACTCCACATGCGCTTGCCAGGTTCCCCCTTCTCATTGGGCCATACTGTGTGGGGTGTCCTGGTCTTGATGGCAGCCTCCTCCCCTTTGGGGTTTACCTCTGGGGCGCTGGTCCTTGCCTCAACCCCGGGTGAGACTTTGCAGGCCGGACCACCTTCTCATTTTATCATCTATCCATTTTACTTGTGAGTACTATTGTAGTTTTTGCTTTCTCGATATGTTTATGTCAATCATTAGATTAATGGCTGCTTTATTATTTTCTAGTTATTATGCATCTGAACTCCTGATGATTGGTTGTAAGCCAAGAAACGCGTAGAGTTAACAACTTAAGGATGCCTACAATGTAACAACTACCTGTACTGTAACTGTATACGCTTTGTACCCACCATACCCTTGATTGATTCATTTTTAACAATTCTCTTTATGTCTAATGAAGTATTAAACTATGTTTTTATACGAATATTGCTGTAAATCCTTTGTGATTACGCCCAGTGTTTCCCTGGTTATAGAATATTTATATCCGGATTATACTTATATTGGATACTTGCCAATTCTATATGTGCCTGGCCAATTTATTAATATTTATGCAATGACACATCTCATTAAAGTCCCGCTTTCTCTTTTCTCTTTTTGGTATTACTAATTGGGATGGAGACATGTCAGCGTTCATAATGCTGGTATGGACAGGTCACAACCCCCCCTTTATGTGCACTAACTGTAAATAGTCTAGCTGCCTGACTGTGGTACTAATAGGATCAAAAGAAAAACAGCAATTTTCTTCAGGTAGCTGTAAATACTGTAACAACACAATCCTGCCTGTCAGTAGCAGGGGCGGATCCAGAGTCTAGTCTCGGGAGGGGCACTGCCAGAAAATATGTTTTTTGGGGGGAATTTCTCAGGGAAATGGCTGGTGTTGGCACTTCAATCATCACAGCACCATGGTTGTTATGGTGTCAGGATGATTGAAGCACATTTTTTCTATTATTACATTGTTATATAAAATGAAATAGTTCAACTCACCATAATGCAGAATCAGTGGGAGCCCCAAATGTGTCACTTGCCACGTTGCCTGCCACCAGATGCGGATTGTCACTTGCCACTTCACCTGCCACACATTTCAGATTGTCACTTGCCATGTCACCTGCCCCCAGATGTGGATTGTCACTTTCCTGCTACAATTGTCACTTGCCACATCGCCTGCCACCAGATGCAGATTGTCACCTTGCCACGTCACCTGCCACACATTGCGGATTGTCACTTGCCACATCCCCTGTCACACATTGCGGATTGTCACTTTCCATGTCACCTGCCCCCAGATGCAGATTGTCACTTGGCTGCTACAATTGTCACTTGCCATGTCACCTGCCACCAGATGCGGTTTGTCACTTGCCACGTCACCTGCCACCAGATGCGGATTGTCACTTGCCACGTCACCTGCCCCCAGATGCAGATTGTCACTTGGCTGCTACAATTGTCACTTGCCATGTCACCTGCCACCAGATGCGGTTTGTCACTTGCCACGTCACCTGCCCCCAGATGCAGATTGTCACTTGGCTGCTACAATTGTCACTTGCCATGTCACCTGCCACCAGATGCGGTTTGTCACTTGCCACGTCACCTGCCACCAGATGCGGATTGTCACTTGCCACGTCACCTTGCCACCAGATGCGGATTGTCACTTGCCACCAGATGCAGATTGTCACCTTGCCACGTCACCTGCCACACATTGCGGATTGTCACTTGCCACATCCCCTGTCACACATTGCGGATTGTCACTTTCCACGTCACCTGCCCCCAGATGCAGATTGTCACTTGGCTGCTACAATTGTCACTTGCTATGTCACCTGCCACCAGATGCGGTTTGTCACTTGCCACGTCACCTGCCACCAGATGCGGATTGTCACTTGCCACGTCACCTGCCACCAGATGTGGATTGTCACTTGCCACGTCACCTTGCCACCAGATGCGGATTGTCACTTGCCACCAGATGCGGATTGTCACTTGCCACGTCACCTTGCCACCAGATGCGGATTGTCACGTCGCATGCCACACATTGCGGATTGTCACTTGCCACGTCGCCTGCCACCAGATGAAGATTGTCACTTGCCACGTCACCTGCCACCAGATGCGGATTGTCACTTGCCACGTCACCTTGCCACCAGATGTGGATTGTCACTTGCCACGTCACCTTGCCACCAGATGCGGATTGTCACGTCACATGCCACACATTGCGGATTGTCACTTGCCATGTCGCCTGCCACCAGTTGCAGATTGTCACTTGCCACGTCACCTGCCACCAGATGTGGATTGTCACTTGCCACGTCACCTTGCCACCAGATGCGGATTGTCACGTCACATGCCACACATTGCGGATTGTCACTTGCCATGTCGCCTGCCACCAGTTGCAGATTGTCACTTGCCACATCATCTGCCACACGTTGCGGATTGTCACTTGCCTGCTACAGCTACAATTGTCACTTTCTGTTTCCCAGAGGGTGAGGCAGCAGATTACCAGTCAGGCAGCAGAAAGATGATGTAATCTCTCTGCTGCCTGTAGCTACCTGCACAGTGAGGGGGGAACTGCAGGGATGATGTCATCTCTCTGCTCCCCGCCCGCCGGCTCCCTGACTGGCCAGCAGCCTGGCCGCTCTCTAAATGTCACCAGCGGCCAGCCCGGCCGTCCGCTCTTATCCGCCCACCCCACTGTCAGGCTTAGACTGTCACCAGCCCCCCCCGGCCGTCCGCTCTCTCACCCGCCCACTGTCAGTCACTGTCAGACTAGAATATAATAGAAACAAATAGAAAAGAATAACATAGAAAATAACCATCTTCTGAAATTTGAATTTCAAATAGAATAAATGTAAATTTGAATACATAGCCAAAGAATAGAATAGACAAAAAAGAATAAAATAGAAAAAAAGAATAGAATATAATATAATAGAAAAGAAAAAAAAAGAATAGAAAGAATATAACCATTTCCCAAAATTCAAATAGACTCCATTTTGATTTTGAATAGAAAAGAATAGATCAGAATAGAATAGAAAATAACAGAATAGTATAGAAAAAGCAGAATAGAATAGAAAGAATATAACCATCTACCACAATTTGAATTTTGAATAGAATTTGAATTGAATAGTATAGAATAGAAAAGTATAGAATAGAAAAAAAATAATAGAATAAAATAAACAGAATCAATTTCAATTTGAGTAAAATATAAAATAATAGAGTAGAATAGAATAGAAAAATAACACAATAGTATAGAAAAAAAGAACATAATAGTATAGAATAGAATGAATATAACCATCTTCCTATTCTAATCTATTATTTTCTATTCTGTTCAAATTCAAATTGATTCTATTAGAATTTGGGGAAATGGTTAAATTCTTTCTATTCCATTGTTTTTTTTAATTGTATTCTTTTTCTGTTTATTCTATTCTATTATTTTATTTTCTATTCTATTCTATCCTTTTCTATTCTATTATTTTCTTTTCAAACTAAATCGGAAATTTACATTTTGGAAGATGGTTTTATTATTTCTATTGTATTCTACTCTTTTCTTTTCTATTCAAATTCAAATTGATTCTATTTGAATTTTGGAAAATTGTTATATTATTTCTATTCTATTTTATTCTACTCTATTGTTTTTTAATTCTATTATTTTCTATTCTATTTGAATTTCAGAAGATGGTTATAATCTTTATATTTAATTATATTCTTTTTTTTATTCTAGTCTATTCCATTCTATTCTATTCTATTCATTTCCATTCTGTTCTTTTATTTTCTATCATATTTTGTTCTGTTTTACTTTATTATATTCTATTATTTTATTTTCTATTCTATTCTCTTTTTTTCTATTCTATTGCTTTATTTTCTATTCTATTTTATTTTCTTTGGAAATAGGAAAACAATTCGAATTTGAAAACTTTTCAAATTCTAAAACTTTTTGAATCCATCTGAATTTGAATTAGAAAATTAAAATCGATTTGAATATGAACAAAGCGAATTCCGAAAATGAATTAAATGAATTAAACAAATTTAACTAAACAAATTTTATGTAAATAACAAATCGAAACAAAACAAATGTTTCCGTTCTTCACATGTCCCCCCCCGGGCCTCTCCCAGCGTCACGCTGGCATGGTAGATAGTGGGAGGCGTCCGCCGCCAAGAAATTGGCGCCAAAAACCACCCCCCCACACATGAATCAGCCAAGATGGCGGAAAGCACGCCAGCACAGTGACTCAGAAGAATGACGTCACACGTGTGGGCCTCATGTGCCACACCCAGAGGGCGGACAAGAAGGGATAGGGGGCGGGGCCTGGTGCACATCGCAGCTCCTGGGTACTAAACAACAAGCCCCTCCCACTGATCCAGATGTTGGATTTTTTATTCATTAGTCTCATGAGATTCCAGATGGATCTACATCAATGTGTGTTATATGAGGAGGGAGGGGAGTGTACACTGTGACCTGACTGGGATCTGTATTCTGTCTGTACAGGAAATGTTCGGGAGGAAATATTCACCCGGCCGGGATCTGACCTTCTCCTCCCCATCAGACATCATCTCACCCTCAACCATACAGATAGAGGGAGATGTGATCATATTGAATGGTTATATGAAGACCCAACCAGAGATAATTACACCACAATATTTATACACAAGGGATGTACACTGATATATGAGGACGTACTCTTCTCCAATACAAGATTATCAGAGAATGGAAGTCTGATCATATCCAATGTGACTCTGGAGAATGACGGGATATACAGTGTGATTATATACAACTCTACAGGAGACCATATACAGACAGATGATTACATTGTCCATGTAGAAGGTAAGTCCATCCAACCCCCACCCCCAGTCCTAGCAGTGTCCTCCCCGCTCCATGTCTTTATATACATCGTCCATGTAGAAGGTAAGTCCATCCAACCCCCACCCCCAGTCCTAGCAGTGTCCTCCCCGCTCCGTGTCTTTATATACACCGTCCATGTAGAAGGTAAGTCCACCCAACCCCCACCCCCAGTCCTAGCAGTGTCCTCCCCGCTCCGTGTCTTTATATACACCGTCCATGTAGAAGGTAAGTCCATCCAACCCCCACCCCCAGTCCTAGCAGTGTCCTCCCCGCTCCATGTCTTTATATACACCGTCCATGTAGAAGGTAAGTCCATCCAACCCCCACCCCCAGTCCTAGCAGTGTCCTCCCCGCTCCGTGTCTTTATATACACCGTCCATGTGGAAGATAAGTCCATCCAACCCCCACCCCCAGTCCTAGCAGTGTCCTCCCCGTGTCTTTCTATCCATACATTATATAGTAGAAGATCTGGGAGAGACGTATGTACAATGTCCTCTGATTACTGCCCCATCCTCACCATTCCCTGTGGATTAACATCTGCAGTGCTCAGCCCTCCTGAAGCTGCTGTGATCTGAACTGTGCTGTGCCTTCTGCTCGGGGTCCCCATGTGGTAGATGCTTTATCAGTAAATAAAAGTTGTGTGGGGTGACAACCCTGATGGGGGTCACATGACAGAAGAAAATGGGTGTAATGTTAGTGGGGGAATTTAGTGTTTGGGGGAGGGGTGCACACAGACACAATCTATCTCCTCCAGTCTCCAGGAAGATGTCTACACACCTGATTATAGGTAAGGGTGGGGGAGGGGCATGCTGTGTATATATTGGATCTGATCAATGGAAATGATTGTCTCTCTCAGTTCCAGTATCGGTTCCGCTCCTCCATGTCTCATGTCTCCAGGATGGCAGCGCTGAGATCTCCTGCAGGGTGGAGGAGGGGACTAAGCCGAATATCAGTCTATCTGTGATTGGAGGATCCCAGGAAAGATATTCTGCATCCACCAATAACATTACAGCCATTGTGGAGTCACTGGGGCCCTGGAACATCACCTGTACTGTGAAGAATGGGGTCAGCCGGTCGGAGGAGAGCAAAGCCGGGGTCACCTGTCCAGGTGAGGAGACATCAGAAGTGGATGGAGAAATGTATGTAGACGACAATATAAAGGGATTTTCTTCTAAGAGAATAGGTGTAGTTACCCCCCTTTCCAAGTCACCCTTTGTCTCCGTCCCCTTCCCACCTCTCAGTTTTAGAGAATACAGAACCATTCATTATGGGATGCCATGTAATTTGTATGAATTTTAATTATAATCCCATCAACAATAGACAATTGTATCCCATCAATAGATCCCCAAATAGCACTATACCCCTCCCGGCAACAGTAGATTCCCCCAGCAATAATAGACCCCTCCTAACATCAATAGATTTCTCAGCAACAATAGACTCCCAAGTAACTATAGATCCACCCCAGAAACAATAGACCTTCTCCGGCTACAACTGATCTCCCAGCAGCCAGCAACAGTAGATCCCTCCCAGCAACATAAGACCCCACAGCAACAATAGATCCCCCATTAGCAACAATAAACCTCCCAGCTACAACAGACCCGCCCAATAGATCCGCACAATAGATCCCCCGTGACAATAGATCTCCCAGCAGACAGCAACAATAGACCCTCCAGCACACCCCAGCATCCCTTCCATTACACACATTCAGTACTGGAGGTGCGTAACTGCGTTCCCCCTGAATAAAAGTCCTGAAAATATATATTTTTCTAATCAACCCCCCGTCTCCACTCATGTTTGAAATTCTGTTTTTTTTTAAGTTTAAGGTCATTAAGTTATCTGTAGAGAAAGTAAATTTTTAAATTGTACTTCGAGTCTCCTTATGGATTGTTTTAGGAAAAGGAAGAAGCTACTGAAATTAGACCTGAGGTGTGCCGTGGTCACGTGGTCAGTATGCCTAAAAGGGGGCATACCCAAGTATAATTAAAAAGGAAAGTAAAAGAAAGAAGGGGAATGGATGGGTGGGATACATGAGCCAACATCGACATGGAAGGAGGGACAGAAGGGAGGCTTTATGCAGCCCGACTCCTCCCACAAACACAGGCTGACTTGCGGTCAGCCTTACACTTGTACTCAGAGTCTCCTTATGGATTGTTTTAGGAAAAGGAAGAAGCTTTGGAAAATTGACCTGGGGTGTGTCGTGGTCACGTGGTCAGTATGCCAAAAAGGGGGCAAAAATAAAGACAGTGTGAAGAAGCTATCGAAAATGTATTACAAAACTGAAACTTAACAATCAATCAGTCAAAACATCAACGCCTGTGACATCTCGACCAGAGAATCTGGGATATATCTAGAGAAGCAAGATGACTTCCATCTACCTAACTTTTTGATCGCATGAACCGGGACCCCTTGGCAAGAGGCTGCGGAAGCTGCCCCAATTCTGAAAGAATGGCCCGAATACGCCTTGGGGACCAAAACCAAATTGGCCAGAAGGGTGCGGAAATGATGCACGAACTGAGCTGTATAGAGGGGAGAACTAGGGAAAGGCAATAGTGGACTGTCCCTAGGCCTGTTCGCTGTTGCCCTTACAAGCTGGTCTAAGACCAAAACCGAGCACCATGCATTGTTGGTCTTGAAGAACCTAATGACGGTGCCGACTCCCAGCTTCTGCGTATTGCAAGTATGCAGACGCAACTGAAAGTAGTCAGGGAACCTGACTAACTGATTGGCCAAAAGAATACGGGATCCTAGCCCAGAAAAGGTAAACTCCCCAGGCCTCAAGAAACCATAAAATGCCAGATACATAGCTGATTTAAGCACTAAGCTAGGCAGCAATCCAAGGGGGGACCTGGCAAGTGAATCCAACATGCCCCGGAATATCAGCCCCGTGATGGGCAGTCTGCTAGCTACAGCAGGAGGGCTACTCTTCTGAATGCCTTTGAGGATAGCTTTAATGGGGTGTGCTGAAAAAATGGATGGCCTGCTGGGGTCCCGTAAGGACAAAATGTGCTGATTGCCTGCTAAATATGTCCTAGTGGTGCCATGGGCCAGCTTAAGCTGAGAGTGGCAAAAGGCAGTGAACGCTAGTAAATCCTGAATGCTGTAGCCATCAACTTTAGGGTACCGAGCCTGGAAGGTCTGGAAAACATTCCAGGCTGTGACGTACACCTTCCTGGTGTTCACTGACAATGACTTGTCAATCAAAGCTGCCGTGACAGCCAAGTGGGTATCTAGTCCATCATTAATTGAAGAAAGTGTGGGGCTGGAGTGGCGCTAGCGTCAGCGTCTGGGACCTGCTGGAAAAACAGTGAGTAATTAAACTGGGACAGTGCATCTGTCGCTACATTGTCTACACCATTGATGAATCTGCAGTGTATGTGGAAGTTAAATCGGAGGGAGAGCCAAATGAGCCTACGTACAAAAGACATTATGAGTAAAGACCTAGATCTGCTCTAGTTGACGATCTCTGCAGTGGCTTGATTATCTGTGGAAAAAAACACAGTCTGACCTGCCCACAAATGACCCCACACCTGTGCTGCCGCAACAATGGGGTCGATTTTGAACAAGGCTGACATCTCTGTGAACCCTGGAATAGACAAAACCTCGTCTGGCCAAGGCCCCGCCAGCCAGTGTGAGCCACAAAAAAATCGCATAGCCCTTTGTGGCCACTGCATCTGAAAAAACCTGAGGGGAAAACCCTGACACTGCAGGGATAAACATGGTAACACCATTCCAATGTTGCAGGAACTCATCCCACATGTGTAGATCTGACCAAGCAGAAGGGTCTAACCTGACACAAGAATCAGAGTCGGGAGCTAAAGGTAACAAAGACAATAACCTAGAAATTAAAGACCTCCCCTGGGGTATGATCCTCATCATGAAATTCAGCATTCCCAGCAGAGACTGTAATTCAACCCTGGTACAAACTTGGGAGATCAAGAACGCATGTATGCAATCTCTGATCCTTACCAATTTGTCAGGCCATGGGCATATGTAGAATTACAACCCCAAAATACATTCTGCTGCTTCTCCTGAGTATGGGGATACCACATGTGTGGGACTTTTTATTAGCCTAGCCGCGTACGGGGCCCTGAAAACCAAGCACCGCCTTTAGGATTTCAAAGGTCGTAAAGTTTTGATTTCACTCCTCACTACCTATCACAGTTTTGAAGGCCATAAAATGCCCAGATGGCACAAACCCCCCCAAATGACCCCATTTTGGAAAGTAGACACCCCAAGCTATTTGCTGAGAGGCATGTTGAGTCCATGGAATATTTTATATTTTGACACAAGTTGCGGGAATGTGACAAATTTTTTTTTTGCACAAAGTTGTCACTAAATGATATATTGCTCAAACATGCCATGGGCATATGTGGAATTACACCCCAAAATACATTCTGCTGCTTCTCCTGAGTATAGGGATACCACATGTGTGGGACTTTTTGGGAGCCTAGCTGCATACAGGGCCCCGAAAACCAATCACTGCCTTCAGGATTTCTAAGGGTGTAAATTTTTGATTCACTCCTCACTACCTATCACAGTTTCGAAGGCCATAAAATGCCAAGATAGCACAACCCCCCCCAAATGACCCCATTTTTTAAAGTAGACACCCCAAGCTATTTGCTGAGAGGCATGATGAGTATTTTGCAGCTCTCATTTGTTTTTGAAAATGAAGAAAGACAAGAAAAACTTTTTTTTTCTTTTTTCAATTTTAAAAACTTTGTGACAAAAAGTGAGGTCTGCAAAATACTCACTATACCTCTCATCAAATAGCTTGGGGTGTCTACTTTCCAAAATAGTGTCATTTGGGGGGGGGGGGTTGTGCCACCTGGGCATTCCATGGCCTCCGAAACTGTGATAGGCAGTGAAAAGTGAAATCAAAAATTTACGCCCTTAAAAAGCCTGTAGGAGGTGCTTGGTTTTCGGGGTCCCCTATGCGGTTAGGCTCCCAAAAAGTCTCACACATGTGGTATCCCCATACTCAAGAGAAGCAGCAGAATGTATTTTGGGGTTGCAATTCTACATATACCCATGGCCTGTGTGAGCAATATATCATTTAGTGACAACTTTGTGACTTCCATCTACCTAACTTTTTGATCGCATGAACCGGGACCCCTTGGCAAGAGGCTGCGGAAGCTGCCCCAATTCTGAAAGAATGGCCCGAATACGCCTTGGGGTCCAAAACCAAATTGGCCAGAAGGGTGCGGAAATGATGCACGAACTGAGCTGTAGAGAGGGGAGCACTAGGGAAAGGCAATAGTGGACTGTCCCTAGGCCTGTCCGCTGTTGCCCTTACAAGCTGGTCTAAGACCAAAACCGAGCACCATGCATTGTTGGTCTTGAAGAATCTAATGACGGTGCCGACTCACAGCTTCTGCGTATTGCAAGTATGCAGACGCAACTGAAAGTAGTCAGGGAACCTGACTAACTGATTGCCCAAAAGAATACGGGATCCTAGCCCAGAAAAGGTAAACTCCCCAGGCCTCAAGAAACCATGAAATGCCAGATACATAGCTGCTTTAAGCACTAAGCTAGGCAGCAACCCAAGGGGGGACCTGGCAAGTGAATCCAACATGCCCCGGAATATCTGCCCCGTGATGGGCAGTCTGCTAGCTACAGCAGGAGGGATACTCTTCTGAATGCCTTTGAGGATAGCTTTAATGGGGTGTGCTGAAAAAAGGGATGGCCTGCTGGGGTCCCGTAAGGACAAAATGTGCTGATTGCCTGCTAAATATGTCCTAGTGGTGCCATGGGCCAGCTTAAGCTGAGAGTGGCAAAAGGCAGTGAACGCTAGTAAATCCTGAATGCTGTAGCCATCAACTTTAGGGTACCGAGCCTGGAAGGTCTGGAAAACATTCCAGGCTGTGACGTACACCTTCCTGGTGTTCACTGACAATGACTTGTCAATCAAAGCTGCCGTGACAGCCAAGTGGGTATCTAGTCCATCATTAATTGAAGAAAGTGTGGGGCTGCAGTGGCGCTAGCGTCAGCGTCTGGGACCTGCTGGAAAAACAGTGAGTATTTAAACCGGGACAGTGCATCTGCCGCTACATTGTCTACACCATTGATGAATCTGCAGTGTATGTGGAAGTTAAATCGGAGGGAGAGTCAAATGAGCCTACGTACAAAAGACATTATGAGTAAAGACCTAAATCTGCTCTAGTTGACGATCTCTGCCGTGGCTTGATTATCTGTGGAAAAAAACACAGTCTGACCTGCCCACAAATGACCCCACACCTGTGCTGCCGCAACAATGGGGTCGATTTTGAACAAGGCTGACATCTCTGTGAACCCTGGAATAGACAAAACCTCGTCTGGCCAAGGCCCCGCCAGCCAGTGTGAACCACAAAAAAGTCGCATAGCCCTTTGTGGCCGCTGCATCTGAAAAAACCTGAGGGGAAAACCCTGACACTGCAGGGATAAACATGGTAACACCATTCCAATGTTGCAGGAACTCATCCCACATGTGTAGATCTGACCGAGCAGAAGGGTCTAACCTGACACAAGAATCAGAGTCGGGAGCTAAAGGTAACAAAGACAATAACCCAGAAATTAAAGACCTCCCCTGGGGTATGATCCTCATCACGAAATTCAGCATTCCCAGCAGAGACTGTAATTCAACCCTGGTACAAACTTGGGAGATCAAGAACGCATGTATGCAATCTCTGATCCTTACCAATTTGTCTGCGGGAAGACTGGCCTGCATGGACTTGGTATCAAGCACGATCCCCAGGAAGGTGAGTCTAGTAACTGGGCCTTCTATTTTCTTGACTGCCGGTGGGATGTCTAAGGCCGCAAAAACTGATGTCAGTTTTTGAAGGTCGGAGGGGGCCTGACCACTACTCTCAATGAGGAGAAAATCGTCCAAATAGTGGATCACTTCCTGACAACTTTCTGTGTGTGTGCAAAGCAATCAAACAGCCAGGGACTACTCTTGGAGCCAAAGGTGAGTTTGGTGGCAAAATAATAAAACCCCCTCCACTTAATACCATGCCATTGCCGGAGTAATGGCAGAATTGGGAGAAGTTTAAAGGCGTCTGCGATGTCAGCTTTGGACAGCCAAGCGCCCTCACCTGCCTCATTGATACTCTGAATTGCTTGATCCACAGATGCATATTTAAGTGATGAACTCCTCAGATGGTATTAACGAGTTAAGGCTAGGCACCTGCAAACAATGAGGGGCTGACAAATCATAAATTAACCTTCATTTATTGGAAAATTTCCCTTTGATAAGGCCCAAGGGGTTGATCCTCCAAACCTGGAATGGGGATGTTGGGAAAGGACCACTAACAAAACCCTTCCTGAGTTCAAATTGTAGTAACTCATCTACCGACTCTACATCTGTGGCAGATGACCTCAGATTCCTACACTCAAAAGTGCCTGTTGGTAAGGAAACAAACCCAGTGTGGAATCCCCCCTTGAAACGTTCCACCAAAAATTTGCTCAACCATGGTAATGGATTGGAGGCTAAGCAAGCCTGTAAAAAAGGCACATTGTTGCGGCTTATTCACATGGACTTGTTCTGGTTTCTCAGTAAACAGGCTGACTTGGGGTGAGCCCTGAAACAACTGGTACAGATGTGTAACAGATGGCATTGGCTGTAAGTGCATGAACAAGGTTAAAATTATTGCAGATTTGAGTTGTCCCCAGAAAATAAATGGGCTGGCCCAATTTGTCACAAGGTGCCGGATTGACTGGGGTCAGGAGGGCAGTGCCTGAACCCCTGGACGTCCCTGGTAGCGGGGGGAGTTCTGAATTGGGGCACCTGTAAGCGGTGTGAGTGGATGATTGACAAGTAGCACAAACTGGTGACCTAAGCCCAGCAAAATGCCGGCAAAACAACTCAGTGTCTATGTTACTCCACACCGTCACAACTTGGAATTGAGCAAAACAGGCAGCGGCCTTGGCCAAAAATGAGCGGTAATAGTCAAAGAAATGTGACCCCCCATACTTCTGTCCTAACTTTACCACTGTGTAAAGGTAATGGTCCAGCTCTTCCCTCCTGAGCGGACTCACTGAGCAAATGATGTCTCTGTATAAGCTAAAGGCCAGGGCAAACTCTGGGATAGAAAGTTTGCGGCTGAGCCTATGATCCCTATTCTTAACCACCACCGAAACATCGCCACAAGCGTATGACCTATTATTGGCAACATCATGGGCAGCTATCAATAGTGATGCAAAATTAACATCTTTGCCCTCCAGTATGTCCTTCCTGATGTTAACGTGAATAAAATGAGCCGGGGTAATGGGAGGAACACCCATACTATTAGCTGGGCCTATGGGTACGGGGCTTGGTACCAAGGTGGTCCCGGGACCTGCAGATGTCCCTAGAGTGGCAGATAGTCCTGACACTGGGCTTGGCTGAGCCTCCAACACCTCCACCCTTGCACGCAATTCTTGGCAGGAAGAGACCAGGGAACTCAGGGTAGCGTGGATTTGAGAAAGGGATGAAGCGAAGCGATGAAGGTCCGAAGTGTAACTTGCTCCGTGCTAGAGCCTGAAGTACAGGGAAACAGTAGTCTGAACAGCACAGCCTTGTGCGCTGAAGCCGGATATGAAATACCCCTGCGCTGCAGTTCAGCCATGAGTCTAGGGACGGTCCAGGTTCTTAAGGAGGGTGTGCCACCACGTTCCGAACCCGTATCCGGAGAAGTGGGGATGGATGCAAAGTCCTCGATGTCCGCAGCCTGTGACATGACCTGCATAAAACCAAGAACAACGTTGTAAGTCAAGAAAAATCATCAACCATACCTATCACTTACCTTGGACCAACCTGGCTGCCCCTCCCCCCCCCCGTAAAATGACAAAGGAACATTAAAACAGGACTGAAAATGTGTCAGGCTCATGAATTTACCAGGCCAGGTTACCTGAGGCGTAATCAGGCAAATTAACCACTTCAGCCCCGGAAGGGTTTACCCCCTTCCTGACCAGAGCACTTTTTACAATTTGGCACTGCGTCTCTTTAACTGCTAATTGCGTGGTCATGCAATGCTGTACCCAAACTAAATTTGCGTCCTTTTCATCCCACAAATAGAGCTTTCTTTTGACGGTATTTGATCACCTCTGCCATTTTTATTTTTTGCGCTATAAACGGAAAAAGACCGAAAATTTTGAAAAAAAAAATATTTTCTACTTTTTGTTATAAAAAAATCCAATAAACTCAATTTTAGTCATACATTTGGACAAAAATGTATTCGGCCACTTGTCTTTGGTAAAAAAAATGTCAATAAGCGTATATTTATTGGTTTGCGCAAAAGTTATAGCGTCTACAAACTAGGGTACATTTTCTGGAGTTTACACAGCTTTTAGTTTATGACTGCCTATGTTATTTCTTGAGGTGCTAAAATGGCAGGGCAGTACAACCCCCCCCCTCAAAGACCCCATTTTGGAAAGTAGACACCCCAAGGAAATTGCTGAGAGGCATGTTGAGCCCATTGTATAATAATTTTTTTTGTCCCAAGTGATTGAATAACGACAAAAAAAAAAAAATACAAAAAGTTGTCACTAAATGATATATTGCTCACACAGGCCATGGACATATACATTTAGCTGCTTCTCCTGAGTATGGGGATACCACATGTGTGGGTCTTTTTGGGAGCCTAGCCGCGTACGGGGCCCCAAAACCAATCACCACCTTCAGGATTTCTAAGGGCGTAAATTTTTGATTTCACTCCTCACTACCTATCACAGTTTTGAAGGCAATAAAATGCCAAGATGGCACAAAACCCTCCCAAATGACCCCAATTTGGAAAGTAGATGCCCCAAGCTATTTGCTGAGAGGCATGTTGAGTCCATGGAATATGTTATATTTTGCCACAAGTTGCAGGAAAATGACAACCTTTATTTTTTTTTTGCACAAAGTTGTCACTAAATGATATATTGCTCACACAGGCCATGGGCATATGTAGAATTGCAACCCCAAAATACATTCTGCTGCTTCTCCTGAGTATGGGGATACCACATGTGTGGGACTTTTTAGGAGCCTAGCCGCGTACGGGGCCCTGAAAACCAAGCACCGCCTTTAGGATTTCAAAGGGCGTAAAGTTTTGATTTCACTCCTCACTACCTATCACAGTTTTGAAGGCCATAAAATGCCCAGATGGCACAAACCCCCCCAAATGACCCCATTTTGGAAAGTAGACACCCAAGCTATTTGCTGAGAGGCATGTTGAGTCCATGGAATATTTTATATTTTGACACAAGTTGCGGGAATGTGACAAATTTTTTTTTTGCACAAAGTTGTCACTAAATGATATATTGCTCAAACATGCCATGGGCATATGTGGAATTACACCCCAAAATACATTCTGCTGCTTCTCCTGAGTATAGGGATACCACATGTGTGGGACTTTTTGGGAGCCTAGCTGCATACAGGGCCCCGAAAACCAATCACTGCCTTCAGGATTTCTAAGGGTGTAAATTTTTGATTCACTCCTCACTACCTATCACAGTTTCGAAGGCCATAAAATGCCAAGATAGCACAACCCCCCCCAAATGACCCCATTTTTTAAAGTAGACACCCCAAGCTATTTGCTGAGAGGCATGATGAGTATTTTGCAGCTCTCATTTGTTTTTGAAAATGAAGAAAGACAAGAAAAACTTTTTTTTTCTTTTTTCAATTTTAAAAACTTTGTGACAAAAAGTGAGGTCTGCAAAATACTCACTATACCTCTCATCAAATAGCTTGGGGTGTCTACTTTCCAAAATAGGGTCATTTGGGGGGGGGGATTTTTGCCACCTGGGAATCCATTGCCTCCGAAACTGTGATAGGCAGTGAAAAGTGAAATCAAAAATTTACGCCCTTAAAAAGCCTGTAGGAGGTGCTTGGTTTTCGGGGTCCCCTATGCGGTTAGGCTCCCAAAAAGTCTCACACATGTGGTATCCCTGTACTCAGGAGAAGCAACAGAATGTATTTTGGGGTGTAATTTCACATATTCCCATGGCATGTTTGAGCAATATATCATTTAGTGACAACTTTGTGCAAAAAAAAAAAAGTTGTCATTTTCCCGCAACTTGTGTCACAATATAAAATATTCCATGGACTAGACATGCCTCTCAGCAAATAGCTTGGGGTGTCTACTTTCCAAAATAGGTAATTTGGGGGGGGGGTTTGAACTGTCCTGGCATTTTATGCACAGCATTTAGAAGCTTATGTCATACATTACCCACTCTTCTAACCATTTGAAGACAAAGCCCTTTCTGACACTTTTTGTTTACATGAAAAAATAATTTTTTATTGCAAGAAAATTACTTTGAACCCCCAAACATTATATATTTGTTTAAAGCAAATGCCCTACAGATTAAAATGGTGGGTGTTTCATTTTTTTTTTATCACACAGTATTTGCACAGCGATTTTTCAAACGCATTTTTTGGGGAAAAAACACACTTTTTTAAATTTTAATGCACTAAAACACACTATATTGCCCAAATGTTTGATAAAATAAAAAAAGATGATCTTAGGCCGAGTACATGGATCGCCTTTGCACAAGAGCAGGGGGGGACAGGGGTGCTTTTTTTTTTTCTTTATTATTTTTTTGCTTTTTTATCTTATTTTTAAACTGTTCCTTTCATTTTTTTTAATCATTTTTATTGTTATCTCAGGGAATGTAAATATCCCCTATGATAGCAATAGGTAGTGACAGGTATTCTTTTTTGAAAAAAATGGGGTCTATTAGACCCTAGATCTCTCCTCTGCCCTCAAAGCATCTGACCACACCAAGATCGGTGTGATAAAAATGCTTTCCCAAGTTCCCAATGGCGCTGTTTACTACACTAACTTGTAGCTTTAGCTGAACACTGTGCAGAGGTCATACTAAACTAACTTTTAGCTTTAGCTTAACACTATGAGGAGGACACACTACACTAACATGTAGCTTTAGCTGAACACTGTGCAGAGGTCACACTAAACTAACTTGTAGCTTTAGCTGAACACTGTGAGGAGGACGCACTACACTAACGTGTAAATAATTTAGCTGCCTGCGGTAGTGATAGGATCAGGAAAACACCACCAACCTTCTACAGGTAGCTTTAGCTGAACACTGTGCAGAGGTCGCACTACACTAACGTGTAAATAATGTAGCTGCCTGCGGTAGTGATAGGATCAGGAAAACACCACCAACCTTCTACAGGTAGCTTTAGCTGAACACTGTGCAAAGGTCGCACTACACTAACATGTAAATAACTTAGCTGCCTGTGGTAGTGATAGGATCAGGAAAACACCACCAACCTTCTATAGGTAGCTTTAGCTGAACACTGTGCAGAGGTCGCACTACACTAACTTGTAGCTTTAGCTGAACACTGTGCAGAGGTCGCATTACGCTAACTTGTAGTTTTAGCTGAACACTGTGAGGAGGACGCACTACACTAACTTGTAGCTTTAGCTGAACACTGTGCAGAGGTCGCACTACACTAACTTGTAGTTTTAGCTGAACACTGTGAGGAAGACGCACTACACTAACTTGTAGATTTAGCTGAACACTGTGAGGAGGACGCACTACACTAACTGGTAGCTTTAGCTGAACACTGCGCAGAGGTCGTACTTCACTAACTTGTAGCTTTAACTGAACACTGTGCAGAGGTCATACTAAACTAACTTTTAGCTTTAGCTGAACACTGTGCAGAGGTCATACTAAACTAACTTTTAGCTTTAGCTGAACACTGTGCAGAGGTCATACTAAACTAACTTTTAGCATTAGCTGAACACTGTGAGGAGGACGCACTACACTAACTGTAAATAGTCTAGCTGCCTGACTGTGGTACTAATAGGATCAAAAGAACACCAGCAATTTTCTTCAGGTAGCTGTAAATACTGTAACAACACAATCCTGCCTGTCAGTAGGAGGATAACAGGAACGGATCTAGCTAAACTGAATACAGTGTATATATATATATATATATATATATATATATATATATATATATATATATATATATATATATACACACAACACCTGGGATGCATATATATACACAATACACTAAGTGCAGCTAACTGACTGACTGTCCTGCCTAATCTATCTAACTTAAATCAAATGACACTGTCTCTCTCTGTCTCTGTCTATCTCTCTCTCTCAAGCCGGAACACACTACACAGGGCTGCCGTGTACGCGGCCTTACATAGTGTTGGGCATGTTCTAAACACCCTGAGCCATAATTGGCCAAAGCCACCCTGGCTTTGGCCAATTACAGCTCTCTCTACCGACGGCGCTGTGATTGGCCAACACGAATTTGGCACGAATGGCCCACATCATTTGCAATTCAGCGAACGATTGAACAGCCGATGTTCGAGTCGAACATGGGTTTGACTCGAACACGAAGCTCATCCCTACTATCTAACTTAAATCAAATGACACTGTCTCTCTGTCTCTGTCTCTCAACACCGGAACACACTACACAGGACCGCTGTGCAGTCGGCCTTATATAGTGTGGGGCGTGTACTAAACCCCCTGAGCCATAATTGGCCAAAGCCACCCTGGCTTTGGCCAATTACAGCTCTTTCTACAAACGGCGCTGTGATTGGCCAAGCATGTGGATCATAGTGCTTGCTTGGCCAATCATCAGCCAGCAATGCACTGCGATGCCGCAGTGAATTATGGGCCGCGACACGCTACACAAATTTGGCACGAACGGCCCATATCATTCGCAATTTGATGAACGGGTGAACAGACAATGTTCGAGTCGAACATGGGTTCGACTCGAACACGAAGCTCATCCCTAGTGCTAAGTAATAGAGCCAAATAACGGCTCCAAAGTGATCTATAAGAGAAATGAATGTATATGAGTGTGACCAATCAGATGCTGCTACCTTAGAGTGATAGATAGAGCTCATACCCGTCAGGAATGGAGAAGAACCAGAAGATGTGAGTTGGAGAATGTCACCTCGTATCACCAGAAGGTGAAGATAGAGCACTGAGAGTTTCATGGAGAATTACCTCTCTCCAAAAGAAGCAGAAAATAGAATGAGAGATGTGAATGAATGAAAAGGGAATCCAACGCCCAAGTGAATTCCCTTCTGGTACTACGTGATCCCATGATCCAAGTATGGAGTACAATACCATCAAATAGTGCAGCAGGGAAGCCGATCTGCTCCATGTGGGGATGTATATATGACACCGACATGCCCCCTGGGTAGACGTCTGACGTTTGTTTCGTTCTGAATTGAAATTCGGATGAATTTTCATTTTTCGGATTTTGGAATTACAATAGTACGGAATTTAACCACTTACATAGTTACATAGTTACATAGTAGGTGAGGTTGAAAAAAGACGCAAGTCCATCAAGTCCAACCTATGTGTGTGATTATGTGTCAGTATTACATTGTATATCCCTGTATGTTGCGGTCATTCAGGTGATTATCTAATAGTTTCTTGAAGCTATCAATGCTCCCCGCTGAGACCACCGCCTGTGGAAGGGAATTCCACATCCTTGCCGCTCTTACAGTAAAGAACCCTCTACGTAGTTTAAGGTTAAACCTCTTTTCTTCTAATTGTAATGAGTGGCCACGAGTCTTATTAAACTCTCTTCTGCGAAAAAGTTTTATCCCTATTGTGGGGTCACCAGTACAGTATTTGTAAATTGAAATCATATCCCCTCTCAAGTGTCTCTTCTCCAGAGAGAATAAGTTCAGAGCTCACAACCTTTCCTCATAACTAAGATCCTCCAGACCCTTTATTAGCTTTGTTGCCCTTCTTTGTACTCGCTCCATTTCCAGTACATCCTTCCTGAGGACTGGTGCCCAAAACTGGACAGCATACTCCAGGTGCGGCCGGACCAGAGTCTTGTAGAGCGGGAGAATTATCGTTTTATCTCTGGAGTTGATCCCCCTTTTAATGCATGCCAATATTCTGTTTGCTTTATTAGCAGCAGCTTGGCATTGCATGCCATTGCTGAGCCTATCATCTACTAGGACCCCCAGGTCCTTTTCCATCCTAGATCCCCCCAGAGGTTCTCCCCCCAGTCTATAGATTGCATTCATATTTTTGCCACCCAAATGCATTATTTTGCATTTTTCTACATTGAACCTCATTTGCCATGTAGTCGCCCACCCCATTAATTTGTTAAGGTCTTTTTGCAAGATTTCCACATCCTGCGGAGAAGTTATTGCCCTGCTTAGCTTAGTATCATCCGCAAATACAGAGATTGAACTGTTTATCCCATCCTCCAGGTCGTTTATAAACAAATTAAATAGGATTGGTCCCAGCACAGAACCCTGGGGAACCCCACTACCCACCCCTGACCATTCCGAGTACTCCCCATTTATCACCACCCTCTGAACTCGCCCTTGTAGCCAGTTTTTTTGTAATTCAGCACTGTGTCGCTTTAACTGACAATTGCGCAGTCGTGCGATGTTGTAGAAAAACAAAATTGACGTCTTTTTTTTCCCCACAAATATTCTTTTGGTGGTATTTGATCATCTCTGCGGTTTTTATTTTTTGCGCTATAAACAAAAAAAGAGTGACATTTAAAAAAAAAAGAAATATATTTTACTTTTTGCTATAATAAATATCCCCCCCCCAAAAAAAGATTTAAAAAAAACGAATTTCTTCCTCAGTTTAGGCTGATACGTATTCTTCTACATATTTTTGTTAAAAAAAATCGCAATAAGTGTATATTGATTGGTTTGCACAAAAGTTATAGCGTCTACAAATAGGGCATTGAATTATGGCATTTTTATTATAAATTTTTTTTACTAGTAATGGAGGCGATCTGCGATTTTTATTGGAACTGCGACATTGCGGCGGACAGATCAGACACTTTTGACACTTTTTTGGGGACCACTGGGGTCCTGACTGGGGGAGGAGACCAATCGTTGTTCATACTTAGTTTGAACAACAACAGATCTGTCTCCTCTCTCCTGACAGAATGGAGATGTGTCTGTTTACATTGAGAGATCTCCATTGTGTCTCTCTCTTAGGAGCGATCGCAGGTGCCCGGCAGACATCGCGGCCCCCCGGGCACCGTCGTCGCTCCGTGGGCGTGCCAACATATAGCTACGCCGATTTGCCCAGGAGAGTCAACCTGTCACAGTATAACTGTGGTAGCTGGTCCTCTAGTGGTTAAACAAATCCAAAATAAAAAAAAAATTCTGACGAAATTCAAATTAAAATCTTTTTCAAAATTAAATTGTTTTCACATTTCCAAAAGAGAATAAAATAGAATAGAACATAAAGGAATAGAATAGAAAAAAATAATAGAATAGAAAAGAATATAACAGAAAATAAAAGAATAGAATATAATAGTGTAAAACGGAACAAAATAGAATAGAAAATAAAAGAACAGAATAGACTAGAATATAATAGAAACAAATAGAAAAGAATAACATAGAATATAACCATCTTCTGAAATTTGAATTTCGAATAGAATAAATGTAAATTTGAATACATAGCCGAAGAATAGAATAGACAAAAAAGAATAAAATAGAAAAAAAAGAATAGAATCAACTATAATATAATAGAAAAGAAAAAAAAAAAAAATAGAAATATAACCATTTCCCAAAATTCAAATAGACTCAATTTTGAATTTGAATAGAAAAGAATAGATCAGAATAGAATAGAAATAAAACAGAATAGTATAGAAAAAGCAGAATAGAATAGAAAGAATATAACCATCTACCACAATTTGAATTTTGAATAGAATTTGAATTGAATAGTATAGAATAGAAAAGTATAGAATAGAAAAAAAATAATAGAATAAAATAAACAGAATCAATTTCAATTTGAGTAGAATATAAAATAATAGAGTAGAATAGAATAGAAAAATAACACAATAGTATAGAAAAAAAGAACATAATAGTATAGAATAGAATGAATATAACCATCTTCCTATTCTAATCTATTATTTTCTATTCTGTTCAAATTCAAATTGATTCTATTAGAATTTTGGGAAATGCTTATATTCTTTTTATGCTATTGTTTTTTTCAATTGTATTCTTTTTCTATCTGTTTATTCTATTCTATTATTTTATTTTCTATTCTATTCTATCCTTTTCTACTCTATTCTTTTCTTTTCAAACTCAATCCAAAACTCAAATTTTGGAAGATGGTTTATTTATTTCTATTGTATTCTACTCTATTCTTTTCTATTCTATTCAAATTGATTCTTTTTGAATTTTGGAAAATTGTTATATTATTTCTATTCTATTTTATTGTACTCTATTGTTTTTTAATTCTATTCTTTTCTATTCTATTTGAATTTCAGAAGATGGTTATAATCTTTATATTTAATTGTATTTTTTTTTATTCTAGTCTATTCCATTCTATTCATTTCCATTCTGTTATTTTATTTTCTATCCTATTTTGTTCTGTTTTACTTTATTATATTCTATTATTTTATTTTCTATTCTATTCTCTTTTTTTCTATTCTATTTTATTTTCTTTGGAAATAGGAAAACGATTCGAATTTGAAAACTTTTCAAATTCAAAAACTATTTGAAAACTTTTTGAATCCATCTGAATTTGAATTAGAAAATTAAAATTGATTTGAATATCAACAAAGCGAATTCCGAAAATGAATTAAACAAATTTAACTAAACAAATTTTATGTAAATAACAAATCAAAACAAAACAAATGTTTCCGTTCTTCACATGTCCCCCCCCGGGCCTCTCCCAGCGTCACACTGGCATGGTAAATAGTGGGAGGCGTCCGCCGCCAAGAAATTGGCGCCAAAAACCACCCCCCCACACATGAATCAGCCAAGATGGCGGAAAGCACGCCAGCACAGTGACGCAGAAGTATGACGTCACACGTGTGGCCTTCATGTGCCACACCCAGAGGGCGGACAAGGAGGGATAGGGGGCGGGGCCTGGTGCACATCGCAGCTCCTGGGTACTAGACACCAAGCCCCTCCCACTGATCCAGATCCAGTTTATTCATTAGTCTCATGAGATTCCAGATGGTTCTACATCAATGTGTGTTATATGAGGAGGGAGGGGAGTGTACACTGTGACCTGACTGGGATCTGTATTCTGTCTGTACAGGAAATGTCCCGAGTGTTCCGGAGGAAATATTCACCTGGCCGGGATCTGACCTTCTCCTCCCCAACAGACTCCATGTCACCCTCAACCATCCAGATAGAGGGAGATGTGATCATATTGAATGGATATATGGAGACCCAACCAGAAATGTTTACACCATAATATTTATACACAAGGGATGTACACTGATATATGAGGACGTACTCTTCTCCAATACAAGATTATCAGAGAATGGAAGTCTGATCATATCCAATGTGACTCCGGAGAATGATGGGATATTCAGTGTGATTATATACAACTCTGCAGGAGACCATATACAGACAGATGATTACACCGTCCATGTAGAAGGTAAGTCCATCCAACCCCCACCCCCAGTCCTAGCAGTGTCCTCCCCGCTCCGTGCCTTTATATACACCTTCCATGTAGAAGGTAAGTCCATCCAACCCCCACCCCCAGTCCTAGCAGTGTCCTCCCCGCTCCGTGTCTTTATATACACCGTCCATGTAGAAGGTAAGTCCATCCAACCCCCACCCCCAGTCCTAGCAGTGTCCTCCCCGCTCCGTGTCTTTATATATACCGTCCATGTAGAAGGTAAGTCCATCCAACCCCCACCCCCAGTCCTAGCAGTGTCCTCCCCGCTCCGTGCCTTTATATACACCTTCCATGTAGAAGGTAAGTCCATCCAACCCCCACCCCCAGTCCTAGCAGTGTCCTCCCCGCTCCGTGCCTTTATATACACCTTCCATGTAGAAGGTAAGTCCATCCAACCCCCACCCCCAGTCCTAGCAGTGTCCTCCCCGCTCCATGTCTTTATATACACCTTCCATGTAGAAGGTAAGTCCATCCAACCCCCACCCCCAGTCCTAGCAGTGTCCTCCCCGCTCCGTGTCTTTATATACACCATCCATGTAGAAGGTAAGTCCATCCAACCCCCACCCCCAGTCCTAGCAGTGTCCTCCCCGCTCCTTGTCTTTATATACACCTTCCATGTAGAAGGTAAGTCCATCCAACCCCCACCCCCAGTCCTAGCAGTGTCCTCCCCGCTCCATGTCTTTATATACACCTTCCATGTAGAAGGTAAGTCCATCCAACCCCCACCCCTAGTCCTAGCAGTGTCCTCCCCGCTCCGTGTCTTTATATACACCATCCATGTAGAAGGTAAGTCCATCCAACCCCCACCCCCAGTCCTAGCAGTGTCCTCCCCGCTCCGTGTCTTTATATACACCGTCCATGTAGAAGGTAAGTCCATCCAACCCCCACCCCTAGTCCTAGCAGTGTCCTCCCCGCTCCGTGTCTTTATATACACCGTCCATGTAGAAGGTAAGTCCATCCAACCCCCACCCCCAGTCCTAGCAGTGTCCTCCCCGCTCCGTGTCTTTATATACACCATCCATGTAGAAGGTAAGTCCATCCAACCCCCACCCCCAGTCCTAGCAGTGTCCTCCCCGCTCCGTGTCTTTATATATATCGTCCATGTAGATGGTAAGTCCACCCAACCCCCATCCCCAGTCCTAGCAGTGTCCTCCCCATGTCTTTCTATCCATACATTATATAGTAGAAGATCTGGGAGAGACGTATGTACAATGTCCTCTGATTACTGCCCCATCCTCACCATTTCCTGTGGATTCACATCTGCAGTGCTCAGCCCTCCTGAAGTTGCTGTGATCTGAACTGTGCTGTGCCTTCTGCTCGGGGTCCCCATGTGGTAGATGTGACCATTGATGGTGAGGTGACAGATCTCCAATGGAGGGCGGAGCTTCTGCCAACAGCAACCAATCAGGTTTCACCTCTTAGGAAAGAGTCGTCTCTAATAGGAGTTTCTGTCATATTTCAGGTTGTCAGTAATATAATGAGCTTCTTCAGTAGATTCTAAATGTTTTATCAGTAAATAAAAGTTGTGTGGGGGTGACAACCCTGATGGGGGTCACATGACTGAAGAAAATGGGTGTAATGTTAGTGGGGGGATTTAGTGTTGGGGGAGGGGTGCACACAGACACAATCTATCTTCTCCAGTCTTCAGGAAGATGTCTGCACACCTGATTATAGGTAAGGGTGGGGGAGGGGCATGCTGTGTATATATTGGATCTGATCAATGGAAATGATTGTCTCTCTCAGTTCCAGTATCGGTTCCGCTCCTCCATGTCTCATGTCTCCAGGATGGCAGCGCTGAGATCTCCTGCAGGGCGGAGGAGGGGACTAATCCGAATATCCGTCTATCTGTGATTGGAGGATCCCAGGAAAGATATTCCGCATACGCCAATAACATTACAGCCATTGTGGAGTCACCGGGGCCCTGGAACATCACCTGTACTGTGAAGAATGAGGTCAGCCAGTCGGAGGAGAGCAGAGCCGGGGTCACCTGTCCAGGTGAGGAGACATCAGAAGTGGATGGAGAAATGTCTGTAGATGACAATATAAAGGGATTTTCTTCTAAGAGAATAGGTGTAGATACCCCTCCTTTCTATTCACCCTTTGTCTCCACCCCCTTCCCACCTCCCAGTTTTAGAGAATAAAGAAAAATTCATTTTGGGATGCCATGTAATTTGTATGAATTATAATTATAATCCCATCAACAATAGACAATTGTATCCCATCAATAGATCCCCAAGTAGCACTATACCCCTCCCAGCAACAGTAGATTCCCCCAGCAATAATAGACCCCTCCTAACAACAATAGATTTCTCAGCAACAATAGACTCCCCAGTAACTATATATCCACCCCAGAAACACTAGACCTTCTCCAGCTACAACTGATCTCCCAGCAGCCAGCAACAGTAGAACCCTCCCAGCAACATAAGACCCCACAGCAACAATAGATCCCCCATTAGCAACAATAAACCTCCCAGCTACAACAGACCCGCCCAATAGATCCGCACAATAGATCCCCTGTGACAATAGATCTCCCAGCAGACAGCAACAATAGACCCTCCAGCACACCCCAGCATCCCTTCCATTACACAGATTCAGTACTGGAGGTGCCGGAACTGCGTTCCCCTGAATAAAAGTCCTGACAATATATATTTTTCTAATCAACCCCCCCGTCTCCACTCTTCATTGAAATTCTGTTTTTTTAAAGTTTAAGGTCATCAAGTTATCTGTAGAGAAAATAAATTTTTAAATTGTACTCCGAGTCTCCTTATGGATTGTTTTAGGAAAAGGAAGAAGCTACTGAAATTAAACCTGGGGTGTGCCGTGGTCACGTGGTCAGTATGCCCAAAAGGGGGCTAACCCAAGTATAATTAAAAAGGAAAGTAAAAGAAAGAAGGGGAATGGGTGGGTGGAATACATGAGCCAACGTCGACATGGAAGGAGGGACAGATGGGAGGCTTTATGCAGCCCGACTCCTCCCACAAACCCAGGCTGACTTGTGGTCAGCCTTACACTTGTACTTAGAGCCTCCTTATGGATTGTTTTAGGAAAAGGAAGAAGCTTTGGAAAATTGACCTGGGGTGTGCCGTGGTCAGTATGCCAAAAAGGGGGCAAAAATAAAGACAGTGTGAAGAAGCTATCAAAAATGTATTACAAAACTGAAACTTAACAATCAATCAGTCAAAACATCAACGCCTGTGACATCTCGACCAGAGAATCTGGGATATATCTAGAGAAGCAAGATGACTTCCATCTACCTAACTTTTTGATCGCATGAACCGGGACCCCTTGGCGAGAGGCTGCGGAAGCTGCTCCAATTCTGAAAGAATGGCCCGAATACCCCTTGGGGTCCAAACCCAAATTGGCCAGAAGGGTGCGGAAATGATGCACGAACTGAGCTGTAGAGAGGGGAGCACTAGGGAAAGGCAATAGTGGACTGTCCCTAGGCCTGTCCGCTGTTGTCCTTACAAGCTGGCCTAAGACCAAAACCGAGCACCATGCAATGTTGGTCTTGAAGAACCTAATGACGGTGCCGACTCACAGCTGCTGCGTATTGCAAGTATGCAGACGCAACTGAAAGTAGTCAGGGAACCTGACTAACTGATTGGCCAAAAGAATACGGGATCCTAGCCCAGAAAAGGTAAACTCCCAGGCCTCAAGAAACCATAAAATGCCAGATACATGGCTGCTTTAAGCACTAAGCTAGGCAGCAACCCAAAGGAAGACCTGGCAAGTGAATGCAACATACCCCGGAATATTTGCCCCGTGATGGGCAGTCTGCTAGCTACAGCAGGAGGGCTACTCTTCTGAATGCCTTTGAGGATAGCTTTAATGGGGTGTGCTGAAAAAATGGATGGCCTGCTGGGGTCCCGTAAGGACAAAATGTGCTGAATGCCTGCTAAATATGTCCTAGTGGTGCCATGGGCCAGCTTAAGCTGAGAGTGGCAAAAGGCAGTGAACGCTAGTAAATCCTGAAGGCTGTAGCCATCAACTTCAGGGTACCGAGTCTGGAAGGTCTGGAAAACATTCCAGGCTGTGACGTATGCCTTCCTGGTGTTCACTGACAATGACTTGTCAATCAAAGCTGCCGCAACAGCCCAGTGGGTATCTAGTCCATCATTAATTGAAGAAAGTGTGGGGCTGGAGTGGCGCCAGCGTCAGCGTCTGGGACCTGCTGGAAAAACAGTGAGTAATTAAACCGGGACAGTGCATCTGCTGCTACATTGTCTACACCATTGATGAATCAGCAGTGTATGTGGAAGTTAAATCCGAGGGAGAGTCAAATGAGCCTATGTACAAAAGACATTATGGGTAAAGACCTAGTTCTGCTCTAGTTGACGATCTCTGCCGTGGCTTGATTATCTGTGGAAAAAAACACAGTCTGACCTGCCCACAAATGACCCCACACCTGTGCTGCCGCAACAATGGGGTAGATTTCGAACAAGGCTGACATCTCTGTGAACCCTGGAATAGACAAAACCTTGTCTGGCCAAGGCCCCGCCAGCCAGTGTGAGCCACAAAAAAGCCGCATAGCCCTTTGTGGCCGCTGCATCTGCAAAAACCTGTGGGGAAAACCCTGACACTGCAGGGATAAACATGGTAACACCATTCCAATGTTGCAGGAACTCATCCCACATGTGAAGATCTGACAAAGCGAAAGGGTCTAACCTGACACAAGAATCAGGGTCGGGAGCTAAAGGTAACAAAGACAATAACCTAGAAATTAAAGACCTCCCCTGGGGTATGATCCTCATCACGAAATTCAGCATTCCCAGCAGAGACTGTAATTCAACCCTGGTACAAACTTGGGAGATCAAGAATGCATGTATGCAATCTCTGATCCTTACCAATTTGTCTGCGGGAAGACTGGCCTGCATGGACTTGGTATCAAGCACGATCCTCAGAAAGGTAAGTCTAGTAACTGGGCCTTTTATTTTCTCGACTGCCGGTGGGATGTCTAAGGCCGCAAAAACTGATGTCAGTTTTTTAAGGTCGGAGTGGGCCTGACCACTACTCTCAATGAGGAGAAAATCGTCCAAATAGTGGATCACTTCCTGACAACTTTCTGTGTGTGTGCAAAGCAATCAAACAGCCAGGGACTACTCTTGGAGCCAAAGGTGAGTTTGGTGGTAAAATAATAAAACCCCCTCCACTTAATACCATGCCACTGCCGGAGCAATGGCAGAATTGCGAGAAGTTTAAAGGCGTCTGCGATGTCAGCTTTGGACAGCCAAGCGCCCTCACCTGCCCCAATGATACTCTGAATTGCTTGATCCACAGATGCATATTTAAGTGAGAACTCCTCGGATTGTATTAACGAGTTAAGGCTAGGCACCTGAAAACAATAAGGGGCTGACAAATCATAAATGAACCTTCATTTATTGGAAAATTTCCCTTTGATAAGGCCCAAGGGGTTGATCCTCCAAACCTGGAATGGGGATGTTGGGAAAGGACCAATAACAAAACCCTTCCTGAGTTCAAATTGTAGTAACTCATCTACCGACTCTACATCTGTGGCAGATGACTTCAGATTCCTACACTCAAAAGTGCCTGTTGGTAAGGAAATACACCCAGTGTGGAATCCCCCCGTGAAACCTTCCACCAAAAATTTGCTCAACCATGGTAACGGATGGGAGGCTAAGCAAGCCTGTAAAAAAGGCACATTCATGCGGCTTAGTCACATCGACTTGTTCTGGTTTCTCAGTGTACAGGCCGACTTGGGGTGAGCCCTGAAACAACTGGTACAGATGTGTAACAGATGGCTTTGGCTGTAAGTGCATGAACCAAGGTTAAAATTATTGCAGATTTGAGTTTTCCCCAGAAAATGAATGGGCCGGCCCAATTTGTCACAAGGTCCCGGATGGACTGGGGTCAGGAGGGCAGTGCCTGAACCCCTGGACGTCCCTGGTAGCGGGGGGAGTTCTGAATTGGGGCACCACTAAGCGGTGTGAGTGGATGATTGACAAGTAGCACAAACTGGTGACCTAAGCCCAGCAAAACAACTCTATGTTACTCCACACCGTCACAACTTGGAACTGAGCAAAACAGGCATCGGCCTTGGCCGAAAATGAGCGGTAATAGTCAAAGAAATGTGACCCCCCCATACTTCTGTCCTAACTCTACCACTGTGTAAAGCTAATGGTCCAGCTCTTCCCTCCTGAGCGGACTCACTGAGCAAATGACGTCTCTGTATAAGCTAAAGGCCAGGACAAACTCTGGGATAGAAAGTTTGCGGCTGAGCCTATGATCCCTATTCTTAACCACCACCGAAACATCGCCACAAGCATATGACCTATTATTGGCAACATCATGGCCAGCTATCAATAGTGATGCAAAATTAACATCTTTGCCCTCCAGTATGTCCTTCCTGATGTTAACGTGAATAAAATGAGCCGGGATAATGGGAGGAACACCCATACTATTAGCTAGGCCTATGGGTACGGGGCTTGGTACCAAGGTGGTCCCGGGACCTGCAGATGTCCCTGGAGTGGCAGATAGTCCTGACACTGGGCTTGGCTGAGCCTCCAACACCTCCACCCTTGCACGCAATTCTTGGCAGGAAAAGACCAGGGAACTCAGGGTAGCGTGGATTTGAGAAAGGGATGAAGCGAAGCGATGAAGGTCCGAAGTGTAACTTGCTCTGTGCTAGAGCCTGAAGCACAGGGAAACAGTAGTCTGAACATCTCAGCCTTGTGCGCTGAAGCCGGATATGAAATACCCCTGCGCTGCAGTTTAGCCATGAGTCTAGGGACGGTCCAGGTTCTTAAGGAGGGTGTGCCACCATGTTCCGAACCCGTAGCCGGAGAAGTGGGGATGGATGCAAAGTCCTCGATGTCCGCAGCCTGTGACATGACCTGCATAAAACCAAGAACAACGTTGTAAGTCAAGAAAAATCATCAACCATACCTATCACTTACCTTGGACCAACCTGGCTGCCCCTCCCCCCTTCCCTCCCCCCGTAAAATGACAAAGGAACGTTAAAACAGGACTGAAAAAGTGTCAGGCTCATGAATTTACCAGGCTGAGTTACCTGAGGCATAATCAGGCAAATTAACCACTTCAGCCCCTGAAAGATTTACCCCCTTCCTGACCAGAGCACTTTTTACAATTTGGCACTGCGTCGCTTTAACTGCTAATTGCGCGGTCATGCAATGCTGTACCCAAACTAAATTTGCGTCCTTTTCTTCCCACAAATAGAGCTTTCTTTTGATGGTATTTGATCACCTCTGCCGTTTTTATTTTTTGCGCTATAAACAGAAAAAGACCGAAAATTTTGAAAAAAAATAATATTTTCTACTTTTTGTTATAAAAAAATCCAATAAACTCAATTTTAGTCATACATTTAAGCCAAAATGTATTCGGCCACATGTCTTTGGTAAAAAAAATGTCGATAAGCGTATATTTATTGGTTTGCGCAAAAGTTATAGCGTCTACAAACTAGGGTACATTTTCTGGAATTTACACAGCTTTTAGTTTATGACTGCCTATGTTATTTCTTGAGGTGCTAAAATGGCAGGGCCGTACAAACCCCCCCCCCCTCAAAGACCCCATTTTGGAAAGTAGGCACCCCAAGGAAATTGCTGAGAGGCATGTTGAGCCCATTGTATAATAATTTTTTTTGTCCCAAGTGATTAAATAACGACAAAAAAAAAAATTTACAAAAAGTTGTCACTAAATGATATATTGCTCACATAGGCCATGGGCATATACATTTAGCTGCTTCTCCTGAGTATGGGGATACCACATGTGTGGGTCTTTTTGGGAGCCTAGCCGCGTACGGGACCCCGAAAACCAAGCACCGCCTTCAGGATTCCTAAGGGCGTAAATTTTTGATTTCACTCCTCACTCCCTATCACAGTTTTGAAGGCCATAAAAAGCCAAGATGGCACAAAACCCCCCCAAATGACCCCATTTTCGAAAGTAGACACCCCAAGCTATTTTCTGAGAGGCATGTTGAGTCCATGGAATATTTTATATTTTGACACAAGTTGCGGGAAAATTACAAACTTTTTTTTTCATTTTTTTGCACAAAGTTGTCACTAAATGATATATTGCTCAAACATGCCATGGACATATGTGGAATTACACCCAAAAATACATTCTGCTGCTTCTCCTGAGTACGGGGATACCACATGTGTGGGACTTTTTGGGAGCCTAGTCGCGTACGGGGCCCCAAAACCAAGCATCACCTTCAGGATTTCTAAGGGCGTAAATTTGTGATTTCACTCCTCACTACCTATCACAGTTTTGAAGGCAATAAAATGCCAAGATGGCACAAAACCCTCCCAAATGACCCCAATTTGGAAAGTAGATGCCCCAAGCTATTTGCTGAGAGGCATGTTGAGTCCATGGAATATTTTATATTTTGCCACAAGTTGCAGGAAAAAGACATCCTTTTTTTTTTTTTTTGCACAAAGTTGTCACTAAATGATATATTGCTCACACAGGCCTGGGCATATGTAGAGTTGCAACACCAAAATACATTCTGCTGCTTCTCCTGAGTACGGGGATACCACATGTGTGGGACTTTTTGGGAGCCTAGCCGCGTACGGGGCCCCAAAACCAAGCACCACCTTCAGGATTTCTAAGGGCGTAAATTTTTGATTTCACTCCTCACTACCTATCACAGTTTTGAAGGCAATAAAATGCCAAGATGGCACAACCCCCCCCCCCCAAATGACCCCATTTTGGAAAGTAGACACCCCAAGCTATTTGCTGAGAGGCATGTTGAGTCCATGGAATTTTTTATATTTCGACACAAGTTGCGGGAATGTGACAATTTTTTTTTTTTGCACAAAGTTGTCACTAAATGATATATTGCTCAAACATGCCATGGACATATGTGGAATTACACCCAAAAATACAAAAATACATTCTGCTGCTTCTCCTGAGTACGGGGATACCACATGTGTGGGACTTTTTGGGAGCCTAGTCGCGTACGGGGCCCCAAAACCAAGCATCACCTTCAGGATTTCTAAGGGCGTAAATTTGTGATTTCACTCCTCACTACCCATCACAGTTTTGAAGGCAATAAAATGCCAAGATGGCACAAAACCCTCCCAAATGACCCCAATTTGGAAAGTAGATGCCCCAAGCTATTTGCTGAGAGGCATGTTGAGTCCATGGAATATTTTATATTTTGCCACAAGTTGCAGGAAAAAGACATCCTTTTTTTTTTTTTTTTGCACAAAATTGTCACTAAATGATATATTGCTCACACAGGCCTGGGCATATGTAGAGTTGCAACACCAAAATACATTCTGCTGCTTCTCCTGAGTACGGGGATACCACATGTGTGGGACTTTTTGGGAGCCTAGCCGCGTACGGGGCCCCAAAACCAAGCACCACCTTCAGGATTTCTAAGGGCGTAAATTTTTGATTTCACTCCTCACTACCTATCACAGTTTTGAAGGCAATAAAATGCCAAGATGGCACAACCCCCCCCCCCCAAATGACCCCATTTTGGAAAGTAGACACCCCAAGCTATTTGCTGAGAGGCATGTTGAGTCCATGGAATTTTTTATATTTCGACACAAGTTGCGGGAATGTGACAATTTTTTTTTTTGCACAAAGTTGTCACTAAATGATATATTGCTCAAACATGCCATGGGCATTTGTGGAATTACACCCCACAATACATTCTGCTGCTTCTCCTGAGTGCAGGGATACCACATGTGTGGGACTTTTTGGGAGCCTAGCTGCATACGGGGCCCCGAAAACCAATCACCGCCTTCAGGATTTCTAAGGGCGTACATTTTTGATTCACTCCTCACTACCTATCACAGTTTCGAAGGCCATAAAATGCCAAGATAGCACAACCCCCCCCCCCAAATGACCCCATTTTGGAAAGTAGACACCCCAAGCTATTTGCTGAGAGGCATGATGAGTATTTTGCAGCTCTCATTTGTTTTTGAAAATAAAGAAAGGCAAGAAAAAAAATTTCTTTCAATTTTCAAAACTTTGTGACAAAAAGTGAGGTCTGCAAAATACTCACTATACCTCTCAGAAAATAGCTTGGGGTGTCTACTTTCCAAAATAGGGTCATTTGGGGGGGGGTTGTGCCACCTGGGCATTCCATGGCCTCCGAAACTGTGATAGGCAGTGAAAAGTGAAATCAAAGATTTACGCCCTTAAAAAGCCTGAAGGAGGTTCTTGGTTTTCGGGGTCCCCTATGCGGTTAGGCTCCCAAAAAGTCTCACACATGTGGTATCCCCGTACTCAGGAGAAGCAACAGAATGTATTTTGGGGTGTATTTTCACATATTTCTATGGCATGTTTGAGCAATATATCATTTAGTGACAACTTTGTGCAAAAAAAAAAAAAGTTGTCTTTTTCCCGCAACTTGTGTCACAATATAAAATATTCCATGGACTAGACATGCCTCTCAGCAAATAGCTTGGGGAGTCTACTTTCCAAAATGGGTCATTTGGGGGGGTTTGAACTGTCCTGGCATTTTATGCACAGCATTTAGAAGCTTATGTCACACATCACCCACTCTTCTAACCACTTGAAGACAAAGCCCTTTCTGACACTTTTTGTTTACATGAAAAAATAATTTTTTTTTGCAAGAAAATTACTTTGAACCCCCAAACATTATATATTTGTTTAAAGCAAATGCCCTACAGATTAAAATGGTGGGTGTTTCATTTTTTTTTTCACACAGTATTTGCACAGCGATTTTTCAAACGCATTTTTTGGGGAAAAAACACACTTTTTAAAATTTTAATGCACTAAAACACACTATATTGCCCAAATGTTTGATGAAATAAAAAAAGACGATCTTAGGCCGAGTACATGGATCGCCTTTGCACGAGAGCAGGCGGGGACAGGGGTGCTTTTTTTTTTCTTTATTATTTTTTTGCTTTTTTATCTTATTTTTAAACTGTTCCTTTCATTTTTTTTTATAATTTTTATAGTTATCTCAGGGAATGTAAATATCCCCTATGATAGCAATAGGTAGTGACAGGTGCTCTTTTTAAAAAAAAATTGGGGTCTATTAGACCCTAGATCTCTCCTCTGCCCTCAAAGCATCTGACCACACCAAGATTGGTGTGATAAAAATGCTTTCCCAAGTTCCCAATGGCGCTGTTTACTACACTAACTTGTAGCTTTAGCTGAACACTGTGCAGAGGTCATACTAAACTAACTTTTAGCTTTAGCTTAACACTGTGAAGAGGACACACTACACTAACTTGTAGCTTTAGCTGAACACTGTGCAGAGGTCACACTAAACTAACTTGTAGCTTTAGCTGAACACTGTGAGGAGGACGCACTACACTAACGTGAAAATAATTTAGCTGCCTGCGGTAGTGATAGGATCAGGAAAACACCATCAACCTTCTACAGGTAGCTTTAGCTGAATACTGTGCAGAGGTCGCACTACACTAATGTGTAAATAATTTAGCTGCCTGCGGTTGTGATAGGATGAGGAAAACACCACCAACCTTCTACAGGTAGCTTTAGCTGAACACTGTGCAGAGGTCGCACTACACTAACATGTAAATAATTAGCTGCCTGCGGTAGTGATAGGATCAGGAAAACACCACCAACCTTCTACAGGTAGCTTTAGCTGAACACTGTGCAAAGGTCGTACTACACTAACATGTAAATAACTTAGCTGCCTGCGGTAGTGATAGGATCAGGAAAACACCATCAACCTTCTACAGGTAGCTTTAGCTGAATACTGTGCAGAGGTCGCACTACACTAATGTTTAAATAATTTAGCTGCCTGCGGTTGTGATAGGATGAGGAAAACACCACCAACCTTCTACAGGTAGCTTTAGCTGAACACTGTGCAGAGGTCGCACTACACTAACATGTAAATAATTAGCTGCCTGCGGTAGTGATAGGATCAGGAAAACACCACCAACCTTCTACAGGTAGCTTTAGCTGAACACTGTGCAGTGGTCGCACTACACTAACTTGTAGCTTTAGCTGAACACTGTGAAGAGGTCGCACTACACTAACTTGTAGTTTTAGCTGAATACTGTGAGGAGGACACACTACACTAACTTGTAGCTTTAGCTGAACACTGTGCAGAGGTCGCACTACACTAACTTGTAGTTTTACCTTAACACTGTGAGGAGGATGCACTACACTAACTTGTAGATTTAGCTGAACACTGTGAGAAGGACACACTACACTAACTGGTAGCTTTAGCTGAACACTGTGCAGAGGTCATACTACACTAACTTGTAGCTTTAGCTGAACACTGTGCAGAGGTCATACTACACTAACTTGTAGCTTTAGCTGAACACTGTGCAGAGGTCATACTAAACTAACTTTTAGCTTTAGCTGAACACTGTGAGGAGGACGCACTACACTAACTTGTAGCTTTAGCTGAACACTGTGCAGAGGACACACTAAACTAACTTGTAGCTTTAGCTGAACACTGTGAGGAGGACACACTACACTAACTGTAAATAGTCTAGCTGCCTGACTGTGGTACTAATAGGATCAAAAGAACACCAGCAATTTTCTTCAGGTAGCTGTAAATACTGTAACAACACAATCCTGCCTATCAGTAGCAGGGGCGGATCCAAAGTCTAGTCTCAGGAGGGGTACTGCCAGAATATACATTTTTTGGGGGGAATTTATCAGGGAAATGGCTGGTGTTGGCGCTTCAATCATTACAGCACCATGGTTGTTATGGTGTCAGGATGATTGAAGCGCATTTTTTCTATTATTACATTGTTATGTAAAATGAAATAGTTCAACTCACCATAATGCAGAATCAGTGGGAGCCCCAAATGTGTCACTTGCCACGTTGCCTGCCACCAGATGCGGATTGTCACTTGCCACTTCACCTGCCACACGTTGCAGATTGTCACTTGCCATGCCACCTGCCCCCAGATGTGGATTGTCACTTCCCTGCTACAATTGTCACTTGCCACATCGCCTGCCATCAGATGCAGATTGTCACCTTGCCAAGTCACCTGCCACACATTGTGGATTGTCACTTGCCACATCCCCTGTCACACATTGCGGATTGTCACTTTCTACGTCACCTGCCCCCAGATGCAGATTGTCACTTGCCTGCTACAATTGTCACTTGTCACGTCACCTGCCACCAGATGCGGTTTGTCACTTGCCACGTCACCTGCCACCAGATGCAGATTGTCACTTGCCACGTCACCTTGCCACCAGATGCGGATTGTCACTTGCCACCAGATGCGGATTGTCACTTGCTACGTCACCTTGCCACCAGATGCGGATTGTCATGTCGCATGCCACACATTGCGGATTGTCACTTGCCATGTCGCCTGCCACCAGTTGCAGATTGTCACTTGCCACATCATCTGCCACACGTTGCGGATTGTCACTTGCCTGCTACAGCTACAATTGTCACTTTCTGTTTCCCAGAGGGTGAGGCAGCAGATTACCAGTCAGGCAGCAGAGAGATGATGTAATCTCTCTGCTGCCTGTAGCTACCTGCACAGTGAGAGCGGAACTGCAGGGATGCAGGGCGGGCGGTGAAAGATGATGTCATCTCTCTGCTCCCCGCCCGCCGGCTCCCTGATTGGCCAGCAGCCTGGCCGCTCTCTAAATGTCATCAGCGGCCAGCCCGGCCGTCCGCTCTCATCCGCTTACCCCACTGTCAGGTTTAGACTGTCACCAGCCCCCCCGGCCATCCGCTCTCTCACCCGCCCACTGTCAGTCACTGTCAGTGGGCAGGTGAGAGAGCGGACGGCCGGGGGGGCTGGTGATAGTCTGAGACTGACAGTCAGTCTCAGACTGTCACCCGCCCGGCCGTCCGCTCTCTCTCTCCCGCGGACCCAGCTGCCTGCCCTCTCCCCAGCAATCTCGGGAGGGGCAATTGACCCGTTGCCCCCCCTGGATCCGCGCCTGGTCAGTAGGAGGATAACAGGAATGGATCTAGCTAAACTGAATACAGTGTATATTGTGTGTATATAAATATACACACAATACCTGGGATGCATATACACACTACACACACACTACACAATACACTGTAAGTGCAGCTATTTGACTGACTGTCCTGCCTAATCTATCTAACTTAAATCAAATGACACTGTCTCTCTGTCTCTGTCTATCTCTCTCTCAAGCCGGAACACACTACACAGGGCTGCCGTGTACGCGGCCTTACATAGTGTGGAGCGTGTTCTAAACCCCCTGAGCCATAATTGGCCAAAGCCACCCTCTCTCTACCGACGGCGCTGTGATTGGCCAACACGAATTTGGCACGAATGGCCCACATCATTTCCAATTCGGCGAACGATTGAACAGCCGATGTTCGAGTCGAACATGGGTTTGACTCGAACACAAAGCTCATCCCTACTATCTAACTTAAATCAAATGACACTGTCTCTCTGTCTCTGTCTCTCAACACCGGAACACACACCACACAGGACCGCTGTGCAGTCGGCCTTATATAGTGTGGGGCGTGTACTAAACCCCCTGAGCCATAATTGGCCAAAGCCACCCTGGCTTTGGCCAATTACAACTCTCTCTACAAATGGCGCTGTGATTGGCCAAGCATGTGGATCATAGTGCATGCTTGGCCAATCATCAGCCAGCAATGCACTGCGATGCCGCAGTGAATTATGGGCCGCGACACGCTACACAAATTTGGCACGAACGGCCCATATCATTCTCAATTTGGCGAACAGGCGAACAGACGATGTTCGAGACGAACATGGGTTCGACTCGAACACGAAGCTCATCCCTAGTGCTAAGTAATAGAGCCAAATAACGTCTCCAAAGCTATCTATAAGAGAAATGAATGTATATGAGTGTGACCAATCAGATGCTGCTACCTCAGAGTGATAGATAGAGCTCATACCCGTCAGGAATGGAGAAGAACCAGAAGATGTGAGTTGGAGAATGTCACCTCGTGTCACCAGAAGGTGAAGATAGAGCACTGAGAGTTTCATGGAGAATTACCTCTCTCCAAAAGAAGCAGAAAATAGAATGAGAGATGTGAATGAATGAAAAGGGAATCCAACGCCCAAGTGAATTCCCTTCTGGTACTACGTGATCCCATGATCCAAGTATGGAGTACAATACCATCAAATAGTGCAGCAGGGAAGCCGATCTGCTCCATGTGGGGATGTATATATGACACCGACATGTCCCCCGGGTAGACGTCTGACGTTTGTTTCGTTCTGAATTGAAATTTGGATGAATTTTCATTTTTCGGATATCGGAATTACAATAGTATGGAATTTAACCACTTAAGGACCAGAAGGATTTGTCCCCTTAATGACTGGGCCATTTTTTGTAATTCAGCACTGTGTCGCTTTAACTGACAATTGCGCGGTCGTGCGATGTTGTAGAAAAACAAAATTGACGTCTTTTTTTCCCCACAAATATTCTTTTGGTGGTATTTGATCATCTCTGTGGTTTTTATTTTTTGCGCTATAAACAAAAAAAGAGTGACATTTAAAAAAAAAGAAATATTTTTTACTTTTTGCTATAATAAATATCCCCCCCCCCCCCCCCCAAAAAAAAAGATTATAAAAAAACAAATTTCTTCCTCAGTTTAGGCTGATACGTATTCTTCTACAGATTTTTGTTAAAAAAATTGCAATAAGTGTATATTGATTGGTTTGCACAAAAGTTATAGCGTCCACAAATAGGGGATTGATTTATGGCATTTTTATTATAATTTTTTTTTACTAGTAATGGAGGCGATCTGCGATTTTTATTGGAACTGGTAATTGTAACGAGATAATGATTGGGACTTTGCGTGAGGACAGTGGGGCCGCCCAATACCCCTCCTCCATCCCGGCTCTATGCATAAGTAAAAGAGAACAGATGCGGGACTTTGAATGAGGCACAAGGGGGCAAGAATGTAAGTTGGGAAGAAATGCGATTTATTCTTGAGATAATACAAAAATTGCAGAATTACATATCATTACATACATATTAAGGCACAGGGCTCTATATATGCTGGCACATAGCTCAATAATAATGATTAAAAACATTTAAACATTGTATAAGATTCGACAAGAATTATTAATGCAAAAAATGACATACAGTAGGTAGGAACGTTCATACGTTTGTGATGAATCATTATGTATACAAAGCGGTAGATCTGAGCTCTACGTCGTTTCGGGGCCTTATAGCCCTTCATCAGGAGCTTAACCGTTGTATCATCTATATATTGAAAAGATAGCAATCATAAGTATGAATAAAAAATATTAAATAAAATAAAATAGAAAATAAAAAATAAAAATAAAAATAAAAAATAAAATATAAAAATATAAAAAATAAATAAAAATAAAAAATAAAAATAAAAGATAAATGGGTAATGCTGGAACAGGAAAAGATGTTATTTTCTCACCGGAAACATGGACTCGCAACACGTATGCACGGAGGCGTCACAGCTCCACATGCCATGCCAGCCCATGTGCCGGGGTCCGAAGCTGAGGGGGTATATCTCAGCGGCGCCAACCACACAGGTGACCCTCCAGGTTAGGTCGGTGTGGGCGATGAGGATGGATGGGTGAAGTGTGTGACCCAATGGGAGGAGGAAGGAAAAAAGGGGTGATGCGCTACCCAACCTGTAAGAAACAAGTATGGGGGGTAATGTGTAACAATAAAGGTGTGACAAGAGAACAAACATATAAACGTGATAACTCAAAAAGAACAGCAAAAAGGTGAATGTGTGGGTGAAATTAGAAGAAACAGAAAAGGGGGGAATGCGGTGAGGGAGGGGGAGAGAGAGTGAAGGATAGGAGAAATGAGAATAGTAGGGTAGGAGGAAGGAAGGGAGGAGTGGGAAGGACCATGGATGGAGGTATGTGGACAGAGAGGAATGGATCTGGGAAGGGGAAGGGAAGAGTGGGAGATGTATATGGCGGGAAATATGAATAGGGAGAATAAAAGGGTGAAAGGATAGGGAAAAGAGAGAGTGTGGCTAACCACTGAGGAAAAGCTGAAAGAGGTAAGGGGGAGGTCAGAAAGTGGAGAGGTGAGTAAGTAAGAAGTGAGAAGTGGACATACCTGGTGTAAAGAGAAGGGCGGATCAGCCAGGGAGGTGTTGATGGTGCAGGAGGTGGATGGGTGAGGACCTTAGCTGGGAGGGAACACTGCGGGGGGCACTACCGAGGGGAGAACCCCCAACGTCCAGCACCAGCTGCCCAAAAGGTGGCCGGGAGGTTCCCCGATCCCGCCAGCAAGGACCCTGAGCGGGTCGGCGGTGGTGGTGCCTCCAGGCTTGCCGAGCGCTGGAGAATGTAAACCACAAGCTGCCGTTATATGGCGTCTCAGGACGCCATACACCCGGCGCGGGATGCGTGACGTCGATGCGCAGTGAGAGAGGCCCCGCCCACCCAAGGAAGGAGGGGCGGGGGGGACCAGCGTCAGTCCGCATCGTAGCTTCGGACCGAGGCAGTGGCGGCCAACAGGACAGGCAAACGCCTGAGCCGCCACAGCGCATACAGGAGGAGCACCCATGCGACAGGGGATGGAACCAACACTGGGAACACCCACATAAACCTAGATAGAAAAGTAGCAGTGGATGACACATGGGCTTGGTGGGTTCAAGGTAAAATAGGCAATTGAAATGAAAGAAATTAAATGGGAGAAAATGGAAAAATTGTTGGAAAAATGGGTATCCATGCATGCCACCTTGTGCCTCCATCCCTATTAAATTGGTAATTGTAACAAGATAATGATTGGGACTTTGCGTGAGGACAGTGGGGCCGCCCAATACCCCTCCTCCATCCCGGCTCTATGCATAAGTAAAAGAGAACAGATGCGGGACTTTGAATGAGGCACAAGGGGGCAAGAATGTAAGTTGGGAAGAAATGCGATTTATTCTTGAGATAATACAAAAATTGCGAAATTACATATCATTACATACATATTAAGGCACAGGGCTCTATATATGCTGGCACATAGCTCAATAATAATGATTAAAAACATTTAAACATTGTATAAGATTCGACAAGAATTATTAATGCAAAAAATGACATACAGTAGGTAGGAACGTTCATACGTTTGTGATGAATCATTATGTATACAAAGCGGTAGATCTGAGCTCTACGTCGTTTCGGGGCCTTATAGCCCTTCATCAGGAGCTTAACCGTTGTATCATCTATATATTGAAAAGATAGCAATCATAAGTATGAATAAAAAATATTAAATAAAATAAAATAGAAAATAAAAAATAAAAATAAAAATAAAAAATAAAATATAAAAATATAAAAAATAAATAAAAATAAAAAATAAAAATAAAAGATAAATGGGTAATGGTGGAACAGGAAAAGATGTTATTTTCTCACCGGAAACATGGACTCGCAACACGTATGCACGGAGGCGTCACGGCTCCACATGCCATGCCAGCCCATGTGCCGGGGTCCGAAGCTGAGGGGGTATATCTCAGCGGCGCCAACCACACAGGTGACCCTCCAGGTTAGGTCGGTGTGGGGGATGAGGATGGATGGGTGAAGTGTGTGACCCAATGGGAGGAGGAAGGAAAAAAGGGGTGATGCGCTACCCAACCTGTAAGAAACAAGTATGGGGGGTAATGTGTAACAATAAAGGTGTGACAAGAGAACAAACATATAAACGTGATAACTCAAAAAGAACAGCAAAAAGGTGAATGTGTGGGTGAAATTAGAAGAAACAGAAAAGGGGGGAATGCGGTGAGGGAGGGGGAGAGAGAGTGAAGGATAGGAGAAATGAGAATAGTAGGGTAGGAGGAAGGAAGGGAGGAGTGGGAAGGACCATGGGTGGAGGTATGTGGACAGAGAGGAATGGATCTGGGAAGGGGAAGGGAAGAGTGGGAGATGTATATGGAGGGAAAGATGAATAGGGAGAATAAAAGGGTGAAAGGATAGGGAAAAGAGAGAGTGTGGCTAACCACTGAGGAAAAGCTGAAAGAGGTAAGGGGGAGGTCAGAAAGTGGAGAGGTGAGTAAGTAAGAAGTGAGAAGTGGACATACCTGGTGTAAAGAGAAGGGCGGATCAGCCAGGGAGGTGTTGATGGTGCAGGAGGTGGATGGGTGAGGACCTTAGCTGGGAGGGAACACTGCGGGGGGCACTACCGAGGGGAGAACCCCCAACGTCCAGCACCAGCTGCCCAAAAGGTGGCCGGGAGGTGCCCCGATCCCGCCAGCAAGGACCCTGAGCGGGTCGGCGGTGGTGGTGCCTCCAGGCTTGCCGAGCGCTGGAGAATGTAAACCACAAGCTGCCGTTATATGGCGTCTCAGGACGCCATACACCCGGCGCGGGATGCGTGACGTCGATGCGCAGTGAGAGAGGCCCCGCCCACCCAAGGAAGGAGGGGCGGGGGGGACCAGCGTCAGTCCGCATCGTAGCTTCGGACCGAGGCAGTGGCGGCCAACAGGACAGGCAAACGCCTGAGCCGCCACAGCGCATACAGGAGGAGCACCCATGCGACAGGGGATGGAACCAACACTGGGAACACCCACATAAACCTAGATAGAAAAGTAGCAGTGGATGACACATGGGCTTGGTGGGTTCAAGGTAAAATAGGCAATTGAAATGAAAGAAATTAAATGGGAGAAAATGGAAAAATTGTTGGAAAAATGGGTATCCATGCATGCCACCTTGTGCCTCCATCCCTATTAAATTGGTAATTGTAACGAGATAATGATTGGGACTTTGCGTGAGGACAGTGGGGCCGCCCAATACCCCTCCTCCATCCCGGCTCTATGCATAAGTAAAAGAGAACAGATGCGGGACTTTGAATGAGGCACAAGGGGGCAAGAATGTAAGTTGGGAAGAAATGCGATTTATTCTTGAGATAATACAAAAATTGCAGAATTACATATCATTACATACATATTAAGGCACAGGGCTCTATATATGCTGGCACATAGCTCAATAATAATGATTAAAAACATTTAAACATTGTATAAGATTCGACAAGAATTATTAATGCAAAAAATGACATACAGTAGGTAGGAACGTTCATACGTTTGTGATGAATCATTATGTATACAAAGCGGTAGATCTGAGCTCTACGTCGTTTCGGGGCCTTATAGCCCTTCATCAGGAGCTTAACCGTTGTATCATCTATATATTGAAAAGATAGCAATCATAAGTATGAATAAAAAATATTAAATAAAATAAAATAGAAAATAAAAAATAAAAATAAAAATAAAAAATAAAATATAAAAATATAAAAAATATATAAGAAATATTTTTTACTTTTTGCTATAATAAATATCCCCCCCCCCCCCCAAAAAAAAGATTTAAAAAAAACAAATTTCTTCCTCAGTTTAGGCTAATACGTATTCTTCTACATATTTTTGTTAAAAAAAATCGCAATAAGTGTATATTGATTGGTTTGCACAAAAGATATAGCATTTACAAATAGGGGATTGATTTATGGCATTTTTATTATAATTTTTTTTTACTAGTAATGGAGGCGATCTGCGATTTTTATTGGAACTGCGACATTGCGGCGGACAGATCAGACACTTTTGACACTTTTTTGGGGACCACTGGGGTCCTGACTGGGGGAGGAGACCAATCGTTGTTCATACTTAGTTTGAACAACAACAGATCTGTCTCCTCTCTCCTGACAGAATGGAGATGTGTCTGTTTACATTGAGAGATCTCCATTGTGTCTCTCTCTTAGGAGCGATCGCAGGTGCCCGGCAGACATCGCGGCCCCCGGGCACCGTCGTCGCTCTGTGGGCGTGCCAACATATAGCTACGCCGATTTGCCCAGGAGAGTCAACCTGCCACAGTATAACTGTGGCAGCTGGTCCTCTAGTGGTTAAACAAATCCAAAATAACAAAAAAAATTCAGACGAAATTCAAATTCGAATCGTTTTCAAAATCAAATTGTTTTCACATTTCCAAAAGAGAATAAAATAGAATAGAACTTAAAGGAATAGAATAGAAAAAAATAATAGAATAGAAAAGAATATAACAGAAAATAAAAGAATAGAATATAATAGTGTAAAACGGAACAAAATAGACTATAATAAAATAGAAAAGAAAAAAAAAGAATAGAAAGAATATAACCATTTACCAAGATTCAAATAGACTCAGTTTTGAATTTGAATAGAATTTGAATTGAATAGTATAGAATAGAAAAGTATAGAATAGAAAAAAAATAATAGAATAAAATAAACAGAATCAATTTCAATTTGAGTAGAATATAAAATAATAGAGTAGAATAGAATAGAAAAATTACACAATAGTATAGAAAAAAAGAACATAATAGTATAGAATAGAATGAATATAACCATCTTCTTATTCTAATCTATTATTTTCTATTCTGTTCAAATTCAAATTGATTCTATTAGAATTTTGGGAAATGCTTATATTCTTTTTATGCTATTGTTTTTTTTAATTGTATTCTTTTTCTATCTGTTCTATTCTATTCTATTATTTTATTTTCTATTCTATTCTATCCTTTTCTACTCTATTCTTTTCTTTTCAAACTCAATCCGAAACTCAAATTTTGGAAGATGGTTTAATTATTTCTATTGTATTCTACTCTATTCTTTTCTATTCTATTCAAATTGATTCTTTTTGAATTTTGGAAAATTGTTATATTATTTCTATTCTATTTTATTGTACTCTATTGTTTTTTAATTCTATTCTTTTCTATTCTATTTGAATTTCAGAAGATGGTTATAATCTTTATATTTAATTGTATTTTTTTTTATTCTAGTCTATTCCATTCTATTCATTTCCATTCTGTTATTTTATTTTCTATCCTATTTTGTTCTGTTTTACTTTATTATATTCTATTATTTTATTTTCTATTCTATTCTCTTTTTTTCTATTCTATTTTATTTTCTTTGGAAATAGGAAAACGATTCGAATTTGAAAACTTTTCAAATTCAAAAACTATTTGAAAACTTTTTGAATCCATCTGAATTTGAATTAGAAAATTAAAATTGATTTGAATATCAACAAAGCGAATTCCGAAAATGAATTAAACAAATTTAACTAAACAAATTTTATGTAAATAACAAATCAAAACAAAACAAATGTTTCCGTTCTTCACATGTCCCCCCCCGGGCCTCTCCCAGCGTCACACTGGCATGGTAAATAGTGGGAGGCGTCCGTTGCCAAGAAATTGGAGCCAAAAACCACCCCCCCACACATGAATCAGCCAAGATGGCGGAAATCACGCCAGCACAGTGATGCAGAAGAATGACGTCACACGTGTGGCCCTCATGTGCCACACCCAGAGGGCAGACAAGGAGGGATAGGGGGTGGGGCCTGGTGCACATCGCAGCTCCTGGGTACTAGACACCAAGCCCCTCCCACTGATCCAGATCCAGTTTATTCATTAGTCTCATGAGATTCCAGATGGTTCTACATCAATGTGTGTTATATGAGGGGGGAGGGGAGCGTACACTGTGACCTGACTGGGATCTGTATTCTGTCTGTACAGGAAATGTCCCGGAGGAAATATTCACCCGGCTGGGATCTGACCTTCTCCTCCCCAACAGACTCCATGTCACCCTCAACCATCCAGATAGTGGGAGATGTGATCATATTAAATGGATATATGGAGACCCAACCAGAAATGTTTACACCATAATATTTATACACAGTGAATGTACACTGATATCTGAGGACGTACTCTTCTCCAATACAAGATTATCAGAGAATGGAAGTCTGATCATATCCAATGTGACTCCGGAGAATGACGGGATATACAGTGTGACTATATACAACTCTACAGGAGACCGTATACAGAGAGATCATTACACCGTCCATGTAGAAGGTAAGTCCATCCAACCCCCACCCCCAGTCCTAGCAGTGTCCTCCCCGCTCCGTGTCTTTATATACACCGTCCATGTAGAAGGTAAGTCCATTCAACCCCCACCCCCAGTCCTAGCAGTGTCCTCCCCGCTCCGTGTCTTTATATACACCGTCCATGTAGAAGGTAAGTCCATCCACCCCCCACCCCCAGTCCTAGCAGTGTCCTCCCCGCTCCGTGTCTTTATATACACCGTCCATGTAGAAGGTAAGTCCATCCAACCCCCACCCCCAGTCCTAGCAGTGTCCTCCCCGCTCCGTGTCTTTATATACACTGTCCATGTAGAAGGTAAGTCCATCCAACCCCCACCCCCAGTTCTAGCAGTGTCCTCCCCGTGTCTTTCTATCCATACATTATATAGTAGGAGATCTGGGAGAGACGTATGTACAATGTCCTCTGATTACTGCCCCATCCTCACCATTCCCTGTGGATTCACATCTGCAGTGCTCAGCCCTCCTGAAGTTGCTGTGATCTGAACTGTGCTGTGCCTTTTGCTCGGGGTCCCCATGTGGTAGATGTGACCATTGATGGCGGTGTGACAGATTACCAATGGAGGGCGGAGCTTCTGCCAACAGCTACCAATCAGGTTTCACCTCTTAGGAAAGAGTTGTATCCAATAGGAGTTTCTGTCATATTTCAGGTTGTCAGTAATATAATGAGCTTCTTCTTTAGATTCTAAATGTTTTAACAGTAAATAAAAGTTGTGTGGGGGTGACAACCCTGATGGGGGTCACATGACTGAAGAAAATGGGTGTCATGTTAGTGGGGGGATTTAGTGTTGGGGGAGGGGTGCACACAGGCACAATCTATCTCCTCCAGTCTCCAGGAAGATGTCTGCATACCTGATTATAGGTAAGGATGGGGGAGGGGCATGCTGTGTATATATTGGATCTGATCAATGGAAATGATTGTCTCTCTCAGTTTCCGTATCGGTTCCGCTCCTCCATGTCTCATGTCTCCAAGATGGCAGCGCTGAGATCTCCTGCAGGGCAGAGGAGGGGACTAAGCCGAATATCAGTCTATCTGTGATTGGAGGATCCCAGGAGAGATATTCTGCATCCGCCAATAACATTACAGCCATTGTGGAGTCACTGGGGCCCTGGAAAATCACCTGTACTGTGAAGAATGAGGTCAGCCAGTCGGAGGAGAGCAGAGCCGGGGTCACCTGTCCAGGTGAGGAGACATCAGAGGTGGATGGAGAAATGTCTGTAGACGACAATATAAAGGGATTTTCTTCTAAGAGAATAGGTGTAGATACCCTTTCTCCTTCCAAGTCACCCTTTGTCTCCACCCCCTTCCCACCTCCCAGTTTTAGAGAATACAGAACCATTCATTATGGGATGCCATGTAATTTGTATGAATTATAATTATAATCCCATCAACAATAGACAATTCTATCCAATCAATAGATTCCCAAGTAGCACTATACCCCTCCCGGCAACAGTAGATTCCCCCCAGCAATAATAGACCCCTCCTACCAACAATAGATTTCTCAGCAACAATAGACACCCCAGTAACTATAGATCCACCCCAGAAACAATAGACCTTCTCCAGCTACAACTGATCTCCCAGCAGCCAGCAACAGTAGATCCCTCCCAGCAACATAAGACCCCACAGCAACAATAGATCCCCCATTAGCAACAATAAACCTCCCAGCTACAACAGACCCGCCCAATAGATCCACACAATAGATCCCTGTGACAATAGATCCCCCAGCAGACAGCAACAATAGACCCTCCAGCACACCCCAGCATCCCTTCCATTACACACATTCAGTACTGGAGGTGCCGGAACTGCGTTCCCCCTGAATAAAAGTCCTGACAATATATATTTTTCTAATCAACCCCCCCCCCCCCCGTCTCCACTCTTCATTGAAATTCTGTTTTTTTAAAGTTTAAGGTCATCAAGTTATCTGTAGAGAAAGTAAATTTTTAAATTGTACTCCGAGTCTCCTTATGGATTGTTTTAGGAAAAGGAAGAAGCTACTGAAATTAGACCTGAGGTGTGCCGTGGTCACGTGGTCAGTATGCCTAAAAGGGGGCAGACCCAAGTATAATTAAAAAGGAAAGTAAAAGAAAGAAGGGGAATGGGTGGGTGGAATACATGAGCCAACGTCGACATGGAAGGAGGGACAGAAGGGAGGCTTTATGCAGCCCGACTCCTCCCACAAACACAGGCTGACTTGCGGTCAGCCTTACACTTCTACTCAGAGTCTCCTTATGGATTGTTTTAGGAAAAGGAAGAAGCTATGGAAAATTGACCTGGGGTGTGCCGTGGTCACGTGGTCAGTATGCCAAAAAGGGGGCATAAATAAAGACAGTGTGAAGAAGCTATCAAAAATGTATTACAAAACTGAAACTTAACAATCAATCAGTCAAAACATCAACGCCTGTGACATCTCGACCAGAGAATCTGGGATATATCTAGAGAAGCAAGATGACTTCCATCTACCTAACTTTTTGATCGCATGAACCGGGAACCCTTGGCGAGAGGCTGCGGAAGCTGCCCCAATTCTGAAAGAATGGCTCGAATACGCCTTGGGGTCCAAACCCAAATTGGCCAGAAGGGTGCGGAAATGATGCATGAACTGAGCTGTAGAGAGGGGAGCACTAGGGAAAGGCAAAAGTGGACTGTCCCTAGGCCTGTCCGCTGTTGTCCTTACAAGCTGGCCTAAGACCAAAACCGAGCACCATGCAATTTTGGTCTTGAAGAACCTAATGACGGTGCTGACTCACAGCTGCTGCGTATTGCAAGTATGCAGACGCAACTGAAAGTAGTCAGGGAACCTGGCTAACCAATTGGCCAAAAGAATACGGGATCCTAGCCCAGAAAAGGTAAACTCCCAGGCCTCAAGAAACCATAAAATGCCAGATACATAGGCAGCAACCCAAGGGGGGACCTGGCAAGTGAATCCAACATGCCCCGGAATATCTGCCCCGTGATGGGCAGTCTGCTAGCTACAGCAGGAGGGCTACTCTTCTGAGGATAGCTTTAATGGGGTGTGCTGAAAAAATTGATGGCCCGCTGGAGTCCCGTAAGGACAAAATGTGCTGATTGCCTGCTAAATATGTCCTAGTGGTGCCATGGGCCAGCTTAAGCTGAGAGTGGTAAAAGGCAGTAAACGCTAGTAAATCCTGAATGCTGTAGCCATCAACTTTAGGGTACCGAGCCTGGAAGGTCTGTAAAACATTCCAGGCTGTGACGTACGCCTTCCTGTTGTTCACTGACAATGACTTGTCAATCAAAGCTGCCGCGACAGCCCAGTGGGTATCTAGTCCATCATTAATTGAAGAAAGTGTGGGGCTGGAGTGGCGCCAGCGTCAGTGTCTGGGACCTGCTGGAAAAACAGTGAGTAATTAAACCGGGACAGTGCATCTGCCGCTACATTGTCTACACCATTAATGAATCTGCAGTGTATGTGGAAGTTAAATCGGAGGGAGAGCCAAATGAGCCTACGTACAAAAGACATTATGAGTAAAGACCTAGATCTGCTCTAGTTGACGATCTCTGCCGTGGCTTGATTATCTGTGGAAAAAAACACAGTCTGACCTGCCCACAAATGACCCCACACCTGTGCTGCCTCAACAATGAGGCTGACATCTCTGTGAACCCTGGAATAGACAAAACCTCATCTGGCCAAGGCCAGTGTGAGCCACAAAAAAGCCGCATAGCCCTTTGTGGCCGCTGCATCTGAAAAAACCTGAGGGGAAAATCCTGACACTGCATGGATAAACATGGTAACACCATTCCAATGTTGCAGGAACTCATCCCACATGTGTAGATCTGACAAAGCAGAAGGGTCTAACCTGACACAAGAATCAGAGTCGGGAGCTAAAGGTAACAAAGACAATAACCTAGAAATGAAAGACCTCCCCTGGGGTATGATCCTCATCACGAAATTCAGCATTCCCAGCAGAGACTGTAATTCAACCCTGGTACAAACTTGGGAGATCAAGAACGCATGTATGCAATCTCTGATCCTTACCAATTTGTCTGTGGGAAGACTGGCCTGCATGGACTTGGTATCAAGCACAATCCCCAGGAAGGTGAGTCTAGTAACTGGGCCTTTTATTTTCTTGACTGCCAGTGGGATGTCTAAGGCCGCAAAAACTTATGTCAGTTTTTGAAGGTCAGAGGGGGCCTGACCACTACTCTCAATGAGGAGAAAATCGTCCAAATAGTGGATCACTTCCTGACAACTTTCTGTGTGTGTGCAAAGCAATCAAACAGCCAGGGACTACTCTTGGAGCCAAAGGTGAGTTTGGTGGCAAAATAATAAAACCCCCTCCACTTAATACCATGCCACTGCCGGGGTAATGGCAGAATTGGGAGAAGTTTAAAGGCGTCTGCGATGTCAGCTTTGGACAGCCAAGCGCCCTCACCTGCCCCAATAATACTGTGAATTGCTTGATCCACAGATGCATATTTAAGTGATGAACTCCTCAGATGGTATTAACGAGTTAAGGCTAGGCACCTGCAAACAATGAGGGGCTAACAAATCGTAATTTAATCTTCATTTATTGGAAAAATTCCCTTTGATAAGGCCCAAGGGGTTGATCCTCCAAACCTGGAATGGGGATGTTGGGAAAGGACCAATAACAAAACCCTTCCTGAGTTCAAATTGTAGCAACTCATCTACCGACTATACATCTGTGGCAGATGACCTCAGATTCCTACACTCAAAAGTGCCTGTTGGTAAGGAAACAAACCCAGTGTGGAATCCCCCCTTGAAACATTCCACCAAAAATTTGCTCAACCATGGTAACGGATGGGAGGCTAAGCAAGCCTGTAAAAAAGGCACATTGATGCGGCTTAGTCACATGGACTTGTTCTGGTTTCTCAGTGTACAGGCCGACTTGGGGTGAGCCCTGAAACAACTGGTACAGATGTGTAACAGATGGCATTGGCTGTAAGTGCATGAACCAAGGTTAAAATTATTGCAGATTTGAGTTTTCCCCAGAAAATGAATGGGCCGGCCCAATTTGTCACAAGGTGCCGGATGGACTGGGGTCAGGAGGGCAGTGCCTGAACCCCTGGACGTCCCTGGTAGCGGGGGGAGTTCTGAATTGGGGCACCAGTAAGCGGTGTGAGTGGATGATTGACAAGTAGCACAAACTGGTGACCTAAGCCCAGCAAAATGCCGGCAAAACAACTCAGTGTCTATGTTACTCCACACCATCACAACTTGGAACTGAGCAATACAGGCATCGGCCTTGGCCGAAAATGAGCGGTAATAGTCAAAGAAATGTGACCTCCCATACTTCTGTCCTAACTCTACCACTGTGTAAAGGTAATGGTCCAGCTCTTCTCTCCGCGGACTCACTGAGCAAATGACGTCTCTGTATAAGCTAAAGGCCAGGACAAACTCTGGGATAGAAAGTTTGCGGCTGAGCCTATGATCCCTATTCTTAACCACCACCGAAACATCGCCACAAGCGTATGACCTATTATTGGCAACATCGTGGGCAGCTATCAATAGTGATGCAAAATTAACATCTTTGCCCTCCAGTATGTCCTTCCTGATGTTAACGTGAATAAAATGAGCCGGCGTAATGGGAGGAACACCCATACTATTAGCTGGGCCTATGGGTACGGGGCTTGGTACCAAGGTGGTCCCGGGACCTGCAGATGTCCCTGGAGTGGCAGATAGTCCTGACACTGGGCTTGGCTGAGCCTCCAACACCTCCACCCTTGCACGCAATTCTTGGCAGGAAGAGACCAGGGAACTCAGGGTAGCGTGGATTTGAGAAAGGGATGAAGCGAAGCGATGAAGGTCCGAAGTGTAACTTGCTCCGTGCTAGAGCCTGAAGCACAGGGAAACAGTAGTCTGAACAGCTCAGCCTTGTGCGCTGAAGCCGGATATGAAATACCCTTGCGCTGCAGTTCAGCCATGAGTCTAGGGACGGTCCAGGTTCTTAAGGAGGGTGTGCCACTACGTTCCGAACCCGTAGCCGGAGAAGTGGGGTTGGATGCAAAGTCCTCGATGTCCACAGCCTGTGACATGACCTGCATAAAACCAAGAACAACGTTGTAAGTCAAGAAAAATCATCAACCATACCTATCACTTACCTTGGACCAACCTGGCTGCCCCTCCCCCCCATAAAATGACAAAGGAACGTTAAAACAGGACTGAAAATGTGTCAGGCTCATGAATTTACCAGACTGAGTTACCTGGGGCATAATCAGGCAAATTAACCACTTCAGCCCTGGAAGGATTTACCCCCTTCCTGACCAGAGCACTTTTTACAATTTGGCACTGCGTCGCTTTAACTGCTAATTGCGCGGTCATGCAATGCTGTACCCAAACTAAATTTGCGTCCTTTTCTTCCCACAAATAGAGCTTTATTTTGATGGTATTTGATCACCTCTGCCATTTTTATTTTTTGCGCTATAAACGGAAAAAGACCGAAAATTTTGAAAAAAAAAAATATTTTCTGCTTTTTGTTATAGAAAAATCCAATAAACTCAATTTTAGTCATACATTTAAGCCAAAATGTATTCGGCCACCTGTCTTTGGTAAAAAAAATGTCGATAAGCGTATATTTATTGGTTTGCGCAAAAGTTATAGCGTCTACAAACTAGGGTACATTTTCTGGAATTTACACAGCTTTTAGTTTATGACTGCCTATGTTATTTCTTGAGGTGCTAAAATGGCAGGGCCGTACAACCCCCCCCTCAAAGACCCCATTTTGGAAAGTAGACACCCCAAGGAAATTGCTGAGAGGCACGTTGAGCCCATTGTATAATAATTTTTTTTGTCCCAAGTGATTGAATAAGGACAAAAAAAAAAAATTCACAAAAAGTTGTCACTAAATGATATATTGCTCACACAGGCCATGGGCATATAAATTTAGGTGCTTCTCCTGAGTATGGGGATACATGTGTGGGTCTTTTTGGGAGCCTAGGTGCGTACGGGGCCCCGAAAACCAAGCACCGCGTTCAGGATTCCTAAGGGCGTAAATTTTTGATTTCACTCCTCACTACCTATCACAATTTTGAAGACCGTAAAAAGCCAAGATGGCACAAAACCCCCCCAAATGACCCCATTTTCGAAAGTAGACACCCCAAGCTACTTGCTGAGAGGCATGTTGAGTCCATGGAATATTTTATATTTTGACACAAGTTGCGGGAATGTGACAATTTTTTTTTTTTGCACAAAGTTGTCACTAAATGATATATTGCTCAAACATGCCATGGGCATATGTGGAATTACACCCCACAATACATTCTGCTGCTTCTCCTGAGTACAGGGATACCACATGTGTGGGACTTTTTGGGAGCCTAGCTGCATACGGGGCCCCTGAAAACCAATTACCGCTTTCAGGATTTCTAAGGGCGTAAATTTTTGATTCACTCCTCACTACCTATCACAGTTTCAAAGGCCATAAAATGCCAAGATAGCACAACCCCCCCCCCAAATGACCCCATTTTGGAAAGTAGACACCCCAAGCCATTTGCTGAGAGGCATGTTGAGTCCATGGAATATTTTATATTTTGACACAAGTTGCGGGAAAATTACAAACTTTTTTTTTCTTTTTTTTTTGCACAAAGTTGTCATTAAATGATATATTGCTCAAACATGCCAAGTGCATATGTGGAATTACACCCCAAAATTCATTCTGCTGCTTCTCCTGAGTACGGGGATACCACATGTGTGGGACTTTTTGGGAGCCTAGCCGCGTACGGGGCCCCAAAACCAAGCACCACCTTCAGGATTTCTAAGGACGTAAATTTTTGATTTCACTCCTCACTACCTATCACAGTTTTGAAGGCAATAAAATGCCAAGATGGCTCAAAACCCTCCCAAATGACCCCAATTTGGAAAGTAGATGCCCCAAGCTATTTGCTGAGAGGCATGTTGAGTCCATGGAATATTTTATATTTTGCCACAAGTTGCAGGAAAATGACAACCTTTTTTTTTTTTTGCACAAAGTTGTCACTAAATGATATATTGCTCACACAGGCCCTGGGCATATGTAGAATTGCAACCCCAAAATACATTCTGCTGATTCTCCTGAGTACGGGGATACCACATGTGTGGGACTTTTTGGGAGCCTAGCCACGTACGGGGCCCCAAAACCAAGCACCACCTTCAGGATTTCTAAGGGCGTAAATTTTTGATTTCACTCCTCACTACCTATCACAGTTTTGAAGGCAATAAAATGCCAAGATGGCACAACCCCCCCAAATGACCCCATTTTGGAAAGTAGACACCCCAAGCTATTTGCTGAGAGGCATGTTGAGTCCATGGAATATTTTATATTTTGACACAAGTTGTGGGAATGTGACAATTTTTTTTTTTGCACAAAGTTGTCACTAAATGATATATTGCTCAAACATGCCATGGGCATATGTGGAATTACACCCCACAATACATTCTGCTGCTTCTCCTGAGTACAGGGATACCACATGTGTGGGACTTTTTGGGAGCCTAGCTGCATACGGGGCCCCTGAAAACCAATCACTGCTTTCAGGATTTCTAAGGGCGTAAATTTTTGATTCACTCCTCACTACCTATCACAGTTTCAAAGGCCATAAAATGCCAAGATAGCACACCCCCCCCCCCAAATGACCCCATTTTGGAAAGTAGACACCCCAAGCTATTTGCTGAGAGGCATGATGAGTATTTTTCAGCTCTAGTTTGTTTTTGAAAATAAAGAAAGACAAGAAAAACATTTTTTTTTCTTTTTTCAATTTTCAAAACTTTGTGACAAAAAGTGAGGTCTGCAAAATACTCACTATACCTCTCAGAAAATAGCTTGGGGTGTCTACTTTCCAAAATAGGGTCATTTGGGGGGGGGGGGTTTGTGCCACCTGGGCATTACATGGCCTCCGAAACTGTGATAGGCAGTGAAAAGTGAAATCAAAAATTTACGCCCTTAAAAAGCCTGAAGGAGGTGCTTGGTTTTCGGGGTCCCCTATGCGGTTAGGCTCCCAAAAAGTCTCACACATGTGGTATCCCCATACTCAGGAGAAGCAACAGAATGTATTTTGGGGTGTAATTTCACATATTCCTATGGTATGTTTGAGCAATATATCATTTAGTGACAACTTTGTGCAAAAAAAAAAAAAAGTTGTCTTTTTCCCACAACTTGTGTCACAATATAAAATATTCCATGGACTAGACATGCCTCTCAGCAAATAGCTTGGGGTGTCTACTTTCCAAAATGGGTCATTTGGGGGGGGGGTTGAACTGTCGTGGCATTTTATGCACAGCATTTAGAAGCTTATGTCACACATCACCCACTCTTCTAACCACTTGAAGACAAAGCCCTTTCTGACACTTTTTGTTTACATGAAAAAATATATTTTTTTGCAAGAAAATTACTTTGAACCCCCAAACATTATATATTTGTTTAAAGCAAATGCCCTACAGATTAAAATGGTAGGTGTTTCATTTTTTTTTTCACACAGTAATTGCACAGCGATTTTTCAAATGCATTTTTTTGGGAAAAAACACACTTTTTTAAATTTTAATGCACTAAAACACACTATATTGCCCAAATGTTTGATGAAATAAAAAAAGATGATCTTAAGCCGAGTACATGGATCGCCTTTGCACGAGAGCAGGGGGGACAGGGGTGCTTTTTTTTTTTCTTTTTTTTTTTTTTTGCTTTTTTATCTTATTTTTAAACTGTTCCTTTCATTTTTTTAAATCATTTTTATTGTTATCTCAGGGAATGTAAATATCCCCTATGATAGCAATAGGTAGTGACAGGTACTCTTTTAAAAAAAAATTGGGGTCTATTGGACACTAGATCTCTCCTCTGCCCTCAAAGCATCTGACCACACCAAGATCGGTGTGATAAAAATGCGTTCCCAAGTTCCCAATGGCGCTGTTTACTACACTAACTTGTAGCTTTAGCTTAACACTGTGAGGAGGACGCACGACACTAACTTGTAGCTTTAGCTGAACACTGTGCAGAGGTCACACTAAACTAACTTGTAGCTTTAGATGAACACTGTGAGGAGGACGCACTACACTAACGTGTAAATAATTTAGCTGCCTGCGGTACTGATAGGATCAGGAAAACACCACCAACCTTCTACAGGTAGCTTTAGCTGAATACTGTGCAGAGGTCGCACTACACTAACGTGTAAATAATGTAGCTGCCTGCGGTAGTGATAGGATCAGGAAAACACCACCAACCTTCTACAGGTAGCTTTAGCTGAACACTGTGCAGAGGTCGCACTACACTAACATGTAAATAATTTAGCTGCCTGCGGTAGTGATAGGATTAGGAAAACACTACCAACCTTCTACAGGTATCTTTAGCTGAACACTGTGAGGAGGACGCACTACACTAACTTGTAGCTTTAGCTGAACACTGTGCAGAGGTCGCACTACACTAACTTGTAGTTTTAACTGAACACTGTGAGGAGGACGCACTACACTAACTTGTAGATTTAGCTGAACACTGTGAGGAGGACGCACTACACTAACTTGTAGCTTCAGCTGAATACTGTGCAGAGGTCGCACTACACTAACGTGTAAATAATTTAGCTGCCTGCGGTAGTGATAGGATCAGGAAAACACCACCAACCTTCTACAGGTAGCTTTAGCTGAACACTGTGCAGAGGTCGCACTACACTAACGTGTAAATAATTTAGCTGCCTGCGGTAGTGATAGGATCAGGAAAACACCACCAACCTTCTACAGGTATCTTTAGCTGAACACTGTGCAGAGGTCGCACTACACTAACTTGTAGTTTTAGCTGAACACTGTGAGGAGCATGCACTACACTAACTTGTAGATTTAGCTGAACACTGTGAGGAGGACGCACTACACTAACTGGTAGCTTTAGCTGAACACTGTGCAGAGGTCATACTACACTAACTTGTAGCTTTAGCTGAACACTGTGCAGAGGTCATACTACACTAACTTGTAGCTTTAGCTGAACACTGTGCAGAGGTCATACTACACTAACTTGTAGCTTTAGTTGAACACTGTGCAGAGGTCATACTAAACTAACTTTTAGCTTTAGCTGAACACTGTGAGGAGGACGCACTACACTAACTTGTAGCTTTAGCTGAACACTGTGCAGAGGACACACTAAACTAACTTGTAGCTTTAGCTGAACACTGTGAGGAGGACGCACTACACTAACTGTAAATAGTCTAGCTGCCTGACTGTGGTACTAATAGGATCAAAAGAAAACCAGCAATTTTCTTCAGGTAGCTGTAAATACTGTAACAACACAATCCTGCCTGTCAGTAGCAGGGGCGGATCCAGAGTCTAGTCTCGGGAGGGGCACTGCCAGAAAATACGTTTTTTGGGGGGAATTTATCAGGGAAATGGCTGGTGTTGGCGCTTCAATCATCACAGCACCATGGTTGTTATGGTGTCAGGATGATTGAAGCGCATTTTTTCTATTATTACATTGTTATATAAAATGAAATAGTTCAACTCACTATAATGCAGAATCAGTGGGAGCCCCAAATGTGTCATTTGCCACGTTGCCTGCCACCAGATGCGGATTGTCACTTGCCACTTCACCTGCCACACATTGCAGATTGTCACTTGCTATGTCACCTGCCCCCAGATGTGGATTGTCACTTTCCTGCTACAATTGTCACTTGCCACATCGCCTGCCACCAGATGCAGATTGTCACCTTGCCACGTCACCTGCCACACATTGCGGATTGTTACTTGCCACATCCCCTGTCACACATTGTGGATTGTCACTTTCCACATCACCTGCCCCCAGATGCAGATTGTCACTTGCCACATCACCTGCCACCAGATGCGGTTTGTCACTTGCCACATCACCTGCCACCAGATGCAGATTGTCACTTGCCACGTCACCTTGCCACCAGATGCAGATTGTCACTTGTCACCAGATGCGGATTGTCACTTGCCACGTCACCTTGCCACCAGATGCAGATTGTCATGTCGCATGCCACACATTGTGGATTGTCACTTGCCACGTCGCCTGCCACCAGATGAAGATTGTCACTTGCCACGTCACCTGCCACCAGATGCGGATTGTCACTTGCCACATCACCTTGCCACCAGATGGGGATTGTCACGTCACATGCCACACATTGCGGATTGTCCCTTGCCATGTCGCCTGCCACCAGTTGCAGATTGTCACTTGCCACATCATCTGCCACACGTTGCGGATTGTCACTTGCCTGCTACAGCTACAATTGTCACTTTCTGTTTCCCAGAGGGTGAGGCAGCAGATTACCAGTCAGGCAGCAGAGAGATAATGTAATCTCTCTGCTGCCTGTAGCTACCTGCACAGTGAGGGCGGAACTGCAGGGATGCAGGGCGGGCGGTGAAAGATGATGTCATCTCTCTGCTCCCCGCCCCGCCGGCTCCCTGATTGGCCAGCAGCCTGGCCGCTCCCTAAATGTCACCAGCGGCCAGCCCGGCCGTCCGCTCTCATCCGCCCACCCCACTTTCAGGCTTAGATTGTCACCAGCCCCCCCGGCCGTCCGCTCTCTCACCCACCCACTGTCAGTCACTGACAGTGGGCGGGTGAGAGAGCGGACGGCCGGGGGGGCTGATGATAGTCTGAGACTGACAGTCAGTCTCAGACTGTCACCCGCCCGGCCGTCTGCTCTCTCTCTCCCACGACCCAGCTGCCTGCCCTATCCCCAGCATTCTCGGAGGGGGCAATTGACCCGTTGCCCCCCCCTGGATCCGCCCCTGGTCAGTAGGAGGATAACAGGAACGGATCTAGCTAAACTGAATACAGTGTATATATATATATATATATATATATATATATATATATATATATATATATATATAAATATATATATATATATATATATATATATATATATATATATATATATATATATATATATATATATATATATATATATATATATAAATATATATATATATATATACATACACACAATACCTGGGATGCATATATATACACAATACGCTGTAAGTGCAGCTATCTGACTGACTGTCCTGCCTAATCTATCTAACTTAAATCAAATGACACTGTCTCTCTCTGTCTCTGTCTATCTCTCTCTCAAGCCGGAACACACTACACAGGGCTGCCGTGTGTGCAGCCTTCCATAGTGTGGGGCGTGTTCTAAACCCCCTGAGCCATAATTGGCCAAAGCCACCCTGGCTTTGGCCAATTACAGCTCTCTCTACTGACGGCGCTGTGATTGGCCAACACGAATTTGGCACGAACGGCCCATATCATTCGCAATTTGGCGAACGGGCGAACAGACGATGTTCGAGTCGAACATGGGTTCGACTCGAACACGAAGCTCATCCCTAGTGCTAAGTAATAGAGCCAAATAATGGCTCCAAAGCGATCTATAAGAGCAATGAATGTTAATGAGTGTGACCAATCAGATGCTGCTACCTCAGAGTGATAGATAGAGCTCATACCCGTCAGGAATGGAGAAGAACCAGAAGATGTGAGTTGGAGAATGTCACCTCGTGTCACCAGAAGGTGAAGATAGAGCACTGAGAGTTTCATGGAGAATTACCTCTCTCCAAAAGAAGCAGGAAATAGAATGAGAGATGTGAATGAATGAAAAGGGAATCCAACGCCCAAGTGAATTCCCTTCTGGTACTACGTGATCCCATGATCCAAGTATGGAGTACAATACCATCAAATAGTGCAGCAGGGAAGCCGATCTGCTCCATGTGGGGATGTATATATGACACCGACATGTCCCCCGGGTAGACGTCTGACGTTTGTTTCGTTCTGAATTGAAATTTGGATGAATTTTCATTTTTCGGATATCGGAATTACAATAGTATGGAATTTAACCACTTAAGGACCAGAAGGATTTGTCCCCTTATTGACTGGGCCATTTTTTGTAATTCAGCACTGTGTCGCTTTAACTGACAATTGCGCGGTCGTGCGATGTTGTAGAAAAACAAAATTGACGTCTTTTTTTCCCCACAAATATTCTTTTGGTGGTATTTGATCATCTCTGCGGTTTTTATTTTTTGCGCTATAAACAAAAAAAGAGTGACATTTAAAAAAAAAAGAAATATTTTTTACTTTTTGCTATAATAAATATCCCCCCCCCCCAAAAAAGATTTAAAAAAAACAAATTTCTTCCTCAGTTTAGGCTGATATGTATTCTTCTACATATTTTTGTTAAAAAAAAATCGCAATAAGTGTATATTGATTGGTTTGCACAAAAGTTATAGCGTCTACAAATAGGGGATTGAATTATGGCATTTTTATTATAAATTTTTTTTACTAGTAATGGAGGCGATCTGCGATTTTTATTGGAACTGCGACATTGCGGCGGACAGATCAGACACTTTTGACACTTTTTTGGGGACCACTGGGGTCCTGACTGGGGGAGGAGACCAATCGTTGTTCATACTTAGTTTGAACAACAACAGATCTGTCTCCTCTCTCCTGACAGAATGGAGATGTGTCTGTTTACATTGAGAGATCTCCATTGTGTCTCTCTCTTAGGAGCGATCGCAGGTGCCCGGCAGACATCGCGGCCCCCGGGCACCGTCGTCGCTCCGTGGGCGTGCCAACATATAGCTACGCCGATTTGCCCAGGAGAGTCAACCTGCCACAGTATAACTGTGGCAGCTGGTCCTCTAGTGGTTAAACAAATCCGAAATAACAAAAAAAATTCAGACGAAATTCAAATTCGAATCGTTTTCAAAATCAAATTGTTTTCACATTTCCAAAAGAGAATAAAATAGAATAGAACTTAAAGGAATAGAATAGAAAAAAATAATAGAATAGAAAAGAATATAACAGAAAATAAAAGAATAGAATATAATAGTGTAAAACGGAACAAAATAGACTATAATAAAATAGAAAAGAAAAAAAAAAGAATAGAAAGAATATAACCATTTACCAAGATTCAAATAGACTCAGCTTTGAATTTGAATAGAATTTGAATTGAATAGTATAGAATAGAAAAGTATAGAATAGAAAAAAAATAATAGAATAAAATAAACAGAATCAATTTCAATTTGAGTAGAATATAAAATAATAGAGTAGAATAGAATATAAAAATAACACAATAGTATAGAAAAAAAGAACATAATAGTATAGATAGAATGAATATAACCATCTTCTTATTCTAATCTATTATTTTCTATTCTGTTCAAATTCAAATTGATTCTATTAGAATTTTGGGAAATGCTTATATTCTTTTTATGCTATTGTTTTTTTTAATTGTATTCTTTTTCTATCTGTTTATTCTATTCTATTATTTTATTTTCTATTCTATTCTATCCTTTTCTACTCTATTCTTTTCTTTTCAAACTCAATCCAAAACTCAAATTTTGGAAGATGGTTTAATTATTTCTATTGTATTCTACTCTATTCTTTTCTATTCTATTCAAATTCAAATTGATTCTTTTTGAATTTTGGAAAATTGTTATATTATTTCTATTCTATTTTATTGTACTCTATTGTTTTTTAATTCTATTCTTTTCTATTCTATTTGAATCTCAGAAGATGGTCATAATCGTTATATTTAATTGTATTTTTTTTTATTCTAGTCTATTCGATTCTATTCTATTCATTTCCATTCTGTTATTTTATTTTCTATCCTATTTTGTTCTGTTTTACTTTATTATATTCTATTATTTTATTTTCTATTCTATTCTCTTTTTTTCTATTCAATTCCTTTATTTTCTATTCTATTTTATTTTCTTTGGAAATAGGAAAACAATTCGAATTTGAAAACTTTTCAAATTCAAAAACTATTTGAAAACTTTTTGAATCCATCTGAATTTGAATTAGAAAATTAAAATTGATTTGAATATCAACAAAGCGAATTCCGAAAATGAATTAAACAAATTTAACTAAACAAATTTTATGTAAATAACAAATCAAAACAAAACAAATGTTTCCGTTTTTCACATGTCCCCCCCCCCCGGGCCTCTCCCAGCGTCACGCTGGCATGGTAAATAGTGGGAGGCGTCCGCCGCCAAGAAATTGGTGCCAAAAACCACCCCCCCACACATGAATCAGCCAAGATGGCGGAAAGCACGCCAGCACAGTGACGCAGAAGAATGACGTCACACGTGTGGCCCTTATGTGCCACACCCAGAGGGCGGACAAGGAGGGATAGGGGGCGGGGCCTGGTGCACATCGCAGCTCCTGGGTACTAGACACCAAGCCCCTCCCACTGATCCAGATCCAGTTTATTCATTAGTCTCATGAGATTCCAGATGGTTCTACATCAATGTGTGTTATATGAGGGGGGAGGGGAGCGTACACTGTGACCTGACTGGGATCTGTATTCTGTCTGTACAGGAAATGTCCCGAGTGTTCCGGAGGAAATATTCACCTGGCTGGGATCTGACCTTCTCCTCCCCAACAGACTCCATGTCACCCTCAACCATCCAGATAGTGGGAGATGTGATCATATTGAATGGATATATGGAGACCCAACCAGAAATTTTTACACCATAATATTTATACACAAGGGATGTACACTGATATATGAGGACGTACTCTTCTCCAATACAAGATTATCAGAGAATGGAAGTCTGATCATATCCAATGCGACTCTGGGGAATGACGGGATATACAGTGTGATTATATACAACTCTACAGGAGACCATATACAGACAGATGATTACACCGTCCATGTAGAAGGTAAGTCCATCCAACCCCCACCCCCAGTCCTAACAGTGTCCTCCCCGCTCAGTGTCTTTATATACACCGTCCATGTAGAAGGTAAGTCCATCCAACCCCCACCCCCAGTCCTAACAGTGTCCTCCCCGCTCAGTGTCTTTATATACACCGTCCATGTAGAAGGTAAGTCCATCCAACCCCCACCCCCAGTCCTAGCAGTGTCCTCCCCGCTCTGTGTCTTTATATACATCGTCCATGTAGAAGGTAAGTCCATCCAACCCCCACCCCCAGTCCTAGCAGTGTCCTCCCCGCTCCGTGTCTTTATATACACCGTCCATGTAGAAGGTAAGTCCACCCAACCCCCACCCCCAGTCCTAGCAGTGTCCTCCCCGCTCAGTGTCTTTATATACACCGTCCATGTAGAAGGTAAGTCCATCCAACCCCCACCCCCAGTCCTAGCAGTGTCCTCCCCGTGTCTTTCTATCCATACATTATATAGTAGAAGATCTGGGAGAGACGTATGTACAATGTCCTCTGATTACTGCCCCATCCTCACCATTCCCTGTGGATTCACATCTGCAGTGCTCAGCCCTCCTGAAGTTGCTGTGATCTGAACTGTGCTGTGCCTTCTGCTCGGGGTCCCCATGTGGTAGATGTGAGATTACGAAAAGAAGCTTCCATGATCCTTAGGCATAGTAATATGGGTATACAAATCGGATACATAGATTTTATATTGTGATAGATGGGAAACTATTCTGGATTACATCTAGTTAAGCATTAGTCCTGTAACAGTTACACATAATTCCCAGCCCCGCAATGTGAGGGGCGGGTTCAGTATGGACGCTCTCTCCCTATAAAATCTCACAGATGCAAGAGTGTGGTACCGTTGCTGAGGACGTCATGTGACGAAACGCGCACAACGGCACCACGCTCTATACGTCACCTCCAGGGCATACGAGAGAGTAGAACGCTGGTCAGCGTCTGGTGGACAAAAACCCCCCCACCTCGGTTTATGCTCTTTAGGAGGGATTTTTAAAAATGTGTTTATTGTCTGGGGACTATTGGCATCCTATCCCATCTGCACTGGGTGGGAATACAATAGTGTTTGGACTTTTTTTATTTGTGTTTATTTTTTGGTTTATTTTATTTTTTCTGTTCATAATCCTTTTTTTGGGCATATCTGCTTTTAAATAAAGTGATCTTACTTTATTACGCCATGGAAGCTCTTTTTTCTTAATACATGAGGGAACGCAACATCTCCACGGATCGGGACGCACAGGAGACATCTACCACAGAATATAGCACGCACAGTGGTCTATTTAAATTCCAGCATAAGCACACTACCCCTGCATGGGGTTTGGGGAGCTGATTACATCAAAGGCACCTACCGCAGGAATCAGCAAGCAGAGCAAACCAGTCTAATATACCACAGGCGTATTACCCCTGTTGGGGTTCCGGGAGCTGGTGAGTAGGCAACCATAAGGGGGAGCACTAGAGTCACCAGGCAACTGTTGCAGCACCAAAGTCACCATTGGAAATTTCATAAAGTCAACATAGTACCAACTTATGGGACTGTCATATTTTATTTGAGTTTTAATTGCTGGAAGTTTCTTGATAATATTTTTTTGTCTTGCATGCATGCGATTTTAATCCATGATTTATCATACATATGGTTTTTGATCAAGGCGATTTGACCTACATACACAGCATGTGTACTGTTTTATGGATAACACATTCTCCATGATGCATTTAACTGCTGATGCGTGCATTAATTATGTACAGAAATAATTTTATAGTATATGGAATACGGTTTCACTTTCAATATATGCACTTTATGTAGTACAGCCTCTGGCTCCACCACCAGATGCTGTAAGACAACCTCTTGCTGTGCGACACTTGATTGGTTGTACTATATTTCTCCCAAAGTATACATCATTGTGAATACACCTATGTTTTTGGAGTACTACTCATAATATAAGGGGGACGTACCCCTGTATGTCTAATACCTTATAGATATATAACCAAAGGTACGGGTTTTAAGGCTATCCCAGTTAAGTTTTCAGGTAGCGCCATTACACCCATATCTAATAATTATTTCCCATGTGGTAGATGTGACCATTGATGGCGGGGTGACAGATCCCCAATGGAGGGCGGAGCTTCTGCCAACCCCAACCAATCAGGTTTCACCTTTTAGGAAAGAGAAGTTTCTAATAGGAGTTTCTGTCATATTTCAGGTTGTCAGTAATATAATGAACTTCTTCTGTAGATTCTAAATGTTTTGTTAGTAAATAAAAGTTGTGTGGGGTGACAACCCTGATGGGGGTCACATGACTGAAGAAAATGGGTAGAAAGGAATAGGATTTCCACGCTCACAGACCAAGGCTTGCAGCCTCCCCTTACTCACCCCCACAGGGATGAGGTAGATAATAAAGGTATATGTGGATAGGGGCAAGTGGCGCTACCTGTGTTGGATACGTACCAGTTATGTGTTAGCTATATAGCTATATATTAACTGTGTGCTCTCCTAGAGGTGGGCTAAGAAATGTACTTATAAAGTGTATATGTGCCCAATGGGATAAGTATCCCGTACCAGAGGATGCAACCAAATTATACAGGTATAGCAACAAAGTATATATATATATATATACAGGTGTAACAGAAAATATCATCAGTGGTGGTGACATTAATTATAAATAATAAGTGTAGCAGTACACAGCCCCCTACTGATGTATAAGGGGTTAACAATTCGTTCTTCCGGCTGTTGCACTGGCTGATAAAGAGTCTCTAATCAGTCCACACCCAGTGCCATATACTGGTTGAGTATTACCACTATATCTCCACTGTGCACAAATAGCGTGTTATGCTGGGGAAACAATCACAGCCCCCTTCTTAACCATAGGTACAGTCAATGTTAATAGGAACCAAGTGTAACATGTGACAAAAAAATAAATATGTGACAAATTGAGAAATGAAAAAAAACGAATGTGCCAAAAATATACCAATTGTGACAAAAATCTAAAAGTATAAAAAAAGTGTAGATAATAAAGATCAATATTGTGAAAGTCCTAACTTGAAGACAATTCATTCAAAAGTTCCTGCGTGAGGTGACTGTAGTGATGGTAGCAGTTGATATCCAGTGACTTAAGTGCTCCCCCTCAAGGGTCCCCACTCACCAGCTCCCTGCACCCCTGCAGGGGTAAAAGGCATCTAGTATCCTCGATGTTTTCTTGGAATCCAATGGGGTTATCCCTAGAGGGCTTCCGCTCCAGATGTAAATATCCTTCAGGGTTAGGCTTTATCCTCATATAAAAGAAAACAGGGCTCCCATAGTGTGATACCGTAGTGTATTTATTAAAAAAGTTGCTAGGTCCAATGACCAATAATAAAAGTAAATGCAAAATAAAAAGTTTAAAAACAATTAACACTCCTAAAAGGGAGTGAAAGTATCACACTGCGTAAGGGAGATCAAGCCCGGAGAGGAGCTTGTGGATGTACGCTAACAGATGAGCGGCGTGCGCCCCAGCTGCGTTCCACACTCTCTCCGACTTCCGCGTATGACGTAGGTACGTAGCTCCGTCTTACGCGTTTCGTCATCAACGTTAACAAAGGCGTAGCTAACTCATGACTGAAGAAAATGGGTGTCATGTTAGTGGGGGGATTTAGTGTTTGGGGGGGGGGTGCACACAGACACAATCTATCTCCTCCAGTCTCCAGGAAGATGTCTGCACACCTGATTATAGGTAAGGATGGGGGAGGGGCATGCTGTGTATATATTGGACCTTATAAATGGAAATGATTGTCTCTCTCAGTTCCAGTATCGGTTCTGCTCCTCCATGTCTCATGTCTCCGGAATGGCAGCGCTGAGATCTCCTGCCATCAGAAGTGGATGGAGAAATGTCTGTAGATGACAATATTCAGGGCTCTTGTTCTAAGAGAATAGGTGTAAATACCCCTCCTTTTTATTCACCCCTTGTCTCCGCCCCCTTCCCACCTCCCAGTTTTAGAGAATACAGAACCATTCATTTTGGGATGCCATGTAATTTGTATGAATTATAATTTGTATCCCATCAACAATAGATCCCCAAGTAGCAATATACCCCTCCCAGCAACAGTAGATTCCCCCAGCAATAATAGACCCCTCCTAACAACAATAGTTCCCTCCCAGCAACAACAGACCCCCCCACACAACAAAATACCCCCCAGTAACAATAGACCTCCACCAGCAACAATTGATCTCCCAGCAGCCAGCAACAATACACCTCTCCCTCCCAGCAACATAAGACCCCATAGCAACAATAGATCCCCCATTAGCAACAATAAACCTCCCCAGCTACAACAGACCCGCCCAATAGATCCGCAAAATAGATCCCCTGTGACAATAGATCCCCCAGCAGACAGCAACAATAGACCCTCCAGCACACCCCAGCATCCCTTCCATTACACACATTCAGTACTGGAGGTGCCGGAACTGCGTTCCCCCTGAATAAAAGTCCTGACAATATATATTTTTCTAACCAACCCCCCATCTCCACTCTTGTTTGAAATTTTTTTTTTTTTTTAAGTTTAAGGTCATCAAGTTATCTGTAGAGAAAGTAAATTTTGAAATTGTACTCAGATTCTCCTTATGGATTATTTTAGGAAAAGAAAGAAGCTACTGAAATTAGACCTGGGGTCTGCCGTGGTCACGTGGTCAGTATGCCTAAAAGGGGGCATACCCAAGTATAATTAAAAAGGAAAGTAAAAGAAAGAAGGGGAATGGATGGGTGGGATACATGAGCCAACGTCGACATGGAAGGAGGGACAGAAGGGAGGCTTTATGCACCCCGACTCCTCCCAAAAACACAGGCTGACCTGCGGTCAGCCTTACACTTGCACTCAGAGTCTCCTTTTGGATTGTTTTAGGAAAAGGAAGAATCTACGGAAAATAGACCTGAGGTGTGTCGTGGTCACGTGCTCAGTATGCCAAAAAGGGGGCAAAAATAAAGACAGTGTGAAGAAGCTATAAATTATTACAAAACTGAAATTTAACAATCAATCAGTCAAAACAAGAAACGCCTGTGACATCTCGACCAGAGAATCCGGGATATATCTAGAGAAGCAAGATGACTTCCATCTACCTAACTTTTTGATCACATGAACCGGGACCCCTTGGCGAGAGGCTGTGGAAGCTGCCCCAATTCTGAAAGAATGGCCCGAATACGCCTTGGGGTCCAAACCCAAATTGGCCAGAAAGGTGCGGAAATGATGCATGAACTGAGCTGTAGAGAGGGGAGCACTAGGGAAAAGCAATAGTGGACTGTCCCTAGGCCTGTATGCTGTTGCCCTTACAAGCTGGTCTAAGACCAAAACCGGGCACCATGCATTGTTGGTCTTGAAGAACCTAATGACGGTGCCGACTCCCAGCTGCTGCGTCTTGCAAGTATGCAGACCTGAAAGTAGTCAGGGAACCTGTCTAACTGATTGTCCAAAAGAATACGGGATCCTAGCCCAGAAAAGGTAAACTTCCCAGGCCTCAAGAAACCATAAAATGCCAGATACATAGCTGCCTTAAGCACTAAGCTAGGCAGCAACCCAAAGGGAGACCTGGCAAGTGAATACAACATGCCCCGGAATATCTACCCTGTGATGGGCAGCCTGCTAGCTGGAGGGCTACTCTTCTGAATCCCTTTGAGGATAGCTTTAATGGGATGTGCTGCAAAAAATGGATGGCCTGCTGGGGTCCCGTAAGGACAAAATGTGCTGAATGCCTGCTAAATATGTCCTAGTGGTGCCATGGGCCAGCTTAAGCTGAGAGTGGCAAAAGGCAGTGAATGCTAGTAAATACTGAACGCTGTAGCCATCAACTTCAGGGTACCGAGCCTGGAAGGTCTGTAAAACATTCCAGGCTGTGACGTACGCCTTCCTGGTGTTCACTGACAACGATTTGTCAATCAAAGCTGCCGCGACAGCCCAGTGGGTATCTAGTCCATCATTAATTGAAGAAAGTGTGGGGCTGGAGTGGCGCCAGCGTCAGCGTCTGGGACCTGCTGGAAAAACAGTGAGTAATTAAACCAGGACAGTGCATCTGCCGCTACATTGTCTACACCAATGATGAATCTGCAGTGTATGTGGAAGTTAAATCGGAGGGAGAGCCAAATAAGCATACGCACAAAAGACATTATGAGTAAAGACCTAGATCTGCTCTTGTTAACGATCTCTGCTGTGACTTGATTATCTGTGGAAAAAAACAGTCTGACCTGCCCACAAATGACCCCACACCTGTGCTGCCGCAACAATGGGGTAGATTTCGAACAAGGCTGACATCTCTGTGAACCCTGGAATAGACAAAACCTCGTCTGGCCAAGGCTCCGCCAGCCAGTGTGAGCCACAAAAAAAGCCGCATAGCCCTTTGTGGCCGCTGCATCTGAAAATACCTGAGGGGAAAACCCTGACACTGCACTGAGATAAACATGGTAACACCATTCCAATGTTGCAGGAACTCATCCCACATGTGTAGATCTGAAAAAGCGGCCTTGGCCGAAAATGAGCGGTAATAGTCAAGAAATTTGACCCCCATACTTCTGTCCTAACTCTACCACTGTGTAAAGGTAATGGTCCAGCTCTTCCTTCCTGAGCGGACTCACTGAGCAAATGATGTCTCTGTATAAGCTAAAGGCCAGGACAAACTACGGGATAGAAAGTTTACGGCTGAGCCTATGATCCCTAGTCTTAACCACCACCAAAACATCGCCACAAGCGTATGACCTATTATCGGCAACATCATGGGCAGCTATCAATAGTGATGCTAAATTAACATCTTTGCTCTCTAGTATGTTCTTCCCAATGTTAACGTGAATAAAATGAGCCGGGGTAATGGGAGGAACAGCCATACTATTACCTGGGCAAATGGGTATTGGGCTTGGTACCAAGGGGGTCCCGGGACCTGCAGATGTCCCTGAAGTGGCAGATAGTCCTGACACTGGGCTTGGCTGAGCCTCCAACAACTCCACCCTTGCATGCAATTCTTGGCAGGAAGAGACCAGGGAACTCAGGGTAGCGTGGATTTGAGAAAGGGATGAAGCGACAGTCCGAAGTGTAACTTGCTCCGTGTTAGAGCCTGAAGCACAGGGAAACAGTAGTCTGTACAGCTGAAGCCGGATATAAAATACCCCTGCACTGCAGTTCAGCCATGAGTCTAGGGATGGTCCAGGTTCTCAAGGAAGGTGTGCTACCATGTTCCGAACCCGTAGCCGGAGAAGGGGGGATGGATGCAAAGTCCTCGATGTCCGCAGCCTGTGACATGACCTGCATAAAACCGAGAAGAACGTCGTAAGCCAAGAAAAATCATCAACCGTACCCATCACTTACCTTGGACCAACCTCGCTGCCCCTCCCCCCCTTTTTTTCCCCCCGTAAAATGACGAAGGAATGTTAAAACAGTACTGAAAATGTGTCAGGCTCGTGAATGTACCAGGCCGAGTTACCTGAGGCATAATCAGGCAAATTATAAAAGAGAACTCAGGCCTTTGAACCTGAAAACGTGTCAGGCTAACGATGTCAGTAGAAATGATCGTAGCGTGAGCTGTGTGAGAACAGATTAGGAGGCTTGCCACTGTTCAAGCCAATTAAAAATGACCATCTCAATCTGTACATATCTATAAGCATGATAGGTAGTGCTGCAGTAGTAATGCCATGACCTAATCATGAAAAATGTGACACTAACAAGAATGTGAAAACAGAAATTAATGGGACAACCAAATTCCGCAAAGTCTGTGTAGACACTAACCAGCCCACTTTGTGACACCCCTGAAACCTGGTGGCCTCTCAAACGAAACTCAAGCCCGAGGAGCCTGAATGTGCTCAGCCAAAAGACATGAGTAGCAAAATGTGTCTATGTGAGAACTAATCGTAAGCAGCGTGGAACGAATGAGGAGACTTGCCACCATACAAGCCAATTAAAAACAATCATCTCAATCCGTTCAACACCCATAGACATGATGGGTGAATTTTTGAGTGGTGTATGGCCGTGAGACCCAAGGTGTAGGAAATAATATGTAATGAAAATGAAATGGTAAAACAGAAAACCAACCTGGAATGAACTGATCCGGGAGGAAAAAACAAAACAAAAAACTCTGAAAATATGTTGAATCGTAGATAACCACTACTGAAAGAAAACAAACACACAAAGCTACCACTTAGAAACCATGCATATAAACCAGCGAGTTGGGGTTTGAGAAATGAACCCAACCACCCCTGAAAATCCGTCTTAAGGAAAATAACTGATACATACCTGAAAAAGCGGCTAATACCTGCAAAAACACTTGAGTCCTGTTGAAATATAGAAAACCAACTCTAGAAATGGGACATAAACATACAGAACTACCACTCAGTATAAATGCATGCGACAAATCAAAGACCAGGACTCCTCTACACTATGAAAGCAGTGGAGACATGCGTGCTTATGCCCTTAGCCCTGGAAATGGGGTGCCCTGCTGGCCGTACTGAAAGGAACAAGCAATACCTACCTGAGTGGAACCAGCAGTGCTTACCCCAAGTGTGCTGTGGAAGCAAACATTCCTACCAGTTTAACATGGAAACAGTACCTGTGATAGTGATAAAAAACAGTGCCACCCATAAGCTCAAGTATGACGGAATGGACATAGGTAGTGACATAAAACAGCAGTAGAAATGGCATAGAAATACGAAAACAAAACAGTGGTAGAAATGACATAAATGACCAGTATGTAGTAGGAACCATGCCTGTATGAAATCTGTGCCAGTTTGAAGCATTGTGTGCTGCACCATACTGTGAAACCTGCCCTGGCCTCTGCTGCAAAGTAAACAGGACTAACATGTTCCCTTAAGCATGCATCATAAGAAATGTGAAAAAGTGCAGTATCTAAGCATCCCATGCGTTAGCACAGGCGATGCTCTCCTTAGAAAAGCAAACACCTGGACCATGCCATTACCTGGGCCTATGACAAAAAGCAAGATGGAATGGTGGCCACTAGGTATGAGCTTCGAGTTCGAATTGAACTCATGTTCGACTCGAACATCGGCTGTTCGCCAGTTCGCCGAACAGCGAACAATTTGGGGTGTTTGCGGAAAATTCGAAAGCCGCGGAACACCCTTTAAAAGTCTATGGGAGAAATCAAAAGTGCTAATTTTAAAGGCTTATATACATGGTATTGTCATAAAAAGTGTTTGGGGACCTGGGTTCTGCCCAAGGGGACATGGATCAATGCAAAAAAAGGCCGTTTTTCGGGAGCAGTGATTTTAATAATGCTTAAAGTCAAACAATAAAAGTGAAATATTCCTTTATATTTCGTACCTGGGGGGTGTCTATAGTATGCCTGTAAAGGGGTGCATATTTCCCGTGTTTAGAACAGTCTGACAGCAAAATGACATTTCGAAAGAAAAAAAGTCATTTAAAACTACTCGCGGCTATTAATGAATTGCAGGTCCGACAATACACATAAAAGTTCATTGATAAAAACGGCATAGGAATTCCCCACAGGGGAACCCCGAATCAAAATTTAAAAAAAAAGACATGGGGGGTCCCCCTAAATTCCATACCAGGCCCTTCAGGTCTGGTACGGATATTAAGGGGAACCCCGCGCCAAAATAAAAAAAAATTAGCGTGGGGTCCCCCAAAAATCCATACCAGACCCTTATCCGAGCGCGTAACCAGGCAGGCCACAGGAAAAGAGGGGGGACGAGAGAGCGCCCCCTCCTCCTGAACCGTACCAGGCCACATGCCCTCAACATTGGGAGGGTGCTTTGGGGTAGCCCCCAAAACACCTTGTCCCCATGTTGATGGGGACAAGGGCCTCATCCCCACAACCCTTGCCCAGTGGTTGTGGGGGTCTGCGGGCAGGGGGCTTATCGAAATCTGGAAGCCCCCTTTAACAAGGGGACCCCCAGATCCCGGCCCTCCCCCTGTGTGAAATGGTAAGGGGGTACAAAAGTACCCCTACCATTTCACAAAAAAAATGTCAAAAATGTTAAAAATGACAAGACACAGTTTTTGACAATTCCTTTATTTAAATGCTTCTTCTTTCTTCTTTCTTCTCTCTTCCTTTGGTTTCTTCCTCCATCTTCTACTACTTCTGGTTCTTCTGGTTCTTCCTCCGGCATCTTCTCCGCGGCGTCTTCTTCTCTTCATCTTCTTCTCCGGACTGCTCCGCATCCATGATGGCATTGTGGGAGGCTCCCGCTGTGTGACGCTTCTTCTCTTCTGACGGTTCTTAAATAACGGAGGGCGGGGCCACCTGGTGACCCTGTCCCCCTCTGATGTCACGGGGAATGCCACAGGGAAGTCCCTATCAAGTCCCCGTGAGTCAGAGGGGGGCGGGGTCACTGGGTGGCCCCGCCCTCCATTATTTAAGAACCGTCAGAAGAGGAGAAGCGTCACAGAGCGGGAGCTTCCCTCCATGCCATCATGGATGCGGAGCGGCCCGGAGAAGAAGATGAAGAGAAGAAGATGCCACGGAGGAGAAGCCGGACGAGAACACCGGAGGAAGAACCAGAAGATGGAGGAAGAAACCAAAGGAAGATAGAAGATAAAAGAAAGAAGATAGAAGATAGAAGAAAGAAGAAGCATTAAAATAAAGGAATTGTAAAAAACTGTCTCTTGTCATTTTTAACATTTTTGACAGTTTTTTTGTGAAATGGTAGTTGTACTCTTGTACCTCCTTACCATTTCACACAGGGGGGAGGGCCGGGATCTGGGGGTCCCCTTGTTAATTCCAATAAGCCCCCCGCCTGCAGACCCCCACAACCACCAGGCAAGGGTTGTGGGGATGAGGCCCTTGTCCCCATCAACATAGGGACAAGGTGTTTTGGGGGCTACCCCAAAGCACCCTCCCAATGTTGAGGGCATGTAGCCTGGTACAGTTCAGGAGGGGGGGCCGCTCTCTCATCCCCCCTCTTTTCCTGCAGCCTGCCAGGTTGCGTGCTCGGATAAGGGTCTGGTATGGATTTTTGGGGGCACCCCATGCCAATTTTTTTTTTATTTTGGAGCGGGGTTCCCCTTAAAATCCATACCAGACCTGAAGGGTCTAGTATAGATTTTGAGGGGGACTCCATGCCATTTTTAAAAAATTTTTGTCCGGGGTTCCCCTTAATATCTGTCACGGAACGTCCCTCACTCCGCTTGAGTGCTTCCGTCAGTATACCGCTTCCTAAGTTCTGGAACACGAGCCCAATGGATCTGGCTATAGGAACCCCCAAGAACTAGACAACACCAGTCTTGGAGTACATCAGAACTAACTCTTTATTTGAGATCTCACACACATTTATACAACAAGTTGACCCAAAGCTAACCTAATTAACATGAGCTAATTTACTACAAAATTTACCCAGACCAGATGACAGACTTGTGGGCACCGAGCTTCACACAGTAGTATAAACACAATAGCTGGAGCTAATTACAATTAACAATACAAACAACAATCTCCCCCCCTCCTCAGCCTATTCATCAACAGTTCATCTCCTAGCCAGTCCTGGAGGCTAATGTGATCAGCTCACTCAATTAACAGGTTGAGTTCAGAATCAACCAAACCAATAAAAGTCTCTACATACATCCTATATATCCTATCCTAGATATCGTGGACAAATATTACTGTCCCATTTTAAGTAGTCCAAGATATATTTTCTCACTCACCCTGTGCCAGGATGGCACAGGGTGACTTAGACATAAGATGTATTCTGATTTCCACGGGCCCTCCCGTCACATATACTATAGCGGCTATAGCAGCTCCATGAATGCTAGAAGGACCACAACCTAAAAGCTAGGATCCAGGAGCCAGCAGAGGATGGCAAAAAAAAAGATCTCAAGAAAAAAAAAAACAGTAAAAAAAACAGCAGATTGATTGATAGGATAGTCAATGAATTAATACATTAATTATATAGTTTTATGGCTTTAATGCTGGATTCCTGAATTACTATTATATGTTATCATTACCATTCTGTAGAGAACAGGAGCCAGCTGCTGACAGTCAACTGCTAGAAGAAATGGGGTCTCAGAATCTTAGGACTCTGTGATGCAGGATCACAATTTCACAATATCCAGACTTCCCAGCTTCCAGCTCCCCAAGCTGTAACTCAGTGGTACCTCGGCAGCTCGGCTTGGTGTCTCAGGGTCTCAGGGGTCGGCTTGGCATCCAAGGGTCTCGGAGCTTGGCTTGGCATCTCAGGGTCTCAGGGCTTGGCTCAGCTCAGCATCACAGGGCTCTCAGGGCTCAGCTCAGCGTCTCAGGGCTCGGCTCAGCAGGGCATCTCAGGGCTCTCAGGGCTGGGCTCAGCGTCTCAGGGTCTCAGGGCTCAGCTCGGTGTCTCAGGGTCTCAGGACTCGGCGTCTCAGGGTCTCAGGGCTCGGCATCTCAGGGTCTCAGGGCTCGGCTTAGCATCTCAGGGTCTCAGGGCTCAGCTCGGCATCTCAGGGTCTCAGGGCTCGGCTCAGCTCGGTGTCACAGGGCTCTCAGGGCTCAGCTCGGCAACTCAGGGTCTCAGTGCTTGGCTCAGCTCGGCGTCACAGGGCTCTCAGGGCTCAGCTCAGCTCGGTGTCACAGGGCTCTCAGGGCTCAGCTCGGCATCTCAGGGTCTCAGGGCTCGGCTCAGGGTCTCAGGGCTCGGCTCGGCGTCTCAGGGCTCGGCTTAGCTCGGCATCTCAGGGTCTCAAGGCTTGGCTCGGCGTCTCAGGGTCTCAGGGCACAGCTCGGCATCTCAGGGTCTCAGGGCTCATCTTGGCTTGGCGTCACAGTGCTCTCAGGGCTCGGCTCATTGTCTCAGGGCTCGGCTCGGCGTCTCATGGTCTCAGGGCGCGGCATCTCGGGGTCTCAGGGCTCGGGTTGGCTTGGTGTCTCAGGGTCTCAAGGCTCGGCTCGGCATTTCAGGGCTCAGTGTCTCAGGGTCTCAGGGCTCTGCTGGAAGTCTCAGGGCTTGGCGTCTCAGGGTCTCAGGGCTCGGCTTGGCTTGGCGTCACAGGGCTCTTAGGGCTCGGCGTCTCAGGGTCTCAAGGCTCGGCTCGGCATCTCAGGGTCTCAGGGCTCAGCTCAGTGTCTCGGGGCTTGGCTTGCCGTCACAGGGCTCTCAGGGCTCGGCTCTCTAACTCAGGGCTCGGCTCCACTCGGCGTCTCAGGGTCTCGGGGACTCAAACCACGGCGGCTCGGCGGCTCAAGCCTCCGAAGCCGTCGTGAGTGACTCAAGTGAGGTACATCTCAAGTCTCTGCCAGATAGCAGGATCAGCAGGATAACAGCTGATAATGGCCAGATAGCGGGCCAAGTCAGTCGAGTCAACAGACTAACTGGATAGCAGAGTAAAGCCTCTAAGCCACTGATCAGACCTCTAAGGCCAGCCAGGTCAGCAGGATAACAACCTGATTAGCAGGTTGATAGCGGAGCTCTCCACCTCGCGCCGCTCAGACTCTCACACCCTCATCTCACACAACGCTTCCGGATTCAATGCACATCAATGCCCACCATATTTTAAAAGTCAACAGCTGCAGTATTTGTAGCTGCTGACTTAAAAAAAAAAAAAAATCGGCGGAACTCCGCTATAACAAAAAACAGCATTATTTCAAAATGGTACTCTAATAACACACCACACTCTTTGATTTCGGCAGTGTGTGTACAGTTAGAATTCGAATGAAGTTTAATGTAAAATTTAATTCGAATTTCAGTCTGAATTTCAGAAATTCAGTTGAATTTCATTATGTTATTCTGAGCATTCGGTAAAAATTTGTTTATATTGTATTTTGTGTATTCAGATTAGGGATGAGCTTCGTGTTCGAGTCGAACCCATGTTCGACTCGAACATCGGCTGTTCGACCGTTCGCCGAATTGCGAACGATATGGGCCGTTCGCGCCAAATTCGTTTGGCGCGTCACGGCCCATAATTCACTGCGGCATCGCAGTGCATTGCTTGCTCATGATTGGCCAAGCATGCACTATGACCCGCATGCTTGGCCAATCACAGCGCCGCCTGAACAGAGAGCCGTAATTGGCCAAAGCCAAGGAGGCTTTGGCCAATTATGGCTCAGGGGATTTAGTACACGCCCCACACTATATAAGGCCGCCTGCACGGCGGCCCTGTGTAGTGTGTGTTCCGGCGTTCATTGAGAGAGAGAGAGAGAGACAGACAGTGTCATTTGATTTGAGTTAGATAGATTAGGCAGAACAGTCAGTCAGTTAGCTGCACTTACAGTGTATTGTGTATATATATGCATCCCAGGTGCTGCATATATATATATACACTGTATTCAGTTTAGCTAGATCCGTTCCTGTTATCTTCTAGACTATTTACATTTAGTGCAGTGCGTCCTGCTCACAGTGTTCAGCTAGATCCGTTCCTGTTATCTTCTAGACTATTTACATTTAGTGCAGTGCGTCCTGCTCACAGTGTTCAGCTAGATCCGTTCCTGTTATCTTCTAGACTATTTACATTTAGTGCAGTGCGTCCTGCTCACAGTGTTCAGCTAGATCCGTTCCTGTTATCTTCTAGACTATTTACATTTAGTGCAGTGCGTCCTGCTCACAGTGTTCAGCTAGATCCGTTCCTGTTAAATTCTAGACTATTTACATTTAGTGCAGTGCGTCCTGCTCACAGTGTTCAGCTAGATCCGTTCCTGTTATCTTCCTACTGACAGGCAGGCTTGTCTGGTTACAGTATATAAAGCTACCTGAAGAAAATTACTGGTGTTCTATTTGATCCTATTAGTACCACGGTCAGGCAGCTAGACTATTTACATTTAGTACAGTGCGTCCTGCTCACAGTGTTCAGCTAGATCCGTTCCTGTTATCTTCTAGACTATTTACATTTAGTACAGTGCGTCCTGCTCACAGTGTTCAGCTAGATCCGTTCCTGTTATCTTCCTACTGACAGGCAGGCTTGTCTGGTTACAGTATATAAAGCTACCTGAAGCAAATTACTGGTGTTCTATTTGATCCTATTAGTACCACGGTCAGGCAGCTAGACTATTTACATTTAGTACAGTGCGTCCTGCTCACAGTGTTCAGCTAGATCCGTTCCTGTTATCTTCCTACTGACAGGCAGGCTTGTCTGGTTACAGTATATAAAGCTACCTGAAGCAAATTACTGGTGTTCTATTTGATCCTATTAGTACCACGGTCAGGCAGCTAGACTATTTACATTTAGTACAGTGCGTCCTGCTCACAGTGTTCAGCTAGATCCGTTCCTGTTATCTTCCTACTGACAGGCAGGCTTGTCTGGTTACAGTATATAAAGCTACCTGAAGAAAATTACTGGTGTTCTATTTGATCCTATTAGTACCACGGTCAGGCAGCTAGACTATTTACATTTAGTACAGTGCGTCCTGCTCACAGTGTTCAGCTAGATCCGTTCCTGTTATCTTCCTACTGACAGGCAGGCTTGTCTGGTTACAGTATATAAAGCTATCTGAAGAAAATTACTGGTGTTCTGTTTGATCCTATTAGTACCACGGTCAGGCAGCTAGATAATTTACATTTAGTACAGTGCGTCCTGCTCACAGTGTTCAGCTAGATCCGTTCCTGTTATCTTCCTACTGACAGGCAGGCTTGTCTGGTTACAGTATATAAAGCTACCTGAAGAAAATTACTGGTGTTCTATTTGATCCTATTAGTACCACGGTCAGGCAGCTAGACTATTTACATTTAGTACAGTGCGTCCTGCTCACAGTGTTCAGCTAGATCCGTTCCTGTTATCTTCCTACTGACAGGCAGGCTTGTCTGGTTACAGTATATAAAGCTACCTGAAGAAAATTACTGGTGTTCTATTTGATCCTATTAGTACCACGGTCAGGCAGCTAGACTATTTACATTTAGTACAGTGCGTCCTGCTCACAGTGTTCAGCTAGATCCGTTCCTGTTATCTTCCTACTGACAGGCAGGCTTGTCTGGTTACAGTATATAAAGCTACCTGAAGAAAATTACAGGTGTTCTATTTGATCCTATTAGTACCACGGTCAGGCAGCTAGACTATTTACATTTAGTACAGTGCGTCCTGCTCACAGTGTTCAGCTAGATCCGTTCCTGTTATCTTCATACTGACAGGCAGGCTTGTCTGGTTACAGTATATAAAGCTACCTGAAGAAAATTACAGGTGTTCTATTTGATCCTATTAGTACCACGGTCAGGCAGCTAGACTATTTACATTTAGTACAGTGCGTCCTGCTCACAGTGTTCAGCTAGATCTATTCCTGTTATCTTCCTACTGACAGGCAGGCTTGTCTGGTTACAGTATATAAAGCTACCTGAAGAAAATTACAGGTGTTCTATTTGATCCTATTAGTACCACGGTCAGGCAGCTAGACTATTTACATTTAGTACAGTGCGTCCTGCTCACAGTGTTCAGCTAGATCCGTTCCTGTTATCTTCCTACTGACAGGCAGGCTTGTCTGGTTACAGTATATAAAGCTACCTGAAGAAAATTACTGGTGTTCTATTTGATCCTATTAGTACCACGGTCAGGCAGCTAGACTATTTACATTTAGTACAGTGCGTCCTGCTCACAGTGTTCAGCTAGATCCGTTCCTGTTATCTTCCTACTGACAGGCAGGCTTGTCTGGTTACAGTATATAAAGCTACCTGAAGAAAATTACTGGTGTTCTATTTGATCCTATTAGTACCACGGTCAGGCAGCTAGACTATTTACATTTAGTACAGTGCGTCCTGCTCACAGTGTTCAGCTAGATCCATTCCTGTTATCTTCCTACTGACAGGCAGGCTTGTCTGGTTACAGTATATAAAGCTACCTGAAGAAAATTACTGGTGTTCTATTTGATCCTATTAGTACCACGGTCAGGCAGCTAGACTATTTACATTTAGTACAGTGCGTCCTGCTCACAGTGTTCAGCTAGATCCGTTCCTGTTATCTTCCTACTGACAGGCAGGCTTGTCTGGTTACAGTATATAAAGCTACCTGAAGAAAATTACTGGTGTTCTATTTGATCCTATTAGTACCACGGTCAGGCAGCTAGACTATTTACATTTAGTAAAGTGCGTCCTGCTCACAGTGTTCAGCTAGATCTGTTCCTGTTATCTTCCTACTGACAGGCAGGCTTGTCTGGTTACAGTATATAAAGCTACCTGAAGAAAATTACTGGTGTTCTGTTTGATCCTATTAGTACCACGGTCAGGCAGCTAGATAATTTACATTTAGTACAGTGCGTCCTGCTCACAGTGTTCAGCTAGATCCGTTCCTGTTATCTTCCTACTGACAGGCAGGCTTGTCTGGTTACAGTATATAAAGCTACCTGAAGAAAATTACTGGTGTTCTATTTGATCCTATTAGTACCACGGTCAGGCAGCTAGACTATTTACATTTAGTACAGTGCGTCCTGCTCACAGTGTTCAGCTAGATCCGTTCCTGTTATCTTCCTACTGACAGGCAGGCTTGTCTGGTTACAGTATATAAAGCTACCTGAAGAAAATTACTGGTGTTCTATCCCAGCTTAGTGCAGCTACAGGCCATTAGTATGTCTGGAAGGCCAAGAAGGAGAGGCAGACAGTCACAAGCCAATAAGAGAGGGCAAGCAGGCTCTGTGTCTAGTGCTGGTCGTGGAGACGGTGCATCCTCATCAGCACGTGGCCATGGGACACGCTTGGCCTTTTTTTCGGCAGCTGGCCGTGTTGAGCCGCAACATGCGGAAGACTTGGTCGAGTGGATGACCAAGCCGTCCACATCCTCCTCATCCTCTCTCACCCATGCCCAGGGTGCTTTGTCTGGCAAAGCAGCAGCCTCTTCCCTCAGCTCAATGTCATCAGTGGCTCCTTCCCTAGCTCCACCATGTCCTCCTGAGGATTCCCTCGAACTGTTTGACCACAGTGTTGGGTACATGCTCCAGGAGGATGCCCAGCGTTTGGAAGGCTCTGATGATGATACTGAGCTCGATGAAGGCAGTAACATGAGCACGGACAGAGGGGGTGCCCAAGAAGGACAGCAATCTGGCAGTCATGCTCCCCCTGCTGCAGCATACTGCCAGGTTTGCTCCAGTGATGAGGAGGGAGGGGATGATGAGGTCACTGACTCAACGTGGGTGCCTGATAGGAAAGAGGAGGAGGAGGAGGAGGCGGCACATCACCAACGAGGCAGGATGCCCTCCAGGGGCCAGCCTAAGGGCAGCACATTGACTGCATCACACCCCAAAGCTCCACATGTGCAGGGCGCTGCAGTCTCTGCGCGTTATTCAAAAAGTTCTTTGGTGTGGGCCTTTTTTGAGACGAGTGCATCAGATCGCACCGCTGCTATTTGCAACATATGTCTCAAGCGTATCTCACGTGGCCAAAACATCTCCCGCTTGGGTACCACATGCTTGACCAGACATATGTTGACCTGCCATGCAGTTCGTTGGCAAGCGTATCTAAAAGACCCACACCAAAGAACAAAGAGGATCTCTCCTTGCTCCTCATCAGCTGAGATTTCCAACCCCACTAGACCTCCAGTCCTCACTGAGACCTGCAGTGAGAGGAATGAAGGTGTAAAATTAGGTGTGTCACAGCCAAGTACTTGTGGGCAATCTGCTTTTGGTACACCGACGTCAGATTGTACCAGGCAAATTTCCCTGCCCCAGCTGCTGCACCGCCGAAAGAAGTTTGCTCCCAGCCATCCACATGCCCAGCGGTTGAATGCTAGCTTGGCAAAATTGCTAGCACTTCAACTGCTGCCTTTTCAGTTGGTAGACTCTGCCCCCTTCCGTGAGTTTGTGGAATGTGCGGTTCCTCAGTGGCAGGTACCCAAACGCCACTTTTTCTCACGGAAGGCGATTCCGGCTCTCTACCGGCATGTGGAAGGCAATGTCCATGCCTCACTGGACAGGGCGGTCAGCGGTAAGGTGCATATTACCGCTGACTCATGGTCCAGCAGGCATGGACAGGGACGTTACCTAAGTTTCACGGCACATTGGGTGACTCTGCAGGCAGCTGGGAAGGATGCAGGACAAGGTGCAGTAGTGTTGGAGGTTGTTCCGCCACCACGCCTCCAAAATGCTGATTGTGACACACCTCTCTCCTCCACCCCCTCCTCTTCTTCTTCCTCCATGGCCTCTTCCTCGGAACCAGCGGTGCTCCGTAGTCGTTCAAGGGGCTACGCAAGTACGCAGGCCAAAAGATGCCATGCGGTGCTTGAGCTGGTGTGCTTGGGGGACAGGAGCCACACTGGGGCAGAGGTTCTGTCAGCTCTGCAGGGGCAGGTTCAGAGGTGGTTGACGCCACGCCAACTTAAGGCAGGAATGGTGGTTTGCGACAATGGCACCAACCTCCTCTCTGCCCTCCGACAGGGACAAATGACCCATGTGCCCTGTTTGGCTCACGTCCTTAACTTGGTGGTGCAGCGGTTCTTGGGCAGGTACCCGGGCTTACAGGATGTCCTGAGGCAGGCCAGGAAAGTCTGTGTGCATTTCCGCCGGTCATATAATGCCAGTGCTCGGCTGACGGACCTCCAAAAGGAGTTTAACCTGCCTAAGAACCGCCTAATCTGTGACATGCCCACCAGGTGGAACTCAACGTTGGCCATGCTGCAGCGGCTGCACACGCAGCAGAGGGCCATAAATGAGTACCTGTGCGACTATGGCACCAGGACAGGGTCAGGGGAGCTTGGTTTTTTTCCCCACGCCAGTGGGCCATGATCAGGGATGCATGCACTGTCCTGTCACCATTCGAGGAGGCCACGAGGATGGTGAGCAGTGACAGTGCATGCATCAGTGACACTGTCCCCCTTGTCCACCTGTTGGAGCACACGCTGCGTGGAATAATGGACAGGGCACTTGAGGCAGAACAGAGGCAGGAAGAGGAGGACTTCCTTAGCTCTCAAGGCCCCCTTTATCCAGACAGTGTTCCTGCATGCCCGCCGATCACACAAGAAGAGGACGAGGAGGAGGAGGAGGAAGATTGTGTCAGTATGGAGGTGGAGCCTGGCACTCAGCATCAGCAGCAGTCTTTAAGGGATCAGTCCCAAGAAACACATGGACTTGTACGTGGCTGGGAGGAGGTGGCTGCGGACGTTGTCGTCCTTAGTGACCCAGAGGACTCTGGACCGAATGCCTCAGCAAACCTACGCTGCATGGCCTCCCTGATCCTGCAAAGCCTGCGTAAGGATCCTCGTATTCGTGGTATCAAGGAGAAGGACCAATACTGGCTGGCAACCCTCCTTGATCCACGTTACAAGGGTAAGGTTGCGGACCTTATCTTGCCATCGCAGAGGGAGCAGAGGATGAAACATCTTCGGGAGGCCTTGCAGAAAGGTCTGTGCAATGCGTTCCCAGAGACTGGGAGGTTACAAACTCCTGTTTCTGGACAACGTGTTGCTGAGGCTTCGGTCAGTCAAAGAAGGAGCGGTGGAGAAGGTGGCCGTCTGACCGATGCGTTCAGACAATTTTTTGGTCCGCAGCCCCAAGGTATGATCGGTTCCAGCAACCATCGCCAGCGTCTGTTTTACATGGTGCAGGAATACCTAGGGGCAAGATCTGACTTGTACACCTTTCCCACCGAAAATCCTCTGGGTTACTTGGTCTTGAGGATGGATCACTGGCCAGAGCTTGCACAGTATGCAATTGAGCTACTGGCCTGTCCTGCATCCAGCGTTCTTTCGGAACGCACATTCAGTGCTGCTGGAGGCGTGGTAACCGATCACAGGGTGCGTCTGTCCACCGACTCGGTCGATCGGCTGACCTTCATAAAAATGAATCAGTCTTGGATCACCACCAGCTACCAAGCACCTGATGCTGATGTAACCGAATAATTTTTTTTGAAATCTCAGATCCCTTCAAAGACTGCCTATGCTGATGCTGAGTGACTATCCCTGAGTAATTATCCTCTTCCTCCTCAATCATCACGCTGATAGCTTGTAAGAACATTTTTGGTTCTGGGCGCCACCACCAGTGCCTAAGGCACAATTTTTCAGCCCCTGTTTAACAGGGGCGTGTAATTACAATTTTTGATGTAATACTTTGCAGCAGGGCTCGTTCCTGCATTCCAACTAGAGTGTCTGTGAGGGGTTGCAGTGTTGTGGCACCAGCACCAGTGCCTAAGGCCCAATTTTTCTGCCCCTGTCTAACAGGGGCGTGTAATTACAATTTTTGATGCAATACTTTGCAGCAGGGCTCCTTCCTGCATTCCAACTAGAGTGTCTGTGAGAGGTTGCAGTGTTGTGGCACCAGCACCAGTGCCTAAGGCCCAATTTTTCTGCCCCTGTCTAACAGGGGTGTGTAATTACAATTTTTGATGCAATAATTTGCAGCAGGGCTCGTTCCTGCGTTCCAACTAGAGTGTCTGTGAGGGGTTGCAGTGTTGTGGCACCAGCACCAGTGCCTAATGCCACGTACACACGGTCGGACTTTCTAGAAAGCTAGGTCCGACGTACTTGCCGCCAGACTTCCGGCGGACTACCGCCGGACTTTCCTACACACGGCCGGACTTTCCGGAATCCGGTCTTCCCGACGGACTTCCGCCGGACTTTCAGAACGAACGGACTTTCCCACACACGGACAAGTCCGTTCATTTTGAACGTGACTTTGGTACGACGGGACTAGAAAAGGAATTCAATCTCGCCGCTTTTTTTGGCGAGATTGAAACCTTGCGAGCCCCGTCGCAGGCCCTTAGGTCTGGTATGGATTATAAAGGGGAACCCCTACGCCGAAAAAACGGCGTGGGGTCCCCCTAAAATCCATACCAGACCCCGATCCGAGCACGCAGCCTGGCCGGTCAGGAAAGGGGGTGGGGACGAGCGAGGGCAGCATGCCCTCAACATGGGGGGTGGGTGCTTTGGGGGAGGGGGGCGCCCTGCGCCCCCCCCCCAAAGCACCTTGTCCCCATGTTGATGAGGACAAGGGCCTCTTCCCGACAACCCTGGCCGTTGGTTGTCGGGGTCTGCGGGCGGGGGCTTATCGGAATCTGGGAGCCCCCTTTAATAAGGGGGCCCCCAGATCCCGGCCCCCCACCCTATGTAAATGAGTATGGGGTACATGGTACCCCTACCCATTTACCTAGGTAAAAAGTGTCAGTAATAAAACACAACACAGGTTTTTAAAATAATTTATTAAACAGCTCCGGGGGGGTCTTCTTCCGTCTTCGGGGGTCCCTCCGGTTCATCTTCTCCCGGCGTCCGGTTGGTTCTTCTCCGCTCTCCGGCCTCTTCTCCCGGTGTCCCAGGTCTTCGGCCGGCCCCTCCGCTATCTTCAGGTAGCTCTATTGCCAGCGGAGGTCCGGACTTCTGGGCTTCTTGGCTTCTTGGCTTCTTGTGTTCTCTTCTCTTCTCTTCCCCCAGATGTTGACACGACGCTCTCTCCGGCTGGACTGGTCTCTGAGGGCTGCGTTGTGACTTATATAGGCGGAGACCCCGCCCCCATATGATGTCACAGTCCCTGGGCATGCTGGGACTGTGACGTTTTAGGGGGCGTGGTCGACCCCTAAAACCCCTGTGGTCGAAAAATTGGGCCTTAGGCACTGGTGCTGGTGCCACAACACTGCAACCCCTCACAGACACTCTAGTTGGAATGCAGGAACGAGCCCTGCTGCAAAGTATTACATCAAAAATTGTAATTACACGCCCCTGTTAAACAGGGGCTGAAAAATTGTGCCTTAGGCACTGGTGGTGGCGCCCAGAACCAAAAATGTTCTTACAAGCTATCAGCGTGATGATTGAGGAGGAAGAGGATAATTACTCAGGGATAGTCACTCAGCATCAGCATAGGCAGTCTTTGAAGGGATCTGAGATTTCAAAAAAAATTATTCGGTTACATCAGCATCAGGTGCTTGGTAGCTGGTGGTGATCCAAGACTGATTCATTTTTATGAAGGTCAGCCGATCGACCGAGTCGGTGGACAGACGCACCCTGTGATCGGTTACCACGCCTCCAGCAGCACTGAATGTGCGTTCCGAAAGAACGCTGGATGCAGGACAGGCCAGTAGCTCAATTGCATACTGTGCAAGCTCTGGCCAGTGATCCATCCTCAAGACCAAGTAACCCAGAGGATTTTCGGTGGGAAAGGTGTACAAGTCAGATCTTGCCCCTAGGTATTCCTGCACCATGTAAAACAGACGCTGGCGATGGTTGCTGGAACCGATCATACCTTTGGTCGACCACGCCCCCTAAAACGTCACAGTCCCAGCATGCCCAGGGACTGTGACATCATATGGGGGCGGGGTCTCCGCCTATATAAGTCACAACGCAGCCCTCAGAGACCAGTCCAGCCGGAGAGAGCGTCGTGTCAACATCTGGGGGAAGAGAAGAGAAGAGAACACAAGAAGCCCAGAAGTCCGGACCTCCGCTGGCAATAGAGCTACCTGAAGATAGCGGAGGGGCCGGCCGAAGACCTGGGACACCGGGAGAAGAGGCCGGAGAGCGGAGAAGAACCAACCGGACGCCGGGAGAAGATGAACCGGAGGGACCCCCGAAGACGGAAGAAGACCCCCCCGGAGCTGTTTAATAAATTATTTTAAAAACCTGTGTTGTGTTTTATTACTGACACTTTTTACCTAGGTAAATGGGTAGGGGTACCATGTACCCCATACTCATTTACATAGGGTGGGGGGCCGGGATCTGGGGGCCCCCTTATTAAAGGGGGCTCCCAGATTCCGATAAGCCCCCACCCGCAGACCCCGACAACCAACGGCCAGGGTTGTCGGGAAGAGGCCCTTGTCCTCATCAACATGGGGACAAGGTGCTTTGGGGGGGGGGGCGCAGGGCGCCCCCCTCCCCCAAAGCACCCACCCCCCATGTTGAGGGCATGCGGCCTGGTACGGTTCAGGAGGGGGGGGGGCGCTCGCTCGTCCCCACCCCCTTTCCTGACCGGCCAGGCTGCGTGCTCGGATCGGGGTCTGGTATGGATTTTAGGGGGACCCCACGCCGTTTTTTCGGCGTAGGGGTTCCCCTTTATAATCCATACCAGACCTAAGGGCCTGGTATGCCCCGCGCTCGCCGCAATAGGAAGATTTGTTTTTCCTATTGCAGCGAGCGCGAGATGCAGTAACCTGCTCCTCCGTCGTATCTGGTCCTTCGGACTAGCATACAGACGAACGGGCTTTCCGTCAGGAACTGAGTCCGGCGGAGGTACGACGTAAAGATTTGAAGCAGGCTTCAAATCTAAAGTACGTCGGATTTCCGCAAAAATCCGACCGAAACGGTCCGTCGGAAGTCCGATGGAGACCACACACGGTCGGACTTTCCGCCGGACTTTGTCCGGCGGCGTCCGTCGGACTTTTGCAGGTGAAAAGTCCGACCGTGTGTACGCGGCATTAGGCCTAATTTTTCAGCTCCTGTTCAACAGGGGCATGTAATTACAATTCTTGATCTAATATTTCACAGCAGGGCCCTGTGAGGGCTTACAGTGTTGTGGCCACAGCAACACCTAAGGCCCAAATTTCTGCTGCGTATATAGGGCAGGACCCTACTTTCAAACATCTAACTTACAAACGACTCCTACTTGCAACCGGAAGGAGACAACAGGAAGTGAGATGAAATCTACCCCTAGGAAGGGAAATTCTCTCCTGTAAGAGTTAATATGGGAAAACAATTTCTCCTTTCCACTGATGCTTTCCAATCCTTGTTCCACAAAAAAACCCAAATTTTCAAAAAACATTTGTCATTGGGACAAAAAGTGAGGTGAAATCTTCTGAAGAGGAGGAAAGACAGCAAAACAAATGTCACAGGGGTGATAACCCTTCCCTATGTTTTCCAAAAAGCTTAAAAAAGATTTTTTGGCTGGAGCTAAACACGTTAAAAATGTACCCGTTCAAAATTACAAAGAGATTCTACTTAACAACAAACCTACAGTCCCTGTCTTGTTTGCACCGCCTGTATAGTGCTGTTCAGAGTATATAGGGCCTGGTGGCCCACACCTTTCCTTATTTTAATTTGGGTGCGGGGTTCCCCTTAATATCCATACAAGACCCAAAGGGCCTGGTAATGGACTGGGGGGTACCCATGCCGTTTGTCTCACTGATTTTCATCCATATTGCCATGACCCGACATGACATTAAACCCGCAAGCAGTTTTAAATGAGATTTTTTCCTTTAAAAATGACATTTGGTGCAGGGACTGTTCTAAACACGGGAAACACGCGTCACTTTACAGGCATACTATAGACACCCCCCAGGTACGATATTTAAAGGAATATTTCACTTTTTTTTTTTTTTTACTTTAAGCATCATTAAAATCACTGCTCCCGAAAAAACAGCCGTTTTTAAAAGTTTTTTTTGCATTGATACATGTCCCCTGGGGTAGGACCCGGGTCCCCAAACCCTTTTTAGGACAATACCGTGCAAATTAGCCTTTAAAATTAGCACTTTTGATTTCGAACGTTCGAGTCCCATAGACGTCAATGGGGTTTTAACGTTCGTGCGAACTTTCGGTCCGTTCGCAGGTTCTGGTGCGAACCGAACCGGGGGGGTGTTCGGCTCATCCCTCATTCAGATATATCCGAATCACGAAAAATGTGTCTGAATATTTAATTAAATATTTAATTAACCACTTGTCGACCGTGCCATAGCCAAAAGACGGCTACAGCGCGGTCGTGTTTTTCTGAGTGGGCCTCCATGGACGTCCTCCCAGAAAGTTGCTCCCGCGCGCCCCCTGGGGCGCGCACCCGGGAACATCCGCGCCCGTTTACCACGTGATTGTTCTGTCAAATGACGGAGCGATCACTTGTAAACAAACCGGCATCACGTTATGACGCTGGTTCCTCCCTCCCCTCTCTGTACCGATCGGTACAGTGCGAGGGGAGAGGGGGAGAGGGGGAGAGGGGGAGAGATTGCAGCAGTGCTGTGGGCACTAAACATCCAGCCCACAGCGCTGCAATCAGTGCCAAAAATTGCAATACTCTGCAACACTGGGCAATACTCTGCAACACTGTGCAATACTCTGCAACACTGCAATACTCTGCAACACTCTGCCAATACTCGTCAATATTCTGCCAATATTCTGCCAATACTCGCCAATACTCTGCAATAATTTTTAACAGAAACAAAGGATTTTTTTTTTTTTTTTACCAAATTTTTAGTCTTTTTTGATTTATAACGCAAAAAATAAAAAACCCAGCGGTGATTAAATACCACCAAAAGAGATTCAGCAGAGGTAATGTTCTCCCCCGATGCTCCATCGTTGGACCAGGTCAGATGGCCCCATTCATTCCTGCCTTCCTTTCATGTACCTGGCTGGAGGATGAAGTGACCAGAGGGCTTCCCTTATGGCTATGGTCCAAACACCCCTGGTGACAGGGTGTGCAACTCACAAAGTAGCATGGGTGCCGAGGATCCAGGTTGCTGATAGCTGTTCTTGGGGATAGTCAGCAAGGGCTTTATCTAGCAGGTGCCTTAGAGGAGTTCTTGAGGGGCATCCAGCTCAAGGGAAGAGGAACTTCCACAACATGTGACCAAAAAGAATTGGCAAATGTGACCAAAAGACCTGCAAAGAGATATATATATATACTTGCGGAATGTGTGATACTGCAGGTGGGCTTTAATTGAAACATAACTGCGTTAGTCAGTGTTAATGTTTACCATTTTAGAGCACTGAGCTTGGGCTGCCCCTAAGAGATAAGAAATACTATGAGAAGGATGTGGTAAATGTGGGTAATATTTGTATTTTGTCTTACAGATGATACAGATGCTGTGTCGGTGAACACCTCCTTGTATGGCACTGCCCAGCTACCCTGCTCATTACCCTTTATACAAGGACCAGAGGAGTTGGCATTGGTTTGGTACAAGGAAGAAGAAAATAACAAATCATACATCTACTCATTCTTGAAGGGAAGGCAATATCACTTAGAACAGGATTCTCGGTATAAAGGACGTACAGAACTATCCACGGTTTTGTCACAAGGAGACCTGGGCTTGACACTTAGAGGAGTCACATTCGCTGATGTCGGGACTTATTACTGCCAGGCTGCTAATACTTTGAACAAAGGCAGAAAGAAAGTAGAATTATCGATAAGTGGTAGGTTGTTATTTTCTTTAACAAAATGTAATATTTTTGAGGCCTCATCCTATGTCTTGATGGAGTCTTGATGGAGTTGAGGACCGCTTAATACATCCGTTTCAGGAAAATCAAATATGCATCATAGAATATATGCATCATATCTAGAAGACAAAACAAGAATCTGGAATAAAGTTTCTTAAAATCCAATCAATGAAAATGGTTCACCTGGAGTACAGGGAAGTGGTGCAGTTTTTACTCTAAAGCTACAGATGACAACCCATTCAATTCCCCCCGCACCCAGCTAACCCCTCCACCAGCAAAAATCCCCTCTCACCCAGGAAATCTTCCTACTGGCAACCAAGTTCCCACCACCAAACATTCCCCCTCTCCAGAAAACCCCTCCCAAAACCCCCTACCAGCAATCCCCCAGAACCCCCCTTCCACTGAAACACTTGCTAGACCCCATATGCAGCAAAGCCCCACCAGGGTTCTCCTAAGATTCTTCTTAGCTCATGTGAGACTAATGCCATGTACACACGATCGGATTTTCCAACAACAAATGTTGGATGTGAGCTTGTTGGCGGAAAGTCCGACCGTGTGTATGCTCCATCGGACATTTGTTGTCGGACTTTCCACCAACAAATGTTTGCTAGCAGGTTCTCAAATTTTCCGCCAACAAATTTATGTTGTCTGACTTTCCAATCGTGTGTACATAAATCCGTCGCACAATAGTCCACGCATGCTTGGAATCAAGTAAAACTAGCATTCGTAATGGAGATATCACATGATTGTTGAACTTCTTTTTTATTGGCTCGGTGTACGTCTTGTAACGTCACTACGTTCGTAATTGTTGGCCAACATTTGTGTGACCGTGTGTATGCAAGACAAGTTGGAGCCAACAACCCTCAAACAAAATTCCACAGTTTTGTTGTCGGAAAGTCTGATCGTGTGTACTGGGCATAAGAAAGCATTTCTCAGTCCTGTACCACCACTTTATGGTGCAGCCTCTATCTGAGGTCTGACAGAGCTTCTAGGTATGGTCTTCTAGAGCCATGAACTGTGCAAGAATAGGTGGTATAATCCTAGAGCCTACACGGACTATAGAACACCTCCCCCATCTCCTTAACTTTATAACCCCTCCTTCTTATCTATTTAACTCCTCCCCCTCCTCATCTCCATAACATGGTGGGAGGGGTGTTCTGTACTCCAGAATGGAAGAATTAGGTTAGGTTGAAAGTTCTATTTGTGATGTCAGTATGCTGTTGTCAGCTCACTACAGGAAGTTAGGAGAAAACTTCATCTTCTGCATCTGATGTCAGTAAAAACAACCTAACAAAAAAACAAAAAAAAGGCTTATTTTTATATAAAATGCGTTCCTCCTTCTTCCCATTCTCACCTTAACTATTATTTACCTGTTGATTTTTTTTTTGTTTTGTTTTAGTTCTATTTTCTAACGATATAATTATACTTTTTTTTTTTCTTTTTTTTGGTTTGTATTCATTCTTTCATTGAAAAAAATTCTTCATGGGGGGGCGTGGCCGGATGTGATCAAGGCAACAAGCGTTTCTTAGAGGCTCCGCTTATCCTGAGACAATCCGTCTATTTGGAGCATTCCTTTTGCTAATCCAACCTAATTATCGGGTGGGGGAAGCAGGCAGGAGCAAAAAGATGCCTTCCGCGTCCGTAAAGAAGCAGCAGAAAGCCGAATATGATCAGCGCCATACCCGCTCTAAGAAGGACGGATCGAAAGACCCCGCCCCCGCCATCTTGCCAGCACGGACCTCGGCAAAGCGCGCCACGCTGACTTCAGGAAAGATGGCGTCGGAAAGAGAAGCTGCGGAGATGGAACTCACTGAGGACCAAACGGAGGAGTCTCAAGGGGCTGTGGACACAGATGCCATAATCCGGCCGATCCTAGAAGCCATAAACACCAGTAAGTCGGAACTTATGGGAAGGATAGACCACCTATCCTCTGAATGTACCTTAATAAGGCATGATCTAGATAAGATCCGGGGGAGGCTCACCGCGGTGGAAACGAGGGTCTCTGATGTGGAAGATATCACACACTCTCAAGGGGCAAACATAGCTGATCTGAAGGATATGGTGCTCTCCTTGCAGCGTAGAGCCATAGATGCAGAAGACCGGCAGAGGAGGAATAATATTAGAGTGGTAGGCCTACCTGAAGGGGCAGAAGGAGACAAGCCTGTTCTATTTGCTGAAAGTTTTTTCAAACAAATCCTGTCGCTGAGAGATTTACCCCCCACTTATGTGGTCGAGAGAGCACATAGAGTACCAACAGGACGCAGACCGCCGGGAGCATACCCTAGACCCCTATTGGTCCGGTTTCTGAACTATAGAGACCGGGATATGATTTTAGCCAAGTCCAGACAAATTCCAGAGCTGAAATTTGAAAATGCAAGAGTGATGTTCTTTCCGGATTTTTCGGCGGCCACACAGCAACAACGCAGATCTTTCAATGACATACGCAAAAGATTGAGAGACAAAGAGATCCAATACAGCATGTTATACCCGAGCAAGCTCAGGATCCAACATAAGGGAAGCGTGAAATTCTTTGAAGATCCTGGAGAGGCCAGTGACTGGCTTGACAAGGAACTCTCCTAATCAAACAGAGAACAGATTTCAACCCTACTTGAACTGCAAGTTGCACCTGTTGTGCGTTGTTTTGTGGCACGAGCTATCACCCTAATTTATCCAGCAAACTGGAATCTCTCTAAGGTGAACCTAGATCCAGCCGGATAAAAGACCTGTGGGACAAAACATCACGAGGTGAACAAGGACCGAATGCTGGTGCGACGGAGGAATCTGGGGAAACAGCCTATGCTAACAGCCATTATTCACTGATGGACGACGATGCCAAGGAAGATCTCTACATTTCTGTAAGGAAGGAAGGCTCTGTCCCCACCTTATGCTGAGATACTTTAATTTTTTGTATGCTAAAGTTATTTTTTATATTTTTTATTTTTATTTTGCGTTTTTGGATGCTCCAAAATTCTCCTGAAAGGGAGCGAAGAGGAAACAGGAAGATCAGTCACAGAGTTGCAGAACTGTTGATAGCAACGACCAGATTCCACAAGAAGTTTTGCTGTTGTTTTTTTGGGATGAAGCTACACACCAGAACTGTTTTTGAGTTTAAAAGGGGACTTTTTTCTGGTATAATAGCAGGGGGGGAAGGTTTTTCTGTCACAGCCCAAGGATATGAGTTGTCAAAATGGTATAGAGAGCTCTTGATGTTTACGAGTATGGAAAGCACCGCTGGGGGGAGAAGTTTGGGTCCCCTGATGTTCCACAAAATTAGATCTGTGCAAAGAGAAAACTATGACAGATAAAATTAATATTGTGTCCTGGAACGTCAGGGGACTCAACAACAAGTTCAAGAGGGCCTCAGTCTTTCAGTACTTGAAACATCACAGACCTCACATAGTGGTTCTACAAGAAACCCACCTAGAGGGTAGTAAAGTGTTGGCCTTACGCAAAAGGTGGATTCAAAGAGCGGTTCACTCCACATATTCCACGTTTGCGAGAGGGGTGTCAATTCTCATTAGCAGATCTATTTCTAGTACCATTCATCATATAGTTACTGATCCAGGGGGCAGGTACGCAGCAGTGATTATAGACATTTTCAACAGTCAAATGTTGTTGATAGCGGTATATGTACCTCCACCTTTCCAGGTTCAAATTCTCTATGACATGGTAACAAGACTGGCACAATTTTTACACTTGCCCATGGTGGTGTTGGGGGATTTCAATGCAGTGCTGGATGCGGCCTTGGACTCCTCCAACCCAAGCAGGGCAAGCTCAGGAGACCTAAAGAGTTGGGCCTCCACAGTAGGAGTGGAGGAGTTGTGGAGATGGAAACATCCTGCAGATAGATGTTTTTCCCACATATCAACAGCACATGGCTCCTCAGCGAGAATAGACTTGGCTTTTGGTAACAACATCATGTTACAGTATGTGTCTAGTATAGAATACCTGGCTGGAGGCCTGTCGGATCATAACCCCCTCCTTCTCACCCTGGCCGTTAAGCGGGGGGGAGGAGGGAGGTCCTGGCGCCTATCTCCCGAGTGGTTGCAAAACGAACAGGTTGCGGCTCAGCTGGAGGAGGTGACAAAAAACTACTGGCAATCCAATGTTGATACGGCAGAGCCTCCAGTGGTTTGGGATGCCTTCAAGGCGGTGGTCAGGGGGGAATCCATATCGGCTATTAAGACAGCCAGGGTAAATGAAAATGAGGAGTATAAAAATATACAACAGGAAGAGAATGACAGGGCCAGGGCTTATGCGGAAACCCCTTCAAAAGAACTGTATGAATCCCTACTAGAGGTCAGAAGACGTCTGTCACTGCAGGTTAAAGGTCAGACAAAAATAGAGGAAACTCAAAGGGCACATAAAATTTTTGCAGAGGGAGACAAAAATGGCAAGCTCCTGGCCATGCTAGTGGCGGATTACTCTCCGTTGACTCACATTCCGGTTATTAAAGATAGGAATGGGATATTGGTCGGTGATCCGGTACTTATTATGCGGGAGTTTGTGGATTTTTTTTCGTCGCTGTATTCTCCCACTCCTCCATATGACAGGGAGGAGTTGGACAATGTAATGCGAAACTTACCGATACCCAGTTTATCGGAGGAGGACTGCAATATATTGGAGGCTAAAATAACGAGAAAGGAAATAGAAGCTGCTATGTGTGCATTCCCTCCCAATAAGGCGCCGGGACCGGATGGTATACCAGCAGACTTCTATAGGGCGAACATTGAACAACTAGCCAACAGGTTTAATTGGTTATTGGAACATTGTCTAGAGCACTCCTCCTTACCTGACTCTATGATGGAAGCATATATGATTCTCCTGCCAAAACCTGGGAAAGACTTGACAGAATGCTCATCATACCGCCCTATCGCCCTACTAAATACTGACTTAAAAATTTTAACCAAAGTCCTAGCAACTAGATTGGCCCAGGTTATACAGACTATAGTTAATATAGATCAAACTGGCTTCATGCCAGGAAAATCGACTGACACAAATCTTAGAAGACTGTTTACCCATTTACAACTCCCCCCCACAGACTCTGAACCTAAAATAATAGTATCCCTTGACATAGCAAAGGCCTTCGATTCGGTAGATTGGCACTTTATGAGTAAGGTATTGGAGGTCATGGGATTTGGACCGCAATTTAGGAAGTGGGTCTCACTGCTCTATAGTAATCCCAAGGTGGCGATCCGCATGGGTGGGAGGGTGTCTCCGTTTTTTGAGATAGGAAGAGGCACAAGGCAGGGGTGCCCTCTATCCCCCTTCCTTTTTGCCCTAGTGATAGAACCATTGGCCATTGCCTTGAGAGTATCCGGGAGGGTACAGGATATCAAAGTAGGCACTATCCACGAAACAGTTGCACTCTACGCGGATGATATGATCTTGTTTCTATCAGACCCGAAAAATTCATTACCAGTAGTATTGGAAATCTTAGACGATTTTGCCAGGTTTTCCGGGCTACAAGTGAACTGGAACAAGTCTTCAATACTTCCCTTAGATGAGAGAGCAAGGAATGGGGTTGACCCAGATTTGCCACTACAATGGGTAACTACTATGAAATATCTGGGGGTAAAGATCACAGCAAAAATAGATGATTACATCTCCCTTAATATCCTCCCACTGATAACATTTCTCAAACAGAAAACACAGGCATGGTCCAGACTTCCACTGTCCTTGATAGGCAGGATCAGCCTACTCAAAATGAAGGTCCTGCCTGTGATTTTATATTTCTTGAGACATGCTCCAGTGTGGATCCCAAAATCCCTTTTTCGTCAACTGGACGGTATTGTGAGCTCCTTTCTATGGGCTCCAAAGCCACCCAGGATTGGGATTAAGGTACTCCAAGAACCAGGTGACGAGGGAGGTCTGGCTCTGCCAGATTGGCACAAGTACTATCTGGCAGGGCAGATGGTTTTTGCTCGTAGATGGCTGACCATGGATGAAGGGGATGCAGCTACGGTGTTGGAAGCTGCTCACCTAGGGTCTTACGAAAGCCTGCGTATGGCACTATTTAGGGGGCTCAGGTCTGAATTGCCACTGACTACGACCATGAAGGCCACGATAAAAGCTTGGGAGATGGCGGTTCATTTGGCATCCCCGAGCTTTCTGGGCCATTCACCCACAACGCCGCTGTGGATGAATCCTATGCTACAGCACTTCTATAATTTACCTGATCCCATGATATGGGCAATTAAAGGGATTAAGACACTAGGTGACATAACAGCCCTCGGCGACCTTCTGACATTTCCCCAGCTAAAGGCAAGACACAACTTGGAAAACGCCTATCTTTTCCGCTACTTACAACTTCGGCATGCTTATCAGTCACAATTCAAGGTCCGTAAAGTAGAATCTTTTCCGTCCACTCTTGAGTCAATGTTATCGGAGGAGGCTCTGGACAAACCCCTCTCCAAATCTTATAAAGAATTTTTCAAAACTACACCAAAAGCTGTGGCAAAGACCAGAAGTAAATGGGAAATGGAAGTCCCTGAGCTTCAGGGAGAGGACTGGGAGGAAGTATGGGATCAACCGTTTAAACATCTGGTGTCAGCCAGGGATAGGTTGATTCAATTCAAATTCCTTCACAGAAGTTACTATACCCCGGCAAGATTAAGAAAGATTTTTGGGCAGGCATCAGATGAGTGCTGGAGATGTACTTTCTCCCCGGCTGATGCTAGCCACATTTTCTGGGACTGTCCACTAATAAAAAGATATTGGGAGGAAGTCCTTTCATGTATTTCGGACCTTCTCACAATACCTATTCCATTAAACATCAAGGTATGTCTGTTGGGTTTGGTACAGGAGGTGGTGCAGACCAGAGCATTAAGAACATTACTTACTATTCTGCTCTTCTACGCAAAAAAGGCCATCCTACTAAAATGGAAAGATTCTCAAGCCCCAAATGTCGCTTTTTGGAAGAAGTTGGTAAATAATATGATGCCTTTTTACAAATATACATATCAAGCTAGAGGATGTAAAAATAAATTTGTCAAGGTTTGGCAGGCATGGTATGGAGATGAGAGTACAATAGGGTGAAAGTATGATTATACTGTCTAAATGAGGGCTGGCTGATGGTAAATTATCGTTAAGAGGAAACACTACCCAAAGCAGTACTAAGTGAAAACAAATAGAAGATGATGGATTGGGGGAAATATAATGTGTAAACCACTCTGGCTCGGCGGTGTTATAACTTCATGCCATATGAGACTTAGGAATACTGGGTTACCATTAGTAGAATTGGGCTGTGACAGGGGGGGGGGGGGGGGGGAGGTACTCAGGGAGGGAGGGGGGGAGGGAGTTACGGGCAAGAGTTATTGCTGGGCCCTGCGAGGTCAAATCTGGGCTCTGCCGTGTTGGCGGCCCAGTAGTTACTGTATAAATGAAAATTTCAATAAAAAGAATTTAAAAAAAAAAAAAAAAATTCTTCATTATGTAAATAAGTTTACAGTGCTTTGTACCTGCATCGTACATTGTGTAATTTTAAATGTAAACAAATGATAGAGTAAAATGTATACTTTTTATTTACAGTAATACTATCTTTTTTAAGAGATGATCAAAGTAGAAAAAAAATGTTTTTCTTTTTTTTTGCTATCTAGCAAGGTCTTTCTTTTTGGAAGACAGTATCAACACAAGGAAGCACTGTTTGTCCTGGGAAATGATGATAACAATGATATATTCATAACTTTGTTATCTTAAGTAATGACAAAGGTATTGCTGAAAAAAACAGGTTCATTGCAGAAATGTAAAAATGACTCCAAGGGGACTGGATGAAAGGGGTGTCAACCTGGTTAAAATTCCTCACTTTATATATTGGATGTTTTATGTTTTTTTGGTTATATAAAACATAAATAATAAAAGATTTTAGATTCTTGGGCCTCATTTACACAATTCTAAATCATGATAGAGGCACCCCAACTGCAGTGTGATTCTGCTGCGATGTTTGCACAACAGAATCCCACGGCAAAGAGCACAGTTAAAAATTGTGCCTAAGCTTGTCACCCAAAAAGGAGTAGGAGCTTCCTTTGGGCAACATGCGCACATAAGGGCAGCCCATTCAAGTGAATGGGCTGCCCTATGCGTGACACATGTTTACACGTGCAAATCTAACTGTTAAAATCATCAGCGGGAATGCTGGTTCCCGCTATGGGGGGTCTGAATGAGGTCTTAGACCTTTGGTTTGGTGCTCTCATTAGACTTTTTTTTGACAGTCTGCTTCCTATTGGGGAGATTTTCTTCACTCCCTGTCTAGTAGACACAACATTGAAAATAAGGAGAATGTTCTCTTCATTTTTCCTTTATTTCTGTTCTGTTCACAATGTGGAATGTTGGATTTTTCCATCATTTTCTGAAGATGGTCATCAGGACAAATAAAGGGGAATTCATGGGGATCTCCTCAGTGGGAACACAGACAGCAATAAAAACCTGACAGGGGTTCTAACAGTGGCGGCTGGTGGTATATTTTTTTTGGGGGGGCTAACAATGCACCCACAGCCCCAGTCAGTCTGGTCACTAGTATACCCCCACCCCCTCATTGGTCGGTTTGCCACCAGCCCCACACTTATCTCATCTATCAGGCAGCACTTTCTCTGGGCAATGGAAGGTGGCTTCACCTGAATCTCCTCCTCCTCTGCATCACGGCAGCCTCTGACGCATGTCTCCTCCATTCTCCTCCCATCTCAGCCAATAGGATCGCTTCTCCTTTCAGCCAATCACATGATGCGTCTTAGGACCCACTTCCTGATCGCCCAGGAGGAGAATCAGGAAGACAATAGCAAATATTCATTCTTTATTGTCACACAACTGAGTGGGCTTGGGGCACAGAGCCTCAGGCTCTAATCATGTGCTTCAAAGACAAAAAACCCCATTGGAATCCATGCGTCCGGCACCCCGCATGTAGATTAGGGGGCCGGATGCATGGATAGGGTGGCGACGCCCCTGCATCCTTCATTACAGGCCTCCACTGGGTTATAAACCACCCTGATCCCTATCCAAACTAAAAAAAAAATTCATTGTAAATAGGACAGACCTCTTGGCACCCTTATTGGGTGCTTCCGCCAGTATACAGCTTCCTCCACTCTGGAACCAGGAACAAGGTATTATAGCTGAATTTTGCACCCGAGGACTAGAAGACACTTGCATAGGTGTAAACTGGATTTGAATTTTTTGTAAACTCACGCACAATATATAAACCACACAAAATCAGATAAGAGCTTGATCACGTTATGCAAATTGTAAACAGTAAGATAATTAACATAGCTAAGGAACAGCTAGCATAAACATAAAACAGTAAGCTAACTAGTCACCTAGACAAGCCTAGGTGACTCAGTGCCCACCCAGACCATTTGGCACCAGTTCCCCAGTAGGAAGATCTAGGGCTGTCCAAATCTCCAAAAGGATTAGCAGACAGACAGAAACAACAGGGGACTCAATTAACAATGTAAATTCACACCTAGGAGGCACAGAGTGGGGAAATTATACCGTGAGAGAAAGACACCTTAGTAAACGGATTATAGCAGGAGACCCCAGCATCAGGTTGTTATGAGCTGATTATATTAACATCCGCTCTGAGTCCCACAGTCTAGGAGGAGGTAAAGCAGTCATTGCTGGTTTGGGCACAAAGGCCCCAAATCTGTATCCAGTTCCTAGGTTCCCAGAGTCTTTGTGTTTTGGGGAGGCATTGACCCAAATCCGAAGCAAGACCACTCCAAGGATCCCCAGACACACACCCCATCAAGAATAGAGCCCCCTCAAAAGCCGGGGCCCATAGTCTATAGGCAAGAGGCTACCCTTCAGCCCCTCCATAAGCCTCTGTCCCGGTTGGGTCTGTCACAGTAAAGGTTTGTATGATTCTGTAATTTGTGTTTTGTTGTCAGGGTTAAATGTACACAGCCAGGCCGGCACTCTGTCTGATGTTGATGGGAAGAAGCGCCTGACGTGTATCACCATCGGGATGTTCCAGAATCCATGGATCAGGTGGTACGATGTGAAAAACACAACCCTGACCAAGTATGAAACCCATGTTATTACTGATGAGGCCAATGGGATGAAGAAGGTGGAATCTGTGCTCAGATATGATGATAAAATAAATGAGACTTACTTCTGTCAAGTCGGAGAGGGGACACTGCACACAACCACCTGTATTGTGAGATCAGGTATTCTCATTACCTAAAGGTGAAGTTTATTCTGCTTGAATTTTACCTTCTGCGGTTCTTCCCTCATTAACCAGTTTCCGCTGGCTGTACAAATATAGGCAGCCTCTTGGCAGGTGGGCTTTAACGCCAAAAGGTTGCATATATGCATTCAGTGGCGTACGTACAGGGGTCACAATTGTGGCCCGGCCCATGCTCCAGAGGGCCTGTCTTGCCCCCCTGTACACCTGGATGGAAGGGGCAGCAGGGGCAGTGGCATGTAGAGGAACCAATCCCTCAATGCAGCCGCTGAACGCCGGCTTCTCCCCCTCTCCCTCCCCTATTCCACATATGCCCAACTACTTAACCTTAAAAGCCATTTGGCATATTCACAATATGAGAAGGACCTAAATGAACATCTAGAACATTATAATCATTATATGTTGTGTATACATGTCTGTAATACCTCCATTGTACATGTTATGATTATGATTATCTTTGATTTTTTTCCTTTTTCCTTTTTTCCTCTGTTCTTTTTTGTGCTTTATGGCTGTGCTTGCCTTTTGGTTTTTGTTCTCTAGATGGAGCTGGGCTCTCTGGCTTCCCCCTGACTCCCATCCAGAGCACAAAGGCTGTCGGATGACTACATCATCACGCTGGCTTTTGCTCTTGGTTGCCGTCCAGTCCGAAATCTCGTCATGGCACACTTTCTGCGCAGGTGACATGGGTCCCCGCCGCTCTGACGTGAGGCAGAGCGTGGCTTCTATCTCGCTGGGCAGTGAGGGAGCGTCTCATTTTCTCAGCATCGCCTTCACTGTCCACCATGGCTGCGCCCCCGCGTTCTTGAGGTGGTGCTGCGCGCCGGAGGGGGGGCACTCCCTGGATGCTTCTCCCTCCTTTGTACACCCACACTAATTAGATGCCCCATCTCCTGACACGCCCTCTCCTGTGTCGTTCCTCCCTCTACACATTCACACTATTAAAACAGTGGCAGGTTGATCTATACATCCCTGCTGGCTGTTTGAAGCAAGCTTCCCCATAGCTCTGGACATCCACACTGAAGGTAATCACTATGTTATCTACTCGAATTGTTTCATGCTGGGATTTATTAGAGGTTGGTTTCTGTCCACTCCAGTTGGATCAAGCATTACCTTGATTCTATAATTAGATTTCTACAGCTGTCTTGTGTGTATTTGTATGGATGTGTACACTTCTGTGCATGTCTATATGCATGCACACAGGGACCATGTGTACAGTGGATGCTCACTCATTATTACCATTCACTGTCCCATTAGGTAAACCTTAATACCTGCGCATGTAAATGCGACTATCCACATTTCCACCTAATTGGACACCGGTTTGGGTGTAATCCTATCCATTCATATCAAGCAAGCAGATATACACTATCCCAATTCTTTCCCTCCTCCCCTCCTTTACCTTCAACCCCAGGAGTCCATCTTGCCATATATCAATGCTTGTATTGCTTTTATCATTTGTAGATAAGCCACACCAACATAAATATTTCCATTTTGGCCTCTGGATCCCATGTTTTAGAAAGTATTCCATCTATTTCTGTGTGCCTATTTTTTGAGGTGGGTTTTGGGGCATACCTAGTCGAATGACTATACTTTGGTATACTCAGTGATCGGGCTATCCCCACATATATATTTATACTAACATTATTTTATGTTTATTGTTAGATCCTTATTCATCTGACTCCTTTTTGATGTGGGTTCTTTGGTGGGTCGGGTTTTCCTCCTTCGCCCCCCCCTTTTTGTCATCAGTGGGGTGGCCGCCCTTACCTCCAACCCTTCTGGACAGTCCAGGGTCAGCAGAGCCATATTTCCTTGCTTTTAATTCTTTATGTGACATAGTAAGATACCTGCTTGTACATGGCCAGTAGATACCATTATTCAATGAAATAATTGTTTGCCTATATATTTACTTCTGTATAATCATATGCAAATAATACATTTATGGTTATTATTATTTTTTACTTATTGCTTCTTTTTTTGCTTTATAAATTGTAGATATCCTAGATACTTCTACCACTTTCCCCTGATGAAGAGGATTAACCTTGAAACACATTGGGTATCACTCTGTTATTTAGTACAAGAGTGATTCTAAACAGTGGTTGTGATCTTATGATTATTATGTTACACATTTTTCATATACTTTGTATACGTGCCAATTGTTTAACATATGTAAAAAGAAGAAATAAGAGTGGTGCGCTTATTTAATAACGTGCCATAGGCTAATATACCTAAAGAATGAGCATGGTAAGTATCCAAAACGTACAAATAGATACATGTGAATAAAAGTCCAACTAAAGCCCAATGGTAGGAGTTCAGCTCAAATAAAGGTAAAAATCTTATAGGGGTAACTTGATAGAAGTAAAAACAGACAACACATCAATCCAAACATCTACTGTTATATTTATGAATTGGCCGCTCACCTCCAAAAATGACCCAAAGGTCAAACAAGGCTCATCAGATAGTCAAAAACTGAATCCTGCTGATGGATCTGTAAAGACATCCAAGTCCCAAGCGAAGACGAATAACTACGTCCGGATCTTGGTATCAAAACGGCGTTTTATGGAAGTGTGGTGAGGAGGCGAGTGTGTCACTTCTCCCATTGTTTTTTACTGCAGTTTTTATCCTTACTTGATGCCATTCCTTGGAGCACGCTGTTTCCTCTACATATGGAGTTTCCCAAGATGTTTTGATACCAAGATCTGGACGTTGTTCTTCATCCAGATCTGACAGCAGATGTCACGTCCTTGTACACCATTATACCACATCACTTGGGTATAGCAGCTGTAAAACACTATTTGCAAGAGTTGTCTAAGGTACCCACTATACAGCAGAATTAAATTTTGGAATTGTTAGAATTTTCGGCAAACCACAATTATTTTTGGTTCAGTGATCAATTTTATAGTCAAAAACGTGGTGTTGCTATGGGGGCTAAATATGCCCCGAGTCTAGCAAATTTATTCATGGCGAAATGGGAAGAGGATATTGTGTATACCGATCGAAGTCCACATTTGACCTTTTGGGCCAGATATATCAACGATGTACTGCTTTTATGGGAGGGAACCAGCTCACAGTTGGATGAGTTTTTTTCTATACTTAACAACAATGATAGGGGAATCAAGTTCACATATCATGCAAGTCAAAACTAAATCAATTTCTTGGACTTTACCATATTTAAAAGAGAGGAAAATTTCAATACCATTACTCACTTTAAGGCGACAGACAGAAACACCTTTATACCTCTGGACAGTTGCCACCAACTGGCTCAAATCAGTACCCAAGAGCCAATTCATAAGGATGATACGCAACTGTACAAAGTTAAGTGACTATAGGGTTCAAGTACAAATTTTGAAGAGTAGACTTGTAGAAAAGGGTTATGTGGCTGAATCTTTACAGGACATAATTGAGCAACAATTAGAATACAAGAGGTACAATAGACAGATTAAGCCTATTAGAAGAGAAAACTAGGAAGGCAGATAAAGGTAAAACTTTTTCAGTACCATTCATCACCACATTTTCTACCCAACATCATCAGATACAAAATATCATACGGAAGCATTGGTATATAATAGGGGACAATCAAATCATTAAGACATTCCTTCCTATAAAACCACAAGTGATTTTTAGGGGAGTTCCTTCCCTTAGAGAAAATTGTCCCCAATGTAGTAGACCCCCTGACAAAAAAGTGGCTTTTTTTCAAAATCTAGCAGGGTACCATCAATGTAGGAAATGTCAAAATGTTCCTTAAATAAGAGTAAAAATAGGAAAGCAGATCAATTTATATCAATTAGTACTTCAGTGGAACATTGCATTGAACTTGCGCCACGGTAGGAGTGGTCTATTCGTTGCAATGCCCCTGCAGACTGCAATACGTGGGTAGGACTAAACGCACCATGCAGACACGCTAAGGTAAACACGTTACCAATATTAGAAATGGCTTTAAATATCATTCTGTTTCAAAACATTATGCAACACATCACAAGAGGGATCCAGATAATACCCTATTCATTAGCATTGATAAATTCAGTGCACATTGGAGGGGTAGTGCTTATATTAGAGGACTGTCAAGGTTAGAAATTGCATGGATTCATAGGGTACGGTGGTATACCCCGTTTGGCCTCAATATTAATGCAGATGTGAATGCTTTCATAGATAACTCTTAAAGTATACTGTTATTGTAAACTTGATCTGGGTTTTGGATGACATAGAACCTTAAGTGGTTATAAACACCATCAATTATCCCCAATCGACTATCTTCTATGTGTGACTCTCTAGAATAATTACCTCTGTTTAGTATTTAATATGATTGTGGCTTTTTATCTCTTTTTTAACCACTACAGACTTTTTGTTAATCTTGAGTCAGTGTGTAATAATTTTAGTCTTCGTTACATATATTGTGACTTTATTTAATTTTAACACAGCAAATGTGTAAGAAATTTTGTCACCACTAGAAGTCGCTGTATCGAAAGTATAGGTGTCCCCATGATGAGTAAGATTGCATCCTCTTCCGGATGTATGGACCAATATTGGTCCTATTTTCAGTGTATTTGCATTACCTTTTCCCATTAGGGACCGCCTAATTCATTGACGGGAGCCCCTTTGTAAGTTATATACTTGTTCCTTCAGGGATAGGTTGAATGGCCTTTGACGTAACTCCTTTTAATTTCTAACACAACATATGTGTAGGAAACATTTTCACCACTAGGGGTTGCTATCGAGAGCCGTCTGGCTCTGTGTTTTATACTGCATATGATGCTTTTTACAAATGTAAGTGCAATACTTTCTAACTTTTAATGAAATAAATATCCAATGATTTTATGCTATGGAAGCCTTTTATTACTCTCTTTTGGAAAACATCTGGTAAAATATACCTGTATGAGTTGCAACTCCTGTGATGACGCTGGGATCTTGGCTGTGTGCAATTAAAGGCCCGGGCTGGGTATCAAGCCACAAGCGCATGTGATCTTCTATAATAAGAGATCAATAGGAGTCGGTAAGCGGCAGTGTGTGTGGAGGTGGAAGGCATACTTTTTCTCTCATCACAATTCTCGGGTGTATTGTGTGTTGTTTTCACAGTGGAGATTAACTAGCAATCTGAATGGACTATTTACAATGTATTATTTGATCAACTTTACTTTTTCACAATCATAAGGTTGAAGTATCTTATTTCTCAGCACGGACTCACTTTATAGCGCGACTTGATATTGGGAATATATACTATACGACCTGCCCTATATACTCTGCAGAAAATTGGGCGTTAGGTGTTGGTGGTACCAGAACACTGTAAGCCCTCACAGTTACTCTTGTTGGGCACAGGAACGCGCCCTGCTTTGAAATACTATATCTAAAATTGTAATTACATGTCCCTGTTAAACAGTGGTTGCAGCTACTTCACGGTCACTATACATTTATTAATATTTTTTCTTTTACGAGTTTATTTTGACTATATTCACCATAGGTTGATGGTTTAAATTTTCTTAAAAAATTACACATAGGGGGGCGTGGCGGGATGTGAAGAGGAGAAGACGTGCTGAGGCTGAGCTCCGCTCTCACATCGATCCTGACTATCATCTCTGGCTCTATAATCGCAACTATTTCTCACTATCTCGGCACCCTGGGGTCCAAGAGGACGTACGGAACCAAGCGGACCTCCCCGCCGACACCGGGTAAGACCCAATCGTCTTCTGCGGCCTGTACCCGCTCCTCCTCAGCCACCATCTTGCCCACGAGGCTCCCCGTCGCTACAATGTCGGCTGGTACACAGGCTCAATCCCTGTCGGAGCTATCAGCAGCCCAGGCGGCCTCTCATGTGGAGCTGCTGGCTGCCATAAAAACGGGCAATGACTCGGTTATGGTGAAGATAGACCATTTGGTGACGGATGTCAGCCTCATAAGACATGACATGGACAAATTTAGGTCCCGGTTTGCAGAGGCTGAAGGCCGCATTTCCCAGCTTGAATATGACACCAGAGCTGATTCCTGAGACCTCAGTGCCCTGCAACTACAAGTGAAAGCCCTGCAGGAAAAATCCATTGATACAGAAAATAGATTGAGGAGGAACAATATTCGTGTCATAGGCCTCCCTGAGCGAGCAGAGAGTTCTAAGCCAGCTGAATTTGCTGAAATCTTTCTTCTCTCACTCCTGGATATCCCTGCTATGTCTCCTACATATGTAGTGGAGAGGGCTCATAGGGTTCCCCCCACTCCTCCAGTCCCTGGAGCCCCACCGCGACCCTTTCTCCTTAGGCTCCTGAATTACAGAGACCGGGACAAACTGCTAGCAGCTGCCAGGGAGAAGCAAGACCTACGCTTTAATAATATCAAAATAATGCTTTTTCCTGACTATTCTCCGGAGATACAGCAGAGACGCCGATCGTTCACAGAAGTTAGACGTCGCCTAAGAGATAAAGGTTTGAAATTCAGTCTACTGTACCCCAGCAAGCTCCGGGTGATCGACGGGGAACGAGCGCAATTCTTCATGGATCCTGAGGCAGCTCTATCATGGCTGGATGGTCGTGGCTAACTAGCAGCTCAGCGTTCAAAGGTACCGAGTTATGGCTGTATTGACTGCAGGTTCATACTCTCCCCCCCTCTTTTTATTTTGTATATTTTTCATCTTATTTTTTACCTTTTTTCGGAGTCATGACAGCTGCTGATGTGTAAATTTGCGGCATCACACTATCCCATGGTGACACCGATCCAGTGTACAAGCTTATGGTACGTGGACCATCTACGTTATACCCCCCCCTCTTTTTCAGTTGTACCTTCCCATTTTATACATCCCTCTTTTCCCCTCACAACCACAGTTCTATAATTGTGCATCATGAGTGTGAATAAGAGCATCGTATTGAGAGCAGGACTGCTCACCCTTTGAAGAGCACACAACACAGCCAACTTCAGCAGGACTAGCACGAGACAAGATCTCCACCGGCCCCCCCACACACCCTCTCCATTTTGCCCCCTATTCAGAGGCGAACTAACACTTCGTTCTATGAGGGAAAAGGAGTTCCCACCAGGTTTTGTATGGGACACTGTTTTTTTTTTTATATTGAATGGACCAAAATACATAGACTGGTCTACAGTCTATTGAAGCAAGATAACCCCTGTAAGGGATATATCTACGATTAGCTGTTGGTTTTTTGGGCAAAACTGTTCCCAACTCTCCTCCCTAGTTTTCTTTTTTCTTTTTTTCTTTTTGGCGAGGAGATGGGAATCAGTAGGATAAGCACCTTGTGCTTGGGTTGTTTATGTTTTAGTTTGTTGATTTTAGTTTTAGTTTGTACTTGGTTGCTGCAATGGTCAAATGTTACTGGTACACGGTGGTATAGCTCAGTGATTTTGCTGTCTGTGAGTTGCCCGCTAGAACGCCCCTCCCACCATCCTATTCAGACATGGTTCTCTAAATTCATATGGCTGCCTCCTTAACTGATACGTTCACGGTCCTCTCATGGAATGTTAGAGGCCTGAATTCCAAATTCAAACGCGCGCTGCTAACAAAATATCTGAAACTGCACTCCCCTCACATCATCCTTCTCCAAGAAACACACCTCACAGGCAGCAAGGTTCTGACTCTTAAAAAACCCTGGATACAGAGGTCCATTCATGCTACATATTCCTCCTACGCAAGAGGGGTCTCAATATTAATTGCTAAGAAATTTCCATGTATAGATGAGGAAGTCTGCACAGACCCCCAGGGCAAATTTGCTATTGTGGTGTTTAGACACTGGTCTCAAAGGTACATTATTATAAATGTGTATATACCCCCGCCTTTTTCACCAGACCTATTATATACAATCATGGAAAAAGCTGCACCCTTTTGTCCGGGGAAATTATTGCTAACAGGGGACTTTAATGCCATCCTCTCCCCAGACATGGATAGACCCGTCCCCCCAAAAAATCATAATACTGACTTATCTAACTGGGCACAAGTTATGGGTTTAGAGGAGCTGTGGAGATGGAGACACCCTAACCTTAGGGCTTATTCTTGCTTCTCAGCTTCTCATAAGACTGCCTCTAGAATTGATTTGGCCTTCTCCAATCCAGCTCTGTTGACAGACGTAGTGGAAGCCTGATGTGGAAGACATTATCCCACCCAGGTTGGCAGAATTTTGGGACCATAACAAAGATTCTTCATCCCCACAAATAATATGGGACGCGTTCAAGGCCTATACCAGAGGGCAATATATCTCCACCATAGCCAGTGTCAGGAAGCAACAAGGCCAACAAACACAAACACTACAACAATCAGTTGAGGACCAGGCTGCTATGTAAAGTGCAGATCCCACACCATCTCATTTTGATTCTCTGAATGCAGCTCAGAGTGCACTGAACATCCACATGTCAGAGGTCACAAGGCTAGATATACATAAAGGAAGACAACAGTTTTTTGAGCAAGGAGACAAAAATGGTCGCTTTTTGGCCATGTTGGCACAACATGCTCATCAAACCACAGTAGTTTCTAGCTTACGTACCGCAGACGGAGGCAAGGTGACTTCACAATCAGATATCCTAGAATTGTTTAACAACTTCTATGAAACACTGTATGCCTCCACTCTTCCTTCCGATTTCCAGCCTGAGTCACTGCAAGATCTTTTGGATCCGCTGGCACTAGGATGGCTCTCGGATGATGAGAGAGAGTCACTGGTCAAGCCATTTACAGCTTTGGAAGTTTTAAATGTCTTCCGGTCCTTCCCCACCGGTAAGGCGCCAGGACCGGACAGACTTCCCATAGATTTTTATCGAACGCACTGTGACTTCTTGGCACCCATACTGGCCCAGCTATATACGGTATACCTGTCCAAGGGTGTTTTTCCTCCATCTATGCACCAAGCCTACCTTACCCTGATACATAAGGCCCCTAAGGACCCAGAGTTATGTGCTTCCTATAGACCGATTGCGCCATTGAACAATGATCTCAAAATTTTAACTAAATTGTTAGCCTCCCGCCTATACCCATTGTTGCCCTCAGTGATTGATCCTGACCAAACAGGATTCATGCCCAAGAGATCCACAGATGTAAATCTCAGGAGACTCTTCACTAACATCCACGCCCAACATCACAATTCCGGGACAAGGGCTATAGCCCTACTAGACATAGAAAAGGGGTTTGACACTGTTGAATGGCCCTTTTAATGGGAGACACTGCGTAGAATGGGCTTCCCATTACAATTTATTTCATGGCTACAGGTGATATACAAGTGTCCCACATCTTCGATACACCTAGGTTCTAAATTATCTTCTCCCTTCAAACTGTTCAGGGGAACTAGGCAGGGCTGCCCTCTTTCACCGGCCTTATTTGCCATTGCTATTGAGCCAATGGCCGAAGCCCTACGTACATCGCCCCACATTAAAGGGCTGTGTATTGGCTTGCTGGAAGAGAGGGTAGCCCTGTATGCGGACAACATGGTTCTTTTTCTTGCTGACGCTGGTCCGTCGCTACAAGGTGCACTATCAGTCCTTGACACATTTTCTGATGTTACGGGCCTTCGAGTTAATTGGTCAAAATCTACTTTATTCCCCATAGACCACAAAGCCAAATCCACGTCCCCCCTGATAGCCCACTGAAATGGGTGGACACCTTTAAATACCTTGGGGTGCAGGTCTCTAGTCATGCCCAGGACTTCATCAAACAGAACCTTGATCCGGTTGTGGGAGATATAAAAACCAAACTCAAAGCTTGGAGTATTCTGCCCCTATCTGTTTGGGGTAGAGTCAACCTCCTCAAAATGAAAATTATTCCCAAATTTACCTACCTTTTTCGCCATTCTCCGCAGTGGATTCCCAAATCTTTTTTTACCAAACTCAATCAAAAATTTTCAGAGTTTCTGTGGGGCCTTGTCCCCCCTAGATATAAGTTGTCGACCCTGATGAGGCCAACATCACAAGGTGGCATGGCATTTCCAGACTGCCACAAATATTTTTTGGCCGCGCAGTTGGTAACGGTGGTCTGGTGGTTAAACCCCGACAAATCAAACGCGGCCCTGGCTTTAGAAGCTACAGTTGTAGGCTCCTGGGAAACTCTTCAATTCCTTATTCATAGGGGCCCACACGCTTTGCACCCACTCACCCCCTCCATGCTCACTACTTTGCGAGCCTGGCGGATAGGTCTGACTATAGGCAAACACAAACACTCGGAAATTTCCCCCAATGCCCCCTTTTGGTTAAATCCCAACCTACCACATATATATAAGCTTACAGACCCCCAGATTCGGACCAAATACGGTATAAAATTGGTTTCACAGGTCGTATCACAGACATCTCTACTTTCCTTCTCTCAGCTCACCTCTATGTACAATCTACCGAAACACTATCAGTTCTGCTATTTCCAGCTAGCACATGCATTCGCGGCTCAATTTCCCCACTCCTCCTGCATCCTGACTCAATCCGAGCTGGAGAAGACGCTTAGATCTGGGTGTGCCGAGAAGCCTACGTCGATTTTTTACGCACATCTAATCTATATGTCCCTACCACCTCTGGATAGGCTATGGTCCCGTTGGCAACGCGATATTCCTGAGTTGGACAATGATGATTGGGATGATGTTTGGGACTTTCCTTTCCGGTCACTGGTCTCCATGAGGGACAAAGTAGTGCAATTTAAAATTGTACATAGAGCCTATTTCACCCCCCACAGACTCCACATGATGAACCCTGACCATTCTTTGGAATGTTGGAGATGTGGTATCTCTCCAGGCGATTTCGCACACATCTTCTGGCATTGCCCCAAAATACAGCAATACTGGAGTGAAGTTCTTAATTTAATTAACAAAGTAGCATCAACAAATTTACCACTGTCAATGGAAATATGCATTCTAGGCTTAATAGAAAATGTGGTTCCAACTATAGCCAAACGCACAATGACTGGGTTACTTCTCTTTTATGCTAGGAAAAATATTGCAATACAGTGGAAAAAACCTAACCCCCCCTCGCTTACACAGTGGAAGAGTTTAGTTAACGATAGCCTCCCGTTATATAAGGATACGTATGCAAATAGAGGTTGTCCTTTGAAATTTGACAAAGTCTGGCGTAAATAGATGGAAAAATGAATATTACAAAATGACATAGAATTGTAATAGAGAACTAGTTAAAGGACTATGCATTATATTGGTTCATTGGGCTCAGCCAAAAGTAATCTCAGGATAAATATAATACTGTCTGTATATGTATACCCTGATGGAGGAGGATTGAATACACTACTCTGCTATTGTTATTTTATGGGCAAATCACACAAACTGATGTTCTTGTATTCTGTCGTGATACCGATGAACTGTTGCAACCAAGTGTTATTTTACTGTTTGTCTCTAAAAATCTGAAATAAAAATAATTTTCAAAAAAAAAATAAAAAAATTACACATAGTAGTGCGCAAGTTTTTTCCTTTATAACACAATTGTTTAACATAGTTTACTCTGTCTCATTTTATATTTTGTATTATTAAAAGTATATATTTTTTACTAATCGAATTTGCATACGCTTGTTTGGAGTCATTGCCCTACAAAGTCCCACCAGAGAGTCTTTTTGTTTTATGGCTCATATCAGGGATGTGAGCAATCCCTCCTATACCCCACTAGAACTGAAAAATCCTTCCTACTTCCCTCATTAACCAGTTCCCGCTGGCTGTATGCTTATAGGCAGCCTCTTGGCAGGTGGGCTTTAATGCCAATACGCCGCGTATATGCATTCAGTGGCGTATGTACAGGCAGGGCCGTCTTTAATATTGATTGGACCCTGGGCAAAACTTTTCTTGGGCCCCCCCCCCAGTTTACGGAATCAGATCAGGCAGCTATTGCGATTGGTTGCCAGAGGTTACAGTGTATCATTACCGCTCACTAACTGGTTGCTAGAGGTTACAGCACATGATTTCTGCTTGTTGATTGGCTGCTAGAGATTACTGTGGATATGACCTCAGGGGGGCATGATATACATATGAATGCCACCGCCCGCCGCTATTTACATATGAATGCCGCCTCTATTTACATATGAATGCCGGTGATTTACATGTAAACACAGGGTCTGCAGGTGAGTCGTCTGTACACAACAATAGGGCAGGGCTGGGCAGCATTAGTAGCAGCACTTCACACTGAGATATTGGGACACAGCACGGGACTAAAACCTCAAGGGACGAGGGAATTTAAACCAGGATAGTTGGCAAGTATGAGGCAGATGCTTTGGGCCCCACAATAATGACAGGGCCCAGGGCAGCTGCCCCTTTTGCCCTGCCTTAAAAACGGCCCTGTGTACAGGAGTCCCAATTGCGCCCCGGCCCATGCTCCAGAGGGCCCGTCTTGCCTCCCTGTACACCTGGATGGAAGGGGTGGCGGGGCGGAGGCATGTAGAGGAACCAATCCCTTAATGCAGCCGCTGAACACCTGCTTCTCCCCACGACTGTTCCTCCACATGCCACCCCGCTGCCTCCTGTTCCCTATCCTATTGCCCGGGGGCCCCTGTGTGCTCCCCTGGCCACCCCATAGCACTGCTGAGGTTCCTTCTTCCACCTCCTGCTGGCTGCTGCCGGGGATCTGTCAAAATGGAGAGTGGGGAGGGAGACGGTAAATGGGTGACACATTTTCCGGCCCCTTTCTTGTCTAAATGAATAGAGATCAGAGATCGCTATCGATCCCTGACTCGTTTTTTTTTTTTTAAATTCATAGATAAGGCATAGTAAACTGTGTTTACTATGCTTCAGTTTATGAATGAACGAGAAGCCTCTGTACAGAGATATTCCTATTCATTTTGTGCAGCTGAGGCTGTAGAGATGGAGATTAAGGGCTGTGTCCTCAATCTCCTTTCTCTGTCTCAAAGGTGAAACATCAGAGGTATGTTTGGACTCCTAATACTTCACCAAAGCCCCCCCAATGAGGGGTCGTAAAATAAAAAATAAATAGAAAATAAAAAATAAAATTATAATTAATAGAATGGTAAAAAATAATAAAAAAATAAAAAAACAAGTACAAAAAAACTACTGACATCAGTGGCAGAACTACTGCGGTTGCAAAGGTCGCACTTGCGACCAGGGACTTGGCGTTCCGTCAATGTGGGGGGGACCCCAAGAAAGCAGGAAGAGGGTCCGGTCCGGGGCCATAATAAAGGGTCCCACATGGTAGTAAAGGGCCCTCGGGGTCAGTGGGAAGGGCACCGGCAGGGGGCCCTTCATGGTTTCTTGTACCAGGGCCCTGAAGGTTCTAGTTAGGCCTCTGTATTCATCCCTGTGTAAACATCTTTCTGTTCTGAGTACTAGGGATGAGCCGAACACCCCCCAGTTCAGTTCGCAGCAGAACATGCGAACAGGCAAAAACTTTGTTCGAACACGCAAACACCGTTAATGTCTATGGGACACAAACGTGAAAAATCAAAAGTGCTAATTTTAAAGGCTTATATGCAAGTTATTGCCAAAAAAAGTGTTTGGGGACCCGGGTCCTGCCACAGGGGACATGTATCAATGCAAAAAAAAGATTTAAAAACTGACATTTTTTTGGGAGCAGTGATTTTAATGCTTAAAGTGAAACAGTAAAAATGAAATATTCCTTTAAATATCGTGCCTGGGGGGTATCTATAACAATACCACAGCAAAATTTAATTTCGAAAGGAAAAAAAGTCATTTAAAACTGCTTATGGCTGTAATGTATTGTCAGGTCCCGGCAATAAAAATAAAAATCATTGAGAAAAACGGCACGGGTCCCCCCCCAGTCCATTACCAGGCCCTTTGGGTCTGGTATGGATATTAAGGGGAACCCTGCATCCAAATTTAAAAACAAATGGTGTGGGGGTCCCACAGGCACTATATACTCTGAACAGCAGTATATATACTACACAGCCTGCCCTATATACTCTGCAGAAAATTGGGCCATAGGTGTTGGTGGTACCAGAACACTGTAACCCCTCAGTTACTCTTGGTGGGCACTGGAACGGGCCCTGCTGGGAAATATTATATCAAGAATTGTAATTACATGCACCTGTTAAACAGGGGCAGAAAAATTGGGCCTTAGGCAGTTGTGGTGGTGCCCTAAACCAAAAATATTGTTAGAAGCTAGCATCATCAAGATTGAGGTGGAATTGGATAGTCCCTCAGCATAGGCAGTCTTCAAGGGATCCCACATCCATAGAAAATTCAATCAGTTATATCAGCATCAGGTGCTTGACAGCTGCTAATTAGGGATGAGCTTCGTGTTCGAGTCAAACCCATGTTCGACTCGAACATCGTCTGTTCGCCCGTTCGCCGAATTGCAAACGATATGGGCCGTTCGCGCCAAATTCGTGTGGCGCGTCACGGCCCATAATTCACTGCGGCATCGCAGTGCATTGCTGGCTGATGATTGGCCAAGCATGCACTATGACCCGCATGCTTGGCCAATCACAGCGCCGTCTGTAGAGAGAGCTGTAATTGGCCAAAGCCAGGGTGGCTTTGGCCAATTATGGCTCAGGGGGTTTAGTACACGCCTTACACTATATAAGGCCGCCTGCACGGCTCTGTGTATTTCAGGGCCAGCGGTGCCATTTTCAAACTGCAGTGACACTGACATGTCACTGCAGTTTAACTGCAGCCTGGGCAAGGCTGCAAAAGGACACAGACAAAGCTGCAGATCGGCACTGGCAAAGCTGCAAGGCTGCAAATGGACACTGATAAGGCTGCAAATGACACCAAGGCAGCTGACTGCAAGGGTGCAAATGACTGCAAGGCTGCAAATGACACTGGACAAGCATGCAGATGGACGCTGTGCAAGGCTGCATTGATGGGCATTTAAATGTAAGTTTTATTCCTTAAAACAGTTTTTTCCTTAAAATTGCCTCCTAAACTTGGGGTGCATATTATACGCCGGCGCGTGTTATACGCCGATAAATACGGTATATATATATATATATATATATATACTGTATATATACACTGTATTCAGTTTAGCTAGATCCGTTCCTATTATTATCTTCCTACTGACAGGCAGGCTTGTGTTGTTACAGTATTTACAGCTACCTGAAGAAAATTGCTGGTGTTCTTCTGATCCTATTAGTACCACAGTCAGGCAGCTAGACTATTTACAGTTAGTGTAGTGCGTCCTCTGAACAGTGTTCAGCTAACGCTACAAGTTAGTGTAGTGCGACCTCTGCACAGTGTTCAGCTAAAGCTATAAGTTAGTGTAGTGCGTCCTCCTCACAGTGTTCAGCTAAAGCTACAAGTTAGTGTAGTTGGTCCTCCTCACAGTGTTCAGCTAAAGCTACAAGTTAGTGTAGTTGGTCCTCTGAACAGTGTTCAGCTAACGCTACAAGTTAGTGTAGTGCGACCTCTGCACAGTGTTCAGCTAAAGCTATAAGTTAGTGTAGTGCGTCCTCTGAACAGTGTTCAGCTAAAGCTACAAGTTAGTGTAGTTGGTCCTCCTCACAGTGTTCAGCTAAAGCTACAAGTTAGTGTAGTGCGTCCTCCTCACAGTGTTCAGCTAAAGCTACAAGTTAGTGTTCAGCTAAAGCTATCTGTAGAAGGTTGGTGGTGTTTTCCTGATCCTATCACTACCGCAGGCAGCTACATTATTTACATGTTAGTGTAGTGCGACCTCTGCACAGTGTTCATCTAAAGCTACCTGTAGAAGATTGGTGGTGTTCTCATACTACAGGCAGGCAGTTGATTTTGCTAGCTGCAGTATATATATATATATATATATATATATATATATATATATATATATATATATATATATATATATATATATATATATATATATATATATATATATATATATCTCCCAGCTTAGTGCAGCTGCATCTCACTGCAGGCCATTAGTATGTCTAGAAGGCCAACAAGGAGAGGCAGACAGTCACAAGCCAATAAAAGAGGGCAAGCAGGCTCTGTGTCTAGAGGCAACAGTGCTGGTCGTGGAGAAGGTGCATCCTCATCAGCACGTGGCCGTGGGACACGCTTGGCCTTTTTTTTGGCAGCTGGCCGTGTTGAGCCGCAACATGCGGAAGACTTGGTCGAGTGGATGACCAAGCCGTCCTCATCCTCCTCATCCTCTCTCACCCATGCTCAGGGTACTTTGTCTGGCAAAGCAGCTGCCAACGTGGCCTCTTCCCTCGGCTCAATGGCATCAGTGACTCCTTCCCTAGCCCCACCATGTCCTCCTGAGGAGTACCTCGAACTGTTTAACCACAGTGTTGGGTACATGCTCTAGGAGGATGCCCAGCGTTTAGAAGGCTCTGATGATGATACTGAGCTAGATGAAGAGAGAAAAGGATAAGCCTGGATTGCCGCACTACCATGAAAAAAAGCACTTTTATTGTAGCAAAAATATTTTGTGAACAAACAGGTCACATAAAAAGTGGATGACACAGGACAGCTGCTAACTAACGCGTTTCACATCAACCGATGCTTACTCATAGCTAAGTAGAAGGTTATCACAGCAAAAACATATAACAGGTAGGTATTTAAAAACATATGGAACACCTGACAATAAACAAAGGGCAAGGCAGAAAAACCCACACATAATCCCCGTTACATGTATTAACCTTCGAGGGCCCAGAGAGTGAAGAATGTGGATAAAAAAGAGTGAATTTAAAAGTTTTTTGTAATATAATAAAACTCTAGACAGTCGCAATAACCAGCACGCTACTTAGGATTGATTTTAAGTAAACCACACATATTAATGCCGTTGTGTTCCCACACAACATAGTATCGGATTGGATGGGAAGTTGCCAGTGAGCAGTGTGCTGCAGCACACGGGGTGAGACTCTCTCTTTTTTACAGCGTTGCTCACTCCGTGTGCTGAGACTTGGCCTTCGCTTTGAGAGCGGGGCATAGCATATGCTCCAAGAAAATATATGTCTTAGCTCCATTTGTCAGCCTTTTCTCATGTCAATAGATGATAGATTACTACGTATTTAGTTATATTATCATTATTATTATTATTGTCATGCCATTCTGTGGTCTTATTTTTGTCATATGTTCAAGCATTTTTCTACATTCACACACCCGTGCACCCCATTGTTTGGTCGTTCTACGGAGCGCTCTATCGAGGAACATAAAAATGGAGAAATTTAAAGAAAAGAATTAACATAATAAATAATAGAGCAATAGATACTTGCTCTAGTAATTTTTTGACAACATTGATACTATTTTGACATCTTCCAGAAGGGGTCCACAGGTATGTGAATGCGGTTCGCATATTTTCAGCACGATTGATATTAATTGGTGTTCCACACAGTGTATACATTCACAACATTTTGGTATACACCTTTTGATGGTTTTTCATTTTATATATATTTTTATGTTGATACATTTAATTTATATTATTTACATCATTTCCATCATTGCATTAATATGTGTGGTTTACTTAAAATCAATCCCAAGTAGCGTGCTGGTTATTGCGACTGTCTAGAGTTTTATTATATTACAAAAAACTTTTAAATTCACAGTTTTTTATCCACATTCTTCACTCTATGGGCGCTAGAAAGTTAATACATGTAATGGGGATTATGTGTGGGTAGTTCTGCCTTGCCCTTTGTTTATTGTCAGGTGTTCCATATGTTTTTAATTACCTACCTGTTATATGTTTTTGCTGTGATAACCTTCTACTTAGCTATGAGTAAGCATAGGTTGATGTGAAACGCGTTAGTTAGCAGCTGTCCTGTGTCATCCACTTTTTATGTGACCTGTTTGTTCACAAAATATTTTTGCTAAAATAAAGGTGCTTTTTTCACGGAAGTGCGGCCATCCAGGCTTCTCCTTTTCTCTCTTCTACTAATTGTGCAGAGCCAGCACCTGTGTGGCTGAGGGTAGACGTTCATCATTGTTTAAAAGTGGTCATCCTGTGAGCGGCTTTATTTTTTCAACTGAGCTAGATGAAGGCAGTAACGTGAGCATGGACAGAGGGGGTGCCCAAGAAGGACAGCAATCTGGCAGTTATGTTCCCCCCTGCTGCAGCATACTGCCAGGTTTGCTCCAGTGATGGGGAGGGAGGGGATGATGAGGTCACTGACTCAATGTGGGTGCCTGATAGGAGAGAGGAGAAGGAGGAGGCACATCACCAACGAGGCAGGATGCCCTCCAGGGGCCAGCCTAAGGGTAGCACACTGACTGCATCACACCGCAAAGCTCCGCATGTGCAGGGCGCTGCTGTCTCTGCGCATTATTCCAAAAGTTCTTTGGTGTGGGCCTTCTTTGAGACGAGTGCATCAGATGGCACCGCTGCTATTTGCAACATATGTCTCAAGCGTATCTCGCGTGGCCAAAACATCTCCCGCTTGGGCACCACATGCTTGACCAGACATATGCTGACCTGCCATGCAGTTCGTTGGCAAGCGTATCTAAAAGACCCACACCAAAGAACAAAGAGGACCTCTCCTTGCTCCTCATCAGCTGAGATCTCCAACCCCACTATACCTTCAGTCCTCTCTGAGACCTGCACTGAGAGGAATGAAGGTGTAGAATTAGGTGAGTCACAGCCAAGTACTTGTGGGCAATTTGCTTTGGGTACACCGACATCAGATTGTACCAGGCAAATTTCCCTGCCCCAGCTGCTGCACCACCGAAAGAAGTTCGCTCCTAGCCATCCACATGCCCAGCGGTTGAATGCTAGCTTGGCAAAATTGCTAGCACTGCAACTGCTACCTTTTCAGTTGGTAGACTCTGTCCCCTTCTGTGAGTTTGTGGAATGTGCGGTTCCTCAGTGGCAGGTACCCAAACGCCACTTTTTTTCACGGAAGGCGATTCCGGCTCTCTACCAGCATTTGGAAGGCAATGTGCATGCCTCGCTGGACAGGGCAGTCAGCGGTAAGGTGCATATTACTGCTGACTCATGGTCTAGCAGGCATGGACAGGGACGTTACCTAAGTTTCACGGCGCATTGGGTGACTCTGCTGGCAGCTGGGAAGGATGCAGGACAAGGTGCAGTAGTGTTGGAGGTTGTTCCACCACCACGCCTCCAAAATGCCACTACTAATGATTCTGACACACCTCTCTCTTCCACCCCCTCCTCTTCTGCTTCCTCCATGGACTCTTCCTCGGAACCAGTGGTGCTCCGTAGGCATTCAAGGGGCTACGCAAGTATGCAGGCCAAAAGATGCCATGCGGTGCTTGAGCTGGTGTGCTTGGGGGACAGGAGCCACACTGGGGCAGAGGTTCTGTCAGCTCTGCAGGGGCAGGTTCAGAGCTGGTTGATGCCATGCCAACTTAAGGCAGGAATGGTGGTTTGCAACAATGGCACCAACCTCCTCTCCGCCCTCCGACAGGGACAAATGACCCATGTGCCCTGTTTGGCTCACGTCCTTAACTTGGTGGTGCAGCGGTTCTTGGGCAGGTACCCAGGCTTACAGGATGTTCTGAGGCAGGCCAGGAAAGTCTGTGTGCATTTCCGCCGGTCATATAATGCCAGTGCTCGGCTGGCAGACCTCCAAAAGGAATTTAACCTGCCCAAGAACCGCCTAATCTGTGACATGCCCACCAGATGGAACTCAATGATGGACATGTTGCAGCGGCTGCACACGCAGCAGAGGGCCATCAATGAGTACCTGTGCGATTATGGCACCAGGACAGGGTCAGGGGAGCTTGTTTTTTTTTTCCCCATGTCAGTGGGCCATGATCAGGGATGCATGCACTGTCCTGTCACCATTTGAGGAGGCCACGAGGATGGTGAGCAGTGACAGTGCATGCATAAGTGACACTGTCCCCCTTGTCCACCTGTTGGAGCACATGCTGCGTGGAATAATGGACAGGGCACTTGAGGCAGAACAGAGGCAGGAAGAGGAGGACTTCCTTAGCTCTCAAGGCCCCCTTTATCCAGACAGTGTTCCTGCGCGCCCGACGATCACACAGGAAGAGGACGAGGAGGAGGAGGAGGAGGAAGATTGTGTCAGTATGGAGGTGGAGCCTGGCACTCAGCATCAGCATCAGCAGCAGTCTTTAAGGGATCATTTACAGTCCCAAGAAACCCATGGACTTGTACGTGGCTGGGAGGAGGTGTCTGCAGATCATGTCATCCTTAGTGACCCAGAGGACTCTGGACCGAATGCCTCAGCAATCCTACGCTGCATGACCTCCCTGATCCTGCAAAGCCTGCGGAAGGATCCTCGTATTCGTGGTATCAAGGAGAAGGAACAATACTGGCTGGCAACCCTCCTTGATCCATGTTACAAGGGTAAGGTTGCGGACCTTATCTTGCTGTTGCAGAGGGAGCAGAGGATGAAACATCTTCGGGAGGCCTTGCAGAAAGGTCTGTGCAATGCGTTCCCAGAGACTGGGAAGTTGCAAACTCCTGTTTCTGGACAACGTGTTGCTGAGGCTTCGGTCAGTCAAAGAAGGAGCAGTGGAGAAGGTGGCCATCTGACCGATGCGTTCAGACAATTTTTTAGTCTGCAGCCCCAAGGTATGATCGGTTCCAGCAACCATCGCCAGCGTCTGTTTTACATGGTGCAGGAATACCTAGGGGCAAGATCTGACTTGGACACCTTTCCCACCGAAAATCCTCTGGGTTACTGGGTCTTGAGGATGGATCACTGGCCAGAGCTTGCACAGTATGCAATTGAGCTACTGGCCTGTCCTGCATCCAGCGTTCTTTTGGAACGCACGTTCAGTGCTGCTGGAGGCTTTGTATCCGATCACAGGGTGCGTCAGTCCACCGAATCGGTCGATCGGCTGACCTTCTTAAAAATTAATCAGTCTTGGATCACCACCAGCTACCAAGCCCCTGATGCTGATGTAACCGAATACATTTTTTTGAAATGTCAGATCCCTTCAAAGACTGCCTATGCTGATGCTGAGTGACTATCCTGTTATACTGAGTAATTATCCTCTTCCTCCTCAATGATCATAATGATAGCTTGTAAGAACATTTTTGGTTCTGGGCACCGCCAGTCCCGCCACCAGTGCCTAAGGCCCAAATTTTCAGCCCCTGTTTAACAGGGGCGTGTAATTACAATTTTTGATGCAATTCTTTGCAGCAGGGCTCGTTCCTGCGCTCCAACTAGAGTATCTGTGAGGTGTTGCAGTGTTGTGGCACCAGTGCCTAAGGCCCAATTTTCAGCCCCTGTTTACCAGGGACATGTAATTAGAATTCTTGATCTAATATTTCACAGCAGGGCCCTGTGAGGGCTTACAGTGTTGTGGCCACAACAACACCTAAGACCCAAATTTCAGCTGAGTATATAGGGCAGGCCCCTACTTTCAAACATCCAACTTACAAACGACTCCTACTTGCAAACGGAAGGAGACAACAGGAAGTCAGATGAAAACTACCCCTAGGAAGGGAAATTCTCTCCTGTAAGAGTTAATATGGGAAAAAGGTTTTCCTTTGCACTGATGCTTTATCACAAAAAACCCTAAATTTTCAAAAAACATTTGTCATTGGGACAAAAAGTGAGGTGAAATCTTCTAAAGAGGAGGAAAGACAGCAAAACAAATGTCACAGGGGTGATAACCCTTCCCTATGTTTTCCAAAAAGCTTAAAATAGATTTTTTGGCTGGAGCTAAACACATTAAAAATGTACCAGTTCAAAATTACAAATAGATTCTACTTAACAACAAACCTACAGTCCCTGTCTTGTTTGCACCGCCTGTATACTGCTGTTCAGAGTATATAGGGCCTGGGGGCCCCACACCTTTCCTTTTTTAATTTGAGTGCGGGGTTCCCCTTAATACCCATACAAGACCCAAAGGGCCTGGTAATGGACTGGGGGGTACCCATGCCGTTTGTCTCACTGATTTTCATCCATATTGCCAGGACCCGACATTACATTAAAGACGCAAGCAGTTTTAAATGACTTTTTTTCCTTTAAAAATTACATTTTGTGCAGGGACTCTTCTAAGCATGGGAAACATGCGTCACTTTACAGGCATACTATAGACACACCCCAGGTACGATATTTAAAGGAATATTTCACTTTTTTTTACTTTAAGCATCATTAAAATCACTGCTCCCGAAAAAACGGCCGTTTTTAAACGTTTTTTTTTGCATTGATACATGTCCCCTGGGGCAGGACCTGGGTCCCCAAACCCTTTTTAGGACAATACCATGCAAATTAGCCTTAAAAATGAGCACTTTTGATTTTGAACGTTCGAGTCCCATAGACGTCAATGGGGTTCTAACGTTCGTGCAAATTTTCGGTCCGTTCACAGGTTCTGGTGCGAACCGAACCGGGGGGGTGTTCGGCTCATCCCTATTATTCTCAAAGCTTTTCCAAGGTTCCATCAAGTAGGGGGAGGAACCAGAGGTGCTGCCTGATGAGTCATCCAGCTTCCCTGAGTCACTCAACCCTGACCCAGATTCAACACAAACATGGCTGCAAGCCAAGCCAAATTTACCTACACAAGCAGAAAAACCTATTTACCCTAGCACCTAGCTAGAGGGTGCTACACATGTAACAGAATGCTCAGCTTCCATCAGAGCCTTTTAACTTTCCCTATGGATCACACCCAGTAGTGTAGCATTAGTGGGGTCACAGGTTTTGATTTACTGGGTGCAAAATGTTTAGGGGCACTAGGAAGATGACAGCCAATCATGGGCATTGGAGGTATTCCCCGCCCCAGGGCACTCTTCTTGCATACATGCAGCAGAGGGGTGAGGAATGGATCCGCCGCCTATGATTCGCTATGAGCTGTAACGGTTTTCAGACAGGATAGCTTGGGTGGAATTTGGACTCATATCTGAACTTGCCTGAGCAGGACATTTTGTAGATAAAGACCAATTCCAGCTAAGACTTTTTATAAAATATTATAACAGAGATAAGAAGAGTTATGCTGACCATACACTATATGAAAAATCAGGCGAACCCAATTTCAAAAACGATTGATGCTGCCATCATGTGATGACTGATAAATCGTTCAGTGGACATAAATAAATAAATTTTATGTTCGTTTTTTTACATATACCTAGTGCAGACAGGTCGGAAACCTTTCAATTTATCGTTCGTTCGGCAGAAAATTTCCAAACTTGTCCTTCGTTTTTTCGGCTAAAAAACGTCCGAACGATTATCGATTTTGTGCCCATTAACTGGCCGAAAAAACGAACGGTCTAATAACCAAATTTCGGCTGATTTTTCATATAGTGCATGGCCAGCATTAGACCTTATGGCCATTTTTTATTGCTGTATTGCTCCATATTGGGAAGATTCCCTTTCACTTCCTGGGTGGTCATAATAATAGGAAATGAGGGGAAATCTCCCTAATGGGTAATAAGGAAGACACCAGCAGAGGAGAATTTCTGAAAGAAGATATATTTTTACAGCATTGGTGAAACCAATATTGATCGAGGTATAGACAAACAAATTGCAAGTATACTATACTCCCCCTAGCAAGTTCTGTGGTGGGGACAGGGAGCTGTCATTTGCGGCGAGCAGTCATTGAGAGGGGATTGTGTACCCTTTCAGCAGGGTTCTTCTTTCAGTCAGTCAGCAGACATCATTTATCGTGGATTTTCATCGCTGGAGGCCATGATTGATGAAGGATTTACATTGTGGGATTTTTTTTGTTTCCTTATTTTTTTTTTTACTTACCTGTCAACCGCTCACAGTAAATATATTGCGAGCAGGTGGAAGGTAAAGACATAATTACATATTTGTACATGCCAGCCTTCTTTCAGCTTTGCCTGCGCCCCCTGCCAACCGATACTGTAATTGAACACAGCATAAGCTTGGCAGCAGATGTCAGCCAATGATTTTAGCTGAAACCTGCTGATAGGCTGTGTCCGATCACACACAGAGTTCTGTGTTTACAAACACACAGAACTTTGTGTACAAGGAACAGCGATCTGGCTGCTTCTTCTGCCTGAAAAGCAGGGAGAAAAAACAGCCAGATCAGAAAATTAAAAGCAGCACACATTACACATTGTTAGGCACACAGTTAACCCCTTGATTGCCCCGAGACGTCAACTCCTTCCCAGCCAGTGTCATTAGTACAGTGAACGCATTATGGTATTATCACTGATCACTGTATTCGTTTCACTAACGATGTCAGTGTCAGTTAGTGACCCTCCCAGATTGTGTCAGTTAGTACCAGATTGTCCACCACCCTATCACAGTCACACTTTAAGTCACTTATCCCCACTATTACAGTATAGTGTCCATAGCTGTGTAAATTCCAGTATATATCCCATAGTTTGTAGACGCTATACTTTTCCCATAAACCAATCAATATACTCTTATTGGGATTTTTTTTTTTACCAAAGACATGTAGCAGAATACATTTTGGCCTAAATTTATTTATTCATTGTTTAATTTTTTTTTTGTTTAGATATGTTTTATAACAGAAAGTAGAAAACATTGTTTTTTTGTTTTTCTACAACATTTTTGCTCTTTTTTCGTTTATATAATAAAAAGTAAATAATCCAGTGGTGATCAAATACCACAAAAAGAAATCTCTATTTGTGTGAAAAAAATAATATACATTTAATTTTAATAAAGCATTGCATGACCACCTAATTGCCAGTTAACCACGTGGCCTCTGGACGATTTAACCCCCTCATGACCAGGACATTTTTTGCCATATGGCATTGCTTTATTTTAACTGACAATTGCGCGGTCGTGCGATGCTGTACACAAATAAAATGAATGTCCTTTTTTTCCCACAAATAGAGCTTTCTTTTGGTGGTATTTGATCATCTCTGCGGTTTTTATCTTTTGCGCTATAAATTATAAAAATGACCGACAATTTTGAAAAAAAAATATATATTTTTTTACTTTCTACTATAAAACATATCCAATAAAAAAATTGAAAACATCAAATTTCTTCATACATTTAGGCCAATATGTATTCTGCTACATGTTTTCGGTAAAAAAAAATACCAATAAGCATATATTGATTAGAAATAAAGTAAAAGGAGTGACCCCATTGAAGCAGACCGGATTGTATCATATATATGCCTCCATCCCCATATATTGATTTGTTTGCGCAAAAGTAATATCTACAAACTATGAAATATTTTTATGTATTTATTTTTACTAGTAGTGGCAATGATCAGTGACTTATAGCGGGACTGCAATATTGCAGTGGGCAAATCGGACACTGACAAATCTTGGGGACCAGTAACACTAATACAGCGATCAGTGATAAAAATATGCACTGTCACTGTACTAATGACACTGGCTGGGAAGGGGTTGACACCAGGGGTGATTAAAGGGTTAACTGTGTACCTAGCCTGTTCTTTCTCACTCTGGGGGAGGTGCTTTTACTATGGGAAGGCATTGGTCATGTGTTCTTGCTTTGCAGAAACACAGGATCAATACCTTCCCTACTGACAGAACGGCAATCTGCCTTGTTTACATGGCTGGTGATTCTCTTCATCTTTAGTTTACATAAATGAAAAAAAAAGGGGCCCACCAATTACCCTTTTCACTGCTGAGTCCGCTTTATCTACAAAGTGTGTAATCCAAAAGAAATATGAAAAGAGCTGTAGAGATTGCCCCAGATAATCCAGTACAACATATCACTTATCCAAAAATTATTCTATACAATTAACACACAGCCATATAGAAAAGAAAAACCCCTTACATAGAGAACTAAAGGAAAGAACACACCATGGTATCAGCAAACCCAATAAAACATAACCCACTATGCCGTATATGGGACTCGGCTATAGCTGATAAGGTTTAAACATAAAACATATAGTATACTATTGGCAGTGTTTGGTGAGGTGATGTGATGGATGGTGACTCTCTCAAGTGGTCATGTCCTCTCCCGGCTTGCTGTCATTGTGTGATAATAATCTGACCTTTCTCTATTCTCCATGTTTACTGGATGAGTTATTAAATGGCCGGCTACGTCCTTATCAAGACAACCAGAATCTCTGCCCTGTTACCAGTGTGACTGTCCTGTTATACTGACACGGCTGTACTGAAGATCTGACTGGGAATGATATATAATATTACTATTCTCTACAACTCTCTCATTGTTTTCCCATATTTTCTCTCTATTTAAAAGAAAGTCGGTCTGGAATGTGGTCAGGTTGGGGTCACCTCCTGTCCCATGGTGTGATGTGCGTCCTCAACACTGCACTCCTCATCTATATAGTCACTGACCTGAGGAAGATGAAGAATGAGAAGAATCAGAGTGAGAGGAGGACAAGGAGTAGGGATCAGACAGAGATGAAAATGGAACCAACTTACAGCAATTAAAGTGAAACATTTCCCCAGATTGTCAGCCCAAAAATTGTATAAGAACAATAGCATGGAGTATGTAAAGAAACTCAAACATAGGCTGCAATCCTGGTCTGATTCAGCCAACCATGTCCTGCCATCTCCAGCTTTAGCTTTGAGCAGGCAGGTTTCTCTGTCCCAGCTAATGGAACAAAAAAAAAGAGCATCTCCAGCCACCCTTATGCCCACTAGCTCAATATCAGCTTGGTACAATTGCTGGCTTTACAGCTACTGACCTTTTAGTTGGTGGAAATAGCTCTCTTCTGTCAATTTGTGGCTTTTGCCACCGCAGGGCCAGGTAAGCCCAAACCATAAGGCCATCGCTATCCTCCACCATTATGTGGAAGGTAATTTTTTCATATTGCTGGACTATGTGGTCAGCTGCAGGGGGACCACATAACCACAGACAGGGACATTGCCATTTGCCCATATTTGGTCAGTGATGTCATTCACAACTTTGTTTACATGGCTGGAGAATACAGGGTAGCGTCATTGGTTGCTGAGGACATGGCAGGTGCCAATACCTACCACTTCCTCAGTCACAACTGACAGATAGGGAGTTTTCATATATATAAGAGGTAGAAATACAACTACTATATAGGATGTTCATCTCTCACCAAACAGGCTAAAAGATGAGACCAAAGTTTGTTCCAAACTTGTGTTCAGACCGAACCCTGAGCTCATCCTCACTCTGCATGAATTTCTGTGCTGAGTTATGGTGTTCATGCACAAAAAATGCTTTCATAGTGTTAAAAATGGATCTATTTGTTTTGCTGGGTAAATACTGCATGGACCATTCATGTTTGTGTTGCTTATTAAAGTGCATTGTCAATAAAATTGGACACCACTTGTTGCTTCCTTATGCTGCTTCTGAGTTGGCAACTTTTATTTTGCTTTGATACAAGTTACATCATGATATTAATATTTTCCGTTGGTCCTACTAACATTGATTTCTTAAATAGAAATTGCCTGATTTCACTCTATACCTGTAAAAGTTATGGCCTATGAAAAATCTGTGCTGATACTTCGTATGCCTTTTGTCACAAAAAAAAAACAGTCTGCCTGCTCTCTCCCTCTTGAATTGCCTCCTATATAAAGGGATCCAATGTTGTGTGTCCTTTGTAGGATGGCTGAAATATAACTTCTCTCTGCTTCTACAGTTAAATCCTATTTTAAAGGATGAGGTTATGTGTATCAAACCATTTTATGCTTATATATTATCTCTCAGAAAAATGACAATGTATACACATTTTTCTGGCTGAAACATACCCAACCTCTGCGTCTAAAATTGCCTCCTATTAAAAAAGATGAGCTTCTGTGTAGCAAAGTAGTATCGTTTTAATATAGTGTCTGAGACAAACATAAGTCTCAATGATTCTTAGTGGCCGAGATATGACTTCACCCTACTTCTCGTATTGCCTTCTATTAAAAAAAATTCATCTTTTTTAAATCTGTTCAGTTTTTATATAGAGTCCCAGCACACATACATTTTTCATTTAATATTTTAGGCTATTCAATATGTATACCTAAATAAAAAACTTGATGCTGAATTAAACTTTCATTCTATAACTTGCCATTTATTTTCTAAATGTTGAGACTACCAAGAGCAGGAACAGGATCCTTGTCCTTTTCAAATCACCAGTGGCCAATATATGGATGACATATCCGTTTGTTAGCTTTGTAAGATAATTTTCTTCAAATTTTATGCCCTTGGGACACTACCCTTTACAAACCTCCCAGGGCACTTCCTCAGACAGTCTTAAGGTTCTTACTTCCATAGTCTCAGTCATGGACTATCTTTATTTTACATTTTTCAATGCCACCAGCATTCAGTTTTATTAGATGACTTGATATGGGTGCATTTTCATACCTTATTGTCGTTACAGTTTACTTTTCCGTTCTCTTTTCTTTACCAAGACGTTAATAAATCAGCGTATCATGTCTCCAAAACCTCCCTTCTCTAAGAGCTGTAAAACAAACTTTCTGTGTTTTTTAAATGTGTTTACAAACACTTTGCTATTTAAATTCATGTATAGTGAACAGTGGTGCATGTTTGTTTTTGTTTTTTTCACCACCTCTATTTTATTTTGTCTAAATGTGACCCTAATCACATCTTTTTCTCTTGAAATATGACAATGTTTATATGTGAAAATTGTTTCAATAAAATTATGATTTGAAAAAAAATAATTCTGGCAAATGTTTCTTCTCTCTGCCTCCACAATTGCTTTACCTCAAAAGGATGAGATTCTGTTCAAATCTTAACAATTTCTTTTATAATGTCTTTCAAACAATACAGCTTAATTTATTATTTCTGGCTACAGATAAGCTGTCTCTCTGCCTCCAAATTTTCCTCTTAATGAAAAGAATGATACTTTATTCAGAAAATCTTTTTATAATCTGTGTCTGAAAAATATAGTTTAATTTAATATTTTTAGTTGTAATAGACCTACTGTCTGCTAAAAATTCCCCTCCTATTAATCAAAGGAATCAGATTATTGACAGCAAATCAGTATTGTTGTTCTGTTCTGTCTCTGCAAAAATACAGTCTAGTTTCATATCTATTGATGAAATCTGCCTGCTCTCTCCTTTATAAATGTTGGCCTGTCCACATAGGTTTAAAGCAAGGAATGCAATTCTGTAAATTTTAGTTTGTATAAAATGTAAATATAACAAGACAAAATAGTTATGTATAGATGCAATCTACCTGTTCAAATCTTAAGAAATGTTGAAATATCCAAAAGGCTTAAACCTTCCTTTTTTAAAATAACAAACATGGAATACTTACCTGTTCTGCACAGAGCAGCCATGATCCTCCTCTTCTTGGGTCCCCTGCCAGCACTCCAGGCCCCTCCACTTTAGTGAGTTCCCCCATGGAAAGCAGCTGTCCATGGGGGTATGCATGTGGACTCGCTCCTGAGCTGACCTGTCTGCATCTATTCACACAAACCAAGCAGGCCCCACCCCCACTCCCTCATCACAGCATTTAATTAATGGCAGCAGGAGCCCACTGCTATCAATCTGCCCAATGAGGAGGGAGACAGTGGCAAGAGCCGCTGCTCTCATGCATGACACTTGATCGGATTGGCTCAGGTAAGAATAAGGGAGCTGGGGGTGATCCTGCAGAAGAGAAGGTTTTTTGCAATAGAAAGCTCCTGGGAAAAAAAAAAAACTGTACAGTGTGGCCAAGGTGATATCCCTGCTACTTTAAGAGTCTGCATACCTCCAATTGATGTGGCTGTCTAGCGCACACATATTTCTTCAGTATACAATTTTTGGGGGTTTACACCACATTCCACACCTAATGTGCATATAGTATCTCACAAAAGTGAATACACCCCTCACATTTTTTATAAATATTTTATTATATCCTTTCATGTGACAACACTGAAGAAATGACACTTTGCTACAATGTAAAGTAGTGAGTTTACACCACATTCCACACCTAATGTGCATATATAAAACCTTTTTTTTTAATGAATTTTGGTACTATAATATTTGTATGATATTGTTAATGGAAAATACTATTTTATCTTACAAGTTTTGTGTTGAAGTTTCTGTGCCTAAAAATGTCCATATTTTAGACTCCAAACATACAATGTATAGCAGTAGAGAGGCTCCCACCAACCAGCTGGATAAGTACAGAAGCAGGTCACCCCGGCGGATGACATGGACTCACCTGAAGTGTGGAGTCTAAGCAATAACTGGTGTTCACCAGAGCTCCTGATGGTGGAGATGTTTTTTGCTGCATGTTAGTACCACCAATTTACGGTCCTCAGGAGGTGGGCAAGCCGGGGGCCAGTAGCAGATGTAGCAGGTAGGGATCAAGCAGAAGCATAGTCAGTAAACAAGCCAAAACTCAATAACAAGTGGTTGTAGGTTGGGATCAATTGGAAGCTTAGTCGAGGTGAAAAAGTGGTAACGAGTGATAGTGATGATATGGATGGCAGCAGGAGTGACAAGAGTGAGATGTTGGCTGAGGAGAGCACAATAATCTGGCAAACAAGAAGTGCAGCAAAAAAAGTGTAAGACTTAACAAAAAGTTTAATCCTCTAAAATAGAGAAGAGGCTGGAATTCTGCTCTGGAGAAAAAAAGACAACCCTTAAGACAAGATATTCATTTCTAAGCTATTAGACAAGTGTATAACATCATTCATTTCACAGTTGTAGTGTCCACAATTTCTGTGTCTGTGTCAGAAAAACTGACATTTCCGGGTTTTACATCAACTTCTCTTTTTGTTCCTCTCAGATCTTCTCCTACTGTCAGATTTTTCATTCCTCTTCTAAAATACACATTATCCATTTCATAGTCTACCCCGTCTCTTCCCAAGTTCTCCTTTTCCATATTATTAATTTCATATTCCATACAATCTAATTTGTCATTAATCTCCATTTCTAATTTGTGAAAGTTCCATTTATTTTTATACGTTTGTAATTGTGAAATATCTATTCTCATTTTGTTCAAAACAACTTACTTATTTGTCATTAAAATTTGCACACTTTCGCTAATTCACCCAATAGGTGATTAGATGTGAGAACTCCAGCGGGAGTTCCCAGGATTAGATGAATGCACCCAAAGTGAAGAAGAAGATGGATTTAATGTGGGAATCCTGGATTGCCTCATTTCATCGCTGTAGAAATCAAAAGATGGAAAAGGAATGTGTTGTATGGATAGAAATTGCTTTAAAGCCATCACCTCCCCCAATGTGTGACCTCCATAATGAGGACTCTCTCTAATACAACCGGTTGCCACCCGCCAACAAGACAGTACATTTATGGCAGGAGCAGGCTGGGTTACATACAAGTACATCATCCAGCCTGTTCCAGGTTAGGGGCGCGCAGCGTGCAGCTTCTGTGACCACTGTGTCCACTTCAAATGCTACTCACAGCGCTGCCCCTTTTAAATAGCAATATTCATATCTCCATATGTGCATTCACGGGTGACCACAATAATATTCTTAAATGCTGTATACGTCACTCATGACATTATCCCTTTAAATACACATAGATATTGTATAGATGTAGCAACATATATAATCCATAGTATTTTAAACAATGATTGGTATGATTGGTCATAGTGATCACATGATTACAATGTAAACAACCAGTCATGAATGGTTACCATTGATGATTAGTTGCTTAGTGTTGCAAAGCTATGATTGGCTCACAGCTATCACATGGTACCTAACTACCTGTATCATGTGATTAGCTGTAGCCAAACACAGCATGTCAACAACTAAGCTGCCATGAACTAAGCATCCCATTCATGACAGCTAAAACTATTGCTTATAACTTCACTGTTATAAGCAATAACAGTGTAAAAAAAATCCCTGATCATCCCCCAGAGTGGTATAGTGTCACTATAGTGACAATGAACACTTCTGATGACAGGATGTAAAAAATAATAGTAAAAAAATGATAATAAATTACTAAATTAAAACAATTTGAAAAAAATTTTTTAAAACAATTTGAAAAAAAAGATGGCTTAAAAGAATTGAATAAAACAATATGTAAACTTTTATTATTATTTTATTATATACTATCACCAGTCAGTATCCCTGATCACCACCACACCAGTCATATGATGATGCTACACTGGTGATTAGGCAGGTAGTTAGTGTAGTGTACAGACAGTCAGTGTAGAATATATAATACAGTGGAGAATATATAATGCAGTCATGGTAGTATATACAATACAGTGGAGAATATATAGTGCAGTCAGTGTAGTCTATATAATACAGTGGAGAATATATAGTGCAGTCAGTGTAGTATATACAATACAGTGGAGAATATATAGTGCAGTCAGTGTAGTATATACAATACAGTGGAGAATATATAGTGCAGTCAGTGTAGTATATACAATACAGTGGAGAATATATAGTGCAGTCAGTGTAGTATATATAATGCAGTGCAGGGTATATAGTGCAGTGCATAGAATATAATACAATGTATTGAAGTGGTTAAGGGGGGCCCTTTGACAGAATTAAGAAAAAAGTGGCATGGGGTTCCCCCTAAAATCCATACCAGGTCCTTTGGGTCTGGTATAGATTTTAAGGGGAACTCCATGCCAAAATTAAAAAAACACAGCTTGAGGTCTCCCCAAAATCTATACCAGGCCCTTTGAGTCTGGCATGGATTTTAATGGGAACTCCACGCCCCAATTTTTTAAAAAATTGCATGGGGTCCCCCCAAAATCCATACCAGATCCTTATCCGAGCATGCAGCCTGGCAGGCCAGGAAAGGGAGGGGATGAGCGAGCCCGCCCCCCTCCTGAACCATACCAGGTCCTTTGCCCTCAACATGGGGGGGTACTTTGGGGTGCCCTCCAAAGCTCCTTGTCACCAGGGTTGTGAGGGTCTGCAGGCAGGGGGCTTATCAGAATCTGGAAGACCCCTTTAACAAGGGGTCCCCCAGATCCCAGCTCCCCCTATGTGAATGGGTAGGGGTACACTGTATTCCTACCCATTCACCAAAAAAAGTGTCAAAAAGTAAAAACCACAAGAGACAGTTTTTCTTTTTTATTAAAAAAGAAAAAAAAATTGTCCTGCGATGTAAATCCATTGTCAATCATGCCGCCGAAGGACCCGAAAAATAGAAAAAATTTAAAAAAGCAGAGTTTTTTTCATTTTTTCTATTTTTCGGGTCCGTCGGTGGCGTGATTGATGGTGGATGTACATCCTGGGACACTTTTTTAGTTTATTTTTTAATAAAGGTATTGTCAAAAACTGTCTCTTGTGGTTTTTACTTTTTTACCCTTTTTTTGGTGAATGGGTATGGGTACAATGTACCCAATACCCATTCACATGGGGGGGCAGGATCTGGGGGCCCCCTTATTAAAGGGGGCTTTCAGATTCTGATTAGACCACAGACCCTGACACTGGCCAGGGTGGTCGGGAAGAGGCCCTTGTCCCCATCAACTTGGGGACAAGGTGCTTTGGGGTGGGGGAGCGCAAAGCCCCCCATGCCCAAAAGCATCCACACCCCCACCCATGTTGAGGGTATGTGGCCTGGTATGGTTGGGGGGGCGCTCACTCGCCCTCCCCTATCCTGACCTGCTAGCCTGCATGCTCAGATAAGGGTCTGGTATAGATTTTGGGGGGACCCCATGCCATTTTTTTTTTGGTGTGGAGTTCCTCTTAAAATCCATACCAGACTCGAAGGGCCTGCTACGGACTGGGGGGGACCCCACTGTTTTATGTTTCATTGATTTTTCATCTATATGGCCGGGAGCCGGCAATACATTACAGCTGCGAGCAAGTTTGAATGCCATTTTTTCCTTTATACATGTCATTATTGCTGCGGCACTGTTCTACACATCACACAGATGTTCCACTTTACAGGTGGACTAAGGGGACACCCCAGGCATGATATTTAAAGGAATATTTCATTTTTACTGTTTCACTTTAAGCATCATTAAAATATTGTTTTAAAAGCTTTTTTTGCATTGATACATGTCCCCCAGGGCAGTACATGGGTCCCCATACACATTTTATGGCAATAGCTTGCATACAAGCTTTAAAAATTAGGACTTTTGATTTTTCATGTTCGTGTCCCATAGACTTTAATAGGGTTTGCATGTTCGTTAGGATTTTGACTGTTTGAGGTGTTCTGGTGCGAACCGAACCAGGGGGGGTGTTCGGCCCATCCCTAGTGGGAAGTGGTTAAAATCACCACCAACTATAGATCATGAATCATCAATGTAGCAAAAAAATAATATTTTGTGCTTTGAATGGATTAGTGCTAACAAAAAAGTGATGGTATCAAAATATGGGTCCCAACAGAAGCTCTTTTAAATAATATTGACCTTCAAAATAACAGAAATTGCTTGTAAGAAGATAATTGAGTGCTATCAACAAAAACACTTTATTCTGCTTAGAACAATTAGTGTCCAACTCCAGGTAATAGGACAGTCATGGTCAGGGGTCAGGCTTGGAGACCAGTAGCTATAGCAGTAGAGAGGCTCCCACTGACCAGCTGGATAAATACAGAAGCAAGTCACCCTGGTGTATGACACGGGCTCACCTGAGATGGGGAGTCTAAGCACTAAACGGTGTTCACCAGAGCTCCTGATGGTCAGGATGGGTTTTGCTGTATGTTAGTACCAGGTCGCGGTCCTCAGAATCACCCCAACAGGAGGTGAGCAAGCTGGGTTCAGTAACAAATATAGCAGGTAGGGATTAAGCAGAAGAGTAGTCGAGGAACAAGCCAAAGGTTAGTAATGAGTGGTGGCACAGATAGGGATGGCAGCAAGGGTAACAGGAGTGAGATATAGGCTGGAGAGAACACAATAATCTGTCAAACAGGAAGTGCAATGGCATTGCTTAAATAGGAAGTTCATGCGAGGAGGTAAGAATTCAAGGTTCAAGAGAAACAAGGTTCAAGGCAAGATCATTCAAGAACTTGTCCAGAGAGCTGTCCAGCAGTCCAGGTGGCTCAGCATGAAGAGACTCCGCCAGACACAGCAGTGGTCAGAGGGTCACACCTGGGTCCTGACAGGGACATTACATCTAAACCCAAATTATGTAATATTCCTGAACATAAACTTTCTACATCATAACGTACACATTTATAATTACTCTGACACCCATTTTAGAAACCGACTGACTGTTGGGACACAGTAAAACTGCGCATTTTAGAGTGACCTTTTATTGTGGAAAGCCTAAGGTACACCTGTGCAATAATCATGCTGTCTAATCAGCATATTGATATGCCACACCTGTGAGGTGGATGGATTATTTCGGCAATGGAGAAGTGCTCACTAACACAGATTTAGACAGATTTGTGAACAATAATTTAAAGAAATAGGCCTTTTGTGTACATAGAAAAAGTAATAGATCTTTGAGTTCAGCTCATGATAAATAGGGGCAAACACAAAAGTGTTGCGTTTTATAATTTTGCTCAGTTGTGTTGCAGGGAGAAGCAATGTTAATTGGCAGACACAGAGACTTCTATAGGGAGACAGCCATACAGGTGAAGGTCTCCAGCCGGACACCACTTCTGTATAGTAGGATGCTGTCTCCTATGGCAAAAATCTTGTAGAAGTTACTAACTGTAATTGTATCCAACTATTTGCAAAATGAACAATTCCCAGCTTACTCCGCAATCACTCACTGTGGGTCTTGACTCAGTGAGCTTGCAGTCTCTCTCACTAGACTTCAGATCCAATGCCACTGGATCCCCTGAGCTCTTCCACTGTTAGCACTCAGTATCTTCCTCAAGCGTCACCCCCGCTTCCCTGCTGGGTCCCTGGCTTGGCACTCACAGATAATCTTCAAGCGTCACCCCTGCTGACACGCTAGGTCCCTGACTTGGCACTCACTGATGCTCCACAAGCGTCACGTCTGTTGTCCCGCTGGGTCCCTGACTTGGCACTTGCTGAAGTTTTTCCAATTCTTCACCGTCCCCGGCTGGTGAGAAGTCTGCTCTGGTACTGGTCTCAGCTTTTTCACAGTGGTCTCTGGTAACAAGGTGGATGGTCCCATAGTGGCGACAGCTTCCCCTCTCCCTCTGACCACAACTGGTTTCCCGGCCAGGTGGAACCGTTACTTCTGGTTGGACTACAAGCACGCAGTCCCAACCCTACGCTGCTATCCTGCTTATGGATAGGCCCTCAGACAGCCTAGCAGCCAGATGTCCCCGGGATAGACCTCAGGCTTCCGATGTAGCAGCCCGGGGCAGCACAACACACCACCAGGTGGCACAGAACCATGATCACCTGACTCCACCCAAATAAATAGGCTCTCCCAGCAGGCCAAGGGACCCAAGGAAATCCCTGCCCATTGGCTGAGACACCCCATTCATTCCTAATCTGTCCTTGCTATGCCCTTGTCTTATCCAATGTCACCAGCTACAGTGCCACCTAGTAACAGAAGAGAAAAGTGGTCACTGTGCTCTTAGGACTTTCAACTTAATATAAAGTAAACAAACTCAATTTTTTTTTCAAGATGCTATATATCCACTCACTTTAAAATTGCAGCCTGTCTTAAAAGGCTTAATAAATTGTGGTGCAAATGTGTGAATTTTTGCATTCTCAGAAAAAAAGGGAACTGTTTTTAGATACAATCTTATGGCTCTCTGCCTCGGAAATTGCAGCCTATCCTAAAAGGTTTAGTAGCTATGTTGCAAATGTGTTTATTTTTTCATCTTTAGTCTCAAGACAAGACACTCATTTTTAGTTTCCAGATGCAATATATCTGCTCAATTGCTCAGAAAGTGCCTCCATTCTAAAAAAAAAAAACAGTAAAAAAAAATATCTGTGGTATAAATGCGTGATTTTTTTATGCTTCCAATTTCATACAATAAAATGCAAATTTTTCATTTCCATGTGGAATATGTCTCAATCACTCTCAGTTTAATCACTCTGAAATTGTGACCAGATAACTTTTTCATAATAATATAAAAAAAGGTAAAAAAAAAGTTCTTACTTCACAGTTTACCTGCAATAGTATTCTGGTTTCCATTTGAAAAAAAAAACCTGAAAAAAAAAAACTGAAACCAAACTAATATCTGCAATATGCTCTTGAACAAAATGTTTTGTTGAATTGGAAGGTTTATCCTATTTCTGATTCTTCTAGACGTCCTACCAACATTTTATATTCCACATGCTTTACACATCATAAGATAAACAATATTTCTTGTTTTACATATTCTATACTGTATAGCCAAATTTCCAATTTTTTGTCCTGAGGCGTTAAAATTAATCCATCTCCTCTACTCAGAAATCTCAATTTCAGGCCTTTCACTTGCAATCTAAAGTCAGATGATTTAGTACAATTTATCCTGAGATGGAGAAATTGTCCAACTGGTATTCTCCTAATTATCCCTTTCATGACTAAGCCTATTTCTGACATTTGTTGCTTGCAAGTTAAAATCCATATTTTTTGCTAGAAAATTACTTGGAAACCCCCAAACAGTATATATATATTTTTTAGCAGAGACCCTAGAGAACAAAATTGTGAAAGTTACAATATTATATGTCACACTGTATTTGCACACTGTATTCTTTCAAATGCAATTTTTTAGGAAAAAAGACACTTTCATATATTAAAAAAAAAAAATGGTAAAGTTAGCCCAATTATTTTTAATGTGAAAGATGATGTTACGCTGAGTAGATAGATACCCAACATGTCATGCTCTGAAATTGCTCACACTCGTGGAATGCTGACAAACTATGGTACCTAAAAATCTCCGTAGGCGGTGCTTTAAAAAAAAATAATGGTTGCAACTAGGGACAAGCTAATACAATTCAAAATCCTGCACAGAAAATACTACACACCCCAGCGCCTTCATCACATATACCCAACCTCGTCGGCAGCTTGCTGGAGATGCTCTGGTGTCCCTGCTGGTTTCCTACATATATTTTGGGATTGCCCACAGGTTCAGGGATATTGGAAAGAAGTAACTCAATTTGTCCACAGATTGACTACTATACCAATACCTCTGACAATTAGTGTCTGTCTCCTGGGTCTTGTGGAACAGTTGGGGTTAGCTAAAGCAACCCGCACCCTAATAGGTATCCTATTATTTTATGTCAGGAAAGCCATAGTACTAAAATGGAAGTCAGGGTGGGCAGTGGAGTCAGTCCAGAGGTTGAGTGATTTCACTCGACCCTAGCTGTCCTTACAACATCAGGCTTTGACAGATAAGAGGGATGAGAGGTCCTACAAGAACAGATATATCCTAATAACATCCTACCATGTTGAAACTGAGTACTAGATACGTTGTTAGTTAGTAATTTTAACTGTAGTTAGAATTGTTTAGTCTTGAGATGCATTGTGAGTTGTATGCTGTTATGCACATGGCTATGTGCACCATTTGGCCGGGGTGTGCCCCAATGGCCCTGTTTTGTACCTCCACAGTAAAAAAATGTTCTCAATAAAAAGAATTTACGAAAAAAAATAAATAATGGTTACCAGGTTAGAGTTACAGAGGGAGTCTAGTGCTAGAATTATTGCTCTTGCTCTGACGATCGCGGCAATACCTCACATGTGTGATTTGAACACCATTTACATATGCGGGTGCGACCTACGTGTGCGTTCTCTTTGCTGCGCGAGCTCACGGAGACGGGGGCACTTTGAAAAAATATTTGATCACTTTTATTGCTGTCACAAGGAATGTAAACATCCCTTGTGACAGTAATAAGTGGTGATGGGTACTCTTTATAGAGGGATCGGGGGTCTAAAAGACCCAAAATCCCACCTTTGCACTTCAAAGTATTCAGATCGGCAAAAACAGCGATTCTGAATACTGTTGTTTTTTGTTTTGTTTTTTTTAAACAGCACCATTGGCAGCCGAGTAAACCGGGAGTGACATCGCTTCCGTCTTTACAGAAAGAAGACTGGAACAAAACCATTTCCGGCTTCGTTACAGTCCTCCTCTAGCTGGCTGAAGTGCTGGATCGTTTCTCGGGTCTACCGGTGGGACAGGAGGCCCGGGAAGAGCGGTGGAAGCCGAGTGGCTTTTAGCTGGTTGCTATCCCTGAAGAGCCGACCGCTGCTCTAATAAATGGTACTGGGATGATGCCTGCAGCTGCATATCACCCCAGTATAACCCCTGAAAGCCGAGGCCACATATGTGCGTACGCTCAGCGGGAAGGAGTTATATATCTGGGGTGTCATGTAGAAGAATGTTCCTTGCAGTATCTGTACAAAGTTGTCTCCACATCATCTCCACAGAGGATTACAATAGAAATATGACAACAGAATTATTTGAATATATCCCATAAAGTGGGACCATTTCCATACCGGCCTATACTGGTACTCCTCACCTACATGTAAAAATCATCATTTTTTTAAAGAAAACTACTCAGAACCCCCAAACATTTTATATATATATATATATATATATATATATATATATACGGTATATATTTAGCAGAGAGCCTAGGGAATAAAATGGCAGTTGTTGCACCTTTTTATGTCACACGGTATTTGCGCAGCAATTTTTCAAACACTTTTTTTTTGGTAAAAAAAAACAGTTTCATGAATTTAAAAAACAAAACATTAAAGTTAGCCCATTTTTTTGTATAATGTAAAAGATGATATTACATCGAGCAAATAGATATCTAACATGTCACGCTTTAAAATTGCGCACACTCGTGGAATGGGGCCAAACTTCGGTACTTAAAAACTCCTAATAGGTGCCGATTTTTTTTTTACCGAATTCATCTGGTGAGCGCAATTTGTATCTCACTTTGGGTGGAGCACTGTCCATTTGGAATACTGAAGCATGATTTACTCACACAATCACGGTGTTGGAGAATGTTGGAGAATATATTTTGAATTGATGAAATACAGAAATTCTGAAATTTTATTATGATTGTTTTTTCCTTGTCAAAAGAAGTTTATTGAGTATACAATGTTATAAAGATACATAAAGTAAGTTTACAAGGATCTATAAAGTAAGCTCATTGTTTTACAGTAGGGTTTATATAGGTAAATATCATGAAATTTCAAATATTAAACATTGGGTTCACGTAAACCTAAATTAAAGATATATATCATTTCCTTAGTTACTTTTGTAGGTATTTAAATGATTTATACCTACTATACATATTGTTTACAAGTAGAGTGTATATAGGTCAAATAAATTCTGATAATGAGCTTTAATCGTAAGGTGGAGAAAAGGAAAGAGAAAGAAGAAAAAGGGTTGAAAGGTAGAGGTATGGTCCACAAGGTTGTCCTGCTCGTCAGTTTATTATTCTTTTTAGTTCTCTTTGAAGCCTTAGAATGGGTGTCTCTGTAAGTCATTTAATCTGTTACCATGGCAACAGGACAGAGTCATTGAAATTTGACAGGAACTGTTGTTTTATCCAAGGGTGCCAAAGTTTTTAAAATTTTGGAATTTGATTTGGATCGATGGCTACCATCTTAGCATGGGACATTGTATTATTCATTCTGTGAATTGTTTCTGCTAGTACCAATGTAGGAGATTTCCATGCCTTGGCCACTGTTTGTTTTGCAGCCGTTATTAGTTGGATCATAAGTTTGAATTGAGAGAGTGTTAACCATTCCGGTTTTAGATGAAGTAAAGTTAAATATGGATCTGGTTGTATTATCTTTTTAAATATTTTAGATGCAATCACGAAAACTTCCTTCCAGAAGGTTTGGATTACTGGGCACGTCCACCATATGTGTAAATATGTGCCTATTTCTGGGCATCCTCGAAAACAAAGAGCTGAGGTATTAGGTGAATATTTTGCCACTCTAGCGGGTACAAGGTACCAGCGAGTTAGGACTTTATAATTTGTCTCCAGTGCTAAGATGTTGGGTGAAGATGACTTAGATGTGAGCCATATGTTAGACCAGTCCGTGTCTTCTAAAGTTCGTCCCAGGTCCTCCTCCCACCTCTGAACGTAAGAGGGTCTATTAAGATTTGCTACTCCATATAATTGATTATAAAGTGATGAAATTGTACCTTTAGCAAATGGATCTTTTGTACAGATTGATTCAAAAATGGATAATTGGGATAATGGTGTATCCCCCTTTAGGAATGGTGTATAGAAATTTTTGATTTGGAGATATCTAAATATCTCAGAGTTTGGTAGATCATATTTTTCTCTAAGCGATGGGAATGAAAGGAATGATTTAGATGCTATGAAGTCATTTAGTGTCTGAATGCCTGATGTTGTCCAAGCTTTAAAAGAATTTGGGTAGATCCATGCCGGATAAAAGGCCGGATTTCTGATAAAAGAAAGGAGAGGATTGTGTGGAGATTGTAACTGATATTTGGTTTTTAGTTTATCCCAGAGAGATAAGAAGTGTTTAGTTATGGGATTATGAATTTTAAAGCGGTCTTTAGGATCAAGCCATAATAAATTTGATATTAATAGAGGGTCATTTTCTGAAGCCTCTATAAATACCCATAATGGGATTTCCTGTTTTGCATGGTATTTGGACAGACTGGCCAAATGTGCTGCTCTGTAGTAGTTAGTAAATTTAGGGTATCCCAGGCCTCCTTTATTTTTGGGAAGATGTAGTGTGTGTATAGGTATACGTGGTTTAGAAGAGCCCCATATAAACAAAGTTGCTCTTTTTTGTACTATTCTCAAAAAATAGGAAGGAATTGGAATAGGGAGGACTCTGAATAGATAAAGCAATTTGGGTAGAATAGTCATTTTGATTGCATTAATCTTCCCTATCCAGGATAAAGGAAGTTGCGACCATTGTTTTATTAGATTTGTGATCTGTCTTAATACAGGAGGATAATTGGTTGAGAATAAGTCAGAATGAGATGCTGTTAAATGAATTCCAAGATATGGGATTGATTTTTCTGCCCATGTGAATGGGAGTGCAGCCTTAGCCGGGATCAATTCCATGTTTGTGAGTGAAATATTAAGCACTAGGCATTTCTTAGGATTAATCATAAGGCCGGATAGGGCTGCAAATCCATCAAGAGCCGGTATTAAGTTAGGACCAGAGACCTGTGGTGATGATAGAAAAAGTAATATATCGTCTGCAATAGGGATGAGCTTCGAGTTCGAGTCGAACTCATGTTCGACTCGAACATTGGCTGTTCGCAAGTTCGCCGAACACCGAACAATTTGGGGTGTTCGCGGCAAATTCGAATGCCGCGGAACACACTTTAAAAGTCTATGGGAGAAATCAAAAGTGCTAATTTTAAAGGCTTATATGCAAGTTATTGTCATAAAAAGTGTTTGGGGACCCGGGTCCTGCCCCAGGGGACATGTATCAATGCAAAAATAAGTTTTAAAAACGGACGTTTTTTCAGGAGCAGTGATTTTAATAATGCTTAAAGTCAAACAATAAAAGTGTAATATCCCTTTAAATTTCGTACCTGGGGGGTGTCTATAGTATGCCTGTAAAGGGGCGCATGTTTCCCGTGTTTAGAACAGTCTGACAGCAAAATGACATTTTGAAGGAAAAAACTCATTTAAAACTACCCGCGGCTATTAATGAATTGCCGGTCCGACAATACACATAAAAGTTCATTGATAAAAACGGCATGGGAATTCCCCACAGGGAAACCCCGAACCAAAATTAAAAAAAAAAAAAATGACGTGGGGGGGGTCCCCCTAAATTCCATACCAGGCCCTTCAGGTCTGGTATGGATATTAAGGGGAACCCCGGCCAAAATTTAAAAAAAAATGACGTGGGGTTCCCCATAAATTCCATACCAGACCCTTCAGGTCTGGTATGGATTTTAAGGGGAACCCCGCGCCAAAAAAAAAAAAAATGGCGTGGGGTTCCCCCAAAAATCCATACCAGACCCTTATCCGAGCACGCAACCTGGCAGGCCGCAGGAAAAGAGGGGGGGACGAGAGTGCGGCCCCCCCCCTCCTGAACCGTACCAGGCCACATGCCCTCAACATTGGGAGGGTGCTTTGGGGTAGCCCCCCAAAACACCTTGTCCCCATGTTGATGAGGACAAGGGCCTCATCCCCACAACCGTGGCCGGTGGTTGTGGGGGTCTGCGGGCGGGGGGCTTATCGGAATCTGGAAGCCCCCTTTAACAAGGGGACCCCCAGATCCCGGCCCCCCCGTGTGAAATGGTAAGGGGGTACTTACCCCTACCATTTCACTAAAAAAGTGTCAAAATAGTTAAAAATGACAAGAGACAGTTTTTGACAATTCCTTTATTTAAATACTTCTTCTATCTTCCTTCATCTTCTTCTTCTGGTTCTTCTGGCTCTTCTGGTTCTTCCTCCGGCGTTCTCGTCCAGCATCTCCTCCGTGGCGTCTTCTATCTTCTTCTCCTCGGGCCGCTCCGCACCCATGGCATGAGGGGAGGCTCCCGCTCTTCTCTTCTTCTTCTTCTTCATCCTCTTCTCTTCTTCATCTTCTTCATCTTCTTCATCTTCATCTTCTCTTCTTAATTTTCTTCTGCGGGCCGCTCCGCATCCATGCATGGAGGGAGGCTCCCGCTGTGTGACGGCATCTCCTCGTCTGACGGTTCTTAAATAACGGGGGGCGGGGCCACCCGGTGACCCCGCCCCCCTCTGACGCACGGTGACTTGACGGGACTTCCCTGTGACGTCACGGGGAATGCCACAGGGAAGTCCCGTCATGTCCCGTGCGTCAGAGGGGGGCGGGGTCACCGGGTGGCCCCGCCCCCCGTTATTTAAGAACCGTCAGATGAGGAGACGCCGTCACACAGCGGGAGCCTCCCTCCATGCATGGATGCGGAGCGGCCCGCAGAAGAAAATTAAGAAGAGAAGATGAAGATGAAGAAGATGAAGAAGATGAAGAAGAGAAGAGGATGAAGAAGAAGATGAAGAGAAGAGCGGGAGCCTCCCCTCATGCCATGGGTGCGGAGCGGCCCGAGGAGAAGAAGATAGAAGACGCCGCGGAGGAGATGCTGGACGAGAACGCCGGAGGAAGAACCAGAAGAGCCAGAAGAACCAGAAGAAGAAGAAGATGAAGGAAGATAGAAGAAGCATTTAAATAAAGGAATTGTCAAAAACTGTCTCTTGTCATTTTTAACTATTTTGACACTTTTTTAGTGAAATGGTAGGGGTAAGTACCCCCTTACCATTTCACACAGGGGGGGGGCCGGGATCTGGGGGTCCCCTTGTTAAAGGGGGCTTCCAGATTCCGATAAGCCCCCCGCCCACAGACCCCCACAACCACCGGCCACGGTTGTGGGGATGAGGCCCTTGTCCTCATCAACATGGGGACAAGGTGTTTTGGGGGGCTACCCCAAAGCACCCTCCCAATGTTGAGGGCATGTGGCCTGGTACGGTTCAGGAGGGGGGGCGCACTCTCGTCCCCCCCTCTTTTCCTGCGGCCTGCCAGGTTGCGTGCTCGGATAAGGGTCTGGTATGGATTTTTGGGGGAACCCCACGCCGTTTTTTTTTTTTTTTTTTTGGCGCGGGGTTCCCCTTAAAATCCATACCAGACCTGAAGGGTCTGGTATGGAATTTAGGGGGAACCCCACGTCATTTTTTAAAAAAAATTTTGGCCGGGGTTCCCCTATATATCCGTACGAGACCTGAAGGGCCTGGTATGGAATTTAGGGGGACCCCCCCACGTCATTTTTTTTTTTTTTAATTTTGGTTCGGGGTTTCCCTGTGGGGAATTTCCATGCCGTTTTTATCAATGAACTTCTATGTGTATTGTCGGCAATGCAATAGCCGCGGGTAGTTTTAAATGGCTTTTTTTCCTTCGAAATGTCATTTTGCTGTCAGACTGTTCTAAACACGGGAAACATGCGCCCCTTTACAGGCATACTATAGACACCCCCCAGGTACGAAATTTAAAGGGATATTACACTTTTATTGTTTGACTTTAAGCATTATTAAAATCACTGCTCCTGAAAAAACGTCCGTTTTTAAAACTTTTTTTTGCATTGATCCATGTCCCCTGGGGCAGGACCCAGGTCCCCAAACACTTTTTATGACAATAACTTGCATATAAGCCTTTAAAATTAGCACTTTTGATTATTCATGTTCGTGTCCCATAGACTTTAACGGTGTTCGCGTGTTCGAGCAAACTTTTTTCCTGTTCGCATGTTCTGGTGCGAACCCAACAGGGGGGTGTTCGGCTCATCCCTAGTCTGCAAATATACATAATTTGTGTGTAATACCTCCTACTTCAATGCCAGTTATAGTTTGGTTTGTTCTGATGTATTGGGCCATGGGTTCGAGTATAAGGGCAAATAATAAGGGAGATAATGGGCAACCCTGTCGGGTACCTCTTTCGATATTAAAGGCTTCAGATTTGTATCCAGCATATTTTATATAGGCTTTGGGTTTATTATATAATGCTTTGATCCATGTTAAAAAGTGGGGTCCAAAACCCCATTTTTGTAATGAATATTGCATATATTGCCAGGATACTGTGTCAAATGCCCTCTTAATATCGAGAGATAGAAAACATAAAGGGATTTTCCGTTTTTTAGCAATATGTGCCAATAACACTGCCCTGCGTATATTATCGCCTGCCTGTCTATTTGGCATGAAGCCTACTTGATCTCTATGTATTAATTTTCCTATAATGCTATTGAGGCGTTTTGCTATTATTTTTGCTAATAATTTAATATCGAGGTTTAACAGAGAGATAGGCCGATAATTCACACAGGAAGTATCATCAGAAAGGGGTTTTGGGATCATACAAACAATTGCCATTAGTGTTTCTTGCCGAAAAGAATGTCCATCTAGAAGTTTGTTAAAAGTTTCAGTGAGAATGGGAGAAAGTATTTCTGAGAATGTTTTATAGTATAAAGCCGAGTAGCCGTCTGGGCCTGGTCTTTTGTTAAGTTTTAGGTCTTTTATGGCGTTAGCAACTTCATCTATAGTTATAGGCTCATCCAAACTGCTTTTTTGATTCTGAGATAACTCAGGTAAGTTTATTTTTGAGAAGAAGGATTCAGCTTCTGTAGGATTAAATTCATTGTTTGTCTTGTACAAAGTTGCGAGATGTGAGTGAAATTTATGGACTATTTTAACTGGATTACAAGTGTAAACATTTTTTGATAATTTCAAACGTATTGGTTTGAAAGATTTGTTAGTTGAATTTAATGCCCGAGCCAAATATGTACCTGGTTTGTTTGTATTCATGTAGAAATTGTGTTTGGAGCGTTTGAGGGATTTATCAACTGACTCAGTGAGAAATAGATCGTATTCCAATCTAGATTTTTCCAGATGAGATTTTGTACTCTGAGATGGATTATCTTGAAATGATATGTAGGCTGCATTAAAATTGAGTTCTAGTTTTTTTGCTAGATTTTTGCGTTCCCGTTTAAATAGTGCCATTTGTCTTTGTATTGTACCACGCAAGACAGGCTTATGAGCTTCCCACAGTGTTATTGGGGAGATGTCTGTTGTATTATTAATTGATATGTATTCCTTTAACCACTTGAGCCCCGGACCATTATGCTGCCTAAGGACCAGAGGTCTTTTTCCAATTTGGCACTGCGTCGCTTTAACTGCTAATTGCGCGGTCATGCAATGCTGTACCCAAACGAAATTTGCGTCCTTTTCTTCCCACAAATAGAGCTTTCTTTTGATGGTATTTGATCACCTCTGCCGTTTTTATTTTTTGCGCTATAAACGGAAAAAGACCGAAAATTTTGAAAAAAAATGATATTTTCTACTTTTTGTTATAAAAAAAATCCAATAAACTCAATTTTAGTCATACATTTAGGCCAAAATTTATTCGGCCACATGTCTTTGGTAAAAAAAAAGTTAATAAGCGTATATTTATTGGTTTGCGCAAAAGTTATAGCGTCTACAAACTAGGGTACATTTTCTGGAATTTACACAGCTTTTAGTTTATGACTGCCTATGTCATTTCATGAGGTGCTAAAATGGCAGGGCAGTACAAAACCCCCCCAAATGACCCCATTTTGGAAAGTAGACACCCCAAGGAAATTGCTGAGAGGCATGTAGAACCCATTGAATATTTATTTTTTTTGTCCCAAGTGATTGAATAATGACAAAAAAAAAAAAAAAAAAAAATATTTACAAAAAGTTGTCACTAAATGATATATTGCTCACACAGGCCATGGGCCTATGTGGAATTGCACCCCAAAATACATTCAGCTGCTTCTCCTGAGTATGGGGATACCACATGTGTGGGACTTTTTGGGAGCCTAGCCACGTACGGGGCCCCGAAAACCAATCACCGCCTTCAGGATTTCTAAGGGCATAAATTTTTGATTTCATTCCTCACTACCTATCACAGTTTTGAAGGCCATAAAATGCCCAGATGGCACAAAACCCCCCCAAATGACCCCATTTTGGAAAGTAGACACTCCAAGCTATTTGCTGAGAGGCATGTTGAGTCCATGGAATACTTTCTTTTTTGACACAAGTTGCGGGAAAGTGACGATTTTTTTTTTTTTTGCACAAAGTTGTCACTAAATGATATATTTCTCACACAGGCCATGGGCATATGTGGAATTGCACCCCAAAATACATTTAGCTGCTTCTCCTGAGTATGGGGATACCACATGTGTGGGACTTTTTGGGAGCCTAGCCGCATACGGGGCCCAGAAAACCAAGCACCGCCTTCAGAATTTCTAAGGGCATAATGTTGTGATTTGACTCCTCACTACCTATCACAGTTTTGAAGGGCATAAAATGCCAAGATGGCACAAAACCCCCCCAAATGACCCCATTTTGGAAAGTAGACACCCCAAACTATTTGCTGAGAGGCATGTTGAGTCCATGGAATATTTTATATTTTGACACAAGTTGCGGGAAAGTAACACTTTTTTTTTTTTTTTTTTTTTTTTTGCACAAAGTTGTCACTAAATGATATATTGCTCAAACATGCCATGGGCATATGTGGAATTACACCCCAAAATACATTCTGCTGCTTCTCCTGAGTATGGGGATACCACATGTTTAGGACTTTTTGGGAGCCTAGCCGCGTACGGGGCCCCGAAAACCAATCACCGCCTTCAGGATTTCTAAGGGCATAAATTTTTGATTTCATTCCTCACTACCTATCACAGTTTTGAAGGCCATAAAATGCCCAGATGGCACAAAACCCCCCCAAATGACCCCATTTTGGAAAGTAGACACTCCAAGCTATTTGCTGAGAGGCATGTTGAGTCCATGGAATACTTTCTTTTTTGACACAAGTTGCGGGAAAGTGACAATTTTTTTTTTTTTTTGCACAAAGTTGTCACTAAATGATATATTTCTCACACAGGCCATGGGCATATGTGGAATTGCACCCCAAAATACATTTAGCTGCTTCTCCTGAGTATGGGGATACCACATGTGTGGGACTTTTTGGGAGCCTAGCCGCATACGGGGCCCCGAAAACCAAGCACCGCCTTCAGGATTTCCAAGGGCATAATGTTGTGATTTGACTCCTCACTACCTATCACAGTTTTGAAGGCCATAAAATGCCAAGATGGCACAAAACCCCCCCAAATGACCCCATTTTGGAAAGTAGACACCCCAAACTATTTGCTGAGAGGCATGTTGAGTCCATGGAATATTTTATTTTTTGACACAAGTTGCGGGAAAGTGACAATTTTTTTTTTTTTTTTTTTTTTTTGCACAAAGTTGTCACTAAATGATATATTGCTCAAACATGCCATGGGCATATGTGGAATTACACCCCAAAATATATTCTGCTGCTTCTCCTGAGTATGGGGATACCACATGTGTGGGACTTTTTGGGAGCCTAGCCGCATACGGGGCCCCGAAAACCAAGCACCGGCTTCAGGATTTCTAAGGGCGTTAAGTTGTGATTCCACTCCTCACTGCCTATCACAGTTTTGAAGGCCATAAAATGCCAAGATGGCAAAACCCCCCCCCAAATGACCCCATTTTGGAAAGTAGACACCCCAAGCTATTTGCTGAGAGGCATGGTGAGTATTTTGCAGCTCTCATTTGTTTTTGAAAATGAAGAAAGACAAGAAAAATGTATTTTTTTTTTCTTTTTTCAATTTTCGAAAGTTTGTGACAAAAAGTGAGGTCTGCAAAATACTCACTATACCTCTCAGCAAATAGCTTGGGGTGTCTATTTTCCAAAATGGGGTCATTTGGGGGGGGGTTGTGCCATCTGGGCATTCCATGGCCTCCGAAACTGTGCTAGGCAGTGAAGAGTGAAATCAAAAATTTACGCCCTTAGAAAGCCTGAAGGCGGGGCTTGTTTTTCGGGGTCCCGTGCGCGGCTAGGCTCCCAAAAAGTCCCACACATGTGGTATCCCCATACTCAGGAGAAGCAACAGAATGTATTTTGGGGTATAATTTCACATATTCCCATGGCATGTTTGAGCAATATATCATTTAGTGACATCTTTGTGCAAAAAAAAAAAAAAAAAAAAAAGATTTGTCTCTTTCCCGCAACTTGTGTCACAATATAAAATATTCCATGGACTCGACATGCCTCTCAGCAAATAGCTTGGGGTGTCTACTTTCCAAAATGGGGTCATTTGGGGGGGTTTTGAACTGTCCTGGCATTTTATGCACAACATCTAGAAGCTTATGTCACACATCACCCACTCTTCTAACCACTTGAAGACAAAGCCCTTTCTGACACTTATTGTTTACATAAAAAAATAATTTTTTTTTGCAAGAAAATTACTTTGAACCCCCAAACATTATATATTTTTTTAAAGCAAATGCCCTACAGATTAAAATGGTGGGTGTTTCATATTTTTTTTTCACACAGTATTTGCGCAGCGATTTTTCAAACGCATTTTTGGGGGAAAAAACACACTTTTTAAAATTTTAATGCACTAAAACACACTATATTGCCCAAATGTTTGATGAAATAAAAAAGATGATCTTAGGCTGAGTACATGGATACCAAACATGACATGCTTTAAAATTGCGCACAAACGCGCAGCGGCGACAAAATAAATACATTTTTAAAAGCCTTTAAAAGCCTTTACAGGTTACCACTTTAGATTTACAGAGGAGGTCTACTGCCAAAATTACTGCCCTCGATCTGACCTTCGCGGTGATACCTCACATGCATGGTGCAATTGCTGTTTACATTTGACGCCAGACCGACGCTTGCGTTCGCCTTTGCGCGAGAGCAGGGGGGGACAGGGGTGCTTTTTTTTTTTTTTTTTTTTTTCTTTATTATTTTTTTGCTTTTTTATCTTATTTTTAAACTGTTCCTTTCATTTTTATTTTTTTTTAATTAATTTTATTGTTATCTCAGGGAATGTAAATATCCCCTATGATAGCAATAGGTAGTGACAGGTACTCTTTTTTTAAAAAATTGGGCTCTATTAGACCCTAGATTTCTCCTCTGCCCTCAAAGCATCTGACCACACCAAGATCGGTGTGATAAAATGCTTTCCCAATTTCCCAATGGCGCTGTTTACATTCGGCGAAATCTAAGTCATGAAATGCTCGTAGCTTCCGGTTTCTTAGGCCATAGAGATGTTTGGAGCCATTCTGGTCTCCGATCAGCTCTGTGGCCAGCTGGCTGAATCACCGGCTGCATTCTCAGGTTCCCTGTTGGGACAGGAAAGCCAGAGAAAAACACGGAAGACGGTGGGGGAGGGGGGGCATTCCCTCCCACTGCTTGCAAAAGCAGTCTAGAGGCTAATTAGCTGCTAGGATTGCTTTTACATGAAAGCCGACCGCTGGCTGAAAAGAATGATACCAAGATGATACCTAAACCTGCAGGCATCATTCTGGTATAACCACTCAAAGTCCAGCAACATACCAGTACGTTGCTGGTCCTTGTTAGGCATATATTGTAAACTTTTTTTTCATGCAGCCTGTGGGCTGAACGAAAAAAAGATATTGATCGGTGGGTATGCCCACCATTAGAATACCTCCCTTCATCCACCCACTTCTAATGATGGGCATACATGCACCATTTATATATGCCGAAGCATGGGGGCATCCTCCCGCAAAAGGCAGGAGCAAATCGCTCCTCCACCCACTACTGCCCCCACGCTTCGGCATATATGCTGAAGTATGTAACTGTGGTGGTGAAATCACCTCCGACAGCGTTGGAGTCACGGCTTTATATATCGTGGGAGCAAACGCTGTTGCTGTCAAGATAAATAAATCCGCGCTGCAACTGAATGGCGTACCTGCTAAGCAAATGATGGTTAACAATAAAACAAAGCAACATTACAGTATAACAGTAAGACTTACCATACCTGCAAAGCAAATACAAAAAAAAAAATAGTAAAAAATAAAACATTTAACGCAACCTGTGCCTAAAATATATATATGCCGAAGCATGGGGGCATCCTCCCGCAAAAGGCAGGAGCAAATCGCTCCTCCACCCACTTCTGCCCCCACGCTTCGGCATATATGCTGAAGTATGTAACTGTGGTGGTGAAATCACCTCCGACAGCGTTGGAGTCACGGCTTTATATATCGTGGGAGCAAACGCTGTTGCTGTCAAGATAAATAAATCCGCGCTGCAACTGAATGGCGTACCTGAAAACAATAAAATGGTTACCAACAAAACACAGTAAACGGTAAAGTATGAAAAATCTGAAAAGGAAACATGGTAAAACATAATAACAATAAAACATTGCAGAATAGAATAGAGTAAAAAAGAGAAGAACAATAGAGAGAGAATAGAGAGAGAGAGAACAATAAAACAACAACTATTTTTGGTTTTTTTTATTTTATATTTTTTTTTGTGTTTTTATTTTTTTTAATTTTTTTTAATTTTATTTTTTTACACTTTTTTTTAGTAACTTTTAACTTTTGTAACTTTTGTTCCAGGTTTGGGTCTCTCAAAATGCAATGGCATCTTGGGAGACCCTGTGTTAGTGTGCCTAGTCTGTGCAGTGCTGAACCCTACGCTAATACTCAACTAATGTATGGTAGCGTTCAAAGCATTCACCCATGCAAAGACCAGGATTGCCAGGACAGGAGGGACAATAAGTCCGGGTGTCACGCCTAAATCCGCGCTTGCTGCAGACACGACATCTTTTTTGGGGGGCTCGTTGGGTAGGGGTACTCGGGATGGCATAAATAAAATGCCGCTCATGCAGCCGGCTTACTGCATTTGGTTGGGGATGGTGAGGTAGAGCACCGTCTGGAAACAGAAGGGCTCTGACGATCTCTTCCTGGAATTTAAGGAAGGATCCAGTCCGTCCTGAAGCTCTGTATAGCACATGAGCATTCAGCAAAGCCAATTGAAATAAGTATACAGACACTTTTTTGTACCAGCGTCTGGCCTTACGGGCAACTAAGTACGGCGCCAACAACTGGTCGTTGAGGTCCACCCCTCCCATATTAAGGTTGTATTCGTGGACACAGAGGGGTTTCTCCACAACACCAGTCGCCGTAGAAATTTGGGTCGTCGTGTCTGCATGAAGGGAGGTGAGAACGAAAACATTCTTCTTATCCCTCCACTTCATAGCGAGCAAATTATTATACTTCAAGCAGGCTCTCTCCCCCAGCCTAAGACGGGAATCTACAAGCCGCTGGGGAAAGCCCCGGCGATTAGGTCGCACGGTGCCACATGCTCCAATCTGCTGATCAAACAAGTGACTAAAAAGTGGCACGCTCGTATAATAATTGTCCACGTACAAGTGGTACCCCTTTCCGAATAAGGGTGACACCAAGTCCCACACTATCTTGCCAGCGCTTCCTATGTAGTCAGGGCAGTTTGTCGGCTCTACGTGACTATCTTTGCCCTCGTAAACCATAAATCTATATGTATAGCCTGTGGCCCTGTCACAGAGCTTATACATCTTGACCCCGTATCTGGCACGCTTGCTGGGAAGGTACTGTTTGAATGACAAGCGGCCAGAAAACTTAATCAGGGACTCATCAACGCAGACAACTTGATGGGGGGTAAACAAGTCTGCAAAACGTTGGTTGAAGTGGTTTACGAGGGGCCGAATTTTGTAGAGCCGATCGTATGCAGGGTCTCCACGAGGACGACAGAGTTCATTGTCGTTGAAGTGCATGAACCGCAAAATCTGCTCGTATCGTGCCCTGGCCATGGAAGCAGAGAACAAGGATGAATGGTAAATTGGGTCAGTGGACCAATATGACCGCAACTTACTCTTTTTATTCAACCCCATGAGGAGGGAAAGGCCCAGAAAGGTCTTAAATTCGGAGACCGTAATTGGTCTCCAATCTCTGGCAAGGGTGGACTGGGGCATAGTGGCGATGTGTTGACCAGCGTACAAATTGCTTTGGTCCACAATAGATCTATAGAGATCTTCGGTGAAAAACAGTGAATAAAAATCCAGTGGCATAAAGTCAACTGTTTCCACCTGAATTCCGGGTTGGCCAGTGAAAGGGGGAAGTACGGGTGCTGCAGAAGTGGAAGGTTCCCAATTCGGATTGGCCAATGCAGCAGGAAGGGCACTATGGGCACGACGGGCCTGTCTTTGTCTTCTTGGTGGCAGCGGGACACTACTACTGCTTGCCACCTCGCCAGCTTGAACTGCACTTATGGGACTCGCCACGTCACCACGTGATACTGCAGTGCTGGATGTACGACCAGGGTGTACTAGGCCGCTGGTGCTTGCCAGTTCACCAGAAGGAGTAGCGGCGCTAGTACTGCTCTGCTCCATACGAGAGTCCTGCGGTTCTTGCACTTCAAGGACAGCATAAGTTCGGGGTCTGGTACGCCTGACCCTAGCAGGGACCACAACTCTGTCGTCAGAGCTATCTGTCATGGAGCCGCTGTCCTCTACAGGTTCGTATTCTGAGCCTGAACTTGACAGATGAGTGACTTCCTCTTCACTATCTGTCATACTCAGAATCCTGTAGGCCTCTTCACTAGTGTACCTTGGATTTGCCATTTTGGCCTCTAAATTTAGGGGTACACTAGTGAGACTCACAGGCAAAAAAGCTCCTGACTGTTGGCGACTGTATCAAAACGCTACCAAAAAACTGTTAGCGATCGCAGGGATCAGGCCTGACTCTGCGACCGCTGCAGTTATGTGTGCCTAGTGTTTTGTAAGTGTCAGTAATCGATCGATACTGCACTTGGGTGGGCTGGGCAGGGCTGGGCCGAGGAGCAAAACGCAGGTGCTAGCAGGTATCTGGGCTGATCCCGCTAACACTGCGTTTCAGGGAACCCTAAACTGCTGGGGAGTATAGATCTGATCGGATCAGATATCGATCCGTTCAGATACTATAGCACTAAGGGAGGTGTATGCTGCGTGCGTGGGTTTTAGCTGTACTGGCGCTAACCTGACGCTGCCTGGGGCGACGCAGACCTTATCAGATCCTAAAAACTATAAATCTATCACCGCCGGGCAATTAGGGGGTTAAACCTTTATAGGGTAATAAACGGCGGGTGCCCTAAAACTATAATAAACTGTAATAAACTGTAATAAACTACAAAAAACAAACTATCTAACCAGCGTCACCCGTAACACTTATACGGTGATCGCTGGTGAAAGGGTTAACTAGGGGGCAATCAGGGGGTTAAAACCTTTAGCAGGTAGTATATGGGGGTCCCTGTCGCTATAAAACACTGACAGCGAACCTATATACTTACCTCCCTAAACTAGCGTCACCTGTGTCACTAATACAGCGATCAGAAAAACGATCGCTTAGCGACACTGGTGACGGGGGGTAATCAAGGGGTTAACTTTTATTAGGGGGGGTTAGGGGGGTACCCTGGACCTAAGGGGGGGTACCCTAGACCTAAAGGGGGCTAACCTAACTGCCCTAAAACTTTTAACTGACACAAACTGACACCAATGCAAAAAAAAAAAAAAATGCTATTGGTGTCAGAGTGACAGGGGGTACAGGGGGGTGATCAGGGGGTGATCGGGGGGTGATGGGGGGTGACAAGTGTGCCTGGCGTGTTCTACTGTTAGTGTAGTGTTGTGCAGACTTACTTGATGTCTTCTCTCCTCGGCGCGGCGACGAAAAGACCGGCTCAAGGAGAGATGACATCACTTCCTTTCCCTCTGTTTACATTACAGAGGGAAGGAAGCATTTTCATTCGCCGGGAGCGATCGGGAGGGGGTGGCCAACAATGGATGGCCTCCCCCTGACCTTTGATCGCCCGGGAACAAATGGCGACCGCCTCGGGCACCGGGGGGGGGACCGATCGGTCCCCCCACCCGCGGAAGGCAAATCACGTACCCTGTACGTGATTTTGCCTGTCCGTGCCACCTTGCCGACGTACATCGGCGTGAGGCGGTCGTCAAGTGGTTAAAGCTTGTTCAATGGCCATCTGATGTAGTGGGTGTTTGAGCATTATGTCCGGTAAGTACCAAGTTGGGTCATGCGCTTTTGGTATGGCTGAGGCTATAGTAGTGTATACTGCATTATGGTCAGACCACGGAATCGGAATTATATCTGATGCAATAATTTCTGGTATCATTCCTATTGTTAGAAAAATATGATCTATTCTGGTGAAGGTTTGATGAGGGTGCGAGAAATAAGTGAATTTCTTTTTCATTGGGTTACTTTCTCTCCATGAATCTACCAGATTGTATTTGGAAAGAAGTTGAGAAAAAGGTAATCTAGAGGTTATTTTGGATGGTGTAAAAGGTGATTTATCTAGAAATGGGAGGAGGACCTGGTTCGAATCCCCACACATTATCACTGTTCCTATTTTGTGTGTATTAATCACTTGTAATATATGTGAGAGGAATGGTGTAGGTTGTTTGTTAGGAGCGTAGTAGGAAATTACCGTGATTGCTGTATCCATTATATAACCCATGAGTATCAGGTATCTACCTTCTGGGTCTTTAATTTCTGATGATAAGGTGAATGGTGTGGATCGGTGAAATGCAATTAGAGTTCCCCTTTGCTTGGTACAGGCAGAAGCCGTGTAAATTTGTTGATAAAAAGGAGAAATATATTTTGGAGTAGAATCTTTGGTGAAGTGTGTTTCTTGGAGGCATACTATGTGAGCCTTCTTGTTATGGAAAGTACGGAAGGCTTTGGTCCTTTTTTGAGGGACATTTATTCCCTGAACATTCAGGGAAAGTATATTCAGTGGTGCCATGGCAACAGATCAAATAGTTTTGACTTACTTTTTGTTATGCAGAGCTGACTGTGCAGATCAACCTGTGTGGACTGAAGAGATGAATAGATAGAAAAGAAACCAGTGAATTCTGGAGTAAAGAGTAAACAAAAAACATATGAGATTAAATGATACAATGTATAAATTATTTTTTGCAAGTAATCACAATTTACCCGTGAAAAAGAGTAAATATCTCTCTCAGGGGAATAAGTGCCTTCGTCACACTCCCACATAATATGGTTGGGAGAATGAGGAGGGCTAATGGGGGTACACGGATCTTCCGCTTACAGGAGAGAAGTGCTATGTCAAAAGACATCAAAATGATGTTTCATTAATTGGAGTGCAGAATATAGTTTTTGTTGAAATTATTTATTCCAGGGTGGTTGTATATGGTTAGTCTTGCCCTAGGCTAAATAATTCAGTTAGAAAGGTACTGTTAATAACTTTGGTATTGATGAAGATAGTTTGAATTATTTTGGGATTTTAACCATTTTAGTGTAAACAATTACATATTTTATTCATATGTAACTGTTTAGATATGTTAACTCATAAAATTGAGGTTGTATTGCTTCAGATTAGAATAAACAAAAACATAATTCTAGGAACTAGTTAGGTAATATTATATTTGTTTTAAGAAAAGAAAGAAAAAGCTTCCATTACTTCTGGATTATTGAACATATTTGTCCTAAAAAGTAATAAATCTATTATTACCTGATAATATATAACTGAACAAGAATTTCCTTATTTCACTTATATATTCTAAGGCTATATGAATCAGAAGTAATAAGAAATATAACTGGAATGTAACATGATCCCACACAGTGTGTGACTATCAGAAAGCAGTTACATTCAGTTATAAATACAGGTTTTTTATAGAGAACCATCTCTTAGTATAATAAATGAAGAGATATCAGGAATTAGGATGTCAGTCCATTGAATCTTCTTGGTCCATGGATGATGTGGCATAATGGCCTCTTTTGTGAGAATGATGATTCCCATTTTGTTCTGAAATTTTCTGGGTGCTGCCTGAAGGTGAAGATGATGCCATTCTTCTGCGTGTGGGAGACTTGCTGCTTGTGGGTTCTGTCAGATTTAATTTTAAAAGGGTTTGTTGTAGTTCATCTGCTGATCTGCTTCTGTAAATTGTACCTTGGTAGTTAAATCTGACTGAAAAGGGGAAGCCCCATTGATACATAATGTTGTGGCGTTGCAGTTCCATTAGTTGGGGTTTCATGGATCGTCTTTTAGTAATAGTAAGTTGGGATAGGTCAGCAAAAATTTGATAATTGTGTCCTTGAAAATTAAGTTCCTTTTTTTCTCTTGCAGCAATTAGTATTTGTTCTTTTGTTCTGTAATAATGAAATTTTGTGATTATATCACGTGGGGGTCCATCTTTCTTTTTGGCTGTGAGGGCTCTGTGTACTCTGTCCAGTTCTAAACGTTCAATAGGGATATCTGGCTTTAGTTCTTGTAATAGAGCAGTAATAGTAGATTGCAGGTCTGTCACAGTTTCAGGTATTCCCCTTATGCGCAAGTTTGAACGTCTGGCTCTATTTTTGTAATCTTCGAGCTTAGTTTGAAGTATTAAATTCTCTTTTTTTAATTGTTCCAATTCTGTTATATTTTCTTGGGTTGTAATTTCAATTTCATCCATTTTTATTTCTAAGGCTGCAGTGCGGTTTCCCAGCTCTCTTATTTCTTTGGTTAGGCTTTTTGTTATTTGGTCTGAGGTTTGTTTTAAAGCCTTATGAAGCATCTTTTCAAATTGTAATAATATTACTGGGGATACTGAGGAGGCTTGTGGAGAAGTTTGTGAGAGGATTTGTTCTGTATCTGACTCAAATGGAGAGTCTTGCTGTGACATTTTCTGTCTGTGAGAGCGCCCTGATGCTGTATCTTGTGAGGTGACTGGAGCTGCTTCAGCTGCAGTGAGTGCCTGTGAGCTCTTTGTGAGGTGATTTTTATTTCTGCCACGGTTTCCTCCCAGTACCATATTTCCTGCCCAAACTTTCACAGTTTGTTCCCTGGGGCAAAAAGGTTCAAATGGATACCTTTTGAGCCTGCAGGCTCCGCTTTGTCCTTCTCTTCTCTCCTCAGCGGTGTGGAGCTCTAACAATGCATGTCTGCTCTGCTAGGCTCCGCCTCCTGCCCCCATTATGATTGTTTTTTAAATAATTATATATTTCATTGGTTTTATTTTGTGCACATATATATATATATATATATATATATATATATATATAAATTCACATTAATTTTGATTATTTATTATCAGTCGTTGATTTATTTATCTATTTATTCATTCATCTTGGGAATTATGCATTTTTACTTGCTTCACCAGTTATGCTGCGTACACACGACCAGACTTTCTGGGAAAATAGGTCCGACGGTCTTCCCGATGGACTTCCGGCGGACTTCCGACAGACTTTCCGAACGGACAGACTTGCCTACACACATGGATTTTGGGGGGACCCCCCGCCGTTTTTTCGGCGTAGGGGTTCCCCTTAAAATCCATACCAGACCTAAGGGCCTGGTATGCCCCGCGCTCGCTGCATTAGGAAAATTTGTTTCTCCTATTGCAGCGAGCGCGAAATGCAGTACCCTGTCCTTGCGTTGCATCTGGTCCGTCGGACCAGCATACAGACAAACGTGCTTTCCGTCAGGAACTGAGTCCGGTGGAGTTACGACGGAAAGATTTGAAACAGGTTTCATTTCTAGGTCCGTCTGACTTTTGGGAAAAAAAAAGTTTGCGGGAGTGCACACATGATCGAATTGTCCGGCAGACTCCGGTCCGCCGGACCAAGTCTGCTGTAAAGTCCGCTCGTGTGTATGCGGCATTAGAGTCCTTTTGATCTTTTTTAATTTTTAAACTTGCAGCTCAATTGCTTGCTATCTGGGTTAAATTGTATAGAGTATGAATTTATTAATATTGAAAACGAAAAGTTTGAAAGAGACGGGGTGGACTATGAAATGGATAATGTGTATTTCAGAAAAAGGATGAAAACTCTGACAGAAGAAGAAGATCTGAGAGGAATAAAAAGAGAAGTTGATGTTAGACCCGGAAATGTCACTTTTTATGACACAGACATAGAAATTGTAGACATTCATTCTCAGGCTTGGGAGTTCAAATTATTTTTCTGCAAACTCTGAGATGTTGTTTGACTAGGCAAGGAGAGGATGTAGCACCCTGGTGTTTATGCAGGGCTGTTATCAAATTTAGTTACCAGGCAATAGTTGCCTTGGCCGATTGTTAGGAGATCATTTGGTTCCTCTCTAAATCTGGACTTGCTGCAACCTTTCTCTTCTGTCACTAGGTGGCGCTATGATGGTGGCACTAGATAAGACAGGGGCTTTGCAAGCTCAGACATGAATGGATGGGTGTACCAGCCAATGGGCAGGGGTTTTCTTTGGTCCCTTGGACTGCTGGGAGCGCTTATTTATTTGGGTGGAGTGAGGTGATAAGTGTTCTGTGCCACCCGGATGGCTGTCTGGGTGGAAGTGTGTTGTACTGCCCTGGGCTGCTAGGCCAGAAACCTAAGGTCCATCCTGGGGACATCTGGCTGTTAGGCTACCTGAGGGCCTTTCCAGGAACAGGAGAAGCAGCATAGGGTTGGGACTGCGGGCTTGTAGTCCAACCAGTAGTAGTTCCACCGCCTGGGGAACCAGCTGTGGTTGGAGGTAGAGGGGAAGCTGTCGCCACTAAGGAATCATCCACCTTGTTACCACTTGTTACCACTGTGAGTAAACAGAAGACAGTACCAGAGCAGACTTCTCACAAGCCGGGGATGGTGAAGAAGTGGGAAAACTTCAGCAAGTGCCAAGTCAGGGACCCAGTGGGACAGCAGAGGTGACGCTTGTGGAGCATCAGTGAGTGCCAAGCCAGGGACCTATCATGTCAGCAGGGGTTATGCTTGAAGAGTATCTGTGAGTGCCAAGCCAGGAACACACAGCAGGGAAGTGGAGGTGACGCTTGAGGAAGATACTGAGTGCTAAAAGTGGAAGAGTTCAGGGGATCCAGTGGCTATTGGATCCAAAGTCCAGTGAAAGACTGGGAGTTCGTTGAGTAAAGACCCACAGTGAGTGACTGTGGAGTGAGGAGAAATGTTTGTGTTGCCAATAGTTGAATACAACTACCGTTAGTAACTGCTACAAGATTGTTGCCATAGGAAACAGTGGTTCTACCTATACAGAAATGGTGGAGGCCTTCACCTGTATAGCTGTCTACCTATAAAAGTCTCGGAGTCTGACAATTATTTTTGCATCTACCTAAGGGTGTCCTGGCCCTAACCCTCTCTCCCACAGTTCTGTTCAAGAAACAATAAATCTCTTTGCATTCAAAAAGTGTCTGGCGCCAACCATTTCATCTTGCATTACACCCACCATGCCTTGTAACCCACTCTACACAGAAGGATGTCAGCTGTCTGTAACTCTGGAGGTCACCATTAGGCCTAAAGGGACCCGGGATCTCGCTACATGTCCATACTGGCTTACATTTCCTGCTCTGATCCAGCATTCAGGGCACAGTCGTCAGCAAAAAGGAACTCTCAAAGCACAATCTCCTTCATCTTGGTGACAGCCTGGAGTCTTTGCAGGTTGAACAGTTTCCCATCGATTCTGTATCTCAGGCTGACTCCCAAGGAACTGTTCTGAAAGGCGTCTGACAGCATGGCTGAAAACATTATGCTGAACGGGCTTGGTGCTAGCACGCACCCTTGCTTGACGCAGGAAAGGCCTCTAAAGCTTCTCTGTCATCCAGAACACAAGCCATCATGCCGTTGTGGAACTGACGTACCATCAGGATGAATCTGTCAGGGCACCCAAACTTTGACATGATACGCCACAGACCTTCGCGACTGACAGTGTCAAAAGTCTTGGTGAGATCCACGAAGATGTTGTACAGTTCACAAGATAGGACTGATGTAATGGACTTTAACGGTACCAGTGAAGGACATTGAAACAAAAATAATACTAAATATTTTTTATTACAAATTAGTTAAAACATATTTTACAGGTAAAATCAATTCAAAATTATATGGCTCAAATCAATTTGACCTCTAATCACTTTGATTGATCATTATCATGTAATAGATCTCTGTTAGTTCAATGTCAAAGAGGTTGACGCGTTTCACATCTGTGCTTCCTCAGGACCTTACATTTATGACTAAAAACAGAGATTCTGTTAAGAGAGAAAAAAAGAACATAAACATTATTTGCATTTTGATTATGTGGGAGTGCAGCATATTCATTGTAGCATACAATCCAATTGGGTAAAAAGACGTGCATCGAGGGCAGCACAGTGGTGTAGTGGTTAGCACATTCACCTAGCAGCAATAGGGTCGCTGGTTCAAATCCCGATCACGACACCATCTGCCTGGAGTTTGCATGTTCTCCCTGTGCCTGCGTGGGTTTCCTCCGGGTACTCCGGTTTCCTCCCACACTCCAAAGACATGCTGGTAGGTTAATTAGATCCTGTCGAAAAATTGGCCAAATATGTGTATGTTGTATGTGTTTGTAAGCGTGTCAGGACCCCATGGGGCAAAGGACCGCGCTATACTGCAGATGGACACCGGCAGCAAAAAAGCACCCTGAGGTGATTCAGTTCGCATAGGTAAGTCAAAGTCACTCATTCATTCATCTAGAAAAGGAGACCTCAAGAAATGACGTGTCAAGTGTCATGGGGGAGCAATCCGATAGCTAATGTCTTCAAACAGTAAATAAATGAGCATATATAGAGAAATGAGAGGATCGTGTGGTTCTATTCTGAAAAATACCAATAAGCATGGAATTGGTAGGTTTTGTTATGGGATGAGGTAAATCTAAATTTTGGTATTTAGCCAAGATGATATAGTACTTACTGGGGAGGGGATCCCAAAAAAGATGCAGGGGAGAGGGGACTACCCTCAGCCACAGGTAAAGGCCTGAAGACCTTGCAGTCAGATACAAACCGGACTTCTCCCCTCAAGCACAGTCCCCCATGGAGATTCCAAAATTTTGGAAAAAATGTACAAATTTTCCCCCCTTGAAAACTAATCCCAATATTTGGACTTTTCTGTCTCAGGTTACATTGGATATCAAAAAATTGAACTTTAGAGCTTCTGGAGACAACAATGTCACTTTTGAGCAGCAGCAGACAATAAACCAACTACAAAAGAATAGGGATATTACTATTAAGATGGCCGATAAAGGTGGAAATGTAGTAGTGATGGACACAAGTGGATATAGGGAAATGTGCCTTGATAATCTTTCAAATAGAGACTGGTATGCCCTCATTCCTGGGGAAAGTACCCATGAATTTAATAAAGAATATGACAGAATGGTCAATAGCGCCTACATTAGTGGAATTATTGATAAGCGTATTTTTAAGGCTTTAAATGTAGCCTACCCAAGAATTCCATCATTTTATTCTTTACCAAAGACCCACAAGAATATTGCTAAGCCACCAGGACATCCAATTATCTCTGGAATTGGTGCCAAAACTGAGAAGGGAAGCTGCTTGGTGGTTGCTTTTTTGCGACCCCATATGTTGGAACTCCTATCATACATTCAGGACACCATGGATTTACTGAGAAAATTATATAACACTGTAATACCATCAGACAGCATACTAGTCTCCATTGATGTGGAGGCACTATACTGTAGCATCTCGCATCTACTTGGGATCTCCGTAGTGGAAATCTTTCTGAATGAGATGGATGTGGCAGCAAGACCCCACAATGCTTTTGTGGTACAGCTGCTACACCATATCCTGACAAAAAATGTATTTACCTTTGATGGCTCCCACTACCTCCAGGTGCAGGGGGTTTCGATGTTGTGCCCCATCGTATGCCAACCTGTACCTGGGGGGTTTGGAACATACTATGTTCGCAGATGAGTCCTTGTCTATGTACCTGTCAAGCATTTTATGCTGGTACAGGTACATAGACAATAAACAGTGGGGACGGAAAGTATTCAGACCCCTTTCAATTTTTCACTCTTTGTTATATTGCAGCCATTTGCTAAAATCATTTAAGTTCATTTTTTTTTCTCCTCATTAATGTACACACAGTACCCCATATTGACAGAAAAACACAGAATTGTTGACATTTTTGCATATTTATTAAAAAAGAAAAACTGAAATACAGTGTATCACATGGTCCTAAGTATTCAGACCCTTTGCTGTGACACTCATATATTTAACTCAGGTGCTGTCCATTTCTTCTGATCATCCTTGAGATGGTTCTACACCTTCATTTGAGTCCAGCTGTGTTTGATTATACTGATTGGACTTGATTAGGAAAGCCACACACCTGTCTATGTAAGACCTTACAGCTCACAGCGCATGTCAGAGCAAATGAGAATCATGAGGTCAAAGGAACTGCCTGAAGAGCTCAGAGACAGAATTGTGGTAAGGCACAGATATGGCCAAGGTTACAAAAAAATTCTGCTGCACTTAGGGTTCCTAAGAGCACAGTCGCCTCCATAATCCTTAAATGGAAGACGTTTGGGACGACCAGAACCCTTCCTAGAGCTGGCCGTCCGGCCAAACTGAGCTATCGGGGAGAAGAGCCTTGGTGAGAGAGGTAAAGAAGAACCCAAAGATCACTGTGGCTGAGCTCCAGAGATGCAGTCGGGAGATGGGAGAAAGTTGTAGAAAGTCAACCATCACTCCACCGGTCGGGGCTTTATGGCAGAGTGGCTCAACGGAAGCCTCTCCTCAGTGCAAGACATGAAAGCCCACATGGAGTTTGCTAAAAAACACCTAAAGGACTCCAAGAAGGTGAGAAATAAGATTCTCTGGTCTGATGAGACCAAGATAGAACTTTTTGGCCTTAATTCTAAGCGGCATGTGTGGAGAAAACCAGGCACTGCTCATCACCTGTCCAATACAGTCCCAACAGTGAAGCATGGTGGTGGAAGCATCATGCTGTGGGGGTGTTTTTCAGCTGCAGGGACAGGATGACTGGTTGCAATTGAGGGAAAGATGAATGCGGCCAAGTACAGGGATATCCTGGACGAAAACCTTCTCCAGAGTGCTCAGGACCTTAGACTGGGCCGAAGGTTTACCTTCCAACAAGACAATGACCCTAAGCACACAGCTAAAATAATGAAGGAGTGGCTTCACAACAACTACGTGACTGTTCTTGAATGGCCCAGCCAGAGCCCTGACTTAAACCCAATTGAGCATCTCTGGAGAGACCTAAAAATGGCCGTCCACCAACGTTTACCATCCAACCTGACAGAACTGGAGAGGATCTGCAAGGAGGAATGGCAGAGGATCCCCAAGTCCAGGTGTGAAAAACTTGTTGCATCTTTCCCAAAAAGACTCATGGCTGTATTAGATCAAAAGGGTGCTTCTACTAAATACTGAGCAAAGGGTCTGAATACTTAGGAGCATGTGATAGTTCAGTTTTTCTTTTTTAATAAATCTGCAAAAATGTCAACAATTCTGTGTTTTTCTGTCAATATGTGGTGCTGTGTGTACAATATGGGGTGCTGTGTGTACAATATGGGGTGCTGTGTGTACAATATGGGGTGCTGTGTGTACATTAATGAGGAAAAAAATGAACTTAAATGCTTTTAGCAAATGGCTGCAATATAACAAAGAGTGAAAAATTTAAGGTGTTCTGAATACTTTCCGTCCCCACTGTATTTATGGTATGGAACTCTAGTGAGTTGGACCTGCTAAAATTTATGGAGAGGCTAGCAACCAATACATATATTCTTAAATTTACTATGCAATGTGATCTGCGATCAATATCATTTCTTGATCTAGACATATTTAAACAGGAGGATGGAACACTGGGCACAACACTGTATAGGAAACCCACGGCGGGAAACACTATACTCCATGCATCCAGTGCCCACCCTCAACCACTAATCAAAAGTATATCATACTCACAATACTTACATATTAGGCACAATTACTCCAATGAAGAGAATTTCAAGAAGGAATCTAATGTGTTAAAGTCAAGATTACTAGAAAGAGGCTATAAAATTACTTTAAAGAAAGCCTATAATATGGCATGCCAGAAAATAGACATGAACTGCTATTTAGGAATAAGACCAACAAACAGTTAGATACTGTGAGGATAGTTACCACATACTCAAGTAACCATCATATGGTGAAAGAGACAGTAGGTAAACACTGGAACCTCCTCACTGGTGATCCCATCCTGAAGAAATAAATTAAGGACTATCTTTAGATCACATACAAAAAATGTTGATCTCTAAAGGATCAATTAGTTCATAGCCATTTTCAGGAACCCTCAGTGACCATTGAATCAAGTAGGGGTTTGCATAAATGTGGTATATGGGAATACTGCATATAATGGAGTCACTTTGGGTGGGGGGGCCTGTGGAACCCAGAATCCCTTGGGGGGAGGGGGGTTGGGAAAACCTTGTTTCAGCTTCCCATGCACCTCCTATGTCTAAGTCACTCTGCGTCTCTAATAGGGGCACAGGGTGACCGAGAAATCCAGTCTGACCTGTACTATTCGGACTCACTGTACAGCCACACTGGAATTTTGTGTGTATATATATATATATAGATCTATATATATATATAGATCTATATATAAATAGATCTATATATAGATATATAGATATATATCTATATATCTATAGATATATAGATATATATATATCTATATATCTATAGATATATATTTATATATATATTGTATATTGTCTCATTTTGTTGTGTACTCTTTGCTGGGCTGTTTGGGGTGTGGCTGTATTCCAATGTTCTATTGTGTCTGTCTTGGATATTATGGGATGTCTATGTAGATTAGCTGTGAGATTGTTGGGGGTGAATTCCTCCAACAGCTCTCACTGCTGATTGGACAGTCTACCTCACCCGGAATGCAAAGGGGGGTATTGTCCAGGGTATTACCTGTGTACCTGTGTTTTCAATAAACAGTCCGTGTTCAGCAACCAAACGAGTATTGTCTTGTTTTGTGGTTGTGAGCGGTTGGAAAATCTGATATCTATATTCAGACTGGGAGGAAGCAGTATATGGCGAAAGCTCTCAAGCGGAGTGTGGAATGTTTCTTTACCCTCCAATTGTTTTAGTTTGCCTAATGGAAATATACATTACATTAAATATCATGTCGATTGTCAAACGAAAGGTGTGGTTTATTTTGTTTTTTGTAAATGTGGATCATTCTACGTCAGAAAGACGTTCAGGAATTTTTGGAAAAGAATCTATGACCACATTTACTATATTACAAAAAAATTACTTTACACTCCCATTGGCAGACATGTAGCTCTTCAACGTAAACATGACACCTCAGTGGTAGAATTTACGGTCCTTGAAAAGGTTCTTGAGGATCCAAGTGGAGGAAACATAGACAAAAAATTATTACAGCGTCAGGCAAGGTGGATTTTTAAAATTAAATGCCACTCGCCCACCAGGCCTTAGTTACAAACCATTTTTGGGCTAATTGGACTACTACCAAAGTCCTTGAACTCTTGTGGTCCCTGAATCTCACACAATACAAGATATTCAACCACACTGTATTATGATCCATTTACCTGCGTATGTCCTGATATGTCTGTTTTTTTAAAGGCAGGCATGCAGTATCAGATCATGAAATTATTATATTCTGTCATGTAGAATTGTTGCAAATAGGTTTCATGTATAGGATTGTGGAGGTAGGTGCAGCATATTGCAACAATTTATTATAACTATCATATGAGGGAATAACAAATTACCTGTTTTTCATAGAAGTTTGGGAGATGTGTATTTAACCGATTGTGGATGCAGTTTTACTGCGGCAGATTGGCTCCGCTGCGCAAAATCACATTATACTACGTGATCTTGCGGGGCTTGCATAGCAGGCACACGTCCGCCACAAGCTCCGTGAGTCGAATTGTGGGACCCGCGGACTCGACGTCCGCCGGGATACCCGCGATCGTCTCATGGAGAGGAAGAACGGGGAAATGCTAATGTAAACAAGCATTTCCCCGTTCTGACTGGTGACACTGACACTGATCACAGCTCCCTGTAATCGGGAGCAGTGATCAGTGATGTGTCACACATAGCCCATCCCCCCCCCCCACAGTTAGAATCACTCCCTAGGACACACTTAACCCTTGCAGTGCCCCCTCCTGGTTAACCCCTTTCACTGCCAGTCACATTTACACAGTAATCAATGCCTTTTTAATCGCACTGATCGCTGTATAAATGTGAATGGTCCCAAAATAGCTCCAAAATTGTGCCTGATCTGTCCACCATAATGTCATGATAAAAATCGCAGATCGCCGCCATTACTAGTAAAAAAAAATTTTTTAATAAAAATGCCATAAATCTATCTCCTATTTTGTAAACGCTATAACTTTTGCGCAAACCAATCAATAAACGCTTATTGTGATTCTTTTTTACCAAAAATATGTAGAAGAATACGTATCAGCCTAAACTGAGAAAAATAAATGTTTCTTTATATATTTTTTGGCGCTATTTATTATAGCATAAAGTAAAAAATATAGCCTTTTTTTCAAAATTGCGCTCTTTTTTTGTTTATAGCGCAAAAAATAAAAACCGCAGAAGTGATCAAATACCACCAAAAGAAATCTCTATTTGTGGGAAAAAAAGGACGTCAATTTTGTTTGGGAGCCGCGACGCACGACCACGCAATTGTCAGTTAAAATGACGCAGTGCCGAATCGCAAAAAGTGCTCTGGTCTTTGGCCAGCCAAATTCTCCGGGGCTGAAGTGGTTAAATGACATGCTATAGTGTCTGTATATGCGATCTGTTACATAGTTACATAGTAGGTGAGGTTGAAAAAAGACGCAAGTCCATCAAGTCCAACCTATGTGTGTGATTATATGTCAGTATTACATTGTATATCCCTGTATGTTGCGGTCATTCAGGTGCTTATCTAATAGTTTCTTGAAACTATCAATGCTCCCCGCTGAGACCACCGCCTGTGGAAGGGAATTCCACATCCTTGCCGCTCTTACAGTAAAGAACCCTCTACGTAGTTTAAGGTTAAACCTCCTTTTTTCTAATTCTAATGAGTAGCCACGTGTCTTGTTAAACTCCCAGTAGCGCGATCGCGCATGCCCATTAGCACCAGGCGGGCTATTTAAACCTAGCTGTCACACGGGGATCTTGCTGTCTGCTCTACAGCGTTACGTGTGTTGATCCTTGAGAATCTGTTTCTGTACTATAGACCCAGCTTGTTCCTGATTATCCTTGTTGTCTGCCTGCATCTGATCCTGGCTTGTCTCCGACCATCCCTGTCTTCTGCCTGCATCCGACCCCGGCTTGTCTGACTACTCTCCTGCCTGATCCTCTGGTTTATCCACAGTCCGCCTGGCTATTGATCCGGTTTGTCTGACTCTCCAGCCTTAGTATACTGACTTCAGTTCCAGTCCGCTGCTTGGTTCCAGTCTGCTGCACCAGTGTTCCAGTCTGCTATCCAGTTCCAGTCTACTGTTTGGTTCCAGTCTGCTGTACCAGTGTTCCAGTCTGCTATCCGTTTCCAGTCTGCTGTTTGGTTCCAGTCTGCTGTACCAGTGTTCCAGTCTGCTATCCGGGTCCAGTCTGCTGTTTGGTTCCAGTCTGCTGTACTAGTGTTCCAGTCTGCTATCCGGTTCCAGTCTGCTGTTTGGTTCCAGTCTGCTGTACTAGTGTTCCAGTCTGCTATCTGGTTCCAGTCTGCTGTTTGGTTCCAGTCTGCTGTACTAGTGTTCCAGTCTGCTATCCGGTTCCAGTCTGCTGTTTGGTTCCAGTCTGCTGTACCAGTGTTCCAGTCTGCTATTCAGTTCCAGTCTGCTGTTTGGATCGAGTCTGCTGTACCAGTGTTCCAGTCTGCTATCCGGGTCCAGTCTGCTGTTTGATTCCAGTCTGCTGCACCAGTGTTCCAGCCTGCTATTCAGTTCCAGTCTGCTGTTTGATTCCAGTCTGCTGTACCAGTGTTCCAGTCTGCTATCCGGGTCCAGTCTGCTGTTTGATTCCAGTCTGCTGCACCAGTGTTCCAGTCTGCTATTCAGTTCCAGTCTGCTGTTTGATTCCAGTCTGCTGCACCAGTGTTCCAGTCTGCTATCCGGGTCCAGTCTGCTGTTTGGTTCCAGTCTGCTATCCAGTTCCAGTCTCCTGTCCAGTTCCAGTCTGCCATCCAGTTCCAGTCTGCTGCTTGGTTCCAGTCTACCTTCCGGCTCAGTCTGAACTCCTACTGCACAGCTCTTCCTGAGTTCCAGACCCACTTCCGGCTGTTGATCCTGCCAGGCACTCGTGCCACTCCTGACTCTTGTGCTTCCTGTATATCCTACCAGGGCCCTCGGGTCAGAGCCGCAAGAGAGGCCATCCCCTGCAAGTCAGGCTCATCCACAAGGTACGTGACACCTCTAATCAATTTGATCGGTCATTATTATGTACAGTAATAGATCTCTGCTAGTACAGTGTCAAAATGTCGATGCGTTTCACATCTGTGCTTCCTCAGGACCTTACATTCTTGACTAAAAACAGAGATTCTGTTCAGAGAGAGAAAAAGAACATAAACATTATTTGCATTTTGATTATGTGGGAGTGCAGCATATTCATTGTAGCATACAATCCAATTGGGTAAAAAGACGTGCGTCGAGGGCTACTCACATCTAGAAAAGGAGCCCTCAAGAAATGACGTGCCAAGTGTCATGGGGGAGCAATCCGATAGCTAATGTCTTCAAACAGTAAATAAATGAGCATATATAGAGAGAAATGAGATGACCGTGTGGTTCTATTCTGAAAAATACCAATAAGCATGGAATTGGTAGGTTTTGTTATGGGATGAGGTAAATGCAAAGTTAGGTATTTATCCAAGATAATATAGTACTTACTGGGAAGGGGATCCCAAAAAAGATGCACGGGGGAAGGGGACTGCCCTCATCTACAGGTAAAGGCCTGAAGACCTTGCAGTAGATATGTGCGCCGTCAATAAATTTGTTTTGTTTTGTTCCATTCCGTTTTGCATTAGAATTAATTCGTATTTCAGGTTCTGAGGACACTGGCAGCCACCAGCTCCCTAACAACCAGAGGCCCTGAGCAAGAAGCTGTCACATTTAGGGGAGGTAGTAATACTGCTGCTAAATCTTTCAATTCCCATTGCAGCTGGAGGATAGGTTCAGGCAAACACCCATTTAGTTGGGTTATTTGCCATTTCTTCAGGGGAGTCTCCTGAGTGACCTGAGAGGATGTTGTGGCCATTTGTCTCCTTTCTGTCATCATGTAAAAAACTACTGACCATGGTGGATTTTGGAGTGGATAAGGCATTTATTGTGGCAGAACAACGGAATAACCAGCAGAGATACAGACTATAGTTATCCTGCCAGTAGAAGTTCTGAGGCCACTATTTAAGGAATTCTCATAACCACATACTGTATATCTTTAATTATGTACATGGAATTTTCTTGCTGATTCTATGGACATCCTTGTTATTCCTTCGCTGACTGCCTCCACTGAGAGTATGATCAGACAGTGGAGGAAACAGGAAGAGCAACTTCTTAAGGTGCCAAAAAAGAACAAGGCCTTAAGAGGAAAACCAGCAAAATGGCCAAATTTGGAGCAGAGGCTTAAGACTTGTGTAGCGGGACACATTTTTGATGTATAATGTAGTGTTATTTTATATCTTATCATCTGGCACCATCTAGTGGCCAAAATATAAAAGGACTGCATCTTTATATATTTTTTTGTTATTATTCAGAAGTTGACATGGAAGTGTTTTGTTTGTTTACATTTGGACATTAACTTGACATACCCATAATGCTCAGTAACTCCCAAAAACCTCAGGGAACAGAACTGCATTGTGGGAAGGATATAAAAAGGCTGGGAGCGGCCATCTTAGGTCCCTTGTTCCTGGGACGCATGGCCTGCCAGCAGGGCTCTGTTGGTGTGTGTCCCACAGAGTTGTGGCCTACCCTGTGTGGAGCGGAACAGCAGCCAGCGATCCTGCCTTATATCACAGCGTGCTAGAGCAGCAGTGCGATCGATCCAGAGACCCTTGAAGGAGGTAACCGAGGACTCCCGGTCGTCTGTGAGCAGTCTTTGATCCGGCCTTACATCACAGCATGCTAGAGCAGCAATGTGATCGATCCAGAGACCCTTGAAGGAGGTAATCGAGGACTCCCGGTCGTCTGTGAACTGGTACATCATGGCGGCGTGGCCACAGCGAACAAACTGAGATACTGTCGAGACAGGACCTTGTACATCAGAACGGAGTCTTCTGACACACTGTCCTGGTTGGGTGAGAGGGCTGTTGCCCAAAAGCTTTTTGATGCACCTTCACACATTCCTCTGTACAAGACAGAGTTGCTGGGACCTATAGTTCCACAAGCGAGGTCAAGAGGATTAGAGTTAATATTAGGCTTCGGGCCTGTACCTCATTGAGAGTTTAGTACTGAGTCACTGGCATCAAAGATAGCTGCAGTGCTATTGCACCAGAACTTTGCTTCTATATTTCAGCCTACTTTGATCAGGAGTCATTAAGCCTTGGATTACAAATTTACTTTGTTTTTGCTAGCAGAAGAAAAGAAGAACAAAGAAGGACTGTTTAGTAAAATACAAGGCCTTGTATCCCTTTACAATATTGGGGTAGTGTGATACTAAATAAGGGAGCTCTCTAGTTGTTGTATTACTCTTTATTAAGTTAATCTTTGACTTAGTATAGTAATAAAGCACGCAGGAAATAGGATAGTGCTCATAGTGAGAAAAATTCACTCTGACGGTTATCCTATTTACTTAACTACACCACTCATACATTATTTCAGACATTTTATACCTGTATTGTATCTTTTATAACATAACTGTCAGTTGACTGTCAGACTATGTTGGTTTGACAGTACAACCATTGTAAGTGTTTACCCTTTAAAACAATTACAGTAAATAAGGTTAATCTTCAAGTACAACTGTGTGAGTGTTTTCCTCTTTATCACCAGCCAAGAGGAGGGTAAGGTAACTACAGACAGGTATATTATATTGAGTATTGTGAACTTGCCTTTATGATTTGAGTTTGACTGCACACTATTACACAACAGCTGTGTCGGGGGACTGAGATATTCAAAGGGGAAATAAAGCAGAGTACAGGCCCAAATAAATCAGCAGCTCCTTCGTGGGTCAGTGCTACACTTGGATTATGGAGCAGCGCCAGGGTGGCTTATGTGTGTCAACCAAACTTATTCAATGTCAGGCAGGAATGTTTGCAAGCAAAATGAACATTGTTGTATTTACAGGAATGAAGGCCTCTTGAGCCCCTCCCTAGGGAAAGAGAGCCTTGGCTGATGGGGGCATGGCTAGGTGCGTGACAAGGGGAATGATTGGTTGAGACATGTGGGATGGGATGGGCCTGAGCTCAGGAAATCGTGTGCCCCAGGGAATTCTGGGTCTTTTGGAAGAGTCGTTGGAAGAGCTGCCCACTCTCCCGCCCCTTTTTTTACTATGTTTGGTATGTCACAGCTTGCTGCGGTTTTCTTGACCTTGCCAGCAGTTAAAGTTGCTGTAATGGGCTATGCCCTTGATGGAAAATTGGAAGTAGGCTGTCTGTCCAGCACTTATGGTAAGGACAGGCCCCACTTCCCTCTTTGGTTAAGTGCTCACAGTACGATTGTGACTGGCACTGGTTAAATCTGTTCACATGTTATGTGTTGGAATTTAATAAAGCTGTGGCCTTGCCCTTTCCAACCTAATGGTTGTAAGTGTCTTATTAAATGGAGTAAAGGGCAAGGGTGATGGGGGATTTGATCCCTTGGTGTTTAGTTAAGTGGGACCTAAGCCCATTGCGCCTCAGCAGTCAAGGCAAAATGGTGCTTCAATTTTATGAGGAGAGAAGGGCCATGAAAACACAAACAAAGTTAGCTCCAGTTTATGAGGATAAAATCCAACAGTTTCACTCCTATGTCATACAACTTTGGAAAAAATATGATTTTGAATCAAGTCAGATTGCAAACATGGATGATGTCCCTCTCAATTTTTGATGTGCCTTCCAACAGAACTGTTAATGTGAAAGGAATTAAAACAGTGGCAATCAAAACAAGTAGCCATGAAAAGACACACTATACTGCTGTGCTTTCATGCTGTGCAGATGGTACTAAACTGCCTCCTATGCTTATTTTTAGGAGGAAAACCTATCCTAAAGAGACCATACCACCTGGCATTATTGTGCAAGTTCAAGAGAAGGGATGGAAGAATGAAGACAATATGGCCATTTGGTTTGCAAAGGTTTGGTCCAGAAGACCTGGAGGGCTCTTAAAGAAGCCAGCTCTGCTTGTCTTTGATCAATCTTGAGCACATTTAACAGAAAAGACTAAAAGGGTTGCATCAGATTTGCGAACCCACCTAGCAGTTATTCCTGGTGGACTTACAGGTCAGCTACAGCCATTAGATTTTTCAATCAACAAGCCATTTAAAGTCCTGATGAGAGAAGAATGGAGTAGATGGATGCAAAAAGCAGGTGATAACTTGACACCGGCAGGAAGAGTGAAAAAACCAACCATTACTGAGGTCTGCAATTGGGTCCCAAACTCAAGGTATGGCATCAAACAAGAGCTGATTGCGAAGTCCTTCAAGAAATGTGGAATCATCAATGCCATGGACGGAACTGAGGATGATCTCACATATATAGTCAGTGAAGACAGCAGTGATTAAAAAGAAGTCGAAGAAATTCTGTCTGGAACTAGCGATGAAGAAGAGAACATTGATGCAACAGAGGCTGAATAAAGTGATATGCTGCATAATATACTGGTATGTAAACATTATCTGCGGTAATTACTAAATAAAAATGTGTTCTGTTTTACCTATGTTTAAAATATTGATTTCTTCATTTTGGGTTGGAAAGTGGGGGGTGACTTATACACGGAAAAATGCGGTATATTATTTTTGTGTATTAGTACCTAAAAAGTCCCACATTGGTATATTGATATAACTCCTGATAGGGATGTTGGTGCCTCTTGTATAAGACAGTCAGATACCCTCCTGAGGTCTTATTCTCCTACAATAGAAAAAAAAAAGATTAGATTTGAGATGTTCAGAGTTATGAGAAGCTGAGAACTAATCTCTTCAGCATCTACCAGACAGAGAAGTATTGGTTGTAGGTGTATTAACACATCAGGTTTATATGCGTGTAAAGAAAAGGAAACACAAGTCATACAATGCAGAATCCTCTTCCTTTTTTTATTATTTTCTACAAATTCTCATTCTTCCTCCACACAGACCAGACACCCCGACTACAGCGATGTGTCCCCTCCATGTCCTCCTCCTGTGTCCCCTCCGTGTCCTCCTCCTGTGGGCTCTTCTCTGTCCAGGCACAGGTATGTAAGAACATTATAAAGAGGTGATAATACATTATTATCAGATAGAGTACATATCATAGACACCCCGACTGCAGCGGTGTGTCCCCTCCGTGTCCTCCTCCTGTGTCCCCTCCGTGTCCTCCTCCTGTGCCCCCTCCGTGTCCTCCTCCTGTGCCCCCTCCGTGTCGTCCTCCTGTGCCCCCTCTGTGTCCTCCTCCTGTGCCCCCTTCGTGTCCTCCTGCTGTGTCCCCTCCGTGTCCTCCTCCTGTGTCCCCTCCGTGTCCTCCTCCTGTGCCCCCTTTGTGTCCTCCTCCTGTTTCCCCTCCTTGTCCTCCTCCTGTGCCCCCTCCGTGTCCTCCTCCTGTGTCCCCTCCATGTCCTGCTCCTGTGCCCCCTCCGTGTCCTCCTCCTGTGTCCCCTCCGTGTCCTCCTCCTGTGTCCCCTCCATGTCCTCCTGCTGTGCCCCCTCCATGTCCTCCTCCTGTGTCCCCTTCGTGTCCTCCTGCTGTGCCCCCTCCGTGTCCTCCTCCTGTGCCCCCTCTGTGTCCTCCTCCTGTGTCCTCTCCATGTCCTCCTCCTGTGCCCCCTCTGTGTCCTCCTCCTGTGTCCTCTCCATGTCCTCCTCCTGTGTCCTCCTCCTGTGTCCCCTCCATGTCCTCCTCCTGTGCCCCCTCTGTGTCCTCCTCCTGTGTCCCCTCCATGTCCTCCTCCTGTGCCCCCTCTGTGTCCTCCTCCTGTGCCCCCTTCGTGTCCTCCTGCTGTGTCCCCTCCGTGTCCTCCTCCTGTGTCCCCTCCGTGTCCTCCTCCTGTGCCCCCTTTGTGTCCTCCTCCTGTTTCCCCTCCTTGTCCTCCTCCTGTGCTCCCTCCGTGTCCTCCTCCTGTGTCCCCTCCGTGTCCTGCTCCTGTGCCCCCTCCGTGTCCTCCTCCTGTGTCCCCTCCGTGTCCTCCTGCTGTGCCCCCTCCATGTCCTCCTCCTGTGTCCCCTTCGTGTCCTCCTGCTGTGCCCCCTCCGTGTCCTCCTCCTGTGCCCCCTCTGTGTCCTCCTCCTGTGTCCTCTCCATGTCCTCCTCCTGTGCCCCCTCTGTGTCCTCCTCCTGTGTCCTCTCCGTGTTCTCCTCCTGTGTCCCCTCTGTGTCCTCCTCCTGTGTCCTCTCCGTGTCCTCCTCCTGTGCCCCCTCTGTGTCCTCCTCCTGTGTCCTCTCCGTGTCCTCCTCCTGTGCCCCCTCTGTGTCCTCCTCCTGTGTCCTCTCCATGTCCTCCTCCTGTGTCCTCCTCCTGTGTACCCTCCATGTCCTCCTCCTGTGCCCCCTCTGTGTCCTCCTCCTGTGTCCCCTCCATGTCCTCCTCCTGTGCCCCCTCTGTGTCCTCCTCCTGTGTCCTCTCCATGTCCTCCTCCTGTGTCCCCTCCATGTCCTCCTCCTGTGTCCTCTCCATGTCCTCCTCCTGTGTCCCCTCCGTGTCCTCCTCCTGTGTCCCCTCCATGTCCTCCTCTTGTGGGCTCTTCTCTGTCCAGGCACAGGTATGTAAGAACATTATAAAGAGGTGATGACAGAGTATTCTTTTCTTTTTTTTCTTTTCTTTTACTATTAATACTTGACCTTTTCCATTATTTTTACAGTATTTTATAAGATGTAACATTCTCCTTTATCATTGATAGAAATGTAACTAGCTTGGCCATGCTTTGTATCAGGGATATAATGTGTCATTATAAAGCGGACATATTATAGAATAAAATGTGTACTTTGTATCTCCGGTCACACTCCTTCCATGAAAACTAACATTGGCCAAAACCAGATAAAACTCTGATTGATGAATGAAGGGGTATGGATGGTGACAATGTTATACACAGATGGACAGTTGTATCCGCTCCTGCAGGGTGCTGATCATTTCTTTAGTAGGAAAACTTTTACATTTGGAGCTCTACCATCCCCCGGCTATTCTGAGGATAGGAATAACAAACCTTCCTTTACATGGCTCTCCATCCATGGGGCTTTTAGATGGGACTTCAGTCCATGCAGATATTAGACGTTACATAAGACAAGAAAACATGTTTTTGAACCAGACAGGTTTTTTCTTTTGGCGGGTGACAATTGGCAGATGACATTTATCATGATTAATGATGGATTTGCAATGCTGGATTTTTGTTTTTTTCTATTTGTTTAATAAAAGATTTGTCAAAAACTTCTACAGATAGCAAGCACTAAGTACTTGAAGCGCTCAAACCTGAAAGTAAATAGGAGGGTGTATATGGATAAAATTGACACCCAGTGCGGCTGCCGACCACTGGAAAACAAAAAACAGGATATACAAAAACTAAGGCAGCGCTTTATGGGAAAAAGTAAAAAAAATATGTCCATATACAGTGGAACCTCGGATTACAAGCATAATCCGTTCTAGGAGTATCCTCATAATCCAAAGTACTCGCATATCAAAGCGAGTTTTCCCATTGAAGTCAATGGAAACAAAAATAATTTGTTCCGCATTGACTTCAATGGAATGCAATACCGCATGCGGCCAGAGGCGGGGGGCGCCGGAGAGCCTCGGAAATGGCCAAAAAGGCCCTAGCACACTTTGGCTGACCCTGGCAAACCTCGGAAAGACTCTGTTCACGAGCCTTTTTGAGATTTGCCGAGGTCAGCCGAACTGTCCTGGGGCCTTTTCGTGCATTTCCGAACGCCGATGATCAGAGCTGTTAAGCTCCGGTGCCCCCCACCTCAGGCCAAAAGCAGTACTGCACACTGCTTTTGACCTGAATCCTGCTCATTTTGCGAGACAACACTCGCAAACCGAGTTAGGATTTTTAGAAATACAGTGCTCGTTTTGGGAAAACGCTCGTTAACCGCGTTACTCATAAACCGAGGTTCCACTGTATATATTATTATTATTATACAGTATTTATATAGCGCCAACAGTTTACGTAGTGCTTTACAACTTGAGGGTAGACAGTACAAATACAATACAATTTGATACAGTAGGAATCAGAGGGCCCTGCTCCTTAGAGCTTACAATCTAAGAGGGAAGGTCAAGAGATACAAGAGGTAATAACTGTGGGTGATGTGCTGATTGAGAAGATAAATGTACAGTTGTTAGGTGGGGGCCAGATAGGCTTCTCTGAAGAGATGAGTTTTCAGGGATCGTCTGAAAGTGGATAAAGTAGGAGAAAATCGGACGGATTGGGGAAGAGCATTCCAGAGGATGGGGGAGGCTCTGGAGAAGTCCTGAAGGCGAGCATGGGATGAGGTGACAAGGGAGTTTGAGAGCAGCAGGTCTTGGGAGGAGTGAAGAGAATGATTAGGTTGGTATTTTGTGACTAGGTTAGAGATGTAGCTAGGGGCCAGGTTGTGGATGGCTTTGTAAGTTATAGTTAGTATCTTGAATTTAATTCGGTGACTGAGTGGCAGCCAATGGAGGGATTGGCAGAGGGGTGTAGCAGACGCTGAGCAGTTTGTGTGGTGGATGAGCCTGGCCGCAGCGTTCATGATGGACTGAAGTGGGGATAGCCTATTTAGAGGTAAACCAATGAGGAGGGAGTTGCAGTAATCAAGGCGGGAGATGACCAGGGAGTGGATTAGAGGCTTTGTGGTGTCATTGGTTAGGGAGGGGCGTATCTTGGAGATGTTGCGAAGACAGAGGCGGCAAGCTTTGGATAGTGATAGAATGTGGGGTCGAAAGGTTAGTTCAGAGTCCAGGATTACACCTAGGACCTTGGCGTGGGGAGATGGGTTGATAGTTGAGCCGTTGATCTTGACAGGGAGATCAGGGGAAGTGGCACCTGAGGGAGGAAATATCATGAGCTCGGTTTTGGATAGGTTGAGTTTGAGAAAGTGATGTGACATCCAGGCTGATATGTCTGCTAATAAGTTGGTAATGCGTGAGGAGACAGATGGAGAGAGCTGGGGATGGAGAGATAGATTTGGGTGTCATCAGCGTAGAGATGATATTTAAAGCCGTGGGAGGCAATCAACTGACCCAAGGAGGTGGTGTAGATTGAGAAAAGGAGAGGTCCGAGAACAGAACCTTGGGGGACCCCAATGGAAAAAGGAAGAGGAGAGGAGGAAGTAGAGTTGTAAGTGACACTGAAGGAGCGGTGGGATAGGTAGGATGAGAACCAGCGAAAAGTACAGTCACGGAGACCAAAGGAGTGGAGTTTTTTGAGGAGGAGGGGGTGGTCCACTGTGTCAAAGGCAGCAGAGAGATCCAGGAGAAGTAGTACAGAATAGTGTCCATTCGCTTTAGCCATTAGTAGGTCATTTGAGAGTTTAAGGAGAGCAGTTTCCGTGGAGTGTTGAGGGCGAAAACCGGACTGAAGGGGATCAAGAAGTTTATTCATGGTCAGATGGTCGCTTAATCGGTTGTAGACCAGTCTTTCAAGAAGTTTGGAGGAGAAGGAGAGTAAGGAGATGGGACGTAAGTTGTTGAGATTGGTGGGATCCAGTGAGGGCTTTTTTAGTATGGGGGTGACTAGCGCATGTTTTAGAGAGTTTGGGAAGATGCCACAAGAGAGGGAGAGGTTGAAAATGTGAGATAGAGAGCGTAGAATCGAGTCAGAGGGTGAGCGTAGCATTTGCGAGGGAACAGGATCCAGGGGGCAAGTGGTTAGATGAGTGCTAGATAAAAGTTTAGCAACTTCAGTAGTAGTAGCAGGGAGCCCTTTCATACTGAGCCGCCCCGGGCGTCAGCAGTAAAGTGGCGCTATTTTTAGTGCTGCTTTACCGTCCTTTTAGTGGCACTATTCGGGCGCTAGTGAGGTGGTTTTAATCTACACTAGCGACCGAAAGAGGGTTAAATCCACTTGCAAAACGCAGCTGCATCAGTATGGCAACGCTGACCCATTGTTTTCAATGGGCAGGAGCGGTGGAGGATCGGTGTATACACCGCTCCTTCACTGCTGCAAAGAAGCTGCTGGCAGGACTTTTTGTGACGTCCTGCCAGCACAGCGCCCCCAGTGTGAGAGCACTCGGGCTTTCACACTGGGATTGCAGCTGAGGAACTTCTATGTGTATTGTCGGCAATGCAATAGCCGCGGGTAGTTTTAAATGTGTTTTTTCCTTCCAAATGTCATTTTGCTGTCAGACTGTTCTAAACACGGGAAACATGCGCCCCTTTACAGGCATACTATAGACACCCCCCAGCTATGAAATTTAAAGGGATATTACACTTTTATTGTTTGACTTTAAGCATTATTAAAATCACTGCTCCTGAAAAAACGGCCATTTTTAAAACTTTTTTTTGCATTGATCCATGTCCCCTGGGGCAGGACCCAGGTCCCCAAACACTTTTTATGACAATAACTTGCATATAAGCCTTTAAAATTAGCACTTTTGATTTCTCCCATAGACTTTTAAAGGGTGTTCTGCGGCATTCGAATTTGCCGCGAACACCCCAAATTGTTCGCTGTTCGGCGAACTTGCGAACAGCCAATGTTCGAGTCGAACTCGAAGCTCATCCCTAGCCAAGACCATACAGCGGTATAACAGGACAGGTTCCACTCAGAACAGGCCTCGCCATGGTCCACCAAAGAAGTTGAGTGCATGTACCCAGCGTCATATCCAGAGGTTGTCTTTGGGAAATAGACGTATGAGTGCTGCCAGCATTGCTGCAGAGGTTGAAGGGGTTGGGGGTCAGCCTACCAGAGCTCAGACCATACGCCACACACTGCATCAAATTGGTCTGCATGGCTGCAATCCCAGAAGGAAGCCTCTTCTAAAGATGATGCACAAGAAAGCCCACAAACAGTTTGCTGAAGACAAGCAGACTAAGGACATGGATTACTGGAACCATGTCCTGTGGTCTGATGAGACCAAGATAAAATTATTTGGTTCAGATGGTGACAAGCGTGTGTGGCAGCAACCAAGTGAGGAGTACAAAGACAAGTGTGTCTTGTCTACAGTCAAGCATGGTGGTGGGAGTGTCATGGTCTGGGGCTGCATGAGTGCTGCCGGCACTGGGGAGCTACAGAACATTGAGGGAACCATGAATGCCAACATGTACTGTGACATACTGAAGCAGAGCATGATCCCCTCCCTTCAGAGACTGGACCGCAGGGCAGTATTCCAACATGATAACGATCCCAAACACACCTTCAAGACCACCACTGCCTTGCTAAAGAATCTGAGGGTAAAGCTGAGGGTAAAGGTGATGGACTGGCCAAGAATGTCTCCAGACCTAAACCCTATTGATCATCTGTGGGACATCCTCAAATGGAAGGTGGAGGAGCGCAAGGTCTCTAACATCCACCAGCTCCGTGATGTCGTCATGGAGGAGGGGAAGAGGACTCCAGTGGCAACCTGTGAAGCTCTGGTGACCTCCATGCCCAAGAGGGTTAAGGCAGTGCTGGAAAGTAATGGTGGCCACACAAAATATTGACACTTTGGGCCCAATTTGGAGATTTTCACTTAGGGGTGTACTGACTTTTGTTGCCAGCGGTTTAGACATTAATGGCTGTGTGTTGAGTTATTTTGAGGGGACAGCAAATTTACACTGTTATACAAGCTGTACACTCACTACTTTACATTGTAGCAAAGTGTCCTTTCTTCAGTGTTGTCACATGAAAAGATAGAATAAAACATTTACAAAAATGTGAGGGGTGTATTTACTTTTGTGAGATATCATACTTACCTCCACTGTGCAGCTCGTTTTGAACAGAGTGGCCCCAAACTTGCTCTTCTGGGGTCCCTTGGCGGCTCTTGTGGCTCCTCCCCACATCAGATAACCCCCTAGGAGAAGCGCTTCCCCTAGGGGGTTACCTTGCGGGCCCGTTGTCACATGAAAAGATAGAAGAAAAGATTTACAAATATGTGACTGAGGGGTGTACTCACTTTTGTGAGATACTGTACATGCGGTTGAGGCAGTTAAAACACATAGACGGGTCATGTTTTTATTACTCCCCCAACCACTCTCTATTAAGCTGCAAAGACAGGAATGGAACCATTTAATGTTTTTTGGTTACAGTTGTAACAAAAACCTTTTGCTGCAGTCCCTGGCAATTAGGAAAAGGAGTCTGTAACTGTAATTTCATTGTAGGAACCCGCGGTGTCCAGAAAACAGTAAATAGTCCCACTTTTGCTGTACTACCTGTTTGGATGGTGGAGATGGACCACTTCATTAAAATGGTTTATAGGACTTGTTTTTAGCATTAAATTAACTTCTCCTGGCCAAACAATAGTTAAAAAAAAATTGTTTTGGGGTACATGTCCCCAGAGGCATTGCCCAACCCCCATCCATTTTTTTTTTTGCCAATCCCTTAGCGATTAGCCTTACAAATGGAGAACATTTATTTGACAGATTCAGCTCCCAACAACTCTATATATGGGAGGGGGATACAGGCAGTCTCTGGCACCTATAACTTAAGCATGGGGGCCTTACCCTTTAGGTCAGCGGGTTGGGGGGGTGGGTTCAAGTCCTGCAGGGGCTGTCTGTGGCTGTCTCCCCAAGGTGCATTGTGTCCCCCATTCTCCAGTATATATGCTGCAGAGCCCCCTGGTGGTGGAAGCCGGCAGACAGGCTTACAGAGTACAGAATCTTTTCCCTAAATGGTTGGAGATGGTGGGCGGGGCTAGGGTGTGGCCACATTTTACCTGTCCTCACACAGGTGATCACTGCGCTCTGGCTGAAGCTTCTGAAGATGGGGCAACACCGAGGAGGAGAAATGATGGCAGCCGGCCTTCATTCTCCAGTCATGTGATAAGAGGCTGACCTCTCTGCTTTCCCCTGACCTGCCACATAATACTGCCCTACCACTACATACTGCCCTACCACTACATACTGCCCTACCGCTATACACTGCCCTACCGCTATACACTGCCCTACCACTACATACTGCCCTACCACTACATACTGCCCTACCGCTATACACTGCCCTACCACTACATACTGCCCTACCGCTATACACTGCCCTACCACTACATACTGCCCTACCACTATATACACTGGCCTACTATTACACACTGCCCTACCACTATACACTCTGCCCTATCACTATACACACTGCCCTACCACTATACACACTGCCCTATCACTATACACACTGCCCTACCACTATACACTGCCCTATCACTATACACACTGCCCTACCACTATACACACTGCCCTATCACTATACACACTGCCCTACCACTATACACTGCCCTACCGCTATACACTGCCCTATCACTATACACACTGCCCTACCACTATACACACTGCCCTATCACTATACACACTGCCCTACCACTATACACTACCCTACCGCTATACACTGCCCTACCACTACATACTGCCCTACCACTATATACACTGCCCTACTATTACACACTGCCCTACCACTATACACACTGCCCTACCACTATACACACTGCCCTATCACTATACACACTGCCCTACCACTATACACTGCCCTACCGCTATACACTGCCCTACCACTATACACACTGCCCTACCACTACATACTGCCCTACCACTACATACTGCCCTACCACTACATACTGCCCTACCACTATATACTGCCCTACCACTATACACTGCCCTACTATTACACACTGCCCTACCACTATATACTGCCCTACCACTATACACTGCCCTACTATTACACACTGCCCTACCACTATATACTGCCTTACCACTATATACTGCCCTACCACTATATACTGCCCTACCACTATATACTGCCCTACCACTAAACACTGCCCTACCACTATACACTGCCCTACCACTACATACTGTCCTACCACTATACACTGCCCTACCGCTATACACTGCCCTACCAATATAAACACTGCTCTACCACTATACACTGCCCTACCACTATAAACACTGCTCTACCACTATATACTGCCCTACCACTACATACTGCCCTACCACTATACACACTGCCCTAACACTATATACTGCCCTACCACTATATACTGTCCTACCACTATATACACTGCCCTACCACTATATACACTGCCCTATCACTATATACTGTCCTACCACTATATACTGCCCTACCACTATATACTGTCCTACCACTATATACACTGCCCTATCACTATATACTGTCCTACCACTATATACTATCCTAACACTATATACACTGCCCTACCACTATATACACTGCCCTATCACTATATACTGCCCTACCACTATATACACTCCCTACCACTATACACTGCACTACCACTATATACTGCCCTACTATTACACACTGACCTACCACTATACACTGCCCTACTATTACACACTGACCTAACACTATACACAGCCCTACCACTATACAATGCCCTAACACTATATACTGCCCTACCACTATACACTGTCCTACCACTATATACTGCACCACCACTATATACACTGCCCTATCACTATATACACTGCCCTACCACTATATGCACTGCACTACCACTATATACTGCCCTACCACTATATACACTGCCCTATCACTATATACTGCCCTACACTATACATTGCCCTATCACTATATACTGCCCTACCACTATATACACTGCCCTACCACTATATACAGCCCTACACTATACACTGCCCCACAACTATATACTGCCCTACACTATACACTGCCCCACAACTATATACTGCCCTACCACTATATACACTGTCCTACCACTATATACACTGCCCTACCACTATATACTGCCCTACCATTTTATACACTGCACTACCACTATATACTGCCCTACCACTATATACTGTCCTACACTATACACTGTCCTACAACTATATACTGCCCAACCACTATAAACACTGCCCTACCACTATATACTGCCCTACCACTATAAACACTGCCCTACCACTATATACTGCCCTACCACTATAAACACTGCTCTACCACTATACACTGCCCTACCACTATATACTGTCCTACACTATACACTGCCCTACAACTATATACTGCCCTACCAATATATACACTGCCCTACCGCTATATACTGCCCCACAACTATATACTGCCCTACCACTATATACACTGCCCTACCACTATATACTGCTCTACCACTAAACACTGCCCTACCACTATATACACTGCCCTACCACTATATACTGCCCTACCACTATATACTTCCCAACCTATATTCTATATAATGCCCTACCACTACACACTGCTCAATGCTACTACATACTGCTAACTGTTATTCCACACTTTTATACTGCCCAATGCACAGCCCCAACATTACACACTTCTCACTGGCCTGTACTGTGTACTGTTCATAGTACTTTCTCTATGTACTGACCCTACATACTACACCCCCACATCACACACTACACTGACCCTACATACTACACCCCCACATCACACACTACACTGACCCTACATACTACACCCCCACATCACACACTACACTGACCCTACATACTACACCCCCACATCACACACTACACTGACCCTACATACTACACTCCCCACATCACACACACTACACTTACCCTACATACTACACACTACACCCCCACATCACACACTACACTGACCCTACATACTACACCCCCACATCACACACTACACTGACCCTACATTAGGGATGAGCTTCGAGTTCGAGTCGAACTCATGTTCTACTCGAACATTGGCTGTTCGCAAGTTCACCGAACAGCGAACAATTTGGGGTGTTCGCGGCAAATTCGAATGCCGCGGAACACCCTTTAAAAGTCTATGGGAGAAATCAAAAGTGCTAATTTTAAAGGCTTATATGCAAGTTATTGTCATAAAAAGTGTTTGGGGACCCGGGTCCTGCCCCAGGGGACATGGATCAATGCAAAAAAAAGTTTTAAAAACGGACGTTTTTTCAGGAGCAGTGATTTTATTAATGCTTAAAGTCAAACAATAAAAGTGTAATATCCCTTTAAATTTCGTACCTGGGGGGTGTCTATAGTATGCCTGTAAAGGGGCGCATGTTTCCTGTGTTTAGAACAGTCTGACAGCAAAATGACATTTGGAAGGAAAAAACTCATTTAAAACTAGCCGCGGCTATTGCATTGCCGACAATACACATAGAAGTTCATTGATAAAAACGGCATGGGAATTCCCCACAGGGGAACCCCGAACCAAAATAAAAAAAAAAAAATGATGTGGGGGTCCCCCTAAATTCCATACAAGGCCCTTCAGGTCTGGTATGGATATTAAGGGGAACCCCAGCCAAAATTGAAAAAAAAAATTGACGTGGGGTTCCCCCTAAATTCCATACCAGACCCTTCAGGTCTGGTATGGATTTTAAGGGGAACCCCGCGCCAAAAAAAAAAAAAAAAAACGGCGTGGGGTCCCCCTAAAAATCCATACCAGACCCTTATCCGAGCACGCAACCTGGCAGGCCGCAGGAAAAGAGGGGGGGACGAGAGTGCGGCCCCCCCCCCTCCTGAACCGTACCAGGCCACATGCCCTCAACATTGGGAGGGTGCTTTGGGGTAGCCCCCCAAAACACCTTGTCCCCATGTTGATGAGGACAAGGGCCTCATCCTCACAACCCTGGCCGGTGGTTGTGAGGGTCTGCGGGCGGGGGGCTTATCGGAATCTGGAAGCCCCCTTTAACAAGGGGACCCCCAGATCCCGGCCCCCCCCCTGTGTGAAATGGTAAGGGGGTACTTACCCCTACCATTTCACTAAAAAACTGTCAAAAATGTTAAAAATGACAAGAGACAGTTTTTGACAATTCCTTTATTTAAATGCTTCTTCTTTCTTCTTTCTTCCTTCATCTTCTTCTGGTTCTTCTGGCTCTTCTGGTTCTTCCTCCGGCGTTCTCGTCCAGCATCTTCTCCGCGGCGTCTTCTATCTTCTTCTCCTCGGGCCGCTCCGCACCCATGGCATGAGGGGGAGGCTCCCGCTCTTCTCTTCATCTTCTTCTCTTCTTCATCTTCTTCTTCATCTTCTTCTTCTTCTTCCTTCTTCTCTTCTTCTCTTCTTCCTGTCTTCTGCGGGCCGCTCCGCAGCCATGCTGGCACGGAGGGAGGCTCCCGCTGTGTGACGGCGTCTCTTCGTCTGACGGTTCTTAAATAACGGGGGGCGGGGCCACCCGGTGGCCCCGCCCCCCTCTGATGCACGGTGACATGACGGGACTTCCCTGTGGCATTCCCCGTGACGTCACAGGGAAGTCCCTCAAGTCACCGTGCGTCAGAGGGGGGCGGGGTCACCGGATGGCCCCGCCCCCCGTTATTTAAGAACCGTCAGACGAAGAGACGCCGTCACACAGCGGGAGCCTCCCACCATGCCAGCATGGCTGCGGAGCGGCCCGCAGAAGACAGGAAGAAGAGAAGAAGAGAAGAAGGAAGAAGAAGAAGAAGATGAAGAAGAAGATGAAGAAGAGAAGAAGATGAAGAGAAGAGCGGGAGCCTCCCCCTCATGCCATGGGTGCGGAGCGGCCCGAGGAGAAGAAGATAGAAGACGCCGCGGAGAAGATGCTGGACGAGAACGCCGGAGGAAGAACCAGAAGAGCCAGAAGAACCAGAAGAAGATGAAGGAAGAAAGAAGAAAGAAGAAGCATTTAAATAAAGGAATTGTCAAAAACTGTCTCTTGTCATTTTTAACATTTTTGACAGTTTTTTAGTGAAATGGTAGGGGTAAGTACCCCCTTACCATTTCACACAGGGGGGGGGCCGGGATCTGGGGGTCCCCTTGTTAAAGGGGGCTTCCAGATTCCGATAAGCCCCCCGCCCGCAGACCCTCACAACCACCGGCCAGGGTTGTGAGGATGAGGCCCTTGTCCTCATCAACATGGGGACAAGGTGTTTTGGGGGGCTACCCCAAAGCACCCTCCCAATGTTGAGGGCATGTGGCCTGGTACGGTTCAGGAGGGGGGGGGGGCGCACTCTCGTCCCCCCCTCTTTTCCTGCGGCCTGCCAGGTTGCGTGCTCGGATAAGGGTCTGGTATGGATTTTTAGGGGGACCCCACGCCGTTTTTTTTTTTTTTTTTGGCGCGGGGTTCCCCTTAAAATCCATACCAGACCTGAAGGGTCTGGTATGGAATTTAGGGGGAACCCCACGTCAATTTTTTTTTTTAATTTTGGCTGGGGTTCCCCTTAATATCCATACCAGACCTGAAGGGCCTTGTATGGAATTTAGGGGGACTCCCACATCATTTTTTTTTTTTAATTTTGGTTCGGGGTTCCCCTGTGGGGAATTCCCATGCCGTTTTTATCAATGAACTTCTATGTGTATTGTCGGCAATGCAATAGCCGCGGTAGTTTTAAATGTGTTTTTTCCTTCAAAATGTCACTTTGCTGTCAGACTGTTCTAAACACGGGAAACATGCGCCCCTTTACAGGCATACTATAGACACCCCCCAGGTATGAAATTTAAAGGGATATTACACTTTTATTGTTTGACTTTAAGCATTATTAAAATCACTGCTCCTGAAAAAACGGCCGTTTTTAAAACTTTTTTTTGCATTGATTCATGTCCCCTGGGGGAGGACCCGGGTCCCCAAACACTTTTTATGACAATAACTTGCATATTAGCCTTTAAAATTAGCACTTTTGATTATTCATGTTCGTGTCCCATAGACTTTAACGGCGTTCGCGTGTTCGAACGAATTTTTTTCCTGTTCGCATGTTCTGGTGCGAACCGAACAGGGGGGTGTTCGGCTCATCCCTACCCTACATACTACACCCCACATGACACACTACACTGACCCTACATACTACACTCCACATCACACATTACACTGACCCTACATACTACACTCCCCACATCACACACTACACTGACCCTACATACTACACCCCCACATCACACACTACACTGACCCTACATACTACACCCCCACATCACACACTACACTGACCCTACATACTACACCCCACATGACACACTACACTGACCCTACATACTACACTCCACATCACACATTACACTGACCCTACATACTACACTCCCCACATCACACACTACACTGACCCTACATACTACACCCCCACATCACACACTACACTGACCCTACATACTACACCCCCACATCACACACTACACTGACCCTACATACTACACCCCCACATCACACACTACACTGACCCTACATACTACACCCCCACATCACACACTACACTGACCCTACATACTACAACCTACATCACACACTACACTGACCCTACATACTACACCCCCACATCACACACTACACTGACCCTACATACTACACCCCCACATCACACACTACACTGACCCTACATACTACACCCCCACATCACACACTACACTGACCCTACATACCACACTCCACATCACACATTACACTGACCCTACATACTACACCCCCACATCACACACTACACTGACCCTACATACTACACCCCCACATCACACACTACACTGACCCTACATAATACACCCCCACATCACACACACTACACTGACCCTACATACTACACCCCACATCACACACACTACACTGACCCTACATACTACACCCCCACATCACACACACTACACTGACCCTAAATACTACACTCCCCACATCACACACTACACTGACCCTACATACTACACTCCACATCACACACTACACAGACCCTACATACTACACCCCACATCACACACTACACTGACCCTACATACTACACCCCCACATCACACACTACACTGACCCTACATACTACACCCCCCACATCACACACTACACTGACCCTACATACTACACCCCCACCTCACACACACTACACTGACCCTACATACTACACCTCACATCACACACTACACTGACCCTACATACTACACCCCCACATCACACACTACACTGACCCTACATACTACACCTCACATCACACACTACACTGACCCTACATACTACACCCCCACATCACACACTACACTGACCCTACATACTACACCCCCACATCACACACTACACTGACCCTACATACTACACCCCACATCACACACTACACTGACCCTACATACTACACCCCCACATCACACACTACACTGACCCTACATACTACACCTCCACATCACACACTACACTGACCCTACATACTACACCCCCACATCACACACTACACTGACCCTACATACTACACCTCACATCACACACTACACTGACCCTACATACTACACCCCCACATCACACTACACTGACCCTACATACTACACCCCCACATCGCACACTACACTGACCCTACATACTACACCCCCACATCACACACTACACTGACCCTACATACTACACCTCACATCACACACTACACTGACCCTACATACTACACCCCACATCACACACTACACTGACCCTACATACTACACCCCCACATCACACACTACACTGACCCTACATACTACACCCCCACATCACACACTACACTGACCCTACATACTACACCTCACATCACACACTACACTGACCCTACATACTACACCCCCACATCACACACTACACTGACCCTACATACTACACCTCACATCACACACTACACTGACCCTACATAGTACACCCCCACATCACACACTACACTGACCCTACATACTACACCCCCACATCACACACACTACACTGACCCTACATACTACACCCCCACATCACACACACTACACTGACCCTACATACTACACCCCCACATCACACACTACACTGACCCTACATACGACACCCCCACATCACACACTACACTGACCCTACATACTACACCCCACATCACACAATACAATGACCCTACATACTACACCCCACATCACACACTACACTGACCCTACATACTACACCCCACATCACACAATACAATGACCCTACATACTACACCCCCACATCACACACTACACTGACCCTGCATACTACACCCCACATCACACACTACACTGACCCTACATACTACACCCCCACATCACACACTACACTGACCCTACATACTACACCTCCACATCACACACTGCACTGACCCTACATACTACACCCCACATCACACACTACACTGACCCTACATACTACACCCCACATCACACACTACACTGACCCTACATACTACACCCCCACATCACACACTACACTGACCCTACATACTACACCCCCACATCACACACTACACTGACCCTACATACTACACCCCACATCACACACTACACTGACCCTACATACTGCACCCCCACATCACACACTACACTGACCTTACATACTACACCCCCACATCACACACTACACTGACCCTACATACTACACCCCCACATCACACACTACTCTGACCCTACATACTACACCCCACATCACACACTACACTGACCCTACATACTACACCTCACATCACACACTACACTGACCCTACATACTACACCTCACATCACACACTACACTGACCCTACATATTACACCCCACATCACACACTACACTGACCCTACATACTACACCTCACATCACACACTACACTGACCCTACATACTACACCCCACATCACACACTACACTGACCCTACATACTACACCCCCACATCACACACTACTCTGACCCTACATACTACACCCCCACATCACACACACACACTACACTGACCCTACATACTACACCCCACATCACACACTACACTGACCCTACATACTACACCCCCACATCACACACACTACACTGACCCTACATACTACACCCCCACATCACACACTACACTGACCCTACATACTACACCCCACATCACACACTACACTGACCCTACATACTACACACACTACACTGACCCTACATACTACACCCCCACATCACACACTACACTGACCCTACATACTACACCCCCACATCACACACTACACTGACCCTACATACTACACCTCCACATCACACACTGCACTGACCCTACAAGGGCTGTCCCTTGTCCCCCATGATATATGTCCTTACCTTGGAACCCTTTTTAAACAAACTAAGATCAAACGCTGATATTAAAGGAATTCAAATAGGGGACAGGGAATTCAAAGTAGCCGCTTATGCAGACGACATCCAACTATCACTCAGGTCACCTCTCATTACCCTTCCAAACCTACTTAAAGACATAGAACACTTTGGGACTCTGTCAAATTTTAAAGTTAACTACGCAAAATCGCATGCATTGAATATATCACTCTCCACACAGAACACAGAATGCTGCCAGAGCTCTTTCCCATTCCAATGGGAGAGAGAGGCTATCACATACCTGGGTATCCGGATTACCACTAAACTGGCAGACTTGTACAAATTCAATTTCCATGTACTTCTGAATAAAACAAAATCAGATCTAAAAGACTGGGCAGGACTAAATGTCTCTTGGTTTGGCCGCTCAGCCTTGCTTAAAATGACTATTCTACCACGCTTTCTATACTTGATGCAAACCATCCCCATACATCTCCCGACAACATTTTTCATGACATACAGACAGGCCTGTTCACTGTTCATTTGGAAGAACTCTCCACCACGCATCAAATATACATGACTGACCCGTACTAAGACAAAGGGAGGAATAGGTTTACCCGATCTTTACAAATATTACTTGGCCTGCCATCTCACCAGGATTGTGGACTGGAATATCCACCAAGACAAAAAGTTATGGGTTTATATAGAAAACTCCTTCACACAATTCCCAGTACAAGATCTCCCCTGGCTCTCACCTAAACACTGGCTTACAGTACTATTGACACATCCACTTATTTACCCATCCTTGATAGCGTTTACACGGGCAGGTAAATTAACACCTCTATCCTCAGGTCCGGGGCCCTTAACCACGTTAAAAGGAAACCCAGATTTCCCACCAGGTAATGCAGGCTCATTTCTGAGCCATGAATGGCCCTACAAAGACATGAGGGCGCAACGCTTATTTTTGAAAGGCGACCCCTGCTCTTATGACAACCTGGGTGATGTTTCTTTAACCAAATCTTTCCCCTTTTGGTCATATAGACAAATACGCAACTTCCTGACTACACAAGCATCACACTCCACATGGACAAGACAGCTCACATCATTTGAATCCCTCTGTACAAGAAATTTGCCACAAAGGCATTTAATATCCCTCATATACACAATGTTATTTGAAGAGCCTAACATTAACAGAGATCCCGCATGCATCACATGGGGTAGGGAACTTCAGATTTCTTTATCCGATGAGGACTGGGAAACTATACACGAATACGCACACAAAGGTTCCATGAATGTAGCCATCCCAGAAAACTGTTATAAAATCGAAACGCAGTGGTACAGAACTCCCTCCTTACGCCACAAATTTTCACCATCTATACCCAACACGTGCTGGAGATGTGGTAAAGCAGAAGGCACTATGCTCCATGTCTGGTGGGACTGTAATTCGATTCAGCCGTTTTGGAAGAAGGTGCATGACATCATCTCACAGGTCACCACATATACATTAGATTACACTCCAGCACAATATCTGTTGCACCATACCACACTGTCTAAAAGTGCTTATTACAAATCTCTGGCCATGCACATGGTGAATGCAGCGAGACTGTGTGTTCCGACACACTGGAGATCCATTACCCCACCAACAATTAGAGAATGGTTCGCCAAACTTTCTAAAATAGAAGAGATGGAAGAACTGATACACATTTCCCAAGAACGGATACAAAAATTCACTACTACATGGGCATGCTGGACTCATTTTAAAACATCGGATTACTTCCAAAGTGTCAACCCCTAAACAAAGTGCTGACTTGAGCACTATTTATATATTTTATGAAAACGTAATCAGGGAGACTTTGGCCGGGGTGGCGGGGGGTGCAGAGGCGAAGGGACTCAATACTTTCATCTGTTAATATATAATTTGCGGACTCCTCTCTACATTGTCCCTCTCTCTCCCTTCTTCCCCTCTTCCCTGCTCTGCTCTCCCCTTATTCCTCCACCCTTTTTATTTATTCATTTATTTATTTATTTTTTTTCTCTCTCTCTCTCTTTCCCCTTCTCTCCTTCCTCTCCCGCTCTCTTTCTCTCTTTCGCCCTCTTTTCAGTCTTTATGCATATTTCCTTGCTAATGTTTTCCCGTGTTCATTTTCGAACTCGGGCCCCTGATATCATTTATGTACCAGACAAAGCAGGGTAACTGAATATATCTATAGAACAACGATTAAACGCATTATCAATGTGCCAAATGGAGTTTAGGCTCCTATAACTCCCTGTTTGTTGTGCATCCTGTCTCCCTCTCTGGTACAGGCGATCACCTGAATAACTTTGTTATCAACAACATTTTTGTTTTCTTGTATGAGATATACAATGTTCAATTTGTAAACATTCACTTATACTTGATATTCAATAAAAATTTATGGAAAAAAAAAAAAAAAAAAAAGAAAACACGGCTTGACTTGTAGACTCTGTTCTTCAGGAGGGATGACTTAGAGGAGGACATGAAGGCCGGTCGGTCTGGGATCCTCTGTGTCTTGTACGTGGGTTGGGCTTCGGGGCGTCTCATCTCAGATGAAGATGGGGTCATCTGAGATGTGGTCATCTGCTCGGGCTCTGTTCACTTGTCCAATCAGGCAACAGTAGCACCTCATCACGGCATATAGAAGGAATAGAAACAAAAACAACATGAGTATATATCCCTACTTTCTTCAATCATGATCCCCAAAGATTCCCAGACCCTTAAAAGGATTCCAACCTCTACTAGCTATAGCTCTGGCTTTGCCTTGCAGGGATCTAAACCTTATCCACATGGGCCTGAACTTTGTCACTACTATCCCCGATCCAGGTATAACAATCTTTACCTATGAATTCACAGAAACCCCCCTTGGATGACAACAGATAATCATGAGCCATCTTTTAATAGACGGGTCTTGATCTGCCGTTATTCCTGTGGGAACTTGCTTGTAGCTTCAACAGTTACATTGAACATGCCATCCACAATGGGTGAGAAATTGTTCAATCGTTTCATAAGCTCAAGCCCCCACCATGTACAAGCAGGAAACCATGCCCAGACCTGGTCAGGGCTGGTGAACAATTCCCTTCCAGCTGTCGCTGCCATTCTTACCTTCTCTCGCGCCATCAGATCCTCACGATCGGCCACGACATAAGATGCTGGGACGAGATTCACCCAGACGCATGAACCTCTTGCATTAGGGGGAATTACCTTATAAGCTGTAGACCCGCATTAATGCCAAACTAAAGTTGAAGCACACTTGTGGGCTACCTAGTTGTCCCGATACCAAAGCTGGCAAGAACCAGAACTATTGTTAAAACTATAACTAATTTTACCCTCTAGAAATGTATCGTTAAATTCTATTGACAAGTGTCTGTTTGGATTTTACTAGTTTGTCAAAACTCCTCATACCAATATGAACATCATATATAGCATGTATCGCCGTTATCACTGGGGTACTAAAGCTCGGTGGATATTCAGCGTGGACCCAGCAATTGGTCCTGTTAGCTTTCTTAGATAGTTGGAGAATACACTTTAAACAATGGGTTGGCATGCTTTTCATTGTTACCCTTGTTGAAATATACTAAACTAAAAAACATAAATAAGATACTCCTCATCCTTTGGTGTAGTTATGCAGCTTCTTGCAGTGGCTGGCGTGGATCCAGTTGTCTCATACATCAAGCTTCTTTACAACAACCCATTCACTTTCAGAAACTCCCTGGACCTGAAAAGATACTTATAAACAAAAGTTATTACTCTATCCTTCATCTTAAGGCCTTATGTACACGAGACACTGTTAAACGCGCATTCAGAGGCAGTTGGACACTTTTTTCATCTGCCCCTGAACTCATTCATAGTTATCCTATGTGTCCATGTACACAGTCTCGTTTTTTGGCTTCAACAATTTTAAAATCTTTTGTCCAGGAAAGGGTGGAATAAACACCCATATTGCAAATGGGAGGGAATCCCCCAGGAATCCCCCTCAACTCCCATATCTCCCTGGGCAGTCAGACCACAACTTTTGAGACTGACATAAAACCCAAAACAATGGGGGGACGGGGGCATGAATTGCCCTCTGAGAAACTCAAAGAAAATGCCCAAGCAATTAAAAAAAAAAAAAAAACACACACCGCTAAAAGTACAAACACTCAGTTAAAGTTAGTCTTACTATCTATTGCAAAGTAGAGATTTCACTTAAAACCAAAATTCAATACAAAAAGATGCAATAGTTTTACTGAAAAGTATGTAAAAAGTACAAAAATAGCTAAACCTGAAAAGATTGAATTCACTTAAAAGGAAATGGTGCCTACTCCATTTGCAGTGACAAAACGGTGTCTTTGAAATCCAACAGTGGGAAAACAATTTAAATATGTGAGTTTAACATTTAAACAAGACAGTTTCTCAGTTCCCGGAGTCTCACCCCTGAAATTGGAGCAATTTCCACTCTGGGATGATTTACAGGCTAAACAGTATAAAATCCTTCAAATGCGGTTTCTCCTGTATAACAAGACCAAAACTGCTTCTCAGACCAAAACCAAAATCACATTTTTAACACAGAAGAGACTGTACTACTTACACTAAACTTGGAAACCTGGCCCAAAAGTAGAACAATTCCACCCAAAACACAGCAGACACGAAAAGGTAGTTGCAACAAACAAAAATCAAGCCACGGCCACATAGTGACTACAAGAAAATGGCAGACGAAAGCTGGGCCACATGGTGACTACAAGAAAATTACCAACAACAATCAAACCACATGGTAGATATCAACACATGAAATGCAGTTGCTGATCCAGCCAAACCCAGCACAAACCAAGATTTCTTCACTAGGAAACCAAAACTTTCTCCACAAAAACTGACTACAACAATTGAGAATGAACATTTAGCCATAGACACACACTTTAGGCTACATAAAACACAAAATAACACAGAAACAAACTTACACTCTTGTTCCCAAAGAAAGGTCATATACTTAACTCTGGCATCAGCTTCCACAGGAACAAGGCAACAAGAGAAATACAAACAGCGATGGCTGCATGCTTAATCTTTTCATCTCAAAACAATAGAGCTCCTCCATGCTATTGCCTAACTTCCAGCAATAAATGGCTGCCTTTCCCCCTCTCAGCCACATGGCCACTTGAATATGTGGTAGCCATTTTCAGAGGCAACTTCAAAACAAATCCTTTACTAAAAAATATTATTACACTTATGGGGACATGTGTCTTGAAACAATATACACTACTGGCTCGTCCCATACAAAAGCAGCAATCACAATTCATACATTTCTATTTCTCATATACTTATTACACAACATACAGTTACTTATACAAACATTTTAGGTTGCATTAAATGGGTCCTATAGAGTGGATAAGTATCCCAGACAATAGACCTATCATTACTGACAATTAAAATCCCGCCACTATAACAAAAGATGAAAAATGTGTTCTTTTGCAAAGCAGAACACATTGGAGAGAGATTGAACAGATGTGAAGGAGGTTCTGTTCACTCCTAAACCGGCCCGCCATCTAACTGTCCTGGAAATTCCACTCTTTTGCTATTAACCTCCCTGGCGGTATGATTCTGTCTGGAATTTTGTGCTGAAAGCGGTACAATTATTTTGCATGGAAATTTGATGCTATGTATTAAAAGGCCTGCAATTCTTAGTAATTACTTACTTAAACCTGACCAAACAAGTAGACCTCACAGATGTGATAAAGTTTGAAACACAAAATCATGATTTTAAATTTTTAAATAATATAATTTTATTCAATAATGTAATACAAACTAAAGAAATTTGTCAGACAAAGAAAATTCAATAAACATCCTGAGTGTGATAAATTTTGAAGCAAGGTACAGCACACAGTCCGACTTCACAATCCGGACAATAGAACCTGCTTTCTTTTCGGATTTTTTTTCCCTTGTCATCTCTGTTTGAACAGCAAACCACGCACATCCTGGTAGGTGCTGCCTTTTTTGCGGTTGGCGGTATATAGTCCATAAAGTGATGACCTGTTAGGCATTCTGGGTTGGCAACACCAACAGCACGTCGTCCAGGTCTGTTCACATCAACTGATGGCATCTGGTGTTTGACAAAATCTGCTCAGCCACCTTCCAGATAAAATCTGAATGATCAAGAGGCCTGTCACTCCCTGCTCCGTACAAGATGTACGCATTCCAAAGGCATTGTTCCAGAAGATGCCTGAAAATCTTTTTGTAATATTTTTTCTGCTGTTTCCGCATAGTCGGAGAAAAGGTCATTGCCTGATCGGCTCGGTCGACACATCCCATAGTGCAATTATAGTCTATCACGACTTGCAGCTTCAGCACATCTTTCCCTCCTTTTGTGTGGACCGTGGCAGTGGAGGTATTGTGCACAGTGCTCATGAGACACACGTCCTTCTTGTCTGGCCAACGTATTGCCATCATCTTACCCTTCTGCCAGGCAACCATTTCTCCGGTTTTTAGTTTTTTCTTGCCAAACATAGATGGCATGTCACGTCTGTTAAGCCTAACTGTACCGTAGGCATCAGTCTTGTTTTGGATCAAAACCTCAAACAGTTCCGGTGACGTATAGAAATTGTCCATGGTCACACAATATCCCTGGTTCAGTAATGGCTCCAGCAGTGTAAGGACAGATGATGTGGCCATCCCATAGTTGCTTTACCTGGGGTTGAACTTCGTGCCTTTACCGGTGTAAATGACCGAGTTCCATATGTACCCAGTGGATGACTCGCAGAGCATGTATGATTTGATGCCAAACCGCACTCTTTTGGATGCAATATACTGGATCCAGCTTAGGCGTCCCTTGTAGGCCATCAAACTCTCATCCACGCATACGTCCCTTTCTGGCACGTAGGCCCACTGGAAATTGTTCCCAATAATTTGGCATATCTCCCAGATTTTTTTTAGCTTGGGCGCAGGATGCGTGGCCTCATCAAACTCTTCATTGTTAGTGAAGTGGAAATATTTCATGATGAGGGAAAAACAGTATTCGGACATCACAGTACCAAAAAACAGAGTGGCCAGTAACTTGTTGGTGGTCCAGTACCATTTCTGGCATGGTTTCCCGACCACCCCCTGAAGAATAATGAGTCAGAGAAACAGCCAGATGTCCTCTTTAGTCACCAGTTCCCACCTTCTGCTTCAGGAAAACCTGGCATGCAGCGTAGCAGATTGTTGCTCTTGGTAGCGATTTGTCTCTGTGACAATTTTTTCAATTACCTCCTCTTTGAGAAATAATTGCAGGTATGCCAGAGGGTTGTCACGCTCAACTTCGACCTTCATCCCCGGTGATCCAGTGAAGGGAAATCTTGGGGGCGCTACCTGGTCCGTATTGCACTCAATAGGGCACCAAGTGCGCACATCGCTGATGTCAGGTGCAGGATCATCACCGTTGTCACTTGTCAGATCAGTGTCAGACGACAAATCTCCCCACGACTCACTATCGCTCAGTTCTGGGAGCAACTCCGTGTCGCTGTCGCTGTCATTCAACTGCTCCAAAGGTGATTTTGTAGCGAAATGGCGCTTTTTGGATTCCATCTTCTCAATATTTTAATGGAGGCAAGGGGCACTGGGGCAAGGGGCACTGTATCAGTGAGATCTGCAGATGATACAATGTAATCCTCTCAGATTACACTGTATCACCTCTTTTTATATGTGTGTTTTGTGTTTGAACTTTTGAACTTTTTGAATTTCCCACTCAGTTCCGCTCCCGTGCGCAGCTGCTGCTCGCAGGGAACAGAACCAGGAAGTGAGATGCGGTGATTGCGCTGGCGATCACAGCGGAGCACAGCCGAGGACAGTGGAGGGCATCGCTGGAACCCAGGAGAAGGTAAGGGCTCTGCTGGATGCTCTGCAATGTTACCCCGAGCGTGACTCGGGGTTACTGCTCCTGACAGAAAAAGTCAGACCCGAGTCACGCTCGGGATTACCGCCAGGGAGGTTAAGTGCCCTTTCAGCTTTTTGGTATAATGCATCTTTAAACAACTCGTGTCTCCCGCGTTTCCCCATTCAAACCGTCACCATCTTAGCTCCATTGCTCTTCTGCCTCTCCTGAGCTCAGGCTCTTGGCTTTTATTCATGGACAACAAAAGGAAGTGACAAACAGGAAGTTATGGCCCCAACAGCCAATCGCTTCCTCCATACAAAATGACCACACAGCAAATGACCCTAAAGGGGAGGGCATCCACAATAGGGATGGGCTGTCTGTTCGGGTCGAACATGAGTTCGACTCAAACATTGGCTGTTCACCCGTTCGCCGAATAGCGAACAATTTGGGGTGTTTGCGGCAAATTTGAAAGCCGCGGAACACCCTTTAAAAGTCTATGGGAGAAATCAAAAGTGCTAATTTTAAAGGTTAATATGCAAGCTATTGTCATAAAAAGTGTTTGGGGATCTGGGTCCTGCCCCAGGGGACATGGATCAATGCAAAAAAAAGTTTTAAAAACAGCCATTTTTTCAGGAGCAGTGATTTTAATAATGTTTAAAGCGAAACAATAAAAGTGAAATATTCCTTTAAATTTCGTACCTGGGGGGTGTCTATAGTATGCCTGTAAAATGGCGCATGTTTCCTGTATTTACAACAGTCCGAGAGCAAAATGACATTTCTAAAGGAAAAAAAGGAATATAAAATGAATTGTCGGTCCCGGCAATACACATAAAAGTCATTAAAAAAAAACGGCCTGTGATTCCCCCACAGTGCATTACCAGTCCCTTTGGGTCTGGTATGGATATTAAAGGGAACCCCGTGCCAAAATTGAAAAAAAAAAATGGCGTGGGGGTACCCCTAAAAATACATACCAGACCCTTATCCGAGCATGCAACCTAGCAGGCCGCAGCAAAAGAGGCGGGACAAGAGAGCGCCCCCCTGAACCGTACCAGGCCACATGCCCTCAACATGGGGAGGATGTCCCCATGTTGATGGGGACAGGGCCTCATCCCCACAACCCTTGCCCGGTGGTTGTGGGGGTCTGCGGGTGGGGGGCTTATCGGAATCTGGAAACCCCCTATAACAAGGGGACCCTCAGATCCAGGCCCCCCCTGTGTGAATTGGTAATGGGGTGCAAATGTACCCCTACCATTTCACAAAACAGTGTCAAAAATGTTAAAAAAGACAATAGCCGGTTTTTGACAATTCCTTTATTGTCTTCTTCTTTCCCCGCTTCTTCTTCCATCTTCTTCTAGTCTTCCTTCAGTTTTCTTCCTTCCCTTCCTTGATCCATGTCCCCTGAGGCAGGACCCAGGTCCCCAAACACTTTTTATGACAATGCCATGAATATAAGCCTTTAAAATTAGCACTTTTGATTATTCATGTTCGTGTCCGATAGACTTTAATGGTGTTCGAACAAATTTTTTGCCTCTCTGATGTTCTGCTGCGAACCGAACCAGGGGGTGTTCGGCCCATCCCTATTCCGCAGGAGTGGGAGGGAGAAGTGCACATGTCTCATCCACTTGAGGCATGTACACTGCTCTCGGCCCAGCCACATCCACCATCTTGGTCAGCATGGAGCCCAATCAATACTGCTCAGGGTAACCAGTATCTAGTAAGATCCTTCTACTTGTTCTTACAGGCTTGAGATCTGCGGGGACATTGCTACTGGTGTTGTCAATATACGATACAAGTATACCAACAAGGGGCAGATATCAATGTCCTCTTATGAAAGCAGATATGTATCCAAAAGGGATAGCGTAGCCACAACGGAAATATAATATGTTTCTCTCATTATGCGGACTTCGCTTCTCTAATGTGCATAGACATTTAAAGGCAAAAGGCCCAGCGCATTGCGCTTGATACTTACAAACCGACAAACACCCACACACACAGAGAACAAGCCCATGAGAAGATTTTCATACTGACGGTTTTACCGCTGGTCCCGATTCAACCCAAGTGCACTCTGCTAGAGCACTCCTCGATTAAATCAGACCCAGGGAGTCAGATAACAATTTATAAAACACACATAATAACATTTCTACAGCAATATATATATACATATATGTGCACCTCCATCCCTGTTCATTGAGATGTTGGGACTTTAAATGATGCAAGTAATAACCAACTAGGTGAAAAAGTAATAATGTATTTATTATCATAAATAAAAATGTAAAGACATTGCATTGGGTACATAAATAACAGTCATTACTTGTATACAAGACACATCATAAAAGGTTGTTACCTGAATATAGAAAATACACATTGCAATTGACCGTATGGTAAGACATAATATAAAGTGAAAGATAGGGGGGAATTTGGGACTCTAAATGAGGCACATATGTAGTGTGCCTTCATCCCGGGTTCAGGTAAATGAAAAAGGAAATTGGAACTTTAAAATGACCAACCGTACGCAGATGTGCAGCCTCGGCTTTCGGGGGTTATACCGGGATGATGCCCGCAACTGAAGGCATCATCCCAGTACTGTTTTTTAGAGCCCGCGATCGGCTTTCCAGGGATTACAACCGATGCGTCTAAAAGCCGCTTGGCTGTTATACCGGAGGAGCGGGAGGGGGGACGTCCCCCCTCCCGCCGCCTCCCGCCGCTCTCAACGGGCCTCCCGATCCTCCGGGAGACCGATCAACAATCCGCCGCCTCCGGCGGCTAGCCACAGACTGGAACAAAGCCGGAAACGGCTTTGTTCCAGTCTCCTGAATGTAAACACGGACGCGACTCATGATGTCACTTCCCGTTTACTCGGCTGCCAATAGCGCCAGTTTAAAAAAACATTTACAGTATTCAGAATCGCCTAAAATGGCGATCTGAATACTTTGAAGTACAAAGGAGGTATTGGGGGTCTTTTAGACCTGCCGATCCCTCCATAAAGAGGACCTGTCACCACCTATTACTGTCACAAGGGATGTTTACATTCCTTGTGACAGCAATAAAAGTGATCAATTTTTTTTTTAAAAAACAATTTATTAATATAAAAATAAATAAAATAAATAAGAAAATTTTTTTTTTTAAAGGGCCCCCGTCCCCGCGAGCTCGCACAGCAAAGAAAACGCATACGGAAGTCGAGCCCACATATGTAAATGGTGTTCAAATCGCACATGTGAGCTATCGCCATGATCGTCAGAGCGAGAGCAATAATTCTAGCACTAGACCTCCTCTGTAACTCAAACCTGGTAAGCATAAAAAAATGTAAAGCGTTGCCTATGGAGATTTTTAGGTACCGTAGTTTGTCGCCATTCAATGAGTGCGTGCAATTATAATGCATGACATGTTTGGTATCTAATTACTCAGCGTAACATCATCTTTCACATTATACAAAAAAATTTGGGCTAACTTTACTGTTTTGTTTTTTTAAAATTCATGAAAGTGTCTCTTTTCACAAAAAGTTGTGTTAAAAACACAGCTGCATAAATACCGTGTGACATAAAATATTGCAACAATCACCATTTTATTCTCTAGATTCTCTGCTAAATATATATATATATATAATGTTTGGGGGTTCTAAGTAATTTTCTAGCAAAAAATACGGATTTTAACTTGTAAACACCAAATGTCAAAAATAGGCTTAGTCATGAAAGTAACATGAAATGAAGTACTATGAACATGATTGCTTAGTAGACAATAGACTGGATTGATTGCTGATAGAGGCATGTGTCTGCATCCAATATGACTGATGCGTTTTGTGTGTGAACACTCATCAGGGGCGGATGTTCGAAGATATCTATAAAGAATGATATAAAATGAATCTAGTGTGGCACTAAACATAACAGGAGAAGGCAAATTTGCCAGTCCTGAATACTTACATGCAATGAGTTAGCGATGGAATATAGTGAATGTGGGGCCAGGAGGGTTGTCTGCCCGAGAGCTGAGGTATTATGGAGCCACGTGCCAATGGGGTGCACACACAGAGCAACTCCTGGCCCCACATTCACTATTCTCCATCTCTAACTCATTGCATGTAAGTATCCAGGACTGGCAAATTTGCCTTCTCCTGTTATGTTTAGTGCCACACTAGATTCATTTTATTTCATTCTTTACAGATATCCTCCAGCATCCGCCCCTGATGAGTGTTCACACATGAAACGCGTCAGGCGTGTCATTGGATGCAGACACATGTATCAGCAATCAATCCAGTCTATTGTCTACTAAGCAATTGTGTTCATAGTACTTCACTTCATGTTACTTATACTGCAATGTGCCGCCCCAATGACATGTATATATATGAATTCATGGGAATCACTCATCAATCCTTTCCACATTATCATGTTTATTTATATATCATGTATCCTCAATGTCCGTGTTATATGTGTATTTTTGTGTGTATTTTTATGTGTATTTTTATGATCCAACATATTTTTTACTTGTTCTGTACCATTGATATGTATTTTTTTATCTTCCATGTTATTAAACATGTTTTTCTACTAATGTACCCCCACAATGTCCAGAGCCTCATTTGAAGTCCCAATTTCCTTTTTCATTGACATAATATAAAGTGTCACGGGGTCTATAGTGTAATTAAATGATAAACCTTTGGCATTGTATGATTAGATCGTATATTAGAGTCAAGGTTTGTACATAAGGTGGTTAAAATCCTACATAGAAATGGAGACTGCATCCTATAAAGCTTGACGCGTTTCGTGGATTCATTCCACTCATCAGGAGCAGATGCTGGACATTTCTGCAAAAAATCTATATGGACACCTTTGTAGTTTAGGTTAAAACCCAAGTTTTGAAAAAGAAGTAAAAATCGGGAGAAGAAATGTTATCCAACCCGAAGTGACTTACATAGAGTGTTGTATGCAGCCTATGTGATACTGTAAATAAGGGAGCGCTAGAGATGTCTATCCCGGGAGCTGAGGTCATAGAGGTCCATAGGAGCATCGGGCACATACACATCTCTTCCCAGAAGGATGAAGGTCTCCTGACTGTTGGATACCAGATGTTACTCTTGACCATATCTATACCCCCCTTATTCTTAATCCCCTACAAATTAAGACCACACCATTCTTGGGGTATAAAAGGCCGTAGCAGCCTACTTTATTTATATATAAAATACTTTATTCAGAAATAACTATGGAAAAATATCCATCAATAAACAAAAACAATAACGTACGGAAAAAAGAGAGCGTTGGTCTGGGCAATAACATCTTGACAATCAATCCGATGGCCATCACCAACATTATGGCACTGCAGTCCTTATCAAATATATCAAAAAATAGGCCTCAAGCCGACAAGCTGGCTCAGAGACTGCCAGTGACCGCAGTGCCCCCATATCACTTCCCGGCTAACCTCCGTTAGCTGGGAACCAGCATCTGGACGCATACAACGTCAGATCCCACTCTTACTTGCCATCTTTCTTCCCTTGCACAGACCAACGCCCGTCTCTGCCACGACTTCTCTTCATCTCTCACCTGTAAAAACAGTTAAACAACCACAACGCACAACCGTAAAAGAAAAACAACCTTAGGGAGGGTGGGCGGTAACTTTCCACAACTTTCTGCTTGTACCTCCCAGGGCGGGCCTTCTATTTATCAGTCCCCTCCCTGTGTTATCCTCCCCCTCGGCACCTTGTCTCCACCCCCTCATTCATTAACCCTGTTACCTCCGTCATGTGCGCCCTGCACATACCTCATTTTACTCGGCTGCTCCAGGCTTCGCTTGACTGTTGGATACCAGATGTTACTCTTGACCATATCTATACCCCCCTTATTCTTAATCCCCTACAAATTAAGACCACACCATTCTTGGGGTATAAAAGGCCGTAGCAGCCTACTTTATTTATATATAAAATACTTTATTCAAAAATAACTATAGAAAAATATCCATCAATAAACAAAAACAATAACGTACGGAAAAAAGAGAGCATTGGTCTGGGCAATAACATCTTGACAAACAATCCGATGGCCATCACCAAAATTATGGCACTGCAGTCCTTATCAAATATATCAAAAAATAGGCCTCAAGCCGACAAGCTGGCTCAGAGACTGCCAGTGACCGCAGTGCCCCCATATCACTTCCCGGCTAACCTCCGTTAGCCAGGAACCAGCATCTGGACCCATACAACGTCAGATCCCACTCTTACTTGCCATCTTCCTTCCCTTGCACAGACCAACGCCCGCCACAGCACCCCAAGAGTAAAACCTTACTCGCGGGTGCCCTCCCAAACCCGAAGAGCTCGCTGAATCCTGTCCTGCAATCCCAAGTTCTATAAATCAATTCCCACCTCATTGAGATGGATGCCGTCAGTCCTCAAGTACCTCCAGGTCTCAAATTCCAACTCCATATTCCTTAAAGCCAAACCCCCATTATTAACTACAAATTTACTCACTTCCCGATTAATCTTCCTCCTGGCCCTGTTAACGCCTGCCACCGACCTAGCCATCCTTCAAGATCTACGAGCCACCATGTCTGACCACACTATAATAGTGTGGGGAAATTCCGCCATCAATCACCACACATCACATTTGATGTCCCGCGTGATGTCCACCATGGTACGCAATCCTAGGTCATTACCCCCAGCATGAACCACCAAGATGTCCGGTGGTCTGTCTCGCTGAGAGTGACGCTGCACTTCTGGCACTAATCTGCCCCATAACATGCCCGGTATGCCCAACCATTTTATGCAGACATCTCACCTGTTAAATCCCAACTGCCTGCCCTCATGGCGAGCATCCCCCCTTCTTGCCCCCCAACACACATAAGAATGGCCCATAATCCAGACCAATCTTGTCACCGGACCTGAAATTAGAAGAAGACAAGAAAAACTAACCACTAACAATTCAGTGCTGAAAAAAACACTAAAGTCTATAACTGAAAAACATTAACAAAATCAAACTTGCTTACAATATTTCTCTTCCTTTTTTTTTTTTTTTATATTCCTACCACCAAATGAGGACGTACATAAGATTGGAACCTGTTAGATTCCCACCTCCCAATACGTTTCACTGACTCCACGTCGAGACCATGCTTGGATGCCTCCGTAGCAGCCCCAATCCTAAATGAATGGGAAGAAAATTCCTTTTCTTCCAAGCCTACCCCCTTCAAACATCTTCGAAAAACTGCCCCGAACTGAAACCTGGATAACCAACTACCATCCCGATGCACTAACAATGAGCCCTTGAAATCTGGACGCACCGCTAAAAATTCCCTGACCGTGGCCACCGGACACAACTGGAAACCATGAACTGGAAAAACTTGTACCATCTTACCTTTCCCTACCTGATCCGTTTTTGACCTCTTGAAAAACAACTGCAACACCTCCTTATCCAACTTCACATCCTGGCACCCCAAACCCCCTTCTACCTTCTTAGAAGGACTAACCAGCTCCCCTATCCTGAATGCCCCAAAGAACGCTAACACGAAAGCCACCTTAAACAACAAACCTTCGTATTCAGATGAACACACCCCTTTCAAATGATCAACAACACCCCCCAAAATTTCGAAAGTAACCGGTCTCCTGGAGTCCCGCTTCACCACCGACCTCCTGTAGCCCTTTAACGCTTGTCTCACTCGAAAATCTTTTGTTACGTCCGGCTGCCCCTGTAACTTGAACAGGAAAGCCAACCCTGTTAATTTCGCATTAATCATAGATGCCGACATACCTTCCTCCATTTACCTAATAATGAAATATAACAGTAGCAAATTCACTGCCTGCCCGATCGGTTCCTCCCCAATCTCTTCCACGAAAGCCATCCACTCCTTCCATACCTTTTGGTATGCTGACCAGGTGCCCCCACTTACCGACCGCTCGATCCATCCTGCGGCGACTCTAATGCTATGTCCCACATCCACTCGGGACAAGGCACCCCGCGTTGCTCCGCCTCCGGCGCCAACTCTGGGAACCTATCCCACTGGGATCGAGACAACGCATCAGCTATCACATTTTCCACCCCAGGTAAGTGAACAGCATGAATGAAAACATTCAATTGTAAACATCTTAACACTAAATGCTGTAGTAACCTGATCACTGGCGGAGAGGACTCCGTAATCCTATTTATCACTTGCACCACCCCTAAGTTATCGCCATGGAAACGCACCTTCCGATCCCTGAAAGATGCTCACCATAATTCCACCGCCAGAACCACTGGAAACAGTTCCAGCAGCACTAAGTTCTTCGTGAACCCTCCTTCTACCCAAGATTGTGGCCAAGAACCAGCACTCCATTGCCCTTGGAAAAACGCACCAAAACCTGTGGCACCCGCCGCATCAGTAAAGAGCTCCAAGTCAAAATTGCTGACTGGGCCCAACATCCACATTGCCCTGCCATTAAATGACTCCAAAAAGGTATGCCATACCCTTAAATCTTCCCTGTGCGTTTTTTTGATCCTAACGAAATGCCTTGGTGATTGTATGCCACTTGTGCTAGCCGCAAGCCTGTGGCTAAACACTCTCCCCATCGGTAGTATCCGGCACGCCAAATTAAGTTTTCCCAGCACAGACTGCAACACTCGCAACTGAACTTTTTGCAATCCTATTAAACCTGCAACCTCTTTTTTTAAATCCTCCAACTTGTTGTCCGGCAGCCTGCATTCCATTGCCTCTGAATCCAAGATTATGCCCAGAAATTTGATGACCGTGCATGGTCCCTCCGTCTTGTCCGCCGCCAATGGAATGCCGAATCTGTCCGTGATATGTGCCAGCGTCGCCATGAGCACCGCGCAGATTCTGGACGAAGCCGGGCCGATACACAGGAAATCGTCCAAGTAGTGAATGACTGAATTCACCCCTGATACGTCCCTCACCACTCATTCCACAAACGAGCTAAATTGCTCGAATAACGTGCATGACACTGAGCAGCCCATTGGCAAGCACTTGTCTACATAGAATTCTCCATTCCAATGGCAGCCCAGCAGCCAAAAACTTTCAGGGTGAACCGGCAGAAGGCGAAACGCCTATTCCACATCGGCCTTTGCCATCAAGGCTCCCTTACCGTAATGCCGTACCCATCCCACTGCTGCATCAAATGACGTATAAGTCACCGAGCACTCCTCCTGCCCAATAGCATCATTCACCGACCCACCTTTAGGGAACGATAAGTGGTGAATGAGCCTAAATTTGTTGGGTTCTTTCTTGGGCACTACCCCCAATGGAGATACAACCAGATCTGCCAGAGGTGCCTCGGCGAAAGGGCCACCCATTCTACCCATTGCAACCTCCTTCTTTAGTTTCTCTGAAACCACCTCCAGATGTTGCAATGCAGAACGTAAGTTGTTTGGCACAGGAGGAATAACCGTTAACGTGCATGGGATCCTAAAGCCTACCCAAAAACCTTCCTCCAACAGGACTGCCGCTCTCCTATCCGGATACCTACCTAGAAACGGCTGCATCCTTTCCACTTTCACCGGAGTCCTCCCTTTGTTTCCAGCTTCACCTGCTCACCCCTTACTTTGCTTAAAGCATCTTGACGCTGGATGCGTTCCCCCGCAGCCTGTACACTCGTGTTTATACTTACACGTGGCCCCAAACTTACAGGCCCCTGTGTTGTACTGCCAGCAGATCCCTTTTTTGTTTCCTGCCGAGTGTCCCTGGGCTGAAGGTCCACCGGCTCCCCCCTGAAAAAGCTGGTTAGGAGCCCTCGCCGTTGTCATCAGGCGCATCCACAGGCTGATGTCCTTGTGGTCCCAATGAAGCTCCAGACGCACCGCTCGCCTCTGCCTGAACTGTTCGTCGTACCTAAGCCACGCTGTGCCACCGTAGACTCTGTACGCTTCCCCTATCGCATCTTGATAGCAAAATAACGCCGAGCAGTGTTCAGGCTGTTTTTCCCCGATCACGCTTGCCATGATTGCAAAGGCCTGCAACCAATTTGTAAATGTCCTAGGTATTAAACGATTCCTCTTCTCCTCGTTGTCTTTCTTGGAACTATCGGGTTTAACCCTATCCAAGTTAAACTTCTCTAGGGGCAACAATGAAAACATTTCTACGTACTCACCCTTCCACAGCTTTTCTCAAACCTCCTGCTTCAGGTGAGCTCCTAATGGCCCCTCAAAACACACATATACCTCACAAGGTGCTGCGTCCCCCAACCTAGTTATATCCTGCCTACCCGCGACTTCCTTAGCCGCCACAGCATTGTCCGTCCCCTGCTTATCTCCGCTCACCACTGCCTCCTGCACCGCAGGTGGTGCCGCAGCCGCCACCGCTGGCAAAGCTACTGGTACATCCGCACTCCCAGCTGTCGGGACCCACGCCGTCGCCGGTACTGGAGCCGGCTGTTCTGCCGCCTCAAACTTCTGTACCAACTCCTTGATGCCCGCCAAAAACCGCAATAAACCAGAAACCCCCTCAGCAGGCCCAACGCTTACCCCACTAGCACTTGACCCCCCGACAGTAACCCCTGTCCCCACCATATCATCACTACCCATAATATGCCCTGATGTAAGAGACTTACCGGGCTGCATAGGTAACGCCCCATCAGCCGACCTTCCGCCCGCTGCTGCTGCTGCTGCTCTCCTGGAAGGGGGGTGCGCCTCCTCTTCCGATCCGGATCCTTCCTCCAGCACACCAGGGATCTCCTCTTCCTCCTCTGATGAGGGCCCGCTAGGCCTGCCGACCATAGCTGCCGCAGCCACCTCCATGTTTTCCCTCCTCTGCGCATGCACCACTCCACCTGACTTCCGGACAGCCTTCCCAGGACCGGTGTGGGAAACCGCAGTCCTGCCGGCCTCCGCTCTCCTGCTCACCATGCCCAATCGGTCGCTGCCTGGAGCCAAGCCGTGCCCCGCACCGCCGCTTCTTCCCTCAGCTGGTCCATGATCCGCTCGATCTCTGCCATGCTGCCTCTGAACTTTCCACAACTTTCTGCTTGTACCTCCCAGGGCGGGCCTTCTATTTATCAGTCCCCTCCCTGTGTTATCCTCCCCCTCAGCACCTTGTCTCCACCCCCTCATTCATTAACCCTGTTACCTCCGTCATGTGCGCCTAGGGATGAGCCGAACACCCCCCGGTTCGGTTCGCACCAGAACCCGCGAACGGACCGCAAGTTCGCACGAACGTTAGAACCCCATTGACGTCTATGGGACTCGAACGTTCGAAATCAAAAGTGCTCATTTTAAAGGCTAATTTGCATGGTATTGTCCTAAAAAGGGTTTGGGGACCCGGGTCCTACCCCAGGGGACATGTATCAATGCAAAAAAAACTTTTAAAAACGGCCGTTTTTTCGGGAGCAGTGATTTTAATGATGCTTAAAGTAAAAAAAAAAAAGTGAAATATTCCTTTAAATATCGTACCTGGGGGGTGTCTATAGTATGCCTGTAAAGTGACGCGTGTTTCCCATGTTTAGAACAGTCCCTGCACCAAATGTCATTTTTAAAGGAAAAAATCTCATTTAAAACTGCTTGCGGGTTTAATGTCATGTCGGGTCATGGCAATATGGATGAAAATCAGTGAGACAAACGGCATGGGTACCCCCCAGTCCATTACCAGGCCCTTTGGGTCTTGTATGGATATTAAGGGGAACCCCGCACCCAAATTAAAATAAGGAAAGGTCCCTATATACTCTGAACAGCAGTATACAGGCGGTGCAAACAAGACAGGGACTGTAGGTTTGTTGTTAAGTAGAATCTGTTTGTAATTTTGAACATTTTTAATGTGTTTAGCTCCAGCCAAAAAATCTTTTCTAAGCTTTTTGGAAAACATAGGGAAGGGTTATCACCCCTGTGACATTTGTTTTGCGTCTTTCCTCCTCTTCAGAAGATTTCACCTCACTTTTTTGTCCCAATGAAAAATGTTTTTTGAAAATTTGGGTTTTTTTGTGGAACAAGGATTGGAAAGCATCAGTGGAAAGGAAAAATTGTTTTCCCATATTAACTCTTACAGGAGAGAATTTCCCTTCCTTAGGGGTAGATTTCATCTCACTTCCTGTTGTCTCCTTCCGTTTGCAAGTAGGAGTCGTTTGTAAGTTAGATGTTTGAAAGTAGGGTCCTGCCCTATATACTCAGCAGAAATTTGGGCCTTAGGTGTTGCTGTGGCCAAAACACTGTAAGCCCTCACAGGGCCCTGCTGTGAAATATTAGATCAAGAATTGTAATTACATGCCCCTGTTGAACAGGAGCTGAAAAATTAGGCCTTAGGCACTGGTGCTGGTGCCACAACACTGCAACCCCTCACAGACACTCTAGTTGGAACGCAGGAACGAGCCCTGCTGCAAAGTATTGCATCAAAAATTGTAATTACACGCCCCTGTTAGACAGGGGCAGAAAAATTGGGTCTTAGGCACTGGTGCTGGTGCCACAACACTGCAACCCCTCACAGACACTCTAGTTGAAACGCAGGAACAAGCCCTGCTGCAAAGTATTGCATCAAAAATTGTAATTACACGCCCCTGTTAGACAGGGGCTGAAAAATTGGGTCTTAGGCACTGGTGCTGGTGCCACAACACTGCAACCCCTCACAGACACTCTAGTTGGAATGCAGGAACGAGCCCTGCTGCAAAGTATTACATCAAAAATTGTAATTACACGCCCCTGTTAAACAGGGGCTGAAAAATTGTGCCTTAGGCACTGGTGGTGGCGCCCAGAACCAAAAATGTTCTTACAAGCTATCAGCGTGATGATTGAGGAGGAAGAGGATAATTACTCAGGGATAGTCACTCAGCATCAGCATAGGCAGTCTTTGAAGGGATCTGAGATTTCAAAAAAAATTATTCGGTTACATCTGCATCAGGTGCTTGGTAGCTGGTGGTGATCCAAGACTGATTCATTTTTATGAAGGTCAGCCGATCGACCGAGTCGGTGGACAGACGCACCCTGTGATCGGTTACCACGCCTCCAGCAGCACTGAATGTGCGTTCCGAAAGAACGCTGGATGCAGGACAGGCCAGTAGCTCAATTGCATACTGTGCAAGCTCTGGCCAGTGATCCATCCTCAAGACCCAGTAACCCAGAGGATTTTCGGTGGGAAAGGTGTCCAAGTCTGATCTTGCCCCTAGGTATTCCTGCACCATGTAAAACAGACGCTGGCGATGGTTGCTGGAACCGATCATACCTTGGGGCTGCGGACCAAAAAATTGTCTGAACGCATCGGTCAGACGGCCACCTTCTCCACCGCTCCTTCTTTGACTGACCGAAGCCTCAGCAACACGTTGTCCAGAAACAGGAGTTTGTAACCTCCCAGTCTCTGGGAACGCGTTGCACAGACCTTTCTGCAAGGCCTCCCGAAGATGTTTCATCCTCTGCTCCCTCTGCGATGGCAAGATAAGGTCCGCAACCTTACCCTTGTAACGTGGATCAAGGAGGGTTGCCAGCCAGTATTGGTCCTTCTCCTTGATACCACGAATACGAGGATCCTTACGCAGGCTTTGCAGGATCAGGGAGGCCATGCAGCGTAGGTTTGCTGAGGCATTCGGTCCGGAGTCCTCTGGGTCACTAAGGACAACAACGTCCGCAGCCACCTCCTCCCAGCCACGTACAAGTCCATGTGTTCCTTGGGACTGATCCCTTAAAGACTGCTGATGCTGAGTGCCAGGCTCCACCTCCATACTGACACAATCTTCCTCCTCCTCCTCCTCCTCCTCCTCGTCCTCTTCCTGTGTGATCGGCGGGCACGCAGGAACACTGTCTGGATAAAGGGGGCCTTGAGAGCTAAGGAAGTCCTCCTCTTCCTGCCTCTGTTCTGCCTCAAGTGCCCTGTCCATTATTCCACGCAGCGTGTGCTCCAACAGGTGGACAAGGGGGACAGTGTCACTGATGCATGCACTGTCAGTGCTCACCATCCTCGTGGCCTCCTCGAATGGTGACAGGACAGTGCATGCATCCCTGATCATGGCCCACTGGCGTGGGGAAAAAAAACCAAGGTCCCCTGACCCTGTCCTGGTGCCATAGTCGCACAGGTACTCATTGATGGCCCTCTGCTGCGTGTGCAGCCGCTGCAGCATGGCCAACGTCGAGTTCCACCTGGTGGGCATGTCACAGATTAGGCGGTTCTTGGGCAGGTTAAACTCCTTTTGGAGGTCCGTCAGCCGAGCACTGGCATTATATGACCGGCGGAAATGCACAGAGACTTTCCTGGCCTGCCTCAGGACATCCTGTAAGCCCGGGTACCTGCCCAAGAACCGCTGCACCACCAAGTTAAGGACGTGAGCCAAACAGGGCACATGGGTCAGTTGTCCCTGTCGGAGGGCAGAGAGGAGGTTGGTGCCATTGTCGCAAACCACCATTCCTGCCTTAAGTTGGCGTGGCGTCAACCACCTCTGAACCTGCCCCTGCAGAGCTGACAGAACCTCTGCCCCAGTGTGGCTCCTGTCCCCCAAGCACACCAGCTCAAGCACCGCATGGCATCTTTTGGCCTGCGTACTTGCGTAGCCCCTTGAACGCCTACGGAGCACCGCTGGTTCCGAGGAAGAGGCCATGGAGGAAGAAGAAGAGGAGGGGGTGGAGGAGAGAGGTGTGTCACAATCAGCATTTTGGAGGCGTGGTGGCGGAACAACCTCCAACACTACTGCACCTTGTCCTGCATCCTTCCCAGCTGCCAGCAGAGTCACCCAATGCGCCGTGAAACTTAAGTAACGTCCCTGTCCATGCCTGCTGGACCATGAGTCAGCGGTAATATGCACCTTACCGCTGACCGCCCTGTCCAGCGAGGCATGGACATTGCCTTCCACATGCCGGTAGAGAGCCGGAATCGCCTTCCGTGAGAAAAAGTGGCGTTTGGGTACCTGCCACTGAGGAACCGCACATTCCACAAACTCACGGAAGGGGGCAGAGTCTACCAACTGAAAAGGCAGCAGTTGAAGTGCTAGCAATTTTGCCAAGCTAGCATTCAACCGCTGGGCATGTGGATGGCTGGGAGCAAACTTCTTTCGGCGGTGCAGCAGCTGGGGCAGGGAAATTTGCCTGGTACAATCTGACGTCGGTGTACCAAAAGCAGATTGCCCATAAGTACTTGGCTGTGACACACCTAATTCTACACCTTCATTCCTCTCACTGCAGGTCGCAGAGAGGACTGAAGGTCTAGTGGGGTTGGAAATCTCAGCTGATGAGGAGCAAGGAGAGATCGTCTTTGTTCTTTGGTGTGGGTCTTTTAGATACGCTTGCCAACGAACTGCATGGCAGGTCAACATATGTCTGGTCAAGCATGTGGTACCCAAGCGGGAGATGTTTTGGCCACGCGAGATACGCTTGAGACATATATTGCAAATAGCAGCGGTGCGATCTGATGCACTCGTCTCAAAAAAGGCCCACACCAAAGAACTTTTTGAATAACGCGCAGAGACTGCAGCGCCCTGCACATGTGGAGCTTTGGGGTGTGATGCAGTCAATGTGCTGCCCTTAGGCTGGCCCCTGGAGGGCATCCTGCCTAGTTGGTGATGTGCCACCTCCTCCTCCTCCTCCTCCTCCTCTCTCCTATCAGGCACCCACGTTGAGTCAGTGACCTCATCATCCCCTCCCTCCTCATCACTGGAGCAAACCTGGCAGTATGCTGCAGCAGGGGGAGCATGACTGCCAGATTGCTGTCCTTCTTGGGCACCCCCTCTGTCCGTGCTCATGTTACTGCCTTCATTGAGCTCAGTATCATCATCAGAGCCTTCCAAACGCTGGGCATCCTCCTGGAGCATGTACCCAACACTGTGGTCAAACAGTTCGAGGGAATCCTCATGAGGACATGGTGGAGCTAGGGAAGGAGTCACTGATGACATTGAGCTGAGGGAAGAGGCCGCTGCTTTGCCAGACAAAGCACCCTGGGCATGGGTGAGAGAGGATGAGGAGGATGAGGACGGCTTGGTCATCCACTCGACCAAGTCTTCCGCATGTTGCGGCTCAACACGGCCAGCTGCCGAAAAAAAGGCCAAGCGTGTCCCATGGCCACGTGCTGATGAGGATGCACCGTCTCCACGACCAGCACTAGACACAGAGCCTGCTTGCCCTCTCTTATTGGCTTGTGACTGTCTGCCTCTCCTTCTTGGCCTTCCAGACATACTAATGGCCTGTAGCTGCACTAAGCTGGGATAGAACACCTGTAATTTTCTTCAGGTAGCTTTATATACTGTAACCAGACAAGCCTGCCTGTCAGTAGGAAGATAACAGGAACGGATCTAGCTGAACACTGTGAGCAGGACGTACTGCACTAAATGTATATAGCAGGAACGGATCTAGCTGAACACTGTGAGCAGGACGCACTGCACTGAATGTAAATAGCAGGAACGGATCTAGCTGAACACTGTGAGCAGGACGCACTGCACTGAATGTAAACAGCAGGAACGGATGTAGCTAAACACTGTGAGCAGGACGCACTGCACTGAATGTAAATAGCAGGAACGGATCTAGCTGAACACTGTGAGCAGGACGCACTGCACTGAATGTAAATAGCAGGAACGGATCTAGCTGAACACTGTGAGCAGCACGCACTGCACTGAATGTAAATAGCAGGAACGGATCTAGCTGAACACTGTGAGCAGGACGCACTGCACTGAATGTAAATAGCAGGAACGGATCTAGCTGAACACTGTGAGCAGGACGCACTGCACTGAATGTAAATAACAGGAACGGATCTAGCTGAACACTGTGAGCAGGACACACTGTACTAAATGTAAATAGTCTAGCTGCCTGACCGTGGTACTAATAGGATCAAAAAGAACACCTGTAATTTTCTTCAGGTAGCTTTATATACTGTAACCAGACAAGCCTGCCTGTCAGTAGGAAGATAACAGGAACGGATCTAGCTGAACACTGTGAGCAGGACGTACTGCACTAAATGTATATAGCAGGAACGGATCTAGCTGAACACTGTGAGCAGGACGCACTGCACTGAATGTAAATAGCAGCAACGGATCTAGCTGAACACTGTGAGCAGGACGCACTGCACTGAATGTAAATAGCAGGAACGGATCTAGCTGAACACTGTGAGCAGCACGCACTGCACTGAATGTAAATAGCAGGAACGGATCTAGCTGAACACTGTGAGCAGGACGCACTGCACTGAATGTAAATAGCAGGAACGGATCTAGCTGAACACTGTGAGCAGGACGCACTGCACTGAATGTAAATAGCAGGAACGGATCTAGCTGAACACTGTGAGCAGGACGCAGTGCACTGAATGTAAATAACAGGAACGGATCTAGCTGAACACTGTGAGCAGGACACACTGTACTAAATGTAAATAGTCTAGCTGCCTGACCGTGGTACTAATAGGATCAAAAAGAACACCTGTAATTTTCTTCAGGTAGCTTTATATACTGTAACCAGACAAGCCTGCCTGTCAGTAGGAAGATAACAGGAACGGATCTAGCTGAACACTGTGAGCAGGACGTACTGCACTAAATGTATATAGCAGGAACGGATCTAGCTGAACACTGTGAGCAGGACGCACTGCACTGAATGTAAATAGCAGCAACGGATCTAGCTGAACACTGTGAGCAGGACGCACTGCACTGAATGTAAATAGCAGGAACGGATCTAGCTGAACACTGTGAGCAGCACGCACTGCACTGAATGTAAATAGCAGGAACGGATCTAGCTGAACACTGTGAGCAGGACGCACTGCACTGAATGTAAATAGCAGGAACGGATCTAGCTGAACACTGTGAGCAGGACGCACTGCACTAAATGTAAATACCAGGAACGGATCTAGCTGAACACTGTGAGCAGGACGCACTGCACTGAATGTAAATAACAGGAACGGATCTAGCTGAACACTGTGAGCAGGACACACTGTACTAAATGTAAATAGTCTAGCTGCCTGACCGTGGTACTAATAGGATCAAAAAGAACACCTGTAATTTTCTTCAGGTAGCTTTATATACTGTAACCAGACAAGCCTGCCTGTCAGTAGGAAGATAACAGGAACGGATCTAGCTGAACACTGTGAGCAGGACGTACTGCACTAAATGTATATAGCAGGAACGGATCTAGCTGAACACTGTGAGCAGGACGCACTGCACTGAATGTAAATAGCAGCAACGGATCTAGCTGAACACTGTGAGCAGGACGCACTGCACTGAATGTAAATAGCAGGAACGGATCTAGCTGAACACTGTGAGCAGCACGCACTGCACTGAATGTAAATAGCAGGAACGGATCTAGCTGAACACTGTGAGCAGGACGCACTGCACTGAATGTAAATAGCAGGAACGGATCTAGCTGAACACTGTGAGCAGGACGCACTGCACTAAATGTAAATACCAGGAACGGATCTAGCTGAACACTGTGAGCAGGACGCACTGCACTGAATGTAAATAACAGGAACGGATCTAGCTGAACACTGTGAGCAGGACACACTGTACTAAATGTAAATAGTCTAGCTGCCTGACCGTGGTACTAATAGGATCAAAAAGAACACCTGTAATTTTCTTCAGGTAGCTTTATATACTGTAACCAGACAAGCCTGCCTGTCAGTAGGAAGATAACAGGAACGGATCTAGCTGAACACTGTGAGCAGGACGTACTGCACTAAATGTATATAGCAGGAACGGATCTAGCTGAACACTGTGAGCAGGACGCACTGCACTGAATGTAAATAGCAGCAACGGATCTAGCTGAACACTGTGAGCAGGACGCACTGCACTGAATGTAAATAGCAGGAACGGATCTAGCTGAACACTGTGAGCAGCACGCACTGCACTGAATGTAAATAGCAGGAACGGATCTAGCTGAACACTGTGAGCAGGACGCACTGCACTAAATGTAAATACCAGGAACGGATCTAGCTGAACACTGTGAGCAGGACGCACTGCACTGAATGTAAATAGCAGGAACGGATCTAGCTGAACACTGTGAGCAGGACGCACTGCACTAAATGTAAATAGCAGGAACGGATCTAGCTGAACACTGTGAGCAGGACGCACTGCACTGAATGTAAATAGCAGGAACGGATCTAGCTGAACACTGTGAGCAGGACGCACTGCACTGAATGTAAATAGCAGGAACGGATCTAGCTGAACACTGTGAGCAGGACGCACTGCACTGAATGTAAATAGCAGGAACGGATCTAGCTGAACACTGTGAGCAGGAAGCACTGTACTGAATGTAAATAGCAGGAACGGATCTAGCTGAACACTGTGAGCAGGACACACTGCACTGAATGTAAATAGTCTAGATAGAAGATAACAGGAACGGATCTAGCTAAACTGAATACAGTGTATATATATATATGCAACACCTGGGATGCATATATATACACAATACACTGTAAGTGCAGCTAACTGACTGACTGTTCTGCCTAATCTATCTAACTCAAATCAAATGACACTGTCTCTCTCTCTCTCTATCGCTCAGCACACCGGAACACACACTACACAGGGCCGCCGTGCAGGCGGCCTTATATAGTGTGGGGCGTGTACTAAATCCCCCCCCCCCCCCCCAAAAAAAAAATTTGAAAAAAATAATTTCTTCCTCAGTTTAGGCCGATATGTATTCTTCTACATATTTTTGGTAAAAAAAAAAAAAAAAATCGCAATAAGCGTATATTGATTGGTTTGCACAAAAATTATAGCGTCTACAAAATAGGGGATAGATTTATGGCATGTTTATTATAATTTTTTCTTTACTAGTAATGGCGGCAATCTGTGATTTTTATTGGGACTGCGACATTGTGGTGGACAGATCGGACACTTTTGACACTTTTTTTGGGACCATTGACATTTATACAGTGATCAGAGCTAAAAATAGCCACTGATTACTATATAAATATCACTGGCAGGGAAGGGGTTAATACCAGGGGGTGATCAAGGGGTGAAGTATGTCCTAGGGAGTGATTCTAACTGTGGGGGGAGGGGACTGACTGGGGGAGGAGACCGGTCGCTGTTCATACTTAGTATGAACAACAGATCTGTCTCCTCTCTCCTGACAGAATGGAGATTTGTCTGTTTACATTGACAGATTTCCGTTCTGTCTCTCTCTCAGGAGCGATCGCGGGTGCCCAGCGGACATCGCAGCCAGCGGGCACCATTGTTGTGCCGTGGGCATGCATGCGTCCCCTAGTGGTCTTAAAGCGGCCAACATACAGCTACACTGATTTGCCCAGGAGAGTCAACCTGCCACAGTATAACTGCGGTGGCTGGTCCTCTAGTGTTTAAATGAATCCGTAATAACAAAAAATAAAAATTTGGATGAAATTCGAATTCAAATCGTTTTCAAATTTAAATAGTTTTCACATTTCCAAAGAGAATAACATAGAATAGAAAATAAAGGCATAGAATAGAAAAAAATATAATAGAAAAGAATATAACAGAAAATAAAAGAATAGAATATAATAGCGTAAAACACAACAAAATAGAATAGAAAATAAAAGAACAGAATAAACTAGAATATAATATAAACAAATAGAAAAGAATAACACAGAATATAACCATCTTCTGAAATTTGAATTTCAAATAGAATAAATGTAAATTTGAATACATAAGAGAAGAATAGAATAGAAAAAAAAGAATAGAATTAAAAAAAAAGAATAGGATACATTATTATAGAATTATTATAGAATAGAAAAGAAAAGAATAAAAGAGACAATAGAAAAGAATAGAAAGAATATAACAATTTCCCAAAATCCAAATAGAATCAATTTTGAATTTGAATAGAAAAAAATAGATTAGATTAGAATAAGATAGAAAATAACAGAATAGTATAGAAAAAAACAACAGAATAGAATAAAAACAATATAACCATCTTCTAAAATTTGAATATTGAATAGAATTTGAATAGAAAAGAAAAGAATACAATAGAAAATAATAGAATAGAATAAACAAACAGAAAAAGAATATAATTAAAAAAAAAAAGAATTGAAAGAATATAACCATTTCCCGAAATTTAAATAGAATCAATTTGGATTTGAACAGAATAGAAACTAAAAGATTAGAATAGGAAGATGGTTATATTCATTCTATTCTATTCTATTATGTTCTTTTTTCTATACTATTGTGTTATTTTATGTTCTATTCTATTCATTTCTACTCTATTCAAATTCAAATTGATCCTATTTGAATTTTGGAAAATGGTTATATTACTTCTATTCTTTTTTTTTAATTTCCATTCTTTTCTATTCTATTCGAATTTCAAAAGATGGTTATAATCTTTCTATTTAATTCTATTCTTTATTTATTCTATTCCATTCTATTCTATTCCATTCTGTTATTTTATTTCCTATCCTATTTTTTTCTATTTTACTCTAGTATATGCTATTATTTTATTTTCTATTCTATTTTTTTTTTCTTTTGAAATTGTAAAACAATTTGAATTCGAAAATTTGAATCAATTTCAATATGAAGAAAGCGAATTCTGAAAACGAATTAAACAAATATAACTAAACGAATTCATGTAAATAACGAATCGAAACAAAACAAATGTTTTTGTTTTACACGTGTCTCCCCCCCAGGCCTCTCCCAGCATCACGCTGGAATGATAAATAGTGGGAGGAGTCCACCACCAAGAAATTGGAGCCAAGAACCGCTCCCCCACACATGAATCAACCAAGATGGCGGAAATTACACCAGCACAGTGACACAGAAGAATGACATCACAGGTGTGGCCTTCATGTGCGGCGCTGATGTGCATGAGGACGCCAGCCCGCCCCATCCCCCACACCCAGAGGGCGGACAAGAAGGGATAGGGGGCGGGGCCTGGTGCCCATCGCAGCTCCCAGGTACTAGACAACAAGCCCCTCCCACTGATCCAGATGTTGGATTTTTATTCATTAGTCTCATGAGATTCCAGATGGTTCTACATCAATGTGTGTTATATGAGGGGGGAGGGGAGCGTACACTGTGACCTGACTGGGATCTGTATTCTGTCTGTACAGGAAATGTCCCGGAGGAAATATTCACCCGGCTGGGATCTGACCTTCTCATCCCCATCAGACATCATCTCACCCTCAACCATCCAGATAGAGAGAGATGTGACCGGATTGAATGGAAATATAAAGACCCAACCAGAAATGATAGCAGCAGAATACTTATACACAGGGGATGTACACTAATAAAAGATAAGAGCCAATTTTCCAATATAAGGATATCAGAGAATGGAAGTCTGATCATATCCAATGTGACTCCAGAGAATGACAGGAGATACCGTGTGATTATATACAACTCTATAGGAGACCGTATACAGACAGATGATTACATCATTCATGTAGAAGGTAAGTCCATCCAACGCCCACCCCCAGTCCTAGCAGTGTCCTCCCCGCTCCGTGTCTTTATATACACCGTCCATGTAGAAGGAAAGTCCATCCAACCCCCACCCCCAGTCCTAGCAGTGTCCTCCCCGCTCCGTGTCTTTATATACACCGTCCATGTAGAAGGTAAGTCCATCCAACCCCCACCCCCAGTCCTAGCAGTGTCCTCCCCGCTCCGTGTCTTTATATACACCGTCCATGTAGAAGGTAAGTCCATCCAACCCCCACCCCCAGTCCTAGCAGTGTCCTCCCCGCTCCGTGTCTTTATATACACTTTCCATGTAGAAGGTAAGTCCACCAAACCCCCACCCCCAGTCCTAGCAGTGTCCTCCCCGCTCCGTGTCTTTATATACACCGTCCATGTAGAAGGAAAGTCCATCCAACCCCCACCCCCAGTCCTAGCAGTGTCCTCCCCGCTCCGTGTCTTTATATACACCATCCATGTAGAAGGTAAGTCCACCCAACCCCCACCCCCAGTCCTAGCAGTGTCCTCCCCGCTCCGTGTCTTTATATACACCGTCCATGTAGAAGGTAAGTCCACCCAACCCCCACCCCCAGTCCTAGCAGTGTCCTCCCCGCTCCGTGTCTTTATATACACCGTCCATGTAGAAGGTAAGTCCATCCAACCCCCACCCCCAGTCCTAGCAGTGTCCTCCCCATGTCTTTCTATCCATACATTATATAGTAGAAGATCTGGGAGAGACGTATGTACAATGTCCTCTGATTACTGCCCCATCCTCACCATTCCCTGTGGATTCACATCTGCAGTGCTCAGCCCTCCTGAAGTTGCTGTGATCTGAACTGTGCTGTGCCTTCTGCTCGGGGTCCCCATGTGGTAGATGTGACCATTGATGGTGGGGTGACAGATCCCCAATGGAGGGCGGAGCTTCTGCCAACACCAACCAATCAGGTTTCACCTCTTAGGAAAGAGACGTCTCTAATAGGAGTTTCTGTCATATTTCAGGTTGTCAGTAATATAATGAGCTTCTTCTGTAGATTCTAAATGTTTTGTCAGTAAATAAAAGTTGCGTGGGGTGACAACCCTGATGGGGGTCACATGACTGAAGAAAATGGGTGTCATGTTAGTGGGGGGATTTAGTGTTTGGGGGAGGGGTGCACACAGACACAATCTATCTCCTCCAGTCTCCAGGAAGATGTCTGCACACCTGATTATAGGTAAGGATGGGGGAGGGGCATGCTGTGTATATATTGGATCTGATCAATGGAAATGATTGTCTCTCTCAGTTCCAGTATCGGTTCCGCTCCTCCATGTCTCATGTCTCCAGGATGGCAGCGCTGAGATCTCCTGCAGGGTGGAGGAGGGGACTAAGCCGAATATCAGTCTATCTGTGATTGGAGGATCCCAGGAGAGATATTCTGCATCCGCCAATCACATTACAGCCATTGTGGGGTCACCGGGGCCCTGGAACATCACCTGTACTGTGAAGAATGAGGTCAGCCAGTGTGAGATAAGCAGAGCCGGGGTCACCTGTCCAGGTGAGGAGACATCAGAAGTGGATGGAGAAATGTCTGTAGATGACAATATAAAGGGATTTTCTTCCCAGAGAATAGGTGTAGATACCCCCCCTTCCTAATTACCCCTTGTCTCCGCCCCTACCCACCTCCCAGTACTCCCTCTTTTAGGCTCGATTCACACCTATGCATTTTTTGTGCTATTTGCATTTTGCTGATTTGCACTACAGATCTTGTTCCATAGGAAACAATGTTAAATGGACTCTAGTGCAAATCTGCAAAATGCAAAAAGCACTAAAACTGCATAGGTGTGAATACAGCCTTAGAGAATACAGAACCATTCATTTTGGGGTGCTATTTTGTATGAATTATAATTTGTATCTCATTAACAATACCCCCCCAGCAGCAATAGACTCCTCCCAGCAAAAAAAAAAAACACCTCCCAGCAACAATATATCTCCCAGCAACAATAGATCCCCAGTAGCAATGTACCCATCCTAGCAACAGTAGATCCTCCCAGCAATAATAGATTTCTCAGCAACAATAGACCTTCTCCAGCCACAACTGATCTCCCATCAGCCAGCAACAGTAGATTATTTATTTTACTAATCTATTAATCATGTCTCCTCAACAGTAGATCCCTCCCAGCAACAACAAACCCCCCACCTCGCAACAAAATTATAGACTATATTGATTATAGTAACAATAGACCTCCACCAGCAAAAATTGATCTCCCAGCAGCCAGCAACAATACACCTCTCCCTCCCAGCAACATAAGACCCCACAGCAACAACAGATCCCCCATTAGCAACAATAAACCTCCCACCTACAACAGACCGGTCTGAAACAATAGATCCTCCATGACAATAGATCTCAAATGCAGACAGCAACAATAGACCCTCCAGCACCCCCCAGCATCCCTTCCATTACACACATTCAGTGCTGGAGGTGCCGGAACTGCGTTCCCCCTGAATAAAAGTCCTGACAATATATACCGTATTTATCGGCGTATAACACGCACATTAATTTTAAGAGGGAAGTTTCAGGAAAAAAACTTACATTTTAAATAAGGAACTTTAAGCAAAATAAGGGTCAATGCCAATCTGCAGCCTCACAAGTGCCATCAATGCAGCCTCATCAGTCCACATCAATGCAGCCTCACCATTGCCATCAATGCAGCAGCCTCACCTTTCCCATCAATGCAGCAGCCTCACCATTGCCTTCAATGCAGCAGCCTCACCATTGTCATCAATACAGGAGCCTCACCATTGCCATCAATGCAGCAGCCTCACCATTGCCTTCAATGCAGCAGCCTCACCATTGTCTTCAATGCAGCAGCCTCACCATTGCCATCAATGCAGCAGCCTCACCATTGCCTTCAATGCAGCAGCCTCACCATTGCCTTCAATGCAGCAGCCTCACCATTGCCATCAGTGCAGCAGCCTCACCATTGCCATCAGTGCAGCCTGATCGATGCCCATCTGCAGCCTAGAGGGGACAGGGAGGAGGGCGGGACGAGCGCCGGCAGATTACATACAGTGAGAATCTAATATGCCATACAGAACAGTGGTTCAATGGCGGCCCAAGAGACGGGACTTCCTATTACAGAGGCCGCCAAGTAAACAGGAGATTCTCACTGTATGTAATCTGAGGGCGCTCGTCCCGCCCCCCTCCCTGTCCCCTCCAAGGCAGCTAAAATTGAAGTATTGGCGTATAACACGCACACACTATTTATTTGCACCCGAGTTTCATGGTGAAAAGTGAGTGTTATACGCCAATAAATACAGTATTTGTCTGCAATCCAGTAAATGAGATTTATATCAATAAAAAGGTCCTTTGTCTCCAATCTGGGAAATAGAACTACCCCCCTCCCCCGTCTCCACTCTTCATTGAAATTCAAGTTTTTAAGTTTCAGGTCATAAAGGTATCTGTAGAGAAAGTACATTTTTAAAGAATCATCTAATTCTCCATCTCCATCCATAAAGGAAATTGTATTTATTTGTCTGAAATAAAGCAGTAGAGATCTCTATCGATATATCAATCCTTTGGGTTCATCATATTCAATAAAGTGTCTCATTAGGTGGATTTACTAAAGAAGTTGAGCATCTTCACTTTGTACAGTTACTTCCACTTATCTTAGTGAATGGGTGTAAGGAAATATCCTGTCTTTTTTTCTTTTTTACTTGCACATAATTGGATAATCTTTACAAATTAAATTTTAAGTTACGGTAGCTTAGTGAATGAAGTGAAGATAACTTCAAATTTACCTTGTAGATTGATTATGCTCTACTCCCTTAATAAATCAGCTCCGCCACTCCTCCCCCACCATGTCCCTTTTTTCATGTCCCCTTCACCCGTTTCCCTCACCATATCTCCTCCACAATGTCCTCTCCACTGTGTTTCCTCCATCAGGTCTCCTCCACCATGTCCCCTCCATCTTATCACCTCAACCATGTCCCCTCCAACATATCCCCTCTACCACATCTTCTCCACTGTGTCTGCTCCTTCATGTCTCCTTCAGTTTGTCTCTTCAACCATGTTCCTCCACTGTGTCTTCTCCATTATGTCTCCTCTACCAAGTTTACTCTATCATGTCTTCTCTACAATGTTCCTGTAATCATGTCTCCTCTACAGTGTCTCCTCCACCTTCTCTCCTTCACTGTGCCCCCCTACCCTGCTTCTCCTCCACTATGTTCCCCTCCACTATGTCTCCCCCACCATGTCCAATGTGTCTCCTCCATCATGCCTCCTGCATCATGTCCCCTCCACCGCATATCCTTTACCACCATGTCTCATCCACTGTGTCTCCTCCATCAGGTCTCCTTCCACTATGTTCCAGAAATGTATCTCTCTGCCTTTGTCTCCTCCACCGTGTCTCATCCACCATGTTCCTTTATCAGTTCTCCATCACCGTGTCACCTCCACCTTGTTTCCTCTACCGTGTCTCCCCCACAGTGTCCTTTTATATCAGGAACAGCTAAGCCAATCACTATCACTTACCAGACAGGGGTGTCTTAGGTGAGATTTGTTCAGTCTTAAAGGGATAGCCCTGGTACTGACATTACCCCCTTCTTTGAGGGGGAGCTCCTGCAACCCCATACATACTTGGCATTAAAAATGTAACTGCCTTTTTAGTTGATCAGTGTGACAATCCAAATTCAAATTGTACGGAATCAGCAGCAAGGAAGAGCAGGGTCAGAACAAGCCGGGTCATACATAAGTAGATCAGAGAAGATGTCAGCTGGGTCAAGCACAAACACACAAAGGTAGGTATGCTATCACAAGCACTGGTGGTGTTTTGACACAGGTGTTTTAAAGGTGAACAGTGATTAGCTGGCCAATCACCATCGCTTCCCAGGCCAGGGCTGTGTCAGGTGAGATTTGCCTAGTCTTAAACTCAGAGCCCAAATCCCGGTACTGAGACTGACTATGTTTTTGTTCAGTATTGTTACCAACTTCTGCCTCTTCCTGACTCTGATTCTTCTCACATCCTGCTGTCTTTCTACACGGCTATTACCAAACCAGGCTTTTCACCTGGCTCCACCTTCAACTGAACTTGTCATCTCCACAGCGCATTGTCCGCTATACATCCGATTCCTCAGATATCAGCACTCCCAAGTTCCTGCTCAGTGTCTACACCTTGACACTTGTGCCTTTCCTTCACCCCTGTAGACTCTATCTCAACATCCAGGGGTTCTCAGATAGGAACTGTGCAAGAGACCTTCATCATCATCTCAGGGTCTGCATACAGGTAGGTGACAGTACCATTCAGCCAAATGGAGCCTGAAAGGAGGGCCTTGCCTATGGATGTTCTCTGTCAGCAAATAACAGCAGGTCTTAGCCTGATGGCTGGTAACACGTTCCTGACATCTGACATGGAAGGACATAGTGGAGGAGACACAGTTGAGGAGCAATGTTGGAGGAGACATGTGGAGGAGACATAAAGGTGGAGACACATTGCAGGAACATGGTGGAAGAGGCACAGTAAAGGAGACATGATGGAGTCAATTCCATTAACTTGTTTTATCCCCCCAATTTAGCCCTTTTGGATTTGAGTCATAGTTCCTGGCAAAATGGCCCAATACATTGATTGTTATTTATACATATACACAGAACATATATACTCATACCTCCCAACTTTTTGAGATGGGAATGAGGGACGCCTATTAGCAAAAGTATGTGGCCATAGGACACACCCCCTGCCACACCCCCTTAAAGGCGAATTCTACAAAAAAATGATTAGTTAAACCCACAAGTGTTTTTTTTACCACTACTATTCCTTTATATTGGCTTTTGCTATTTACAAATGCAGCCATTTAGAATTTAGATGAAAGGTCTAGCTCTGAGGAAAAACATTAAATAATACATTGTTATATACAATTATATAGATGAGACCAAAATGAGGGACAAATGAGGGGGACAGAGGGACATTGCTCCAAATCAGGGACAGTCCCTCCAATTCAGGGACAGTTGGGAGCTATGTATACTTCATTCATTTCTGCTTTTCTTTTTTTTTTTCTTTTCTAATTTTCCCATAATGTGATTTCTCCTCCTCCAGTCCCCCTCTCTGACATCACTGTGATCTCCTCCTGTCTCCCGGATGGGAGCGCAGTGGCCGAATGTTGGGTGAAAGGATCAGATCCGCGTTATTCCTGGAGTTTGGATGGAAGATCCGTCTCCTCACACAGCCGGGTAACTCTTCCTCCTCCGTTCTCCGGAGCCCTCCGCTGTGATGTCACCAATCAGATCAATAATCTAAGTAGATCCATCAACATCTCCTGTGCAGGTGAGTGAGAGAAATGTCTCCAGGCTGAATTTACTACTAAAGATTTTACTGAGATATAAAATATTCCAGATAAAAAGATTACAATCCAGGAAATACATAACATAACAGAATGATCAGCTTCCATCAGGGCCTTTTACCTTCCCATATAGATCCCACCCAGAGGTGTATCATGGATGGGGCCATAGGGTTTTGATTTCCCTGAGTGAAAAATTCTTAGAGGGCACAGAGAAGCTGTCCAAGCTGACAGCCAATAATGGGCAGTGGAGGTATCCCTTGCCCCACAGCATGCCCATTGCATACATACAGTTGCGGGGTGGGCAATGCCTCCAACACCTATGATTTGCTTTCAGGCAGGATAGCTTGGGTGGTTTTGGACTTGCATCACCCCTACCTAGGAGGGAACCCTGGACACTGGAAACCAACCCTTCACCACTGACCACACCACAGAACAAGTCCTAATATAAAATACAGTTTTTATGCAGAGGGACAGAGATAAAAAACCTAAACAGAGACCCGACATTCAGTAGAAGACGTCATACAAGTACATAATGTGAGGAGGACACCAGAATGAGCTGCTTCATAATCTCACAATTTATAATTGTGAGACGTTCTATTTTTCCCCAAAAAAATCTACCAGGCCATTTGTAGATAAAGCCCAATTCCAGCTAAGACTTTTTATAAAGTATTATAACAGAGATAAGAAGAATTAGAACTTCTGGCAGTTTTTTATTGCTGTCTTGCTCCATATTGGGAAGATTTCCTTTCACTTCCTGTGTGGTCACCATGATAGGAAATGAGGGGAAATCTCCCCAATGGGTAATAAGGAAGACATCAGCAGAGGAGAATTTATTATGAAGATATATTTTTACAGCATTGGCAAAACCAATATTGATCAAGGTATAGACAAACAAACTACAAGTATACTATACTCTCCTGAAAAGTTCTATGGCGGGGACAGGGAGCTGTCATTTGTGGTGAGCAGTTGTCAGAGGAGGATTGTGTCATCTGTTGGGGGGGCTTACCAAAGGTAAATGACTTGGAACGACTTATGCCGGCCAAGTCACAAAAAGTTGTGAGACCAACAGGTCACGAGAGTGTAGCTCCTTAAAATGACCATGTTGAATCGCAGATTGGAATAGAAGATAAGTGAGGAGGCTGTCTCCTAAGTCATTCCAAGTCAGTGACCTTTGGTAAGCCCCCTAAGACCCTGGGTGGTGGTCTTCTCATTTCCTTTACAATTTTTCAATATCGTTGGTGGACTCTGATACTTTGGCCCTCTGTGGTGTTAATTCCATTTAGGACTTTTTGGACTTTGTTTTCTATTTATGTTTTTTATTTATATTCGCATCACTGTTTACATGTTTTGATGTTTTTATAGTTTTATATACTATATACACAGTGTACTATATTCAATTCATATTAATATTGCAGGGGTTCTTTGCATATTGGTTCACACCTTTGTATACTATTTATGCATTAATTTAGGTTCTTCATACTAATATCTAACCATATGGTATGTCATTATATATACACTTTATTTGGCTTTGCGATGCCACTTATTTAATTTTTTTGGCGTTTATAGCGCTACACTTTTTTATATTTTTGTCTACTTCTTGGGTCTATAGGTGTGTTGGCAGCTGTTCACTCGCTTTTTACGCAGCGCTGTATTACTTATTTTTTGTAAAGTTACTCACCTTGTCCCCAGGATCCTGCGATGTCTCCTCGCTGTGTGTGTGAGCCGTGTCCTCCGCTCGATCTATCACTGTGCCGAGCTCCGTTCACTGCGAGCGTTGTGTCACACGGGGACGGAGCACGGCGCCAAATTCAAAAAGTTAAAAACACACAATACATACAATACACTGTGATCTTACAGATTACATTACTGGATCAATTTATTTCACATCCCTTTTGTCCCTAGTGGTTTGTCCCGTGCCCTGCATGCAGTTTTATATTATATATACTGTTCTTTCTGCCTGGAAACTGGAGATTGTCCATAGCAACCAAAAAGTGTCCCTTTACGTCAAAAGTGGTTTTAGACCAGCTAGAAAACAGCGATAAAAAATTAGAATCACTCGCAGAATTGACCGATCGTAATGACAGCGACAATTCTGCAACTGAGCAAATTTCTGTTTTTTTGATTCGATTACATTATTCAATAATTTTTATTATTATTATTTGTTATAATGATTTATAGTTATTTATTATATTATAATTTATGATTTCGTATTTCAAATTTTATCATACCCGGGATGTCTACTAGACTCTTGTTTGGACAGATTTAAGTGAGTTATTCCTAAGAATTATCCAGGCCTACAATAAAAAAAGCTAAATTTCCATGCAAAACAATTGTACCGCTTTGAGCATCAAAAATCTGACATAATCATCCCGCCAGGGAGGCTAAAAAGAGATATTGTTACTGCAAATTCAATGTGTGCATTTTATTCTGTAATGTGTTCTGTATAAAATGACAATAAACTTCTGATTCTGGAAAGTATTGCAAAGTTATTTACAAATGAAATAAACTGTTTATTTTTATTTCTTTGCACTTTAACCCCTAGAGGACCAGCCGCCGCATTTATACTGGGTCAGGTTGGCTCTCCTGGGTAAATCACCGTAGCTGTACGTCGGCCATTTTAAGACCAAAAGGGGAAGTGTGCAGCGCGACAATGGAGCATATGCGCGTGCCTGGTGGCCGCGATGTCCGCTGGGCACCCACAATCTATCCTGAGAGAGACGGAATGGAGATCTGTCAATGTAAACAGACACATCCCTGTTCTGTCAGGAGAGAGGAGACAGATCTGTTGTTTTTCATACTAAGTATGAACAGCAATCGGTCTCCTCCTCCTCCAGGCAGTCCCATCCCCCCACAGTAATGCCGCGTACACACGAGCAGACTTTACGGCAGACTTTGCCCAGCGGACGGGATTTTGTCGGACAATTCAATCATGTGTGGGCTCCAGTGGACTTTGTTTGCTCAAAAGTTGGACGGACTTAGATTTGAAACTCGAGTCCGGTCAAAAAGTCCGCTCGTCTGTATGCTAGTTCGACGGACAAAAAGCCATGCTAGGGCAGCTATTGGCTACTGGCTATGAACCTCCTTATTTTAGTCCGGTCGTACGTCATCACGTACGAATTCGACAGACTTTGGTGGATTGTGTGTAGGCAAGTCCGTTCATTCAGAAAGTCCGTCGAAAAGTCCGCTGGGCAAAGTCTGCCGCAAAGTCTGATCGTGTGTACGCGGCATTAGAATCACTATTAGGGAGCACATTTAACCCCTTGATCGCCCCCTAGTGCTAACCCCTTCCCTGCCAGTGATATTAATACAGTAATCAGTGGCTATTTTTAGCTCCGATCGCTGTATAAATGCCAATGGTCCCAAAAAAGTGTCAAAAGTGTCCGACCTGTCTGCCATATTGTCGCAGTCCCAATAAAAAAAAAAAAAAAAAAATCGCAGATCGCAGCCTTTACTAGTAAAAAAAAAAATTATAATAAAAATGCCATAAATCTATCCCCTATTTTGTAGACGCTATAACTTTTGCGCAAACCAATCAATATATGCTTTTTGCATTTTTTTCCCCCAAAAATATGTAGAAGAATACATATCGGCCTAAACTGAGGAAGGAATTTTTTTTACATATTTTTTGTGAGGGATATTTATTATAGCAAAAAGTAAAAAAAAAAATTGCTTTTTTTTCAAAATTGTTGCTTTTTTTTTGTTTATAGCGCAAAAAATAAAAACTGCAGAGGTGATCAAATACCACTAAAAGAAATCTCTATTTGTGGGGAAAAAAAGTACGTCAATTTTGTTTGGGTGGAACGTTGCATGACCGCGCAATTGTCAGTTAAAACAACGCAATGCCGAATCGCAAAAAATGGCCATTAAGGGGGTAAATCCTTCCGGGGGGTTTAAGTGTTAATGTGAAATGTATAAAGATACAGTATTTTAAAGGTGTAAAATTATTAAAGCGGAGTTCCACCCAAAAGTGGAACGTCCGCTCATTTGTCTCTTATCCCCCTCCGGTGCCACAATTGGCACCTTTCGCACTTCCAGGAGTCCAGGCCGCGGCCCGTGTCATGACCCGGGGGCTCCCACCTCCTCCCCCCTGTCGCTGGGCCAGTAGGAGAGAGGAGCGGCGCCTTGCGCATGCGCAGTAGGGTTCCCGGCGTGAAGCTGTAAGGCTAAGCTGCCGGGTTCCCTTACCCGCAATGGCAGCAGCAGCCTCCAACAGCTGATGGAAACATTAGATGCGGTGCCGACATTGCTGGACTCCAGGACAGGCAAGTGTCCCATTATTAAAAGCCAGCAGCTGCAGTATGTGTGCAGTATGTGTGTAGCTGCTGGCTTTTAATTTTTTTTTTTTTTTTTTTTTTGGGTGGAACACCGCTTTAATGAACAAAACAAACAAAAAAAGTTGAAATAATAAAAAATACTATTAAACCATATTTAAAATAGAAAAGAACAGTAAAAAAAATCAGCAGGGAAAAAAATTATTGAAAAGAGAAGAAGAAAAAGCAGTTAATCAGGGCTGATTAGAGTGTACTAAGGGTGAATAAGGGGTTACACAGAGGAACATTTAAGTTGCTACATTCCTTTTAATCTGCAGATGAATGAACAGAATGATACTAAAGTAACAATATGTAACATTGTATTTTTCTGTAGTGTCTGAGGAAGTGTTATTTATAAACATTGTCAGATTGCTTTTTTTTTACACCTGAATCTGGTGCCCTTCTCTGTGTACAGCAATGCTGGTTTTGATTAAACAAAGCCAATATAGTTGTTTACTGGGGAAGGAGGGGAGGCAGCAAACAGGCAGAGAGAATGGAAGTGCTACACATGTCCTTTGTACACCCGAAGTCTGCAACTAGATAAAGTGAAGAAGTGAAGATAAACCCACTTTTTCATCTTTTACCTACAGATAAGTCTGTAATAAAGCTTACCTGTAAGTACTGTGAATGTCTCCTAAACTTGCACCATTTAAGATCATGTGCGCTGAAGGTCCAGCATACAGTGCCGCACCTTGCCGTAAACCGCGGCTCCCACGCGCATGTGCAGGAGTGCCGTTATCACGCTCCTGGACACTCATGTAGCAGGAGGCCGCAAAACCCGGGAAGAAGACCGGGGGGGAAGATGACAGCTACAGCATGGTCAGCCAGTTCTGAGAGGGCATCATATGGCGTCCTCCCGGGATCACACCCCCCCTGCGTGCCTGTTGCAATGCAGGGTGCACGATCTGTGATCGATAGGTCCTTCAGACACAGCTGATCACAGATCAGGTTAAAGAGCCAATCACAGCTGATCACAGATCAGGTTAAAGAGCCAATCACAGCTGATCACAATGTAAACACACTTGTTGGTTATCAGCATTTCTCTTTTTGCGCTGTCACAGCGTTGAGGAGAGGAGAGAGGCAGTAACCGGCTAGTGTGAAGGGGACTTCTACACTGATAATCAGTGCAGCCCTAACAGTGCCCATCAGTGCTGAGTCTGACTATTAGTACCAATCAGTGCCCATCAGTGCCACCTATCAGTGCATCTTCATCAGTGCATCCTCATTGGTGCCCATCAGTGCTTCCTCATTAGTGCAGCCTCATCAGCACACCTCAGGAGAAAAATTACCTGTTTGCAAAATTTTAAACAGAAACAAAGAAAAACTTTTTTTTGAAAAAGAAGAAAAAGAAGAACGGTTTGGGACTTTACATGAGACAATAGCCTCCATCCCTATCTATATGAATAAAAAGAAAAGGTGGGATTTTATATGAAGCACGCAGGTGGATAAAAAGTCAAGCTTATTGCATAAAAGTATAAATATGCCGTATTTCGATCTATCACGGGTTGTATTAGAATTGTATCCACTCCTCATTGTGAATTATTATTATATTATATTATATTATATTATATTATATATTAATATATATATATATTAATATATATTAATATATATTAATATATATTAATATATATATATATATATATATATATATATATATATATATATATATATACACACATACATATACACTGTCTGATCATGTGACAATCTACTTAACTGTATGTTTGTGTATATACATGTATTAGATTTTGACAATATACAGCCCCTGATTATTATCATTTTATATATTACTTTTATTCAATAAACTTGACTTTTTATCCACCGGTGTTCTTCATATAAAATCCCACCTTTTTCTTTTGATTCATTTTTTTTTTCAAAATATTTGGTCTTTTTTTGTTTGTTTAGCAAATAAATAAAAAAATAACCCACCAGTGATTAAATACCACCAAAGAAAGCTCTAAAAACTCCCATATGGGTACAGTGCTGCATGACCGCGCAATTGTCATTCAAAGTGTCACAGTAAATTGGCCTGGGCAGGAAGGGGGTAAAATGCTAAGTAGGCAAGTTTAATTTATTTGGTACATGTCCCCAAGGACAGTTCCCAGCCCCCTCCCCCCCCCCCCCCCCGGCCATTTCTTTGATACTCCTTTAATTATTGGCTTAGAAAATGGCCATTATTGTTTTTTAACATTCAGCTCTAATTGATTTCAGCATCTGAATTTCACTTAAAGCGGAGCTCCGGGCTCCTTAAGAAAAGATGAAAAGTCAGCAGCTATTAATATTGTATTGGGTTTAGCTGCATCTGATGCCCTCTCCCTCTCTCATGTGATGTGGTGAGAGATTACATTTTTCATTCAAGAAAGTGACTGGAACCCAATTATTACAAACCCCCAACACATGCCAAGCTAAGGGCAGTCACAGGCTCTCATGAAGAGACCATGACTATGCCCACCCTTTCCCAACAGATCCACCAATCATAAAAGCCGTACTACAGCTTCTATAAATGAAACAGAATCTCTGAATGGAGGGGGCAGAGCTATCAATCATCCATCCTTCCTCCATTCTTAGATCCCATGTCATTCATAGAAGCTGCAGTACAATGTCTATGACTGGTGGATCTGGCAGGAAATGACAGGAATATCCGGGGTTTCTTGATGAGGGCCTGTGACAGCCCCTTAGATGTATTAATCTCCACCACACCGGATGACTATGGCTGTGAAGGTGGGGGATGAAGGATGGGAGAGGATTACTTCTAACAGAAAAGAAAGGTAAGGCTTTAATGTGTTCCGTCTTTCCCTCCATATATAGTTTCAGGCTTTTTATCTAAGGTACCTGAGATGACAATTATACAGATTGGTGAAGATCGGGTTCAGCTTAGGCCGCCTTATGAGGTCCATTGAATAAGATGGAGAATAGATATCAAGGGAGGAGGATTGCTGGTCTTTTAATAATAAGAACAAAAATAACATTACCAACAAACATAAAAATCAACCTAAACCCTGAATTCCTGCAGATATCACTGTGTGCAATCCCCCAGAGTGTGGTCATGTGACCCAGTGTCTAGCTTGAAAGGAGTAGATTTTTTGTTTTATTAAACTTGAAGTTTATTTAATTTTTCAAAGGTGTAGATACAGCGGTTCATTATGAATACTTTTGGTACGTAAAACATAAGAATACAGAAGGTAAATATTTTGTATCGGTACAATATACAACGAAAAAATTCGGACTATATAGTGAAGAGATCAACAATTAATGAACTGTGATAATAACATGAAGAGATGTTATGAGGTTAATATAGAATTAAGGTAAAAGCAGTATGCCAAGTGGGGGTGTTCAGATTGGATGTGGATAGGTTGCTAAGGCTATGAGATAAGAGTAGGTCACGTGAGGTTTAGGCACTTAGGGTGTTTGAGCCAAAGTCCCCATTTTTTGTGGAATTTTGGGAGTTGTAAGTCGGCCTTGGTGTACATATATTCCATCAGGCAAAAGAACCATTTGTGGTGAGAGGGAAAAAGGGGTCGATATGATAGACAAAATAAGTTTAGTTACAGTAGACCAATATCTAATTAATGTGGGGCAGTCCCACCATATGTCCATGGGAGATCCATAGTGCCCATAGTTTCTCCAGCATGATTCTATGCCAAGCTATACAGCCTCACATCTTCCACCACTGCATCAACTCCCGCATTTGCTGATATTGAGAGCTTCTTAAATAACTTACAGTTACCCTCACTTTTGCAGGACCAGATACATTCTCTTTCATCCCCTTTCACGCCATCAGAAGTAGATAAAGCTATTGCTTCGCTACCACACCATAAGGCCCTAGGGCCTGATGGTTTTAGTAACAAGTACTACAAAGTATTCTCCAAAATTCTTACCCTTCACTTAAATGATTTATTCAACCATATCACCTATAAAGGCTCCATACCTGCAGAATCCTTACAAGTCACAATCACCACCATTCCAAAACCAGGCAAGTCACACAACGATCCTGCCAGCTACAGACCCATCCCCTTACTGAACACCGACACCAAGTTATTCACTAAACTTCTAGCTATGTGACTTTCCAAGGTCATCCCCTCCTTAGTACATATCAATTAGGTGGGTTTTGTGGCTGGCAGACAAGCATCGGATGGCACTAGGAGATTTATTCATCTATTGAAATGGGCAGAGCACCATCAAACGCCTTCTTTGCTCATCTCCCTTGAAGCAGAGAAGGCATTTGATAGAGTTGACTGGAACTACCTTAAAGCCGTTTTCCAAAAATGTGGCTTCTCTGGAACGATCATGAAAGCCATCTTATCTCTTTACTCTTCCCCCAGCACTAGGGTCTTAACATCAGGCATACTTTCTGACCCCTTCCACATCACCAATGGGACAAGCCAGGGATGTCCACTTTCCCCCTTAATATTTGCCCTAATTATTGAGCCCCTGGCCCAATCCATCCGCACTAATTGGATATTGAAATTGATTATCACTCGCCTAAAATAGGCCTCTAGGTTGATGATGTGATTATATCCCTCACTGACCCCGTCAAGTCTTTACCTGAACTCCATCACACCCTGGACCTATTCAGTAAAGCCTTTCTATATAAGATCAATCATTCTAAATCTAGTGTGCTGGGCATAGGCCTAGATCCAGTTACCAGACGGAGCATTAATGCATGTTCCTCTTTCTCATGGACACCTAATTCTTCCCTCTCCTACCTGTGTATTCAGCTAATCTCTCCCTCTTCTCAACTAATCTCTCTCAACTTCTCTAACCTTGTCTTAAAACTCCAGAAAACAATACAAGACCTCCGTCATACTCAAGTGTCATGGGCAGGTCGAATTTCCCTGTCTAAGATGTACTTACTTCTGCATATACTGTACTCCTTTATAACTATCCCTGTTCCCTTCCCTCAAGCGCAACTCAAGAAACTCCATACTATTATAACCTCATATATCTGGAATGGAAAATGCTCATGGCTTAGACGTAAAATACTGTGAATGCCTAACTCCTCTGGAGGTATGGGTGCTTTGGCGTAGCCCCCAAAACACCTTGTCCCCATGTTGATGAGGACAAGGGCCTCATCCCCACAACCCTGGCCGGTGGTTGTGGGGGTCTGCGGACGGGGGGCTTATCGGAATTTGGAAGCCCCCTTTAACAAGGGGACCCCAGATCCTAGCCCTCCCCCCTGTGTGAAATGGTAAGGGGGTACAAAAATACCCCTACCATTTCACTAAAAAACTGTCAAAAATGTTAAAAATGACAAGAGACAGTTTTTCACAATTCCTTTATTTAAATTTTTTGGGGGGACCCCACGCCGTTTTTTTTAAATTTTGGTGCGGGGTTCCCCTTAATATCCATTCCAGACCTGAAGGGCCTGGTATGGATTTTAGGGGGACCCCTATGTCATTTTTTTTTAAATGTTGGTTCGGGGTTCCCCTGTGGGGAATTCCCATGCCATTTTTATCAATAAACTTCTATGTGTTTTGTCGGACCGGCAATTCATTAATAGCCGCGAGTAGTTTTAAATTACTTTTTCTCCTTTTGAAATGTCATTTTGCTGTCAGACTGTTCTAAACACGGGAAACATGCGCCCCTTTACAGGCATACTATAGACACCCCCCAGTTACGAAATTTAAAGGGATATTACACTTTTATTGTTTTACTTTAAGCATTATTAAAATCACTGCTCCCGAAAAAAAACAGCCATTTTAAAATCTTTTTTTGCATTGATCCATGTCCCCTGGGGCAGGACCCAGGTCCCCAAACACTTTTTATGACAATAACTTGCATATAAGCCTTTAAAATTAGCACTTTTGATTATTCATGTTCGTGTCCCATAGACTTTAACGGTGTTCGCGTGTTCGAACAAATTTTTTGCCTGTTCGCATGTTCTGGTGCAAACCGAACAGGGGGGTGTTCGGCTCATCCCTATACTTTACCACATTGCTTGCTCTCCTTTATACTTCTCACTACACTCCAACTTCTTACACCTGATATTTCCCTTTCTAACTGGATTGAATTGGGGCTGACAATGATTGGGGACCTTTATAAAGACTCCCTATTACCTACATTTCAACAACTACAGACCAACAGCAACATCACCTCTAAAGATTTCTACAAAAATGTTAGACTCCATTCAGTCCTCTCACATGTAGCCTGGTCGGACAGTCCTACACCCATGAAACTAATAAACTTCTATGATCGGACTTATCCACATCGTAAATGTATTTTCAAATTACTCACTGATGCTTCCTGACACCTGAAAATACTGTCCACGGAACGCTGGGAACAACTATTGCAATGTGCCTACACTCCGCAACAATGGTATCAATCCCTCCAAGCACCGTTAAAATCTTCCTGCTGCCTACTTCACTGGGAACCAGTCCAGAAAATATTCCATAACTGCTATCTTACAGTCTAAACTCATGCACATCAATCCCTCTACAAGCAATACATGCTGGAGAAACTGTGGGCACTATGGATCTCCCATGGACATATGGTGGGACTGCCCCACATTAACTAGATATTGGTCTACTGTAACTAAACTTATTTTGCCTATCATATCAACCCCTTTTTCCCTCTCACCACAAATGGTTCTTTTGCCTGATGGAATATATGTACACCAAGGCCGACTTACAACTCCCAAAATTCCACAAACAATGGGCACTTTGGCTCAAACACCCTAATTGCCTAAACCTCACGTGACCTACTCTTACCTCATAGCCTTAGCAACCTATCCACATCCAATCTGAACACCCCCACTTGGCATACTGCTTTTACCTTAATTCTATATTAACCTCATAACATCTCTTCATGTTATTATCACAGTTCATTAATTGTTGATCTCTTCACTATATAGTCCGAATTTTTTCGTTGTATATTGTACCGATACAAAATATTTACCTTCTGTATTCTTATGTTTTATGTACCAAAAGTATTCATAATGAACCGCTGTATCTACACCTTTGAAAAATTAAATAAACTTCAAGTTTAATAAAATAAAAAATCTACTTCTTTCAAGCTAGACACTGGGTCACATGACCACACTCTGGGGGATTGCACACAGTGATATCTGTAGGAATTCAGGGTTTAGGTTGATTTTTATGTTTGTTGGTAATGTTATTTTTGTTCTTATTATTAGAAGACCAGCAATCCTCCTCCCTTGATATCTATTCTCCATCTTATTCAATGGACCTCATAAGGCGGCCTAAGCTGAACCCGATCTTCACCAATCTGTATAATTGTCATCTCAGGTACCTTAGATAAAAAGCCTGAAACTATATATGGAGGGAAAGATGGAACACATTAAAGCCTTACCTTACTTTTCTGTTAGAAGTAATCCTCCCCCATCCTTCATCCCCCACCTTCACAGCCATAGTCATCCAGTGTGGTGGAGATTAATACATCTAAGGGGCTGTCACAGTCCCTCATCAAGAAACCCCGGATATTCCTGTCATTTCCTGCCAGATCCACCAGTCATAGACATTGTACTGCAGCTTCTATGAATGACATGGAATCTAAGAATGGAGGAAGGGTGGATGATTGATAGCTCTGCCCCCTCCATTCAGAGATCCACTAGGGGGAGTGAGAAGAGTAGTAATTACACCTTCTGAATTTGCACACTTGGATGTAAATAATTAAAAAAAAAAAATGAGAGAAAAAAAAAGAAAACAAGGATAATATCAATCCACAGTTAACTTTACATAAAAGTGTATTAACTGCTTGCCGACCAGCCGCCGCAGTTATTCTGCGGCAGGTTGGCTCCCCTGGGCGAGCTGTCATAGCTGTTCGTCAGCTGCTTTTAAGACCACTAGGGGACGCTCGTGCGACGACTGAGCCGATGTGCGTGCACGGCGGTCGTGATGTCAGCCGGGCACCCGCGATTGCTCCACACAGAGACAGAACGGAGGTCTATCAATGTAAATAGACAGATCTTCGTTCTGTAAGGGGTGAGGAAACTGATCTGTTGTTCCTAATGCTCAGGAACAGCAATTGGTCTCCTCCCCTAGTCAGTCCCATCCCCCCACAGTTAGAAACACTCCCCAGGGAACACATTTAACCCCTTGATTGCCTCCTAGTTTTAACCCCTTCCCTGCCAGTGACATTTATACAGTAATCAGTGGCTATTTTTAGCTCTGATTGCTGTATAAATGTCACTGGTCCCAAAAAAGTGTCAATCTGTATCCCGCAGTCCCAATAAAAATTGCAGATCACCACCATTACTAAAAAAAAAAAGTAAAAAAATGTCATAAATCTATCCCCTATTTTGTAGATGCTATAACTTTTGCACAAACCAATCAATATACGCTTATTGCGATTTTTTTTCACCAAAAATATGTGGAAGAATACATATTGGCATAAACTGAGGAAAAAAATAGTTTTTTTTTTTTAATTTGGAGATATTTATTATAGCAAAAAATTTTATTTGTTTTTTTAATTGTCGCTCTTTTTTTGTAGCGCAAAAAATAAAAGTCGCAGAGGTGATCAAATACCACCAAAAGAAAGCTCTATATTTGGGGAAAAAGGGACATCAATTTTGTTTTTGTACAACTTCGCACGAGTGGGCAATTGTCAATTAAAGCGACACAGTGCCGTATCGCAAAAAATGTGCTTAGCACCTCTTTTTTTTCTATGGGGGGAAAGCGTTTGAGGCACAATTGGTGTCACACTCGCCCAGGACAGTTTGTTGAGTTGGAAAAATGGGAGAAAAGTGCAATTGCACTATGTTGGATTTAACATGAAGCATCCTGCAATTGACAGGTATGTCAAGTAGCAGGAGTTACCAACGGTCTGAAGCAAATGAGTCAGGAGGGGACAGTTGATCAGGCCCCATGTTAGCAGCCGTTTGATGCCTTCCTTAGGCGTGAAGTGATAGATTTATTCTGGAAATTCACTATCAGTTTAGCGGGAAAGCCCCATTTGTATTGGACATTTATGGTTTTGAAGGACTGCGGTGACTTGTGCGAATTCTCTGCGCTTTTCAGCTGTAGCAGCAGTGATATATGTATACAAGGAGACTGAGGAGTAGGGCTCAGGTAATGAGGAGATGGAATGGGCTGTCCGCATTATAGGTTTCTTATTTGGAAAAAAGTGAATGCGTGCCAGTACATCTCGTGGGATGGATGCAGGCAGATAGTTGGGTTTGGCGATTCTGTGTGCGCGGTCAATGGTCATGTCAGCTTGGCTTAGCTGAGGGAGGAGCAGGAGGAATAGCTGATGTAGGTAAGTAATTAGTTCTTGAGGGTTAATGGTTTCTGGTTTGCCCCTAAATTTCATATTATTTCTCCTGGAGCGATCCTCTAAATCAGCCACTTTCACTTGGAGGAATCAGATTTCTTCAGTGCGATGGTCATAGGCGTCCGACATTTCAATATAAACTGAGGTATGTTCTGTCTCCACTTTTTCCTGTTCATGCGTTCCTCTACCCGATCAATTATTTTGTGTAAGGTAGAAATAGAGGAGCTCAGTTCATTACGAAAGTTTCTTTGCAGAGAGCAGCATGCAGCTTTAGTGTGTGCTCAGATGCTGGCTGGTTACTGGCAGGGAGGGCTGCTAGGGAGTCTGAGTGATTTTCCTCAGGGTTTCTTAGCAGAGTAAAGTGCTGGGGACAGTGTAGCCCATTTACCTCTATCTGAAGATGATTGCTGGGGGGAGACAGGCTCTGATGTGAGACTTTCCATGGGCTCCGAATTGTCTGCAGGTCCCTGCATGACACCTGTGTCCTGTGAGGAATCACGAGGCGCTGGTGCGATCCTTGAATGATTACATGGCCGGCTGTGGGAAAGAGTCGGTGAGGCGGCACGTCTTGTGGAGGCTGAGGTATTTCTTCTTGGACATGCCGTCCAGTCACTGAGGATGCGGGCTCTCCTCCGATGTATCAGGGAGAGGGAGCTGCTGCTGGTAAGTGCTGGGAGATGCTGTTTGTCCCGGGGTTGAGCAGAGCTGGGTGGTTAAGCAGTCATCTTGCTCCATGGCCAGCCACGCCCCCCTGAAGCAGTAGATTTTTATTGGCTGGTGGTCCCCTCCTGTAGAAATCAACCAAAGCCTAGGCATCCGGATCACACAATTGGCCTTTGTAGGATCTTGCAGTAAAAGTTTCTGAAGATATTTTAGGATTTCTGTGACTTTTTATGACTGTAATGGATTGGGGTGGATGGGGTATTGGGAAGATCATATTCCATTATAGTGCCATGTTACAGATCTCCCCATCTCTGTGTCTCTCAGTTCCGGTATCAGATCCCGTCCTGGATGTGAGGTGTCTCCAGAATGGCAGTGCTGAGATCTCCTGCTGGGTGGAGAAGGGGACTGACCCCTCCATCTACCTAAATGTGAGTGCAGAATTGGAGGTATATAATGTCACCAGCTCAGAGCGGACAGTCCGTGTCACTGTGCCACCTGTGTCACCACTTGATTCCTGGAATATCAGATGTTCAGCAAAGAACGTCATCAGTGAGAGATCCACCAATCAGACACATGATGCTTGTCCAGGTGAGTGACGTGTGTCCTTTCCCTGCTGAGTCCTATCTATTAACTCTTATTTAACCCATTATAGATTAGAAATCTGTCAGATCCCTCGGGCTGGTCAGGAATAACAGAGATCCCATGATGTCATTGACCAAATCATGGTCATATCCGTATATGGTAAATGATATCACCCAGAAGACCTGCTCCTTTGTATATATCAGCTGCTATCCACCAGAGCGGTCAGAACACTCTACAATGTGTTTGTTAATGAGTAGGGTATCACATACCCCTTACTTATTCACAAAGAGGGAGGGTGGTATCTGGATGCCCCCTCAATTTTATTGGGGGCTTCTAAATTTGAATAAGCCTCTGGCCTGCAGATTTCCACAACTACTAAGCCAGGGAAGAGACTGTTGTCCTCATTAACATGTTGACAATGTGCTTTGCTAGGGTTGTCCCTGCTGCCAAGGCACCCTCCCATGGTGAGAATGTTTTTTTTAACTATCACCGCCTCCTGTGTTTACATGGCTGGGGATTCTATTCATCTTTAGCTCACATAACTGAAAATAAAGGTACCCACCAATTATGGTTTTCACTCTGGAGTCTACGGTATCTATAAAATTGTGTAATCCAAAAGAAATATGAAAACACAGCTGGACAGACTGCCACTGAGAACCTAGAACAAAAACATATCACTTATCTAAAAATAATTCTATACAATTAACACACAGCCATATAGTCAAAAAACACCTTACATAGAAAACTAAAGGAAAGAACATACCATGGTATTAGCAAATCCATTGAAACATAACCCACCATGCCGTATGTGGGACCCTGCTATGGCTTATAAGGTTTAACCCCTTGGTGCCAGCTACCGCAGGCCCTTTAAGGGCTTTTGTGACCATTGTGATTGGCTGTCATGGCGGCCACATGATCAGAAGAGTCCCGATTGCAAGGCACGATTGGGAACTTTCCGTGGCCACCAGTTACTGTCCCAAGAGCATGAACGGCATGCGCTCTCAGCACAGCGCTACATGCAAATATGCGGCCGCTCGGAGCCAACTGGATAAACATAGAACAATGGCTGGTGACTCTCCCACATAGTCATGTCCTCACTCGGCCCGCTGTCATTGTTGATAATCTGACCTTCTTCTATCCTCTGTGTTTACTGGACAAGTTATTAAATGGCCGGCTATGTCCTTATCAAGACAACCAGAATCTCTGCCCTGTTACCAGTGTGACTGTCCTGTTATACTAACAAAGATTTGGGGGGCACACCCTAAAAGATGCATTAAAGATGGCGCAGCCCTATAATATTCTGTTCTGTCCTGTTATACTGACACTGCTGTACTGAAGATCTGAATGGATTTCATATATAATATTTACTATTCTGTAAAACTCTCTCATTGTACCCCATTATCTCCATTTAGGAGAAGTTTGGTCTGGGATGCGGTCAGGTCAGAGTCATCTCCTGTCACCCATTGCAGTCTTTGTCTTCTACACTGTTCTCCTCATCTTTATAGTCAATGACTTGAGGAAGATGAAGAATGAGAAGAATCGGAGTGAGAGGAGGACAAGGAGAAGGGATCAGATGGAGATGGAAATGGAACCAACTTACTATAATGACAGGAATTGAAACATCTCCCCAGATTGTCAGCCTGGAAATTGTATGAGAACAAAGCACACAGTATGTAAAGAAACTCAAAATGTTGAAACTTACAGGGCCACCAACTTCTCGAATTTCAGCTGATTCAGCAGGCATTGGTTGAAATTTGAGCCATCTAGGTCTCTGGCTTAAGGTTGACAAGTGACTTGAAGGATTGATGACCATTGATGGCTGTATCTGAATGTTTTCTGCTTTTTATTTGTGCTTAGTCGTATTATTCAACAGTTGCTTTTTTACTTTCTATATACAATATATTATTTTTAAATGCAGCTTTTGTTGGTTTTTATCTGACAACCGCCTTAGAATATACAGTAGATCTTTATTATTGATTAACAAATGTATTATGTTTTCCTTGTGTATTATTAATAAAATATTCTTATACCAATAATACCGACTTCTGCCTCAGTTCTACCTCCTTTCCATCTCATTTTCTTCTCCTGTGACTCATTTGTATACCACCCTGATAATCCTCCCACCTTCCTGGCAATCACTAACAAAGAAAAAGAGCTTTGACTGACCTGACTATCCTAGCAATCTCTGCTAGGATAAGAGAGATGAGTAAAGTATCCAAATTTTGTTCTGATTGCAATTTGCAAAGACTAGTGATAGAGAGTAAAAGAACCACTCTACTCTTCTGCTACTTCAAGCTCCTCCATTTCCACCCCTCCTCCTATACAAGATTAACTATCATCAACCTCAAACAATAGGGATGAAAGTAGTTCAAGGAGTGTCAGAGGTTTTCCTTACAGCACTTCTTGGGGGGGGGGGGGGGGGGGGTAGAAGCTCAGTATCAGTACATGAAGGGTGGGGGCAAGTATAGGCTACAACCATGCTCAGATTCAGCCATCAATGCCCTGCCATCTCCAGCTTTGAGCAGGCAGTTTTCTATGTCACAGCTACAAGAACAAAAGAAAAAGTACACCTCTAGCTCACCTCATACCCATCATCTCAATACCAGCTTGGTAAAATTGCTGGCTTTACAGCTTCTGCAATTTCAGCTGGTGGATATAGCCCTTTTCCATCAATTTGTGGCTTTTGGCTTTTTCAATTTGGGTCCACATGACCACAGACACTACTGGACCCGAACGTGAAAAATCAAAAGTGCTAATTTCAAAGGCTTATATGCAAGTTATTGTCATAAAAAGTGTTTGGGGACCCAGGTACTGCCCCAGGGGACATGTATCAATGCAAAAAAAGCTTTTAAAACTAATGTTTTTTTCAGTAACAGTGATTTTAAGAATGCTTAAATTGAAACAACAAAAATGAAATATTCCTTTAAATATCGTGCCTGGGGGGCCCCCTTAGTCTGCCTGTAAAGTAGCACATTTTTCCCATGTTTATAAAAATACTGCAGGAAAATGACATTTCTAAAGGAAAAAATGTCATTTAAAATTGCTCACGGTTGTTATGTATTGCCAGATCCCGGCAATATACATAAAAAAACATTACCTCCCCAGTCCATACCAGGCCATTCAGGTCTGGTATGGATATTAAGGTGAACTCCACACCAATTATTTTTTTTCAAATGGCGTGGGGGTCCCCCCCAAAATCCGTACCAGACCCAAAGGGCCTGGTATGGACGGGGGGAAGCCATGCCATTTTTTTCTTAATTCTGTCATAAGGCTCCCCTTAACCACTTCAAGGGAAAGAATACTTTTATACTTTCTAGACATTAATTCTATACATACTCCATATCTTCATATATTCCATACAGTGTGTATCGCCCTGCAAGACATATGGGAACATTCTGGGTTTATTCTTTCCCTTCCAACGTTGCCATGCTGACCCCCATGTCTGGCCTCTGTCCTCATTGCTGGGTTCTCCGTCTCTTCAGCTCCCGGGGGAGATGCCTGCTGCTGACCCCCAATTGGGTTCAGTCGCTGAAGCCTTTGTCTGCCAAGTAAGTATGGGATGATCGGTTCAGGCTCCTTGCTTTTGCCCAATCATAACCGATACTTTAATATATACTTTATCTGTTCCTTACAGACAGCAGATATGCACATCAGCCCCTGATGAAGCGAGGAAAGCTCGCGAAACGCGTCGGGTTAGAGATGTACCATGCATATCTGTATCACATGTATTACTATTATCATTATAATATGGCTATGTTTTTGGATTCACTATGCAATGTTGCTGTTTTATATGAATTTGTTCACCCATGCTCATGTCTTTTATTGGATGATGTTGCTATCCTTAATAAACCATTTTTGACCTCCATACTTGTTTACCCTTTGATCACCATGAACATCTCATTTAAAGTCCCAGGGGCGACTTCCGCTTTCTCCATTAAAATGAATCTAGGATCGGCTCCATTGGGGGTAGTATGGGACTCCCTGAAGGCATATTTCCGGGTAGCCCTAATTCAGAAAATTGCATATACCAAAAAACAGTCACAAGCAGAAGAACTAGGGGCCAAAGAGAGAGTAAGAATGGCGGAGGCGCAGTATGTGGAGACACCATCCCCACCCAGCTATGAGTTTTGGGTGGGGAGGCAAGATGAGTACAGTAGGGTACTCCGGGAGAAGTTGGAAAAGAATAGATTATTTCAGAGGCGGAGTTTTTTTGGAGAAGGAGAGCGAGTTGGGAAAGCTCAGTCTCTGATTATCAAGGCAAACGGCCCCTCGAGTACTGTACCAGCAATTGAGGGCAGGGAAGGAGTAATCAAAAATGCCACCCCCGACATATTAGGCGAATTTAGGACATATTTTGAGAATTTATATAGCTCTTCTAAAACAAATGTAGAGGGGGAAATGCAGGGTTTCTTTGAGGGGTTGAGAATAACTCCATTATTAAATGAGGACCAGGAAATGTTGGATGCCCCACTGACACTCAAAGAATTGCAAAGGGCAGTGGGAGATATTAGTATTATGCAGGGGGCTGCACATACAGGGGGTTCTTCCAAAGAAGTGGAGTTCTTTAAATAAGTGGCACTTCTGCTCTTGCACCATCCATCTGAACATCTTCTTCTCTCTTCACAGGTAAACCTGCGTTTATATCTCCACATACCCTAAAACTGAATATTGCATGACTGCAAAAAAGCTTATTTGGTAAATCTGTTTGTCACCACTGTTTCAACTCCATCTGTAGTCATGCTCACATTATTTCAATGTTTATTTAGCCATTAAGTCTTACCTAAATTATAGGTTGCCTTTTCTTTACAATTTTGGCCTTTTAGTCCCCTTGCAGTTTGATTGTGGTGTGAAAGTTATGCCCTGCTAGCTGTGTTGCTAATATGCCCTCCTAATTGATCAATTGCCAGATTCAACCCACACCCAACACACAGTATAAAAACAAGGCCTTCCTTCCGGGGGAACACATACAGGGGGCTGCACATACAGGGGTATTTCCAAAGGAGTGGGGTTCTTTAAATAAGTGGCACTTCTGCTCTTGCACTTCAGCGATTTGCACAAAGCAAACTATAAAAGACTGCAGGTGACCCCATTTCCTAATTCTATCATCTTCCTCTCTGAAACATGCACTCTTTACCTCTCCTCCTTTTCACAATTGCTGCCTCTCTCCTCAAACTCTCTTTTCTACATTCCTCTGCTCCACCCCACAATCTGTACATATCACCCTCACTTCTCCCCTCCCCCTATTACTGCACTCATCACCTCTTTCTAACTCTAAGCCCACTTGCTAACATATCCCCCAGGATACTGAAGCATGCCCCCTCATACAAATCATATTCTCATATTACCTCCCTCACTCTTCTGCTTCTCCTAATCCCTGGAGATATTTCCCCAAACCCTGGGCCCCCTTTATTTAACTGTGCCCAACACACCCATCACCCTACACCCTCTGGCAGTAGTCGCAATCTACACAATCTAGTCTCCATTCCTCTTCTTGCCAACATCAGCCTCCCTCTCTCCTGCGCCCTCTGGAGCGCCCGCTCTGTCTGCAACAAACTCACTGCTGTTCATGACCTCTTTGTCACTAATTCCTTTAATCTACTTGCTCTCAACGAAACCTTGCTCCACGAATATGACACCCCTTCTCCTGCTTCCCTATCCCAGGGTGGTCTTCACTGAACTCACTCCCCTAGGCCTAATGGACGCAAGGGAGGTGGAGTGGGATTCCTCCTATCCCCCCAGAGCACCTTCCAGGTTATTCACCCTGCTCCTTCTTTTTCACTCTCATCATTCGAAGCCCACTGTATACATCTATTCTCTCCTACATCCCTAAGAATTGCTGTGATCTACCGGCCCCCTGGACCATTATCGACTTTCTTGATGAGTTCTCTGCCTGGCTACCCTACTTTCTCTCTTTGGAAATTCCCACAATCCTTCTCGGTGATTTCAACATCCCTGCTAATACAAACACTCCTGCTACTTCTAAACTTCTTAGTCTAACCTCTTCATTTGACCTGAAGCAATGGGTACAGGCTTCTACTCACTCTGATGGCAACACCCTTGACCTTGTATTCTCTTACCTATGCACTCCATGCAACTTCTCAAACAATCCTTTTCCTCTCTCCGACCACCACCTTATTAGTTTCTCTCTCCCCCGTCTTCCACCACCTTTCCCTCCAATCGCCTAACCGTCACCCGTAGAAACTTTCGTAACTTCAACTCCTCTCTCCTCTATTCTGCTACCGACCACCTCTATGACAAAATCTCTCCACTGTCCTGCCCCAACCAAGCCACTTCCATCTACAATAAATCTCTGTCCTCCACTCTGGACAAGCTCGCTCCCCTCACTACACGCAGAATCAGGCCTCGACCCCTACAACCCTGACAAACAGATGACACTAAAATTCTCAAAAAACATAGTCGCGCTCTTGAGCGTCTGTGGCACAAGACTAAGTCTCTCAAAGACTTCAACCAATACAAATCTGCCCTGCAAAAATACTATTCTTTCCTCCACACTGCCAAGCAAACCTATTTTACAACTCTTATTAACACCTTCTCATCCAATCCCGTAAACTCTTCTCTACCTTCAACTCTCTACTTTGTCCTCCACCGCCTCCCCCCACTGACTTACTCACTGCCCAGGAAATCGCTAATCACTTCAAAAACAAAATTGATACAATCCGTGATGAAATCTCCACTCTACAGGTATCTCCCCCAGCTAATACCCCATGTCAACAGATACAACTGACACTCCCCCTATTCAAATCTGCTACTCCAGTCGAAGTTGCTAAACTCCATTCTATCGCCCACCTAACCACCTGTCCCCTGGACCCTATTCCCTCTCAAATGCTACCGTCACTCTTTGACCCCATCCTACACTCTCTAACCCACATCTTCAATCTCTCCCTCACCTCTGGCGTCTTCCCTGATGCTCTAAAACATGCACTGGTCACTCCCATACTCAAAAAACTGTCCTTGGACCCTACCAATCTTAACAACCTACGCCCTATCTCCTTGCTCCCCTTTTCCTCTAAACTTCTTGAATGCCTGGTTTAAAACCAACTGAGTGACCACCTCATTAAAAACAACCTTCTTGATACCCTTCAATCTGGATTTCGCCCTCAACACTCCACAGAAACTGCTCTTTTAAAACTCACAAATGACCTACTAACTGCAAAAACCAACGGACACTATTCTGTACTCCTACTTCTGGATCTTTCAGCTGCCTTTGACACGGTTGACCACCCCCTCCTCCTCGAAAAACTTTACTCCTTCGGTCTCCGTGACTGTGCTCTTCAGTGGCTCTCATCCTACCTATCCCAACGCACCTTCAGTGTCACTTACAATTCTACTTCCTCCACTCCTCTTCCCTTCTCTGTCGGGGTCCCCCAAGGTTCTGTTCTTGGACCCCTTTTATTTTCAATCTACACCTCTTCCCTGGGTCAGCTGATAGCCTCTCACGGCTTTCAATATCATTTCTATGCTGATGACACACAAATCTATCTCTCCACCCCTCAACTCACTCCATCAGTCTCCTCACGCATCACTAACTTACTAACCGACATATCTGTATGGATGTCACACCACTTCCTCAAACTCAACCTGTCCAAAACCGAGCTTATAATATTTCCTCCCCCACGTGCCTCTTCCCCTGACTTCTCTGTGAAGAGCAATGGCAAAACCATCCACCCGTCCCCACATGTCAGGGTGCTAGGTGTTATCCTAGATTCTGAACTCTCCTTTCAGCCCCACATCCAATCACTTTCCAAAGCTTGCCGCCTCAACCTCCGCAACATCTCTAAACTACGTCCCTTTCTAACCAATGAAACCACAAAGCTCCTGATTCACTCTCTGGTTATCTCTCGCCTTGACTACTGCAACTCACTCCTCATTGGCTTACCTTTAAATAGACTATCCCCCCTTCAGTCCATCATGAATGCTGCTGCCAGACTCATCCACCTTACAAACCGCTCAGTGTCTGCTACCCCTCTCTGCAAATCCCTCCATTGGCTACCACTCGCCCAACAAATTAAATTCAAAATACTAACAATAAGGTACAAAGCCATCCACAACTATGCCCCCAGCTACATCACTAACCTAGTCTCAAAATACCAACCTAATCGCCATCTCCGTTCCTCCCAAGATCTCCTGCTCTCTAGCTCCCTCATCACCTCCTCCCATATCCGCCTCCAGGACTTCTCCCAAGCCTTGCCCATCCTCTGGAATTCCCTACCCCAATCTGTCAGACTGTCTCCAAATTTATCCACTTTTAGGCGATCCCTGAAAACTTTCCTCTTCAGAGAAGCCTATCCTGCCTCCATCTAACAACTGCACTATTTTCTCCATTAGCTCACCCCCCACAGCTATTACCCTTTTGTATAACTTGACCCTCCCTCCTAGATTGTAAGCTCTAACGAGCAGGGCCCTCTGACTCCTCATGTATTGAATTGTATTGTACTTGTACTGTCTGCCCTAATGTTGTAAAGCGCTGCGTAAACTGTCGGCGCTATATCCTGTATAATAAATCCTGTATAATAACTTATGTATGTATTGTATGCATCAAATCTCTTATGTATTTGTCAATATTTCCTTGCTGGAATGTATGTTGCTGTGCAATATTAGGTTCTAGTGAAATATACAATAATTGATATATAGCAATATGCATTATCATTATATAAGTAAATATATTACTATTTGAATCTATTAAAGCTCACTTATCCAAATGTATTCATCTGCGTCCGTGTGCCTAACGCAAAGTCCAGCCTCTTGCTCTCTTTTATAAATCTCACCCATATATAACTGCTCTGACACCCATTTTAGAAAGTGACTGTTTGGTTGCCTTTAAATGACTAGATAGTCTAGTATCCAAACTCTGTAACATGGTGTCAACCCAAAGGGCCAAGTTCTCATTTAGTGACCCAATCCCAGCCACTATAGGTCTACCTGGAGGGAGAAAAACCTACCTGTTGGTAATTAATATTGTACATGATTGGATGTTCTGGAATTGGTTTAGTGGCCACTTCTGTATCAAATATCCCAAATGTGAACTTTATTCGACTTTCCTGCTCAACTCTACCCAACTACTCTACTGTAGTGGTGGGATCACATGTGAGGAGCCTACAAGTCTTCTTACCCTCTAATGGTCATTTGGCTTCTGTCATATAATCTGAGGAGGTATTTAAAGTGACATTTCCTCCTTTGTCTGAATTCTGAATTGTCTGAATTGTCTGAATTCTGAATTCAAAGAAGATGATTGATCAGCTTCTCCTCCGGCCACAGCAGATGGGGAATGACAGCTCTGAAATCAGAGAAGCTCACCGCTTCCATCTTCATTCAATACAGAGACCATCAACTCTTCACCCTGACACCCACCATGCTCCATCCTGAGAGGGGGCAGTGGAGCCTGGGACACACTGGGGGGGTCAGGTTGGGGGAGGGGGTGTACTGTACATTATAACAAATAATGAAGTGATCAGACGGCTAAATCATTTCCACAGCAAAGTATATATATATATAAATGCCTCCATTGCTGCCAACATAAGCCTTACAAAAGAGTTCAAAGAATTTTCGTTTTCTAAACCCAAATTCATGAAATCCAAACTGGTGACATCATCTCACTCAGTGATCAAATTATAATAATCTCCCACGCTGCATAAAACTCGTCCTAATTTATTATAGCAGCCAATTTACACTATCATATGTTCCCCACACCTCCCAAGTTATACCCTTAAAGTGGTTGTAAACCCTCCATATACCCAGTGAAGTGACTGACCTCAGGTGATGCACAGACATTAAACAAATCCTCCTACATAAGTTGTACCTGTTTATCTACAGTCATCTCTTCTCTCTTCAAAGTCCAAAATGTAAAAACCTTATCTGAGCCGTCAGAAAAAAGGGGGTGAAGACCTGAAGTTACACTCTGCAGAGCTCAGTGAAGAAAGCTCTGAGAGATGATTGGAGGGAGGAGACAAACCCCCTTCACACACCTCACAGGATCAGAGCTTAAGCTTGTCAAACTTCTAGAGGACCCTTTCCCTATCACCATTTTTTCTCTTGATGTCAAGAAAACTTGTCAAAAGTGGCTCATGCTGATAGTAGAGGGAGGAGGCAGAAGACAAAAGTGAAACTTAGTGCTCTTAAATGAGACAAGTACACACTATATAGGGATATGCTTTTTTCATATTTCATGTCTGAGGTTTACAGCCACTTTAAGAAAGTCACAAGGTGTGACGTAACACATAGGGTGGAGCTGGGTGATGTAATCGCGCATTACCAGAAAGTGATCAGGCACAGGAGACAGAGCATGCCGATCACTATACAAACCAGTTTATGGGGGGATTATCATAGTGGCTTTATTTTGATCAGTGCACAAGTGTGTATATAGAGATAATCGTGATGATAGTTTGAGTTCTTTATATGGTTTATAAGTGTCAGGGCTGGGCTCAGCCCTTCCTTCTCTGAGCTGGCCGCTCAGCTGTCGGCCAATTGCCAGCTCCTATCTCTCCACAGTGACTCACCTGTTGATGATATCCTGCTCGTCAGTCCTGCCTACTTAAGCCGTCCAGCCCAGATGATTTCTGCCTTCGCCTTGGTCAACATCTCCTGCGTTCCTGTTAAAGACTTGCTTGGCTGACATTCTTTCTGGCTCCAGATCTTGCTTGCTGTTCCACTATGCTGTTCCTTGGCCTCCTGACTTTCTGGCTTGTCTGACTATCCGTTCCAGTTACTGAACTTTGGCTATGTTTTGACTATGTTTGTTTTATTTACTTTTATTATTAAACAAGAGTGATTAAATTGTAGTTCTGTCTCGGTCTGATTCATGGTTGCTGACAGTAAGCGAAGGGCATGAATTCAGAAGATGCAGTCAATCCACATGTTGGTAATATTTTTTCCAGATTGGATGAGCAGGATCACCGCATGGATCATGCGGCAGTCCCTGCTGCTGCTCCAGTCTCTGTGCAGGCACCCGCCTTGAGTATTACCTCTATAAGAGGCATGTCTGGTTCCAATCCACTTCCCCCGTGATCCAGAACAATGCAGAGGGTTTCTCAGCCAGGTTGAGATATACTTTGCCCCAGGCGTTTCCCACGGACAGAAGCAAAGTAGATTAAGTGATATCTTTGCTTTCTGAGAGAGCCTTGGCCTGGGCAAACCCTCTATGGGAGACGCAAAAACCTGTTGCCTTGAGTTACCCTGAGTTTGTGGCTTCTTTTACAATGATATTTGATGTTCCCGCACGCTCTGCTTCTACTGCCAAGTGCCTCATGTCCATCAAACAGAGTACGAGAACTGTTGTCGATTACACCATTGAATTCCGTACTCTGGCAGCAGAGGTTGCTTGGAACAAGGAGTCCCTCGTGGCTGCTTTTTCTCATGGTCTCTCGGATACCATCAAGGATGGGATAGCGGCCTGAAATATACCCACTGAGCTGGAGAAGGTGATCACGTTTGGCATCCTCATTGACTCTAGACTCAGAGAAAGACTCTCTTTTAAAGGAGCGCTTGCGGAAGCCTCCTGTACATTTGTCTCCGAGCTTTGCAGTCCCACCCTTGCCTCCCTCACCTCTCATGTCTCCTGGTAGAAGTCCCACCCACCTGGGACTTCTACAGCCAAAGTTGGTGAGAGTGTCCTGGGCGGACTAGGACTGCACGGCACAGCCCGATGCAGATAGGGAGTACTCAGCATACAGTCTCCCCCCTTGGTCCTCCGTACTGAGCTCCTATCAAGCTGGCCGCGAAAGCCAAGAAGTCGCCGCAGGAGTGGCGCCGCCCCTACACCACTGCCGCCCGTGGCCTGGCCTTGTGGGAAATGCGGCCCTGTGGGGACCACTGCTCTAAGTAATATCTGAGCTCTGTAAAAAGCCAGGACACTGATTATGGGCTGCTCTATCACTCTTCATGTTGCCCTCATTTTTGATCATATTGTGATCACTTTTTATTGTTATCATTTTTTTAGAAATAAAATACCCCCTTTTTTACCTGCACACATGTGGAAGCAATTTTCTTTTCTCCACATATTATCCTGACGTGAGTGGATATCCTGCCCTGGCATATCCACCTTCCAAGATCCAACTATGAAGTTCCTGACTTGGCGGTGGATCTGGAAGTTTCCCCTGGCTTTCCCCTGTATTGCATCCTAGAGGTCCGAACCACCTGGATTTCTATACACCTGCCCTGTGTGGCATACTGCCTTGATGACTCTATGTCTCTGACAGTAGAGTCCACCTGATCTGGGAAGAGCATACACTTGCTATTCAGTCGTGAATGCTTGTCCTCCTTGATGTTGCTTTCACAGATAGATCTGTATACCCAATTTCAACATTCTGGGATCTACACCATTTGGTGGTTGTTTTCTTGATTTACACAGTTGGACATTCACCTATTTTATTTATTTTGGTTATAGACAACCATTTTTCTCAATACATATTTGGTTGATGGACTATTATTTCATATGGATTTTTAGTTCATTTTCAGTATATCAAAAACATTTTTTTATTTACACAAATATCACAATATTTATGTATAATTGTCATGCACTACATTTTCTACTATTATATTGTTTTTTGTTTGTCACATTGTTATGTAGCTGCTTTCTTCACATCCGGTTTAGGTTAGCGCAGTGTTTTTCCTTATACCTTGACTTCCATTGTGAACAGGTTAAATTCCTGGGTTATGTCATTTCCACTGCTGGTTTTTTAGATGGACCCAGAGAAACTTTCAGCAGTCCTACAGTAGCCTCGACCCATAGGTTTATGTCCTCTACAGCGTTTCCTTGGCTTTTCCAACTATTATCGGAAGTTTATTCATAACTTCTCGTCTCTGGTCAAGCCCCTGACTGATATGACCAGAAAGGACGGTTACCCACAGAATTGGTCTCCGGAGTCCATTAGGCCTTTGAGAGTCTCAAGGCTGCCTTTGTTTCTGCTCCTGTGTTGGCACATCTTGATCCTATGTTACCTTTTATCCTTGAGGTTGATGCTTCTGAGACTGGAGTTGGCTCCCTTCTGTCTCAACGTCCTACCTCTGAGAGCGCTATGCATCCTTGTGGCTACTTTTCCAAGAAATTTTCACCTGCGGAGTGCAATTACAAGATTGGTGACAGAGAGCTGTGAGCAATCATTTTAGCCCTGAAAGAATGGAGACATCTCCTCGAAAGTAACACTGTGCCGGTTCTCATTCTTACTGACCATAAGAATCTCACATTCTTGTCTGAGGGTAAACACCTCTCTCCCCGAAGGGCGCGATGGGCTCTTTTCTTGTCTAGTTTCAATTACATTGTCTCATTCTTACCCGGTACTAAGAATGTAAGGGCTTACACTTTGTCACAACAATTTTCCCCCACTTCCAAGATGGAGTCAGTTCTGGTTCCTGTGATTCCTCCTGATGGTATTCTGGCTACAGTTCGCACCAGTCTCACTTCTCCTTTGGGTGACAAAATTCTTGCTGCTCAGGTCCATGCTCCTCCTGAGAAACCTTGTGACCACTGATTTGTCCCAGAGAGTCTCTGTACTGCCGTGCTCCAGACTTACCATTCTCCCAAGGCTGCTGGCTACCCTGGGAAGAATCAACTCTTTTAGGCAATTTCACAACAATTCTGGTGGCCTAGTGTACGTGCTGATGTAACCGCCTTGGTAGCTGCCTGTTCCATGTGTGCTCAGAGTAAGACTTCACGACACCTTCCAGTGGGCCTCCTACAACCCATACCCAATGGAGAGAGGCCCTGGACCCACCTGTCTATGGATTTCATTGTGGAGTTACCCAACTCCCAGGCAACACAGTTATCCTCATGGTGGTTGACCGGTTCTCGAAAATGTCTCATTGTATTCCACTTAAGAAGTTGCCCACTTCTAAGGAACTGGCTTCCATTTTTACTCGGGAGATCTTTCGCTTACATGGGCTACCCAAGGTGATTGTCTTGGACAGGGGTAGTCAGTTTGTGTCCCGGTTCTGGCGAGCCTTTTGTGCACAGTTGGGAATTGAGCTTGCTTCTCCTCTGCGTATCACCTGCAGTCTAAGGGGACCGCAGAATGAGCCAATCAGTCCTTGGAGCAATTCCTACGTTGCTATATTTCTGACCATCAAAACAACTGGTCAGACTTCTTACTGTGGGCGGAGGTTGCTCACAAAAGTGCCTTAAATTCTGCTTCCCGATTGTCCCCGTTTAGGGCGAACTATGGTTTCCAACCCTCCATGTTGCCTGACTCATTTGTTCAGCAGAGTATTCTTGCATTAGAGGAGCATCTCCGTGGTCTTCGTTCCACTTGGGCACAAGTCCAGGAGGCTTTGCATGCTAATGATAGATACAGACTCCATGCTGACTGCAGACACCTGCTTGCGCCTTCCTAACAGGTTGGGGACAGGGTCTGGCTGTCATCTTGCAACCTCTGACTTTTCATTCCCTTTCTGAAATTCGCACCTCGGTTTATTGGGCCTTTCCGTATTCTTTGCAAGATTAACCCAGTGGCTTACGCATTAGACCTTCCTTCTAATATGCGTATCTCAAATGTATTTCATGTCTCCTTATTAAAACCTTTGGTCTGCAACCGCTTTACCACTTTGGTGCCTTGTCCTCACCCTGTACAGGTTGAGAACCATGAGGAGTATGAAGTACAGTCCATTGCTGACTCCTGTAGGTTCCGTGGTGCATTGGAAAGGGTACGGTCCGGAGGAACGCTTTTGGGTCTCATCCTTGGACGTACATGCCCCTGTCCTCCTCTGTGAGTTCCATAGACATTTTCCTCTCAAGTCTGGTGGTCCTCCGTGGGGGATGGGTCCTTGAGGAGGGAGTACTGTCAGGGCTGGGCTCAGGCATTCCTTCTCTGAGCTGGCCGATCAGCTGTCGGCTAATTGCCAGCTCCTATCTTTTCACAGTGACTCAGCTGTTGATGATATCCTGCTTGTCATTCCTGCCCCGTCATTCCACTATGCTGTTCCCTGGCTTCCTGACTTTCTGGCTTGTCTGACTATCCGTTTACAGTTACCGAACTTTGGCTATGTTTTGACTATGTTTGATCTATTTACCTTTATTATTAAACAAGTGTGATTTAACTGTACTTCTGTCTCGCTCTGATTCATGGTTTCTGACAATAAGTAAGCAGCGCTGCACTGATTTGAAGTGTAAATCTATCTCAGTGTTACTTTCAGACTTCTTATCATTTTTATGTGCATCCTTTCTCCTCAATTCAAGACTCCCCCACCGTAAACTTTTCTAAGTGTAATATTTGACAACATTTATTATCTTCTAAAATAGAGGAAAAGAGGCTGGAATTCTGCTCTGGGGCAAAAGACATCCATCAATACAAGGGATTCATTTCTAAGCATTTAGAGGTCTATTAGACAATTTTATATCATCATTCATTTCATACTTGTAGTGTCTACACTTTCTATTTATGTTTCATAATAACTGACATTTCCGGGCTTTACATCAACTTCTATTTTTCTTCCTCTCAGATCTTCTCCTTCTGTCAGATTTTTCATCCTTTTTTCTAAAATACACATTATCCATTTCATAGTCCACCCCGTCTCTTCCCAACTTTTCCTTTTCCATATTAATAATTTCATATTCCATACAATCTAATTTGTCATTAATCTCCATTTCTAATTTGTGAAAGTTCAATTCATTTTTTTTACGTTTGTAATTGTGAAATAGCCGTTCTAATTTTGTTCAAAACATCTTCCTCATTTCCTTCGATCACCCTAAGCGAAGAAGAACGTGGATTTAATGTGGGAATCCTGGATTGTCTCATTTCATCTCTGTAGAAATCAAAAGTTGGAAAAGAAGCGTGTTGTATGGATAGAAATTGCTTTAATCCCTTCAATACTGGGCACATATACCCCCTTCCTGCCCAAGCCCAGCTTGCAGCGCTGTCACACTTTGAATGACAATTGCGCGGTCTTGTAACACTGTACCCAAATGAATTTTTTGTCATTTTTTTTTTAGACAAATTGAGCTTTCTTTTGGTGGTATTTATTCACCACTGGGGTTTTTATTTTTTGCTAAAAACAAATTTAAAAAATCTGAACATTTTGAAAATAAGAAAAGTTTTCTTAGTGTCTGTTATAAAATAGTGCTTTAGATTATCTCAGAGCACTACAGCTACATCACTTCTTAAGTAACCTGCCACCACCACAGGAGGCTAACCAAACCCTCACAACCATGGAAGTTCATTACTCAGAGACGGGGGACCTACCACACGCTCTCTCACTTACCTACAAACTGCTTATAACTCCGCCAGGGGATTATCAGGTACATAGTCTCACCAGATGGGAAAAAGAACTAAATTGCAACTTCACAACCAATAAAAGGCAACAAATCTTAACTTTCACTCATAAATCTTCTATTTGCTCCAAAACCCAGGAAACGAATTATAAAATCCTCACACATTGGTACAGAACACCTGCACTACTTAAAACAATCTTCCCCTCCACAATAGATGTCTGCTGGAGATGCCAGGAAGAAAGGGGTACGCTCATCCATATTTTTTGGTTCTGTTCCCGTATCCAAACCTTTTGGAGAGAAGTACGCCAGATAATCCAAAAATTTACTGATCGCATAGTGCCTGATGACCCGGCTTACTTCCTTTTGCACGCCACCGACATACCCGCCCGATCCTATAAGAAATCAATTATAAGGCATTTATTGGACGCAGCGAAGGCTTGTATCCCCTCATTCTGGAAATCTGCTCAAACACCACCCATAGCCTTTTGGCTTCAAAAAGTTGAGGAAATCAGTTGGAGGACTTAATTCTCACTAGCCTAAATAGACAGGAAAAGTACTCCAAAACCTGGCAGCTCTGGAACATCTTCAAATACTCGGAAGAGGGGAAAACTCTTCTTGGCGAGTAGCTCCATTTCACACCAGGTGGTTAGATATGGAGAACCACAGTCGCCGGCCCAACTCCATCTCTGTGGGCTGTCACCCTGAACCCCCCCCCTCATCCCCAAACACCCCCCCTCCTTCCCTTACCCCTCCCTCTCTCCCCCTCACCCTACCCCCCCTTTCTCCCTCCCCCCTACCTCACTCATCTGTTTCTATTCTGACTTTTCTGTGCTGCTAATCTACTCTTTCTATCTTTTCAAAATATAAAAAGGACAAAGAATCGTTCACGAAAGGAATATTATATCCAGCAATATCCAAATTCTAAAACAGGGTATATAACTAGATTGAGAACAAGAAACAGACAGCTCCCTTACTTATGACCTCTGCAAATAATATATAAGTTACTCACATTAATACTCTGTTATTTATCATACAAGGTTTATAGTAATACTGAACAGATTATTTTGCTTAACACCTTTGCATTTCAAAACTGTATGTGAATGACTGTCTTCATTATTGTTAATGCAACTATACCATGTTATGCATATCCCGGTGAACCGGTTTTCTGATACAAATAAATAATTTGGAGAAAAAAAAAAATAAAATAGTGCTTGACTCGAGTATAAGAAAGGGGAGCAATTTCAACACAAACAAATGTGCTGAAAAACTCGGCTTATACTCGAGTATATACGGTAACTACATTTACTGCAGGTGAGCGACACAAGAAGGCTGGATCAGGTACATGTACAGGGCCGTCTTTAATAGTAATTGGACCCTGGGCAAAAATTTTCTTGGGCCCCCCCCATGCAGTTTCACTCTCCACCTGCTCTGAGACATACAATAAATAGTAGCTAGACTTAAAATCAGTTACTGTATCAGATCAGGCAGCAATTGTGATTGGTTGCCAGCAGTTACAGCATATCATTACTGCTTACTGACTGGTTGCTAGAGGTTACAGCACACATTGCAGCTCACTGATTAGTTGCTAGAGGTTACAGCAAATGATTTCTGCTTGTTAATTGGTTGCTAGAGATTACTGTACAGTAATACTGCTCACTGATTGGTTGCTAGGTCACCTCCTCACTACAGGGGGGCATGATATACATGATATACATATGAATGCATATGAATGCCGCCGACCGCAGCTATTTACTTAGTAATGCTGTCGCTATTTACATATCAATGCCGGTATTTATATATAAACACAGGGTCTGCAGGTGAGTCATCTGTACACAATAGGGCAGAGCTGGGAAGCATTAGTACCAGCATTTCACACTGAGATATCGGGACACAGCACATGACTAAAACTTCAAGGGACAAGGGGATTTAAAATGGGATAGTTGGCAAGTATGAGGCAGCTGCTTTGGGCCCCACAACAATGACAGGGCCCAGGGCAACTGCCCCTTTTGCCCTGCCTTAAAGACAGCCCTGTACACGTATGTCACCCAGCTTGTTCCAGGTTTGTGCCGCTCCTGTGATTACAACTACCAGTAACCAGGAATCATGTGATTGATATGATTGGTCATAAATACAATGTAAACAGTCATAAAAGGTTTCCATTCATGACTGCTTAGTGTTGTGATCGGCTCACAGCTATCACATGGTACCTGACTACCTGTACCATGTGATTAGCCAAACACAGCATTCCAACAACTAAGCTGTCATGAATTTTAACCCATTTATGATGGCTAAAACAAATCCTTATAAAAGGTGAATGTCACTGTTATAAGCAATAGCAGTAAAAAGCAAAATCCCTGATCACCCCCTAGAGTAGTACAGTACAATGTCATTATGGTGACACTGAACTACTCTGATGACCGGATGTAAACTACAAATAGTAAAAAAAAAATGTTAAAAACAGAGAGAAGAATGTTTAAAAAAAACATAAAAAATAATTTTAACTTTTTTTATTATATACTATCACCAGTCAGCATCCCTGATCACTGCCGCATCAGTCATATGATGATGCTGTACTGCACTGGTGACAGTATGTAGATTTAAAAAAAAAAAAAAAAAAAAAAATTATTAAATTTTTTCATCTTCAAAAAAATTGTGACAAAAAACTTACAACTTTACCCTTCCAAAAAAGGGATAACTTAGAGGGCATTTGTATAGTCCTGGCATTTTAGGACCTCAAGAAATTAGATAGACCGTCAGTACATCAGGATTGATGGACTTTCAAATATATATCCCATAATTTGTAGACAAAATAACTTCCCTACAAACCAATTAATATACACTTATTGGGATTTTTTTTTTTTTACCAAAGACATGTAGCAGAATATATTTGGCCTAAATTTATGAAGAAATTTGTTTTTTTTTTGTATTGGATATGTTTTATAACAGAAAGTAGATAATATATTTATATTTTCAATTTTCAATTTTTTTTCATTCATATAATAAAAAACCCAGAGGTGATCAAATACCACCAACAGCTCTATTTGTGGGAAAAAATTATATAAATTGAATTTGGGTACAGTGTTACATGAACAAATTGCTAGTTATTTAATTCATTAATTAATTGATTAATTGTCAGTTAAAGTAGCACAGTGATGAATCACAAAAAATGCTTTACTCACAAAGGGTGTAAAACCTTCCGGAGGACAGGGGGTTAAGAATGACAGCTCCCATATCCTGTGATTTATTTGTATGCCCTAATAAAGTTTAGAGGAATTTGTCCTACACCAGTCCATCCAGTTCAACCTGTGTGAGTGTGTATGTATCTATGTCACTACCATTTCCCATATCCCTGTATATTCCATTTGCTAAGATGCCCATTTAAAAGTTTTTTAATTATCGAGACTCCCCGCTGATACCACCAACTATGGAAGGGAGATCTACATCCTTACTGCTCTAACAATAGAGAACTCCTTATGTAGTTTAAAGTAAACCTCTTCTCAGCCAACTTGATTGAGGTGCCACATGTCGGGGGATAAGCCAGGGACTATTGTCCCTAAAGCCTGGCACTGTTGTCAATACCCAGCCTGGTACTGACGAAAGCCATGTGCAATAGATCTTGACACCCTCCGGCCTGTATAAAGATGACAGTTGCTCACAGACTTTGCTGACTGGTCTTTAGCTCTCCGATAACCGTGTTCTTGTGTGCTTGTTACTTCTGGATTTCCTGTTACAGACCCGGCAAATTTCTGGACTTCCCCTTGCTTCTTTCCTGGCTCTCACCTTGGGCTTGTTCCACTGACCTGTTCCCGGTTACCTCTTGTGTATGACCCTATGCCTCCACTGTGACCTTGGCTTCCATTTCTGACCACATCTCCTGCCTCATCCTGCCTGCTGTGATCCACCTGCACTTCCAAGCCTGTCATCCTGGATCAGCTTCCTCCAGTGCCCGGCTATCCCCTGAAGAGGCATCACCACTGCAGATCCATCTGACTACCATACAGCTGGTAACCTGTGCTTCTTTGGGCTCAGCATCTCCTGTCACCATCTCCAGAGGTGTTGTACACTCAGCCGCAAGTGAAACCCTCTCAACATCTCGGCCTCAAAACCAGATACGTGACATCACGTTTTGTCCTGATACTGAATAGAATCACCCTTTAGATACTTGTATATTGTGATCCTGTTCCCTCTTAAGCATCTCTTCTCAGGGAGAATACATTTAATCTTTATAGATATTCCTATACTGTTACTCCTCCAGTCTCCTTATTAGGTTTGTTTGCCTTCTCTGGAATCTCTCGGGTTCCTGTACATCCCTCCTGAGGACTGGTGACCAGATCTGGACGGCATATTCAAGATGTGGTCACACCAGAGTTTTGTAAAGTCGCAGAATTATAGTTTTATCTCTGGAATAAATCCCCTTTTTAATGCATGGTAGTAGTCTGCTGACTTTGCTTGCTGCAGCTTGGCATGGCATGCTATTGCTGAACCTGTGATCTACTGGGACCCCCAGATCTTTTTGCATCCTGGAATCCCCCCAGAGCTTCTCCCCCTAACTAGTAACTTGCATTTCTATTTTTAGCTATGACGTGGAGATTCCGCTATACGCTATGCGTAAATCCATGTCTCTTGTGCTAATAAGCGCTCTTTCAGCCTTTTGGTTTAATGCATCTTACTAAACCCGTATAAGTAAACAGACATGACCACCATCTTACATCCTTAGCTCAACTGTCCACCCTCACGAGCCCAGGCACTTCGTTTTTATTTATCGGCAGCAAAAGGAAATGCCAAACAGGAAGTCATGGCCCCAACAGCCAATCGCTTCCTCCATGCAAAATGGCATCACTGGAAATGACCGCACAGGAAATGACAACACTAAAGGGGAGGGCATCCACAGGAGTGGGAGAGAGAAGTGCACATGTCTCATCCACTCATCTCCAAGCCCATGAGAAGGTTTTCATATTGACGGTTTTACAGCTGCTCCAGATTCAACCCAAGTGCACTCTGCTAGAACGCTCCTTGGTTAAATCAGACACAGGGAGACAGATGACAATCTATAAAACACACATCCTAGAATAAAATGTCCACATGAGTCCATATAATAAAATTTCCACAACAGCTTACAAATACATTACTTTATATTTTTCATTATTAAACCTCATTTGCCATGTAGTTGCTCACCCCTATATTTTTATTGAGGTCTTCTTATAACGTTTCTATATCCTGTTGCAAAGTTATTGTCCTGCTTAGCTTTGTATCCTCAGTAACCACTGAGATTGAACTATTCAAATCCCAATGCAGCTGGAGGATAGTCTCAGGCAAACACCCATTTAGTTGGGACATTCACCAAACCTCCAGACAGAAAGATTTTTCTTCTAGATGTGTTTTGGGGACTATGTTTGCCATTTCATCAGGGGATTTTCCTGAGTGACCTGGGAAGATTGTGTGGCCATTTGTATCTTATCTGGCATCATGTGACAAACCACGGACAATGGTGGATATTTGGAGTGGATCAGGAATATATTGTGGTGGAATAACTGGCTGAGATACAGACTATAGTTATCCTGCCAGTAGAAGTTCTGGGACTACTCTATAAGGAATTCTCATAACCACATACTGTATGTTGAATTATCTACATGGGATTTTTTCTATAGACGTCCTTGTTATCCTTGGGGCTTCACCAACCCGCTCTTCTCTGGAAATAGCAAATATAGTCCATGAAACACGTCCGATAAATTTTTTTCCCCATTGCATATACTGTATTGACAATTCTTGGACATTCAAGTATAAATCTGGAATACTATTCAGGAGGGACAAAGAGATAGAGGAGATGGAACATTTTAAGTTGCACATAGTCTATACCTGTCCCAATGTTAATGAATATTTTTATGGAGAACAAATAAACTTATGAACTTTATAAACTAGTATTGTGTATTGATACCTGACAAGTCCCACGTTGGTATATTGTTATATATTTTCTGATAGAGATGTTGGTACCTTCTCTATAAGGATCAGATACCCTCTTGATGTCCTTAACTCTTAAAGCAGGAAAAACAGATCAGATTTGAGATGTTTAGAATTGTGAGGAGCTGGGAACTCAGCACAGAGATATCCCTAACAAAAGTCCCCGAGATATACAGTAAATCACTTACAGTAAATATTGCTTGTGGGTGCATCAACACATCTTTTTTAAAGAGAAGGAAACACAAGTTTTGCAATGCAGAATATTCTTCCTCTTTGACTTCTCTTTACAAGTTCTCATTCTTCCTTCACACAGACCGACTGCAGAAATGTTCTCCCTCCGTGTCCTTCTCCTGTGGGCTCTTCTCTGTCCAGGCACAGGTATGTAAGAACATTATAAAGAAGTCATAATACTGTATTATTATCAGACAAAGTATATAACATAGACACCTCGACTGCAGCAATGTGTCCCCTCCTTGTCCTCCTCCTGTGGGCTCTTCTCTGTCCAGGCACAGGTATGTAAGAACATTATAAAGAGGTCATAATACAGTATTATTATTAGACAGAGTACATATCATAGACACCCCAACTGCAGCAATGTGCCCCCTCCATGTCCTCCTCCTGTGGGCTCTTCTCTGTCCAGGCAGAGGGATGGATAAAACTCTGATTGATGAATGGAGGGGGATGGACGGTGACAATGTTATACACAGATGGGCAGTTGTATCCGCTCCTGCAGGGTGCTGCTCATTTCTTTAGTAGGAAAGCTTTTACATTTGGAGCTCTACCATCCCCCGGCTATTCTGAGGATAGGACTAACAAACCTTCCTTTACTGGCTGTCAGTAAAAATACTGACGGTTGGCTACACTGGCCCAGGGGCCCAAAGAAACCATAAAGAATCCAGATTTCTCTTGACTTTCTCTCCAACTGCAGTCCTATTATGGCTGAGAGGCACCTATAGTGGAGAACAGAGACCACACTTGCCTACATACCGCCATATCATTATAAGAAAACTCTCAGCGATGTGCTGGCCATAGTGCAGCCAAAGCTCCTAGACATTAGCGTGAACATGCACACGTACGTTAGCCATTAATGCTGGTGCCAAATGGCCTATATAAGAGCAGCAGCTGCACTAGTGCATTTCAGTCTGATCTGCAGCCTTACCCTGTATACCTGTTCCTGTGATCTCTGCTTGACTCCTGTGTTTGACTCGGCTTATCCTGCCCACGCTTGCTCTCCTCCCATCCTGACCTCAGCTTGCCCTTAAAGACTTTGTTATATCTTCCATCTGCCTGATATCCTGTTGCCAACCTCTGCCTGCACCTTGACTATTCTCTGCCTGCTGTTTATACTGTTATCTGATCCTCTATTCCTAACCTGGCTTATCTGACCCTGCATCCAGCTATCCGTCTGTCCTGCTCTGCATAGTGCCTGGTGAAACCGGTCCTACATCTGCTGTGTGTCTGCATCTGCTCTTTGTTGCCATCTGCTGCTTCAGCCATCCAGCCCAGCTCTGGTGACACACCTGCCACACACTTCTGCAACCAACAGAAGATCCTGCAGGCACTCTGACCTCACTGAGCACTCGTGGCCACTGTCCCAACACCAGTGTCCCTTGAGCCGGGGCTGTATGAGAGGTCTTTCTCTACACGTCAGACTCTACTAAAAGATTTTTTTGACCCTCCAGATCAAATCCCTAAAAATATGCATATCAATCCATTATATCAGGAAGGATGTAATTGAAATGGAGCAAGTACAAAGAAGGGCAACAAAGCTAATAAAGGGTCTGGAGGATATTAGTTATGAGGAAAGGTTGCGAGCTCTGAACTTATTCTCTCTGGAGAAGAGACACTTGAGAGGGGATATGATTTCAATTCACAAATACCGGACTGGTGACCCCACATTAGGGAGAAAACTTTTTTGTGGATGGGAGTTTAACAAGACTCGTGGCCACTCATTAAAATGAGAAGAAAAGAGGTATAACCTTAAAATTCGTAGAGGGTTCTTTACTGTAAGAGCGGCAAGGATGTGGAATTCCCTTCCACAGGCGGTGGTCTCAGCGGGGAGCATTGATAGCTTCAAGAAACTATTAGATAAGAACCTGAATGACCACAACATACAGAGATATACAATGTAATACTGACATATAATCACACACATAGGTTGGACTTGATGGACTTGTGTCTTTTTTCAACCTCACCTACTATGTAACTATTATATTGTGTATGTATACTGTAGATATAGAATAAGAAACTAAACATTATTCCATATATCAAATGTAAAACAATATCACACTACTGTACACACATACCAAACACGTACCATACATACCATACTCTCCACCTCTCTCAAACATAAATCACTCATATACACAATATGTGTAATCTCCTACACTGATAACTAATCAACATAACAATTGTATAAAGTTGGTAGGAGTGATTCCAAAACACATTCTAAAATCTCGGTGATCCTCACAATGGAAGATAATTGTGCGTTTATTTCCGAGGACTGAGCCAGTGGGTGAATCAATTCTTCCAAATGGAAAACAAACATATACAGGGCTTAGATCCAGAGATTGAAGCAGTGAGTAGATTGGTTGGGTATTCCAAGGTATATAAAGCAAAGAATCTTCAGGTAGTAATGAAAGTTGCGGAATGTATTGATGGTGGGCACTATGGAGCCCCAGATGACGCACCCTTAGCCATATTTATAGGGCGCTGTGCTCCACAGGAGGATATATAACAGAGCCTGTATGTTTCCCACAGATAGCTAGGCTCATATTCCACTGCAAACACCTCCCTCCATGCCAATAGGAGCTCATTACAGAAAGCCATGGGCATACAAAGCTTGGATCTTACATGGATTTCATATACAATCACGTACAGTATCCAGAACTCAAGTCCATATATTCCATATGATCAACCTAAAGCCAATGTTTGTATTCCACATGGTAGTCTCCGGCTCCAAACAAAGTAAACATGATATTGTATATGTGTATTTATTATACTGATAAGTCCATAGAAATAAACAGTTGCGCTAATTGTTACAATCCATATTAAAAATAAAAAAAATATATAAACAGTGCCATCAACATTATTTCATTTCTTCCTTAAAAGGGTTGTAAACCTTCGTGCATTCTATGCATTAAGGTGAAAAAACACCTGGCAGTGACTGCCCCCCCCATCCCCGTTTTACTTACCTGGAGCCCTAGAACTTGACCTGACGGGGATGCGCTGTCTCTCTGCCCAGGGGTTCTCGGCTCTTGATTGGATAGATTGATAGCAGCGCAGCCATTGGCTCCCGCTGCGTTAACCAAATCCAATGATGTGGGCGCCGGGTCATACATTTTGCAGTTATGGACGTCGAATGCTGGACTCGGGAACGGGCCCGCAAGTAACCCCCTAGGGGAAGCGCTTCTCCTAGGGGGTTATCTGATGCGGGGAGGAGCCGCGAGAGCCGCCGAGGGACCCCAGAAGAGCAGGTTTGGGTAAGTATGATATCTCACAAAAGTAAATACACCCCTCACATTTCCGTTTGGCCATTTGTCTCGGGATGATATGCTGAAGAATACAATAACTTAACCCCCAGCTAAGAGCAAAGGACCTTCCAAAACTGGGCTATAAACTGAGAGCCACAGTCTGAGACAATGTAAATTGGTGCCCCAATGGAGCCTGAAAACATGTTTAATGAATAAAGATGCCAGTTCTTTAGCAGATGGAAGTTTCGGAAGCGGAACAAAGTGGGCCATTTTACTGAACCTGTCTACCACCACCCAGATCGTGGAACATACCTGGGATGGAGGCAAGTCAGTGATAAAGTCCATAGATAAATGGGTCCAGGGACAGGTAGGTATTGATAGAGGACGTAGGAGACCAGGGGGCTTAGAGGTACTGCTCTTGCTTCTGGCACAAACTTCACAGGCCTGGACAAAGGATAACACATCCTGCCTAATCAATGGCCACCAGAGGATGCGAGAGATAATCTCAAAAGTTTGTCTAAACCTTGGATGTGCTGCAAGTTTTGATGCATGTACCTGCTGCAATACCTGCAAACGAACAGCAAGGGGAACAAAAAGCATACTAGAGGGAGTGGATGGAAGGACTTCAGCCTGTGCAGGTAACAAGGCCTCAGAGATGTCAATCTGGGTGAAAGCCAAAATCCTATCCTCAGAGATAATGGGTTGTGGAGGAAGCGGAGGAGGAGATAAAAAGCTGCAAGACAAGGCGTCAGCCTTAATGTTTTTTGGCCCTGGTAAATAATAAATTGTGAAGTCAAATCTGGAGAAGAACAATGACCACCTGGCTTGACGTGAGTTCAGTCTTTTAGCAGAATGGATGTATTCAAGGTTTTTGTGGTCAGTCAGAACTATGAATGGATAGCGAGCTCCCTCCAGCCAATGTCACCATTCCTCCAAAGCAAGCTTTATGGCTAGAAGTTCTCTGTTGCCTATATCATAATTGCGCTCTGCTGGGAATATTTACGGGACAAGAAGGCACAGGGGTGGATGGCAGCATTTACAGGATCCTTTTGTGACAAAAGCGCCCCCCACCCCTACTTCAGATGCATCTACCTCCACAATATAATGTAGCTCAGGAACAGGATGGCGTAGAATTGGTGCAGAGGTAAAGGCTTTATTTAACTGAGTGAAGGCTGCCTGGTCTTCAGTAGTCCATTTAAAGGTAGTCAGAGTCTTCCTGATGAGAGAGGTGATGGGATGTGCAATGGTGGCAAAGTTCTTAATGAATTTTTGATAGAAATTTGCAAAGCCCAGGAAGCGCTGAACTGCCTTCAGGTCTGAAGGTGGTGCCCAGTCTAAAATGGTTTGAATCTTGGCTGGATCCATGGTGAGGCCTGTGTCAGAAATTAGGTAGCCCAGGAAAGGTACTTGCTTAACATGGAATAAACATTTTTCAGGCTTTACAAAAAGGGAGTGAGTCTTTAATCGGGCCAATACCGAGCAGACATGCTTCTGATGTGTTTCAAGATTGGGAGAGTATATCAAACTATCGTCTAAATATACAAACATGAAGCGACCCAACATGTCATAGAAAATGTCATTCATAAAGTTCTGAAAGACAGCTGGTGCATTCCTGAGACCGAAAGGCATGACAAGACATTCATAATGACCATTCTTGGTGTTAAAGGCCGTCTTACATTCATTGCCTGCACGGATGCGCGCCAGATTATAGGCTCCCCTTAAGTCCAGTTTGGAGAAGATTTGGGCTCCCTGGTTTTTAGAGAACAACTCTGTGATGAGAGGAAGAGGATACCGATTGGGAACAGTTTTTTTATTTAGACCTCTGTAATCATCAACACAAAGTCTCAGTCCCCCATCCTTCTTCGGGACAAAGAAGCATCCTGCTCTTTCGGGAGAAGTGGAGGGATGGATGAAACCCTTAGCTAGGTTTTCCTGGATGTATTCTTGCAAAGCAAGATTCTCTGGCTCAGACAGTGGAAAGACTCTACCTCGAGGAGGTGTAGTGTCAGGCAAGAGTTCAATGGAACAATCATAACTGCGGTGAAGTCAGGAAGATCCTGCCAGTAATTGGCGTTCCAGGCTCACTGGAGAACGGCCGCGGGCTCTACCGCGCACACGGGCGCTACCTTGCATGGGCACGTGCGCGCACACCCCCGTTGGCACCAGGCAGGCTATTTAAACCTGCCTGTCACACTGTCTGCTCTACAGAGTTCCGTGTGCCAAAACTTGATCTGATCTATAACCTTCTGTTATTTGACCCGGCTTCCTGTTTGACTATCCAGCTATCCACCTGCATCTGACCCTTTGGCTTGCTTAGACCATTCTCCTGTCTGATCCTTGGTACCTCTGCTGTCCACCTGATACCGACCACCGGCCTGTCTGACTATCCTTCTGCTTGATACCTGCTATCAGCCTGCTACCTACTGTTGTTCCTGGTTCCAGTCCAGCCTTCCAGTACCCAGCCTGCTACCTGCTGTTGCTCCAGGTTCCAGTCCAGCATTCCAGTATCCAGCCTGCCACTTTCTGTTGTTCCTATTTCCGGTCCAGCGCTCCAGTATCCAGTCTGCTATCTCCTGTTGTTCCTGGTTCCAGTCCAGCATTCCAGTACCCAGCCTGCTACCTGCTGTTGTTTTGCTGGTTCCAGTCCAACATTCCAGTACCCAGCCTGCTACCTGCTGTTTTTCCTGGTTCCAGTCCAGCATTCCAGTATCCAGCCTGCCACTTTCTGTTGTTCCTAGTTCAGGTCCAGCGCTCCAGTATCCAGTCTGCTATCTCCTGTTGTTCCTGGTTCCAGTCCAGCATTCCAGTACCCAGCCTGCTACCTGCTGTTGTTTTGCTGGTTCCAGTCCAGCATTCCAGTACCCAGCCTGCTACCTGCTGTTGTTCCTGGTTCCAGTCCAGCATTCCAGTATCCAGCCTGCTACTTGCTGTTGTTCCTGGTTCCGGTCCAGCGATCCAGTATCCAGTCTGCTATCTCCTGTTGTTCTTGGTTCCAGTCCAGCATTCCAGTACCCAGCCTGCTACCTGCTGTTGTTCCTGGTTCCAGTCCAGCATTCCAGTATCCAGCCTGCTACTTGCTGTTGTTCCTGGTTCCGGTCCAGCGCTCCAGTATCCAGTCTGCGACCTGCTGTGGTTCCTGGTTCCAGTCTAGCACTCCAGTTTTCTGCCTACTTACCTGCTGCTGTTCCTGGCTCCAGTCTGCGATCCAGTCTCCAGTCTTCTCGTCAGTTCCTGGTTCCCGAGTTCTCACCACTCCAGGACTTCTGGGTGACTCTTGATCCTGCCAGGCAACCATACCACTCCTTACTCTTGTGTCCTCTGCCCCATTCCAGAGGGCCGAGAGTGGGAGCCATAGGGGAGGTCTCTCTCTGCACTTCAGGCTCAAAACCTACCAGGTACGTGACAGATGAGGAAGTAAAGTGTCTGCAATCCCTGTAGAAAACACATCCCAAAAGTCCTTATAACAAGGCGGAATTCCATGTTCCATTCCCACTTGACAGGTAGAAAGTCGAACAGGGTGCTGGATGCAGTTCTTTTTACACTGATTGGACCAAGCCAGAATATTTCCTGTTCGCCAGTCAACTACGGGATTGTGCTTCTGAAGCCAAGGAGGGCCTAGGATCAAAGGAGTGGATGGAGAGTCAATGACAAGGCATGAAATCTTTTCCCAATGCAAAGCTCCCAATTGTAACTAGAAAGGGTTGGTGGATTGGAGCACTAGATCTTGTGAGAGAGGCAGATTATCCACGAAAATCAGGCAGACTGGGACATCTAGAGCATGAGTTTCCAGGGACAAAGAGGTAATCAGAGTCTTATCAATAAAATTCTCAGTGGCTCCAGAATCTACCAAGGCCAGCAGTTCATGAGTCCCTGTCCCAAAGTGAATGACAGCGGGTAAAAGTATACGATTGTTCCCCTGGGGAGATGAGAGCAGACCTAAGGTGACCTCCCCACAATCACCTAGGTCCTGGAGTTTCCCGGACATGTAGGGCACGAACGGAGCCTATGACCCTTGAGGCCACAATATAAGCAGAGTCCCATGTTAGGCCGGTGTGTGTGTTCCTGGGCAGATAACTGGGTGGAGCCTAACTGCATAGGTTCTTCATCAGATTTGGCACTGGAGGTGGAATGGTCAGGTGGCAAGGGAGGTATATAGTTTGCCACAGGCGTAGTTTGTTCTCGCCTCCTCTCTCGCTGGCGGCGGTTAATTCTAATGGCTAGACACATAGCCTCCTCCAGTGAGGCTGAGTAGGAGAAGTTGACCAGAGCATCCTTAGTTGCATCTGAAAGGCCTATTCTAAACTGGCTGCGGAGAGCTGCATCAGTTAAAATGCCGGCGCCGACGCCGCCGAGCGGAGGAGGGGACGAGCAGGGCTTCGATCCCGAGCATCGCTGGACCCTGGGACAGGTAAGTGTCTGATTAAAAGTCAGCAGCTGCAGTATTTGTAGCTGCTGACTTTTATTTTATTTTTTTTAAATGTGAACCCCGCTTTAAGAATGTTTTTGCGCTCCAAAGTCTGGTGGTCAACATTGTTCTTTCCTTAGACTTTTAGGCAAGTCCCATTTCTATTTTGTCTACCAGTTCCTCGTGACTTGTATCCCACTTATTCCTTTTGTATTTTCAATATTTCTCTCTGCCATATGTGAGAGTTTCTCTGTTTTGTCTTTTTTGAAAAATAAAATACTTTGAAAGTAAAATAATAAACCTTTGGCACTGTATGATTAGACTGTATATTAGAGTCAAGACTTGTACATAAGGTGGTTAAAACCCTTACATAGAAATCAAGACTGCATCCTATAAAGCTTGACGCTTTTAATGGATTCATTCCACTCATCAGGAGCGGATGCTGGACATTTCTGCAAAAAATATATATGGACACCATTGTAGTCTAGGTTAAAACCCAAGTATTGAAAAAGAAGTAAAATCGAGGGGAGAAAAGTTATCCAACCCAAAGTGACTTACTCCCTGTAAATAAGGGACCGCTAGAGATGTCTATCCCGGGAGCTGAGATCACAGAGGTCCATAGGAGCATTGGACACATACACAACTCTTCCCAGAAGAATAAAGGTTGCCATATTGTGCTAAGTAATAGAGCCAAATAATGGCTCTAAAGTGGTCTATAAGATAAACGAATGTATACGAGTGTGATCAATCAGATGCTGCTACCTCAGAGTGCTAGGTATGAATGAATGAATGAATGAATGAATGAATGAATGACTTGTATAGCGCTGCAAATGCAAACTGAATCGCCTCAAGGTGCTTGGTCCATCCTGTGGGTCCAGCTTGTTAGAAGAGGTAGGTCTTGAGTTTCTTCCTGAAGGCCTGGTGGTTTTCTTCCATACGGATGTTGGTCGGTAGAGTGTTCCATAGCTGTGGTCCTTGGACTGCGAATCTTCGTTCTCCCTTTGATTTGTAGCGGGATTTGGGAATGTGGAGTAGGTTATGGTGGGTTGATCGAAGACTACGATTAGGTACGTAGCGTTTTATTTTCTTGCATAGGTATTGAGGCGCGTTTCCATGTAGGCATTTGTGGGTGAGGCAGAGGGTCTTGAATGTGATCCGATCCTTTATGGTTAGCCAATGTAGGCTCCTCAGGGATGGGGAAATGGGTTCCCAAGGTTTTTTCCTGTTATCAGTCTTGCTGCGGTGTTTTGGATGAGTTGTAGGCATGCGATCTGGTATTTAGGTAGTCCGGCTTAGAGAGAGTTTGCATAGTAGAGTCAGAAGTTAATGATGGTTCCAACTACTGCTGCTTTGTCCTCTTTAGGAATGAAGGGGATGAGTCTGCATAGCAGGCGAAGAAGGTGGTGAGATCCGCTGACTACTGATCCAATTTGTGCATCCATTGACATTTCTGAGTCAAAAATGACTCCAAGACTTTTGACTTTGGTGCTTGGGGCGATGGTCTGTCCAAAAAAGGTGGGCGGAGTCCAAGGGTTCTTGTTTTTTGAGTTTTGGTTTGCATGTAGTAGGAGAAGCTCTGTTTTGGATCCGTTGAGTTTGAGGTAGCTAGTGGTCATCCAGTTGTCTATCAATGTGAGGCATTTTTCTAGTTGTTGATAGTGTTTTTTTGTCCGGTGATCCGAAAGTTGACTTGCGTGTCGCCAGCATACGAGTGGTAGCGGAGGTCCGAATTTCTGATGATTTTGGGGAGCGGACAGATATAGATGTTGAAGAGGACTGGTGATAAAGGTGACCCTTGAGGGACTCCATACGATAATGCCCAGGTTTCAGAGGTGAAGGCTCCTAGTTTCACTGTCTGAGAGCGATTTTCCAGAAACGATGCGAACCATTGTAGCTCTGAATCTGTGACTCCCGCTACTTCTGTGAGGCGGATGAGTAGGGTGTTGTGGTCCACTGTATAGAACGCTGCACTGAGGTCCAACAGCACCAGGAGACTTGATCCTCCATCATCTACAGCTTCGAGGGCGTCATCCCATACTTTGAGGAGTGCCGTTTCTGTGCCGTGGCCTGGGCGGAAGCCTGATTGCAGGGGGTCCAAGAGATTGTGTGTGTCTAGGTGGAGTTGTAGCTGTTGTACGACTGCTTTCTCCATGACCTTGGAGATGATGTTTCTCACTTGTTATCGGCCTGCGGTAGTTGGGGTCTTTAGGGTCGAGGTTGGGTTTCTTTAGAAGAGGTTTGACAATGCCTTGCTTGAGGGCAATCAGGACAGTCCTCAAAATTCTTGAAGTTCACATTCTTTAAGCAAAGTAAGAGCATGTCCTGTATATTTAGTTTCTGTAACATCGGTCTGAATGTCGGCAAGCTTGAAAAGAGGTGCAACGTGCCGATAATACACATTGATCGCTTCACCTTTACGGCTGTGCGGGTTAATGATTACTTTAAGAGACTTTTGCCTATTAGGAAAATCATTCAATTTTTCCTTTAATTGTCGGTACCATATGTTACAAAAGTCTTCACTTAAGTTGTGAAGGCTAATGGAAACATCTTTCAGTTTGTGTCCCTTTCTGATGCACAAAAATAGTGTGATTCCCAACAAGGTAGAGCTTATACCCATCAGGAATGGAGAACAAACAGAAAATGTGAGTTGGAGAATGTCACCTCGTGTCAGCAGAAGGTGAAGATAGAGCACTGAGAGTTTCATGGAGAATTACCTCTCTCCAAAAGAAGCAGAAAATAGAATGAGAGATGTGAATGAATGAAAAGGGAATCCAACACTCAAGTGAAATCAAATCAAATAGAGATCAAATAGTGCAGCAGGGAAGCCTATCTGCTCCATGTGGGGATGTATATATGCAACTGACATGTCCCCCGGGTAGACGTGTGCGGTTTGTTTAGTTCCAAATTGAAATTCGAATGAATTTTCATTTTTCGAATTTCCGAATTACAATAGTACTGAATTTAACCACTTAAGGACCAGAAGGATTTGCCCCCTTCATGACCAGGTAATTTTTTCTGATACGTCACTGCGTTGCTTTAACCACCTGAGATCCGCGCTATAGCCGAATGACGGCTACAGTGCGGACCTGCTTTGCCAGGAATATGTCCATTGACGTCGTCCCGTGCACGAGCAGCCTGCGCGCCCCCTGCAGGGCATCCGCGGCGCGCTCTGTGATCAGTGAGTCTATGAGACTCGCCTGATCACAGATCGGAGTAAGGGGTCGATCCCAACCCCTTACCACATGATTAGCTGTCAGACAATGAGAGCTGATCATGTGATGTCAACAGAGCCGGTAATCGGCTATTTTTTCTCCTCGCGCTGACAGCGTGAGGAGGAAAAAAAAGCCAATCACCGGCGGCCGTGAGAGGGACATCAGTCCCGATCACGGCAAGCTGCTAAAGATCCTCAGTGCCCACATGTGCCCCCTGCCAGTGCCACCTAGCAATAGGCAGCAGTGCCGCCTACCAGTGCCCACCAGCACCACCCATCAGTGCCCACAGTGCCACCCATCAGTGCCCACAGTGCCACTCATCAGTGCCTCAACAACAATGCTGCACATCAGTGCCACCTATCAGTGCCCATCAGTGTCACCTACCAGTGCCCATCAGTGCCGCCCATCAGTGCCCATCAGTGCCGCCCATCAGTGCTGCCCATCAATGGCCACCTATCAGTGGTACCTATCAGTGCCCATTAGTGCCACCCATCTGTGCCACCCATCAGTGCCACCCATCAGGGCCCATGAGTGGCCATCAGTGCCGCTTTATCTGTGCCCATCAGTACCGCCTTATCTGTCCCCATCAGTGCCGCCTTATCTGTGCCTATCAGTGCCACCTTAACTGTGCCCATCAGTGCCACCTTAACTGTGCCCATCAGTGCCGCCTTAACTGTGCCTATCAGTGCCGCCTTATCTGTGCCTATCAGTGCCGCCTTATCTGTGTCTATCAGTGCCACCTTAACTGTGCCCATCAGTGCCGCCTTAACTGTGCCTATCTGTTCCCATCAGTGCAGCCTATCAGTGCCCACCAGTCCTGCCTCATCAGCGCATATCAATGAAGGAGAAATATTACCTGTTTGCAAAATTTTATAACAAACTAACAAAAAATGTTTTTTGTTTTTTTTTTTTCTAAATTTTCCATCTTTTTTTGTTTGTTTAGCAAACAATAAAAATCCCAGCTGTGATTAAATACCACCAAAAGAAAGCTCTATTTGTGGGAAAAAAATGCAAAAAATGTCATTTGGGTACAGTGTTGTATGACCGCGCAATTGTCATGACCTGTGAAGGACTAAACTTCAGTCCTAGAAGCTACCCCTTAACCATCAACCTCTAATACCTCCCACAAATGACGCGACAAGGTGGTGGAGTAAATGGCCTTGTCGGCCTTTTATTAATAAAATATAAAACCAATAAATAACATTTTCATAAATAACTTTTAAATAACTTTTAAATAACTTCACTGAATTATTGGAGTCTAGGAGGGAAATCCACCCACAGGTCACTGCATAGGAACTCTTAAACTTTTTAAGGCCTCCAGTCGCTAACCCCAGACTGTGAGACAGTACCCAACCTCTCAGTGACCAACTTTTCCCCTTCCTGGTTAACCCCTCGTAACCGGAAGGTACATAAAAACAGCCCATATTATATATGGGTACCAACCGTGTAAACTCTAAACAGCCCATATTATATATGGGTACCAACCATGTAAACTCTCCATACCATCAATCTCCTCCTCCTCACAGACCCAAACCACTGCCACACTACAACCAACGTCCCCTATTGCCATAACCTCAGGGAGGGTGGGTGGGAATCTTCCTCCCCGACGCTCTCCACTGACGTCACATCCCCCCTTCTCCTCTCTACATTTCCTTCTGCCTCCTCCTCTGCTCCAGCCCCTCCCTTATCCTTAAAGGGGAAAGCGACCAGCGTAAACAGCCTGACTGTGCAGTCCACACAAGTCATGCTGTCCCTGCGCTGATCCCCTGCTCCTCTCTGCTCCGGGACCTTCTTTCAAAGTGCGTCAGTGCTGAAAGCTGAAAATTGGTCTGGGCAGGAGGGGGGTTTAAGTGCCCGGTAAGCAAGTGGTTAACCAGTTGCCGACCACAGCATGTACATTTATGTCGTCAGAATGGCACGAACAGGTAAATGAGCGTACAGGTACGTCCCTTTAAATTTCCTGCGAGCTCCGTGAGTGTGATCGCGGGTCCCGCGGACTCGATGTGCGCGGGGATACCCGCGATCGTCTCACGGAGAGGAAGGACGGGGAAATGCTGTTGTAAACAAGCATTTCCTTGTTCTGCCAGCTCCCTGTATTCGGGAGCGGTGATCAGTGTCATGTCACACACAGCATCTCCCCCCCCACAGTTAGAATCACTCCCTAGGACACACTTAACCCCTACAGTGCCCCTTCTTGGTTAACCCCTTCACTGACAGTCACATTTACACAGTAATCAATGCATTTTAATAGCACTGATCGCTGTATAAATGTGAATAGTCCCAAAATAGCGCCAAAAGTATCCGATCTGTCCGACATAATGTCGCAGTCACCATAAAAATTGCTGATCACCGCCATTACTAGTTAAAAAAAAAAAAATTAATAAAAATGCCATAAAACTATCCCCTATTTTGTACACGCTATCATTTTTGCGCAAACCAATCAATAAACGCTTATTTCATTTTTTTTTTACCAAAAATATGTAGAAGAATACGTATCGGCCTAAACTGAGGAAAAAATGTTTTTTTATACATTTTTTTGGGATATTTATTACAGCAAAAAGTAAAAAATATTGCTTTTTTTCAAAATTGTTGCTCTTTTTTTGTTTATAGCGCAAAAATAAAAAACTGCAGAGGTGATCAAATACCCCCAAAAGAAAGCTCTATTTGTGGGGGAAAAAAGGACATTATTTTTGTTTGGGAGCAACGTCGCACGACCGCGCAATTGTCAGTTAAAGCGGTGCAGTGCCGAATCGCAAAAAACGCTCTGGTCTTTGGCCAGCCAAATGGTCCGGGGCTGAAGTGGTTAACTGACAATTGCGCGGTCGTGCTTCGTTGCACCCAAACAAAATTTACATCCTTTTCCCCCACAAACAGAGCTTTCTTTTGGTGGTATTTGATCACCTCTGCGGTTTTAATTTTTTGCACTATAAACAAACAAAGAGCGACATTTTTGAAAAAAAGCTATATTTTCTACTTTTTCCCATAATAAACATCCCCCCATAAAATATAAAAAAAAACTAATTTCTTCCTCAGTTTAGGCTGATATATGTTCTTCTACATATTTTTGGTTAAAAAAAAATCACAATAAGCGTATATTGATTAGTTTGCGCAAAAATTATAGCGTCTACAAAATAGAGGATAGATTTATGGCATTATTATTTTTTTTACTAGTAATGGTGGCGATCTGCAATTTTTTTTTTTTTTGCGACATTGCGGCAAACAGATTGGACTCTTGACACTTTTTTTGGGACCGATGAAATTTATACAGTGATCAGAGCTAAAAATAGCCACTGATTACTATATAAATGGCACTGGCAGGGAAGGGGTTGGTACCAGGGGGAGGGGGTGATCAAGGAGTTAAGTGTGTCCTAGGGAGTAAATCTAACTGTGGGGGGATGGGACTGACTGGGGGAGGAGACCAATCGTTGTTCATACTTAGTATGAACAACAACATATCTGTTTCCTCTCTCCTGACAAAAAGAGATCTGTCTGTTTACATTGACAGATTTCTGCTCTGTCTCTCTCTCAGGAGCGATCGCGGGTACCCGGTGGACATCGCGGCTACGGGGGGCACGCGCATCGGCTCCATCGTCGCGCTACGGGCGTGCGCACACCCCCTAGTTGTCTTAAAGCAGCCAACATACAGCTACACCGATTTGCCCAGGAGAGCCAACCTGCTGCAGTATAACTGCGGCGGCTCGTCCTGTAGTGGTTAAAGGAATCCGAAATAACAAAAAAAATTCGGATGAAATTAGAATCATTTTCAAATTCAAATAGTTTTCACATTTCCAAAGAGAATAAAATATAAAATAAAGGAATAGAATAGGAATAAAAAGAATAGAATAGAATATAACAGAAAATAAAAGAATAGAATAAAGTAGCTTAAAACAGAACAAAATAGAATAGAAAATAAAAGAACAGAATAGACTAGAATATAATAGAAACAAATAGAATAGAATAACATAGAATATAACCATCTTCTGAGATTTGAATTTCAAATAGAATAAATGTAAATTTGAATACATAAGAGAAGAATAGAATAGACTATAATACAATAGAAAAGAATAAAAAAACAATAGAATAGAATAGACGGAAAAGAACCATTTTCCAAAATTCAAATAGAATAGAAAATAGAATAGAAAACAAAGGATTAGAATAGAATAGAAAATAACAGAATAGTATAGAAAGAATATAACCACCTTCCAAAATTTGGATAAGTGTGAAAGCTGCGCTTAGGACAAAAGTTTAGATATGCAGCCCCCTAAAGGAGCTTCCCTAAGGATTCTCCACAGAGTACTTGAATTTAAATTAAATAGGGTATGGCGCTTCCTGTGGGATTATATGGGATGGTGCAGTGGGGGAGGGGGGGGGTTTAGTAAATATAGTCCCTAGCTTTCCTATTGTAGGCTATACCAAGGGCACTATGTGCTAGACTTAAAAGGTATTTCCAAAGTGGTTTATCCCCCCATTCGTACCCCTATGTGTGGTGCCTGTTACCAACAAAAATTAATAAAGTACAAGAAATTATGATAATACAAAAAAGAGAGAAAACGATCTACAGTGATAAAGTTGTGCAAAATCAAAAACCTTAATATGTGAACACACTATATAAAGCGGTGTATGCTAAACACCTACATCTGTGATAGGTCTACACCCAGAAACCACCACAGAAGATAGTGACTTCAATCACAACCATAAACATAAACATACAAGTGTACCTCTGCCTGGATGGTGCAAAATATATACAAATTAATTAATATTATTAAAAAGGTGATCAAAGTCCAATGAACAATAAAAGTGCACCTCAACCTAATAGGTGCAGGTACAAATCAATTAATAATTAGTGATCATAGTCCATAGATGGGCCTCTTCAAAACCAATGTTCAGACATTTGTTCTTTGCAGGAAAAACCGTGACTGGAGTGCTCTCAAGTGGTTTTTGTGACTTTTGTGCTCCCCCCCAAGGGTCCCCACTCACTGAATCCAACAGCCCCAGAAGGGGCAAACAGCATAGAATATCTCGACCACGATCTCCTCTCCACCACGGTCATATAAGGCATCCAGGGTGACCTCCGTATTAATGGTTAAATGGTAATCACAATGGCTCCCTCATAGAAAAAAGGAATAGAAGGCTCCCATGGTGTAGTAGGTAAAAAAGTTTTTATTCACAAAACTCCACAAAGATACTCAAAAAATGTTTAAAATAAATTAAATAATGAACTAAATAAAACTAAAATTCTAGGATAAAGAATCCAGCAATAGTGTATCATCACAGGGTACAGGTGCATGCCTGCAAACAAAGCAGTGTGGAAGTGACAGCGTACCGCTGGTTGGAGATGTTTGCACTCCACCTGCGTTCCAAGCAAAGTCCGTACCCGGAAGTGACGTAGCGTGCGTGGCGCCGTCGTACGCGTTTCGTCATTGACGTCTTCAGCGACGGTGCCAGCACGCCAAGCAGTTTAAATCAATATCCAGGTTGAGGCCCCTTGGAGCCAGGGACCCAACCTGTATATCCAGGCGGTTTCGTTCTGTGAGATAAGTGTAGTTTTGTTACCCCCTCGCCAGTGGTCCCTAATGCAGTCGATCCCATAAAAGATCAGTCCCGAGGGGTCTCGATTATGTACTGCATCAAAGTGGCAAGAAAGATGGTGTTTTGGGAACCCTTTTCTAATGTTTTTAATGTGTTCACGTATTCTCACATATAGGGGTCGGGTGGTTCTGCCCACGTATTGCAATTGACATGGGCACTCGATGACATAGGTAGACATGTGCAGGATGAAAAAATTCGTTTAGTTTAGTTTCGTTTCGGTTCGTTATTTAACTAAATTCGTTTAGTTAAATTAGTTGCATTCATTACATTCGTTTTCGGGATTCGTTTAGTTTCATATTCGAATTCAAAAAAATTCGACCGCATTCGAAAAAACTATCAAATTCGAAAAAAATTCTACCGAATTCGAAAAAAACTATCAAATTCGAAAAAATTCTACCGCATTCGAAAAAAACTATCAAATTCGAAAAAAATTCTACCGCATTCGAAAAAAAACTATCAAATTCGAAAAAATTCTACCGCATTTGAAAAAAAACTATCAAATTCGAAAAAATTCTACCGCATTCGAAAAAAGATCAAATTCGAAAAAATTCTACCGCATTCGAAAAAAAACTATCAAATTCGAAAAAATTCTACCGCATTCGAAAAAAGATCAAATTCGAAAAAATTCTACCGCATTCGAAAAAAAACTATCAAATTCGAAAAAATTCTACCGCATTCGAAAAAAAACTATCAAATTCGAAAAAATTCTACCGCATTCGAAAAAAATTTTGACCGAATTTGAAAAAGTAAACTATATATAACCATTTTGCGAAATTCGAATTTCATATAGAATGAAATCGAATTCCAATAGAAAAGATTCAAATAGCATGCAAAAACAATAGAACAGAATAGAAAAAAATATAATATATTCTATTCTAATCGTTTCTATTCAAATTCGAATTCATTCTGTACCAAATTCCAATTCCGGAAGATGTTTTATATATATTGTTCTATTGTTTTTTCTATTCTAGTCTTTTCTATTAGAATTCCATTTCATTCTATTTCTATATAACCATTTTCTGAAATTCGAATTCCGTATAGAATGAATTTGCATTCAAATAGAAAAGAATAGAAAAAAATTGAAAATAATAGAAAAGAATAGCATAGAAAAACCATAGACCAGCATAGAAAAAAATTATATATATATATATATATATATATATATATATATATATATATATATATATATATATATATATATATATAAAACCATCTTCCGAAATTCAAATTTCGTATAAAATGAATTTGAATTTGAATAGAAAAGATTAGAATAGAGTAGAAAAGAATAGACTAGAAAAACAATAGAACAGAATAGAAAAAAATATAATATATATACCGTATTTATCGGCGTATAATACGCACCCCAATTTAGGAGGGAATTTTAAGGAAAGAAAAACTTTTAGGAGGGAAGCTGAAGGGAAAAAAACTTACATTTAAATGCCCATCATTGCAGCCTTCTCAGTGCAGCCTTGCCCCAGTGCAGCCATGTCAGTGCAGCCTTGTCAGTGCAGCCTTGTCAGTGCAGCCATGTCAGTGCAGCCTTGTCAGTGCAGACATGTCAGTGCAGCCATGTCAGTGCAGCCTTGTCAGTGCAGCCTTGTCAGTGCAGCCATGTCAGTGCAGCCTTGTCAGTGCAGCCTTGTCAGTGCAGCCTTCCCCAGTGTCCAGTGCAGCTGCCCCAGTGCAGCCTTGTCAGTGCAGCCTTCCCCAGTGTCCAGTGCAGCCTTGCCCCAGTGCAGCCTTGCAGGATCCCATCTACATCTCCTGGGCTTAAAAATCGCCGACCGTGATTTGAAAATGGCGCCGCCGGTGCCGAAATACACAGAGCCGGTCCTCGGCTCTTCTCGGCGGCTCTCGTGCACTTTCGGCTCCACTCGTAGTCCCGCCCGGGATGGGCGTCACTGTGAGCGGAGCTATCCGAACCTAGCCGAGTACACTCGGCTAGGTTCGGGCGGCGACGAGTGAAGCCGAAAGTGGCCTAGAATAGCCGAGGACCGGCGCTGTGTATTTCGGCACCGGCGGCGCCATTTTCAAATTGCGGTCGGCGATTTTTAAGCCCAGGAGATGTAGATGTGAGTTCAGGATCGCAGGGGATCTGAAAATGGCTATGTATATATATATATATATATATATATATATATATATATATATATACATACATATATATACACACACATATATATATATATATATATATATATATATATATATATAGTCAGGTCCATAAATATTGGGACATCGACACAATTTTAATCTTTTTGGCTCTATACACCACCTCAATGGATTTTCAATGAAACGAACAAGATGTTCTTTAACTGCAGACTTTCATCTTTAATTTGAGGGTATTTACATCCAAATCAGGTGAACGGTGTAGGAATTACAACAGTTTGTATATGTGCCTCCCACTTTTTAAGGGACCAAAAGTAATGGGACAATTGGCTGCTCAGCTGTTCCATGGCCAGGTGTGTGTTATTCCCTCATTATCCCATTTACAAGGAGCAGATAAAAGGTCCAGAGTTCATTTCAAGTGTGCTAGTTGCATTTGGAATCTGTTGCTGTCAACTCTCAATATGAGATCCAAAGAGTTGTCACTATTAGTGAAGCAAGCCATCATTAGGCTGAAAAAACAAAACAAACCCATCAGAGAGAAAGCAAAAACATTAGGTGTGGCCAAATCAACTGTTTGGAACATCCTTAAAAAGAAAGAACGCACCGGTTAGATCAGCAACACCAAAACACCCGGAAGACCACGGAAAACAACTGTGGTGGATGACCGAAGAGTTCTTTCCCTGGTGAAGAAAACACCCTTCACAACAGTTGGCCAGATCAAGAACACTCTCCAGGAGGTAGGTGTAGGTGTGTCAAAGTCAACAATCAAGAGAAGATTTCACCACAGTGAATACAGAGGGTTCACCACAAGATGTAAACCATTGGTGAGCCTCAAAAACAGGAAGGCCAGATTGGAGATTGCCAAACAACATCTAAAAAAGCCTTCACAGTTCTGGAACAACATTCTATGGACAGATGAGACCAAGATCAACTTGTACCAGAGTGATGGGAAGAGAAGAGTATGGAGAAGGAAAGGAACTGCTCATGATCCAAAGCATACCACCTCATCAGTGAAGCATGGTGGTGGTAGTGTCATGGCATGGGCATGTATGGCTGCCAATAGTACTTGTTCTCTTGTATTTATTGATGATGTGACTGCTGACAAAAGCAGCAGGATGAATTCTGAAGTGTTTCGGGCAATATTATCTGCTCATATTCAGCAAAATTCTTCAGAACTCATTGGCCGGCGCTTCACAGTGCAGATGGACAATGACCCGAAGCATACTGCGAAAGCAACCAAAGAGTTTTTTAAGGGAAAGAAGTGGAATGTTATGCAATGGCCAAGTCAATCACCTGACCTGAATCCGATTGAGCATGCATTTCACTTGTTGAAGACAAAACTGAAGGGAAAATGCCCCAAGAACAAGCAGGAACTGAAGGCCTGGCAGAGCATCACCAGGGATGAAACCCAGCGTCTGGTGATGTCTATGCGTTCCAGACTTCAGGCTGTAATTGACTGCAAAGGATTTGCAACCAAGTATTAAAAAGCGAAAGTATGATGGATGATTGTTAATCTGTCCCATTACTTTTGGTCCCTTAAAAAGTGGGAGGCACATATACAAACTGTTGTAATTCCTACACTTTTTACCTGATTTGGATGTAAATACCCTCAAATTAAAGCTGAAAGTCTGCAGTTAAAGCACATCTTGTTCGTTTCATTTCAAATCCATTGTGGTGGTGTATAGAGCCAAAAAGATTAGAATTGTGTCGATGTCCCAATATTTATGGACCTGACTGTATATATATATATATATATATATAAAACCATTTTCTGAAATTCAAATTTCATATAGAATGATTTTGAATTTGAATAGAAAAGATTAGAATAGAATAGAGAAACAATGGAACAGAATAGAATATAATACAATATATGTTTTTCTAGTTTATTCTTTTCTATTATTTTCTATTTTCTTTTCTATTCTAATCTTTGCTATTCAAATGCAAATTCATTCTATACGAAATTCAATTTTCAGAAGCCATGTTCCGAAATTCGAATTTCGTATAGAATGAATTCGAATTTGAATAGAAAAGACTATTAAAGAATAGAAAATAATAGAAAAGAAAAGAAAAGCATAGAAAAACAATAAAACAGAATAAAAAAAAATTATATTATATATATGTATTCTATTGCTTTATGATTTTATATTCTATTTTATTGTATTTTTTAGAAAATCGATTTCTATTGTTTGCAAATTCGATTCAAATTTGTTTTCGAATTCGATTGTTTTCGAATTCGATTGTTTTCGAATTCGAGTCGAATATGTTTTCGAATTCGATTTGAATTTGTTTTCGAATTCGATTCGAATTCGTTCGCTTTTTTTCAGATTCGTTTAAATTCATCACTTTTGTAATTCGGAAATTCGGATGCATCCGAATTTCCGAATAATGAAAAATTCGTCCGAATTTCGATTCGGAACGAAACGAAATGCACATGTCTAGACATAGGTCACGTGTGTGCTCTGGCAGGTGATGAGTTCCCTGATCCGATATTGTTTATGATCTGTTCTTGATTTAAAGGTTTCCCTTTTTCAGGGCTGTTTTTTGCTGACCCTGCATGGTAGGCATTTTTGGCATTTGTAGAACCCTTTCATGTCTGGGAAAATCCGAGTTGTCTTGGGGGGATTTATGACATTGTGCACTAAAAGATGTCGTAGGGTAGGCGCTTTTCGATATACTATCCTAGGCTTCTTGGGTAATACACTTGCTAGTGCTCTGTCCTCTTTTAGGATAGGCCAATACTTCTTCAGAATCCGCTCAAACTCTTTATATTGGGAGTTGAACCCTGTGATAAACACCAATTCTACATTCTTTTTCTTACTTTTAGGTTTTGTTAGCAGGTTCTTCCGATCTAAAATTTGCTATGTCCCTCTTCAGCTTATTCAACATATCTAGATTATATCCTTTTTCTTGGAACCAATCTATTAAGATGTCTGCTTGTTCTAGATAGTCCTCGATGGTTACGCAGTTCCTCCGCAATCTCGTAAGCTGGCCTTTGGGGATATTTCCCTTCCACTGAGGGTGGTGACAACTAGTGATTGGTATATACCCGTTTCTGTCTGTTGCCTTGAAAAAGGTTTTTGTATACAGAATATCAATCTTCTTAAATATTTCAAGGTCGAAGTATTCAATCCTTTGGGGGTCCCATTTCCCTGTGAAGGTTAATCCAAATCTGTTGTTATTTAATTCTTGCAGAAAGCTTTCAAAGGTCTCAGGTGTTCCTTCCCAAAATATAATTAGGTCGTCTATGTACCTCCGGTACAGTTTCACTTGTGGTATATTCTTAGCATAGATGTATTCTTCCTCCCACATGTTCATAAGTAGGTTGGCCACGCTTGGTGCGTACCATGCGCCCATAGCGACTCCTTTAGTCTGGACATAATAGTTTTGGTCATACCAAAAATAGTTGCATGACATCGCTAACTCAAAATTCGAAACATATATTGATTTAAAAAAGTTTATGAGGAAACTCAACCTCAAGAAACATTTTCTCACAAATACAGATATAAGAACAAGGAGAGAAGTAATGTATGAGCAAACAAGGTTGAAAAACAACTCCACTTTTAACCCTAAAACATCTGGGAATCAATGTATGGGAGCTTTCCAAAAAATGGTGGAAGATGACCTGAGGAAGTTAGAAAAACGGAGTAATCATAAAACAAAAAATGTCTGGAAAACAATAAAGTCTTTGAGTAAAAGAAAGGAGGTGGTTATAAGACCTGCAGATAAAGGGGGAGGACTAGTAATACTGAATAAAAAAGATTACGAAGAGGAAATGGGGAACCTACTTCAGGTAGAGAACACTTATAACAAGCTCAGGAAGAACCCCAAAGTGCATACGAAAAGAAACTAAGAGCCTAGGTGAATAAAGGAAAAGAAATGGGGATTTTAAATGCCAAAGAAGCAGAATACCTGGTTTTCAGCTCCACAAAAACCCCGGTGATTTATTATACACCCAAAATTCACAAAAGATTACACAAGCCACCTGGGAGACCTATAATTAGTGGCATCAATTCAGTGTTCTCTAGGCTGGGAGAATATCTCGACATATTCCTTAAACAACTAGTTAAGATGGGAAAATCTTATTTACAAGATAGTGCCCAACTCTTAGAAGACCTACAGCAAATAAATGGAGCACAAGATTATCTGCTAGCCACCATTGACGTAAACTCGCTATATACTAGCATTGTGCAACAAGATGGTCTGTTGGGTGTGGAAAAAGCCCTTCATGAGCTTACCAGCATGAGACAAGAACAGATCGACTTCATACTTGAAGGCCTTGAGTTAGCGATGTCATGCAACTATTTTTGGTATGACCAAAACTATTATGTCCAGACTAAAGGAGTCGCTATGGGCGCAAGGTACGCACCAAGCGTGGCCAACCTACTTATGAACATGTGGGAGGAAAAATACATCTATGCTAAGAATATACCACAAGTGAAACTGTACCGGAGGTACATAGATGACCTAATTATATTTTGGGAAGGAACACCTGAGACCTTTGAAAGCTTTCTGCAAGAATTAAATAACAACAGATTTGGATTAACCTTCACAGGGAAATGGGACCCCCAAAGGATTGAATACCTCGACCTTGAAATATTTAGGAAGAATGATAGTCTGTATACAAAAACCTTTTTCAAGGCAAAAGACAGAAAAGGGTATATACCAATCACTAAGTAAGTAGGCTTGGAATTTTTTCCTGGGCATTCCCCAGGTTTTGTTGTTACCTGTTTGTGGCCTTCCAATGCCTCTTACTGCAATAGCCAGCTATAAGTGAGGGTGGTGGCAAGTTTTTTGCAATCACGTGGGTGTGTGTATTGGTCCAGCAACGCACCAGCACCTTTGCAGCCATTGTGCTACCTGCTGGGTGTTTGGTGTGCCCTGTACCTTTAAGAAGGGGTGGGCTCCCTTCAGTCCACCTGCCCTCACTTATCCATTAGAATGCATGTGCCTCCACTGTGGGGACACCCAAATTTTAGTGTTAGGACCACAGATTACAGGGTGCCGTGACGTGGCTCTGTGGCTTACGCATGCGTTTGCAAATGCGTGCGGACTGAACCCCTGTTTTTAACGCACTGTTAGACAGGTCAATTGGTTGTCTGCGAGCTGGTGGTAAGTAGGCTTGGAATTTTTTCCTGGGCATTCCCCAGGTTTTGTTGTTACCTGTTTGTGGCCTTCCAATGCCTCTGTCCCAATATTTATGGACCTGACTGTATATATATATATATATATATATATATATATATATATAAAACCATTTTCTGAAATTCAAATTTCATATAGAATGATTTTGAATTTGAATAGAAAAGATTAGAATAGAATAGAGAAACAATGGAACAGAATAGAATATAATACAATATATGTTTTTCTAGTTTATTCTTTTCTATTATTTTCTATTTTCTTTTCTATTCTAATCTTTGCTATTCAAATGCAAATTCATTCTATACGAAATTCAATTTTCAGAAGCCATGTTCCGAAATTCGAATTTCGTATAGAATGAATTCGAATTTGAATAGAAAAGACTATTAAAGAATAGAAAATAATAGAAAAGAAAAGAAAAGCATAGAAAAACAATAAAACAGAATAAAAAAAAATTATATTATATATATGTATTCTATTGCTTTATGATTTTATATTCTATTTTATTGTATTTTTTAGAAAATCGATTTCTATTGTTTGCAAATTCGATTCAAATTTGTTTTCGAATTCGATTGTTTTCGAATTCGATTGTTTTCGAATTCGAGTCGAATATGTTTTCGAATTCGATTTGAATTTGTTTTCGAATTCGATTCGAATTCGTTCGCTTTTTTTCAGATTCGTTTAAATTCATCACTTTTGTAATTCGGAAATTCGGATGCATCCGAATTTCCGAATAATGAAAAATTCGTCCGAATTTCGATTCGGAACGAAACGAAATGCACATGTCTAGACATAGGTCACGTGTGTGCTCTGGCAGGTGATGAGTTCCCTGATCCGATATTGTTTATGATCTGTTCTTGATTTAAAGGTTTCCCTTTTTCAGGGCTGTTTTTTGCTGACCCTGCATGGTAGGCATTTTTGGCATTTGTAGAACCCTTTCATGTCTGGGAAAATCCGAGTTGTCTTGGGGGGATTTATGACATTGTGCACTAAAAGATGTCGTAGGGTAGGCGCTTTTCGATATACTATCCTAGGCTTCTTGGGTAATACACTTGCTAGTGCTCTGTCCTCTTTTAGGATAGGCCAATACTTCTTCAGAATCCGCTCAAACTCTTTATATTGGGAGTTGAACCCTGTGATAAACACCAATTCTACATTCTTTTTCTTACTTTTAGGTTTTGTTAGCAGGTTCTTCCGATCTAAAATTTGCTATGTCCCTCTTCAGCTTATTCAACATATCTAGATTATATCCTTTTTCTTGGAACCAATCTATTAAGATGTCTGCTTGTTCTAGATAGTCCTCGATGGTTACGCAGTTCCTCCGCAATCTCGTAAGCTGGCCTTTGGGGATATTTCCCTTCCACTGAGGGTGGTGACAACTAGTGATTGGGATATACCCGTTTCTGTCTGTTGCCTTGAAAAAGGTTTTTGTATACAGAATATCAATCTTCTTAAATATTTCAAGGTCGAAGTATTCAATCCTTTGGGGGTCCCATTTCCCTGTGAAGGTTAATCCAAATCTGTTGTTATTTAATTCTTGCAGAAAGCTTTCAAAGGTCTCAGGTGTTCCTTCCCAAAATATAATTAGGTCGTCTATGTACCTCCGGTACAGTTTCACTTGTGGTATATTCTTAGCATAGATGTATTCTTCCTCCCACATGTTCATAAGTAGGTTGGCCACGCTTGGTGCGTACCATGCGCCCATAGCGACTCCTTTAGTCTGGACATAATAGTTTTGGTCATACCAAAAATAGTTGCATGACATCGCTAACTCAAAATTCGAAACATATATTGATTTAAAAAAGTTTATGAGGAAACTCAACCTCAAGAAACATTTTCTCACAAATACAGATATAAGAACAAGGAGAGAAGTAATGTATGAGCAAACAAGGTTGAAAAACAACTCCACTTTTAACCCTAAAACATCTGGGAATCAATGTATGGGAGCTTTCCAAAAAATGGTGGAAGATGACCTGAGGAAGTTAGAAAAACGGAGTAATCATAAAACAAAAAATGTCTGGAAAACAATAAAGTCTTTGAGTAAAAGAAAGGAGGTGGTTATAAGACCTGCAGATAAAGGGGGAGGACTAGTAATACTGAATAAAAAAGATTACGAAGAGGAAATGGGGAACCTACTTCAGGTAGAGAACACTTATAACAAGCTCAGGAAGAACCCCAAAGTGCATACGAAAAGAAACTAAGAGCCTAGGTGAATAAAGGAAAAGAAATGGGGATTTTAAATGCCAAAGAAGCAGAATACCTGGTTTTCAGCTCCACAAAAACCCCGGTGATTTATTATACACCCAAAATTCACAAAAGATTACACAAGCCACCTGGGAGACCTATAATTAGTGGCATCAATTCAGTGTTCTCTAGGCTGGGAGAATATCTCGACATATTCCTTAAACAACTAGTTAAGATGGGAAAATCTTATTTACAAGATAGTGCCCAACTCTTAGAAGACCTACAGCAAATAAATGGAGCACAAGATTATCTGCTAGCCACCATTGACGTAAACTCGCTATATACTAGCATTGTGCAACAAGATGGTCTGTTGGGTGTGGAAAAAGCCCTTCATGAGCTTACCAGCATGAGACAAGAACAGATCGACTTCATACTTGAAGGCCTTGAGTTAGCGATGTCATGCAACTATTTTTGGTATGACCAAAACTATTATGTCCAGACTAAAGGAGTCGCTATGGGCGCAAGGTACGCACCAAGCGTGGCCAACCTACTTATGAACATGTGGGAGGAAAAATACATCTATGCTAAGAATATACCACAAGTGAAACTGTACCGGAGGTACATAGATGACCTAATTATATTTTGGGAAGGAACACCTGAGACCTTTGAAAGCTTTCTGCAAGAATTAAATAACAACAGATTTGGATTAACCTTCACAGGGAAATGGGACCCCCAAAGGATTGAATACCTCGACCTTGAAATATTTAGGAAGAATGATAGTCTGTATACAAAAACCTTTTTCAAGGCAAAAGACAGAAAAGGGTATATACCAATCACTAAGTAAGTAGGCTTGGAATTTTTTCCTGGGCATTCCCCAGGTTTTGTTGTTACCTGTTTGTGGCCTTCCAATGCCTCTTACTGCAATAGCCAGCTATAAGTGAGGGTGGTGGCAAGTTTTTTGCAATCACGTGGGTGTGTGTATTGGTCCAGCAACGCACCAGCACCTTTGCAGCCATTGTGCTACCTGCTGGGTGTTTGGTGTGCCCTGTACCTTTAAGAAGGGGTGGGCTCCCTTCAGTCCACCTGCCCTCACTTATCCATTAGAATGCATGTGCCTCCACTGTGGGGACACCCAAATTTTAGTGTTAGGACCACAGATTACAGGGTGCCGTGACGTGGCTCTGTGGCTTACGCATGCGTTTGCAAATGCGTGCGGACTGAACCCCTGTTTTTAACGCACTGTTAGACAGGTCAATTGGTTGTCTGCGAGCTGGTGGTAAGTAGGCTTGGAATTTTTTCCTGGGCATTCCCCAGGTTTTGTTGTTACCTGTTTGTGGCCTTCCAATGCCTCTTACTGCAATAGCCAGCTATAAGTGAGGGTGGTGGCAAGTTTTTTGCAATCACGTGGGTGTGTGTATTGGTCCAGCAACGCACCAGCACCTTTGCAGCCATTGTGCTACCTGCTGGGTGTTTGGTGTGCCCTGTACCTTTAAGAAGGGGTGGGCTCCCTTCAGTCCACCTGCCCTCACTTATCCATTAGAATGCATGTGCCTCCACTGTGGGGACACCCAAATTTTAGTGTTAGGACCACAGATTACAGGGTGCCGTGACGTGGCTCTGTGGCTTACGCATGCGTTTGCAAATGCGTGCGGACTGAACCCCTGTTTTTACCGCACTGTTAGACAGGTCAATTGGTTGTCTGCGAGCTGGTGGTAAGTAGGCTTGGAATTTTTTCCTGGGCATTCCCCAGGTTTTGTTGTTACCTGTTTGTGGCCTTCCAATGCCTCTTACTGCAATAGCCAGCTATAAGTGAGGGTGGTGGCAAGTTTTTTGCAATCACGTGGGTGTGTGTATTGGTCCAGCAACGCACCAGCACCTTTGCAGCCATTGTGCTACCTGCTGGGTGTTTGGTGTGCCCTGTACCTTTAAGAAGGGGTGGGCTCCCTTCAGTCCACCTGCCCTCACTTATCCATTAGAATGCATGTGCCTCCACTGTGGGGACACCCAAATTTTAGTGTTAGGACCACAGATTACAGGGTGCCGTGACGTGGCTCTGTGGCTTACGCATGCGTTTGCAAATGCGTGCGGACTGAACCCCTGTTTTTAACGCACTGTTAGACAGGTCAATTGGTTGTCTGCGAGCTGGTGGTAAGTAGGCTTGGAATTTTTTCCTGGGCATTCCCCAGGTTTTGTTGTTACCTGTTTGTGGCCTTCCAATGCCTCTTACTGCAATAGCCAGCTATAAGTGAGGGTGGTGGCAAGTTTTTTGCAATCACGTGGGTGTGTGTATTGGTCCAGCAACGCACCAGCACCTTTGCAGCCATTGTGCTACCTGCTGGGTGTTTGGTGTGCCCTGTACCTTTAAGAAGGGGTGGGCTCCCTTCAGTCCACCTGCCCTCACTTATCCATTAGAATGCATGTGCCTCCACTGTGGGGACACCCAAATTTTAGTGTTAGGACCACAGATTACAGGGTGCCGTGACGTGGCTCTGTGGCTTACGCATGCGTTTGCAAATGCGTGCGGACTGAACCCCTGTTTTTACCGCACTGTTAGACAGGTCAATTGGTTGTCTGCGAGCTGGTGGTAAGTAGGCTTGGAATTTTTTCCTGGGCATTCCCCAGGTTTTGTTGTTACCTGTTTGTGGCCTTCCAATGCCTCTTACTGCAATAGCCAGCTATAAGTGAGGGTGGTGGCAAGTTTTTTGCAATCACGTGGGTGTGTGTATTGGTCCAGCAACGCACCAGCACCTTTGCAGCCATTGTGCTACCTGCTGGGTGTTTGGTGTGCCCTGTACCTTTAAGAAGGGGTGGGCTCCCTTCAGTCCACCTGCCCTCACTTATCCATTAGAATGCATGTGCCTCCACTGTGGGGACACCCAAATTTTAGTGTTAGGACCACAGATTACAGGGTGCCGTGACGTGGCTCTGTGGCTTACGCATGCGTTTGCAAATGCGTGCGGACTGAACCCCTGTTTTTAACGCACTGTTAGACAGGTCAATTGGTTGTCTGCGAGCTGGTGGTAAGTAGGCTTGAAATTTTTCCTGGGCATTCCCCAGGTTTTGTTGTTACCTATATACCAATCACTAGTTGTCACCACCCTCAGTGGAAGGGAAATATCCCCAAAGGCCAGCTTACGAGATTGCGGAGGAACTGCGTAACCATCGAGGGCTATCTAGAGCAAGCAGACATCTTAATAGAGCGGTTCCAAGAAAAAGGATATAATCTAGATATGTTGAATAAGCTGAAGAGGGACATAGCAAATTTAGATCGGAAGAACCTGCTAACAAAACCTAAAAGTAAGAAAAAGAATGCAGAATTGGTGTTTATCACAGGGTTCAACTCCCAATATAAAGAGTTCGAGCAGATTCTGAAGAAGTATTGGCCTATCCTAAAAGAGGACAGAGCACTAGCAAGTGTATTACCCAAGAAGCCTAGGACAGTATATCAAAAAGCGCCTACCCTACGACATCTTTTAGTGCACAATGTCATAAATCCCCCCAAGACAACTCGGATTTTCCCAGACATGAAAGGGTTCTACAAATGCCAAAAATGCCTACCATGCAGGGTCAGCAAAAAACAGCCCCGGAAAAGGGAAACCTTTAAATCAAGAACAGATCATAAACAATATCGGATCAGGGAACTCATCACCTGCCAGAGCACACACGTGACCTATGTCATCGAGTGCCCATGTCAATTGCAATACGTGGGCAGAACCACCCGACCCCTATATGTGAGAATACGTGAACACATTAAAAACATTAGAAAAGGGTTCCCAAAACACCATCTTTCTCGCCACTTTGATGCAGTACATAATGGAGACCCCTCGGGACTGATCTTTTATGGGATCGACTGCGTTAGGGACCACTGGCGAGGGGGTAACAAAACTACACTTATATCACAGAACGAAACCGCCTGGATATACAGGTTGGGGTCCCTTGCTCCAAGGGGCCTCAACCTGGATATTGATTTAAACTGCTTTCTAGCCAACCATATGACCAAAATTTTTTTACTAGGGGTATGTGCAAGCGGGGTTTATTGCATGGGTTTCTTCAGGTTGGATGCATGGCCATATTGGATATTATTGTCCAGTCAGCCAGAACCCCACTATGAGCTCCCCTTCCCCATGTACAATAAGGTACAAGGTAATGGATGTAAATATGGGTCTCTTATCCAACTCCACCTAGAAATGGCATATGGTAGGAGTAGGAAGGTAGGGAGGATCCAATCTGGCCCCTTTAATGGTAGGGGTAACACCATCCCTCCACTAGAGGTTCTACATAGGCCCCATATAGGGGATCTACATAGGCCCCATATAGGGGATCCCTCTGGATATAGAGATTGGTATTTCATTTCACTTCATATATATTTTTTTATATTTTTATATTTTATATACATTGTATCTGATCCATCACATATGGTATTTTACCAAAAAAAACCCCATATTAGTAGAGCAAATCCCTCATAACGTATAACTCTCCAATATGATTTAGAGTTCAACCATCTGAGAAATACTACACGTTATAGCTCCCACTTAACAGAGAAGGTAAAGGAACGCATATGCCAAATGGAGCTAAATTTGGAGTATATATGGGGATATATGATGAAGGTCTATTATGGTCCTATAAGATAAATTCTAGGGACTACGAATCTATTTAATATATAGGGACGCAATGTATCCTCTGAACAATAGTAATGTGGCGGTAACATAATGTTTTAATGTTATAAGTAAATTTTTCAGCCGTATGTTGGGGATATAACAAAGCCGTATGGTGCTTTAAGGGAGGATTGTTATAGATTCACCTTTGCTGACACTTTGAGTAGGGTGGGAAGGCCCACTCCGCCTCAATATGGGGTGATTGGACATCCCACGTAAAGGGGTGTGACGAAACCGGCGGCTCCTTACAAATGGACGTAGCTCGTGGCGTGCTGGCACCGTCGCTGAAGATGTCAATGACGAAACGCGTATGACGGCGCCACGCACGCTACGTCACTTCCGGGTACGGACTTAGCTTGGAACGCAGGTGGAGTGCAAACATCTCCAACCAGCGGTACGCTGTCACTTCCACACTGCTTTGTTTGCAGGCACGCACCTGTACCCTGTGATGATACACTATTGCTGGATTCTTTACCCTAGAATTTTAGTTTTATTCAGTTCATTATTTAATTTATTTTAAACATTTTTTGAGTATCTTTGTGGAGTTTTGTGAATAAAAACTTTTTTACCTACTACACCATGGGAGCCTTCTATTCCTTTTTTCTATGAGGGAGCCATTGTGATTACCATTTACCCATTAATACGGAGGTCACCCTGGATGCCTTATATGACCGTGGTGGAGAGGAGATCATGGTCGAGATATTCTATGCTGTTTGCCCCTTCTGGGGCTGTTGGATTCAGTGAGTGGGGACCCTTGAGGGGGAGCACAAAAGTCACAAAAAACACTTGAGAGCACTCCAGTCACGGTTTTTCCTGCAAAGAACAAATGTCTGAACACTGGTTTTGAAGAGGCCCATCTATGGACTATGATCACTAATTATTAATTGATTTGTACCTGCACCAATTAGGTTGAGGTGCACTTTTATTGTTCATTGGACTTTGATCACCTTTTTAATAATATTAATTAATTTGTATATATTTTGCACCATCCAGGCAGAGGTACACTTGTATGTTTATGTTTATGGTTGTGATTGAAGTCACTATCTTCTGTGGTGGTTTCTGGGTGTAGACCTATCACAGATGTAGGTGTTTAGCATACACCGCTTTATATAGTGTGTTCACATATTAAGGTTTTTGATTTTGCACAACTTTATCACTGTAGATCGTTTTCTCTCTTTTTTGTATTATCATAATTTCTTGTACTTTATTAATTTTTGTTGGTAACAGGCACCACACATAGGGGTACGATTGGGGGGATAAACCACTTTGGAAATACCTTTAAGACTAGCACATAGTGCCCTTGGCATAGCTTACAATAGGAAAGCTAGGGACTATATTTACTAAACCCCCCCCCTCCCCCACTGCACCATCCCATATAATCCCACAGGAAGCGCCATACCCTATTTAACTTAAATTCAAACCTTCCAAAATTTGAATTTCGAATAGAATTTCAATAGAAAAGAATAGAATAGAATAGAAAATATAATAATAGAATAGAATAAACAAATAGAAAAAGAATACAATTAAAAAAAACAATAGAATAAAAAGAATATAAGCATTTTCCAAAATTTTAATAGAATCAATTTGAATTTGAACAGAATAGAAAATAATAGATTAGAATAGGAAGATGGTAATATTCATTTTATTCTTTTATATTATGTTCTTTTTTTCTATACTATTGTGTTTTTTTGCTATTCTATTCTACTCTATTCTTTTCTATTGTATTCAAATTGATTCTATTTGAATTTTGGAAAATGGTTATTTTTATTTATATTCTAATTTATTCTATTTTATTTTTTTAATTATATTCTTTTCTATTCTATTCAAATTTCAGAAGATGCTTATAATCTTTCTATTTAATTATATATATATATATATTTTATTCTATTCTAGTCTTATCTATTCTATTCTATTCCATTCTGTTATTTTATATCCTATTTTATTTTCTTTGGAAATTGGAAAACAATTCCACTTTGAAAACTTTTCAAATTCGAAAACTTTTTGAATCAATCTGAATTTGAATTTGAAAATTTGAATCAATTTGAATACGAACAAAGCGAATTTAGAAAATTAATTAAACAAATCTAACTAAACTAATTAATGTAAATAACGAATCGAAACAAAACAAATGTTTTCATTCTTCACATATCTACCCCCCCGGGCCTCTGCCAGCGTCACTCTGGCATGATAAATAGTGGGAGGCGTCCGCCGCCAAGAAATTGGCACCAAAAACCACCCCCCCACACATGAATCAGCCAAGATGGTCTAAAGCACGCCAGCACAGTGACACAGAAGAATGACGTCACACGTGTGGCCCTCATGTGTGATGCTGATGTGCATGAGAATGCCAGTCCGCCCCATCCCCCACACCCAGAGGGCGGACAAGGAGGGACAGGGGGCGGGGCCTGGTGCCCATCGCAGCTCCCGGGTACTAGACAAGCCCCTCCCACTGATCCAGATGTTGAATTTTTTATTCATTAGTCTCATGAGATTCCAGATGGTTCTACATCAATGTGTGTTATATGAGGGGGGAGGGGAGCGTACACTGTGACCTGACTGGGATCTGTATTCTGTCTGTACAGGAAATATCCCAGAGGAACTATTCACCCGTCCAGGATCTGACCTTCTCCTCCCCATCAGACGTCATCTCACCCTCAACCATACAGATAGAGGGATATGTGCTGAGATTGATTGGATATATAAAGAGCCAACCATAAATTTTTACACCAGAATATTTATACACAGTGAATGTACACTGAGGAAATTTGAGGACGTACTCTTCTCCAATATAAGATTATCAGAGAATGGAAGTCTGATCATATCCAATGTGACTCTGGGGAATGACGGGAGATACCGTGTGATTATATACAACTCTACAATAGACCGTATACAGACAGATGATTACACCGTCCATGTAGAAGGTAAGTCCATCCAACCCCACCCCCAGTCCTAGCAGTGTCCTCCCCGCTCCGTGTCTTTATATACACCGTCCATGTAGAAGGTAAGTCCATCCAACCCCACCCCCAGTCCTAGCAGTGTCCTCCCCGCTCCGTGTCTTTATATACACCGTCCATGTAGAAGGTAAGTCCATCCAACCCCACCCCCAGTCCTAGCAGTGTCCTCCCCGCTCCGTGTCTTTATATACACCGTCCATGTAGAAGGTAAGTCCATCCAACCCCCACCCCCAGTCCTAGCAGTGTCCTCCCCATGTCTTTCTATCCATACATTTTATAGTAGAAGATCTGGGAGAGACGTATGTATAATGTCCTCTGATTACTGCCCCATCCTCACCATTCCCTGTGGATTCACATCTGCAGTGCTCAGCCCTCCTGAAGTTGCTGTGATCTGAACTGTGCTGTGCCTTCTGTTCGGGGTCCCCATGTGGTAGATGTGACCATTGATGGCGGGGTGACAGATCCCCATTAGAGGGCGGGGCTTCTGCCAACACCAACCAATCAGCTTTCACCTCTTAGGAAAGAGAAGTTAAAAAAAGTTGTGTGGGGTGACAACCCTGATGGGGGTCACATGACTGAAGAAAATGGGTGTCATGTTAGTGGGGTGATTTAGTGTTTGGGGGAGGGGTGCACACAGACACAATCTATCTCCTCCAGTCTCCAGGAAGATGTCTGCACACCTGATTATAGGTAAGGATGGGGGAGGGGCATGCTGTGTATATATTGGATCTGATCAATGGAAATGATTGTCTCTCTCAGTTCCAGTATCGGTTCCGCTCCTCCATGTCTCATGTCTCCGGAATGGCAGCGCTGGGATCTCCTGCAGGGTGGAGGAGGGGACTAAGCCGAATATCAGTCTATCTGTGATTGGAGGATCCCAGGAGAGATATTCTGCATCCGCCAATAACATTACAGCCTTTGTGGGGTAGATACCCCTCTCCTTCCGAGTCACCCCTTGTCTCCACCCTCTACCCACCTCCCAGTACTCCCCCTTTTAGAGAATACAGAACCATTCATTTTGGGTGCCATGTAATTTGTATGAATTATAATTTGTATCCAATCAACAATAGATCCCTCCCAGCAACCATAGACCTTCTCCAGCAACAAGTGATCTCCCAGCAGCCATCAACAGTAGACCTCTCCCTTAACAGTAGATCCCTCCCAGCAACAACAATACCCCCCAGTAACAATACACCTACCCCAGCAAAAATAGACCCCCACCATCAACAATTGCTCTCCCAACAGCCAGCAACAATATGGACCTCTCCCTCAACAAAATATGCCTCACAGCAACATAAGACCCCACAGCAATAATAGATCCCCATTAGCAACAATACATCACCCAGAAAAATTAGACCCGCCCTCAACAATAGATCCCCCGTGACAATAAACCCTCCAGCACACCCCACCACCCCTGGACATTACACGCATTCAGTGCTGGAGGTTCCAGAACTGCGTTCCCCCTGAATAAAATCCCTGACAATATATATTTGTCTGCAATCCAGTAAATGAGATTTATATCAATAAAAAGCTCCTTTGTCTCGAATTTGGGAAATAGAACTACCCAACCCCCGCCCCCTCCCCGTCTCCACTCTTCATTGAAATTCTGTTTTCTTTAAGTTTACACCTAAATTTCAGGTCATCAGGTTATCTGTAGACAAAGTACATTTTTAAAGGGTAACTCCACTTTCATGGGCAAACAAAGATAGCAAATAAAAATAATAATAATAATAATATAGCTTATACGATTGTGACACAAATCGTATTGTAATTGAATGTTTAAAAAAAATGTCCTTTTCTTTTCAATCTGCAGCTCTGTAATTTTCTGTAAATTGCAATATGGCCGCCTGGAGGTGTTCAATGTCATTTCCTGCTTATGTGATTGGCTCACTGATTTTCCCAGAAGTCTGCACTAAGATACAAGTCAGATATCAGGCATCCCCTGCAACAAAAATGTCATTTTTTTGTGAGATACTCCCAAAGAGAAATCACCTCTAGAGGGATGAAAACTCTGCCACTTTCCTCATTAGAACCCTGCACATGAAGCAGGTGGTTGATAATAAAAAAAACACTCCCATTAGACTCACCTAACACATGGAATAGAAATATAATAATAGAAATATAATAATAAATCCGTGCACTGGGGATAGTTACACCTGTAGCTCAGAATTGCTGCCTCCACAGATGCAATTACCACCACAGTGGGAAAAGCTGAAAATGGAAGGAAGTTGGGTGTGGGTGTGGCGCTATTCTGGTATCAAGCGAGATACTATGCCTCTGTTGTTGTCTCTTCAATTGAATATATATATATATATATATATATATATATATATATATATATATATATATATATATATATATGTGTTAAGATGGCTTGAAATCCCAAAACACTTTTTTCAAGGGAAAAGGAAATTTCAAAACCAAAAATTAGAAATGCTGTGTGTATGATTCCTTTAGTTCACCATCTACCATGTGATACTTAATGACAGAATATCCGCATACACCATCTATCTTGTGATGCCTAATGCCAGAACATATTCACACATTCAAAACGTACGTTAGTCAAGTGCTGGAAAGTGGGGGGGTGGGAAAGGGAAAGGGGGAAGCAGATGGGATGGGGGACCAAGGCAATGAAAAAGTGACTTGTGCTCAAAATGACCAAGTGTTAACAAAAAAGGGACAATTTTAATTTAGGTAGTCCATTTGAGAAAGCACACTAATGCTGTGCAAAAAACTTTTTCCTCTTGGTAGAATAATATAGTGAAATAAATTGTGAAAAAAAATTGTGAAAAAACTCTTCTTATTCCAGTGTTCTTATTCGTGACTTTAAACGCGCTCCTACTGTGCAAACACTCACCGGATACTCTCACCCCTACAGGGGTATTGCGCGGTCACAGTTCGTGCCACTGTGCAGCAATCCTTGGCTTTCTGGATCGTGTTTATGTTGGTATAAAGAAAGAAGGGGCGCCCATAGCGTAAAAACATTTAAGACTTTTTATTCCACAATAAATAGAATGGCACTCACATTATAAAAATGCAATATAAGCATGAAAGATTTGAATTTGAACCGTCAGAGAAATCCTATGTCTGATCTGCTAGGAGATGACGCAAGACGTTGATCAGGCCACGACGTCTCTGACGGTTCAAATTCAAATCTTTCATGCATTAGGCATCACAAGATAGATGGTGTATGAGGATATTCTGTCATTAGGTATCACATGGTAGATGGTGAACTGAAGGAATCATACACACAGCATTTCTAATTTTTGGTTTTGAAATTTCCCTTGAAAAAAGTGTTTTGGGATTTCAAGCCATCTTAACACATATACTGATCCAATTGAAGAGACAACAGCAGAGGCATAGTATCTCGCTTGATACCAGAATAGCGCCACACCCACACCCAACTTTCTTCCATTCACTTACCACATGGACACAGACAAACACACAGCAATTTCTTCAGAATAACAAAAGGTAGGACTCTGCAATGAAGTTGGGAATGTTTAACTTCCTCCCACCCGGTGGCTCTCGCATTCTGGGAAGAAGTCAAATGACGTCCTCCCACTCTCGCCATGCATGCGCACCTGCAAGGGTGCACGGCATGGCGATCGGCGGTGCGCTCTGTCCCTGGGACACGGCGCATTACCAATCCCAGTAAAGAGCAAATGATGAGGCTCTTTACCCATGTGATTAACTGTGTCCAATCAGATCAAGAATTGTAATTAGATGCCCCTGTTGAACAGGGCCAGAAAAATTGGGCCTTTGGTGGTGGTGGTGGTGGTGCTGGTGGCACAACACTGTAAGTCCTCACAGTTACTCTTGGTGGGTGCAGAAATGGGCCCTGCTGTGAAATATTAGATCAAGAATTGTAATTACATGCCCCTGTTGAACAGGGGCTGAAAAATTGGGCCTTAGGCACTGGTGCTGGTGCCACAACACTGCAACCCCTCACAGATACTCTAGTTGGAGCGCAGGAACGAGCCCTGCTGCAAAGTATTGCAGCAAAAATTGTAATTACATGCCCCTGTTAAACAGGGGCTGAAAAATTGGACCTTAGGCACTGGTGGCGGCGCCCAGAACCAAAATTGTCCTTACAAGCTATCAGCATGATCATTGAGGAGGAAGAGGATAATTACTCAGGATAGTCACTCAGCATCAGCATAGGCAGTCTTTGAAGGGATCTGACATTTCCCAAAAAAATTATTCGGTTACATCAGCATCAGGTGCTTGGTAGCTGGTGGTGATCCAAGACTGATTCATTTTTATGAAGGTCAGTCGATCGACCGAGTCGGTGGACAGACGCACCCTGTGATCGGTTACAAAGCCTCCAGCAGCACTGAATGTGCGTTATGAAAGAACGCTGGATGCAGGACAGGCCAGTAGCTCAATTGCATACTGTGCAAGCTCTGGCCAGTGATCCATCATCAAGACCCAGTAACCCAGAGGATTTTCGGTGGGAAAGGTGACCAAGTCAGATCTTGCCCCTAGGTATTCCTGTACCATGTAAAACAAACGCTGGCGATGGTTGCTGGAACCGATCATACCTTGGGGCTGTGGACTAAAAAATTGTCTGAACACATCGGTCAGACGGCCACCTTCTCCACCGCTCCTTCTTTGACTGACCGAAGCCTCAGCAACACGTTGTCCAGAAACAGGAGTTTGTAACCTCCCAGTCTCTGGGAACGCGTTGCACAGACCTTTCTGCAAGGCCTCCCGAAGATGTTTCATCCTCTGCTCCCTCTGCGATGGCAAGATAAGTTCCGCAACCTTACCCTTGTAACATGGATCATGGAGGGTTGCCAGCCAGTATTGGTCCTTCTCCTTGATACCACGAATACGAGGATCTTTCCGTAGGCTTTGCAGGATCAGGAAGGCCATGCAGCATAGGTTTGCTGAGGCATTCGGTCCGACATGATCCGCAGCAACCTCCTCCCAGCCACGTACAAGTCCATGTGTTTCTTGGGACTCTAAATGATCCCTTAAAGACTGCTGCTGAGTGCCAGGCTCCACCTCCATACTGACACAATCCTCCTCCTCCTCTTCCTGTGTGATCGGCGGGCATGCAGGAACACTGTCTGGATAAAGGGGGCCCTGAGAGCTAAGGAAGTCCTATTCTTCCTACCTCTGTTCTGCCTCAACGTAGCGTGTGCTCCAACAGGTAGACAAGGGGGACAGTGTCAATGATGCATGCACTGTCTCTGCTCACCATCCTCATGGCCTCCTCAAATGGTGACAGGACAGTGCATGCATCCCTGATCATGGCCCATTGGCGTGGGGAAAAAAAAACAAGCTTCTCTGACCCTGTCCTGGTGCCATAGTCGCACAGGTACTCACTGATGGCCCTCTGCTGCGTGTGCAGCCACTGCAGCATGGCCAATGTTGAGTTCCACCTGGTGGGCATGTCACAGATTAGGCGGTTCATGGGCAGGTTAAATTCCTTTTGGAGGTCTGCCAGCCGAGCACTGGCAATATATGACCGGCGGAAATGCACACAGACTTTCCTGGCCTGCCTCAGGACATCCTGTAAGCCCAGGTAACTGCACAAGAACCGCTGCACCACCAAGTAAAGGACGTGAGCCAAACAGGGCACATGGGTCAGTTGTCCCTGTCGGAGGGTGGAGAGGAGGTTGGTGCCATTGTCGCAAACCACCATTCCTGCCTTAAGTTGGCGTGGCGTCAACCACCTCTGAACCTGCCCCTGCAGAGCTGACAGAGCCTCTGCCCCAGTGTGGCTCCTGTCCCCCAAGCACACCAGCTCAAGCACCGCATGGCATCTTTTGGCCTGCATACTTGCGTAGCCCCTTGAATGGCTACGGAGCACCGCTGGTTCCGAGGACAAAGCACAGGAAGAGGCCATGGAGGAAGAAGAAGAGGAGGGGGTGGAGGAGAGAGGTGTGTCACAATCAGTAGTGGCATTTTGGAGGCGTGGTGGTGGAACAACCTCCAACACTACTGCACCTGTCCTGCATCCTTCCCAGCTGCCAGCAGAGTGACCCAATGCACCGTGAAACTTAGGTAACGTCCCTGTCCATGCCTGCTGGACCATGAGTCAGCGGTAATATGCACCTTACCGCTGACCGCCCTGTCCAACGAAGCCAAGACATTGCCTTCCACATGCCGGTAGAGAGCCGGAATTGCCTTCCGTGAGAAAAAGTGGCTTTTGGGTACCTGCCACTGAGGAACTGCACATTCCACAAACTCACGGAAGGGGGCAGAGTCTACCAACTGAAAAGGTAGCAGTTGAAGTGCTAGCAATTTTGCCAAGCTAGCATTCAACCGCTGGGCATGTGGATGGCTGGGAGCGAACTTCTTTCGGCGGTGCAGCAGCTGGGGCAGGGAAATTTGCCTGGTACAATCTGACGTCGATGTACCGAAAGCAGATTGCCCCCAAGTACCTAATTCTACACCTTCATTCCTCTCAGTGCAGGTCTCAGAAAGGACTGAAGGTATAGTGGGGTTGATAATCTCAGCTGATGAGGAGCAAGGAGAGATCCTCTTTGTTCTTTGGTGTGGGTCTTTTAGATACGCTTGCCAATGAACTACATGGCAGGTCAACATATGTCTGGTCAAGCATGTGGTGCCCAAACGGGAGATGTTTTGGCCACGTGAGATACGCTTGAGACATATGTTGCAAATAGCAGTGGTGTGATCTGATGCACTAATCTCAAAAAAGGCCCACACCAAAGAACTTTTGGAATAACGCGCAGAGACAGCAGCGCCCTGAACATGCGGAGCTTTGCAGTGTGATGCAGTCAGTGTGCTGCCCTTAGGCTGGCCCCTGGAGGGCATCCTGCCTCATTGGTGATGTGCCTCCTCCTCCTCTCTCCTATCAGGCACCCACGTTGAGTCAGTGACCTCATCATCCCCTCCCTCCTCATCACTGGAGCAAACCTGGCAGTATGCTGCAGCAGGGGGAGCATGACTGCCAGATTGCTCTCCTTCTTGGGCACCCCTTCTGTCCGTGCTCACGTTACTGCCTTCATCTAGCTCAGTATCATCATCAGAGCCCTCTAAACGCTGGACATCATCCTGGAGCATGTACCCAACACTGTGGTCAAACAGTTCGAGGGACTCCTCAGGAGGACATGGTGGGGCTAGGGAAGGAGTCACTGATGCCATTGAGCCGAGGGAAGAGGTCGCGTTGGCAGCTGCTTTGCCAGACAAAGCACCCTGAGCATGGGTGAGGGAGGATGAGGAGGATGAGGACGGCTTGGTCATCCATTCGACCAAGTCTTCCGCATGTTGCGGCTCAACACAGCCAGCTGCCGAAAAAAAGGGCAAGCATGTCCCACGGCCACGTGTTGATGAGGATGCACCGTCTCCATGACTACCACCATTGCCTCTAGACACAGAGCCTGCTTGCCCTCTTTTATTGGTTTGTGACTGTCTGCCTCTCCTTGTTGGCCTTCCAGAAATACTAATGGCCTGTAGATGCACTGAGCTGGGATATATATATATATATATATATATATATATATATATATATATATATATATATATATATATATATATATACTCTGATACTGCAGCTAGCAAAATCGACTGCCTGCCTACAGTACGAGAACACCACCAACCTTCTACAGGTAGCTTTAGCTGAACACTGTGCAGAGGTCGCACTACACTAACATGTAAATAATTTAGCTGCCTGTGGTAGTGATAGGATCAGGAAAACACCACCAACCTTCTACAGTTAGCTTTAGCTGAACAGTGCAGAGGTCGCACTACACTAACATGTAAATACTTTAGCTGCCTGCAGTAGTGATAGGATCAGGAAAACACCACCAACTTTCTACAGGTAGCTTTAGCTGAACACTGTGCAGAGGTCGCACTACACTAACGTGTAAATACTTTAGCTGCCTGCGGTAGTGATAGGGTCAGGGAAACACCACCAACCTTCTACAGGTAGCGTTAGCTGAACACTGTGCAGAGGTCGCACTACACTAACTTGTAGTTTTAGCTGAACACTGTGAGGAGGACACACTACACTAACTTGTAGCTTTAGCTGAACACTGTGCAGAGGTCACACTAAACTAACCTGTAACTTTAGCTGAACACTGTGCGGAGGTCGCACTACACTAACTTGTAGCTTTAGCTGAACACTGTGAGGAGGAAGCACTACATTAACTTGTCGCTTTAGCTGAACACTGTTCAGAGCATGCACTACACTAACTTGTAGCTTTAGCTGAACACTGTACAGAGGTGGCACTACACTAACTTGTAGTTTTAGCTGAACACTGTGAGGAGGATGCACTACACTAACTTGTATCTTTAGCTGAACACTGTGCAGAGGTCACACAAAACTAACCTGTAACTTTAGCTGAACACTGTGAGGAGGACGCACTACACTAACTTGTAGCTTTAGCTGAACACTGTGCAGAGGTCACACTAAATTAACCTGTAGCTTTAGCTGAACACTGTGAGGAGGACGCACTACACTAACTTGTAGTTTTAGCTGAACACTGTGAGGAGGACGCACTACACTAACTTGTATCTTTAGCTGAACACTGTGCAGAGGTCACACTAAACTAACCTGTAGCTTTAGCTGAACACTGTGAGGAGGACGCACTACATTAACTTGTCGCTTTAGCTGAACACTGTTCAGAGCATGCACTACACTAACTTGTAGCTTTAGCTGAACACTGTACAGAGGTGGCACTACACTAACTTGTAGTTTTAGCTGAACACTGTGAGGAGGATGCACTACACTAACTTGTATCTTTAGCTGAACACTGTGCAGAGGTCACACAAAACTAACCTGTAACTTTAGCTGAACACTGTGAGGAGGACGCACTACACTAACTTGTAGCTTTAGCTGAACACTGTGCAGAGGTCACACTAAATTAACCTGTAGCTTTAGCTGAACACTGTGAGGAGGACGCACTACACTAACTTGTAGTTTTAGCTGAACACTGTGAGGAGGACGCACTACACTAACTTGTATCTTTAGCTGAACACTGTGCAGAGGTCACACTAAACTAACCTGTAGCTTTAGCTGAACACTGTGAGGAGGACGCACTACATTAACTTGTCGCTTTAGCTGAACACTGTTCAGAGCATGCACTACACTAACTTGTAGCTTTAGCTGAACACTGTACAGAGGTGGCACTACACTAACTTGTAGTTTTAGCTGAACACTGTTCAGAGCATGCACTACACTAACTTGTATCTTTAGCTGAACACTGTGCAGAGGTCACACAAAACTAACCTGTAACTTTAGCTGAACACTGTGAGGAGGACGCACTACACTAACTTGTAGCTTTAGCTGAACACTGTGCAGAGGTCACACTAAACTAACCTGTAACTTTAGCTGAACACTGTGCGGAGGTCGCACTACACTAACTTGTAGCTTTAGCTGAACATTGTGAGGAGGAAGCACTACATTAACTTGTCGCTTTAGCTGAACACTGTTCAGAGCATGCACTACACTAACTTGTAGCTTTAGCTGAACACTGTACAGAGGCGGCACTACACTAACTTGTAGTTTTAGCTGAACACTGTGAGGAGGATGCACTACACTAACTTGTATCTTTAGCTGAACACTGTGCAGAGGTCACACAAAACTAACCTGTAACTTTAGCTGAACACTGTGAGGAGGACGCACTACACTAACTTGTAGCTTTAGCTGAACACTGTGCAGAGGTCACACAAAACTAACCTGTAACTTTAGCTGAACACTGTGAGGAGGACGCACTACACTAACTTGTAGCTTTAGCTGAACACTGTGCAGAGGTCACACTAAATTAACCTGTAGCTTTAGCTGAACACTGTGAGGAGGACGCACTACACTAACTTGTAGTTTTAGCTGAACACTGTGAGGAGGACGCACTACACTAACTTGTATCTTTAGCTGAACACTGTGCAGAGGTCACACTAAACTAACCTGTAGCTTTAGCTGAACACTGTGAGGAGGACGCACTACACTAACTGTAAATAGTCTAGCTGCCTGACTGTGGTACTAATAGGATCAAAAGAACACCAGCAATTTTCTTCAGGTAGCTGTAAAAACTGTAACAAGACAAGCCTGCCCGTCAGTAGGAAGATAAATAAATATATATATAGGAATAACAGGAATGGATCTAGTTAAACTGAATACAGTGTATATATATATATATATATATATATATATATATATATATATATATATATATATATATATATATATATATATATATATATATATATACACATATACATATACACACACACACATTACCTGGGATGCATATATATATACACAATACACTGTAAGTGCAGCTAACTGACTGACTGTCCTGCCTAATCTAGCTAACTCAAATGAAATGACACTGTCTCTCTCTCTGTCTCTCTATCTCTCAGCATGCCGGAACACACTACACAGGGCCGCCGTGCAGGCGGCCTTATATAGCATGGGGCGTGTTCTAAACCCCCTGAGCCATAATTGGCCAAAGCCATATTGGCTTTGGCCAATTACAGCTCTCTCTACTGACGGCGCTGTGATTGGCCAAGCATGCGGGTCATAGTGCATGCTTGGCCAATCATCAGCCAGCAATGCACTGTGATGCCGCAGTGAATTATGGTCCGTGACGCGCCACATGAATTTGGCGCGAACGGCCCATATCGTTCGCAATTCGACGAACGGTCGGACAGACGATGTTCGAGAAAAGGAAGCTCATCCCTAATATTGATTTTTGAAATATCAGTAGATGTGCTAGCTGACTTTAAGAACTATATGTGTATGCGCTAAAGGCTATAAATACGTGAACTAAGAATAAAATAAATCTATACAATATTAAAAATTATTATAAATTATAAACAGTGTCACACACCTGTGAAGAAAGTGACTATAATCCACAATTGAATATATGAAAAATGGTAACATGCACCATGCAAAAAAATGTGAGAAAAAAAAATCCTTTAAATGATTAAAAAATATATATATATATTTATAAGTGCTACTTGATAAAGTGCCTGAAACCAATTCATACAAATGAATATATCTCAGTCAAAGCCATTCATAAGAGTATATAAATCAAAGTGCACAATAGTGTCCAAACAAATAGCAGGCAATCCTCATGCTGTTTTTTTTGAAAAAGTGCTAAATATTCCTCATGCTCTTCTTATGAGATGTGCACATTAAGGCATGCTGCAGTGCTCTCCAGTGACCCCCAATGGATAATGCGCTCACCTTAGAGCGTGTGACACAGTAGCTAAACAGTGTCAAAACACGCATTAGAGCCACTCCAGGGCTCACACAGGGTATGCTGGTGATGATCTGTATCTCGCTCAAATGGTGACATATATGAAAGAAAGGAGACTCATAGCATAATACTGCCAGGAATTTATTTGAAAAGCCCTAAAAACAATCCCTCCAGGAGGGTACTCACAATGCTTGGGCGCGTCAGTGCACCATCCTATCCAAAACATGCAATACAGATGAATCCTGTGGCGTGCGGTGCGGTGTTCAATCCTCTGCCTGTCTGTGTGTAGAAAGCTCCGTCCTGCCCCTCCCCTACGCGTCTTCAGCACAGGGTATACGTGCCTTCTTCTGGGGGATCCTTTCTTTCATATATGTCACCATTTGAGCGAGATACAGATCATCACCAGCATACCCTGTGTGAGCCCTGGAGTGGCTCTAATGCGTGTTTTGACACTGTTTAGCTACTGTGTCACACGCTCTAAGGTGAGCGCATTATCCATTGGCGGTCACTGGAGAGCACTGCAGCATGCCTTAATGTGCACATCTCATAAGAAGAACATGAGGAATATTTAGCACTTTTTAAAAAAAAAACAGCATGAGGATTGCCTGCTATTTGTTTGGACACTATTGTGCACTTTGATTGATATACTCTTATGAATGGCTTGGACTGAGATATATTCATTTGTATGAATTGGTTTCAGGCACTTTATCAAGTAGCACTTATATATATGTTTTTTGGTTTTTTTTTAATCATTTAAAGGATTTTTTTTTTCTCACATTTTTTTGCATGGTGCATGTTACCATTTTTCATATATTCAATTGTGGATTATAGTCACTTTCTTCACAGGTGTGTGACACTGTTTATAATTTATAATAATTTTTAATATTGTATAGATTTATTTTATTCTTTGTTCACGTATTTATAGCCTTTAGCGCATACACATATATTTATTTATTTTTGGCATAGACACGGTATGGAATGTGGTTAGTGTGTGCAGCTGAATTAGGTTCATTTATTCACACTGAAGGCATTAACCCATTTGTGGCTCACAAGATTTTAGCACTATTTTTTGACTTCAAGAACTGTCTATACACTTGTATGCATTTTTTTTTCCTGTTTTACATCTGTTATGGGGAGATATCCCTACATTACATGATTTTGGTCCTGGAATAAGATTATCTGTACACATGGAAAGCTTCTCCCTTCGGCTGATTTCTATTCTTATGTGTGCCCTCTGGTCTGTATGAGGATAATTAGTAATACTGACATTTTTGGGAAAAACCCTCTAGAGTGAGTAGACTTTAACTTGCAAATTTCTGTACTAGAACATACATTGATCAAACTAAACCTCTGGGGTATACACATTCAAGTTTTTCATTATAGAAGACAGAGATATAGACTTTGGATGTGAACGCCCTTTGTTTTTTTTTTCCTGATTAAATAGCCAAATCCACAGAGCCCCTCCTTTTTTTTGTTTCTCTCTCCCAACAGGCCCGCTGGCACATTTTCAAGTTCATACCCTGGTCTACTTATATATTAGTAATCAAAGCGATCACAAAATTGGATAAATAAAAAAATACAAACAAAAAAACCAGCATGAAAGGTAGAACAATGAAGGGGAGTGAACAAAAAACCCCAAAAGGGAAAACTAACACCACCACGATCAAACAATATATGTCAATGGAGGCAAGTCCTAAGAGCCCAGAATTAGGAAAACAGTCGAATTGGCTACAGGAGAAGGCAAAAGATATTAGGAACAAACTAGGTGGGACTCAGGACCAATCTAGAGATTAAATACAGTAAGTATTGGAAGTGAAATGGAAAGAAGTATAACAGAAGAAAGAAATACAGCTGACCAAACTCCAACTAAAGCGGAGATGTCCGATATGTTCCTCAGATTGGAGAATGTCATAAAATTAGAAATCTCCTTCTTATGTACTGACTTGGGACACCTGTTGAAATGAGTGGAAGAGACAGAAGAACGAACAGAAAAACAAGCCCAGGAACTAAGAAAATTGAATGCAATAGTGAAAACAATGCAATTTGATCAGAGGAAAATTCTATATAAATTAGAAGACCAAGAAAATAAAAATCGCAGACAAAATCTGTGAATCCGAGTGTTACCTGAAGAGAGAGGGGAGGATCTGAGAAAAATTATGAGCACAATTTTTAATCCCCTTTTGAATAAATGGGCAGAGGAAGGCCTTAGGATTGAGAGAGTCCATAGGCTTAGAAAATCCAAAAATATTGCAGAAGATAAGCCAAGAGACATTATCATCAGATTTCAATTGTATGAAGATAAAGCAGAAATTTGGGGGAAAATGCGGGGAGGACCCGCCATAAAATATGGGGGGTAGAGCTCCAAATATTTACAGATCTGGCCCCAGAAACACCCGCTAGGAGATGCCTTCTAAAACCCCTCTTGGAGCAAATGCGTGTACAGAATATTAAATATAACCGGGGATTTCCAGTGTGCCTAATAGGTCAAAAAGATGGAAGATCATGGAGATTAAGGTTCCTGGAAGAACTATGAGAATTCTGGGACAAGCTAGACTTGAGGATCCCAACTATCCCAGGATGGGGGGAAGAAGAATCGACAGCTGGGACAGAAGGGACATTTAGGAAATGAGCGATGGACTGAACTAGAGGAAAAGCAGAGCTTGAAGAAGAAAAGAGAAGAAAGTGAACTGTGCGGGGGGGCGGGAGGCGGGAAGGGGCGGGGTTTGAGAATTGGAAAGTGAAGGGTCAGAGACTGGTGCCCCAATCCCCTATGCACCCACAGCCCATCCCTGTACCCCGGTATAAGGAGAGCAGGGGTGGGAGAAGGAGGTATGATCGGAGCCACACCTCAAGGTTGGAGAATCTCAGCTGGGAGTGGGCCAAATTCCCACCAGGGAGTCTGGGGCCGGAATGTGGCCGAGGGGGGGTGCAGAGTGAGAGGGGGGAGGGCGGGGTGGTAGAGGGAGGCAGGGAGGAGGGGGGGGAGGAGAGCACCTTGTGGGGACAATCAGCATTCACTTATAATAGGGATAAACTCCACCAAAGGGTTACTATCCTCTGACATGTAAGACATACAGGTTTCCTAGGGCAAGTGAGAGATTCCGTGTGAGTGGGAAGCTGGGAAAGATTGGTGGTGAACAGAAGCCCAAATTTTGGGACTGCTGGCCACCAACCTGTAAGAGGAAGGAAATAGGAAAATGTAGATGAATGAAATAAACATAATGACATACAATGTCAGAGGGTTGAACTCTCCCACAAAGAGACATCAAATTTTGAAGGAACTTAGGCAGTACAAAGCTGAAGTGGTGTTCCTGCAGGAAACTCATATTTCTCAGGAAACAAATGTGAAACTTTTTTCCAGGAACTTTCCAACTTGGTATTATGGGGATTCACCTACTAAGAGGTCCAAGGGAGTGGCAATTGGGTTTGCGAAAACAACAAGATTCATACTTGAGGATAGGATGACAGATCCTGAAGGTAGATATCTTTTCTTGAAGGGTAGTATGGGGAAAGGACATATACATTTGCTAACATCTATTGCCCAAATAAGAACCCATTAAGTACCTGAAACAGACCTTGGGAAGATTCATGGATTTTAAGACAGGGGAAGCGATACTGGCTGGAGATTTGAACTTCTGTATAGACCCAGAAGTAGACAGTACATCCCGGGTACAGGGGACAAGCAAAGCATCGTTAAACATGATAAAACAGAAAATGCGCCAATGTCAAATGATTGACATATGGAGGACGCAGCATCCAACGACATGGGATTATACTTTCTTCTCCCCTGTACATGGGACATACTCGAGACTGGATTATATCATGGTAGATCATAGGCTACTGGAGCAGGTAACCACAACAAACATAGAAATATCGACGCTATCAGATCATTCCCCGAGGATATATCAGATCAATGAGGATATGGATGTCAGGTATTCTAAGACAGCCGTATGCATGGCGGCTAAATGAAGCTCTTCTCCAAGATGAGAAGGTAGCAGCAATAATCCATAGAGAAATAGAATATTACTTCTCAACTAACGATAGTGGGGAAACTTCAGGTGCCACCCTGTGGGAGGCACATAAAGCCTATATTAGGGGTATCCTGATCTCCATTGGTGCTGGAAAAAAAAAGAAACAATTAAAAAAAAAGAATACCTAAATAGATGAGATTTACAAATTAGAACAAGCCCTCAAAAAACATAAAGGACAACACCAGGGGATTTTCCACCAATTAGTGGGTAAAAGGGACAAACTTAGTGGGTAAAAGGGATGAACTTAGTGGGTAAAAGGGATGAAGGGAGTCAAATAGGATATTCCATAGAGTGGCAAAAGAAAGATACCTGGGAGGAAATAAAGTGAGCAAACACCGAGCAAACACCTAGCGAAAATGTTGAAAAAAAAAAAGAATTTAACTTCATAGAAAAAAATTCAAAATAAAAACGGGGACATGGTATACAAAACTAAAGAGATAGCAAATGAGTTCAAGAGTTTTTACATGGCCCTATACTCTGTTAATCAGAAAGGAAAACAGGATATAGGAAGAACTGAGAAGATCAGGGATTTTCTAAAAAAACGCTAGACTGCCCCAAATATCAGAAAGCGATAGGACCATACTAGACAGACTGATAACCGAAAAAGAAATCCTCAAAGCCTTAAAGGACTCAGCCTTGAGTAAGAGTCCAGGACCCAATGGGTTCACGACCTACTATCTTAAAAAATATAAAGAGATTGGGTTGGGAGCTAAATATGGAATGGGGAAAGAAGCCCTGGCTGCATCAATCACGGTTATCTTGAAAGAAGGGAAGGACAGTACGTTATGCTCAAATTATAGGCCGATAGCCCTCTTGAATGCGAATGCCAAGCTTTTTTTTTTCCATAAAAGTTATTTTATTTAGTAAGAGTAAGGCAGAACATACAAGACAAGATTATTGTCACAAAAACATTAATTAACAGAATCACATGGAGGGTACCTATGTCACAATACAACATGAAAATCCTAACTGAGATTAAATGGCCACGACCGAAACATGAAGTTGTAATTACGCGTAAATGGGCGGAGGATCGTAATTTTCTATTGTCCCCTCCCCCGCATCCCCCCTCTAGCATAAATTGAGGGAGGGAAGAGGCTCAGTAAAATCGATCATGTTCATCATTTAGATTGCAATGTATCCTGACAGGACAAAGTCAAGGTACCCATCTTCGGAAATACAAAAAAAGGAAGAAGAAGAAAGTGAAAAAAAAGGACTATAGAAGGGGGCAGGGGGGGACAGATGGAGCAGGGTCGTAGAAGGGTCTGCGTAGAGAAAAAAAAAGGGGGAAAAAGGGGGGGATATGCTTAGAACGGGAAAATCAGAGGGGGACACGAATGGATCCGCACCTGCCCCCCCCCCCCCCCACACACACACAGCAGTTGAGGCATTGCTGCATTTAAAAACCATGTAATGATTTTCACATTTTCATTGCTGCATTTACCAGTCAGCCCTAAGGTACGTACTGAAGGTAGCGGTCAGTGGTAACGAAATGGGACCAGCAAGCCCATATAGCTGAAAATTTGTGCATTCTGTCTTGCGAGGTGAAAATCAGTACCTCCATTTCTTTCATTTGCTTCATAGCTATATCTAGTTCCAACGCAGAAATAGGGCCTTCCAGGTCCCGTGACTGTTGGGAAGATATTGGCTTGGGGCTGTAACGGGAGAGGAATTCTTTGATAAGTGTGGTACGTGTATAAACATTATTCCGTGAGGAACTGGTGGGTTGCAGATTATATAATTTAAAGTAAAATCTCTCAAATTCTTTGGCAATGTCCTCATTCTTGACCAGAAGACCTCTCCTAGGGTCGCGTATATGGTGAATTGTAGAGGAGAGTTTTGAATTTTGGACTGTGCGCGCCAACAGACGACCACACTTGTTGCCCTGTTCGTAGAAAATCCTCTGGCCAAGGATGTAACGTCTCCTAGAGCGCTCGCCCAGCTCCTCTAGAAGCAGGGCTCGAGCGTGTGTTAATTCCTGTAGGGTGGCTTGCATGTGGGTCAGTTTATGAGAGGTTTCAAGGGATCCAATAGTCCTGATAAGAGAATTTATGTACTCTTAAAGCTGTTTCTTAGCTTTTGTGGCCAGGGCGATTAGTTCACCTCGAGTGCTTCCCAGAAGGACACTGGAGAGATCTCCGGGTTCGAATTTTCCGCAAAATATTGCTGAATTCTTGTGCGGATATGGTCTGTCACTAAAGGTTCCTTGAGAAGAGAAGGGTTCAGACGCCAAGTCTTTGCTCTGGAATAGGATTCAGGGAAAGATAAGGTTACTGTGATCGGGTGGTGGTCCGACAGAAACATCGGTTCTATAGTGGACCGCTGGAGTAGGGGGAGGTCAGACTGGGAGAGGAAAAAATAATCAATCCTAGAATATTTTTGATGTGGGGCTGAAAAAAAGGTATAGTCCTTATCTGAGGGGAACAAAGTGTGTCAAACATTGTGCAAGGTCAAGGATTGAAGCTGTAAATTAATCTAGTGTAACGCTTTGTAAGTTAAGATAGATGTTCCTGTGGAGGAGTCCAGTAAGGGATTTAGGGGGACGTTAAAGTCCCCTCCTAGGAGTACTATGCCTGACTGGAAAGAAGCTAGTAGGTCACATGTTTTCCTAAAGAAGGCAACCTGGTGGTCGTTTGGGCAGTAAAGATTAGCTAATGTGATTGGTTTTGAAGCATAAGAACCCTTAAGGAAAATATACCTGCCTTCTGGGTCAACAAGGGTATCAGATACATGGAAGTTAGCATTTTTGAATATAAGAATAGAAACACCTTTTGTCTTAGAGTCAGGGTTAGTGGAATGGAACGCTGTACGGTAAATATTATTAGAGAGTTTAGGGACGACATCCAAGCGAAAGTGGGTCTCCTGCAAGAAGATGAAGTGAGCCCTGTGTTTGGTAAGGGAAGACAAGACTTGTGACCTTTTTTCTGGTAGGTTAAGGCCCTTCACATTTAGAGATAGGCATTTCAACGTCAGGGAAGACATGACTTGTGATTGGAGATACAAGACTTTCTGTGATTGTATGCCACGGGGTTGCAAGGTTTTTTTTTTTCCCTTCTTTCTTTCTCTCCCCTTTCCTTTAAAATGTATTGTGCAGATAAAAGAACGGTGGGGGTATACCACCCAGAGGGGCAGGGGCAGATCCAACCAGCAAGAAGAAATCAAGGTTGGGAAGGAAAAAAAAAAGGGGGGGGACAGGGAGAGAGGATAGAAAAAGGAGATGAGAAGGGAAAGAAAAAGAGGGAGAGGGAGGAAGCTAAGGAAGAGGACGGGGGGAGCGATCAGGAAAGGTAAAAAGGAAAAAAGGAATAAAGAGGAGAATAAAGGGAAAAGAATAAGAGTTCAACCAGAAGTGGTGTTAGTCTAGCTAAGCCACCTTAGAAGGGGGTAAATCTGGAGGGTCAGCAAAAATCCCAGTGGGACCGCTATGTGGGGACGCAAGAAGGGATGGCGACCTCAGGAAGGTTGCAATCCGGGGAGTGAAGGATTAAACTTGTTTAGAATAGGGTGAGTACAGTGGGGAACCTACCAATAATGCGGATATAATAATGTAATAACCGATGTAAAATCTAAAACCAGGGTGCTATGGAGCCCCATACACATCAAATGAAACAATTGAAACATTACAAACAGTTCTGCCAAGTGCCGCCATTGATTACAGCATCTTATTGCAGAAAAATAAGTGTAATCAGGGGAGCAAAAGATCACAACTACTTTGTGTGATTGTTTGAGAGCCCTGAATGTCAAATGAGAGTTAGTGAAACATTTGAGATAAGCGATCATTACCTGAGAAAAAAGGGAGGTATGTACAAGAACCACCATGTCAGTCTCGATGGGATTGGAGAAACATCCTCCAGCCACACGGGAGTGACCCAGACTGACATCCCGGGCAGACAAAGAAAAACACACTACATACATGGTAGCAGAACCAAGATTTACAGTAACTTAACATAACTAGACCAGAGGTTCTGCCACCTTTGTGAGTGTACCTCTGTGCATAAAGAAATGGGGATGTAAAAAAAACATCATCACAAGTGTTATATAAAAAGGAAAAGAAAACAACCTGTAAAAGACAAAAATAAAAGTAAAGAAGAAATAAAAATAAAGATAAAAATTCAAAAAAGGATTTTTCCCTCTTATCTTTTCCCCTTTTCCCCTCCCTCCCTTTGAAAAAATGTAAATAAATATAAAATAAAATAGAAAAAAATGCAGTCAAAGACCATCACGGAGGAAGTCCGGGGGAGGAGGCAGAGGGGAAAAGGCAGAACAGTTCCTGATGTAGAAAGTCTGCTCTCCTAGCCAAGGGCATGGGGCAGCATAGATGCTGGTGTGTAGCAGAAAGAGTTACCTCCCAAAGATGAAGACATCAGTGATGGAGTGTAGCAAGTGCTGTGCTGACAGTTCCATGAGGAGTAGTGCGAGGGCGGGTAGTGATGCCCAGAAGGGATGAGTAGTGATGATTCAGCACTATTGGTTCTACGTGTTCTTCTTCTAGCTGATGAGTCATTGTATCTGTAGTGTAGTGTTGTTCAACGGTTTCATGAAGCTCGAGAGACTGATGAAGGAACCAGTGAGGGCTAGAGTCCTAAAGAGGGAATAGGAGCTTAGAGGGGAGGGAAGGAAAGGAAGAGTGAGTGTGGACAGTTACTCACAGGTGGCGGCACTTGGCAAACAAGAGTCAAGGTGTACAGTATTAGACATCCACGCGATCTCTCCTCCTGGAGGGTGTGGATGGGGAGCCCGGACTGCTTTGGAGCTGGCCACGGTGTGATGCATGGTTTCCCGGGGAAGACTGGTTGGCTCTATATCTGCGGGATCTGTGTCGTTGGGCCTTCGTGATGGGTGAAGAGAGACTGGGAGCCAGGGTTCAGAGGGGAAGTAGGAGGCTTACCATTCCGGAAGCTCGGCGTGCGGGAGATTGAGTTGCTCGCAGAAACCCAACAGGTCCTCGGGTGTGTGGAGTAGCGCAGAGACAACCTCTAGTGGATGCTGACAGCCCAAGAGGGAATTTCCAGTTAAATTGTATATTTCTGGCTCGTAGGACTTCCAGTAGGGGGCGTAGAGCTTGCCTATTCTGGAGCGTTATCTGGGACAAATCTTGAAATAATTTAACTACTACGCCATTATGGAGGATTCGGCCTCTTTCTCTGGCTTTACGGAGAATTTTTTCTTTAAGTGGAAAGTTAACAACACAGCATATTACATCACTTGGTGGTTCATTTTCACGGGGCAACGGGCGCAAAGCACGGTGGGCTCTTTCCATTTCTATGGCAGAGTCTGCTGGGCGTTCAGTCAAGTCATTAAAAATTGTGCAGATAGTCTGTTGCAGGGATCCCGGCTCAATGGTCTCAGGAACCCCCCCCTCACTGAGAGCTGGGAGTCAAAGGTGGTTTGGACCTGTCGGATGGCAGCTCCATGTGTCTGGGAAGTTTGTTCCACCCCGTCAATCCGATGTGCCACCGCATGGATATCAGTTTTAAGGTCAGCGATCGCCGCTGTAACGGTATTTTTGATATCAGCAGTGACTGTCTCTAGGTCAAACAGGCTAGGGGGGTGAGCACGGACAGCGGTGTGTCGGGTTACATGTTAGGCGAGATCGGGGGTTGGAGCCTGTAAGGCTGCGTGTGCTGCCATGCACTGGGTCCAAAACAGCTCTGGTATGTTTCTGCTTAGCTGCGTACCTGAGTCAACGATTGCTCGCGATGTAGAGGGGCTCCGAGTAGATCTACTCATGGTGCTTATAAGGTGTAGGTTCCCCTAGGAAGCAAGGTTCAGTCCCCGGACCACAGGAGCTCTTGGCTTATGCTGCCATCTTGGTCTCCATCCAGGCAACGCCCCCCGTGGATGCCAAGCTTTATGCAAAAGTTTTGGCAACAAGGTTGAAGGAGTTGATGACCGACCTGGTACATCCGGACCAGGTAGGGTTTATCCCAGGGAGGGAAGGGAGGGACAATGGAGTGAGAACGTTGCTCCACCTCCAGGCCATCAAAATCAGCAAGTCCCCAGGGCTATTCCTGTCGATTGATGCTGAAAAAGCATTTGACAGGGTAGACTGGGGACTTGATAAAACGCTGGAATTCTTGGGCAAAGGACCAAGAATGATCCAATGGATAGAAGTTCTGTATAACCGCCCTTCAGCTTGAGTAAAGGTAAATGGCACACTATCCCTCCCTTTTGAGATGGAAAACGGAACCAGGCAGGGATGTCCGCTATCACCTCTTTTGTTGGCTGGCGTTAGAACCCCTGCTTGCGGCAATCCGAAATAACCCTGATATCAAGGGTATCAAAATAGGCGAGGAAGAGCATAAACTGGCAGCTTTTGCTGATGATGTACTGTTTTTCATCTCAGAACCAAGGATCACAATGCCAAACCTATTGAAGACTCTAAGATTGTACAGAGAAATTTCTCATTTCAAAATCAATTTTAGTAAATCTGAGATTTTAAATATAAATATAAACAGACAGAAGAACCTGCAGAAGGAATTCCCCTTCCCTTGGAAGAAGAGCTTAAAATACCTAGGCATTAGATTACCTAACTCCATAAGGAATAATTATTTAATAAACTATATCCCTTTGCTGGATGAAATTAAGAAGGAGACAAAAAAAATATCAACCCAACCCCTTTCTTGGATAGGATGTATCAATGCAATAAAGATGGTTTTGGTCCCAAAAATCCTATATAAGTTTCAAATGCTACCCATACCACTCCCGCAAACATATTTTAAAACTTTAAAAAGGTATTATATCGAAGTGTATATGGCAAAATAAAAAAAAACGAGAATTGCAGCGGTCGTACTAGAAAGGGGGGAAAAAACAGGGGGGCTTAGCTGTCCCAGATCTTAGAAATTATAATAAAGCTGTAGTACTTACACGAGTGGTGGAATGGGCGCAGGAAGATAATGAAAAAAGATGGGTTAAAATAGAAAATGCAATGAGTTGTACACATTTAAGAAGGGTAATTTGGAACCCTCCACAATACAAGGGCACTGGGATGGAATACGCATGAAATAGCACACAATGCATTAAAAATATGGGACATGATTCACAAACAACACAAATGGACACATAATTCATCTTTGATTTTCTCAGGCCTTTGGAGCGGCTATGTATGAGGGGGAAATCAACATAGTTACATAGCTACATAGTAGGTGAGGTTGAAAAAAGACACAAGTCCATCAAGTCCAACCTATGTGTGTGATTTTGTGTCAGTATTACATCATATATCCCTGTATGTTGCGGTCATTCAGGTGCTTATCTAATAGTTTCTTGAGCTGTCGATGCTCCCCGCTGAGACCACCGCCTGTGGAAGGGAATTCCACATCCTTGCCGCTCTTACAGTAAAGAACCCTCTACGTAGTTTAAGGTTAAACCTCTTTTCTTCTAATTTTAATGAGTGGCCGTGAGTCTTGTTAAACTCTCTTCTGCGAAAAAGTTTTATTTCTATTGTAGGGTCACCAGTACAGTATTTGTATATTGAAATCATATCCCCTCTCAAGCATCTCTTCTCCAGAGAGAATAAGTTTAGAGCTCGCAACCTTTCCTCATAACTAAGATCCTCCAGACCATTTATTAGCTTTGTTCCCCTTCTTTGTACTCGCTCCATTTCCAGTACATCCTTCCTGAGGACTGGTGCACAGAACTGGACAGCATACTCTAGGTGCGGCCGGACCAGAGTCTTGTAGAGCGGGAGAATTATTGTTTTATCTCTGGAGTTGATCCCCTTTTTAATGCCAATATTCTGTTTGCTTTGTTAGCAGAAGCTTGGCATTGCATGCCATTGCTGAGCCTATCATCTGCTGGGACCCCCAGGTCCTTTTCCATCCTAGATTCCCCCAGAGGTTCTCCCCCCAGTCTATAGATTGCATTCATATTTTTGCCACCCAAATGCATTATTTTACATTTTTTCTACATTGAACCTCATTTGCTATGTAGTTGCCCATCCCATTAATTTGTTCAGATCTTTTTGCAAGGTCTCCACATCCTGCGGAGAAGTTATTGCCCTGCTTAGCTTAGTATTGTCTGCAAATAGAGATTGAACTGTTTATCCCATCCTCCAGGTGGTTTATGAACAAATTAAATAAGATTGGTCCCAGCACAGAACCCTGGGGAACCCCACTACCCACCCCTGACCATTCTGAGTACTCCCCATTTATCACCACCCTCTGAACTCGCCCTTGTAGCCAGTTTTCAATACATGTACTCACCCTATGGTCCATGCCAATGGACCTTATTTTGTACAGTAAACGTTTATGGGGAACTGTGTCAAATGCTTTTGCAAAATCCAGATACACCACGTCTACGGGCCTTCCTTTATCTAGATGGCAACTCACCTCCTCATAGAAGGTTAGTAGATTGGTTTGGCAAGAACGATTCTTCATGAATCCATGCTGATTACTGCTAATGATATCGTTCTTATTACTAAAATCTTGTATATAGTCCCTTATCATCCCCTCCAAGAGTTTATATACTATTGATGTTAGGCTAACTGGTCTGTAATTCCCATGGATGTATTTTGGGCCCTTTTTAAAAATTGGTGCTACATTGGCTTTTCTCCAATCAGCTGGTACCATTCCAGTCCGTAGACTGTCTGTAAAAATTAGGAACAACGGGTCTGGCAATCACTTGACTGAGTTCCCTAAGTACCCTCGGATGCAAGCCATCTGGTCCCAGTGATTTATTATTGTTAAGTTTCTAGTTTCTAAAGTCTAATTTTAATTCTGTCCTCTGTTAACCATGGAGGTGCTTCCTGTGTTGTGTCATGAGGATAAACAGTGCAGTTTTGGTTACTGAAGCCCCCCGATTCACTCGTGAAGACTGAGGAGAAGAATAAATTCAATACCTTTGCCATCTCCCCATCCTTTATAACCAGATGTCCTTCCTCATTCTTTATGGGGCCAATATGGTCTGTCCTCCCTTTTATACTGTTTACATACTTAAAGAATTTCTTGGGATTTTTTTTGCTCTCCTCCGCTATGTGTCTTTCATGTTCTATCTTAGCCGTCCTAATTGCACCCTTACATTTCTTGTTGCATTCTTTATAAAGTCTGAATGCTGAGGATGATCCCTCAACCTTGTATTTTTATTGTATTATTGTTCTGGGAATAAAATTGTAGATGTAGTCGTTAAAGGTGGAGATCAAAATGGGAATGGAGGTGGTCACTAAGGGATTGTCTAGCAGTGCAGAGGTCAGAGATAAGGAGAGGAGTGGGTTGGGACTTGTTAGCCTCTTCAAGAGTACATATTTGGTCTAGTAAATGATCAGTCGTAGCATTGTGGTGTTTTTTTTGATGAGTACTCCTCTGATACAAGCTTTGTGGGCATTCCGTAGTATAGTGCGATTGCTCACAGATCCCATATTGATATTAAAATAATTCTCAATCTTGAATTCGATCTGTTTTTGATAGTAGGGATGGGAGATAAAAGAGGTGTTGAGTCTCCAGATGGTCCCTTTTTTAATGTGATGGGTTGGGTACAATTTCATTGAGATAGGGGCGTGGTCAGACCACGTTATAAGGCTGATTTTAGTTTGCTGAACTGATTGTAGAGTATGCTTATGGGTCAAAAACATACTTATCCAAAAGTACGACCTTTGGCGTGTGCATGTAAAAGCCATAATCTCTTTCAGTGTTATGGAGGCACCTCCAAGGATTGTACAAGTCCTCTGAGTGCATGAGGGAGGAGAGAGCAGTAGAGCTTTTGCAGGTAGGATTTGAGAAGTCCAGGGTGGGGTCGACTATCTGGTTGAAATCACCACAAATGATTAAGGGACTTTGTCTAAAAGGTTCCAGTTTCCCCATAACATCCTTATAGAAATGCTTTTGATTAGTGTTTGGAGTGCAAATATTGGCAATGATCATATTGTGATTGTTGATGAAGGTGTTTAGAATTCAGAATGAAGGAATTGGAAGGAGACCGAGGAGCGTACAGCTATCATGACTCTGCCTTCTTTTTAATGGAGTTGGCAAAGAAACAGTGTGGAAATTGTTTATGGGAGCAGGTAGGGGGTTTGAGTGATGAAAAATGTGTCTCCTGTACGTATAACAAGTCAGAATTGTGGCTTAGAGCCTCCTTCCACAATAGATTCAGTTTGAATGGGGAATTTAGGCCTTTAACATTGATGGAAATAACAGACATGTTGGACAGTTACCACTAGGGGGAGTGAGAAGAGTAGTAATTACACTTTCTGAATTTGCACACTTGGATGTGAATAATAATAAAAAAAAGTGAGAAAAAAAAAGAAAACCAGGAAAATATCAATCCACAGTTAACTTTACATAAACTTGTATTAACTGCTTGCCGACCAGCAGTTACATTGCGGCAGGTTGGCTCCCCTGGGCGAGCTGTCGTAGCTGTTCGTCAGCCGCTTTTAAGACCACTAGGGGGCACGCGTGCGACGACTGAGCCGATGCGCATGCACGGCGGTCGTGATGTCCGCTGGCCACCCGCGATTGCTCCACACAGAGACAGAATGGAGGTCTGTCAATGTAAATAGACAGATCTTCGTTCTGTAAGGGGTGAGGAAACTGATCTGTTGTTCCTAATGCTCAGGAACAACAATCGGTCTCCTCCCCTAGTCAGTCCCATACCCCCACAGTTAGAAACACTCCCTAGGGAACCCATTTAACCCCTTGATCGCCCCCTAGTGTTAACCCCTTTCCTGCCAGTGACATTTATACAGTAATCAGTGGCTATTTTTAGCTCTGATTGCTTTATAAATGTCACTGGTCCCAAAAAAGTGTCAAAAATGCTCAATCTGTATCCCGCAGTCCCAATAAAAATTGCAGATCACCACCATTACTAAAAAAATTTTAAAAATGTCATAAATCTATCCCCTATTTTGTAGATGCTATATCTTTTGCGCAAACCAATCAATATACACTTATTGCGATTTTTTTTTCACCAAAAATATGTGGAAGAATACATATTGGCATAAACTGAGGAAAAAATTAGTTTTTTTTTTAAAATTTGGGGATATTTATTATAGCAAAAAATATTATTTGTTTTTTTCATTGTCGCTCTTTTTTTTATAGCGCAAAAAATAAAAGTCGCAGAGGTGATCAAAAGGGACGTCAATTTTGTTTTTGTACAACTTTGCACGAGCGGGCAGTTGTCAATTAAAGCGTCACAGTGCCGTATCAAAAAAATGTGCTTAGCACCTTTTTTTTTTGCAATGGGGGGAAAGCGTTTGAGGTACAATTGGTGTCACACTCGCCCAGGACAGTTTGTTGAGTCAGAAAAATGGGAGAAAAGTGCAATTGCACTATGTTGGATTTAACATGAAGCATCCTGCAATTGACAGGTATGTGAAGTAGCAGGAGTTACCGACAGTCTGAAGCAAATGAGTCAGGAGGGGACAGTTGATCAGGCCCCAATTTAGCAGCTGTTTGATGCCTTCCTTAGGCGTGAAGAAAGAATAGATTTATTCTGGAAAGTCACTATCACTTTAGCGGGAAAGCCCCATTTGTATTGGACATTTATGGTTTTGAAGGACTGCGGTGACTTATGCGAATTCTCTGCGCTTTTGAGCTGTAGCAGCAGTGATATATGTATACAAGGAGACTGAGGAGTAGGGCTCAGGTAATGGGGAGGTGGAACGGGCTGTCCCCATTATAGGTTCTTTAATTCGAAAAAAGTGAATGCGCGCCAGTACGTCTTGTGGGATGGATGCAGGCAGATGGTTGGGTTTAGCGATTCTGTGTGCGCAGTCAATGGTCATGTCAGCTTGACTTAGCTGAGGGAGGAGCAAGAGGAATAGGTGATGTAGGTAAGTAATTAGTTCTGGAGGGTTAACGGTTTCTGGTTTGCCCCTAAATTTCATATTATTCCCCCTGGAGCGATCCTGTAAATCAGCCACTTTCACTTGGAGGAATCGGATTTCCTCAGTGTGATGGTCATAGGCGTCTGACATTTCGTTATAAACTGAGGTATGTTCTGTCTCCACTTTTTGCTGTTCATGCGTTCCTCAACCCGATCAATTATTTTGTGTATGGTAGAAATAGAGGAGCTCAGTTCATTACGAAAGTCTCTTTGCAGAGAGCAGCTTTAGTTTGTGCTCAGATGCTGGCTGGTCACTGGCAGGGAGGGCTGCTAGGGAGTCTGAGTGACTTTCCTCAGGGTCTGTGCATGTCTGGACATCCCAGTGCTGCTTCTTAAGCAAAGGTTCCTTAGCAGGGGAAAGTGCTGGGGACAGTTCAGCCCGCTTACCTCTATCTGAAGGTGATTGCTGGGGGGAGACAGGCTCTGATGTGAGACTTTCCATGGGTTCTGAATTGTCTGCAGGTCCCTGCATGACTCCTGTGGCCTGTGAAGAATCATGAGGCGATGCGCCGGTGCCATTTTCGGATGATTGCATGGCCGGCTGTGGAAAATAGTCAGTGAGGCGGCACATCTTGTGGAGGCTGAGGTATTTCTTCTTGGACATACCGTCCAGTCACTGAGGATGCGGGCTCCCCTCCGTTGTATTAGGGAGAGGGAGCTGCTGCTGGTAAGTGCTGGGAACTGCTGTTTGTCCCGGGGCTGAGCAGAGCTGGGTGGTTAAGCAGACACCTTGCTCCATGGCCGGTCATGCCCCCCCGGAAGCAGTAGATTTTCCCCTCCTGCCAAGATCAACCAAAGCCTAGGCATTCGGATCACACAATTGGCCCCTGTAGGATCTTGCAGTAAAAGTTTCTGCAGTGAAGATATTTTAGGATTTCAGTGACTTTTTATGACTGTAATAAATTGGGGTGGATGGGGTATTGGGAAGATCATATTTCATTATAGTGCCATGTTACAGATCTCCCCATCTCTGTGTCTCTTAGTTCCGGTATCAGATCCAGTCCTGGGTATGAAGTGTCTCCAGAATGGCAGCGCTGAGATCTCCTGCTGGGTGGAGAAGGGGACTGACCCCTCCATCTACCTGACTGTTAGTGGAGAATTGGAGGTATATAATGTCACCAGCTCAGAGCGGACAGTCCGTGTCACTGTGCCTCCTGTGTCACCACCCGATTCCTGGAATATCAGATGTTCAGCAAAGAACCACATCAGTGAGAGATCCACCAATCTTAAACAAGACGCTTGTTCAGGTGAGTGACGTGTGTCCTTTCCCTGCTGAGTCCCATCTATTAACTCTTATTTAACCCATTATAGATTAGAAATCTGTCAGATCCCTGGCTGGCCATGAATAACTGAGATCCCATGATGTCATTGACCAAATATGGTCATATCCATATATGGTAAATTATATCACACAGAACACCCGTCCCTTTGTATATATCAGCTGCTGCTATCTACCAGAGTGGTCAGTACACTCTACAATGTGTTTGTTAATGAGTAGGGTATCACATACTACTTACTTATTCACAAAGAGGGGGGGTGATATCTGGGTGCCCCCTCAATTTTATTGGGGGCTTTTAAATGTGAATAAGCCTCCGGCCTGCAGGCCACCACAACCACTAAGCCAGGGAAGACTGTTGTCCTCATTAACATGTTGACAAGGTGCTTTACTAGGGTTGTCCCTGCTGACAAGGCACCCTTCCATGGTGAGAATGTTTTTTTAACTATCCCCCCTTCCAGTGTTTACATGGCTGGGGATTCTATTCATCTTTAGCTCACATAACTGAAAATAAAGGGGCCCACCAATTATGATTTTCACTCTGGAGTCTCCGGTATCTATAAAATTGTGTAATCCAAAAGAAATATGAAAACACAGCTGGACAGACTGCCACTGAGAATCTAGAACAAAAACATATCACTTATCTAAAAATAATTGTATACAATTAACACAGCCATATAGTCAAAAAACACCTTACATAGAAAACTAAAAGAAAGAACATACCATGGTATCAGCAAACCCACTAAAACATAACTCACCATGCCGTATGTGGGACCCTGCTATGGCTTATAAGGTTTAACCCCTTGGTGCCAGCTATCACCTGCCCTGTAAGGGGTTTCCTATTCGGGGAGGCGGGGCAGGGCTTTTGTGACCACTGTGATTGGCTGTCATGGCAGCCACATGATCAGAAGAGTCCCGATTGCAAGGAGCGATTGGGAACTTTCTGTGGCTGCCAGTTACTGCGCCGAGTGCATGAACGGCAAGCGCTCTCAGCACAGCACTGCATGCAAATATGCGGCCGCTCTGAGCCAACTGGTTAAACATAGAACAATGGCTGGCCACTCTCTCACATATTTATGTCCTCACTCAGCCCGCTGTCGTTGTATAATGATACTCTGACCTTCCTCTATCCTCCATGTTTACTGGACGAGTTCTTAAATTTCCGGCTATGTCCTTATCAAGACAACCAGAATCTCTGCCCTGTTACCAGTGTGACTGTCCTGTTATCCTAACAAAGATTTGGGGGGCACACCCTAAAACAGGGGTCTCAAACTGGTGGCCCTCCAGCTGTTGCGAAACTACAAGTCCCATGAGGCATTGCAAGGCTGACAGTTACAAACATGACTCCCACAGGCAGAGGCATGATGGGACTTGTAGTTTTGCAACAGCTGGAGGGCTGCCAGTTTGAGACCCCTGGCCTAAAAGATGCATTAAAGATGGTGCGGCCCTATAATATTGTGTTCTGTCCTGTTATACTGACACTGCTGTACTGAAGATCTGACTGGATTTCATATATAATATTTACTATTCTGTACAACTCTCTCATTGTACCCCATTATCTCCATTTAGGAAAAGTTTGGTCTGGGATAAGTCACCTCCTGTCACCCATTGCGGTCTTTGTCTTCTACACTGTTCTCCTCATCTTTATAGTCAATGACCTGAGGAAGATGAAGAATGAGAAGAATCGGAGTGTGAAGAGGACAAGGAGAAGGGATCAGAAGGAGATGGAAATGGAACCAACTTCCTATAATGACAGGAATTGAAACATCTCCCCAGATTGTCAGCCTGGAGGTTGTATGAGAACAAAGCACACAGTATGTAAAGAAACTCCAACTGGTGAAACTTTCAGGGCCACCAACTTCTCCAATTTCAGCTGATTCAGCAGGCATTGGTTGAAATTTGAGCCATCTAGGGCCAGCTTAAGTCTCTGGCTCAAAGTTGACAAGTGACTTGAAGGATTGATGACCATTGGTGGCTGTATCTGAATGTTTTCTGCTTTTTATTTGTGCTTAGTCGTGTTATTCAACTGTTGTTTTTTTACTTTCTATATACAATATAATATTTTTTTAATGCAGCTTTTGTTGCTTTTTATCTGACAACCACCTTAGAAGATACAGTAGATCTTTATTATTGATTAACTTACGTATTTTTTTTCTTGTGTATTATCAATAAAATATTATTATACCAATACCAACTTCTGCTTCAGTTCCACTTCCTTTCCATCTCATTTCCTTCCCCTAGGACTCATTGGTAAACCACCCTGATAATCCTCCCACCTGACAATCACTAACAAAGAAGAAGAGCTTTGACTGACCTGAGGAGACCACAATCTCTACTAGGATAAGAGAGAGGAGTAAAGTATCCAAATTTTGGCACAGTGGGAAGAATACAACGTTTTTAGTGAGCGCCCAAGTCAGCTCGTCATATACAAAAGATATATCGATGACATTTTTATATTGTGGGATGGAGAAGAAAGACATCTAATTGAATTCCTTGTGAAACTTAACAATAATGATAGAAATATCTCACTCACTTGGGATGTCAGTTCAGAAAAAATCAACTTCCTGGATCTAGAGATTTCACTAGATAATTCCATATTTAGCACAAAAACACACTTTAAGGGAGTCGATAGGAACAGTTACCTCCCAACCACAAGTTGCCACCATAAAAACTGGATTTTTAATATCCCGAAAGGACAATTGATGCGGATAAAGAGAAACTGCACCAAAATAGATGCATATTTCGAACAAGCAGAAAAAAATGGGCGAGAGATTCATGACAAAAGGCTGTGATCGGAAATTTATTAAGACCAAAATTGCTGAAGTTTCTAAACTTGACCGGAACCAACTGATTGAAGAAAAAAACCACACAACGAAAAAATACAATCGAGGGAATACCTTTTATCCTAGATTTCAACGTACAACACAAGAAAATAGAAAGGATAATTAAGCACCACTGGCATATCCTACTGGCAGATAAACAATTACAAGATATTCTCCCTAAGAATCTGAAATTCATATATAAAGGGCACCCACTATTAGGGATATAGTAGTAAAAAATGTTGTAGACCCACCCAAGAAACTGTTCTCTTTTTTTACCGGTAACAGATTTTTTCCGTGCAAAAGGTGTTTCGCTTGCCTAAGGACTAAACGTCCAAACAAGAAAGAGTTTAATTTCACTTCAACTAGAACTGGAGAGAACCATGAAATCAAAGATTTCATTTGTTGCAATACTGAAGGGTCAGTATACGCACTGGAATGTAGCTGTGGCCTTCAGTATGTAGGCCGTACAAAACGAACCCTGAGAGTTCGTATTAAGGAACACGTCAAAAATATCCTTAACGGCTATGATAAACATTGTGTGTCAAAACATTTCCTCACTTGCCATAACAAAGATCCCACCCATCTTAGTTTCTGGGGTATTACTCCATACATCAAACACTGGCGGGGGGGCCACAAGGTGAGAACCCTAAGTAAACTGGAATCCAAATGGATCTTCACCTTGGATACTTTTCTGGCCCCGTGGTCTAAACATTGAGTTTGACCTAAACTGTTTCCTGAGTGATTTTTAAATTTTAAAATTTTAAATATATATTTTAAATATATACTTCATTCATTAAATCTTTTAAACGTAGATTTTATGTCTATTTTTAATAAATTGCCCACTGGGACTGTTCTACGCATTCATGCAAAGTCTGATATGGCCTCTAAATTTAGACTATCATGTCAGCCATATATCAGACAAATAATTTACTTACAAATGTCTGGAGACTCTCGTCAAAGGCCATAGACTTTTTCCTTATGCCCATTCATACTCCCACAGAACCTAGTTGTATTATATGGAGGCATTTAAAAATGTCTCCATTAAACTATTTGCTGCAGCTCCCTCTCTTCCATTTTTACCTTTTTTTTACCCTTTTTTCTCATTTTTCCTGTGACTAAACAAGATTTGAGTTCTTTTATTTATTCTATGTCTATTGCCAAATCATAAATATGTAATAAAAATATACAACTGTTTTTAGGTCCTTTGGTAACAAGCATAATGACATTCTAGCCAATTTTATATTATATACCTGTATGTACTGTTTTTATATTTTATTTATTATGTACATTAAGCATGCTATCAGTGTTTGCTGCCTCTCTCTTCCTTCGTTTTTAGTGTCATACCCATCGCTTATATTATCTTATAAGCTCTGCCCAATATAGATCTAAATTAGGGCGGGTGTTGGCTATTTATGCTGATATGTTATAACTATCGTGCCAATCCTATTTAGCTATCTCATAGCCAGCCTCATATATTTAGCTGAAATCCCAATTCGGCTCTCCCCCGCTTGGCTTCTAACATTAGAAGCAATACTTGTCCTTCTCTGCTGACAGTACAAGCGGCTTCAAATTAGCTGATAGTGCTTATTGGCCCTAAAAGTCAGCTGATACACACCATAAGCGGAACTTGAGCCTTAGAACCTCTAGGAAAATGGCCACCGTATTATGATCCATTAGACTCCGGGAAAATGGCTGCCCATTGCCGGCTAATATTAAACTATTTAAGGACACTTTCCCAGCTTATACTTATCCCCTGAAGAAGTCACGTGTGGTGTGACGTCACGCGTAGGGACGGGACAGGCTGTACACACTGTCAGAGGCTTACGAGCTCGCCGCTCGTTGGATACAACCGCTGTTTTTTCAATTGCTAATGTGAGTACCTGTATTTTCATAATAAAAACAAGTTACCTCAAGTAAACGGAATTACACTATTGGGTTTCTTCCTGCTCTATTATCCCCTACAACCCCCCCGCACCACATCTGAGGGAACCTTATCCTAGGATTTAGGACGGTAAGGGACGCGCAGGAGCCCCTAGGTGGATGTTAAAAAAGCTCTTCTGGTCATATGCTGTTGCCCTATTACTTTAAGGTAAGGGGCCACTACCCACTAAAGTGTCTGCACACGAAGAAGCACGAGATGTGATTCACCTAAAGCACTTTAACTACGTGTGAATGCTAGCATGTTGCTGTCACAGATTTCACTTAAAAAGGACATTTTTTTGTGTATGAAATTCTTTTTTTTTTTTCATTATATATAATTTTATATTCCTTTGGGACATTAACACCGTATTTATTCCTGGAGTTTTTTGCACTTTATATGAAGTTTTAGTTTATCAATACCCTATCCCACATCGTGCACATTGCTTGCACAATGCACACTGTCACTTTTGGACTGTATATGTACATAGTCTGAATCACCTTGCACTTAATTCAGAATTGTTTTTTGTCACTAATTTTGAGTTAGATATTTACTATGGTGATATAAGATTTTAATATGCGTGTTTTACTATATATATATTTGCTTACACTTATATTATTTTTATTCAGTCCAGTGAGACGTACCAGCTGTCTGAGTTATCCAACCAGTTTTTTTAATATTCTTTATTTATTTATATATGCTTTGGTGATACAAATTATGGTCAACATCTAAACCACTTGGGTTTTATATTTAGGATTAGCGCAGCACCACCCATTTATACATCCAAATTTTGTTCTGATTGCAATTTACAAAGACTAGTGATAGAGAGTAAAAGAACCACTTTACTCTTCCTCTACTTTAAGTTCCTCCATTTCCACCCCTCCTCCTATACAAGATTAACTATCATCAACCTCAAACAATAGGGATGAAAGTAGTTCAAGGAGTGTCAGAGGTTTTCCTTACAGCACTTCTGGGGGGGGGGGGGGTAGCTCAGTATCAGTACATGATGGATGGGGGCAAGTGTAGGCTACAACCATGCTCAGATTCAGCCATCAATGCCCTGCCATCTCCAGCTTTGAGCAGGCAGGTTTCTATGTCCTAGCTACTGGAACAAAAGGAAAAATACACCTCTAGCTCACCTCATACCCATCATCTCAATACCAGCTTGGTAAAATTGCTGGCTTTACAGCTTCTGCCAGTTCAGCTGGTGGATATAGCCCTTTTCCATCAATTTGTGGCTTTTATTTTACAACAGGGGCAGTTTTCCAACCCAAAAGGCCATCGCCTATCCTTCACCATCACGTGGAAGATAATTTTTCCATGTTGCTGGATCATGTGGTCACCTGCAGGGGGTCCTCATGACCACAGACAAGAACAGTCAAGTTAGTAGGTAGGACATTCTTTCTCATTAATGGCCCACTGGATCACTTCTTTGAAATGTGCAGTAGGGATGAGCCGAACACCCCCCCGATTCGGTACACACCAGAACTTGCGAACAGACAAAAAATTTGTGCAAACACTGTTAAAGTCTATGGGACACGAACATGAAAAATCAAAAGTGCTCATTTCAAAGGCTTATATGCAAGTTATTGTCATAGAAAGTGTTTGGGGCCCCGGGCCCTACCCCAGGGGATATGGATCAATGCAAAAAAAAGCTTTTAGAAACGGACGTTTTTTCAGGAGCAGCGATTTTAAGAATGCTTAACTGCTTGCCGACCGGCGCACGCCGATGTACGTCGGCACAATGGCACGGCTAGGCAAAAGAACGTACCTGTAAGTCCTTTTGAAATTGCCGCCATGCCATTGCGTGCGTGCCGCCGGCGGCGCGCGCCAGCCGCGAGCTCCGTGAGTCGGGTCGTGGGTCCCACGGACTCAATCGCCGCGGGGATACCCGCGATCGCCTCACGGAGAGGAAGAACGGGGAGATGCTAAGGTAAACAAGCATCTCCCTGTTCTGCCTTGTGACAGTGTCACTGATTTCTGCTCCCTGTCAACGGGAGCAGCGATCAGTGTAGTGACACTGCTAGCCCATCCCCCCCTACAGTTACAACACATCCCTAGGATACATTTAACCCCTACAGCGCCACCTAGTGTTAACCCCTTCACTGCCAGTCACATTTACACAGTAATCAATGCGATTTTAATCGTACCGATCGCTGTATAAATGTGAATGGTCCCAAAATCACGCCAAAATTGTCCGACGTGTCCACCATAATGTCGCAGTCAAGATAAAAATTGCTGATCGCCGCCACTACTAGTAAAAAAAAATAAAATAAATAAAAATGCCATAAAACTATCCCCTATTTTGTAAAAGCTATAACTTTTGCGCTAACCAATCAATAAACGCTTAATGCTCATTTTTACCAAAAATATATAGAAGAATACGTATCGGCCTAAACTGAGGGAAAAAAAATGGTTTTATATATTTTTGGGGGATATTTATTATTGCAAAAAGCAAAAAATAATGCGTTTTTTTCAAAATTGTCACTCTTTTTTTGTTTATAGAGCAAAAAATAAAAACTGCAGGGGTGATCAAATACCACCAAAAGAAAGCTGTATTTGTGGGAAAAAAAGGACGCCAATTTTGTTTGGGAGCCACGTTGCACGACCGCGCAATTGTCAGTTAAAGCGACGCAGTGCCGAATCGCAAAAAGTGCTCTGGTCAGGAAGGGGGTAAATTCTTTCGGGGCTGAAGTGGTTAAAGTGAAACAATCAAAATTAAATATTCCTTTATATATCGTGCCTGGGGGCCCCCTTAGTCTGCCTGTAAAGTAGCACATTTTTCCCATGTTTAGAAAAGTACTGCAGGAAAATGACATTTCTAAAGGAAATGTAAAATTGCTCACGGCTGTAATGTATCGCCAGATCCCGGCAATATACATAAAAAAACATTAAAATAACAGCGTGGGTTTCCCCCCCTCCCCAGTCCATACCAGGCCATTCGGGTCTGGTATGGATATTAAGGGGAACTCCACACCAATTTTTTTTTTTAAATGGCGTGGGGGTCCCCCCCTAAAATCCATACCAGACCCAAAGGGCCTGGTATGGACGGGGGGAAGCCATGCCATTTTTTTATTAATTCTGTCAAAAGGCTCCCCTTAACCACTTCAATACACGATATTATATATTGTACTCAGCACTATATACCCTGCACTATATACTCTGAACTGCAGTATATATACTATACGGACTGCACTATATACTCAAAACTGCAATATATATACTATACGGACAGCACTATATACTCTGAACTACAGTATATATACTATACGGTCTGCAATATATACTCAGAACTACAGTATATATACTATGCTGATTGCACTATATACTCTGAACTACAGTATATATACTATACGGTTTGCAATATATACTCAGAACTACAGTATATATACTATACTGATTGCACTATATACTCTGAACTGCAGTATATATACCTTACGTACTGCACTATATACTCTGCTGAAAGATTGGGCCTTAGGTGTTGGTGGTGGCAGAACACGGTAACCCCTCAGAGTTACTCTTGTTGGGTGCAGGAAAGGGCCCTGCTGGTAAATATTATTTCAGAGGCTGCTTGTCCTCTTTTAGTGGTCTGTGAGTGTCTGCCTCTGCTTAGTGGCGTTCCAGACATGATGGGTATTTTTTTTTAACACCACACTACACTATATTATTTACTGTACACCACCTGCACTGTATTATCAACTGCACACTGCCGTATGCACTGTATATATAGGCTACGCTGAATGCAGAGTATACTAGTAGACTTTATATATATATATATATATATATATAATCAAATAGACTGCCTGTACTGACTGAATATAGAGTTTACACTGTATATATAGACTACAATGAGTGCAGAGTGTGTATATATATATATATATATATATATATATATATATATATATATATATATATACACACACACACACACACTATATATATATATATATATATATATTCTCAAATACACTGCCACTATCTAACCTGCCTAATCTAGCTCAATCTCTCTATCTCCATTCACTATAACACACTATAAGTGCACTGTGTAAGCAGCCTTATATAGTGTGGGGCGTGGACTTAGTCCCCCTGAGCCATGATTGGCCAAAGGTACCCTGCCTTTGGCCAATTATGGCTCTCACTGAGGAGCGTGCTGTGATTGGCCAAAGCATGCAGGTCAGGTGTATGCTTTGGCCAATCATCATACAGCAATGCACTGCAGTCTTGCAGTGCATTATGGGGCACTCAAATTTGCCACAAACGCCCCATACAATTCGCTGTTCGACGAATGGGTGAACACCCGATGTTTGGGTCGAATGTAGCTCATCCCTAATGTGCAGTATGGGGCACACTGCTGGAGTTGGTTGTGCAGCTAAAAAAAACAAAAAAAAAATCAATAAATAAAAACACGTACACGGTTTCTATAAAGTAATTTATTAATAACCCAAAAAATCCCCCAATGTACTGTACATCCATTGTCAATCACGTCATCCAGTGACGCAGATCGACATCATTAATGTTGATTGGCATCTGATGACAGAAAAAATTCCCATCAAGAAGTGTGACCCCGTTGCTGAATTGTTCTGAATGACATCCCATAGGGGCCAATTTCTACATGTAAACAGAGGTCAGGTCTAAAGGGGGACATCACTGACCTTCTCATCCTCAATGTCATTGTCCAGATATGGGCACGTGCCTTTATTTAGTCAGTGATTTCACACTATGCCCTGTGCCTTTGCTTACATGACGCAAGTACATGAATGGAGTTGGGTGGCATCATCGGTTGCTAAGGACAGGCAGGTGCCAACACCTACCAATTCCTTGGCCACAACTGACAGATAGGGAGCTTTCATATATATCAGTAGTGGAAATACAGCTACTATAAATTATGATCAGCTCCCATCAAACTGCTCAAAAGACAAACACCTCAACAGCCAAAGTTTGGTCTCAAATTTGTGTTCAGACTGAACTCGGCATCCCTACTTTGCATGAGTTTCTGTGTTGAGTTATGGTGTTTATCTGCTTTTTGTCATTTCAATAATGAAAGAAGTGTCCAAATTTTAATCACCACCAACTATAGATCATGAATCATCAATATAGAGTAAACATTATTTATTTTGTTCTTTGAATGGATTATTGCTAACAAAATTTAAGTGACATTACCAAAATCCCATGTGAAAAAATAGCAAAAGAAGGTGAAAAACGGGCCCCCATAGAAGCCCCTATACTTTTAATTAATACTGACCTTCAAAATAACAGAAATTGTTTGTAAGAAGTTGATTGAGTGCTATCAACAACATTTTTTTATGCTGCTTGAAAAATTGTGTCCAAGTCCAGGTAATTGGACTGTCATGGTCAGGGGTCAGGCTTGGAGACCAGTAGCTATAGTAGTAGAGAGGCTCCTCCTGACCAGCTGGATAAATACAGGAGCAAGTCACCCTGGTATATGACATGGGCTCACCAGACATGTGGAGTCTAAGAACTAACCAATGTTCACCAGAGCTCCTAAAGGCGGGGATGGGTTTTGCTGCATGTCAATACCAGTACCCGGTCCTCAGGATCGCCCCACAAAGAGTTGAGCAACCCGGGGTTCAGTAGCAAATATAGCAGTTAGGGATCCAGCAGAAGAGTAGTCAAGGAACAAGCCAAAGGTTAGTAATGAGTGGTAGCACAGATAGGGATGGCAGCAAGGGTAACAGGAGCGAGATATTGGCTGGAGAGAGCACAATCATCTGGCAAACAGGAAGTGCAAAGGCATTGCTTAAATAGAGAGTTCATGGGAGGAGGTAGGAATTCAAGGTTCAAGAGAAACAAGGTTCAAGGCAAGATCATTCAAGGAATAATTCAGAGAGCTGTCCAGCATTCCAGGTGGCTCAGCATGAAGAGACTCCGCCAGACACAGCAGAGATCGCAGGTTCACACCTGGGTCCTGACAAGGACATTGCATGTAAACCCAAATTGTGTGATATTCATGAGTATAAACTCTCCACATCATAACTCACCCATATATAACAAGCAAAAGGAAGAAGAATTTTGGGACTTTAAATGAGGTAACAGGGGGCCGTTCAAATCCCCTCCTCCATCCCGGTTCAATAATGAGATTTATAAAAGAGAGCAAGAGGCTGGACTTTGCGTGAGGCACACGGACGCAGATGACTACATTTGGATAAATGAGCTTTAATAGATTCAAATAGTAATATCTTTACTTATATAATGATAATGCATATTGCTATATATCAATTATTGTATATTTCACTAGAACCTAATATTGCACAGCAGTGGCGTCACTAGGGGGTGGCTTTTGGGGCTATAGCCCTGAATCTGGGGCCCATAGCCCCGAGTCTCTGCAGGGGTCCCCAAGGGGAGGGGAGGCTCTCTGGGAACCCTGATGTAAGTGGGGGAGGCTCTCTGGGGACCCTGATTTTAGGGGGGAGGCTCTCTTTGGACCCTAATTTAAGGGGGGGCTCTCTGGGGACTTTGATGCAAGAGGGGGCTCTCTGGGGACCCTGATGTAAGTGGGGGGCTCTCTGGGGATATACACACGTATATAACTGTATATACATGTGTATGCCCGCCCAAGCGTATGACTTTCTTTACTACGCTGCTATGGGTTCTGGCCCCAGATCTTTTGTAGACCTAGCAACGTCCCTGTTGCACAGTAACATACATTCCAACAAGGAAATATTGACAAATACATAAGAGATTTGATGCATATAATACATACATAATGCTAAGTACCTATACGGGGTTAGTGAAACACTAAAGTGTCACTTGATGGGAATAAACAAAAAAGGAAAAGAAAAAAAGGAAAAAATAAATCTAGATGGAACATCCATACATAGTTGGTAATTGTATATACACATCGGTAGTTGTAAGCTCTATGCGTTTCGGGACCTTCTAGCCACTCATCAGGAGCAAAATCGCAGTGATTACCTATGAATAGGGAGGACAGCCATAGTTTTAAATGGTCTAAAGAAACAGGTGGGCAAATGTGAAATATGAAAGACCCACACATATACACATTTAGCCCACAAACTCACGTGTACATTTGCGCAATGGTGGTGCAGCCATGAGAGTCACAGACCAACTAATGGTGCCTCGTCCCGGAGCTGAGGGGGCGCACCCAGGCAAACACAGCCAACACATACAGCACCCCAAATGGCGTGCTTTTTTCTGTCACGCTCCGTAGGGTGGGCGGGGGCTCCACCACTGCACGTCGACATCACGCTTCCCACGCTGACACATGTGGCGTCTATATGGCGCACCACCTGCCGGCTGGTTGATGCACATTCTCCAGTGTATTGGGGGTTTGTCATGGCGCTCCTCGCTGGGTGGCTTGGGTGGTCTGGCCACTAGCGTGTTGGTGCCTCCCATGCTCCCTCTTTGGCTGCTGGGATGTGACGTTGGGGGACGGGCTGTGGCGGCACTCCCTGCATTGGCCTCTCCCGTTGTTCGGTCTCAGACATAGATTTGCTCACATCATCCAACTTCTTGGAACCACATGCTCCCTGTTTCTCATGCCCCCACTCACTCTGAGTCAGGTAATCATTTCCTTCACTTTCCTCCTACCAACTTGCCCCTTTCACCTTATAGTCACTGTAGATGTTCACATTGCTCACCACCCTCAGGTGGTCCTCACATCCCAAACATTCCCACCTCACCCTTTCACTCCCTTCCTTCTCTCTCCCTTCCCCTCCTTTTCCCTCCCCCTCCCTTTCCCCCTCCCCCTTCCCCTCCCCTGCCCTTTCCTTTCCCCCCTCCCCCCCCTTTTCTCTTCCCTTTCCCCCTCCCCCCTTTTTCCCTTCCCCTCTTCCCCCCCTTTCCTCCCCCCCTTTTTCCCTTTTTCCCCCCTCCGCCCCTTCCCTTCTATCCCTGTCACTACCCTACTCTCCATCCCCCCCACAATCATCCCACTTATACTTTTTTATGTGGTAGACACTGGTCCCATGGCCCTTATCTGGGCCTATCTAGGCCAACTATTTCCAGCACAGAGCAGTGTACATTTTCCCAGCTTGGTTTTACTCCTACAGCAGGTAACTATTTATTGGTTGGCAGTTGAATTATTCAGCTTTGGACAATCGTTGACACATTTTTTTAAAAGTATTCTTTTTGTTAGGTTTTGTTTTTGATGGCTCTTAATTGTACTTTATCTTATGCAGTGACATACTCATTTTGGTCCCTCAACAAACATCCCCTGAAGAAGCCCCAGTGGGCGAAACATGTCAGGATTTGAGTGCTGAGTGACCCTTTGTTCATTATCCAATTTGATATGTACTGCCGTTTGTTCCGTATTATGTACAGCCAGCATCATTTTTAAACTTTGTTCATGTTTAATAAAATGTGATTTATACTTTTTATTCTGATGTTTGTCTAAATCTATTTGCCTGGCACCTACAAAATCCCACTAAATTACTGTCCTCAGCATATATGTTATTCAGGGATGGTGGTGCCCCCTTTTTAAAACTGTCACCTATCCATACCAACCAGCAACTTGCCATTCAATACTTGTTACCTCCCTCTCTTTTGTCACTTCCCCTACACCTGACCGTATTTTTTAGCCTTTTTTTCATTATTCCCCTCTTTTCTTTACACCTACCTGTTCACGCTGTTCTACTCTTTCCACACACATTTTTAGTTTACTTACACGATTGCTTTTTTCACATTTTTTTCACAGAGGTCTCCAAATTGGAGCCATTTTATGTCCACACGTATGTCACTTCATATGGTTTGACCCACTTGGGGTGCTGTATGTGTTGGCTGTGTTCGCCTGGGTGCGCCCCCTCAGCTCCGGGACGAGGCACCATTAGCTGGTCTGTGACTCTTATGGCTGCACCACCATTGCGCAGATGTACACGTGAGTTTGTGGGCTAAATGTGTATATGTGTGGGTCTTTCATATTTCACATTTGCCCACCTGTTTCTTTAGACCATTTTAACTATGGCTGTCCTCCCTATTCATGAGTAATCACTACGGTTTTCTCCTGATGAGTGGCTAGAAGGTCCCGAAACGTGTAGAGCTTACAACTACCGATGTGTATATACAATTACCAACTATGTATGGACGTTCCATCTAGATTTATTTTTTCCTTTTTTTCCTTTCCCTTTTTTGTTTATTCCCATCAAGTGACACTTTATTGTCTCACTAACCCTGTATAGGTACTTAGTATTAGACTCACCTGTCTATGGATTTCATTGTGGAGTTACCCAACTCTCAGGCAACACAGTTATCCTCATGGTGGTTGACCGGTTCTCGAAAATGTCTCATTGTATTCCACTTAAGAAGTTGCCCACTTCTAAGGAACTGGCTTCCATTTTTGCTCGGGAGATCTTTCGCTTACATGGGCTACCCAAGGTGATTGTCTTGGACAGGGGTAGTCAGTTTGTGTCCCGGTTCTGGCGAGCCTTTTGTGCACAGTTGGGAATTGAGCTTGCTTCTCCTCTGCGTATCACCCGCAGTCTAAGGGGACCGCAGAATGAGCCAATCAGTCCTTGGAGCAATTCCTACGTTGCTATATTTCTGACCATCAAAACAACTGGTCAGACTTATTACCGTGGGCGGAGTTTGCTCACAACAGTGCCTTAAATTCTGCTTCCCGATTGTCCCCGTTTATGGCAAACTATGGTTTCCAACCCTCCATGTTGCCTGACTCATTTGTTCAGCAGAGTATTCTTGCATTAGAGGAGCATCTCCATGGTCTTCGTTTCACTTGGGCACAAGTCCATAAGGCTTTGCGTCATGCTAATGATAGGTACAGACTCCATGCTGACCGCAGACGCCTGCCTGCACCTTCCTACCAGGTTGGGGACAGGGTCTGGCTGTCATCTCACAACCTCCGACTTTGTGTTCCCTCACTGAAGTTCGCACCTCGGTTTATTGGGCCCTTCCATATTCTTCGTAGGATTAACCCAGTGGCTTACGCATTAGACCTTCCTTCTAATATGCGTATCTCAAATGTATTTCATGTCTCCTTATTAAAACCTTTGGTCTGCAACCGCTTTACCACTTTGGTGCCTTGTCCTCACCCTGTACAGGTTGAGAACCATGAGGAGTATAAAGTACAGTCCATTGCTGACTCCTGTAGGTTCCGTGGGCACATACAGTACCTGGTACATTGGAAAGGGTACGGTCCGGAGGAAGGCTTTTGGGTCTCATCCTTGGACGTACATGCCCCTGTCCTCCTCTGTGAGTTCCATAGACTTTTCCTCTCAAGTCTGGTGGTCCTCCGTGGGGGATGGATCCTTGAGGAGGGGGTACTGTCAGGGCTGGGCTCAGGCATTCCTTCTCTGAGCTGGCCGCTCAGCTGTCGACTAATTGCCAGCTCCTATCTCTCCACAGTGACTCAGCTGTTGATGATATCCTGCTTGTCATTCCTGCCCCGTCATTCCACTATGCTGTTCCCTGGCTTTCTGACTTTCTGGCTTGTCTGACTATCCATTTTCAGTTACCGAACTTTGGCTATGTTTTGACTAGGTTTGTTCTATTTACCTTTATTATTAAACAAGTGTGATTTAACTGTACTTCTGTCTCGCTCTGATTCATGGTTTCTGACAATAAGTAAGCAGCGCTGCACTGATTTGAAGTATAAATGTATCTCAGTGTTACTTTCAGACTTCTTATCATTTTTATGTGCATCCTTTCCCCTCAATAAAAGACTCCCCTCCCCCACCGTAAACTTTTCTAAGTGTAATATTTGACAACATTTATTATCTTCTAAAATAGAGAAGAGGCTGGAATTCTGCTCTGGGGCAAAAGACATCTATCAATACAAGGGATTCATTTCTAAGCATTTAGAGGTCTATTAGACAATTTTATATCATCATTCATTTTACACTTGTAGTGTCTACACTTTTTATTTATGTTTCATAATAACTGACATTTCCGGGCTTTACATCAACTTCTCTTTTTCTTCCTCTCAGATCTTCTCCTTCTGTCAGATTTTTCATCCTTTTTTCTAAAATACACATTATCCATTTCATAGTCCACCCCCTCTCTTCCCAACTTTTCCTTTTCCATATTAATAATTTCATATTCCATACAATCTCATTTGTCATTAATCTCCGTTTCTAATTTGTGAAAGTTCTATTCATTTTTTTTACTTTTGTATATGTGAAATATCCATTCTAATTTTGTTCAAAACATCTTCCTCATTTCCTTCGATCACCCTAAGTGAAGAAGAACGTGGATTTAAGGTGGGAATCCTGGATTGTCTCATTTCATCTCTGTAGAAATCAAAAGTTGAAAAAGAAATGTGTTGTATGGATAGAAATTGCTTTAACCCCTTCAGTACTGGGCACATATACTCCTTCCTGCCCAGGCCCAGCTTGCAGCGCTGTCACACTTTGAATGACGATTGTGTGGTCTTGTAACACTGTACCCAAATTAATTTTTTATCATTTTTTTTAGACAAATTGAGCTTTCTTTTGGTGGTATTTATTCACCACTGGGGTTTTTATTTTTTGCTAAAAACAAATTTAAAAAGTCTGAATATTTTGAAAAAAAAAAAAGTTTTCTTAGTGTCTGTTATAAAATAGTGCTTGACTCGAGTATAAGAAAGGGGGGCAATTTCAACACAAAAAAAGTGCTGAAAAACTCGGCTTATACTCGAGTATATATGGTAACTACATTTACTGCAGGTGAGTGACACAAGAAGGCTGGATCAGGTACATGTATGTCACCCAGCTTGTTCCAGGTTTGTGCCGCTCCTGTGATTACAACTACCAGTAACCAGGAATCATGTGATTGATATGATTGGTCATAAATACAATGTAAACAGTCATAAAAGGTTTCCGTTCATGACTGCTTAGTGTTGTGATCAGCTCACAGCTATCACATGGTACCTGACTAACTGTACCATGTGATTAGCCAAACACAACATTCCAACAACTAAGCCGTCATGAATTTTAACCCATTCATGATGGCTAAAATGAATCCTTATAAAAGGTGAACGTCACTGTTAGGGATGAGCTTCTTGTTCGCGTCGAACCCATGTTCGACTCGAACATCGTCTGTTCGCCTGTTCACCGAATTGCGAACGATATGGGCCGTTCGCGCCTAATTCGTGTGGCACGTCACGGCCCATAATTCACTGCGGCATCGCAGTGCATTGCTGGCTGATGATTGGCCAAGCATGCACTATGACCCGCATGCTTGGCCAATCACAGCGCCGTCTGAACAGAGAGCCGTAATTGGCCAAAGCCAAGGAGGCTTTGGCCAATTATGGCTCAGGGGATTTAGTACACACCCCACACTATATAAGGCCGCCTGCACGGCGGCCCTGTGTAGTGTGTGTTCTGGCGTTGAAAGAGATAGACAGAGAGACAGTGTCATTTGATTTGAGTTAGATAGATTAGACAGAACAGTCAGTCAGTTAGCTGCACTTACAGTGTATTGTGTATATATATGCATCCCAGGTGTTGCATATATATATATATATATATATACACTGTATTCAGTTTAGCTAGATCCGTTCCTGTTATCTTCTTACTGACAGGCAGGCTTGTCTTGTTACAGTATATACAGCTACCTGAAGAAAATTGCTGGTGTTCTTTTGATCCTATTAGTACCACAGTCAGCTAGACTATTTACAGTTAGTGCAGTGCGTCCTGCTCACAGTGTTCAGCTAAAACTACAAGTTAATGGGGTGCGTCCTGCTCACATTGTTCAGCTAAACCTACAAGTTAGTGCGGTGCGTCCTGCTCACAGTGTTCAGCTAAAACTACAAGTTAGTGGGGTGCGTCCTGATCACAGTGTTCAGCTAAAACTACAAGTTAGTGGGGTGCGTTCTGCTCACAGTGTTCAGCTAAACCTACAAGTTAGTGGGGTGCGTCCTGCTCACAGTGTTCAGCTAAACCTACAAGTTAGTGCGGTGCGTCCTGCTCACAGTGTTCAGCTAAAACTACAAGTTAGTGCTGTGCGTCCTGCTCACAGTGTTCAGCTAAACCTAAAAGTTAGTGAAGTGAGACCTCTGCACAGAGTTCATCTAAAGCTACAAGTTAGTGCAGTGCGTCCTGCTCACAGTGTTCAGCTAAAACTACAAGTTAGTGTGGTGCGTCCACCTCACAGTGTTCAGCTAAACCTACAAGTTATTTTTTTGCGAGCTCTGCTAAAGCTACCTGTAGAAGATTGGTGGTGTTCTCATACTACAGGCAGGCAGTTGATTTTGCTAGCTGCAGTATCAGTACATATATATATCCCAGCTTAGTGCAGCTACAGGCCATTAGTATGTCTGGAAGGCCAAGAAGGAGAGGCAGACAGTCACAAGCCAATAAGAGAGGGCAAGCAGGCTCTGTGTCTAGTGCTGGTCGTGGAGACGGTGCATCTTCATCAGCACGTGGCCATGGGATACGCTTGGCCTTTTTTTCGGCACCTGGCCATGTTGAGCCGCAACATGCCGAAGACTTGGTCGAGTGGATGACCAAGCCGTCCTCATCCTCTCTCACCCATGCCCAGGGTACTTTGTCTGGCAAAGCAGCGGCCTCTTCCCTCGGCTCAATGTCATCAGTGACTCCTTCCCTAGCCCCACCATGTCCTCCTGAGGAGTCCCTCGAACTGTTTGACCACAGTGTTGGGTACATGCTCCAGGAGGATGCCCAGCGTTTGGAAGGCTCTGATGATGATACTGAGCTCGATGAAGGCAGTAACATGAGCACGAACAGAGGGGGTGCCCAAGAAGGACAGCAATCTGGCAGTCATGCTCCCCCTGCTGCAGCATATTGCCAGGTTTGCTCCAGTGATGAGGAGGGAGGGGATGATGAGGTCACTGACTCAATGTGGGTGCCTGATAGGAGGGAGGAGGAGGAGGAGGTGGCACATCACCAACAAGGCAGGATGCCCTCCAGGGGCCAGCCTAAGGGCAGCACACTGACTGCATCACACCCCAAAGCTCCGCATGTGCAGGGCGCTGCAGTATCTGCGCGTTATTCAAAAAGTTCTTTGGTGTGGGCGTTTTTTGAGACTAGTGCATCAAATCGCACCGCTGCTATTTGCAACATATGTCTCAAGCGTATCTCACATGGCCAAAACATCTCCCGCTTGGGCAACACATGCTTGACCAGACATATGTTGACCTGCCATGCAGTTCGTTGACAAGCGTATCTAAAAGACCCACACCAAAGAACAAAGAGGACCTCTCCTTGCTCCTCATCAGCTGATATCTCCAACCCCACTATACCTTCAGTCCTCTCTGAGACCTGCACAGAGAGGAATGAAGGTGTAGAATTAGGTGTGTCACAGCCAAGTACTTGTGGGCAATCTGCTTTTGGTACACCGACGTCAGATTGTACCAGGCAAATTTCCCTGCCCCAGCTGCTGCACCGCCAAAAGAAGTTTCCCAGTCATCCACATGCGCAGCGGTTGAATGCTAGCTTGGCAAAATTGCTAGCACTTCAACTGCTGCCTTTTCAGTTGGTAGACTCTGCCCCCTTCCGTGAGTTTGTGGAATGTGCGGTTCCTCAGTGGCAGGTACCCAAACACCACTTTTTTTCACGGAAGGCGATTCTGGCTCTCTACCGGCATGTGGAAGGCAATGTCCATGCCTCGCTGGACAGGGCGGTCAGCGGTAAGGTGCATATTACCGCTGACTCATGGTCCAGCAGGCATGGACAGGGACGTTACCTAAGTTTCACGGCGCATTGGGTGACTCTGCTGGCAGCTGGGAAGGATGCAGGACAAGGTGCAGTAGTGTTGGAGGTTGTTCCGCCACCACGCCTCCAAAATGCTAATGATTGTGACACACCTCTCTCCTCCACCCCCTCCTTTTCTTCTTCCTCCATGGCCTCTTCCTGTGCTTTGTCCTCAGAACCAGCGGTGCTCCGTAGCCGTTCAAGGGGCTACGCAAGTACGCAGGCCAAAAGCTGCCATGCGGTGCTTGAGCTGGTGTGCTTGGGGGACAGGATTTACACTGGGGCAGAGGTTCTGTCAGCTCTGCAGGGGCAGGTTCAGAGGTGGTTGACGCCACGCCAACTTAAGGCAGGAATGGTGGTTTGCAACAATGGCACCAACCTCTTCTCTGCCCTCCGACAGGGACAAATGACCCATGTGCCCTGTTTGGCTCACGTCCTTAACTTGGTGGTGCAGCAGTTCTTGGGCAGGTACCCGGGCTTACAGGATGTCCTGAGGCAGGCCAGGAAAGTCTGTGTGCATTTCCGCCAGTCATATAATGCCAGTGCTCGGCTGATGGACCTCCAAAAGGAGTTTAACCTGCCCAAGAACCGCCTAATCTGTGACATGCCCACCAGGTGGAACTCAACGTTGGCCATGCTGCAGCGGCTGCACATGCAGCAGAGGGCCATCAATGAGTGCCTTTGCGACTATGGCACCAGAACATGGTCAGGGGAGCTTGTTTTTTTTCCCCACGCCAGTGGGCCATGATCAGGGATGCATGCACTGTCCTGTCACCATTTGAGGAGGCCACAAGGATGGTGAGCAGTGACAGTGCATGCATCAGTGACACTGTCCCCCTTGTCCACCTGTTGGAGCACACACTGCGTGTAATAATGGACAGGGCACTTGAGGCAGAACAGAGGCAGGAAGAGGAGGACTTCCTTAGCTCTCAAGGCCCCCTTTATCCAGACAGTGTTCCTGTGTGCCCGCCGATCACACAGGAAGAGGACGAGGAGGAAGATTGTGTCAGTATGGAGGTGGAGCCTGGCACTCAGCATCAGCAGCAGTCTTTAAGGGATCAGTCCCAAGAAACACATGGACTTGTATGTGGCTGGGAGGAGGTGGCTGCGGACCATGTCGTCCTTAGTGACCCAGAGGACTCCAGACCGAATGCCTCAGCAAACCTACGTTGCATGGCCTCCCTGATCCTGCAAAGCCTGCGTAAGGATCCTCGTATTCGTGGTATCAAGGAGAAGGACCAATACTGGCTGGCAACCCTCCTTGATCCACGTTACAAGGGTAAGGTTACGGACCTTATCTTGCCATCGCAGAGGGAGCAGAGGATAAAACATCTTTGGGAGGCCTTGCAGAAAGGTCTGTGCAATGCGTTCCCAGAGACTGGGAGGTTACAAACTCCTGTTTCTGGACAACGTGTTGCTGAGGCTTCGGTCAGTCAAAGAAGGAGCGGTGGAGAAGGTGGCCGTCTGACCAATGCGTTCAGACAATTTTTTGGTCCGCAGCCCCAAGGTATGATCGGTTCCAGCAACCATCGCCAGCGTCTGTTTTACATGGTGCAGGAATACCTAGGGGCAAAATCTGACTTGGACACCTTTCCCACCGAAAATCCTCTGGGTTACTGGGTCTTGAGGATGGATCACTGGCCAGAGCTTGCACAGTATGCAATTGAGCTACTGGCCTGTCCTGCATCCAGCGTTCTTTCGGAACGCACATTCAGTGCTGCTGGAGGCTTTGTAACCGATCACAGGGTGCGTCTTTCCACTGACTCAGTCGATCGACTGACCTTCATAAAAATTAATCAGTCTTGGATCACCACCAGCTACCAAGCACCTGATGCTGATGTAACCGAATAATTTTTTTAAAATCTCAGATCCCTTCAAAGACTGCCTATGCTGATGCTGAGTGACTATCCCTGAGAAATTATCCTCTTCCTCCTCAATCATCACGCTGATAGCTTGTAAGAACATTTTTGGTTCTGGGCGCCACCACCAGTGCCTAAGGCATAATTTTTCAGCCCCTGTTTAGCAGGGGCGTGTAATTACAATTTTTGATGCAATACTTTGCAGCAGGGCTCGTTTCTGCGTTACAACTAGAGTATCTGTGAGGGGTTGCAGTGTTGTGGCACCAGCACCAGTGCCTAAGGCCCAATTTTTCAACCCTTGTTTAACAGGAGCGTGTAATTACAATTTTTGATGCAATGCTTTGCAGCAGGGCTCATTTCAGCATTCCAACTAGAGTATCTGTGAGGGGTTGCAGTGTTGTGGCACCAGCACCAGTGCCTAAGGCCCAATTTTTCTGCCCCTGTTTAACAGGGGCGTGTAATTACAATTTTTGATGCAATACTTTGCAGCAGGGCTCGTTCCTGCGTTCCAACTAGAGTGTCTGTGAGGGGTTGCAGTGTTGTGGCACCAGCACCAGTGCCTAAGGCCCAATTTTTCTGCCCCTGTTCAACAGGGGCATGTAATTACAATTCTTGATCTAATATTTCACAGCAGGGCCCATTTCTGCACCCACCAAGAGCGAGTGAGGACTTACATTGTTGTGGCACCAGCACCACCACCAAAGGCCCAATTTTTCTGCCCCTGTTCAACAGGGGCATGTAATTACAATTCTTGATCTAATATTTCACAGCAGGGCCCTGTGAGGGCTTACAGTATTGTGGCCACAACAACACCTAAGGCCCAAATTTCTGCTGAGTATATAGGGCAGGCCCCTACTTTCAAACATCTAACTTTCAAACGACCCCTACTTGCAAACAGAAGCAGACAACAGGAAGTGAGATGAAATCTACCCCTAGGAAGGGAAATTCTCTCCTGTAAGAGTTAATATGGGAAAAACATTTCTCCTTTCCACTGATGCTTTCCAATCCTTGTTCCACAAAAAAAAACAAATTTTCAAAAAACATTTGTCATTAGGACAAAAGTGAGGTGAAATCTTCTAAAGAGGAGGAAAGACAGCAAAACAAATGTCACAGGGGTGATAACCCTTCCCTATGTTTTCCAAAAAGCTTAAAATAGATTTTTTGGCTGGAGCTAAACACGTTAAAAATGTACCCGTTCAAAATGACAAACAGATTCTACTTAACAACAAACCTACAGTCCCTGTCTTGTTTGCACCGCCTGTATACTGCTGTTCAGAGTATATAGGGCCTGGTGGCCCCACACCTTTCCTTATTTTAATTTGGGTGCGGGGTTCCCCTTAATATCCATACAAGACCCAAAGGGCCTGGTAATGGACTGGGGGGTACCCATGCCGTTTGTCTCACTGATTTTCATCCATATTGCCAGGACCCGACATTACATTAAACCCGCAAGCAGTTTTAAATGAGATTTTTTTCCTTTAAAAATGACATTTTGTGCAGGGACTGTTCTAAACACGGGAAACATGCGCCACTTTACAGGCATACTATAGACACACCCCAGGTACGATATTTAAAGGAATATTTCACTTTTTTTTTTTTTACTTTAAGCATCATTAAAATCACTGCTCCTGAAAAAACTGACGTTTTTAAAAGTTTTTTTGCATTGATACATGTCCCCTGGGGTAGGACCCGGGTCCCCAAACCCTTTTTAGGACAATACCATGCAAATTAGCCTTTAAAATGAGCACTTTTGATTTTGAACGTTCGAGTCCCATAGACGTCAATGGGGTTCTAACATTTGTGCGAATTTTCGGTCCGTTCGCAGGTTCTGGTGCGAACCGAACCGAGGGGGTGTTCGGCTCATCCCTAGTCACTGTTATAAGCAATAGCATTAAAAAGAAAAATCCCTGATCACTCCCCTAGAGTAGTACAGTACAATGTCATTATGGTGACACTGAACTACTCTGATGACCGGATGTAAATTACAAATAGTAAAAAAAAAAAATGTTAAAAACAGAGAGAAGAATGTTTAAAAAAACATAAAAAATAATTTTAACTTTTTTTATTATATACTATCACCAGTCAGCATCCCTGATCACTGCCGCATCAGTCATATGATGATGCTGTACTGCACTGGTGACAGTATGTAGATTTTTATTTAAAAAAACAACAAAAATGTTATTAAATATTTTTATCTTCAAAAAATTTGTGACAAAAAAATTACAACTTTATCCTTTCCAAAAAAGGGATAACTTAGGAGGCATTTGTTTAGTCCTGGCGTTTTAGGGCCTCAAGAAATGAGATAGACCGCCAGTACATCAGGATTGATCAATTTTCAAATATATATCCCATAATTTGTAGACAAAATAACTTCCCTACAAACCAATTAATATACACTTATTGGGATTTTTTTTTTTACCAAAGACATGTAGCAGAATACATTTGGCCTAAATTTATGAAGAAATTTGATTTTTTTTTGTATTAGATATGTTTTATAACAGAAAGTAGATAATATATTTATATTTTCAATTTTCAATTTTTTTTCGGTCATATAATAAAAAATAAAAAACCCAGAGGTGATCAAATACCACCAAATTAAAGGTCTATTTGTGGGAAAAAATGATATAAATTGAATTTGGGTACAGTGTTACATGACCAAATTGCTAGTTATTTAATTCATTAATTAATTGATTAATTGTAGCACAGTGATGAATCACAAAAAATGCTTTAGTCACAAAGGGTGTAAAACCTTCTGGAGGACAGGGGGTTAAGAATGACAGCTCCCATATCCTGTGATTTATTTGTATGCCCTAATAAAGTTTAGAGGAATTTGTCCTACACCAGTCCATCCAGTTCAACCTGTGTTAGTGTGTATGTATCTATGTCACTACCATTTCCCATATCCCTGTATATTCCATTTGCTAAGATGCCCATTTAAAAGTTTTTTTAATAATTGTGACTCCCCGCTGATACCACCAACTGTGGAAGGGAGATCTACATCCTTACCGCTCTAACAATAGAGAACTCCTTATGTAGTTTAAAGTAAACCTCTTCTCAGCCAACTTCACGGAGGTGCCACATGTCGGGGGATAAGCCAGGGAGGATTGTCTCTAAGGCCTGGCATGATTGTCAATACCCAGCCTGGTACTGACGAATGCCATGTGCAAAAGATCTTGACACCCTCCGGCCTTTATAAAGATGACAGTTTCTCACTGACTGGTCTTCAGCTCTCTGATACCCGTGTTCTTGTGTGCTTGTTACTTCTGGATTTCCTGTTACAGACCCGGCATATTTCTAGACTTCCCCTTGCTTCTCTCCTGGCTCTCACCTTGGGCTTGTTCCACTGACCTGTTCCTGGTTACCTCCTGTGTATGACACTATGCCTCCAACCACGCTCCTGTCTACTCCTCTGCTTGACCACTGTGCTCTGACCTTGGCCTCCATTCCTGACCACATCTCCTGCCTCATCCGGCCTGCTGTGATCCACCTGCACTTCCCAGCCTGTCATCCTGGATCAGCTTCCTCCAGTGCCCGGCTATCTCCTGAAGAGGCATCACCACTGCAGATCCATCTGACTACCATACAGCTGGTAACTTGTGCTTCTTTGGGCTCAGCATCTCCTGTCACCATCTCCAGAGGTGTTGTACACTCAGCCGCAAGTGAAACTCTCTCAACACCTCAGCCCCAAGACCAGATACGTGACACCACGTTTTGTCCTGATACTGAATAGTATCACCCTTTAGATACTTGTATATTGTGATCCTGTTCCCTCATAAGCATCTCTTCTCAGGGAGAATACATTTAATCTTTATAGATATTCCTATACTGTTACTCCTCCAGTCTCCTTATTAGGTTTGTTGGCCTTCTCTGGAATCTCTCCGGTTCCTGTACATCCCTCCTGAGGACTGGTGACTAGAACTGGACGGCATATTCAAGATGTGGTCACACCAGAGTTTTGTAAAGTGGCAGAATTATAGTTTTATCTCTGGAATAAATTCCCTTTTTTAATGCATGGTAATAGTCTGCTGACTTTGCTTGCTGCAGCTTGGCATGGCATGCTATTGCTGAACCTGTGATCTACTGGGACCCCCAGATCTTTTTGCATCCTGGAATCCCCCCAGAGCTTCTCCCTCTAACTAGTAACTTGCATTTCTATTTTTAGTTTTGACGTGGAGATTCCGCTATGCGCTATGCGTAAATCCATGTCTCTTGCACTAATAAGCGCCCTTTCAGCCTTTTGGTTTAATGCATCTTACTAAACCCCTATAAGTAAACAGACATGACCACCATCTTACATCCTTAGCTCAACTGTCCGCCCTCACGAGCACAGGCACTTCATTTTTATTCATCAGTAACAAAAGGAAATGACAAATAGTCATGGCCCCAACAGCCAATCGCTTCCTCCATGCAAAATGGCATCACTGGAAGTGACCACACAGGAAATGACAACACTAAAGGGGAGGGCATTCACAGGAGTGGGAGGGAGAAGTGCACATGTCTCATCCACTCATCTCCAAGCCCATGAGAAGGTTTTCATATTGACAGTTTTACCGCTGCTCCCGATTCAACCCAAGTGCACTCTGCTAGAAAGCTCTTTGGTTAAATCAGACACAGGGAGACAGATGACAACCTATAAAACACACATCCTAGAATAAAATGTCCACATGAGTCCATATAATAAAATTTCCACAACAGCTTACAAATACATTACTTTATATTTTTCATTATTAAACCTCATTTGCCATGTAGTTGCCCACCCCTATATATATTTTTTTGTTTGTTTACAAAAGATTTTTTTTGGAAGACAAAAATAAAACATGTACACAGGTGCCATGAGATTTGTACAGAATAAAGCGTTATTACAGATATTACATAGGTATGAAATAAAGTATCGTAATGTATAGTACATTGGTGTGGTAGGTAAGGGGGAAGAGCTAGGGGTACAGGCATCTCGTGAAAAATAAAAAAAAAAGGCCTAGTACATAGACATTAAAGTGTATCATCATGTGAGGACCAAAATAGCCATTTGTCATTATAGATGCGCATGCTATCAGATATAGTATGATGGACTCTCTTTGAAAGTCTGAGAATTTCCATTCTGGATTCAACCTGGGGCCAAGAAAGATTGTGTGACTTCCAGTTAAAAGCTATCATCCATTGAACAGAACTAATTAGAGAGTGGATTAGTCTGTTACCAGGAAGAGGAACATCTGGAACCAAGGCATAGAGGAGGCAGATTTGTGGTGAAAGGGAAATTTTTTTTAAGTGGTTTTTCTAATTTACTAATAACTGCGTTCCATATTGGCTCCAGATGTTTACAGCTCCAGAAAATGTGGATGTAGTTGCCTTCTATAGGGCAGCCCCTGAAACAGTCAGGGGATGTCGTAGGATAGAAGGAATGAATTTTGGCTGGTGTCATATACCATCTAATAAAAAGTTTATGGGGGGATTCTCTAAATGCAGCAGCACAGTTGCTTTTGCGAAGGTTTTTGGTCATATTAGACCAAGACTCAATGGGGAACGAGCAACCAATTTCTGTCTCCCATCTAATCATGGGGCCAGATTTTTCAGGTTGGTGAAGGTTATTGAGATAATTATAAACTTGAGAGATCAGTCCCTTATCTCTAGGTGTAGAGATGCAGATATGTTCAAATAATGTGTATGGTGGGTTGAGATAAAGGGAGTAGTTAGTGTCTAAGAAGTTTCGGATAAGATTATATTGGGGGAGTTCAGTCAAGGGTAGTTTAAATCTAGATTGCAATGAGGCAAAGGAAGAGAAATTCATATTTAGTGTAAGAGACTTTAATGTAGTGAGATTATTATTTATCCACAAGTTAAGGAGAGAGTTGTCTGTAAATGCCTGGGGGAGTCTAAGATCGCCCAGGAATGAGGTTAAGGGGGGGGGGGGGGGTTTCTGATATAAGTTTAAAGTTATCTTTGATTCTATTCCATAATTGGATGAAGTGGGAAATAATCGTGTTATGTTTAATTAAAGCGTGATTTGATTTTAGGTTAGCCCAAAGGACACCTTTAAGGCTTAGAGGGAGTATAGAAGAGGTCTCAAAGATTAACCAGGAAATATTAGTAGCAGGAGAGAACCATTGAGCCAGCTGAATCAGTCTGGCTGCTAAAAAATATAGCCAGAGGTTGGGGAGTCCCAAACCATCACTGTGTTGAGTTCTATACATTAAGGAGTAACTGCATCTGGGTTTTTTATTATTCCAAATGAATTTATTTATTTCACGCTGAAGAGATTCAAGTTTTGTTTTGGGTACATTAATAGGAAGGGTCCTAAAATAATAAAGTAATTTAGGGAGAATGGTCATCTTAAACGCACAGATCCTTCCGAGTAAGGAAATGTATTAGGACGACCAGGTTTTGATTAATGAGCTTATATGGGAAAAAAGGGGAGGGTAATTGGTTTTGTATAGTAAGTTATGAGAGGCTGTGATGAAAATACCAAGATATTTGAAGGAGTACTGGGACCATAGGAGTTTGAATTTTTTTTCCAGAAGGGATAGTAAGCTAGAGGGACAATTGATTGGTAATATAGAACATTTGCTGGTATTAATGTAGAGACCGGATAGTTTATGGAATGAGTGGAGTTCAGAGAGGAGATTAGGGATCGAAACTAGAGGGTTTGTTAACCACTTGCCGACCGCCTCACGCCTATATACGTGAGCAGAGCGGCACGGGCAGGCAAAATCACGTACCTAGTACGTGATTGCCTTCCCGCGGGTGGGGGGTCCGATCGGACCCCCCCCCCGTGCCAGCTGCGGTCGGCATTTGGCTGGGAGCATTGAGAGACGAGGGGGAGGCCATCCAATCGTGGCCCCCCCCTCGCGATCGCTCCCAGCCAATGAGAAACATCCCCTGCCTCTGTATAGTACACAGAGGCAGAGGATGTGATGTCATCTCTCCTCGGCTCGGCAGTTTCCGTTCCAGCGCCGAGGAGAGATGACATGTAAGTGCACAACACACACACACACAGTAGAACATGCCAGGCACACTAAACACCCCCGATCCCCCCCGATCGCCCCCCGATCCCCCCCCAATCACCCCCCCCTGTCACAAACTGACACCAAGCAGGTTTTTTTTTTTTTTTTTCCCTGATTACTGCATAGTGTCAGTTTGTGACAGTTAGCAGTGGTAGGACAGTTAGTATTACCCCCCTGTAGGTCTAGGGTACCCCCCTAACCCCCCCTAATAAAGTTTTAACCCCTTGATCACCCCCCCTCACCAGTGTCGCTAAGCGATCATTTTTCTGATCGCTGTATTAGTGTCGCTGGTGACGGTAGTTAGTGAGGTAAATATTTAGGTTCGCCGTCAGCGTTTTATAGCGTCAGGGACCCCCATATACTATCTAATAAATGTTTTAACCCCTTGATTGCCCCCTAGTTAACCCTTTCACCACTGATCACCGTATAACTGTTACGGTTGACGCTGGTTAGTTCGTTTATTTTTTATAGTGTCAGGGCACCCGCCGTTTATTACCGAATAAAGGTTTAGCCCCCTGATCGCCCGGCGGTGATATGCGTCGCCCCAGGCAGCGTCAGATTAGCGCCAGTACCGCTAACACCCACGCACGCAGCATACGCCTCCCTTAGTGGTATAGTATCTGATCGCATCAATATCTGATCCGATCAGATCTATACTGGCGTCCCCAGCAGTTTAGAGTTCCCAAAAACGCAGTGTTAGCGGGATCAGCCCAGATACCTGCTAGCACCTGCATTTTGCCCCTCCGCCCGGCCCAGCCTAGCCCAGCCCACCCAAGTGCAGTATCGATCGATCACTGACACTTACAAAACACTAAACGCATAACTGCAGCGTTCGCAGAGTCAGGCCTGATCCCTGCGATCGCTAACAGTTTTTTTGGTAGCGTTTTGGTGAACTGGCAAGCACCAGCCCCAGGCAGCATCAGGTTAGCGCCAGTACCGCTAACACCCACGCACGCACCATACACCTCCCTTAGTGGTATAGTATCTGAACGGATCAATATCTGATCCGATCAGATCTATACCAGAGTCCCCAGCAGTTTAGGGTTCCCAAAAACGCAGTGTTAGCGGGATCAGCCCAGATACCTGCTAGCACCTGCGTTTTGCCCCTCCGCCCGGCCCACCCAAGTGCAGTATCGATCGATCACTGTCACTTACAAAACACTAAACGCATAACTGCAGCGTTCGCAGAGTCAGGCCTGATCCCTGCGATCGCTAAAAGTTTTTTTGGTAGCGTTTTGGTGAACTGGCAAGCACCAGCGGCCTAGTACACCCCGTTCGTAGTCAAACCAGCACTGCAGTAACACGTGGTGACGTGGCGAGTCCCATAAGTGCAGTTCAAGCTGGTGAGGTGGCAAGCACAAGTAGTGTCCCGCTGCCACCAAAAAGACAAACACAGGCCCGTCGTGCCCATAATGCCCTTCCTGCTGCATTCGCCAATCCTAATTGGGAACCCACCACTTCTGCAGCGCCCGTACTTCCCCCATTCACATCCCCAACCAAATGCAGTTGGCTGCATGAGAGGCATTTTTATGTCCTCCCGAGTACCCCTACCCAACGAACCCCCCAAAATAGATGTTGTGTCTGCAGCAAGCGCGGATATAGGCGTGACACCCGCTATTATTGTCCCTCCTGTCCTGACAATCCTGGTCTTTGCATTGGTGAATGTTTTGAACGCTACCATTCACTAGTTGAGTATTAGCGTAGGGTACAGCATTCCACAGACTAGGACACACTTTCACAGGGTCTCCCAAGATGCCATCGCATTTTGAGAGACCCGAACCTGGAACCGGTTACAGTTATAAAAGTTACAGTTACAAAAAAAGTGTAAAAAAAATAAACACACAAACAAAAATATAAAATAAAAAAATGGTTGTCGTTTTATTGTTCTCTCTCTCTATTCCCTCTCTATTGTTCTGCTCTTTTTTACTGTATTCTATTCTGCAATGTTTTATTGTTATTATGTTTTATCATGTTTGCTTTTCAGGTATGCAATTTTTTAACTTTACCGTTTACTGTGCTTTATTGTTAACCATTTTTTTGTCTTCAGGTACGCCATTCACGACTTTGAGTGGTTATACCAGAATGTTGCCTGCAGGTTTAGGTATCATCTTGGTATCATTCTTTTCAGCCAGTGGTTGGCTTTCATGTAAAAGCAATCCTAGCAGCTAATTAGCCTCTAGACTGCTTTTACAAGCAGTGGGAGGGAATGCCCCCCCCCCCTCACCGTCTTCCGTGTTTTTCTCTGGCTCTCCTGTCTCAACAGGGAACCTGAGAAAGCAGCCGGTGATTCAGCCAGCTGACCATAGAGCTGATCAGAGACCAGAGTGGCTCCAAACATCTCTATGGCCTAAGAAACCGGAAGCTACGAGCATTTTATGACTTAGATTTCGCCGGATGTAAACAGCGCCATTGGGAAATTGAGGAAGCATTTTATCACACCGATCTTGGTGTGGTCAGATGCTTTGAGGGCAGAGGAGAGATCTAGGGTCTAATAGACCCCAATTTTTTCAAAAAAGAGTACCTGTCACTACCTATTGCTATCATAGGGGATATTTACATTCCCTGAGATAACAATAAAAATGATTTAAAAAAAAAATATGAAAGGAACAGTTTAAAAATAAGATAAAAAAGCAAAAAAATAATAAAGTTAAAAAAAAAAAAAAAAAAAAAAGCACCCCTGTCCCCCCTGCTCTCGCGCTAAGGCGAATGCAAGCGTCGGTCTGGCGTCAAATGTAAACAGCATGTGAGGTATCACCGCGACGGTCAGATCGAGGGCAGTAATTTTAGCAGTAGACCTCCTCTGTAAATCTAAAGTGGTAACCTGTAAAGGCTTTTAAAGGCTTTTAAAAATGTATTAATTTTGTTGCCACTGCACGTTTGTGCACAATTTTAAAGCATGTCATGTTTGGTATCCATGTACTCGGCTTAAGATCATCTTTTTTATTCCATCAAACATTTGGGCAATATAGTGTGTTTTAGTGCATTAAAATTTAAAAAAGTGTGTTTTTTCCACAAAAAATGCGTTTGAAAAATCGCTGCGCAAATACCGTGTGAAAAAAAAAATGAAACACTCACCATTTTAATCTGTAGGGCATTTGCTTTAAAAAAATATATAATGTTTGGGGGTTCAAAGTAATTTTCTTGCAAAAAAAAAAAATTTTTCACGTAATCAAAAAGTGTCAGAAAGGGCTTTGTCTTCAAGTGGTTAGAAGAGTGGGTGATGTGTGACATAAGCTTCTAAATGTTGTGCATAAAATGCCAGGACAGTTCAAAACCCCCCCAAATGACCCCATTTTGGAAAGTAGACACCCCAAGCTATTTGCTGAGAGTCATGTCGAGTCCATGGAATATTTTATATTGTGACACAAGTTGCGGGAAAGAAACAAATTTTTTTTTTTTTTTTTTTTTTTTTTGCACAAAGTTGTCACTAAATGATATATTGCTCAAACATGCCATGGGGATATGTGAAATTACACCCCAAAATACATTCTGCTGCTTCTCCTGAGTACGGGGATACCACATGTGTGGGACTTTTTGGGAGCCTAGCCGCGCACGGGACCCCGAAAACCAATCACCGCCTTCAGGCTTTCTAAGGGCGTAAATTTTTGATTTCACTCTTCACTGCCTATCACAGTTTCGGGGGCCATGGAATGCCCAGGTGGCACAAAACCTCCCCCAAATGACCCCATTTTGGAAAGTAGACACCCCAAGCTATTTGCTGAGAGGTATAGTGAGTATTTTGCAGACCTCACTTTTTGTCACAAAGTTTTGAAAATTGAAAAAAGAAAAAAAAATTTTTTTTTTCTGGTCTTTCTTCATTTTCAAAAACAAATGAGAGCTGCAAAATACTCACCATGCCTCTCAGCAAATAGCTTGGGGTGTCTACTTTCCAAAATGGGGTCATTTGGGGGCGTTTTGTGCCATCTTGGCATTTTATGGCCTTCAAAACTGTGATAGGTAGTGAGGCGTGAAATCAAAAATTTATGCCCTTAGAAATCCTGAAGGCGGTGCTTGGTTTTCGGGGCCCCATATGCGGCTAGGCTCCCAAAAAGTCCCACACATGTGGTATCCCCGTACTCAGGAGAAGCAGCTGAATGTATTTTGGGGTGCAATTCCACATATGCCCATGGCCTGTGTGAGCAATATATCATTTAGTGACAACTTTTTGTAAATTTTTTTTTTTTTTTGTCATTATTCAATCACTTGGGACAAAAAAAATAAATATTCAATGGGTTCAACATGCCTCTCAGCAATTTCCTTGGGGTGTCTACTTTCCAAAATGGGGTCATTTGGGGGGGGGTTTGTACTGCCCTGCCATTTTAGCACCTCAAGAAATGACATAGGCAGTCATAAACTAAAAGCTGTGTAAATTACAGAAAATGTACCCTAGTTTGTAGACGCTATAACTTTTGCGCAAACCTATATATATGCGTATTGACATTTTTTTTTACCAAAGACATGTGGCCGAATACATTTTGGCCTAAATGTATGACTAAAATTTAGTTTATTGGATTTTTTTTATAACAAAAAGTAGAAAATATCATTTTTTTTCAAAATTTTCGGTCTTTTTCCGTTTATAGCGCAAAAAATAAAAATGGCAGAGGTGATCAAATACCATCAAAAGAAAGCTCTATTTGTGGGAAGAAAAGGACGCAAATTTCGTTTGGGTACAGCATTGCATGACCGCGCAATTAGCAGTTAAAGCGACGCAGTGCCGAATTGTAAAAAGTGCTCTGGTCAGGAAGGGGGTAAATCCTTCCGGGGCTGAAGTGGTTAAGAATAGTAGGGCATCGTCAGCATTAGGGATGAGCTTCGTGTTCGAGTCGAACCCATGTTCGACTCGAACATCGGCTGTTCGACCGTCCGTCGAATTGCGAACGATATGGGCCGTTCGCGCCAAATTCGTGTGGCGCGTCACGGCCCATAATTCACTGCGGCATCGCAGTGCATTGCTGGCTGATGATTGGCCAAGCATGCACTATGACCCGCATGCTTGGCCAATCACAGCGCCGTCAGTAGAGAGAGCTGTAATTGGCCAAAGCCAGGGTGGCTTTGGCCAATTATGGCTCAGGGGATTTAGTACACACCCCACACTATATAAGGCCGCCTGCACGGCGGCCCTGTGTAGTGTGTGTTCCGGTGTGCTGAGCGATAGAGAGAGAGAGAGACAGTGTCATTTGATTTGAGTTAGATAGATTAGGCAGAACAGTCAGTCAGTTAGCTGCACTTACAGTGTATTGTGTATATATATGCATCCCAGGTGTTGCATATATATATATACACTGTATTCAGTTTAGCTAGATCCGTTCCTGTTATCTTCTATCTAGACTATTTACATTCAGTGCAGTGTGTCCTGCTCACAGTGTTCAGCTAGATCCGTTCCTGCTATTTACATTCAGTACAGTGCTTCCTGCTCACAGTGTTCAGCTAGATCCGTTCCTGCTATTTACATTCAGTGCAGTGCGTGCTGCTCACAGTGTTCAGCTAGATCCGTTCCTGCTATTTACATTCAGTGCAGTGCGTCCTGCTCACAGTGTTCAGCTAGATCCGTTCCTGCTATTTACATTCAGTGCAGTGCGTCCTGCTCACAGTGTTCAGCTAGATCCGTTCCTGGTATTTACATTTAGTGCAGTGCGTCCTGCTCACAGTGTTCAGCTAGATCCGTTCCTGCTATTTACATTCAGTGCAGTGCGTCCTGCTCACAGTGTTCAGCTAGATCCGTTCCTGCTATTTACATTCAGTGCAGTGCGTGCTGCTCACAGTGTTCAGCTAGATCCGTTCCTGCTATTTACATTCAGTGCAGTGCGTCCTGCTCACAGTGTTCAGCTAGATCCGTTGCTGCTATTTACATTCAGTGCAGTGCGTCCTGCTCACAGTGTTCAGCTAGATCCGTTCCTGCTATATACATTTAGTGCAGTACGTCCTGCTCACAGTGTTCAGCTAGATCCGTTCCTGTTATCTTCCTACTGACAGGCAGGCTTGTCTGGTTACAGTATATAAAGCTACCTGAAGAAAATTACAGGTGTTCTTTTTGATCCTATTAGTACCACGGTCAGGCAGCTAGACTATTTACATTTAGTACAGTGTGTCCTGCTCACAGTGTTCAGCTAGATCCGTTCCTGTTATTTACATTCAGTGCAGTGCGTCCTGCTCACAGTGTTCAGCTAGATCCGTTCCTGCTATTTACATTCAGTGCAGTGCGTCCTGCTCACAGTGTTCAGCTAGATCCGTTCCTGCTATTTACATTCAGTGCAGTGCGTCCTGCTCACAGTGTTCAGCTAGATCCGTTCCTGCTATTTACATTCAGTGCAGTGCGTCCTGCTCACAGTGTTCAGCTAGATCCGTTCCTGCTATTTACATTCAGTGCAGTGCGTCCTGCTCACAGTGTTTAGCTACATCCGTTCCTGCTGTTTACATTCAGTGCAGTGCGTCCTGCTCACAGTGTTCAGCTAGATCCGTTCCTGCTATTTACATTCAGTGCAGTGCGTCCTGCTCACAGTGTTCAGCTACATCCGTTCCTGCTGTTTACATTCAGTGCAGTGCGTCCTGCTCACAGTGTTCAGCTAGATCCGTTCCTGCTATTTACATTCAGTGCAGTGCGTCCTGCTCACAGTGTTCAGCTAGATCCGTTCCTGCTATATACATTTAGTGCAGTACGTCCTGCTCACAGTGTTCAGCTAGATCCGTTCCTGTTATCTTCCTACTGACAGGCAGGCTTGTCTGGTTACAGTATATAAAGCTACCTGAAGAAAATTACAGGTGTTCTTTTTGATCCTATTAGTACCACGGTCAGGCAGCTAGACTATTTACATTTAGTACAGTGTGTCCTGCTCACAGTGTTCAGCTAGATCCGTTCCTGTTATTTACATTCAGTGCAGTGCGTCCTGCTCACAGTGTTCAGCTAGATCCGTTCCTGCTATTTACATTCAGTGCAGTGCGTCCTGCTCACAGTGTTCAGCTAGATCCGTTCCTGCTATTTACATTCAGTGCAGTGCGTCCTGCTCACAGTGTTCAGCTAGATCCGTTCCTGCTATTTACATTCAGTGCAGTGCGTCCTGCTCACAGTGTTTAGCTACATCCGTTCCTGCTGTTTACATTCAGTGCAGTGCGTCCTGCTCACAGTGTTCAGCTAGATCCGTTCCTGCTATTTACATTCAGTGCAGTGCGTCCTGCTCACAGTGTTCAGCTAGATCCGTTCCTGCTATTTACATTCAGTGCAGTGCGTCCTGCTCACAGTGTTTAGCTACATCCGTTCCTGCTGTTTACATTCAGTGCAGTGCGTCCTGCTCACAGTGTTCAGCTAGATCCGTTCCTGCTATTTACATTCAGTGCAGTGCGTCCTGCTCACAGTGTTTAGCTACATCCGTTCCTGCTGTTTACATTCAGTGCAGTGCGTCCTGCTCACAGTGTTCAGCTAGATCCGTTCCTGCTATTTACATTCAGTGCAGTGCGTCCTGCTCACAGTGTTCAGCTAGATCCGTTCCTGCTATATACATTTAGTGCAGTACGTCCTGCTCACAGTGTTCAGCTAGATCCGTTCCTGTTATCTTCCTACTGACAGGCAGGCTTGTCTGGTTACAGTATATAAAGCTACCTGAAGAAAATTACAGGTGTTCTATCCCAGCTTAGTGCAGCTACAGGCCATTAGTATGTCTGGAAGGCCAAGAAGGAGAGGCAGACAGTCACAAGCCAATAAGAGAGGGCAAGCAGGCTCTGTGTCTAGTGCTGGTCGTGGAGACGGTGCATCCTCATCAGCACGTGGCCATGGGACACGCTTGGCCTTTTTTTCGGCAGCTGGCCGTGTTGAGCCGCAACATGCGGAAGACTTGGTCGAGTGGATGACCAAGCCGTCCTCATCCTCCTCATCCTCTCTCACCCATGCCCAGGGTGCTTTGTCTGGCAAAGCAGCGGCCTCTTCCCTCAGCTCAATGTCATCAGTGACTCCTTCCCTAGCTCCACCATGTCCTCATGAGGATTCCCTCGAACTGTTTGACCACAGTGTTGGGTACATGCTCCAGGAGGATGCCCAGCGTTTGGAAGGCTCTGATGATGATACTGAGCTCAATGAAGGCAGTAACATGAGCACGGACAGAGGGGGTGCCCAAGAAGGACAGCAATCTGGCAGTCATGCTCCCCCTGCTGCAGCATACTGCCAGGTTTGCTCCAGTGATGAGGAGGGAGGGGATGATGAGGTCACTGACTCAACGTGGGTGCCTGATAGGAGAGAGGAGGAGGAGGAGGAGGAGGAGGAGGAGGAGGTGGCACATCACCAACTAGGCAGGATGCCCTCCAGGGGCCAGCCTAAGGGCAGCACATTGACTGCATCACACCCCAAAGCTCCACATGTGCAGGGCGCTGCAGTCTCTGCGCGTTATTCAAAAAGTTCTTTGGTGTGGGCCTTTTTTGAGACGAGTGCATCAGATCGCACCGCTGCTATTTGCAATATATGTCTCAAGCGTATCTCGCGTGGCCAAAACATCTCCCGCTTGGGTACCACATGCTTGACCAGACATATGTTGACCTGCCATGCAGTTCGTTGGCAAGCGTATCTAAAAGACCCACACCAAAGAACAAAGACGATCTCTCCTTGCTCCTCATCAGCTGAGATTTCCAACCCCACTAGACCTTCAGTCCTCTCTGCGACCTGCAGTGAGAGGAATGAAGGTGTAGAATTAGGTGTGTCACAGCCAAGTACTTATGGGCAATCTGCTTTTGGTACACCGACGTCAGATTGTACCAGGCAAATTTCCCTGCCCCAGCTGCTGCACCGCCGAAAGAAGTTTGCTCCCAGCCATCCACATGCCCAGCGGTTGAATGCTAGCTTGGCAAAATTGCTAGCACTTCAACTGCTGCCTTTTCAGTTGGTAGACTCTGCCCCCTTCCGTGAGTTTGTGGAATGTGCGGTTCCTCAGTGGCAGGTACCCAAACGCCACTTTTTCTCACGGAAGGCGATTCCGGCTCTCTACCGGCATGTGGAAGGCAATGTCCATGCCTCGCTGGACAGGGCGGTCAGCGGTAAGGTGCATATTACCGCTGACTCATGGTCCAGCAGGCATGGACAGGGACGTTACTTAAGTTTCACGGCGCATTGGGTGACTCTGCTGGCAGCTGGGAAGGATGCAGGACAAGGTGCAGTAGTGTTGGAGGTTGTTCCGCCACCACGCCTCCAAAATGCTGATTGTGACACACCTCTCTCCTCCACCCCCTCCTCTTCTTCTTCCTCCATGGCCTCTTCCTCGGAACCAGCGGTGCTCCGTAGGCGTTCAAGGGGCTACGCAAGTACGCAGGCCAAAAGATGCCATGCGGTGCTTGAGCTGGTGTGCTTGGGGGACAGGAGCCACACTGGGGCAGAGGTTCTGTCAGCTCTGCAGGGGCAGGTTCAGAGGTGGTTGACGCCACGCCAACTTAAGGCAGGAATGGTGGTTTGCGACAATGGCACCAACCTCCTCTCTGCCCTCCGACAGGGACAACTGACCCATGTGCCCTGTTTGGCTCACGTCCTTAACTTGGTGGTGCAGCGGTTCTTGGGCAGGTACCCGGGCTTACAGGATGTCCTGAGGCAGGCCAGGAAAGTCTGTGTGCATTTCCGCCGGTCATATAATGCCAGTGCTCGGCTGACGGACCTCCAAAAGGAGTTTAACCTGCCCAAGAACCGCCTAATCTGTGACATGCCCACCAGGTGGAACTCGACGTTGGCCATGCTGCAGCGGCTGCACACGCAGCAGAGGGCCATCAATGAGTACCTGTGCGACTATGGCACCAGGACAGGGTCAGGGGACCTTGGTTTTTTTTCCCCACGCCAGTGGGCCATGATCAGGGATGCATGCACTGTCCTGTCACCATTCGAGGAGGCCACGAGGATGGTGAGCACTGACAGTGCATGCATCAGTGACACTGTCCCCCTTGTCCACCTGTTGGAGCACACGCTGCGTGGAATAATGGACAGGGCACTTGAGGCAGAACAGAGGCAGGAAGAGGAGGACTTCCTTAGCTCTCAAGGCCCCCTTTATCCAGACAGTGTTCCTGCGTGCCCGCCGATCACACAGGAAGAGGACGAGGAGGAGGAGGAGGAGGAGGAGGAAGATTGTGTCAGTATGGAGGTGGAGCCTGGCACTCAGCATCAGCAGTCTTTAAGGGATCAGTCCCAAGGAACACATGGACTTGTACGTGGCTGGGAGGAGGTGGCTGCGGACGTTGTTGTCCTTAGTGACCCAGAGGACTCCGGACCGAATGCCTCAGCAAACCTACGCTGCATGGCCTCCCTGATCCTGCAAAGCCTGCGTAAGGATCCTCGTATTCGTGGTATCAAGGAGAAGGACCAATACTGGCTGGCAACCCTCCTTGATCCACGTTACAAGGGTAAGGTTGCGGACCTTATCTTGCCATCGCAGAGGGAGCAGAGGATGAAACATCTTCGGGAGGCCTTGCAGAAAGGTCTGTGCAACGCGTTCCCAGAGACTGGGAGGTTACAAACTCCTGTTTCTGGACAACGTGTTGCTGAGGCTTCGGTCAGTCAAAGAAGGAGCGGTGGAGAAGGTGGCCGTCTGACCGATGCGTTCAGACAATTTTTTGGTCCGCAGCCCCAAGGTATGATCGGTTCCAGCAACCATCGCCAGCGTCTGTTTTACATGGTGCAGGAATACCTAGGGGCAAGATCAGACTTGGACACCTTTCCCACCGAAAATCCTCTGGGTTACTGGGTCTTGAGGATGGATCACTGGCCAGAGCTTGCACAGTATGCAATTGAGCTACTGGCCTGTCCTGCATCCAGCGTTCTTTCGGAACGCACATTCAGTGCTGCTGGAGGCGTGGTAACCGATCACAGGGTGCGTCTGTCCACCGACTCGGTCGATCGGCTGACCTTCATAAAAATGAATCAGTCTTGGATCACCACCAGCTACCAAGCACCTGATGCAGATGTAACCGAATAATTTTTTTTGAAATCTCAGATCCCTTCAAAGACTGCCTATGCTGATGCTGAGTGACTATCCCTGAGTAATTATCCTCTTCCTCCTCAATCATCACGCTGATAGCTTGTAAGAACATTTTTGGTTCTGGGCGCCACCACCAGTGCCTAAGGCACAATTTTTCAGCCCCTGTTTAACAGGGGCGTGTAATTACAATTTTTGATGTAATACTTTGCAGCAGGGCTCGTTCCTGCATTCCAACTAGAGTGTCTGTGAGGGGTTGCAGTGTTGTGGCACCAGCACCAGTGCCTAAGACCCAATTTTTCAGCCCCTGTCTAACAGGGGCGTGTAATTACAATTTTTGATGCAATACTTTGCAGCAGGGCTTGTTCCTGCGTTTCAACTAGAGTGTCTGTGAGGGGTTGCAGTGTTGTGGCACCAGCACCAGTGCCTAAGACCCAATTTTTCTGCCCCTGTCTAACAGGGGCGTGTAATTACAATTTTTGATGCAATACTTTGCAGCAGGGCTCGTTCCTGCGTTCCAACTAGAGTGTCTGTGAGGGGTTGCAGTGTTGTGGCACCAGCACCAGTGCCTAAGGCCTAATTTTTCAGCTCCTGTTCAACAGGGGCATGTAATTACAATTCTTGATCTAATATTTCACAGCAGGGCCCTGTGAGGGCTTACAGTGTTTTGGCCACAGCAACACCTAAGGCCCAAATTTCTGCTGAGTATATAGGGCAGGACCCTACTTTCAAACATCTAACTTACAAACGACTCCTACTTGCAAACGGAAGGAGACAACAGGAAGTGAGATGAAATCTACCCCTAAGGAAGGGAAATTCTCCCCTGTAAGAGTTAATATGGGAAAACAATTTTTCCTTTCCACTGATGCTTTCCAATCCTTGTTCCACAAAAAAACCCAAATTTTCAAAAAACATTTTTCATTGGGACAAAAAAGTGAGGTGAAATCTTCTGAAGAGGAGGAAAGACGCAAAACAAATGTCACAGGGGTGATAACCCTTCCCTATGTTTTCCAAAAAGCTTAGAAAAGATTTTTTGGCTGGAGCTAAACACATTAAAAATGTTCAAAATTACAAACAGATTCTACTTAACAACAAACCTACAGTCCCTGTCTTGTTTGCACCGCCTGTATACTGCTGTTCAGAGTATATAGGGACCTTTCCTTATTTTAATTTGGGTGCGGGGTTCCCCTTAATATCCATACAAGACCCAAAGGGCCTGGTAATGGACTGGGGGGTACCCATGCCGTTTGTTTCACTGATTTTCATCCATATTGCCATGACCCGACATGACATTAAACCCGCAAGCAGTTTTAAATGAGATTTTTTCCTTTAAAAATGACATTTGGTGCAGGGACTGTTCTAAACATGGGAAACACGCGTCACTTTACAGGCATACTATAGACACCCCCCAGGTACGATATTTAAAGGAATATTTCACTTTTTTTTTTTTTACTTTAAGCATCATTAAAATCACTGCTCCCGAAAAAACGGCCGTTTTTAAAAGTTTTTTTTGCATTGATACATGTCCCCTGGGGTAGGACCCGGGTCCCCAAACCCTTTTTAGGACAATACCATGCAAATTAGCCTTTAAAATGAGCACTTTTGATTTCGAACGTTCGAGTCCCATAGACGTCAATGGGGTTCTAACGTTCGTGCGAACTTGCGGTCCGTTCGCGGGTTCTGGTGCGAACCGAACCGGGGGGTGTTCGGCTCATCCCTAGTCAGCATATAGACTGAGTTTAAAGTGATGTGATTCTTTTTGATATCCTTTGATGTTGTGGTTATTTCTAATAGCAATTGCAAGGGGTTCTATGGCCAGAACAAAGAGGAGGGGGGAAAGTGGGCAGCCCTGTCTGGTGCCTCTACTGAGGGGGAAGAATTCGGAATTACTTACAGGGATTTTAATTCTGGTTTGGGGGAGGTGATATAGTGCATTAAAGCCGTGTATAAATTTTTCTGATACGCCAAATTTAGGTAATAGATGATTTAGATAGGACCAATTGACACTGTCAAAGGCCTTGTGGATGTCAAGGGTGAGTAAATAAAGGGGACGAGAGTGGAGATTGGCATCTTGGACAATGTTTGTAACTAATCTGATATTGTCGGCAATTTGTCTGCCTGGGATAAAACCTGTTTGGTCAGTGTGGATCAGGGAAGTGATGACTGTGGCCAGTCTGTTAGCCAACATTCTGCCAAATAATTTAAGGTCATTATTAAGAACCGAAATGGGACGAAAGTTTTGGGGTAAAGTGTGGTCTTTTTGAGGTAAGTTAGCCAGCAGCATGTCCTCTGAGAAATGGCCCTCGGATAGGATGTGGTTGAACATTTTGGTGAGGCTGGGGGATAAAAAGGAGGTAAATTTTTTATAATAAGTAGTTGTGAAGCCATCAGGGCCTGGTGCTGTTGAGGTTTTGAGAGATTTTATTATGTCCAGTATCTCAGCCTCAGTGCAGGGTTCACTTAGCGCAGAAGTTTGCTGCTGCTTAAGTTTAGGAAGTTGTAAAGAGTTTAGCCAGTCTAAGTCGGTGGGTTTTGGGTGAGTTTGAGGGCCAGAGAGGAGGTTTTGGTAGAAGGAGGTGAAGATTTGGAGAACATCTTGGGGATGAGATACTAAATTTCCTTTTTGATTTCGTAGTTTGTAAAAGTGAGGGGGTTTAGTGTCCTGGTTTAATTTTCTGTCAAACAGTGCTGAGGATGAGTTGCCATGTAGTAGAAATTTGGCCTTAGAGAATCTTAATGATTTTTCAGTGTCCTCAGACAGTAATGAATTAAGAGCTTTGCGTTTGCTTTTAATAAGTTCAGTTAATTCTGGTGATATAGCGTTATTAAGTTTGTTATATAGCTCATGAAGTTCTTTGGTCAGGCATTTAATCTCAGAGAGTTTAGCCTCGTTCTTAGCTCCAGCTATGCTAATCAAATGACCTCTAAGAACCGCTTTGTGTGCGGCCCAAACAGAGGTAGGGAGGACCCCATCAGTGGAGTTTGTGTTGAAGTATTCTTCTATATGTGAGGTGATGATTTGAACAGTAGAGGGGTTTTAAAGAAGAGAATCATTGAGGTGCCAATTAAAGGGGGTGGGGGCCATACCAATATGTGAGGTTTCAAAGGCTACAATGTTATGATCTGACCATGGACAAGGAAGGATGCTAGCTGTGGAAGAGTTTGCTAGAAGGATAGGAGTGCAAAAAATATAGTCCAGTCTGGCATAGCAATCGTGAGGGTGAGAATAGTGAGAGTATGCTCTGATTCCTATATTATGTGCTTTCCAAGAGTCAATTAATTGTAATTTGCTAAGGGAACGGTTAATGGATTTGCTAAACGCTTTAAAGGAGGGGACAAACCTACTTCTGTCCAGAGCTGGATGGGCAGATAAATTGATATCACCTCCAATAATCATATGAGGAGAGATGTATTGATCAAGTGTGTTAAGGAAGTTATTGAAATGTTGATTGAGCGATATTAGGGGCGTATAGTGAAGCTATTGTGACTGATTTTCTGTTAATACTGCCCTTTATTATAATAAATCTGCTTTCAACATCTTTGTGGATGATATGTGGTTCAAAAATTATATTATTTTTAATAAAAATTGCAACACCTTGTGTTTTATTGGAGAAGGTAGTATAGTGTATTTGGTTGAATGATTTGTCAAAGTATTGAGGGTGATTAGTGGAGGAGAAGTGGGTTTCTTGCATCAGTATAATGTCAGCCCCCAGTCTTTTGTATTGTTTAAAAGCTTTTTTCCTTTTGTTGGGGGAGTTGAAGCCTTGGACATTGTGAGAAAAATTTGTAAGTACCATATTTAGAGAGAGGGGGTATGCTAGTTGAGAAGGGGGGAGTTAGTAGGGGCCACAGATGGGGGTCAGGTAAGGAAAACATGACAGAATAATACTGATCTGTAAAAACATTGATAAGGTGAAAGAAGCCTAATAAAGCAATGTCATTATCTATGTTAAATAAATGTTCCATGTACCTCTTAAAATGTAATCGGTGAGAATGGTCATTCTGAAACAATCAAAGCTGTGTAATTGTTTGAGTCTTCCAGAACATTTAAAATTAGCATAAGTTGCCATAAGGGCTAGAAAAACAGTAACTAGAACAAAAAACGTAAGGGGGTTGGAGGACTGTGAGTCGTCCAACCAATTGAGGAACTCAATAGGACATATTCGTCCAGGTTCTGCCGGAGGAGAGCGCCGCAGCACTCCGAAGGGAGGTGAAGCCGCGAACTCCATAGGCAGATTGGGGGTCAAACCAGCGACGGCGGATAGGCCAGGCAAAAAAATAGTATATAGTATTAATGAGAAAAAAAAAAAAAAATGCATGGTGATAAGAAAAAAAAAAAATGACTGACTATCCATATCAGGCTACCAAAAGGTAGAAAACAACAGCGTTAAACAGAAACAACCACAATGTAGTAGATATTGACATGGTAATACTTGAAGTTAAAGGGGAAGCTAGAGTCAATATGGTGAAGAGTGATAAGTATAAAAAGTCTCATAGTAATTAGGAGTGATGTCTTCAGGTGAGTAGTTCAGTAGTTTGTGGGACATCTGCTGTTTTCACCCCAGAAAGGGCAGATAGTTTTGGATCAGAAGAACCAAAGGGTTAATAACCTGTGAGGGGAGAAAATTAAGGGTTATACCTGAAAAAAAAAAGGATTGTTAGTGTAAGGTGAGAATGGGGTTGGGACTCTGCTTCACGCCTTTGATTCAAGGAAGTCCGCATTTTTAGCGTTTTGGAGAGTGGTAGAGAGAAGTTTCTTGAGGAGTTATATATGAGAGGGTGAAGGTATGGGTTAACAGAACTCAGTCCGTCTAAGTGTAAGAGGGGAAACCTCTTGATTGGTCATTTGAGGCAGGTTGAAGTGACTATGTAACACGGTCTTGAGGTGAGAGTTGTCGCCATCTTCTCTGTTCCCTGGAATTACGTCTGGTGGAGGGTGTGGACCAAATGGGAGATGATCTGGGGGTTACAGGGAGACGTTGAGAGGGTTGTGGTTCCAGCAGTCCCAGTTTGATTAAGAAAATCTTTTCCTTCAATAACATTATAAACCGTGTACGTCGAACCAATTATGCATTATGGATAGCTTAAAAGGGAAGCCCCAGCGATATTTGATTCTGGCAGTTTGAAGGATGTTGGTAACCTCTTTCATCCTGCGTCTGCGATCCAGAGTCGCAGGGGAGATGTCAGGGTAAATCAGTAGCCTTGTACTATCTAACTCGATGTTAGGCAAGTTTCTAGCAGCTCTCATTATATCTTCCTTAGTGACAAAGTCTTTCATGCACAATATCACATCTCTAGTAGGGATGAGCTTCGAGTTCGAGTCGAACACATGTTCGACTCGAACATTGGCTGTTCGCAAGTTCGCCGAACAGCGAACAATTTGGGGTGTTCGCGGCAAATTCGAATGCCGCGGAACACCCTTTAAAAGTCTATGGGAGAAATCAAAAGTGCTAATTTTAAAGGCTTATATGCAAGTTATTGTCATGAAAAGTGTTTGGGGACCTGGGTCCTGCCCCAGGGGACATGGATCAATGCAAAAAAGAGTTTTAAAAACGGACGTTTTTTCAGGAGCAGTGATTTTAATAATGCTTAAAGTGAAACAATAAAAGTGTAATATCCCTTTAAATTTCGTAACTGGGGGGTGTCTATAGTATGCCTGTAAAGGGGCGCATGTTTCCCGTGTTTAGAACAGTCTGACAGCAAAATGACATTTCAAAGGAAAAAAGCCATTTAAAACTACTCGGGGCTATTGCATTGCCGATCCGACAATACACATAGAAAAAAAAATGACGTGGTTGTCCCCCTAAATTCCATACAAGGCCCTTCAGGTCTGGTATGGATATTAAGGGAAACCCCGGCCAAAATAAAAAAAAAATGACGTGGGGGTCCCCCTAAACTTCATACGGGACTTCCCTGTGACATGACGGGACTTCCCTGTGGCATTCCCCGTGATGTCACAGGGAAGTCCCGTCAAGTCACCGTGCGTCAGAGGGGGGCGGGGTCACCGGGTGGCCCCGCCCCCCATTATTTAAGAACTGTCAGACGAGGAGACGCCGTCACACAGCGAGAGCCTCCCTCCATGCAGGGGCGGATCCAGGGGGGGGCAACGTGGCAATTGCCCCCTCTGAGAAATTTGTGACAGCTGAGACCAGTCAGCGGATGAGCAACATGTGGCAGGTGACGTGGCAAGTGTAATCCGCAATGTGTGGCAGGTGACGTGGCAAGTAACAATCAGCAACATGTGGCAGGTGACGTGGCAAATGTAATCCGCAATGTGTGGCAGGTGACGTGGCAAGTAACAATCAGCAACATGTGGCAGGTGACGTGGCAAGTAACAATCAGCAGCATGTGGCAGGTGACGTGGCAAGTGTAATCCGCAATGTGTGGCAGGTGACGTGGCAAGTAACAATCAGCAACATGTGGCAGGTGACGTGGCAAGTGTAATCCGCAATGTGTGGCAGGTGACGTGGCAAGTAACAATCAGCAACTTGTGGCAGGTGACGTCTCAAGTAACAATCAGCAACATGTGGCAGATGACGTGGCAAGTGTAATCCGCAATGTGTGGCAGGTGACGTGGCAAGTAACAATCAGCAACATGTGGCAGGTGACGTTTTTTAAAATTTTGGCCTGGGTTCCCCTTAATATCCATACCAGACCTGAAGGGCCTGGTATTGAATTTAGGGGGGCTCCCGTGTCATTTTTTTTTTAAATTTTGGTTCGGGGTTCCCCTGTGGGGAATTCCCATGCCGTTTTTATCAATGAACTTTTATGTGTATTGTCGGACCGGCAATGCAATAGCCGCGAGTAGTTTTAAATGGCTTTTTTCCTTTGAAATGTCCTTTTGCTGTCAGACTGTTCTAAACACGGGAAACATGCGTCCCTTTACAGGCATACTATTGACACCCCCTAGCTACGAAATTTAAAGGGATATTACACTTTTATTGTTTGACTTTAAGCATTATTAAAATCACTGCTCCTAAAAAAACTTTTTTTTGCATTGATCCATGTCCCCTGGGGCAGGACCCGGGTCCCCAAACACTTTTTATGACAATAACTTGCATATAAGCCTTTAAAATTAGCACTTTTGATTATTCATGTTCGTGTCCCAAAGACTTTAATGGTGTTCGCGTGTTCGAACTAACTTTTTTCCTGTTCGCATGTTCTGGTGCGAACCGAACAGGGGGGTGTTCGGCTCATCTCTAATCTCTGGGAGGCTTGTCTGGAGTGGGTTTAGGGCGCAGTGCCCTGTGCATTCTGTCACAGGCAAAAGCAGAGACATGTTTGTCTGGGACTAGGTTGTGAAAGAGTTTTGTGATGGCATGATTTAAATCAGTGATAGACTCTGGGATACCACGAATTCTAATGTTGTTTCGTCTGTTTCTGTTATCTAAATCTTCGATGTGGGCTTGCATGAAGGAGAAGCTATCAGCCAGTGTCTCATAATTAGGGATGAGCTTCGTGTTCGAGTCGAACCCATGTTCGACTCGAACATCGGCTGTTCGGCCGTTCGCCGAATTGCGAACGATATGGGCCGTTCGCGCCAAATTCGTGTGGCGCTTTACGGCCCATAATTCACTGCGGCATCGCAGTGCATTGCTGGCTGATGATTGGCCAAGCATGCACTATGACCCGCATGCTTGGCCAATCACAGCGCCGCCTGAGCAGAGAGCCGTAATTGGCCAAAGCCAAGGAGGCTTTGGCCAATTATGGCTCAGGGGATTTAATACACGCCCCACACTATATAAGGCCGCCTGCACGGCGGCCCTGTGCAGTGTGTTCCGGTGTGCTGAGAGATAGAGAGAGAGAGAGAGAGAGACAGTGTCATTTCATTTGAGTTAGCTAGATTAGGCAGGACAGTCAGTCAGTTAGCTGCACTTAAAGTGTATTGTGTATATATATGCATCCCAGGTATTGCATATACATATATATATACACTGTATTCAGTTTAGCTAGATCCATTCCTGTTATCTTCCTACTGACAGGCAGGCTTGTCTTGTTACAGTATATACAGCTACCTGAAGAAAATTACTGGTGTTCTTTTGATCCTATTAGTACCACAGTCAGGCAACTAGACTATTTACAGTTAGTGTAGTGCGTCCTGCTCACAGTGTTCAGCTAGATCCGTTCCTGTTATCTTCCTACTGACAGGCAGGTTTGTCTTGTTACAGTATTTACAGCTACCTGAAGAAAATTGCTGGTGTTCTTTTGATCCTATTAGTACCACAGTCAGGCAGCTAGACTATTTACAGTTAGTGCAGTGCGTACTGCTCACAGTGTTCTGCTAAACCTACAAGTTAGTGGGGTGCGTCCTGCTCACAGTGTTCAGCTAAACCTACAAGTTAGTGGGGTGCGTCCACCTCACAGTGTTCAGCTAAACCTACAAGCTAGTGGGGTGCGTCCTGCTCACAGTGTTCAGCTAGATCCATTTCTGTTATCTTTTTACTGACAGGCAGGCTTGTCTTGTTACAGTACATACAGCTACCTGAAGAAAATTACTGGTGTTCTTTTGATCCTATTAGTACCACAGTCAGGCAGCTAGACTATTTACAGTTAGTGCAGTGCGTCCTGCTCACAGTGTTCAGCTAAACCTACAAGTTAGTGGGGTGCGTCCACCTCACAGTGTTCAGCTAAAGCTACCTGTAGAAGGTTGGTGGTGTTCTCATACTACAGGCAGGCAGTTGATTTTGCTAGCTGCATTATCAGTACATATATATATATATATATATATATATATATATATATATATATATCCCAGCTTAGTGCAGCTACAGGCCATTAGTATGTCTAGAAGGCCAAGAAGGAGAGGCAGACAGTCACAAGCCAATAAGAGAGGGCAAGCAGGCTCTGTGTCTAGTGCTGGTCCTGGAGACGGTGCATCCTCATCAGCACGTGGCCATGGGACACGCTTGGCCTTTTTTCCGGCAGCTGGCCATGTTGAGCCGCAACATGCGGAAGACTTGTTCGAGTGGATGACCAAGCCGTCTTCATCCTCCTCATCCTCTCTCACCCATGCCCAGGGTACTTTGTCTGGCAAAGCAGCGGCCTCTTCCCTCGGCTCAATGTCATCAGTGACTCCTTCCCTAGCCCCACCATGTCCTCCTGAGGAGTCCCTCAAACTGTTTGACCACAGTGTTGGGTACATGCTCAAGGAGGATGCCCAGCGTTTGGAAGGCTCTGATGATGATACTGAGCTCGATGAAGACAGTAACATGAGCACGGACAGAGGGGGTGCCCAAGAAGGACAGCAATCTGGCAGTCATGCTCCCCCTGCTGCAGCATACTGCCAGGTTTGCTCCAGTGATGAGGAGGGAGGGGATGAAGAGGTCACTGACTCAACGTGGGTGCCTGATAGGAGAGAGGAGGAGGATGCGGCACATCACCAACGAGGCAGGATGCCCTCCAGGGGCCAGCCTAAGGGCAGCACATTGACTGCATCACACCCCAAAGCTTCACATGTGCAGGGCGTTGCAGTCTCTGTGCTTTATTCAAAAAGTTCTTTGGTGTGGGCCTTTTTTGAGACGAGTGCATCAGATCGCACCGCTGCTATTTGCAACATATGTCTCAAGCATATCTCACGTGGCCAAAACATCTCCCGCTTGGGTACCACATGCTTGACCAGACATATGTTGACCTGCCATGCAGTTTATTGGCAAGCGTATCTAAAAGACCCACACCAAAGAACAAAGAGGACCTCTCCTTGCTCCTCATCAGCTGAGATTTCCAACTGCACTAGACCTTCAGTCCTGTCTGAGACCTGCACTGAGAGGAATGAAGGTGTAGAATTAGGTGTGTCACAGCCAAGTACTTGTGGGCAATTTGCTTTTGGTACACCGACGTCAGATTGTACCAGGCAAATTTCCCTGCCCCAGCTGTTGCACCGCCGAAAGAAGTTTGCTCCCAGCCATCCACATGCCCAGCGGTTGAATGCTAGCTTGGCAAAATTGCTAGCACTTCAACTGCTGCCTTTTCAGTTGGTAGACTCTGCCCCCTTCCGTGAGTTTGTGGAATGTGCGGTTCCTCAGTGGCAGGTACCCAAACGCCACTTTTTCTCACGGAAGGCGATTCTGGCTCTCTACCAGCATGTGGAAGGCAATGTCCATGCCTCGCTGGACAGGGCGGTCAGCGGTAAGGTGCATATTACCGCTGACTCATGGTCCAGCAGGCATGGACAGGGACGTTACCTAAGTTTCACGGCGCATTGGGTGACTCTGCTGGCAGCTGGGAAGGATGCAGGACAAGGTGCAGTAGTGTTGGAGGTTGTTCCACCACCACGCCTCCAAAATGCTAATGATTGTGACACACCTCTCTCCTCCACCCCCTCCTCTTCTTCTTCCTCCATGGCCTCTTTCTGTGCTTTGTCCTCGGAACCAGCAGTGCTCCGTAGCCGTTCAAGGGGCTACGCAAGTACGCAGGCCAAAAGATGCCATGCGGTGCTTGAGCTGGTGTGCTTGGGGGACAGGAGTCACACTGGGGCAGAGGTTCTGTCAGCTCTGCAGGGGCAGGTTCAGAGGTGGTTGACGCCATGCCAACTTAAGGCAGGAATGGTGGTTTGCGACAATGGCACCAACCTCCTCTCTGCCCTCCGACAGGGACAAATGACCCATGTGCCCTGTTTGGCTCACGTCCTTAACTTGGTGGTCCAGCGGTTCTTGGGCAGGTACCCGGGCTTACAGGATGTCCTGAGGCAGGCCAGGAAATTCTGTGTGCATTTCCGCCGGTCATATAATGCCAGTGCTCGGCTGACGGACCTCCAAAAGGAGTTTAACCTGCCCAAGAACCGCCTAATCTGTGACATGCCCACCAGGTGGAACTCAACGTTGGCCATGCTGCAGCAGCTGCACACGCAGCAGAGGGCCATCAATGAGTACTTGTGCGACTATGGCACCAGGACAGGGTCAGGGGAGCTTGGTTTTTTTTCCCCACGCCAGTGGGCCATGATCAGGGATGCATTCACTGTCCTGTCACCATTTGAGGAGGCCACGAGGATGGTGAGCAGTGACAGTGCATGCATCAGTGACACTGTCCCCCTTGTCCACCTGTTGGAGCACACGCTGCACGGAATAATGGACAGGGCACTTGAGGCAGAACAGAGGCAGGAAGAGGAGGACTTCCTTAGCTCTCAAGGCCCCCTTTATCCAGACAGTGTTCCTGCGTGCCCGCCGATCACATAGGAAGAGGACGAGGAGGAGGACGAGGACGAGGAGGAAGATTGTGTCAGTATGGAGGTGGAGCCTGGCACTCAGCATCAGCAGTCTTTAAGGGATCAGTCCCAAGAAACACATGGACTTGTACGTGGCTGGGAGGAGGTGGCTGCAGACCATGTTGTCCTTAGTGACCCAGAGGACTCCGGACCGAATGCCTCAGCAAACCTACGCTGCATGGCCTCCCTGATCCTGCAAAGCCTGCGTAAGGATCCTCGTATTTGTGGTATCAAGGAGAAGGACCAATACTGGCTGGCAACCCTCCTTGATCCATGTTACAAGGGTAAGGTTGTGGACCTTATCTTGCCATCGCAGAGGGAGCAGAGGATGAAACATCTTCGGGAGGCCTTGCAGAAAGGTCTGTGCAACACGTTCCCAGAGACTGGGAGGTTACAAACTCCTGTTTCTGGACAACGTGTTGCTGAGGCTTCGGTCAGTCAAAGAAGGAGCGGTGGAGAAGGTGGCCGTCTGACCGATGCGTTCAGACAATTTTTTGGTCCGCAGCCCCAAGGTATGATCGGTTCCAGCAACCATCGCCAGCGTCTATTTTACATGGTGCAGGAATACCTAGGGGCAAGATCAGACTTGGACACCTTTCCCACCGAAAATCCTCTGGGTTACTGGGTCTTGAGGATGGATCACTGGCCAGAGCTTGCACAGTATGCAATTGAGCTACTGGCCTGTCCTGCATCCAGCGTTCTTTCGGAACGCACATTCAGTGCTGCTGGAGGCGTGGTAACCGATCACAGGGTGCGTCTGTCCACCGACTCGGTCGATCGACTGACCTTCATAAAAATGAATCAGTCTTGGATCACCACCAGCTACCAAGCACCTGATGCTGATGTAACCGAATATTTTTTTTTGAAATCTCAGATCCCTTCAAAGACTGCCTATGCTGATGCTGAGTGACTATTCCTGAGTAATTATCCTCTTCCTCCTCAATCATCACGCTGATAGCTTGTAAGAAAATTTTTGTTTCTGGGCACCACCACCAGTGCCTAAGGCACAATTTTTCAGCCCCTGTTTAACAGGGGCGTGTAATTACAATTTTTGATGCAATACTTTGCAGCAGGGCTCATTCCTGCGTTCCAACTAGAGTGTCTGTGAGGGGTTGCAGTGTTGTGGCACCAGCACCAGTGCCTAAGGCCCAATTTTTCAGCCCTTGTTTAACAGGGGCGTGTAATTACAATTTTTGATGCAATACTTTGCAGCAGGGCTCGTTCCTGCGTTCCAACTAGAGTGTCTGTGAGGGGTTGCAGTGTTGTGGCACCAGCACTAGTGCCTAAGGCCTAATTTTTCAGCTCCTGTTCAAAAGGGGCATGTAATTACAATTTTTGATCTAATATTTCAAAGCAGGGCCCTGTGAGGGCTTACAGTGTTGTGGCCTCAGCAACACCTAAGGCCCAAATTTCTGCTGAGTATATAGGGCAGGACCCTACTTTCAAACATCTAACTTACAAATGACTCCTATTTGCAAACGGAAGGAGACAACAGGAAGTGAGATGAAATCTACCCCTAGGAAGGGAAATTCTCTCCTGTAAGAGTTAATATGGGAAAAACATTTCTCCTTTCCACTGATGCTTTCCCATCCTTGTTCCACAAAAAACCCCAAATTTTCAAAAAACATTTTTCATTGGGACAAAAAGTGAGGTGAAATCTTCTGAAGAGGAGGAAAGACAGCAAAACAAATGTTACAGGGGTGATAACCCTTCCCTATGTTTTCCAAAAAGCTTAAAAAAGATTTTTTGGCTGGAGCTAAACCCGTTCAAAATTATAAAGAGATTCTACCTAACAACAAACCTACAGTCCCTGTCTTGTTTGCACCGCCTGTATACTGCTGTTCAGAGTATATAGGGCCTGGTGGCCCCACACCTTTCCTTATTTTAATTTGGGTGCGGGGTTCCCCTTAATATCCATACAAGACCCAAAGGGCCTGGTAATGGACTGGGGGGTACCCATGCCGTTTGTCTCACTGATTTTCATCCATATTGCCAGGACCCGACATTACATAAAACCCGCAAGCAGTTTTAAATGAGATTTTTTCCTTTAAAAATGACATTTGGTGTAGGGACTGTTCTAAACACGGGAAACACGCGTCACTTTACAGGCATACTATAGACACCCCCCAGGTACGATATTTAAAGGAATATTTCCCTTTTTTTTTTTTACTTTAAGCATCATTAAAATCACTGCTCCCGAAAAAACGGCCGTTTTTAAAAGTTTTTTTTGCATTGATACATGTCCCCTGGGGTAGGACCCGGGTCCCCAAACCCTTTTTAGGACAATACCATGCAAATTAGCCTTTAAAATGAGCACTTTTGATTTCGAACGTTCGAGTCCCATAGACGTCAATGGGGTTCTAACGTTCGTGCAAACTTTCGGTCCGTTCGCAGGTTCTGGTGCGAACCGAACCAGGGGGTGTTCGGCTCATCCCTACTCATAATCTTTCCTAAGATCATTGTGTGCGATGGCAAGTTCGTCATGCTTGGCCTCAAGTAAATAAGTGCGCCCTCCTATACTAGCGATCTCCTGGGAGCGTGCTTTTGTAGATTTGTGTATTTCTTTTTCTAGTTTGTCCACAAATCTGTCATATATGGCGGACAAACTAGCATCCAGGTCAGCCTTAGAGAGGGGCTGGTTGTACTCACAGTTTTTAGAAGCAGGCTGTGTGGAAATGCTGGAGGCCGCATGGTGGCCGGCGCCATTTTGAGTCATCTTCTTAGCTGTACTTGATTTCTCCAAGCTCAATAAAAAGTTTGTCAGGTTGTGTGTGGAGCAGCGAGATCGCTTCTTTTTGTGTGCTGGCATGCACCGGGGTGTCCCGCGGGGGTGATCGTGTGAATCAGGCGGATTGTATGTGGAAATAGCCCCGGGGAACTTGCCTGGCCTTCCTTGTCAGACGGAGCTCAGCTCAGCAGCGTCCGTCCCGCATCGCGCCGCGCATGCGCCCCCCACCCCTATATTTTTACTGAGGTCTTCTTATAACGTTTCTATATCCTGTTGCAAAGTTACTGTCCTGCTTAGCTTTGTATGCTCAGTAACCACTGAGATTGAACTATTCAAAGCCCACTGCAGCTGGAGGATAGTCTCAGGCAAACAACCATTTAGTTGGGACATTCACCAAACCTTCAGACAGAAAGATTTTTCTTCTAGACGTGTTTTGGGGACTATGTTTGCCATTTCATCAGGGGATTTTCCTGAGTGACCTGGGAAGATTGTGTGGCCATTTGTATCTTATCTGGCACCATGTGACAAACCACGGACAATGGTGGACATTTGGAGTGGATAAGGAATATATTGTGGTTGAAGAACCGGCTCAGATACAGATTATAGTTATCCTGCCAGTAGAAGTTCTGGGACTACTGTATAAGGAATTCTCATAACCACATACTGTATATGTTGAATTATTTACATGGGATGTTTTCTATATTCGTCCTTCTTATCCTTGGGGCTTCACCAACCCGCTCTTCTGTGGAGGAAATAACAAATATAGTACATGAAACACGTCCAATACATTTTTTCCCCATTGCATATACTGTATTGACAATTGTTGGACATTCAAGTATAAATCTGGAACCTGTGATACTATTCTGGAGGGACAAAGAGATAGAGGAGATGGAACATTTTAAGTTGCACATAGTCTGTACCAGTCTCAATGTTATTGAATACTTTTATGGAGAACATATACACTTATGAACTTTATATATTAGTATTGTGTATTGATACCTGACAAGTCCAACGTTGGTATATTGTTATATATTTTCTGATAGAGATGTTGGTACCTTCTCTATAAGGATCAGATACCCTCTTGATGTCCTTATCTCTTAAAGCAGGAAAAACAGATCCGATTTGAGGTGTTTAGATTTGTGAAGAGCTGGGAACTCAGCACAGAGATATCCCTAACAAAAGTCCCGAGATATACAGTAAATCCCTGACATTAAATATTGCTTGTGGGTGCATTAACACATCAGGATTTTAAAGAGAAGGAAACACAAGTTTTGCAATGCAGAATCTTCTTCCTCTTTGACTTCTCTTTACAAGTTCTCATTCTTCCTTCACACAGACCAACCACACCGACTGCAGAAATGTTCTCCCTCCGTGTCCTTCTCCTGTGGGCTCTTCTCTGTCCTGGCACAGGTATGTAAGAACATTATAAAGAGGTCATAATACAGTATTATTATCAGACAGAGTACATATCCTAGACACCCCGACTGCAGCAATGTGCCCTCCATGTCCTCCTCCTGTGGGCTCTTCTCTGTCCAGGCAGAGGGATGGATAAAACTCTGATTGATGAATGGAGGACGGAAGGTGACAATGTTATACATAGATGGGCAGTTGTATCCGCTCCTGCAGGGTGCTGATCATTTCTTTAGTAGGAAAGCTCTTACATTTGGAGCTATACCATCCCCCAGCTATTCTGAGGATAGGACTAACAAACCTTCCTTTACTGGCAGCCAGTAAAAATACTGACGGTTAGCTACACTGGCCCAGGGGTCCAAGGGAACCATAAAGAATCCAGATTTCTCTTGACTTTCTCTCCAACTGCAGTCCCATTTTGGCTGAGAGGTACCTATAGTGGAGAACAGAGACCACACCTTCTTACATACCGCCATATCATTATAACAAAACTGTCAGCGATGTGCTGGCCATAGTGCAGCCGAAGCTCCTAGGCATTAGTGCGAACACGCACACGTACGTTTGCCATTAATGCTGGTGCCAAATGGCCTATATAAGGGCAGCAGCTGCACTAGTGCATTTCTGTCTGATCTGCCTACCCTGTATACCTGTTCCTGTGATCTCTGCTTGACTCCTGTGTTTGACCCGGCTTATCCTGACCACGCTTGCTCTCCTCCTATCCTGACCTCGGCTTGCCTTAAAGACTTTGTTATATCTTCCATCTGCCTGATATCCTGTTGCCAACCTCTGCCTGCACCTTGACCATTCTCTGCCTGCTGTTTATACTGATATCTGATCCTCTGTTCCTAACCTGGCTTGTCTGACCCTGCATCCAGTTATCCGTCTGTCCTGCTCTGCATAGTGCCTGGTGACACCGGTCCTACATCTGCTGTGTGTCTGCATCTGCTGTTTCTGTTGCCATCTGATGCTTCAGCCATCCAGCCCAGCTCTGGTGACACACCTGCCACACACTTCTGCAACCAACAGAAGATCCTGCAGGCACTCTGACCTCACTGAGCACTCGTGGCCACAGTGTCCCTTGACCCGGGGCTGTATGAGAGGTCTTTCTCTACACGTCAGACTCTACTAAAAGATTTTTTGACCCTCCAGATCAAATCCCTAACAATATGCATATCAATCCATTATATCAGGAAGGATGTACTGGAAATGGAGCGAGTACAAAGAAGGGCAACAAAGCTAATAAAGGGTCTGGAGGATATTAGTCATGAGCAGCGGTGGCCCGTCCATAGGCGGCCACCCCCCCAAGCTAAAAAAATGTAAAAAATTTTAAAAAAAGGCCCTTTAAGAGTGTCCGAGCACCGGACACACGGCAGTCTATGGGAAGCTGATTTGCCCGTGTTAAGGGAGGGTTCAGGGTGCAAGCAATGCGCCCGCAAACACTCCCACTCCTCACTGATAGGTACGTGGCCTCCTTTCTGATTTTTCATTGGCAGGGACGGAGGAAGACTGTGCGGTGCTTTTTGCAGCCGCCGCTGCATCACTTTCCGTTTCCTGTCTCACTGCCGTGTGGAAATCAGTGGGTCACTCGCTATGGCGGTACGGAGCAGTTCTTCCTCCTCCTGGCTTACCTTCTCCCTGTCCTCCAGCTCCTACAGGCATGCTCCAGGTGGATGTCTCTTGTGCTGGGACTGCCCCCAGGTAAGAATCAGACCTCTCTCTGGGAAGCCTGCAGGACTCTGGCTTCAGTAACTTTTCTCAGCTCTGCCGTCCTTGCTGTCTGTGTACTCCGGGGAACTGACAGGTCGGCAGATTAGGAATTTCAAGAATGTGAACCAGAGACAGCATGAGCTGCCAGGCTGAGCAGTAATTACTGCAACATCTCATATGTGGACAAGTGCAAGAAGGCAATGTGTAGGGGGATGGGGGCCAATGTGTACATGGAGGATTCAATACATGGGGGATGTGTAAAAGGAAGGGGGGTAAATGTGGGCAAGAGGGAGTAATATGTACACGGAGGGGGGGGTGTAATATGTACAGGGAGGGAGGTTAATATGTACAGGGTGGTAATATGTACAGGAGGGGGGTAATGTGTACAGGGGGGTAATATGTACAGGAGGGGGGTAATGTGTACAGGGGGGTAATATGTACAGGAGGGGGTAATATGTACAGGAGGGGGTAATATGTACATGTAGGGGTGTTATATGTACAGGAGAGGAAATATGTACAGGCAGGGGGTAATATGTACAGGAGAATAATATGTGTAGGGAGGTATTATGTACAGGGAAGGGTAATATGTACGGCGGGGTAATATGTACAAGCGAGAGTAATGTGTACAGGAGGGGTAATATGTACAGGCGGGGTTAATATGTACAGGGAGGGGGTATTATGTACAGGGAGGGGTAATATGTACAGGAGGGGGTAATATGTACAGGAGGGGGTAATATGTACAGGCGGGGGTAATATGTACAAGAGGGGTTAATATGTACAAGAGGGGGTAATATGTACAGAGAGGGGGTAATATGTACAGGAGGGGGTAATATGTACAGTGAGGGGTTAATATGTACAGTAGGGGGGTAATATGTACAAGAGGGGTTAATATGTACAGGAGGGGGTAATATGTACAGGGAGGGGGGTTAATATGTACAGGGAGGAGTAATATGTACGGGAGGGGTAATATGTACAGGAGGGTGTAATATGGACAGGGGGTAATATGTACAGGGAGGGGGGTTAATATGTACAGAGAGTTAATATGTGTAGGGGGGTATTATGTACAGGGAAGGGTAATATGTACGGCGGGGTAATATGTACAGGCGAGAGTAATGTGTACAGGAGGGGGTAATACATACAGGGAGGGGGGTTAATATGTACAAGGAGGGGTAATATGTACAGGAGGGGGTATTATGTACAGGGAGGGGTAATATGTACAGGAGGGGGTAATATGTACAGTATATATATCTTTATTAAATATTAGCAACAACAATAACGCAAAATATGAGATAAAAATAGGGTCACAAAATAGAGTCATATATCTATGAAAACATATATTACAAATATTAGTGAATAGGTAATAAGCATATTGATTTGTGATGGAAAATGTCTCAGCAGTATAAAAACATACAAGCAAAATCGCTTACATCATAGAAAACCACCTTGATATCTCACATGACCATAGAAAAAGATAGTTGAACAGCTAGACTGTTGGAAAAAAGGAATTCTCCAAGGCCCCACTCCCCGGTAACACCAGCGAGGAACCCAAACGCCAGCGCCCGATCAGAGAGCCCTCTGGAGTCTAGATACTTAGACAGAGGAGATTATTTGATTAGGGAAATTGTATGGGCAAAAAAACTGTACATAACTAAGTCTCCATAAGGTACAATGGAAGAAAGAGGAGTACATGTAGCTACCCACCTATAAATGATGAGATAAAAGAGACTAAGGGTAAAGTATAAGTGAAAAAGTAAACTGGGGAGTGGGGCCTTGGAGAATTTTTTTTCCAACAGTCTAGCTGTTCCACTATCTTTTTCTATGGTCATGTGAGATATCAAGGTGGTTTTCTATGATGTAAGCGATTTTGCTTGTATGTTTTTATACTGCTGAGACATTTTCCATTACAAATCAATATGCTTATTAACTATTCACTAATATTTGTAATATATGTTTTCATAGATTTATGACTCTATATGCTTGAATAAAACCCCTGAAGAAGGGCATTCAGCCAGAAACGTTGGGTCAAGTAAAGAGTTCTACTACATATGTCTACATCCACCCACTATTTATGGATTTGTACATTGACATGACCCTATTTTTCTCATATTTTGCGTTATTGTTGCTAATATTTAATAAAGATATTTATTTATACTTTTACATTTACAGTCACTTTTTAAAGACCCATACCTTAATGGGTCTCCTTTCTGTCCAGTGGAATACAGTGGACAGAGTGAGTAGATTCTATAAGGGGTGGGGCTTATGAGAAGTGGGGGGGGTCAAAAAGGAAGGGCGGGGTCTTACACCCCCCATCCTAAAACTTTACCAGCCACCACTGGTTATGATGAGGAAAGGTTGTGAGCACTGAACTTATTCTCTCTGGAGAAGAGACGCTTGAGAGGGGATATGATTTGAATATACAAATACCGGACTGGTGACCCCACAATAGGGAGAAAACTTTTTTGCAGAAGGGAGTTTAATAAGACTCATGGCCAATCATTAAAATTAGAAGAAAAGAGGTTTAACCTTAAACTGCGTAGAGGGTTGTTTACTATAAGAGCGGCAAGGATGTGGAATTCCCTTCCACAGGCGTCTCAGCGGGGGGCATTGATAGTTTCTAAATACTATTAGATAAGCACCTGAATGACCGCAATATACAGGGATATACAATGTAATACTGACATATAATTCATATATCAATTCTTCCAAATGGAAAACAAACATATACAGGGCTTAGATCCAGAGATTGAATCAGTGAGTAGATCGGTTGGGTATTCCAAGGTATATAAAGCAAAGAATCTTCAGGTATAAGGCTGGATTCACACTATACTACACGACAGTAGTACGGCTTTCATCCTACTTTGCTCTGCAACATCAGTCCTACATCCATCCGACTTTCATGAACAGGATACTACTTTGATCCGACTTTTCAGATAGTACACTTGTCCTTTGACCAATCAAAACTAACACACAATGGGAGGGGCTACAGCAGGGGGCAGGAAATAACAATGTCGGATGCCAAAGTCGGATGGTTAGGACAAGGATCCGACTTTGATCCTACTTCAATGATAGTCAATGGGCTGAAGTAGAATCAAAGTCAGACCAAAGTAGTACAGGGAGCATTTCTAAAGTCGGAACGACTTGTGTCGGACCAGTTAGGACGGCTCCCATAGGGAAACATTGAATTTCAAACGTCATGCGACATGAGCTCCCAATGTCGGAGCGTTTGTCGGACCAGTGTGAACCCAGCCTTAAGGCTGGGTTCACACTGGTGCGACACGACAGCCGTCCTACTTTGGATCCGACTTTGCCCTGTGACATGAAGCCGGCATGTGTCCGACTTTCAATGAACGGGGATCCGACTTGGATCCCCGACAATGCCCGGCATTGTTTGGTATGAATCTTTAGGGGGAACTCCGCGCCAAATTTTAAATAAAAATCCGGCATGGGTTCCCCCTCCAAGAGCATACCAGGCCCTTGGGTCTGGTATGGACCTTGAAGGGAACCCCCTACGCCGAAAAAACGGCATGGGGGGTCGCCCCCAATCCATACCAGACCCTTATCCGAGCACGCAGCCCAGCCGGTCAGGAATGGGGGTGGGGACGAGCTGGCGGCCCCCCCCCTCCTGGACCGTACCAGGCCGCATGCCCTCAACATGGGGGGGTGCTTTGGGGCATGGGGGGCGCAGTGTGGCCCCCCACCCCAAAGCACCTTGTCCCCATGTTGATGAGGACAAGGGCCTCTTCCCGACAACCCTGGCCGTTGGTTGTCGGGGTCTGCGGGCGGGGGGCTTATCGGAATCCGGGAGCCCCCTTTAATAAGGGAGCCCCCAGATCCCGGCCCCCCACCCTATGTGAATGAGTATGGGGTACAGCGTACCCCTACCCATTCACCTAGGAAAAAAGTGTCAATTTAAAAAAAAAACACTACACAGATTTTTAAAGCATTTTATTAGACAGCTCCGGGGGTCTTCTTCTGACTTCGGGGGTCTCTCCGGTTCTTCTCCACGCTCTCCGGATCTTCTGCCGGGCTTATATAGGCGGTGACCCCGCCCCCTTATGCCGTCACAGTCCCTGGGCATGCTGGGACTGTGACGTTTTAGGGGGCGTCACCCAATGACCACGCCCCCTTATGCCGTCATAGTCCCAGCATGCCCAGGGACTGTGACGGCATAAGGGGGCGGGGTCACCGCCTATATAAGTCAGAGCAGAGCGCACAGAGAGCATTCTAGCCCCAGAGAGCGTCGTGTCAACATCAGGAGAAGAGGGCAGAAGGCAGAAGATTGAAGACCAGGCTCCTCCGCTTTAGCAAAAGAGCGGCAAAAGAGCAGAAGAGAGCGGAGGAGCCCGGCAGAAGATCCGGAGAGCGTGGAGAAGAACCGGAGAGACCCCCGAAGTCGGAAGAAGACCCCCGGAGCTGTCTAATAAAATGCTTTAAAAATCTGTGTAGTGTTTTTTTTTTAAATTGACACTTTTTTCCTAGGTGAATGGGTAGGGGTACGCTGTACCCCATACTCATTCACATAGGGTGGGGGGCCGGGATCTGGGGGCTCCCTTATTAAAGGGGGCTCCCGGATTCCGATAAGCCCCCCGCCCGCAGACCCCGACAACCAACGGCCAGGGTTGTCGGGAAGAGGCCCTTGTCCTCATCAACATGGGGACAAGGTGCTTTGGGGTGGGGGGCCACACTGCGCCCCCCATGCCCCAAAGCACCCCCCCATGTTGAGGGCATGCGGCCTGGTACGGTCCAGGAGGGGGGGGGCCGCCAGCTCGTCCCCACCCCCATTCCTGACCGGCTGGGCTGCGTGCTCGGATAAGGGTCTGGTATGGATTTTAGGGGGGACCCCACGCCGATTTTTTGGCGTAGGGGGTTCCCCTTAGATCCATACCAGACCTAAGGGCCTGGTATGCTCTTGGAGGGGGAACCCATGCCGGATTTTTATTTAAAATTTGGCGCAGAGTTCCCCCTCAAGATCATCTGAGCACAAGTCGCGTGCCGAAGTCGGATCATGCAAGACGGCAATCCGACTTTGATCCGACTTCAATGATAGTCAATAGGCTGAAGTAGGATCAAAGTCGGACCAAAGTAGTACAGGGAGCATTTCTAAAGTCGGAACGACTTGTGTCGGACCAGTTAGGACGGCTCCCATAGGGAAACATTAAATTTCACACGTCATGCGACATGAGCTCCCAATGTCGGAGCGTTTGTCGGACCAGTGTGAACCCAGCCTAAGGCCGGATTCACACCGGTGCAACACGACAGCCATCCTACTTTGGATCTGACTTTGCCCTGCGACATGAAGCCGGCATGCGTCCGACTTTCAATGAACGGGGATCCGACTTGGATCCCCGCCAATGCCCGGCACTGTGTTTGGTATTAATCTTGAGGGGGAACTCCGCGCCAAATTTTAAATAAAAAAAACGGCATGGGTTGCCCCACCAAGAGCATACCAGGCCCTTGGGTCTGGTATGGACCTTAAGGGGAACCCCCTACGCCGAAAAAACGAAAAAATCCATACCAGACCCTTTTTTGAGCACCCAGCCCAGCCGGTCAGGAATGGGGGTGGGGAGGAGCGAGCGCCCCCCCCCTCCTGAACCGTACCAGGCCACATGCCTGGCCACATGCCCCCCCTGCCCCAAAGCACCCACCTCCCATGTTGAGGGCATGGGGCCTGGTACGGTTCAGGAGGGGGGGCTCGCTCGTCCCCACCCCCATTCCTGACCGGCCGGGCTGCGTGCTCGGATAAGGGTCTGGTATGGATTTTGCGGGACCCCCACGCTATTTTTTCAGCGTAGAGGGTTCCCCTTAAGGTCCATACCAGCCCCAAGGGCCTGGTATGCTCTTGGAGGGGGAACCCATGCCGGTTTTTTAGTTAAAGTTTGGCACGGAGTTCCCCCTCAAGATCATCTGAGCACAAGTCGCATGCCGAAGTCGGATCATGCGAGAAGGCGATCTGACTTTGATCCGACTTCAATGATAGTCAATTATTATTATTATTATTATTATTATTATTATTCGGGATTTATATAGCGCCAACAGTTTACGCAGCGCTTTACAATATAAAAGGGAGACAATACAGTTATAATACAATACAATACAATAGGATTAAGAGGGCCCTGCTCAGAAGAGCTTACAATCTAATAGTCAATGGGCTAAAGTAGGATCAAAGTCAGACCAAGTAGTACAGGGAGTATTTCTAAAGTTGGAACAACTTGTGTCGGACCAGTTAGGACGGCTCCCATAGGGAAGCATTGAATTTCACATGTCATGCGACATGAGCTCCCAATGTCGGAGCGTTTGTTGGACCAGTGTGAACCCAGCCTAAGGCTGGATTCACACTGTTGCGACACGACAGCTGTCCTACTTTGGATCCGACTTTGCCCTGCAACATAGAGCCGGCATTCGTCCGACTTTCAATGATTGGGATCTGACTTGGATCCCCACCAATGTCGGCACTGTGTTTGGTATGAATCTTGAGGGGAAACTCCGCGCCAAATTTTAACTAAAAAACTGGCATGAGTTCCCCCCTCCAAGAGCATACCAAGCCCTTGGGTCTGGTATGGACCTCAATGGGAACCCCCCTACATTGAAAAAACAGCGTGGGGTCCCCCCCAAATACATACCAGACCCTTATCCGAGCACGCAGCCCGGCCGGTCAGGAATGGGGGTAGGGATGAGCGAGCACCCCCCCTCCTGAACTGTACCAGGCCGCATGCCCTCAACATGGGGGGGTGGGTGCTTTGGGGCAGGGGGGCGCCCTGCGGCCCCCCACCCCAAAGCACCTTGTCCCCATGTTGATGAGGTCAAGGGCCTCTTCCCGACTACCCCTGGCCGTTGGTTGTCGGGGTCTGCGGGCGGGGGGCTTATCGCAATCTGGGAGCCCCCTTTAATAAGGGGGCCCCAGATCCCGGCCCCCACCCTTTGTGAATAAGTATGGGGTACATCAAACCCCTACCCATTCACCTAGGGAAAAAAAGTGTCAATGAAAAAACACAGTACACAGGTTTTTAAAGTAATTTATTAGTCAGCTCCGGGGTCTTCTTCCGACTTCGGGGGTCTCTCTGGCGTCTCCTCCCGGTGTCCTGATCTTCTGCCGGCTCCTCCGCCATCTTCTGCAGCTCTTTTGCAAGCGGTGGCCCGGACTATTGCCTTCTTGTTTTGTCATCTTCTTCCCTCTTCTCTTCTTCTGATGTTGACACAATGCTCTCTCCAGCTGGAATGCTTTCTGAGCGCTCCGCAGTGGACTTATATAGGCGGTGACCCTGCCCCCTTATGAGGTCACAGTCTCGGGGCATGCTGGGACTTTGCAGTCATAAGGGGCCGTGGTCAACATCACCCAATGACCACGCCCCCTATGATGGCACAGTCCCAGCATGCCCCGGGTCTGTGACCTCATAAGGGGGCAGGGTCGCCACCTATATAAGTCCATTGCAGAACGCTCAGAGAGCATTCCAGCTGGAGAGAGCGTCGTGTCAACATCTGAAGAAGAGAAGAGGGAAGAAGACAAGAAGGCAGAAGTCCGGGCCACCGCTTGCAAAAGAGCTGCAGAAGATGGCGGAGGAGCCAGCAGAAGATCAGGACACCGGGAGGAGACGCCGGAGAGACCCCCGAAGTCGGAAGAAGACCCCGGAGCTGACTAATAAATTACTTTAAAAACCTGTGTAGTGTGTTTTTTCATTGACACTTTTCCCTAGATGAATGGGTAGGGGTACGATGTACCCCATACTCATTCACAAAGGGTGGGGGGCCGGGATCTGGGGGCCCCCTTATTAAAGGGGGCTCCCGGATTCCGATAAGCCCCCCGCCCGCAGACCCCGACAACCAATGGCCAGGGTTGTCGGGAAGAGGCCCTTGTTCTCATCAACATGGGGACAAGGTGTTTTGGGGTGGGGGGCCGCAGGGCGCCCCCCTGCCCCAAAGCACCCACCCCCCCATGTTGAGGGCATGCGGCCTGGTATGGTTTTAGGAGGGGGGGCATTCGCTCATCCCCACCCCCATTCCTGACCGGCCGGGCTGTGTGCTCGGATAAGGGTCTGGTATGGATTTGGGGGGGACCACCACGCTGTTTTTCTGGCGTAGGGGGGTTCCTCTTGAGGTCCATACCAGACCCAAGGGCTTGGTATGCTCTTGGAGGGGGGAACCCATGCCGGTTTTTTATTTAAAATTTGGCGCGGAGTTCCCCCTCAAGATCATCTGAGCACAAGTCGCATGCCAAACTCGGATCATGTGAGACGGCGATCCGACTTTGATCCGACTTCAATGATAGTCAATGGGCTGAAGAGGGATCAAAGTCAGACCAAAGTAGTACAGGGAGCATTTTTAAAGTCGGAACGACTTGTGTCGGACCAGTTAGGATGGCTCCCATAGGGAAACATTGAATTTCACACGTCATGCGACATGAGCCCCCAATGTTGGAGCGTTTGTCGGACCAGTGTGAACCCACCCTAATGAAACTTGCAGAATGTATTGATGGTGTGCACTATGGAGCCCCAGATGACGCACCCTTATGCTGCGTACCCACAAGCAGACTTTTTGACCGGACTGGTCCGACGGACCGAGTCCGGCGGACAATTCGACCGTGTGTGGGCTTCATCGGACCTGCAGCGGACTTTTTCGGTCGAAAATCTGACGGACTTTAGATTTGGAACATGTGTCAAATCTTTCCGACCGGCTCGAGTCCGGTCGAAAAGTCCACTCGTCTGTATGCTAGTCCGACGGACGAAAACCGTCACTAGGGCAGCTATTGGCTACTGGCTATCAACTTCCTTATTTTAGTCCGGTGTACGTCATCACGTACGAATCCATCGGACTTTGGTGTGGTCGTGTGTAGGCAAGTCCGTTTGTTTGGAAAGTCAGTCGGAAGTCCGCCGAAAGTCCGTCAGATAGACCGTCGGACCAGTCCGGTCGAAAAGTCTGGTCGTGTGTACGCGGCATAAGCCATATTTCTAGGGCGCTGTGCTCCACAGGAGGATATATAACAGAGCCTGTATGTTTCCCACAAATAGCTAGGCTCATATTCCACTGCAAACACCTCCCTCCATGCCAATAGGAGCTCATTACAGAAAGCCATGGGCATACAAAGTTTGGATCTTACATGGATTTCATATACAATCATGTACAGTATTCAGAACTCCATATATTCCATATGATCAAGCTAAAGCCAATGTTTGTATTCCACATGGTAGTCTTTGGCTCCAAACAAAGTAAACATGATATTGTACATGTGTATTTATTATAGTGATCAGTGCATAGAAATAAACAGTTGCGCTAATTGTTGCAGTCCATATTCAAAATCAAAAAATATATAAACAGTGCCATCAACATTATTTCATTTCTTCCTTAAAGTGTGCAGTGATCTAATAGATCCACTTGTGAAGTGACTTTCATATTGGGAGTGTGCTACCGATCATTTTTATTGGTGGATTCAATAACAGATCTGTTCTCTGGAGTCTATTGGTTCCTTATTTGAGCCATGCGGATGGAATGTTATTGATTTAAATGATAGATGTGATTATGTAAGCCATTGCAAAGTGACAACAACGGCATTTGCTTCCAAAGTAACATATGGAGACACGGTTGGCATTGGGATCACTATTTGTGGTGTAAATTGAGCCTGGCTGTGTTGTAATTAAGATCAGCAGCTCACAAATAGAGAACTAACACAGCTGTGAATGACGGGTGATAACGGAGGAGCAAATTTTATTTTATTTTATGAATGAGAAAATTATCATAGTATCATTTTACACAGAAGATATATTGGACTTTGATCCAAAAACTACAAAGATAAAATCACACATTGAAATCAAGGTTTAACCCCCTCAATACCGGCCACTCCCCCCCCCTTCCTGCCCAGGACAATTTTCAGCTTCTAGCGCTGTTATACTTTGAATGACAATTACGCGGTCATACAACACTGTACCCAAACTACATTTCTATCATTTTATTCCCACAAATAGAGATTTCTTTTGGTGGTATTTGATCACCTCTGGAGTTTTTATTTTTTTTATTTTTTGCTAAACAAAGTGCTCCGGAAATGTCAGGTGTTCCGGAAATGTCAGTGGAGCTGTTTGCTTGGAGTGAGAGAGACGTCATCGCGTTGGGAGGAGAGCGCCATTGCTGGACTGAGGCCTGCTGGGGTGAGATAAACCTTATAAGAGATTGTAACTCTGGCTAGAGTGGTGAGCGGTGCACATAAACCTGTTTGCTACAGAGACTGAGCTTTACCAGTGTGTGCAACTGTGTTACAAGACAAGCCGGTCACTTTTCTGTTTGATTTGCCTTTTTGCTAAATGAAGCTACTTTTACTTTACTGGACAGTCTCTGAGCTGGCTGTTCACCCCTCTGAAACCTTACCAGACATCTCAAGTCTCCCGCATTTGGCTGCGATCTCCCGGACACCCGCGAGCGCAGGGCGATCTCCCGGACACCCGCGAGCGCAGGGCGATCTCCCGGACACCCGCGAGCGCAGGGCGATCTCCCGGACACCCGCGAGCGCAGGGCGATCTCCTGGCTTGGTCTGTCATTTAGCCACAGACAGACAGACCAGCCCGAGAGGCCAAATGGAGGACGGCCGCTCTGTCTGTGGCTAAGTAACAGGCGGATGTAAGGCGCTGTGAGCTGAGACAGAGGGGGGGCAGCCCATACTGCTGTCCCCAGCCTGCTTTGGCTGCTGCATGGATACTTTTTTTGGTGGTCGGTCTGGACGATTCAGCAGGGAAGGAGGGGGGTGGGCAGAGGCGGAGAGGAGACTGATCTGCAGGCTGAAACAATTAAAAGAAAAAAAAAAAAACATTCCCCTGTCAAGTGGACTCTTTCTCCACTTTCAGGTGCTGCTTCGCAGTGATCTCCTGTGCGACAAAAGTACATGAGAGTCCTGGTCTGCCCGGCGGATTAATATAGAAGGGATTGTCATGTACTTTTGTCGCACAGGAGATCACTTCGAAGCGGCACCTGAAAGTGGAGAAAGAGTCCGCTTGACAGGGAACAATTTTTTTTTTTAATTGCTCCAGCCTGCAGAACACAGTCTTCTCTCCGCCTCCACCCACCCCCCTCCTTCCCTGCTGAATCGGACAGACCGACCCCAAAAAAAACAATGACATCACAGAGCTGGTGGATGTTAGAGACCTTGCACTCCTCCACCTTCCATTTGAGGATGTCCCACAGATGATCAATAGGGTTTAGGTCTGGAGACATGCTTAGCCAGTCCATCACCTTTACCCTCAGCTTCTTTAGCAAGGCAGTGGTGGTCTTGGAGGTGTGTTGGGGTGGTTATCATGTTGGAATACTGCCCTGCGGTCCAGTCTCTGAAGGGAGGGGATCATGCTCTGCTTCAGTATGTCACAGTACATGTTGGCATTCATGGTTCCCTCCATGATCTGTAGCTCCCCAGTGCCGGCAGCACTCATGCAGCCCCAGACCATGAAACTCCCACCACCATGCTTGACTGTAGACAAGACACACTTGTCTTTGTCCTCCTCACCTGGTTGCCCCCACACACGCTTGTCACCATCTGAACTAAATACGTTTATCTTGGTCTCATTAGACCACAGGACATGGTTTCAGTAATCCATGTCCTTAGTCTGCTTGTCTTCAGCCAACTGTTTGCGGGTTTTCTTGTGCATCATCTTTAGAAGAGGCTTCCTTCTGGGACGACAGCCATGCAGACCAATTTGATGCAGTGTGTGGTGTATGGTCTGAGCACTGACAGGCTGACCCCCCACCCCTACAACCTCTGCAGCAATGCTGGCAGCACTCATACGTCTATTTCCCAAAGACAACCTCTGGATATGACGCTGAGCATGTGCACTCAACTTCTTTGGTCGACCATGGCAAGGCCTGTTCTAAGTGCAAAAAAAATGAATAAAAACCAAGCGCTGATGTGGATAGATATGTGTGATATAAATAAATTGTGCTTAAAAATATATATATATACCAATATAGTTAGTGCTATGAAAAAATCAGTAAATTAAAGCTGCTATCAATATAGGGTGATCAGATAACCAAACAAATAGTACTAAGTATAAAATTGATGCGCTTTAAATAAATAGTGCACAATATGCTGCTGCGACTAAGCTTAAATCCAGGAATAAAAAATGCATACATGTGAAAAAAATAAATTAATAATTATGGTGCTAATACATGTGTTAAAATTGCCAAAATAAATCTTCAAATTGGTGATGTGACGGTGAGTATAAATAAAATAATAATGACACTCTAAATACAATGTCCAGGCAGAGATAAATAGTGGGAGAAAGTAAAAATAATTAAACAGTTCCTTCCCTTAATCCAGATTGATTGACTCACTGGGTTAGATCGTTTGTATCAGGATATTTAGTTTTTCTTGTATCCCACTTCAGCATTTACACTGCTGGTGATTCGGCTCTCAGGATAAAGGTTTTATGCAAAGCAAGCAAAGAAAAAATAGATCATTGTGCAGTGAACTTACTAGATAGTACATAAGCAAAACAGGGACAAGAGATACACTCACAAACTCCCGGTCTATTAGAAGCATTCAAATAAGCAGATTGCAGTCAGCCGCTGTGGACGAGGTTTCCCATAGAGAAACAGCTGCTGTTAACCTTCAGGTGTATTGCAGCACTGAACGTCCTAAGCTCCTCCCACGCGTTACATCACTGACGCGTGACTTTTTCAAGGATAAACCCAGGAAGCCACGGCCTCTGTATTTAAGTCCTATGGCATTGTGGTTACCATGGAGACAGTGCTGTGTTCATTGGATCATCATACTGCTTTCTGCTACTAATGACATGTAAATATTTTGGCTTAAGCCTTATTTAATTGTTTTACAAATTATTAAAAGGGGAACATATATTTATAAATACAGGTTTGCAAACAAATATAGAACACTTCCAGATAAAAAATAAGAACATAAAAATGGACCTAAGTAGTGCGGTCACGAAACTCCCTCCAGTGGTAAATAGTGTTACTACACATTCAATGTTAACACCACAGATCGCATGTCATTACATACTGCGATAGATAGCAAAATCACTAATATGTATGTGTACTTCCGCAAGTAAAATACCAATTGATCCATATTGTGTAGTTACTAGTAGGGATGAGCTTCGTGTTCGAGTCGAACCCATGTTCGACTCGAACATCGGCTGTTCGGTCGTTCGCCGAATTGCGAACGATATGGGCCGTTCGCGCCAAATTCGTGTGGCGCGTCACGGCCCATAATTCACTGCGGCATCGCAGTGCATTGCTGGCTGATGATTGGCCAAGCATGCACTATGACCCGCATGCTTGGCCAATCACAGCGCCGTCAGTAGAGAGAGCTGTAATTGGCCAAAGCCAGGGTGGCTTTGGCCAATTATGGCTCAGGGGATTTAGTACACACCCCACACTATATAAGGCCGCCTGCACGGCGGCCCTGTGTAGTGTGTGTTCCGGTGTGCTGAGAGATAGAGAGAGAGAGAGAGACAGTGTCATTTGATTTGAGTTAGATAGATTAGGCAGAACAGTCAGTCAGTTAGCTGCACTTACAGTGTATTGTGTATATATATGCATCCCAGGTGTTGCATATATATATATACACTGTATTCAGTTTAGCTAGATCCGTTCCTGTTATCTTCTATCTAGACTATTTACATTTAGTGCAGTGTGTCCTGCTCACAGTGTTCAGCTAGATCCGTTCCTGCTATTTACATTTAGTGCAGTGCGTCCTGCTCACAGTGTTCAGCTAGATCCGTTCCTGGTATTTACATTTAGTGCAGTGCGTCCTGCTCACAGTGTTCAGCTAGATCCGTTCCTGCTATTTACATTCAGTGCAGTGCGTCCTGCTCACAGTGTTCAGCTAGATCCGTTCCTGGTATTTACATTTAGTGCAGTGCGTCCTGCTCACAGTGTTCAGCTAGATCCGTTCCTGCTATTTACATTCAGTGCAGTGCGTCCTGCTCACAGTGTTCAGCTAGATCCGTTCCTGCTATTTACATTCAGTGCAGTGCGTCCTGCTCACAGTGTTCAGCTAGATCCGTTCCTGGTATTTACATTTAGTGCAGTGCGTCCTGCTCACAGTGTTCAGCTAGATCCGTTCCTGCTATTTACATTCAGTGCAGTGCGTCCTGCTCACAGTGTTCAGCTAGATCCGTTCCTGGTATTTACATTTAGTGCAGTGCGTCCTGCTCACAGTGTTCAGCTAGATCCGTTCCTGCTATTTACATTCAGTGCAGTGCGTCCTGCTCACAGTGTTCAGCTAGATCCGTTCCTGCTATTTACATTCAGTGCAGTGCGTCCTGCTCACAGTGTTCAGCTAGATCCGTTCCTGGTATTTACATTTAGTGCAGTGCGTCCTGCTCACAGTGTTCAGCTAGATCCGTTCCTGCTATTTACATTCAGTGCAGTGCGTCCTGCTCACAGTGTTCAGCTAGATCCGTTCCTGGTATTTACATTTAGTGCAGTGCGTCCTGCTCACAGTGTTCAGCTACATCCGTTCCTGCTATTTACATTCAGTGCAGTGCGTCCTGCTCACAGTGTTCAGCTAGATCCGTTCCTGCTATTTACATTCAGTGCAGTGCGTCCTGCTCACAGTGTTCAGCTAGATCCGTTCCTGGTATTTACATTTAGTGCAGTGCGTCCTGCTCACAGTGTTCAGCTAGATCCGTTCCTGCTATTTACATTCAGTGCAGTGCGTCCTGCTCACAGTGTTCAGCTAGATCCGTTCCTGGTATTTACATTTAGTGCAGTGCGTCCTGCTCACAGTGTTCAGCTACATCCGTTCCTGCTATTTACATTCAGTGCAGTGCGTCCTGCTCACAGTGTTCAGCTAGATCCGTTCCTGCTATTTACATTCAGTGCAGTGCGTCCTGCTCACAGTGTTCAGCTAGATCCGTTCCTGGTATTTACATTTAGTGCAGTGCGTCCTGCTCACAGTGTTCAGCTAGATCCGTTCCTGCTATTTACATTCAGTGCAGTGCGTCCTGCTCACAGTGTTCAGCTAGATCCGTTCCTGCTATATACATTTAGTGCAGTACGTCCTGCTCACAGTGTTCAGCTAGATCCGTTCCTGTTATCTTCCTACTGACAGGCAGGCTTGTCTGGTTACAGTATATAAAGCTACCTGAAGAAAATTACAGGTGTTCTTTTTGATCCTATTAGTACCACGGTCAGGCAGCTAGACTATTTACATTTAGTACAGTGTGTCCTGCTCACAGTGTTCAGCTAGATCCGTTCCTGTTATCTTCCTACTGACAGGCAGGCTTGTCTGGTTACAGTATATAAAGCTACCTTAAGAAAATTACAGGTGTTCTTTTTGATCCTATTAGTACCACGGTCAGGCAGCTAGACTATTTACATTTAGTACAGTGCGTCCTGCTCACAGTGTTCAGCTAGATCCGTTCCTGTTATCTTCCTACTGACAGGCAGGCTTGTCTGGTTACAGTATATAAAGCTACCTGAAGAAAATTACAGGTGTTCTTTTTGATCCTATTAGTACCACGGTCAGGCAGCTAGACTATTTACATTTAGTACAGTGTGTCCTGCTCACAGTGTTCAGCTAGATCCGTTCCTGTTATCTTCCTACTGACAGGCAGGCTTGTCTGGTTACAGTATATAAAGCTACCTTAAGAAAATTACAGGTGTTCTATCCCAGCTTAGTGCAGCTACAGGCCATTAGTATGTCTGGAAGGCCAAGAAGGAGAGGCAGACAGTCACAAGCCAATAAGAGAGGGCAAGCAGGCTCTGTGTCTAGTGCTGGTCGTGGAGACGGTGCATCCTCATCAGCACGTGGCCATGGGACACGCTTGGCCTTTTTTTCGGCAGCTGGCCGTGTTGAGCCGCAACATGCGGAAGACTTGGTCGAGTGGATGACCAAGCCGTCCTCATCCTCCTCATCCTCTCTCACCCATGCCCAGGGTGCTTTGTCTGGCAAAGCAGCGGCCTCTTCCCTCAGCTCAATGTCATCAGTGACTCCTTCCCTAGCTCCACCATGTCCTCATGAGGATTCCCTCGAACTGTTTGACCACAGTGTTGGGTACATGCTCCAGGAGGATGCCCAGCGTTTGGAAGGCTCTGATGATGATACTGAGCTCAATGAAGGCAGTAACATGAGCACGGACAGAGGGGGTGCCCAAGAAGGACAGCAATCTGGCAGTCATGCTCCCCCTGCTGCAGCATACTGCCAGGTTTGCTCCAGTGATGAGGAGGGAGGGGATGATGAGGTCACTGACTCAACGTGGGTGCCTGATAGGAGAGAGGAGGAGGAGGAGGAGGAGGAGGTGGCACATCACCAACTAGGCAGGATGCCCTCCAGGGGCCAGCCTAAGGGCAGCACATTGACTGCATCACACCCCAAAGCTCCACATGTGCAGGGCGCTGCAGTCTCTGCGCGTTATTCAAAAAGTTCTTTGGTGTGGGCCTTTTTTGAGACGAGTGCATCAGATCGCACCGCTGCTATTTGCAACATATGTCTCAAGCGTATCTCGCGTGGCCAAAACATCTCCCGCTTGGGTACCACATGCTTGACCAGACATATGTTGACCTGCCATGCAGTTCGTTGGCAAGCGTATCTAAAAGACCCACACCAAAGAACAAAGACGATCTCTCCTTGCTCCTCATCAGCTGAGATTTCCAACCCCACTAGACCTTCAGTCCTCTCTGAGACCTGCAGTGAGAGGAATGAAGGTGTAGAATTAGGTGTGTCACAGCCAAGTACTTGTGGGCAATCTGCTTTTGGTACACCGACGTCAGATTGTACCAGGCAAATTTCCCTGCCCCAGCTGCTGCACCGCCGAAAGAAGTTTGCTCCCAGCCATCCACATGCCCAGCGGTTGAATGCTAGCTTGGCAAAATTGCTAGCACTTCAACTGCTGCCTTTTCAGTTGGTAGACTCTGCCCCCTTCCGTGAGTTTGTGGAATGTGCGGTTCCTCAGTGGCAGGTACCCAAACGCCACTTTTTCTCACGGAAGGCGATTCCGGCTCTCTACCGGCATGTGGAAGGCAATGTCCATGCCTCGCTGGACAGGGCGGTCAGCGGTAAGGTGCATATTACCGCTGACTCATGGTCCAGCAGGCATGGACAGGGACGTTACTTAAGTTTCACGGCGCATTGGGTGACTCTGCTGGCAGCTGGGAAGGATGCAGGACAAGGTGCAGTAGTGTTGGAGGTTGTTCCGCCACCACGCCTCCAAAATGCTGATTGTGACACACCTCTCTCCTCCACCCCCTCCTCTTCTTCTTCCTCCATGGCCTCTTCCTCGGAACCAGCGGTGCTCCGTAGGCGTTCAAGGGGCTACGCAAGTACGCAGGCCAAAAGATGCCATGCGGTGCTTGAGCTGGTGTGCTTGGGGGACAGGAGCCACACTGGGGCAGAGGTTCTGTCAGCTCTGCAGGGGCAGGTTCAGAGGTGGTTGACGCCACGCCAACTTAAGGCAGGAATGGTGGTTTGCGACAATGGCACCAACCTCCTCTCTGCCCTCCGACAGGGACAACTGACCCATGTGCCCTGTTTGGCTCACGTCCTTAACTTGGTGGTGCAGCGGTTCTTGGGCAGGTACCCGGGCTTACAGGATGTCCTGAGGCAGGCCAGGAAAGTCTCTGTGCATTTCCGCCGGTCATATAATGCCAGTGCTCGGCTGACGGACCTCCAAAAGGAGTTTAACCTGCCCAAGAACCGCCTAATCTGTGACATGCCCACCAGGTGGAACTCGACGTTGGCCATGCTGCAGCGGCTGCACACGCAGCAGAGGGCCATCAATGAGTACCTGTGCGACTATGGCACCAGGACAGGGTCAGGGGACCTTGGTTTTTTTTCCCCACGCCAGTGGGCCATGATCAGGGATGCATGCACTGTCCTGTCACCATTCGAGGAGGCCACGAGGATGGTGAGCACTGACAGTGCATGCATCAGTGACACTGTCCCCCTTGTCCACCTGTTGGAGCACACGCTGCGTGGAATAATGGACAGGGCACTTGAGGCAGAACAGAGGCAGGAAGAGGAGGACTTCCTTAGCTCTCAAGGCCCCCTTTATCCAGACAGTGTTCCTGCGTGCCCGCCGATCACACAGGAAGAGGACGAGGAGGAGGAGGAGGAGGAGGAGGAAGATTGTGTCAGTATGGAGGTGGAGCCTGGCACTCAGCATCAGCAGTCTTTAAGGGATCAGTCCCAAGGAACACATGGACTTGTACGTGGCTGGGAGGAGGTGGCTGCGGACGTTGTTGTCCTTAGTGACCCAGAGGACTCCGGACCGAATGCCTCAGCAAACCTACGCTGCATGGCCTCCCTGATCCTGCAAAGCCTGCGTAAGGATCCTCGTATTCGTGGTATCAAGGAGAAGGACCAATACTGGCTGGCAACCCTCCTTGATCCACGTTACAAGGGTAAGGTTGCGGACCTTATCTTGCCATCGCAGAGGGAGCAGAGGATGAAACATCTTCGGGAGGCCTTGCAGAAAGGTCTGTGCAACGCGTTCCCAGAGACTGGGAGGTTACAAACTCCTGTTTCTGGACAACGTGTTGCTGAGGCTTCGGTCAGTCAAAGAAGGAGCGGTGGAGAAGGTGGCCGTCTGACCGATGCGTTCAGACAATTTTTTGGTCCGCAGCCCCAAGGTATGATCGGTTCCAGCAACCATCGCCAGCGTCTGTTTTACATGGTGCAGGAATACCTAGGGGCAAGATCAGACTTGGACACCTTTCCCACCGAAAATCCTCTGGGTTACTGGGTCTTGAGGATGGATCACTGGCCAGAGCTTGCACAGTATGCAATTGAGCTACTGGCCTGTCCTGCATCCAGCGTTCTTTCGGAACGCACATTCAGTGCTGCTGGAGGCGTGGTAACCGATCACAGGGTGCGTCTGTCCACCGACTCGGTCGATCGGCTGACCTTCATAAAAATGAATCAGTCTTGGATCACCACCAGCTACCAAGCACCTGATGCAGATGTAACCGAATAATTTTTTTTGAAATCTCAGATCCCTTCAAAGACTGCCTATGCTGATGCTGAGTGACTATCCCTGAGTAATTATCCTCTTCCTCCTCAATCATCACGCTGATAGCTTGTAAGAACATTTTTGGTTCTGGGCGCCACCACCAGTGCCTAAGGCACAATTTTTCAGCCCCTGTTTAACAGGGGCGTGTAATTACAATTTTTGATGTAATACTTTGCAGCAGGGCTCGTTCCTGCATTCCAACTAGAGTGTCTGTGAGGGGTTGCAGTGTTGTGGCACCAGCACCAGTGCCTAAGACCCAATTTTTCAGCCCCTGTCTAACAGGGGCGTGTAATTACAATTTTTGATGCAATACTTTGCAGCAGGGCTTGTTCCTGCGTTTCAACTAGAGTGTCTGTGAGGGGTTGCAGTGTTGTGGCACCAGCACCAGTGCCTAAGACCCAATTTTTCTGCCCCTGTCTAACAGGGGCGTGTAATTACAATTTTTGATGCAATACTTTGCAGCAGGGCTCGTTCCTGCGTTCCAACTAGAGTGTCTGTGAGGGGTTGCAGTGTTGTGGCACCAGCACCAGTGCCTAAGGCCCAATTTTTCTGCCCCTGTCTAACAGGGGCGTGTAATTACAATTTTTGATGCAATACTTTGCAGCAGGGCTCGTTCCTGCGTTCCAACTAGAGTGTCTGTGAGGGGTTGCAGTGTTGTGGCACCAGCACCAGTGCCTAAGGCCTAATTTTTCAGCTCCTGTTCAACAGGGGCATGTAATTACAATTCTTGATCTAATATTTCACAGCAGGGCCCTGTGAGGGCTTACAGTGTTTTGGCCACAGCAACACCTAAGGCCCAAATTTCTGCTGAGTATATAGGGCAGGACCCTACTTTCAAACATCTAACTTACAAACGACTCCTACTTGCAAACGGAAGGAGACAACAGGAAGTGAGATGAAATCTACCCCTAAGGAAGGGAAATTCTCTCCTGTAAGAGTTAATATGGGAAAACAATTTCTCCTTTCCACTGATGCTTTCCAATCCTTGTTCCACAAAAAAACCCAAATTTTCAAAAAACATTTTTCATTGGGACAAAAAAGTGAGGTGAAATCTTCTGAAGAGGAGGAAAGACGCAAAACAAATGTCACAGGGGTGATAACCCTTCCCTATGTTTTCCAAAAAGCTTAGAAAAGATTTTTTGGCTGGAGCTAAACACATTAAAAATGTTCAAAATTACAAACAGATTCTACTTAACAACAAACCTACAGTCCCTGTCTTGTTTGCACCGCCTGTATACTGCTGTTCAGAGTATATAGGGACCTTTCCTTATTTTAATTTGGGTGCGGGGTTCCCCTTAATATCCATACAAGACCCAAAGGGCCTGGTAATGGACTGGGGGGTACCCATGCCGTTTGTCTCACTGATTTTCATCCATATTGCCATGACCCGACATGACATTAAACCCGCAAGCAGTTTTAAATGAGATTTTTTTCTTTAAAAATGACATTTGGTGCAGGGACTGTTCTAAACATGGGAAACACGCGTCACTTTACAGGCATACTATAGACACCCCCCAGGTACGATATTTAAAGGAATATTTCACTTTTTTTTTTTTACTTTAACCACTTGAGCCCCGGACCATTATGCTGCCTAAGGACCAGAGGTCTTTTTCCAATTTGGCACTGCGTCGCTTTAACTGCTAATTGCGCGGTCATGCAATGCTGTACCCAAACGAAATTTGCGTCCTTTTCTTCCCACAAATAGAGCTTTCTTTTGATGGTATTTGATCACCTCTGCGGTTTTTATTTTTTGCGCTATAAACGGAAAAAGACCGAAAATTTTGAAAAAAAATGATATTTTCTACTTTTTGTTATAAAAAAAATCCAATAAACTAAATTTTAGTCATACATTTAGGCCAAAATGTATTCGGCCACATGTCTTTGGTAAAAAAAATGTCAATAAGTGTATATTTATTGGTTTGCGCAAAAGTTATAGCGTCTACAAACTAGGGTACATTTTCTGGAATTTACACAGCTTTTAGTTTATGACTGCCTATGTCATTTCTTGAGGTGCTAAAATGGCAGGGCAGTACAAAACCCCCCCAAATGACCCCATTTTGGAAAGTAGACACCCCAAGGAAATTGCTGAGAGGCATGTTGAACCCATTGAATATTTATTTTTTTTGTCCCAAGTGATTGAAAAATGACAAAAAAAAAAAAAAAAAAAAATATTTACAAAAAGTCGTCACTAAATGATATATTGCTCACACAGGCCATGGGCCTATGTGGAATTGCACCCCAAAATACATTTAGCTGCTTCTCCTGAGTATGGGGATACCACATGTGTGGGACTTTTTGGGAGCCTAGCCGCGTACGGGGCCCCGAAAACCAATCACCGCCTTCAGGATTTCTAAGGGTGTAAATTTTTGCTTTCACTCTTCACTGCCTATCACAGTTTCGGAGGCCATGGAATGCCCAGGTGGCACAAAACCCCCCAAAATGACCCCATTTTGGAAAGTAGACACCCCAAGCTATTTGCTGAGAGGCATATTGAGTCCATGGAATATTTTATATTTTGACACAAGTTGCGGGAAAGTGACACTTTTTTTTTTTTTTTTTTTTTTTTTTCATAAAGTTGTCACTAAATGATATATTGCTCACACAGGCCATGGGCATATGTGGAATTGCACCCCAAAATACATTTAGCTGCTTCTCCTGAGTATGGGGATACCACATGTGTGGGACTTTTTGGGAGCCTAGCCGCGTACTGGACCCCAAAAACCAATCACTGCCTTCAGGATTTCTAAGGGTGAAAATTTTTGATTTCACTCTTTACTGCCTATCACAGTTTCGGAGGCCATGGAATGCCCAGGTGGCACAAAACCCCCCCAAATGACCCCATTTTGGAAAGTAGACACCCCAAGCTATTTGCTGAGAGGCATGGTGAGTATTTTGCAGCTCTCATTTGTTTTTGAAAATGAAGAAAGACAAGAAAAAACATTTTTTTTTTCTTTTTTCAATTTTCAAAACTTTGTGACAAAAAGTGAGGTCTGCAAAATACTCACTATACCTCTCAGCAAATAGCTTGGGGTGTCTACTTTCCAAAATGGGGTCATTTGGGGGGTTTTGTGCCACCTGGGCATTCCATGGCCTCCGAAACTGTGATAGGCAGTGAAGAGTGAAATCAAAAATTCACGCCCTTAGAAAGCCTGAAGGCGGTGCTTGGTTTTCGGGGTCCCGTACGCGGCTAGGCTCCCAAAAAGTCTCACACATGTGGTATCCCCGTACTCAGGAGAAGCAGCAGAATGTATTTTGGGGTGTAATTTCATATATTTCCATGGCATGTTTGAGCAATATATCATTTAGTGACAACTTTGTGCAAAAAAAAAAAAAAAAAAAAAAAATTTGTCTCTTTCCCGCAACTTGTGTCGCAATATAAAATATTCCATGGACTCGACATGCCTCTCAGCAAATAGCTTGGGGTGTCTACTTTCCAAAATGGGGTCATTTGGGGGGGTTTTGAACTGTCCTGGCATTTTATGCACAACATTTAGAAGCTTATGTCACACATCACCCACTCTTCTAACCACTTGAAGACAAAGCCCTTTCTGACACTTATTGTTTACATGAAAAAGTTTTTTTTTTTTGCAAAAAAATTACTTTGAACCCCCAAACATTATATATTTTTTTAAAGCAAATGCCCTACAGATTAAAATGGTGGGTGTTTCATTTTTTTTTTTCACACAGTAATTGCGCAGCGATTTTTCAAACGCATTTTTTGGGGAAAAAACACACTTTTTTTAATTTTAATGCACTAAAACACGCTATATTGCCCAAATGTTTGATGAAATAAAAAAGATGATCTCAGGCCGAGTACATGGATACCAAACATGACATGCTTTAAAATTGCGCACAAACGTGCAGTGGCAACAAAATAAATACATGTTTAAAAGCCTTCAAAAGCCTTTACAGGTTACCACTTTAGATTTACAGAGGAGGTCTACTGGAAAAATTACTGCACTCGATCTGGCCTTCGCGGTGATACCTCACATGCATGGTGTAATTGCTGTTTACGTTTGACGACAGACCGCCGCTTGCGTTCGCCTTAGCGCGAGAGCAGGGGGCGACAGGGGTGTTTTTTTTTTTTTTTTTTTTTTTTCTTTATTATTTTTTTGCTTTTTTAATCTTACTTTTAAACTGTTCCTTTCATATTTTTTTTTTTAATCATTTTTATTGTTATCTCGGGGAATGTAAATATCCCCTATGATAGCAATAGGTAGTGACAGGTACTCTTTTTTGAAAAAATTGTGGTCTATTAGACCCTAGATCTCTCCTCTGCCCTCAAAGCAAATGACCACACCAAGATCGGTGTGATAAAATGCTTCCCCAATTTCCCAATGGCGCTATTTATATCCGGCGAAATCTAAGTCATGAAATACTCGTAGCTTCCGGTTTCTTAGGCCATAGAGATGTTTGGAGCCACTCTGGTCTCTGATCAGCTCTATGGTCAGCTGGCTGAATCACCGGCTGCATTCTCAGGTTCCCTGTTGAGACAGGAGAGCCAGAGAAAAACACGGAAGACGGTGGGGGGGGGGGGGCATTCCCTCCCACGGCTTGTAAAAGCAGTCTAGAGGCTAATTAGCCGCTAGGATTGCTTTTACATGAAAGCCGACCGCTGGCTGAAAAGAATGATACCAAGATGATACCTAAACCTGCAGGCATCATTCTGGTATAACCACTCAAAGTCGTGAATGGCGTACCTGAAGACAAAAAAATGGTTAACAATGGTTAACAATAAAGCACAGTAAAGTGTAAATAATTACACACCTGAAAAACAAACATGATAAAACATAATAACAATAACAATAACAATCAATAACAATAACAATAACAATAAAACATTGCAGAATAGAATACAGTAAAAAAGAGCAGAACAATAGAGAGAGAGAATAGAGAGAGAGAGAACAATAAAACAACAACTATTTTTTTTTATTTCATATTTTTTTTTTTTTTACACTTTTTTTGTAACTAACTTTTATAACGGTAACCGGTTCCAGGTTCGGGTCTCTCAAAATGCGATGGCATCTTGGGAGACCCTGTGAAAGTGTGCCTAGTCTGTGCAATGCTGTACCCTACGCTAATACTCAACTAGTGAATGGTAGCGTTCAAAACATTCACCAATGCAAAGACCAGGATTGTCAGGACAGGAGGGACAATAATAGCGGGTGTCACGCCTATATCCGCGCTTGCTGCAGACACGACATCTTTTTGGGGGGGTTCGTTGGGTAGGGGTACTCGGGAGGACATAAAAATGCCTCTCATGCAGCCGCCTGCATTTGGTTGGGGATGTGAATGGGGGAAGTACGGGCGCTGCAGAAGTGGTGGGTTCCCAATTAGGATTGGCGAATGCAGCAGGAAGGGCACTATGGGCACGACGGGCCTGTGTTTGTCTTTTTGGTGGCAGCGGGACACTACTTGTGCTTGCCACCTCACCAGCTTGAACTGCACTTATGGGACTCGCCACGTCACCACGTGTTACTGCAGTGCTGGTTTGACTACGACCGGGGTGTACTAGGCCGCTGGCGCTTGCCAGTTCACCAAAACGCTACCAAAAAAACTGTTAGCGATCGCAGGGATCAGGCCTGACTCTGCGAACGCTGCAGTTATGCGTTTAGTGTTTTGTAAGTGACAGTGATCGATCGATACTGCACTTGGGTGGGCTGGGCTGGGCCGGGCGGAGGGGCAAAACGCAGGTGCTAGCAGGTATCTGGGCTGATCCCGCTAACACTGCGTTTTTGGGAACCCTAAACTGCTGGTGACGCTAGTATAGATCTGATCGGATCAGATATTGATGCGATCAGATACTATACCACTAAGGGAGGTGTACAGTGCGTGCGTGGGTGTTAGCGGTACTGGCGCTAATCTGACGCTGCCTGGGGCTGGTGCTTGCCAGTTCACCAAAACGCTACAAAAAAACTGTTAGCGATCGCAGGGATCAGGCCTGACTCTGCGAACGCTGCAGTTATGCGTTTAGTGTTTTGTAAGTGTCAGTGATCGATCGATACTGCACTTGGGTGGGCTGGGCTGGGCCGGGCGGAGGGGCAAAACGCAGGTGCTAGCAGGTATCTGGGCTGATTCCGCTAACACTGCGTTTTTGGGAACCCTAAACTGCTGGGGACGCTAGTATAGATCTGATCGGATCAGATATTGATCCGTTCAGATACTATACCACTAAGGGAGGCGCATGCTGCGTGCGTGGGTGTTAGCGGTACTGGCGCTAATTTGACGCTGCCTGGGGCGACGCATATCACCGCCGGGCGATCGGGGGGCTAAACCTTTATTCGGTAATAAACGGCGGGTGCCCTGACACTATAAAAAATAAACAAACTAACCAGCGTCAACCGTAACGGTTATACGGTGATCAGTGGTGAAAGGGTTAACTAGGGGGCAATCAAGGGGTTAAAACATTTATTCGGTAGTATATGGGGGTCCCTGACGCTATAAAACGCTGACGGCGAACCTAAATATTTACCTCACTAACTAGCGTCACCAGCGACACTAATACAGCGATCAGAAAAATGATCGCTTAGCGACACTGGTGACAGGGGGTGATCAAGGGGTTAAAACTTTATTAGGGGGGGTTAGGGGGGTACCCTAGACCTAAAGGGGGGTAATATACACTGTCCCAACACTGTCACTGTCACAAACTGACACTATGCAGTAATCAGAAAAAAAAAAAAAAAAAAAACTGCTGGTGTCAGTTTGTGACAGGGGGGGGGGGGTGATTGGGGGGGGATCGGGGGGCGATCGGGGGGGGGATCGGGGTGATTTGTGTGCCTGGCATGTTCTACTGTGTGTGTGTAGTGTTGTGCACTCACATACTTGTCGTCTCTCCTCGGGCCGGAACGGAAAATACCGACCCGAGGGGAGATGACATCACTTCCTTTGCTGCTGTTTAGCATACAGCAGCAAAGGAGTGTTCTCATTGGCCGGCGGCGATCGCGAGGGGGGGGCCACGAACGGATGGTCTCCCCCTCATCACCGATCGCCGCTGGACAAACGACGACCGCCTCGGGCACCGGGGGGGGGTCCGATCGGACCCCCCATCCGCGGAAGGCAAATCACGTACCCTGTACGTGATTTTGCCTGTCCGTGCCACTTTGCCGACGTACATCGGCGTGAGGCGGTCGTCAAGTGGTTAAGCATCATTAAAATCACTGCTCCCGAAAAAACGGCCGTTTTTAAAAGTTTTTTTTGCATTGATACATGTCCCCTGGGGTAGGACCCGGGTCCCCAAACCCTTTTTAGGACAATACCATGCAAATTAGCCTTTAAAATGAGCACTTTTGATTTCGAACGTTCGAGTCCCATAGACGTCAATGGGGTTCTAACGTTCGTGCGAACTTGCGGTCCGTTCGCGGGTTCTGGTGCGAACCGAACCGGGGGGTGTTCGGCTCATCCCTAGTTACTAGCAACATATTGGATAGGCCCGTATTACACTCAAATCCACTAGTGAAAATTATATAAAAAATATAAAAAAATTAAAATAAAAGATTAGGGTTACATTGTTGCACCACTAGTTCGCCATTGCAACAATGTTTCAAAAAATTTTTATATTGAAAAATTAAATTAAAATACTAAATAAATTGATATACATAATTGACTAGATGCACAACCCAAATATTTGATACTATTCACTCATTTACAGTAAAATCAAATATATGATCCCTATGATATTAAAAAATATATAATAAAAATTAATTTTATTTAAAATAAATACTATAATATAGACTATCGTTATTAAGTGTAAAGAGACAATACATTTACGTACCAATTAATACCAACGAAATAAAATATAAATTAAAATTAAAATTTAATATACAGTATATGTAATAAATGCTTAAAATCAATAAGGCATGTCTTGAGAGTATCACGGAGTATTAAAAATCTGATATGAAGCAATTAAGATCAAATTCTATGTTGAGGCCATTTGGCGCAAGAGTCCCCATCTGGAATATCCATTTAGACTCGCTTTTACTGAGTTCCCTTATCTTGTTTGAGCCTCTCCAGTGTGGCTTGTATTTCTGAATCGCCCAAAATTTCAACTGTTTGGGGTCACTATTGTGGTGCATAGCAAAATGTCTGGAGACATTATGCTTAGGGAAAGATTTTTTGATGTTCTGGATATGTTCCCTTATGCGTTTCCACATAGGCCTCTTGGTTCTACCAATATATTGTAGTGAGCATGAGCATTGCAAAACATATACTACTCCTTCTGTCCTACACGATATGAAGTCCTTAATAGTATGTTCATTGCCAGTACTTGTTGCTGTGAATTTGTTACACTTTTGCCCATTTTGTTGGGTATTGATGCAAGCGTAACATCTTTTACAGGGGAAGAACCCTTTCCCCTGGAAAAAGGATAATTCCGTCAATCTTTTGGGGGGTTCCGGGACGTTTTTGGCAATTAGATCCCTTAATGTGGGGACTCGCCTATAAATGAAGCGAGGCTTATCCGGTAGGATGTTGCAGAGAGTTTTATCTGATTTTAAAAGAGACCAATGTTTTCTGATGATTCTTTCCATTTTCTTATGTTGAATGCTGTAGTTCATTATCAGTGGTATATCGTTATTATCTTTATTATCTTTGATTTTATCCTAGATCAGAACCTCCCTTGGGGTTTGATTAATCTCCTTGATTTTTTCTGCTATGAATTCCTTGCTATATCCTTTGTCTTCAAACTTTTGTCCCATCAATTGTGCCTGTTTCAGATATTCATTATTATCTGAGCAATTTCTTCTTAGCCGTATGAATTGCCCCTTGGGAATATTGATAAGCCATGGTTCATGGTGACAACTGTTCACTGGTATGTAGCTATTTTATTTCACTGTTTTAAAATAGGTTCTAGTACTAATGGAATTGTTTACTAGCTGTATTTCTAAATCTAAGTGCAACCTGTCCTGTTATACCGCTGTATGGTCTTGGCCACCGTGCTGCAGCTCAGTTTCAGGGTCTTGGCAATCTTCTTATTGCCTAGGCCATCTTTATGTAGACCAACAATTCTTTTTTTTCAGATCCTCAGAGAGTTCTTTGCCATGAGGTACCATGTTGAACTTCCAGTGACCAGTATGAGAGAGTGAGAGCGATAACACCAAATTTAACACACCTGCTCCCCATTCACACCTGAGACCGTGTAACACTAACGAGTCACATGACACCGGGGAGGGGAAATGGCTAATTGTGCCCAAATTGGACATTTTCACTTAGGGGTGTACTGACTTTTGTGAGATACTGTGTGTGTGTGCACCTCCATCCCTGTTCATTGAGATACAATGGTAGAGGTTGGGACATTTAATGATGCAAGTAATAACCAGCTAGGTGAAAAAGTATTAATGTATTTATTAGCATAACCAATGTAAAGACATTGCATTGGGTACATAAATAACAGTCATTTGTTGTATGTAAGACACATCATAAAAGGTTGTTCCCTAAATATAGAAAATACACATTGCAATTGACCGTATGGTAAGACATAATATAAAGTGTCATGGGGTTTATAGTGTAATAAAATGATAAACCTTTGGCATTGTATATTATATATACCAGAGGCGTAACTAGAACTTTCAGGGCCCCAGTGCAGGAAACAATGATGGGCCCCCCTTCTATCAGAGGTCCAGGCTTCCAATTTTGGGAGGGTGTCCATTGACATCCTCCCAAAACCATGCTTCCCGCATGCCCCCTGGGACGTGCATCCAGCGCAATCACAGTGGCCCTTTACCATGTGATGTCAGCTGATCTCATGTAAACAGACTTGCCGGTTATCCGCAGCCCTTTCCTCCCACGCTGTGTCTGTGTGAGGAAAGGACTGCCATTAACTGTCAAGAATGTCAGTAAATTGTTTACACTGATAATCAGTGCCCCAATAATCAGTGCCTCAATAATCAGTGCCCCAATAATCAGTGGCATGTATCAGTGCCCATTGATGCCGCCTATCAGTGCCCATCAATGCCGCCTACAAGTGTTACCTTTCAGTGCTCATTAATGCTGCCTATTAGTGCCCATCAAATCAGCACCACCTATCAGTGTTCAACATTGCAGCATCCATCCGTGCCACCTATCGGTACTCTTCAATACTGCCCATCAGTGCCCATCAATACTGCCTTAGTTCTGCCTATCAGTGTTCCTTAGTGCCCATCCGTGCAGCCTATGAGTTCTGCCTATCAGTGCTCATCAATGCCTCCTATCAGTGCAGCCTATCAGTGCCCCCTTTCAGTGCTCAGCAGTGCCCCTATCAGTGCCTTCTTAGTGCCTCCTATCAGTGCCCCCTAGTGCCTTCTCAGTGCCCCCTATCAGTGCCTCTCTTCAGTGCTCATCAGTAAATCCCATTGGTGCCTCTCATCGGTGCCCCCTATCAGTGCTCATCAGTAAATCTGATCAGCGCCTCCCATCAGTGCCCCCTATCAGTGCCCCCTAGTGCCTTCTCAGTGCCCCCCATCAGTGCCTCCTATCATTGCCCACCAGTGCCTCCCATCAGTGCCCCCTAGTGCCTTCTCAGTGCTTCCATCAGTGCCCCCTAGTGCCTTCTCAGTGCCCCCTATCAGTGCCTCCCTTTAGTGCCCATCAGTAAATTCTATCAGCGCCTCCCATCGGTGTCCCCTATCAGTGCCTCCCCTTCAGTGCTCATCAGTAAATCTTATCAGTGCCCCCTATCAGTGCCCATCAGAGTCCTCTATCAGAGTCCTCTGTCTTTTCAGGACAGCACGGCTCTGAGTGGAGAGCGTGTCTCTCCAGTGGCATCACTAGGGTTGGTGTCACCCGGTGAGGAAAAAATTGGTGTCACCCCCCTCCACCAACTATAGACCCCCCCTCTCAGTATAGACCCCCCACTAAGTACAGACCCCCTCTTGCAGTATAGATTCTCCTCACTAAGTACAGACCCCCCTCTTGCAGTATAGACCCTCCTCACTAAGTACAGACCCCCCTCTTGCAGTATAGATTCTCCTCACTAAGTACAGACCCCCCTCTTGCAGTATAGATCCTTCTCACTAAGTACAGACCCCATCCATCAGCATAGCCCCCCTCATTGCAGACCCCCCATCTATCAGTTTAGCCCCCCTCTATCAGCATAGACCCCCATCTATCAGTGTAGACCCCCTTAGTGCAGACCCCCATCTATCAGTATAGACCCCTCTCAGTGCAGACCCTCATCTATCAGTATAGACCCCCTCTATCACTATAGACCCCAGTGTAGACCCCCCTCCATCAGTGCAGACCTCCCCTCCCTTATTGCAGACCCCCCTCCATCAGTTCACACCCCCCTCAGTACAGACCCCCCCTCCTTCAGTGCAGGCCCCCCACAATGCAGACCACCCCCCTCCATCAGTGCAGACCCCCTCATTGCAGCCCACCCCCTTCATCAGCACACCTCCCCTCAGTGCAGACCCCCCATGGTGCAGACCCCACTCAGTGCAGACCCCCCTCCCTCCATCAATGCAGACCCCGCTCAGTGCACACCCCCACCCCATCAATGCAGACTCCCCCTCAGTGCACACCCCCACCCCATCAATGCAGACCCCCCTCAGTGCACATCCCCACCCCATAAATGCAGACCCCTTCAGTGCACACCCCCACCACATCAATGCAGACCCCCCTCAGTGCAGACCACCGTCCCCCATCAGTGCAGACCCCCCTCCCCCCATCAGTGCAGACTCCCCTCCCATAGCGTTCCCCCAGCACATGTCTATTTGAATAAAAACTTTACAGACCTCAGAACAGTGCGGGATAGGCACAGTGGCATGTGTCCCTCTGACTCCTCCTCCTCCCCCTTCGTAAACAGAGAGGAGGGGGAGGTGGCTTCGGTCCGCTTTGCTGTGCGCAGCGCTGTGTAGGGGTGAGCACTGTGTGGCGTGCGGTGCCGCTGCCCAAACGTGTCACCCCTCTGGCGGGTGTCACCCAGTGCGGCCCGCCCCCCCTCCTGGCAACGCCTGTGTGTCTCTCATCTAACAGCAGCAGAGACACCGGCATTGTTTGTTTTGTTTCCCTCTCCGTGTGTCCTCTCTCGCACGGGATGACAGAGGACACACAGCTGATCTTCTCCCCCCTCCCCTCTCCTGTGTGCTCCGCGGGCAGTCAAGTGTGAGGCTAAGGAGCTCACATTTCCCACGGAGCACAGAGAGGGGAGGGGGGAGAAGATCAGCTGTGTGTCCTCTGTCATGCCGTGCGAGAGAGAGGACACACGGAGAGGGAAATAAAACAAACGATGCCGGTGTCTCTGCTGCTGTTAGATGAGAGACACGCTCTCCGCTCAGAGCGCTGTGAAGAGCAACCCCGCTGGGCCCCCCCCCACAGTGGCGGAATGCTGGGCCCCATCGCAAGTGCGACTGTTGCGACCCTGGTAATTCCGCCACTGATATAGGCTGTGTATTAGAGTCAAGGCTTGTACATAAGGTGATTAAAACCCTTCATAGAAATGGAGACTGCGTCCTATAAAGCTCAACGCGTTTCGTGGATTCATTCCACTCATCAGAAGCAGATGCTGGACATTTCTGCAAAAAATCTATATGGACACCATTGTAGTCTAGGTTAAAACCCAAGTATTGAAAAAGAAGTAAAATCGGGAGGAGAAAAGTTATCCAACCCGAAATGACTTACATAGAGTGTTGGAGTCAGCCTATGCGATACTGTAAATAAGGGACCACTAGAGATGTCTATCCCGGGAGCTGAGGTCATAGAGGTCCATAGGAGCATCGGGTACATACACAACTCTTCCCAGAAGGATGAAGGTCGCCATATTGTGCTAAGTAATAGAGCCAAATAACGTCTCCAAAGTGATCTATAAGAGCAATGAATGTATATGAGTGTGACCAATCAGATGCTGCTACCTCAGAGTGATAGATAGAGCTCATACCCGTCAGGAATGGAGAAAAAACAGAAAATGTGAGTTGGAGAATGTCACCTCGTGTCACCAGAAGGTGAAGATAGAGCACTGAGAGTTTCATGGAGAATTACCTCTCTCCAAAAGAAGCAGAAAATAGAATGAGAGATGTGAATGAATGAAAAGGGAATCCAACGCCCAGAGCTAAAAATAGCCACTGATTACTATATAAATGACACTAGCAGGGAAGGGGTTAATACCAGGGGGCGATCAAAGGGTTAAGTATGTCCTGGGGAGTGATTCTAACTGTGGGGGGATGGGACTGACTGGGGGAGGAGACCGATCGCTGTTCATACTTAGTATGAACAGCAGATCTGTCTCCTCTGTCCTGACAGAATGGAGATCTGTCTGTCCACATTGACAGATTTCCGTTCTGTCTCTCTCTCAGGAGCGATCTCGGGTTCCCGGTGGACATCGCAGCCGCCAGGCTGGTCCTCTAGTGGTTAAACAAATCTGAAATAATAAAAAAAAATTCGGATGAAATTCTAATTCGAATCGTTTTCAAATTTAAATAGTTTTCACATTTACAAAGAGAATAAAATAGAATAGAAAATAAAGGAACAGAATAGAAAAAAATAGAATATAACAGAAAATAAAAGAATAGAATATATTAGCGTAAAAAACAATAAAATAGAATAGAAAATAAAAGAACAGAATAGACTAGAATATAATATAAACAAATAGAAAAAGATAACATAGGATATAACCATCTTCTGAAATTTGAATTTCAAATAGAATAAATGTAAATTTGAATACATAAGAGAAGAATAGAATAGAAAAAAAAGAATAAAATAGAAAAAAAGAATAGGATAGACTATAATAGAATAGAAAAGAAAAGAATAAAAGAAACAATAGAATAGAATAGAAAGAATATAACCATTTCCCAAAATTCAAATAGAATCAATTTTGAATTTGAATAGAAAATAATAGATGAGATTAGAATAGAATACAAAATAACAGAATAGTATAGAAAAAAACATCAGAATAGAATAGAAAGAATATAACCATCTTGCAAAATTTGAATTTTGAAAAGAATTTGAATAGAAAAGAAAAGAATAGAATAGAAAATAAAATGGAATAGAAAATAATAGAATAGAATAAACAAATAGAAAAAGAATACAATTAAAAAAAACATAATATAATATAACCATTTCCCAAAATTTAAATAGAATCAATTTGGATTTGAACAGAATAGAAAATAATAGATTAGAATAGGAAGATGGTTATATTCATCCTATTCTATTCTATTATGTTCTTTTTTTCTATACTATTGTGTTATTTTCTATTCCATTCCACTCTATTCTTTTCTATTCTATTCAAATTCAAATTGATTCTATTTGAATTTTCAAAAATGGTTATATTATTTCTATTCTATTGTTTTTTTAATTCTATTCTTTTCAAATTTAAGAAGATGGTTATAATATTTCTATTTATTTCTATTCTTTATTTATTCTATTCCATCCTGTTCTTTTTTTTTCTATCCTATTTTGTTCTGTTATTATATTGTATTATTTTATTTTCTATTCTATTTTTTTTCTTTGGAAATTGGAAAACAATTTGAATTTGAAAACATTTCAAATTTGAAAACTATTTGAAATTTATTTGAAAAACTTTTTGAATCGATCCGAATTTGAATTCGAAAATTTGAATCAAATTAAACAAATCTCACTAAACTAATTTATGTAAATAACGAATCAAAATAAAACAAATTCGCTCTTCACATGTCTCCCCCCCCGGTCTCTCCCAGCGCCACGCTGGCATGATAAATAGTGGGAGGCATCCATCGCCAAGAAATTGGCGCCAAAAACCACCCCCCACACATGAATCAGCCAAGATGGCGGAAAGCACGCCAGCACAGTGACGCAGAAGAATGACATCACATGTGTGGCCCTCATGTTCAGTGTCAATGTGCATGAGGACGCCAGCCCACCCCATCCCCCACGCCCAGAGGGCGGACAAGGAGGGATAGGGGGCGGGGCCTGGTGCCCATCACAGCTCCCGGGTACTAAACAAGTCCCTCCCACTGATCCAGATGTTGGATTTTTTATTCATTAGTCTCATGAGATTCCAGATGGTTCTACATCAATGTGTGTTATATGAGGGGGGAGGGGAGCGTACACTGTGACCTGACTGGGATCTGTATTCTGTCTGTACAGGAAATGTCCCGGAGGAAATATTCACCCGGCCGGGATCTGACCTTCTCCTCCCCAACAGATATCATCTCATCTTCAACCGTCCAGATACAAGGAGATGTGACCAGATTGAATGGAGATATAAAGACCCAACCAGAAATGATAGCAACAGAATACTTAGACACTGGGGATGTACACTAATAAAAAATGACAGCCAATTTTCCAATATAAGGATATCAGAGAATGGAAGTCTGATCATATCCAATGTGACTCCGGAGAATGACGGGATATACAATGCGATTATATACAGTAGAGAATATGGTATACAGAGAGATGATTACACCATCCATGTAGAAGGTAAGTCCATCCAACCCCCACCCCCAGTCCTAGCAGTGTCCTCCCCGCTCCGTGTCTTTATATACACCGTCCATGTAGAAGGTAAGTCCACCCAACCCCCACCCCCAGTCCTAGCAGTGTCCTCCCCGCTCCGTGTCTTTATATACACCTTCCATGTAGAAGGTAAGTCCATCCAACCCCCACCCCCAGTCCTAGCAGTGTCCTCCCCGCTCCTTGTCTTTATATACACCGTCCATGTAGAAGGTAAGTCCATCCAACCCCCACCCCCAGTCCTAGCAGTGTCCTCCCCACTCCGTGTCTTTATATACACTTTCCATGTAGAAGGTAAGTCCATCCAACCCCCACCCCCAGTCCTAGCAGTGTCCTCCCCGCTCCGTGTCTTTATATACATCGTCCATGTAGAAGGTAAGTCCATCCAACCCCCACCCCCAGTCCTAGCAGTGTCCTCTCCGTTCCGTGTCTTTATATACATCGTCCATGTAGAAGGTAAGTCCATCCAACCCCCACCCCCAGTCCTAGCAGTGTCCTCCCCGTGTCTTTCTATCCATACATTATATAGTAGAAGATCTGGGAGAGATGTATGTACAATGTCCTCTGATTACTGCCCCATCCTCACCATTCCCTGTGGATTCACATCTGCAGTGCTCAGCCCTCCTGAAGTTGCTGTGATCTGAACTGTGCTGTGCCTTCTGCTCGGGGTCCCCATGTGGTAGATGTGACCATTGATGGCGGGGTGAGAGATCCCCAATGGAGGGCGGAGCTTCTGCCAACAGCAACCAATCAGGTTTCACCTCTTAGGAAAGAGTCGTCTCTAATAGGAGTTTCTGTCATATTTCAGGTTGTCAGTAATATAATGAGCTTCTTCAGTAGATTCGAAATGTTTTATCAGTAAATAAAAGTTGTGTGGGGTGACAACCCTGATGGGGGTCACATGAATGAAGAAAATGGGTGTCATGTTATTGGGGGGATTTAGTGTTGGGGGAGGGGTGCACACAGACACAATCTATCTCCTCCAGTCTCCAGGAAGATGTCTGTACACCTGATTATAGGTAAGGATGGGGGAGGGGCATGCTGTGTATATATTGGATCTGATCAATGGAAATGATTGTCTCTCTCAGTTCCAGTATCGGTTCCGCTCCTCAATGTCTCATGTCTCCGGAATGGCAGCGCTGAGATCTCCTGCAGGGTGGAGGAGGGGACTAAGCCGAATATCCGTCTATCTGTGATTGGAGGATCCCAAGAGAGATATTCCGCATCCGCCAATAACATTACAGCCTTTGTGGGGTCACCGGGGCCCTGGAACATCACCTGTACTGTGGAGAATGGGGTCAGCCGGTTGGAGGAGAACAAAGCCGGGGTCACCTGTCCAGGTGAGGAGACATCAGAAGTGGATGAAAAAATGTCTGTAGATGACAATATAAAGAGCTCTTCTTCTAAGAGAATAGGTGTAGATACCCCTCCTTCCAAGTCACCCTTTGTCTCCACCCCCTACCCACCTCCCAGTACTCCCCCTTTTAGAGAATACAGAACCATTCATTTTGGGATGCCATGTAATTTGTATGAATTATAATTTGTATTCCAGCAGCAATAGACCCCTCCCAGCAAAAATAGACTCCCCAGTAACAATAGATCCACCCCTGCAACAATAGACGTTCTCCAGCAACAACTGATCTCCCAGCAGCCAGCAATAGTAGACCACTCCCTCACCAATAGATCCCTCCCGGCAAAAAAATCCCCCCCCCCCAGTAACAATACACTTACCCCAGCAAAAATAGACCCCACCATCAACAATTGATCTTCTCAACAGCCAACAACAATAGACCTCTCCCTCAACAAAAGATGCCTCAAAGCAACATAAGACCCCACAGCAACAATAGATCCCCCATTAGCAACAATACATCACCCAGCAAAAATAGACCCGCCAGCAACAACAGACTCTCCAGCACACCCCACCACCCCTTGACATTACACACATTCAGTGCTGGAGGTGCCAGAACTGCGTTCCCCCTGAATAAAATCCCTGACAATATATATTTGTCTGCAATCCAGTAATTGAGATTTGTATCAATAAAAAGCTCCTTTGTCTCGAATTTGGGAAATAGAACTACCCAACCCAACCCCCCGTCTCCACTCTTCATTGAAATTCTGTTTTCTTTAAGTTTACACCTAAATTTCAGGTCATCAGGTTATCTGTAGACAAAGTACATTTTTAAAGGGTAACTCCACTTTCGTGGGCAAACAAATAAAAAAAAAAAAAATAATAATAATAATCTAGTGTATACAATTGTGACACAAATCATATTGTAATTGAATGTTAAAGAAAAATGTCTTTTTCTTTTCAATCTGCAGCTCTGTAATTTTCTGTAAATTGCAATATGGCCGCCTGGAGGTGTTCATTGTCATTTCCTGCTTGTGTGATTGGCTCACTGATTTTCCCAGAAGTCTGCACTAAGGTACAAGTCAGATATCATATGACTTCCTCCCACTCTCCCCATGCATGCGCGCCCGCAAGAGTGCACGGCATGGCGATCAGTGCTGCGCTCTGTCCCTGGGACACGGCGCATTACCAATCCCAGTAAAGAGCCGATGATGAGGCTCTTTATCCATGTGATCAACTGTGTCCAATCACATCTGATCACATGTAAACAAGGAAATACTGGTTATCGGCATTCCTCTCCTCACACTGACAGCGTGTGAGGAGAGCCGATCAACGGCATTTCCTCACAGGGGAGACTGTACAGATAATCAGGGCACTGATCATCAGTGCAGCCCCAACAGTGCCCATCAGTGATGCCAATAAATGAAAATCAATAAAACCAAACAATAATTGCGCTATTACAAAAAATTGTGTGAATGGTAGCTGCCGGCATGTAACAGAGTGGTAGACAAAGAGTAAAAAACATGCAGCGCTAGAAATGTGCATTTAAATTAACAACATATATCTGTGGGGAAGTGCTGAAAAGATAATCTATACCTATTGGGTAATAAATGTGATGAGTGAACATCTAATATGTAAACACATTAAGAAAAAAGTCCATAAATGTATGGTGGATCGTCTGTTAATCCCAAAAGCACATGGGGGTTCATGGGCATAGATGGTGTCGCAACTCCACGTAAAGTGGGGACTGGAAAGGACTCTGTATGAGGAGACACTCTGCACATGAATCTTCTACGTTCCCAATGGAGACGGTAATTAGTAAAAATGAATATCCTTACCGGAAGAGGTGGACACAGTCACCATACGGTGAAGTGTCATACAGGCTTAAGGGATTCAGCGATCCCGAGGGTATCCGGCTGGAGGAGTCCTGACGGGGAGTCACATCCAGGGCGACGATCACCGTACAATGGTATGGAAGTTCCCGGTCAATCGGAATCTCTCTCTCGGATGGAAGCAGTATGTAAACAGAAATGGCTGGGGCTCAGCAAGGTCCCATTCATGAGGGGAGATAAGAGCAAAAAATCCTCCACATAGGGCATGAATCAGTTAAAAAAAGGAAGCTTTATTAAAAGCTGAAAAAGTTCTAGACAATGCACTTCAATACATAAAACGTGATCACAAAAGATAGAATAAAATCGCGTGGTAACAGGGCATCTATAGGCATTAGCAACCCGACATGTTTTGGACCATCGTCCTTCTACTGGGGCATAAGCCTGAATGCCTGTACCACACTTACATATATGCACAGATAATTATGCCAAATAGTAATCAGCTGTATGAAACCTGGATGATCACATGCTGAAGGCTCTGATGAAGAAGGGCAACCTTCGAAACGCGTTAGCCAGCAGTAGTCCGTACGCCTCCTCCCTGGGACCTGGAAAACTGCTACCATTGGACTAATCGCCGCTCAGTAACTAACAAAGTCCTACATTGCTGACACTTAGAATTCCATTTGGAATGAACATCCAATCCGAGTGCTCTATACGGAGTCATGTGACAGCGTCACCGCGCGTGACGTCATCACGCACCGGACGCCGCGCTCCAAGCCTCCTTTTCACTCCAGGAAGTGAGAGGCCAAACCATGGAGTAATTACACCCACAGCGGCCCTAGGGGACTAATATAGCACGTCAGTCCGGTGCGCTCCAGTGCGCTCGACTTCCGGTGTCCCCAATCAGGGGAATTGAGCATTCAGTATTACAGGAAAGAGATAGAAAATATATACAGATGTAACCAGGAAAAAAAACAGATCTGTTTTTTTTTTCCTGGTTACATCTGTATATATTTTCTATCTCCTTCCTGTAATACTGAATGCTCAATTCCCCTGATTGGGGACACTGGAAGTCGAGCGCACCGGACTGACGTGCTTTAATAGTCCCCTAGGGCCGCTGTGGGTGTAATTACTCCATGGTTTGGCCTCTCACTTCCTGGAGTGAAAAGGAGGCTTGGAGCGTGGCGTCCTGTGCGCGATGACGTCACGCGCGGTGACGCTGTCACATGACTCCGTATAGAGCGCTCGGATTGGATGTTCATTCCAAATGGAATTCTAAGTGTCAGCAATGTAGGACTTTGTTAGTTACTGAGCTAGGTAAAGGGTAGCTGTTTGATGCAGCTGCCAAGGATTTCCATATGATTGCCCATGTGATCATCCAGAGCCTATACAAAAAGAAAGAAAAAAAGAGCGCACCAGCCTAGTGCATTATCCTTGACAGATTTATTGATTAAAAACAAGATAAAATCTACTCACAAAGGTAGAAGAAAAAATCGCATTTGTATATGGCACAGCGGCGATTAGTCCAATGGTAGCAGTTTTCCAGGTCCCAGGGAGGAGGCGTATGGACTACTGCTGGCTAACGCGTTTCGAAGGTTGCCCTTCTTCATCAGAGCCTTCAGCATGTGATCATCCAGGTTTCATACAGCTGATTACTATTTGGCATAATTATCTGTGCATATATGTAAGCGTGGTACAGGCATTCAGGCTTATGCCCCAGTAGAAGGACGATGGTCCGAAACATGTCGGGTTGCTAATGCCTATAGATGCCCTGTTACCACGCGATTTTATTCTATCTTTTGTGATCACGTTTTATGTATTGAAGTGCATTGTCTAGCACTTTTTCAGCTTTTAATAAAGCTTCCTTTTTTTTAACTGATTCATGCCCTATGTGGAGGATTTTTTGCTCTTATCTCCCCTCATGAATGGGACCTTGCTGAGCCCCAGCCATTTCTGTTTACATACTCCTTCCATCCGAGAGAGAGATTCCGATTGACCGGGAACTTCCATACCATTGTACGGTGATCGTCGCCCTGGATGTGACTCCCCGTCACATCCGTCAGGACTCCTCCAGCCGGATACCCTCGGGATCGCTGAATCCCTTAAGCCTGTATGACACTTCACCGTATGGTGACTGTGTCCACCTCTTCCGGTAAGGATATTCATTTCTACTAATTACCGTCTCCATTGGGAACGTAGAAGATTCATGTGCAGAGTGTCTCCTCATACAGAGTCCTTTCCAGTCCCCACTTTACGTGGAGTTGCGACACCATCTATGCCCATGAACCCCCATGTGCTTTTGGGATTAACAGACGATCCACCATACATTTATGGACTTTTTTCTTAATGTGTTTACATATTAGATGCCAATAAGTGACCATCAGTGATGCCAAGCAGTGCTGCCTTTCAGTGCCCATCAGAGTTACCCATCAGTGCCGCCAATTAGTGCCGCCAATTAGTGCCCATTAGTGGCACCAATTAGTGCCCATCAGTGATGCCAATCAGTGCTCATCAGCGATGCCAATCAGTGCTGCCAGTCAGTGCTGCCTATCAGTGCACATAAGTTCTCATCAGTGCTGCATATTAGTGCCTCCTCATCAGTGCCGCCTCACCAGTGCCCATTAGTGCCCATCAGTGCAACCTCATCAGCTCACATCAGTGAAGGAGAAAAATTACTTATTTAAAAAACGTTATAACAGAAACTAGGAAAACCTTTTTTTTTTCTAAATTTTTGGCTTTTGCTTTTAATTTTCTTAGCAAAAAAAAAAGAAAACCCAGTGGTAATTAAAAAAAGGTACAGCATTGCATGACCACGAAATTGTCATTCAAAGTGTGACAGTGCTGAAAGCTGAAAATTGTCCGCGGCAGGAAGGGGGTGAAAGTGCCCGGTAGGCAAGTGGTTACATACAGTAATCATTTAACTCTTCATCTCCATCCTTAAAGGACATTTTTTTTTAATCGTCTAAAATAAAGCAGTAGAGATCTATCTAAATATATCAATCCTTTGGGTTTATCATATTCCATAAATAACCCATGGGGTAGATTTACTAAAGAACATGTTCACTTTGCACAGTTATTTCCAATTATCTTAGTGAATGAGTGTGAGCAAATATACTGCCTTTTTTTTTTTTCCTTTTTTCCTTTTACATGATTGGATAATCTTTGCTAAATAAACCATGTCTCCTTTACCGTGTCCCCTCCACCATGTTTCCCTCACCATATCTCCTCCACAATGTCCCCTCCAACATGTTTCGTTCATCAGATCTCCTTTACTGTGCCCACTCCACCTTATCACCTCCACCATGCCCCCTCCAAAGTATTTCCTCCACCACATCTTCTCCACTGTCTCTGCTCCTTCATGTCTTCTTCAGTTTGTCTCTTGCACCATGTTCCTCCATTGTGTCTCCTCAACTATGTCTCCTACACCGTGTTTACTCTATCATGTCTTCTCTACAATTTTCCTTCTATCGTGTCTCTTCCACCTTATCTCCTTCACTGCGCCCCTACACTGCTTCTCCTCCACCATGTTCCCTTCACTGTCACTGTTGCTGATTTATGCCTCTTCTCGACTCTGATTCTGCTCATGTCCTGGTGTCTTTCTACTCTATAACCTGACCAGGCTTTTGACCTGGGTCCACTTTCAGCTGAGCTTGGCATCTCCACAGCGCATTGTTAACTATGCGTCTGATTCATCAGATATCAGCACTCCCAAGTTCCTGCTCACATTGTCTACACCTTGACACTTGTGCCTTTCCTTCACTCCTGTAGACCCTGTCTCAATGTCCAGGGGTGCTCAGATGGGAACTGAGCAAGAGACCTTCCTCATCATCTCAGGGTCTGCATACAGGTAGGTGACAGTACCATTCAGCCAAATGGAGCCTGAAAGGAGGGCCTTGCCTATGGATGCTCTCTGTCAGCAAATAATAGCAGATCTTAGCCTGATGGCTGGTAAAATGTTCCTGACATCTGACATGAAAGGACACAGTGGAGGAGACAAAGAGGGGGACACTTTGGAGGGGACACAGTGGAGGAGATACGGTCGAATAAACATGGTTGAGGAGACACCCTGAAAGAGACATGATGGAGTCAATTCCATTAATTTGCTTTATTCCCGGAAAATTTAGCCCCTTTGGATTTGAGCAAAATGGGCCAATACATTGATTATTATTTATACATATACTTCATTATTTCTGCTTTTCTAATCTTCCCATAATGTGATTTCTCTTCCTCCAGTCCCCCTCTCTGACATCGCTGTGAGCTCCTCCTGTCTCCCGGATGGGAGCGCAGTGGCGGTCTGTTTGGTGAAAGGTTCAGATCCGCATTATTCCTGGAGTTTGGATGGAAGATCCGTCTCCTCAGATAGCTGGATTACTCTTCCTCCTCCGGTCTCTGGAACCCTCCACTGTGATGTCATGAATCAGATCAATAATCTAAGTAGATCTATCAACATCTCCTGTGCAGGTGAGTGAGAGAAATGTCTCCAGGCTGAATTAACCGCTAAAGTTTTCCTGAGATAAAATATTTCAGACACATGTGTAGTGCATCCCACATAAGAGCCGTTGATAAATAGGGATTCCCCACCCTGCACAGCCAGGCACACCAAATTTTCACAGACTCCTAGAGTCAGAAAACAGTCCTGTGCTTGTTTTTGTGTTTTTATTGAGGGGATAAAACTTGGATAGGGAATAGGGTTATTATGGGATGCCCACTTGACTTTAAAAAACTCTTCAGGGGCAACTCTTCTATATACAGTCTCTATATACACTCCTCTTCTCCTCCAGCACTCACTCGCTTGCAGAAAAGAACACAGACTCAGCTGGACACTTTAATGATCCTGGATAAAAGAGCAAAAGCCAGATCTTGTAGCAAAAAGCCCTTTACAGGCAGGGACCCCGGGCCCCTTGGGTTGTGTAACAAATACAGTGTTCAGCTTCCCTGTGGCTACTGATCGCAGCACCACCTCTTCAGGCACTGTCAGCCCACCTAGCTGCAGCTGCCTCTTTCATTAACCCACCTGGATACTTCTCCACAGTCCTCCCAGGCTGCACATTTACCAGTCAACCTGGCTGTCTTCTCCTTGGAGATCTCCTGGATGTGCTGACTCTCTCCTACTGTCCTCACTCTTGCTCCCATGCATCCAGGACCGGACTCTGTGTGTTGTAAGAGGATCCCTCCAGCATCCGAGCCCCAGGCCTAAGGTCACCCCCCAGACTAGGGGCACCCTCAAGGGCCACCGACAGCCTCCTCAGCACTCCATCTCCAGCTTCCACCCGACTGCCCCCTGCTGGCAAGACTGAGTATTTATGGGGTGCCCTCCCCCTGCCAGCACATTTGCTGGGGATTGGCTGGGGCCCTCAACAATGTGTCACGCAGCTCCTTCTAACCTCCCTCCCATTCTTCTCAAAGCTTTTCCAAGGTTCCAGCAAGTAGGGGGAGGAACCAGAGGAGTCATCCAGCCTCCCTGAGTCACTCAACCCTGACCCAGATTCAACACAGGCTTGGCTGCCAGCCAAGCCAAATTTACCTACACAAGCAGAAAAACCTATTTACACTAGCACCTAGCTAGCGGGTTCTACACGTGTAACAGAATGCTCAGCTTTCATCAGAGCCTTTTACCTTTCCCTATGGATCACAGCCAGTGGAGTAGCATTAGTGAGGTCACAGATTTTGATTTACTGGGTGCAAAAGGTTTAGGGGGCACTAGGAAACTGTTTAAGCTGACAGCCAATCATGGGCATTGGAGGTATTCCCCGCCCCAGAGCACTCCTCTTGCATACCTGCAGCAAAGGGGTGAGGAATGCATCCACTGACTATGATTCGCTGTCAGATATAACGGTTTTCAGACAGGATAGCTTGGGTGGGATTTGGACTCAAATCTGAACTTGCCTGAGCTCATCCCTACCCAGGATGGCAACACAGCTACTGGCAACCCACAATATACCACTGATCACACCACCGGATGGGTCTTCATATAAAATGCAGAGGGACAAAAATAGAAAACATAAACAGAGACCCAACATTCAGTAAAAGAGGTCATACAAGCACATAATGTGAGGAGGACATTTATAATTATGAGATCTTCTCTTTGCTGATAAAACTTATCAGGACATTTTGTAGATAAAGACCAATTCCAGCTAAGACTTTTTTATAAAAAAAATTAACCGAGATAAGAAGAGCTAGAACTTCTGGCAGTTTTTTATTGCTGTCTTGGCCCATATTGGGAAGATTTCCTATCATTCCTGTGTGGTCACCATGAAAGGAAATGAGGGGAAATCTCCCTAATGGGTAATAAGGAAGACACCAGCAGAGGAGAATTTCTGAAAGAAGATATATTTTTACAGCATTGGCGAAACCAAAATTGATCGAGGTATACACAAACTGCAAGTATACTATACTCCCCCGAACAAGTTCTGTGGTGGGGACAGGGAGCTGTCATTTGTGGCGAGCAATCATTGAGAGCGGATTGTGTTTTTTTTTTTTTTTGAGTTTCCTTATTTTTTTTACCTACCTGTCAACCGCTCACAGTAAATATATTGCGAGCAGGCGGCGGGTACAGACACAATTACATATATGCACATGCCGGCCTTCTTCCAGATTTGCATGCGCCCCCTGCCAACCCATACTGTAATTGGACACAGCATGAGCCTGGCAGCAGATTTCGGCCAATGATTTTAGCTGAAATCTGTTGATTGGCTGTGTCTGATCACACACAGAGTTCTGTGTTTACAAACACACAGAACTTGGCGTACAAGGAACAGCTATCTGGCTGTTTCTTCTGCCTGAAAAGCAGGGAGAAAAAACAGCCAGATCAGAAAGTTAAAGCAGCACACATTACACATTGTTAGGCACACAGTTAACCCCTTGATTGCCCCGAGATGTCAACTCCTTCCCAGCCAGTGTCATTAGTACAGTGACCGCGTAAAGTATTATCACGGATCACTGTATTCGTTTCACTAACAATGTCAGTGTCAGTTAGAGACCCTCCCAGATAGTGTCAGTTAGTGCCAGATTGTCCACCACCCTATCACAGTCACACTTTAAGTCACTTATCCCCACCATTACAGAATAGTGCCTATAGCTGTGTAAATTCCAGTATATATCTTATAGTTTGTAGACGCTATAACTTTCCCATAAACCAATTATTATACTCTTATTGGGATTTTTTTTTTAGCAAAGACATGTAGCAGAATACATTTTGGCCTAAATTTATTTATTTATTCATTGTTTGAATTTTTTATTGGGTATGTTTTATAACAGAAAGTAGAAAACATTGTTTTTTGTTTTTCTACAACATTTTTGGTCTTTTTTTCATTTATATAATAAAAAAATAAATAACCCAGTGGTGACCAAATACCACATAAAGAAAGCTCTATTTGTGTGAAAAAATTGTATAAATTCATTTAAATAAAGCATTCCATGACCACGCAATTGCCAGCTAACCACGTGTCCTCTGGACAATTTAACCCCCTTCATGACCAGGCCATTTTTTGCAATACGGCATTGCTTTATTTTAACTGACAATTGCGCGGTCGTGCGACGCTGTACACAAATAAAATTGATGTCTTTTTTTTCCCACAAACAGAGCTTTCTTTTGGTGGTATTTGATCACCTCTGCGGTTTTTATCTTTTGTGCTATAAATAAAAAAAGACCGACAATTTTGAAAAAAAAAAAACTATATTTTTTACTTTCAAATATAAAACATATCCAATAAAAAAATTGAAAACATCACACTTCTTCATACATTTAGGCCAATATGTATTTTGCTACATGTTTTTGGTAAAAAAAAAAAATACCAATAAGCGTATATTGATTAGAAATAAAGTAAAAGGAGTGACCCCATTAAACCAGACCGGATTGTATCATGTATATGCCTCCATCCCCATATATTGATTTGTTTGCGCAAAAGTAATATCTACAAACTATGAAATATTTTTATTTATTTATTTTTACTAGTAGTGGCAACAATCAGTGACTTAAAAACAAGAAAAATAGCCCTGGGACTTTAGATGAGGTGAGAGAGGTTTAGCCAATGTCCACAATGAACACTGAGACAAAATCAATTTATTCATTTCAAAATGTTATGTAACGGAGCGGTAACAACAATGATTGTGAGTTACCAGGCATAATAGCCAATGTACACAACACAGATGAACGTAAATATACAAAGATTTATTACAAATGTTATACATCAATGAGCAACAATAAAACTTGAAAATTGCTGGGTCAGTAAGTACACATACAAAATAAGATGATAAAATGTACATACATATGGACAGGGAAGTATGTAAACATAATGCAGACATCAATAATACCCAGCATGTACCGGCATAAAATAAGCATCAATAAAGCCCTATGCATTTCGCGAGACCCTGCTCGCTCTTCAGGGGCGGATGCATGAATGTTGTATCTGCAATGTAAGTAATAAGATCAATAAATGTATGTGGTTGGTAAATGGGGGCAGATGGAATGGTTAGCAAGAGAGGCCTGATGCAGAGACCTCATACTTACCGGAGTCTGAGATGAATCGCCAAACGCTGGATATCGAGATGGCAGCAGTGTAATGCATCCAGCTCGGGAGCTGAGGAGGCGGAACAAAACAAAGGCCACAATAGGGGAACATCCGGAGGATCAGCACGGACTGGGTGGGGGTATTTCTCACTGCGGTCTCCACTTAGCCAATTAACATTGTGTCTGGAAAATGTCTGCAAGGATGCATATATATCAGAGGGCATCATAACTGCAAAATGAACTTATTGTATAGGGTTCTAAGCTTTAATTTATATATACATAAAGATGTAAGTGAGTGAATTAAGGTTATAAGAGTATCTTGGTATGAACAAGCTAACTGAGATATGGAATATAGTAAATGCATGGTTATAAAACTGGTATGGGCAGAGAGACTACGGGGCAATGTAGAATGATATAGTATTACATGTGTATAAAAACAATGTAACAAACCCAATGGGTGTCAGGAAAGTAAAAAAGTTGTACCTCAATAGGAGTGAAAAACATCCAATGGTTGTCAGTTTGTTCTTGGAGATGTGACCGCTCTATCCAATCGCCAAGTAATGAATCAGAATCCCAACCGTGCTGAACATCCAGATATACCCACAAGACCCCCGAAGGCTGCGCCCCCAGCGTCATGTACGGGCGGTGACGCATGGGCGTCCAAAAGACATCCACCATCAAAGGGGGGTGCACAGATGCAACAACCACCCAACCGTCCGGGATGACCCACACAGCCCACACCTGAGTTACCTCAGGGAGACGTCAGTGTATGGGCGTGGAAAACATGGCGCCGATGTGCAGGTGGCCACCCCCGTCACAGACAGGAGAGGACAGCAAGAGATCAAGAACAGAGCTCCCCTATGCACATCGCAGCCCCCCGAGCTGGATGAAAACCACTGCCACAAAAGACCACCAGCGAAAGGGTAACAGCTCAGCCCAGCAAGGCCCCCTGGGAGCAGTATGCAAATATAACTGGCCAAAGGGTGATAACACACTAGATGTAATATGGACAAAGGCTAATGGTAACAACAGACCAGTGTGTGGGCTGAATGGGTGTCTTCCACCCGGGTTCAATCAAAAAAAGGAAGATTAAGGTCTGGTGTGACCCCTCTGACACCTCCATCCCTAATAGTGCACAAAAAAACAAGAAAAATAGCCCTGGGACTTTAGATGAGGTGAGAGAGGTTTAGCCAATGTCCACAGTGAACACTGAGACAAAATCAATTTATTCATTTCAAAATGTTATGTAACGGAGCGGTAACAACAATGATTGTGAGTTACCAGGCATAATAGCCAATGTACACAACACAGATGAACGTAAATATACAAAGATTTATTACAAATGTTATACATCAATGAGCAACAATAAAACTTGAAAATTGCTGGGTCAGTAAGTACACATACAAAATAAGATGATAAAATGTACATACATGTGGACAGGGAAGTATGTAAACATAATGCAGACATCAATAATACCCAGCATGTACCGGCATAAAATAAGCATCAATAAATCCCTATGCATTTCGCGAGACCCTGCTCGCTCTTCAGGGGCGGATGCATGAATGTTGTATCGGAGTCTGAGATGAATCGCCAAACGCTAGATATCGAGATGGCAGCAGTGTAATGCATCCAGCTCGGGAGCTGAGGAGGCGGAACAAAACAAGGCCACAATAGGGGAACATCCGGAGGATCAGCACGGACTGGGTGGGGGTATTTCTCACTGCGGTCTCCACTTAGCCCCTTAACATTGTGTCTGGAAAATGTCTCAATAGGAGTGAAAAACATCCAATGGTTGTCAGTTTGTTCTTAGAGATGTGACCGCTCTATCCAATCGCCAAGTAATGAATCAGAATCCCAACCGTGCTGAACGTCCAGATATACCCACAAGACCCCGAAGGCTACACCCCCAGCGTCATGTACGGGCGGTGACGCATGGGCGTCCAAAAGACATCCACCATCAAAGGGGGGTGCACAGATGCTACATTGCCCCATAGTCTCTCTGCCCATACCAGTTTTATAACCATGCATTCATGCATTTACTATATTCCATATCTCAGTTAGCTTGTTCATACCAAGATACTCTTATAACCTTAATTCACTCACTTACATCTTTATGTATATATAAATTAAAGCTTAGAACCCTATACAATAAGTTCATTTTGCAGTTATGATGCCCTCTGATATATATGCATCCTTGCAGACATTTTCCAGACACAATGTTAAGGGGCTAAGTGGAGACCGCAGTGAGAAATACCCCCACCCAGTCCGTGCTGATCCTCCGGATGTTCCCCTATTGTGGCCTTGTTTTGTTCCGCCTCCTTAGCTCCCGAGCTGGATGCATTACACTGCTGCCATCTCGATATCCAGCGTTTGGCGATTCATCTCAGACTCCGGTAAGTATGAGGTCTCTGCATCAGGCCTCTTTTGCTAACCATTCCATCTGCCCCCCATTTACCAACCACATACATTTATTGATCTTATTACTTACATTGCAGATACAACATTCATGCATCCGCCCCTGAAGAGCGAGCAGGGTCTCGCGAAATGCATAGGGCTTTATTGATGCTTATTTTATGCCGGTACATGCTGGGTATTATTGATGTCTGCATTATGTTTACATACTTCCCTGTCCACATGTATGTACATTTTATCATCTTATTTTGTATGTGTACTTACTGACCCAGCAATTTTCAAGTTTTATTGTTGCTCATTGATGTATAACATTTGTAATAAATCTTTGTATATTTACTTTCATCTGTGTTGTGTACATTGGCTATTATGCCTGGTAACTCACAATCATTGTTGTTACCGCTCAGTTACATAACATTTTGAAATGAATAAATTGATTTTGTCTCAGTGTTCATTGTGGACATTGGCTAAACCTCTCTCACCTCATCTAAAGTCCCAGGGCTATTTTTCTTGTTTTTTTGTGCACTATTAGGGATGGAGGTGTCAGAGGGGTCACACCAGACCTTAATCTTCCTTTTTTTACAATCAGTGACTTATAGCGGGACTGCGATATTGTGGTGGGCAAATCGGACACTGATAAATCTTGGGGACCAGTAACACTAATACAGCGATCAGTGATAAAAATATGCACTATCACTGTACTAATGACAATGTCTGGGAAGGGGTTGACACCAGGGGTGGTTAAAGGGTTAACTGTGTACCCAGCCTGTGCTTTCTCACTCTGGGGGAGGTGCTTTTACTATGGGAAGGCATGGGATCATGTGTTCTTGCTTTGCAGAAACACAGAATCAATACCTTCCCTACTGACAGAACGGCGATCTGCCTTGTTTACATGGCTAGGGATTCTCTTCATCTTTAGCTCACATAAATGAAAATAAAGGGGCCCACCAATTACCCTTTTCACTCCGGAGTCTGCTTTATCTACAAAGTGTGTAATCCAAAAGAAATATGAAAACAGCTGTAGAGATTGCCCCAGAGAATCCAGTACAACATATCACTTATCCAAAAAATTATTCTATACAATTAACACACAGCCATGTAGAAAAAAAAACCCTTACATAGAGAACTAAAGGAAAGAACACACCATGGTATCAGCAAACCCAATAAAACATAACCCACCATGCTGTATATGGGACTCGGCTATAGCTTATAATGTTTAAACATAAAACATATAGTACACTATTGGCAGTGTTTGGTGAGGTGATGTGATGTCTGGTGACTCTCTCACATGATCATGTCCTCTCCTGGCCTGCTGTCATTGTGTGATAATAATCTGACCTTCTTCTATCCTGTTTACTGGATGAGTTATTAAATGACAGGCTATGTCCTTATCAAGACAACCAGAATCTCTGCCCTGTTACCAGTGTGACTGTCCTGTTATACTGACACTGCTGTACTGAAGATCTGACTGGGAATGACATATAATATTACTATTCTTTACAACTCTCTCATTGTTTCCCCATATTTTCTCTTCATTTTCAAAGAAAGTCGGTCTGGAATGTGGTCAGGTTGGGGTCACCTCCTGTCCCATTGTGTGATGTGTGTCCTCAACACTGCGCTCCTCATCTATATAGTCACTGACCTGAGGAAGATGAAGAATGAGAAGAATCGGAGTGAGAGGAGGACAAGGAGTAGGGATCAGACAGAGATGAAAATGGAACCAACTTACAGCAATTAAAGTGAAACATTTCCCCAGATTGTGAGCCTGAAAATAGTATGAGAACAATAACATGGAGTATGTAAAGAAACTCAAATATAGGCTGCAACCATGCTCTGATTCAGCCAACCATGTCCTGCCATCTCCAGCTTTAGCTTTGAGCAGGCAGGTTTCTCTGTCCCAGCTACTGGAACAAAAGAAAAAGAGCACCTCCAGCCACCCTTATGCCCACTAGCTCAATATCAGCTTGGTAAAATTGCTGGCTTTACAGCTTCTGACATTTCAGTTGGTGGATATAGCTCTCTTCTATCAATTTGTGGCTTTTGCCACCGCAGGGCCAGGTAAGCCCAAACCATAAGGCCATCGCTATCCTCCACCATTATGTGGAAGGTAATTTTTTCATATTGCTGGACCATGTGGTCAGCTGCAGGGATATTGCCATTTGCCCATATTTGATCAGTGATGTCATTCACACCTTTGTTTACATGGCTGGGGATTACAGGGTAGCGTCATTGGTTGCTGAGGACATGGCAGGTGCCAACACCTACCACTTCCTCAGTCACAACTGACAGGGAGTTTTCTTATATATTAGTGGTAGAAATATAACTACTATATAGGATGTTCATCTCTCACCAAACGGGCTAAAAGATGAGACCCCAACAGCCAAAGTTTTTTCCAAACTTGTGTTCAGACCGAAACCTGAGCTCACCCTCACTCTGCATGAATTTCTGTGCTGAGTTATGGTGTTCTGGCACAACAAATACTCCAAACCTAATTTTTCTGTTGATGTTTCACAGTGTTAAAAATGGATCTATTTGTTTTGCTGGGTAAATACTGCATGGACCATTCATGTTTGTTGCTTATTACAGTGCATTGTCATTAAAATTGGACAACACTTGTTGTTTCCACATGCTGCTTCTGAGTTGGCAACCTTTTTTTTGCTTTGATACAAGTTACATCATGATCCAGTGAGAGTGGGGGGGGGCAGCAAAGGGAAAGGAAAGACAGATTCTGGTGGTAAGGGACTCAATTCTTAGAAGGACAGAGAGGGCAATCTGTAACCAAGACCTGAAGCGCCGAACAGTATGTTGTCTACCGGGCGCTCGGGTTCGGCACATCACGGATCTTGTCTACAGATTATTGGGAGGGGCTGGGGAAGACCCGGCTGTCATGGTGCACGTTGGCACCAATGACAATGTCAGAGGCCGATGGAGTGTCCTAAAGAACGATTTTAGGGACTTAGGAGCTAAATTGAGGAAAAGACCTCCAAGGTAGTATTCTCAGGAATACTACCGGTACATCGAGCCACACCAGAAAGGCAGAGGGAGATTAGGGAAGTAAACAAGTGGCTGAAGAGCTGGTGTAGTAAGGAGGGGTTTGGGTTCCTGGAGGACTGGGCCGACTTCTCAGTCGGTAACCGGTACTAAAGAAGGGACGGACTGCACCTAAATGAGGAGGGTGCAGATCTGCTGGGAAGGAAGATGGCCAAAATGTTAGAGGGGTTTTTAAACTAGGCGATGGGGGGAGGGTCCAGGGGCAGAGATAGCCAGCGGGGAAGATATTCCAGAGGGTAGTATTGGGGGCATTAGTGGTAGGTTAACCAAAGCACAAAAACACAAGGTGAGTATAGTAGCAAGTCCTAGTTGCAATCTCGAAACACCCAATACGAAGACAATATGCGACCGGTCTAAACTATGTGGCATGTTCACCAATGCCAGGAGCATGGCGGACAAGATGGGTGAACTAGAGATACTGTTGTACGAGGAGGATTTGGATTTTTTGGGAATTTCAGAGACCTGGTTCAACAGCTCTCATGATTGGCTGGCAAACATTCAAGGGTATTCCCTTTATCGCAAGGATAGAGAGGGTAAAAAAGGGGGAGGGGTATGCCTATATATCAAAAATAATGTACAAGTGAATGTGAGAGATGACATCACTGAGGGAGCTAGAGAGGAGGTGGAATCTTTATGGGTAGAGCTCCAAAGGGATGAAGCTAAGGGGAAAATAATACTGGGAGTATGCTATAGGCCCCCTAATCTGAGGGAGGAAGTGGAGACGGATCTCCTATCACAAATTGGAGTAGCAGCAAGGATGGGAAGTGTTATCATAATGGGGGATTTTAATTATCCAGACATAGACTGGGCGGAGGGAACCGCGCATTCATTTAAGGCTCGCCAGTTCCTTAATGTCTTGCAGGACAATTTTATGGGTCAGATGGTAGACGCACCAACTAGAAATAAAACATTACTGGATCTACTGATTACCAACAATACAGACCTGATCACGGATGTGGAAATACGGGGCAATTTAGGTAACAGCGATCACAGGTCAATTAGTTTCAGTATAAATCACACAAATAGGAAACATAAAGGGAATACAAAGACACTGAATTTCAAAAGAGCCAACTTCCCTAAACTACAAACCTTGCTAAAAGGCATAAACTGGGATAAAATATTAGGAACAAAGAATACGGAGGAGAGATGGGTTTGCTTTAAGAGCATTTTAAATAAGGGCATTAGCCAATGTATCCCATTGGGTAATAAATTTAAAAGAGTGAACAAAAGTCCTGGATGGCTTAACTCCAATGTAAAAATGCATATAAAAGCAAAGGAGAAGGCCTTCAAAAAATACAAGGTTGAGGGATCATCCTCAGCATTCAGACTTTTTAAAGAATGCAACAGGAAATGTAAAGGTGCAATTAGGACAGCTAAGATAGAACATGAAAGACACATAGCGGAGGAGAGCAAAAAAAATCCCAAGAAATTCTTTAAGTATGTAAACAGTAAAAAAGGGAGAACAGACCATATTGGCCCCATAAAGAATGAGGAAGGACATCTGGTTACAAAGGATGGGGAGATGGCGAAGGTATTGAATTTATTCTTCTCATCAGTCTTCACAAGGGCTTCAGTAACCAAAACTGCAGTGTTTATCCTCATAACACAACACAGGAAGCACCTCCATGGTTAACAGAGGACGGAATTAAAATTAGACTTGGGAAACTTAACATTAATAAATCACCGGGACCAGATGGCTTGCATCCGAGGGTACTAGATGGCTTGCATCCGAGGGTACTTAGGGAACTCAGTCAAGTGATTGCCAGACCGTTGTTCCTAATTTTTACAGATAGTCTATTGGCTGGAATGGTACCAGCTGATTGGAGAAAAGCCAATGTAGCACCTATATTTAAAAAGAGCCCAAAATACATCCCTGGGAATTACAGACCAGTTAGCCTAACATCGATAGTATGTAAAGTCTTGGAGGGGATGATAAGGGACTATATACAGGATTTTAGTAATACGAACGATATCATTAGCAGTAATCAGCATGGATTCATGAAGAATCGTTCTTGCCAAACCAATCTATTAACCTTCTATGAGGAGGTGTGTTGCCATCTAGATAAAGGAAGGCCTGTAGACGTGGTGTATCTGGATTTTGCAAAAGCATTTGACACAGTTCCCCATAAACGTTTACTGTACAAAATAAGGTCCGTTGGCATGGACCATAGGGTGAGTACATGGATTGAAAACTGGCTACAAGGGCGAGTTCAGAGGGTGGTGATAAATGGGGAGTACTCAGAATGGTCAGGGGTGGGTAGTGGGGTTCCCCAGGGTTCTGTGCTGGGACCAATCCTATTTAATTTGTTCACAAACCATCTGGAGGATGGGATAAACAGTTCAATCTCTGTATTTGCAGACGATACTAAGCTAAGCAGGGCAATAACTTCTCCGCAGGACGTGGAAACCTTGCAAAAAGACCTGAACAAATTAATGGGGTGGGCGACTACATGGCAAATGAGGTTCAATGTAGAAAAATGTAAAATAATGCATTTAGGTGGAAAAAATATGAATGCAATCTATACACTGGGGGGAGAAGCTCTGGGGGAATCTAGGATGGAAAAGGACCTGGGGGTCCTAGTAGATGATAGGCTCAGCAATGGCAGGCAATGCCAAGCTGCTGCTAACAAAGCAAACAGAATATTGGTATGCATTAAAAAGGGGGATCAACTCCAGAGATAAAACGATAATTCTCCGGCTCTACAAGACTCTGGTCCGGCCGCACCTAGAGTATGCGGTCCAGTTCTGGGCACCAGTCCTCAGGAAGGGTGTACTGGAAATGGAGCGAGTACAAAGAAGGGCAACAAAGCTAATAAAGGGCCTGGAGGATCTTAGTTATGAGGAAAGGTTGCGAGCACTGAACTTATTCTCTCTGGAGAAGAGACGCTTGAGAGGGGATATGATTTCAATTTACAAATACCGGACTGGTGACCCCACAATAGGGATAAAACTTTTTCGCAGAAGAGAGTTTACCAAGACTCGTGGCCACTCGTTAAAATTAGAAGAAAAGAGGTTTAACCTTAAACTACGTAGAGGGTTCTTTACTGTAAGAGCGGCAAGGATGTGGAATTCCCTTCCACAGGCGGTGGTCTCAGCGGGAAGCATTGATAGCTTCAAGAAACTATTAGATAAGCACCTGAATGACCACAGCATACAGGGATATACAATGCGAGACTGACACATAATCACACACATAGGTTGGACTTGATGGACTTGTGTCTTTTTTCAACCTCACCTACTATGTAACTATGATGTTATTATTTTCCGTTGGTTTTACTTGAGTGCACTGGCATCCTGAATTGTATGGCTACAGACGTAGTGTGGACTAACATTGATTTCTTAAATAGAAATTGCCTGATTTCACTCTATACCTGTAAAAGTTATGGCCTATGAATAATCTGTGCTCTTTGTACGCCTTTTGTCACAAAAAAATGGAGTCTGCCTGCTCTCTCCTTCTTGAATTGCCTCCTATATAAAGGAATCCAATGTTGTGTGTCCTTTGTGTGATGGCTGAAATATAACTTCTCTCTGCTTCTACAGTTAAATCCTGTTTGAAAGGATGCGATTATGTGTATCAAACCGTTGTATGCTTTTATATTATCTCTCAGAAAAATGACAATGTATATAATTTTTCTGGCTGAAACATACCCAACCTCTGCCTCTAAAATTGCCTCCTATTAAAAAAGATGAGCTGTGTAGCAAAGTAGTATCATTCTAATATAGTGTCTGAGACAAACATAAGTCTCAATGATTCTTAGTGGCCGAGTCATATCTTGTCTCAGACACTATATTAGAATGATACTACTTTGCTACACAGCTCATCTTTTTATATGACTTCTCCCTACTTCTCATATTGCCTTCTATTAAAAAACATTCATATTTTTTAAATCTGTTCACTTTTTATATAGTGTCCCAGCACATATACATTTTCATTTAGTATTTTAGGCTATTCAATATGTATACATAAATAAAAAACTTGATGCTGAATTAGGGTTTCATTCTACAACTTCCCATTTCTTTTCTAAATGTCGAGACTACCAAGAGCAGGAACAGGATTCTCGTCCTTTTCAAATCACCAATGGCCCAGTGGCCAATATATGGATAAAATATATGTGTGTTAAACTTTGAAGGAAATTATCTTAAAAATTGATGCCCTTGGGACTCTACCCTTTACAAACCTCCCAGGGCACTTCCTCAGACAGTCTTAAGGTTCTTACTTCCATAGTCTCAGTCATGGACTATCTTTATTTTACATTTTTCAATGCCACCAGCATTCAGTTTTATTAGATGACTTGATATGGGTGCATTTTCATGCCTTATTGTCGTTACGGTTTACTTTTCCTTTTTCTTTTCCTTACCAAGACATTAATAAATCAGCTTATCATGTCTCCAAATCCTCCCTTCTCTAAGAGCTTTAAAACAACAAACTTTCTGTGTTTTTAAAATGTGTTTACAAACGCTCTGCTATTTGAATTCATGTATAGTAAACAGTGGTGAATGTTTTTTTTTTTTTTCACCAACTCTATTTTATTTTGTCTAAATGTGACCCTGATCACATCTTTTTCTCTTAAACTATGGCAATGTTTATATGTGAAAATTGTTTCAATAAAATTATGATTTGAAAAAAAAAATCAGGCAAATATGTTTCTTCTCTCTGCCTCCAGAATTGCTTTACCTCAAAAAGGATGAGATTCTGTTCAAATCTTAACATTTTTTTATAATGTCTTTGAAAAAATATAGCTTAATTTATTTATTCTGGCTACAGAAAAGCTGTCTCTCTGCCTCCAAATTGTCCTCTTGTTAAAAAGAATGATACTTTATTCAGAAAATCTTTTTATAATCTGTGTCTGAAAAATATAGTTTAATTTAATATTTTTAGTTGTAATAGACCTACTGTCTGCTAAAATTTATTTTGCCTCCTATTAATAATTCGGATCAGATTATTGCCAGCAAATCAGTAATGTCGTTATGTTCTGTCTCTGCAAAAATACAGTCTAGTTTCATATCTATTGATGAAATCTGCCTGCTTTCTCCTTTAGAAATTTTGGCCTATCCAAATAGGTTTAAAGCAAGGAATGCAATTCTGTAAATTTAGTTTGTATAAAATAGTTATGTATAGATGCAATCTACCTGTTCAAATCTTAAGAAATGTTGAAATATCCAAAAGGCTTAAACCTTCCTTTTTTAAAATAACAAACATGGAATACTTACCTGTTCTGCACAGAGCAGCCATGACCCTCCTCTTCTTGGGTCCCCTGCCAGCACTCCAGGCCCCTCCACTTTAGCGAGTTCCCCAATGGAAAGCAGCTGTCCACGGGGGCATGCATGTGGACTCGCTCCTGAGCCGCCCTGTCTGCATCTATTCACACAAACCAAGCAGGCCCCACCCCCGCTCCCTCATCACAGCATTTGATTGATGGCAGCAGGAGCCCATTGCTATCAATCTGCCCAATGATGAGGGAGACAGTGGCGAGAGCTGCTGCTCTCATGCATGACACTTGATTAGATCGGATTGCCTAAGGTAAGAATAAGGGAGTTGGAGGGATCCTGCTGAAGAGAAGGTTTTTTGCACTAGAAAGCTCCTGGAAAAAAAAACTGTACACAGTGTGGCCAAGGTGATATCCCTGCTACTTTAAGAGTCTGGATACCTCCAATTGATGTGGCTGTCTAGCGCACACATATTTCTTCAGTATACAATTTTTGGGGGTTTACACCACATTCCACACCTAATGTGCATATAGTATCTCACAAAAGTGAGTACACCCCTAATATTTTTTATAAATATTTTATTATATCCTTTCATGCGACAACACTGAAGAAATTACACTTTGCTACAATGTAAAGTAGTGAGATTACATCACATTCCACACCTAATGTGCATATATAAAACCTTTTTTTATATGAATTTTGGTACTATAATATTTGTATGATATTGTTAATGGAAAATACTATTTTATCTTACAAGTTGTGTTGAAGTTTCTGTGCCTAAAAAAAAGTCCATATTTTAGACTTCAAACATACAATGTATAGCAGTAGAGAGGCTCCCACCAACCAGCTTGGATAAGTACAGAAGCAGGTCACTCTGGCGGATGACATGGACTAACCTGAAGTGTGGAGTCTAAGCAATAACTGGTGTTCACCGGAGCTCCTGATGGTGGAGATGGTTTTTGCTGAATGTTAGTACCAGTTTACGGTGTAAGCATGTAGCAGGTAGGGAACAAGCAGAAGCATAGTCAGTAAACAAGCCAAAGCTCAATAACAAGTGGTTGTAGGTTGGGATCAATTGGAAGCTTAGTCGAGGTAAAAGTGCTAGTGATTATATGGATGGCAGCAGGAGTGACAAGAGTGAGATGTTGGCTGGGGAGACCACAATAACCTGGCATACAGGAAGTGCAAAAAAAGTGTAAGATTTGACAAAATGTATTATCTTCTAAAATATGTGATGAACGCGGGAGTCAGATCCCTGCCCTCCTCGCTAACTTGCAACGAAGGACCAGCCAACCTCACACCACGCTGTCACTTACGTAACAATGCCACTCTCAGCTGCGCCCAGCACAAAGATTTTGCAGCATGTGGGACCACAATCTATGTGTCAGCAGCCTGAGAGCGAATGTCAATGGGCTAATTACGCAATTAACACTTTAACTGCCACCACCCCCATTTTAAAAGACCGAGCCGGGGGAGACTGAGGTCTGCTCAGAGGCCTTACTCTACAACAGTAGCGCTCTTCAAGAGGCAGGTTTGTTTATAGCTTGTAATAAGAGCTTCAGAGACAAGGTTAACACTTTTCAACATAAGGGTTTATTATGAAAAGGTCAAAGTTGATGCAAAGTTGATGCAAATAAAAAATTTACAGAAAAAGATGTTTCAAAGAGATAAAGACAATATACACTTAATATCACTTCAAAGACTAGATTGATGTAATTCGTGAAGACTAGGGATGAGCTTCGTGTTCGAGTCGAACCCATGTTTGACTCGAACATCGTCTGTTCGCCCGTTCGCTGAATTGTGAACGATATGGGGGTTTGCGCCAAATTCGTGTGGCGCGCCACGGCCCATAATTCACTGCAGCATCGCAGTGCATTGCTGGCTGATGATTGGCCAAGCATGCACTATGACCCGCACGCTTGGCCAATCACAGCGCCGTCAATATAGAGAGCTGTAATTGGCCAAAGCCAGGGTGGCTTTGGCCAATTACGGCTCAGGGGGTTTAGAACACGCCCCACACTATATAAGGCCGCCTGCACGGCGGCCCTGTGTAGTGTGTGTTCCGGCGTGCTTAGAGAGAGAGAGAGAGACAGTGTCATTTCATTTGAGTTAGATAGATTAGGCAGGACAGTCAGTCAGTTAGCTGCACTTACAGTGTATTGTGTATATATATGCATCCCAGGTGTTGTATATATATATATATATATATATATATATATACACTGTATACAGTTTAGCTAGATCCGTTCCTGTTATCTTCCTACTGACAGGCAGGCTTGTCTTGTTACAGTATTTACAGCTACCTGAAGAAAATTGCTGGTGTTCTTTTGATCCTATTAGTACCACAGTCAGGCAGCTAGACTATTTACAGTTAGTGTAGTTCGTCCTCCTCACAGTGTTCAGTTAAAGCTACAAGTTAATTTAGTGTGACCTCTGGACAGTGTTCAGCTAAAACTACAAGTTAGTGTAGTGTGTCCTCCTCACAGTGTTCAGCTAAAGCTACAAGTTAGTTTAGTGTGACCTCTGCACAGTATTCAGCTAAAGCTACAAGTTAGGGTAGTGCGTCCTCCTCACAGTATTCTGTTAAAGCTACAAGTGTAGTGCGTCCTCCTCACAGTGTTCAGCTAAAACTACAAGTTAGTGTAGTGCGTCCAATGAAACAGTGTTCAGCTAAAACTACAAGTTAGTGTAGTGCGACCTCTGCACAGTGTTCAGCTAAAGCTACAAGTTAGTGTAGTGTGTCCTCCTCACAATATTCAGTTAAAGCTACAAGTTAGTTTAGTGTGACCTCTGCACAGTGTTCAGCTAAATCTACAAGTTAGTGAAGTGCGTCCTCCTCACAGTGTTAAGCTAAAGCTACAAGTTAGTTTAGTGTGACCTCTGCACAGTGTTCAGCTAAAGCTACAAGTTAGGGTAGTGTGTCCTCCTCACAGTGTTCAGCTAAAGCTGCAAGTTATTTTAGTGTGACCTTTGCACAGTGTTCAGCTAAAGCTACAAGTTAGTGTAGTGCGTCCTCTGAACAGTGTTCAGCTAAAACTACAAGTTAGTGTAGTGCGACCTCTGCACAGTGTTCAGCTGAAGCTACAAGTTAGTGTAGTGCATCCTCTGAACAGTGTTCAGCTAAAACTACAAGTTAGTGTAGTGCGACCTCTGCACAGTGTTCAGCTAAAGCTACAAGTTAGTGTAGTGCATCCTCTGAACAGTGTTTAGCTAAAACTACAAGTTAGTGTAGTGCGACCTCTGCATAGTGTTCAGCTAAAGCTACAAGTTAGTGTAATGCGTCCTCTGAACAGTGTTCAGCTAAAGCTACAAGTTAGTGTAGTGCGTCCTCCTCACAGTGTTCAGCTAAAACTACAAGTTAGTTTTTTGCGAGCTCTTCACAGTGTTCAGCTAAAGCTACCTGTAGAAGGTTGGTGGTGTTTTCCTGATCCTATCACTACCGCAGGCAGCTAAATAAGCTACAAGTTATTTTCTTGCGAGCTCTGCACTGTGTTCAGCTAAAGCTACCTGTAGAAGGTTGGTGGTGTTTTCCTGATCCTATCACTACCGCAGGCAGCTAAATAAGCTACAAGTTAGTTTTTTGCGAGCTCTGCAGTGTTCAGCTAAAGCTACATGTTAGGGTAGCGCGTCCTCCTCACAGTATTAAGGTAAAGCTACAAGTTAGTTTAGTGTGACCTCTGCACAGTGTTCAGCTAAAACTACAAGTTAGTGTAGTGCGTCCTCCTCACAGTGTTCAGCTAAAGCTACAAGTTAGTTTAGTGTGACCTCTTCACAGTGTTCAGCTAAAGCTACAAGTTAGGGTAGTGCGTCCTCCTCACAGTGTTCAGCTAAAGCTACAAGTTGGTGTAGTGCATCCTCCTCACAGTGTTCAGCTAAAACTACAAGTTAGTGTAGTGAGACCTCTGCACAGTGTTCAGCTACAGCTACAAGTTAGTGTAGTGCGTCCTCTGAACAGTGTTCAGCTAAAACTACAAGTTAGTGTAGTGCGTCCTCTGAACAGTGTTCAGCTAAAACTACAAGTTAGTGTAGTGCGTCCTCTGAACAGTGTTCAGCTAAAACTACAAGTTAGTGAAGTGCAACCTCTGCACAGTGTTCAGCTAAAGCTACAAGTTAGTGTAGTGTGTCCTCCTCACAGTGTTCAGTTAAAGCTACAAGTTAGTTTAGTGTGACCTCTGCACAGTGTTCGGCTAAAACTACAAGTTAGTGTAGTGCGTCCTCCTCACAGTGTTAAGCTAAAGCTGCAAGTTGGTTTAGTGTGACCTCTGCACAGTGTTCAGCTAAAGCTACAAGTTAGGGTAGTGCATCCTCCTCACAGTGTTCAGCTAAAGCTACAAGTTATTTTAGTGTGACCTCTGCACAGTGTTCAGCTAAAGCTACAAGTTAGTGTAGTGCGTCCTCTGAACAGTGTTCAGCTAAAACTACAAGTTAGTGTAGTGCGACCTCTGTACAGTGTTCAGCTAAAGCTACAAGTTAGTGTAGTGCGTCCTCTGAACAGTGTACTGCTAAAACTACAAGTTAGTGTAGTGCGACCTCTGCGCAGTGTTCAGCTAAAGCTACAAGTTAGTGTAGTGCCTCCTCTGAACAGTGTTCAGCTAAAGCTACAAGTTACTGTAGTGCGTCCTCCTCACAGTGTTCAGCTAAAACTACAAGTTAGTTTTTTGCGAGCTCTGCACAGTGTTCAGCTAAAGCTACCTGTAGAAGGTTGGTGGTGTTTTCCTGATCCTATCACTACCGCAGGCAGCTAAAAAAGCTACAAGTTATTTTCTTGCGAGCTTTGCACTGTGTTCAGCTAAAGCTACCTGTAGAAGGTTGGTGGTGTTTTCCTGATCCTATCACTACCGCAGGCAGCTAAATAAGCTACAAGTTAGTTTTTTGCGAGCTCTGCAGTGTTCAGCTAAAGCTACATGTTAGGGTAGCGCGTCCTCCTCACAGTATTAAGTTAAAGCTACAAGTTAGTTTAGTGTGACCTCTTCACAGTGTTCAGCTAAAGCTACAAGTTAGGGTAGTGCGTCCTCCTCACAGTGTTCAGCTAAAGCTACAAGTTGGTGTAGTGCGTCCTCCTCACAGTGTTCAGCTAAAACTACAAGTTAGTGTAGTGAGACCTCTGCACAGTGTTCAGCTACAGCTACAAGTTAGTGTAGTGCGTCCTCTGAACAGTGTTCAGCTAAAACTACAAGTTAGTGTAGTGCGTCCTCTGAACAGTGTTCAGCTAAAACTACAAGTTAGTGTAGTGCATCCTCTGAACAGTGTTCAGCTAAAACTACAAGTTAGTGTAGTGCGACCTCTGCACAGTGTTCAGCTAAAGCTACAAGTTAGTGTAGTGTGTCCTCCTCACAGTGTTCAGTTAAAGCTACAAGTTAGTTTAGTGTGACCTCTGCACAGTGTTCGGCTAAAACTACAAGTTAGTGTAGTGCGTCCTCCTCACAGTGTTAAGCTAAAGCTGCAAGTTGGTTTAGTGTGACCTCTGCACAGTGTTCAGCTAAAGCTACAAGTTAGGGTAGTGCATCCTCCTCACAGTGTTCAGCTAAAGCTACAAGTTATTTTAGTGTGACCTCTGCACAGTGTTCAGCTAAAGCTACAAGTTAGTGTAGTGCATCCTCTGAACAGTGTTCAGCTAAAACTACAAGTTAGTGTAGTGCGACCTCTGTACAGTGTTCAGCTAAAGCTACAAGTTAGTGTAGTGCGTCCTCTGAACAGTGTACTGCTAAAACTACAAGTTAGTGTAGTGCGACCTCTGCGCAGTGTTCAGCTAAAGCTACAAGTTAGTGTAGTGCCTCCTCTGAACAGTATTCAGCTAAAGCTACAAGTTACTGTAGTGCGTCCTCCTCACAGTGTTCAGCTAAAACTACAAGTTAGTTTTTTGCGAGCTCTGCACAGTGTTCAGCTAAAGCTACCTGTAGAAGGTTGGTGGTGTTTTCCTGATCCTATCACTACCGCAGGCAGCTAAAAAAGCTACAAGTTATTTTCTTGCGAGCTTTGCACTGTGTTCAGCTAAAGCTACCTGTAGAAGGTTGGTTGTGTTTTCCTGATCCTATCACTACCGCAGGTTAGGGATGAGCTTCGAGTTCGAGTCGAACTCATGTTCTACTCGAACATTGGCTGTTCGCAAGTTCGCCGAACAGCGAACAATTTGGGGTGTTCGCGGCAAATTCGAATGCCGCGGAACACCCTTTAAAAGTCTATGGGAGAAATCAAAAGTGCTCATTTTAAAGGCTTATATGCAAGTTATTGTCATAAAAAGTGTTTGGGGACCTGGGTCCTGCCCCAGGGGACATGGATCAATGCAAAAAAAAGTTTTAAAAACGGACGTTTTTTCAGGAGCAGTGATTTTATTAATGCTTAAAGTCAAACAATAAAAGTGTAATATCCCTTTAAATTTCGTACCTGGGGGGTGTCTATAGTATGCCTGTAAAGGGGCGCATGTTTCCTGTGTTTAGAACAGTCTGACAGCAAAATGACATTTTGAAGAAAAAAACACATTTAAAACTACCCGCGGCTATTGCATTGCCGACAATACACATAGAAGTTCATTGATAAAAACGGCATTGTAATTCCCCACAGGGCAACCCCGAACCAAAATAAAAAAAAAAAAAAAATGATGTGGGGGTCCCCCTAAATTCCATACAAGGCCCTTCAGGTCTGGTATGGATATTAAGGGGAACCCCAGCCAAAATTTAAAAAAAAAATTGACGTGGGGTTCCCCCTAAATTCCATACCAGACCCTTCAGGTCTGGTATGGATTTTAAGGGGAACCCCGCGCCAAAAAAAAAAAAAAAAACGGTGTGGGGTCCCCCCAAAAATCCATACCAGACCCTTATCCGAGCACGCAACCTGGCAGGCCGCAGGAAAAGAGGGGGGGACGAGAGTGCGCCCCCCCCCCTCCTGAACCGTACCAGGCCACATGCCCTCAACATTGGGAGGGTGCTTTGGGGTAGCCCCCCAAAACACCTTGTCCCCATGTTGATGAAGACAAGGGCCTCATCCCCACAACCCTGGCCGGTGGTTGTGGGGGTCTGCGGGCGGGGGGCTTATCGGAATCTGGAAGCCCCCTTTAACAAGGGGACCCCCAGATCCCGGCCCCCCCCCTGTGTGAAATGGTAAGGGGGTACTTACCCCTACCATTTCACTAAAAAACTGTCAAAAATGTTAAAAATGACAAGAGACAGTTTTTGACAATTCCTTTATTTAAATACTTCTTCTTTCTTCTATCTTCCTTCATCTTCTGGTTCTTCTGGCCCTTCTGGTTCTTCCTCCGGCGTTCTCGTCCAGCATCTCATCCGCGGCGTCTTCTATCTTCTTCTCCTCGGGCCGCTCCGCACCCATGGCATGAGGGGGGAGGCTCCCGCTCTTCTCTTCATCTTCTTCATCTTCTTCTTCTTCTTCATCTCTTCTTCCTTCTTCTCTTCTTCATTTCTTCTCCGGGCCGCTCCGCAGCCATGCTGGCATGGTGGGAGGCTCCCGCTGTGTGACGGCGTCTCTTCATCTGACGGTTCTTAAATAACGGGGGGCGGGGGCATCCAGTGACCCCGCCCCCCTCTGACGCACGGTGACTTGACGGGACTTCCCTGTGACGTCACGGGGAATGCCACAGGGAAGTCCCGTCATGTCCCGTACGTCAGAGGGGGGCGGGGTCACCGGGTGGCCCCGCCCCCCGTTATTTAAGAACCGTCAGACGAAGAGACGCCGTCACACAGCGGGAGCCTCCCACCATGCCAGCATGGCTGCGGAGCGGCCCGGAGAAGAAATGAAGAAGAGATAAAGGAAGAAGAGAAGAAGAAGATGAAGAAGAAGATGAAGAAGAGAAGAAGATGAAGAGAAGAGCGGGAGCCTCCCCCCCCATGCCATGGGTGCGGAGCGGCCCGAGGAGAAGAAGATAGAAGACGGAGCGGATGAGATGCTGGACGAGAACGCCGGAGGAAGAACCAAAAGAGCCAGAAGAACCAGAAGAAGATGAAGGAAGAAAGAAGAAGCATTTAAATAAAGGAATTGTCAAAAACTGTCTCTTGTCATTTTTAACATTTTTGACAGTTTTTTAGTGAAATGGTAGGGGTAAGTACCCCCTTACCATTTCACACAGGGGGGGGGGCCGGGATCTGGGGGTCCCCTTGTTAAAGGGGGCTTCCAGATTCCGATAAGCCCCCCGCCCGCAGACCCCCACAACCACCGGCCAGGGTTGTGGGGATGAGGCCCTTGTCTTCATCAACATGGGGACAAGGTGTTTTGGGGGGCTACCCCAAAGCACCCTCCCAATGTTGAGGGCATGTGGCCTGGTATGGTTCAGGAGGGGGGGGGGCCGCACTCTCGTCCCCCCCTCTTTTCCTGCGGCCTGCCAGGTTGCGTGCTCGGATAAGGGTCTGGTATGGATTTTTGGGGGGACCCCACGCCGTTTTTTTTTTTTTTTGGCGCGGGGTTCCCCTTAAAATCCATACCAGACCTGAAGGGTCTGGTATGGAATTTAGGGGGAACCCCACGTCAATTTTTTTTTTAAATTTTGGCTGGGGTTCCCCTTAATATCCATACCAGACCTGAAGGGCCTGGTATGGAATTTAGGGGGACTCCCACATCATTTTTTTTTTTTAATTTTGGTTCGGGGTTGCCCTGTGGGGAATTCCCATGCCGTTTTTATCAATGAACTTCTATGTGTATTGTCGGCAATGCAATAGCCGCGGTAGTTTTAAATGTGTTTTTTCCTTCAAAATGTCATTTTGCTGTCAGACTGTTCTAAACACGGGAAACATGCGCCCCTTTACAGGCATACTATAGACACCCCCCAGGTATGAAATTTAAAGGGATATTACACTTTTATTGTTTGACTTTAAGCATTATTAAAATCACTGCTCCTGAAAAAACGGCCGTTTTTAAAACTTTTTTTTGCATTGATTCATGTCCCCTGCGGCAGGACCCAGGTCCCCAAACACTTTTAATGACAATAACTTGCATATTAGCCTTTAAAATTAGCACTTTTGATTATTCATGTTCGTGTCCCATAGACTTTAACGGTGTTCGCGCGTTCGAACAAATTTTTTTCCTGTTCGCATGTTCTGGTGCGAACCGAACAGGGGGGTGTTCGGCTCATCCCTGCCGCAGGTAGCTAAATAAGCTACAAGTTAGTTTTTTGCGAGCTCTGCACAGTGTTCACCTAAAGCTACCTGTAGAAGGTTGGTGGTGTTTTCCTGATCCTATCACTACCGCAGGCAGCTAAAAAAGCCACAAGTTAGTTTTCTGGGAGCTCTGCACAGTGTTCACCTAAAGCTACCTGTAGAAGGTTGGTGGTGTTTTCCTAATCCTATCACTACCGCAGGCAGCTAAAAAAGCTACAAGTTAGTTTTTTGCGAGCTCTGCACAGTGTTCAGCTAAAGCAACCTGTAGAAGGTTGGTGGTGTTTTCCTGATCCTATTACTACCGCAGGCATGTAAATAGGCTACAAGTTATTTTTTTGCGAGCTCTGCACAGTGTTCAGCTAAAGCTACCTGTAGAAGGTTGGTGGTGTTCACATACTACAGGCAGGCAGTTGATTTTGCTGCCTGCAGTATCAGTATATATATATATATATATATATATATATATATATATATATATATATATATATATATATATATCCCAGCTTAGTGCAGCTACAGGCCATTAGTATGTCTGGAAGGCTCTGTGTCTAGAGGCAACAGTGCTGGTCGTGGAGACTATGCATCCTCATCAGCACGTGGCCGTGGGACATGCTTGGCCTTTTTTTTGGCAGCTGGCCGTGTTGAGCCGCAACATGCAGAAGACTTGGTCGAGTGGATGACCAAGCCGTCCTCATCCTCCTCATCCTCTCTCATCCATGCTCAGGGTACTTGTCTGGCAAAGCAGCTGCCAACGCGGCCTCTTTCCTCGGCTCAATGGCATCAGAGACTCCTTCCCTAGCCCCACCATGTCCTCCTGAGGAGTCCCTCGAACTGTTTGACCACAGTGTTGGGTACATGCTCCAGGACGATGCCCAGTGTTTGGAAGGCTCTGATGATGATACTGAGCTAGATGAAGGCAGTAACGTGAGCACGGACATAGGGGGTGCCCAAGAAGGACAGCAATCTGGCAGCCATGCCCCCCCTGCTGCAGCATACTGCCAGGTTTGCTCCAGTGATGAGGAGGGAGGGGATGATGAGGTCACTGACTCAACGTGGGTACCTGATAGGAGAGAGGAGGAGGAGGAGGCACATCACCAACGAGGCAGGATGCCCTCCAGGGGCCAGCCTAAGGGCAGCACACTGACTGCATCAGACCCCAAAGCTCCGCATGTGAAGGGCGCTGCTGTCTCTGCGCGTTATTCAAAAAATTCTTTGGTGTGGGCCTTTTTTAGACGAGTGCATCAGATCGCACTGCTGCTATTTGCAACATATGTCTCAAGCGTATCTCGCGTGGCCAAAACCTCTCCCGCTTGGGCACCACATGCTTGATCAGACATATGTTGACCTGCCATGCAGTTCGTTGACAAGCGTATCTAAAAGACCCACACCAAAGTACAAAGAGGACCACTCCTTGCTCCTCATCAGCTGAGATCTCCAGCCCCACTATACCTTCAGTCCTCTCTGAGACCTACACTGAGAGGAATGAAGGTGTAGAATTAGGCGTGTCACAGCCAAGTACTTGTGGGCAATCTGCTTTTGGTACACCGACGTCAGATTGTACCAGGCAAATTTCCCTGCCCCAGCTGCTGCACCGCCAAAAGAAGTTCGCTCCTAGCCATCCACATGTCCAGCGGTTGAATGCTAGCTTGGCAAAATTGCTAGCACTTCAACTGCTGCTTTTTCAGTTGGTAGACTCTGCCCCCTTCCGTGAGTTTGTGGAATGTGTGGTTCCTCAGTGGCAGGTACCCAAACGCCACTTTTTCTCACGGAAGGCGATTCCGGCTCTCTACGGGCATGTGGAAGGCAATGTCCATGCCTCGTGGGACAGGGCAGTCAGCGGTAAGGTGCATATTACCGCTGACTCGTGGTCCAGTAGGCATGGACAGGGATGTTACCTAAGTTTCACGGCGCATTGGGTGACTCTGCTGGCAGCCGGGAAGGATGCAGGACAAGGTGCAGTAGTGTTGGAGGTTGTTCCGCCACCACGCCTCCAAAATGCCACTACTTATGATTGTGACACACCTCTCTCCTCCACCCCCTCCTCTTCTTCTTTCTCCATGGCCTCTTCCTGTGCTTTGTCCTCAGAACCAGTGGTGCTCCGTAGGCGTTCAAGGGGCTACGCAAGTACGCAGGCCAAAAGATGCCATGCATTGCTTGAGCTGGAGTGCTTGGGGGACAGGAGCCACACTGGGGCAGAGGTTCTGTCAGCTCTGCAGGGGCAGGTTCAGAGGTGGTTGACGCCACGCCAACTTAAGGCAGGAATGGTGGTTTGTGACAATGGCACCAACCTCTTCTCTGCCCTCCGACAGGGACAAATGACCCATGTGCCCTGTTTGGCTCACGTCCTTAACTTGGTGGTGCAGCGGTTCTTGGGAAGGTACCCGGGCTTACAGCATGTCCTAAAGCAGGCCAGGAAAGTCTGTGTGCATTTCTGCCGGTCACATAATGCCAGTGCTCAGCTGGCGGACCACCAAAAGGAGTTTAACCTGCACAAGAACCGCCTAATCTTTGACATGCCCATCAGGTGGAACTCAACGTTGGCCATGCTGCAGCGCCTGCACACGCAGCAGAGGGCCATCAATGAGCACCTGTGCGTCTATGGCACCAGGACAGGGTCAGGGGAGCTTGTTTTTTTTTCCCCACGCCAGTGGGCCATGATCAGGGATGCATGCACTGTCCTGTCACCATTTGAGGAGGCCACGAGGATGGTGAGCAGTGACAGTGCATGCATCAGTGACACTGTCCCCCTTGTTCACCTGTTGGAGCACACGCTGCGTGGAATAATGGACGCAGAAAGAGGAGGACTTCCTTAGCTCTCAAGGCCCCCTTTATCGTGCCAGCCGATCACACAGGAAGAGGACGAGGAGGAGGAGGATTGTGTCAGTATGGAGGTGGAGCCTGGCACTCAGCATCAGCAGCAGTCTTTAAGGGATCACTCCCAAGAAACACATGGACTTGTACGTGGCTGGGAGGAGGTGGCTGCGGACCATGTCGTCCTTAGTGACCCAGAGGACTCCGGACTGAATGCCTCAGCAAACCTACGCTGCATGGCCTCCCTGATCCTGTAAAGCCTGCGTAAGGATCCTCTTATTCATGGTATCAAGGAGAAGGACCAATACTGGCTGGCAACCCTCCTTGATACCCGTTACAAGGGTAAGGTTGTGGACCTTATCTTGCCGTCGCAGAGGGAGCAGAGGATGAAACATCTTCGGGAGGCCTTGCAGAAAGGTCTGTGCAACGCGTTCCCAGAGACTGGGAGGTTACAAACTCCTGTTTCTGGACAACATGTTGCTGAGGCTTCAGTCAGTCAAAGAAGGAGCGGTGGAGAAGGTGGCCGTCTGACCGATGCGTTTAGACAATTTTTTTAGTCCGCAGCCCCAAGGTATGATCGGTTCCAGCAACCATCGCCAGCGTCTATTTTACATGGTGCAGGAATACCTAGGGGCAAGATCTGACTTGGACACCTTTCCCACCAAAAATCCTCTGGGTTACTAGGTCTTGAGTAGGGATGAGCTTCGAGTTCGAGTTGAACTCATGTTCGAATCGAACATTGGCTGTTCGCAAGTTCGCCGAACAGCGAACAATTTGGGGTGTTCGCGGCAAATTCGAATGCCGCAGAACACCCTTTAAAAGTCTATGGGAGAAATCAAAAGTGCTAATTTTAAAGGCTTATATGCAATTTATTGTCATAAAAAGTGTTTGGGGACCCGGGTCCCGCCCCAGGGGACATGGATCAATGCAAAAAAAAGTTTTAAAAATGACCGTTTTTTCAGGAGCAGTGATTTTAATAATGCTTAAAGTCAAACAATAAAAGTGTAATATCCCTTTAAATTTCATACCTGGGGCGCATGTTTCCCATGTTTAGAACAGTCTGTCAGCAAAATTACATGTGGAAGGAAAAAACCCATTTAAAACTACCCGCATTGCCGACAATACACATAGAAGTTCATTGATAAAAACGGCATGGGAATTCCCCACAGGGAAACCCCGAACCAAAATTAAAAAAAAAAATGACGTGGGAGTCCCCCTAAATTCCATACCAGGCCCTTCAGGTCTGGTATGGATATTAAGGGGAACCCCGGCCAAAATTTTTAAAAAAATGACGTGGGGTTCCCACGTCACAGGGAAGTCCCGTCAAGTCACCGTGCGTCAGAGGGGGGCGGGGTCACCGGGTGGCCCCGCCCCCCGTTATTTAAGAACCATCAGACAAGGAGATGCGGTCACACAGCGGGAGCCTCCCTCCATGCCAGCATGGGTGCGGAGCGGCCCGGAGAAGAAAATGAAGAAGAGAAGAAGAGAAGAAGGAAGAAGAGAAGAGGATGAAGAAGAAGATGAAGAGAAGAGCGGGAGCCTCCCCCCATGCCATGGGTGCGGAGCAGCCCGAGGAAAAGAAGATAGAAGACGCCGCAGAGGAGATACTGGACGAGAATGCCGGAGGAAGAACCAGAAGAGCCAGAAGAACCAGAAGAAGAAGAAGATGAAGGAAGATAGAAGAAAGAAGAAGCATTTAAATAAAGGAATTGTCAAAAACTGTCTCTTGTCATTTTTAACATTTTTGACCATTTCACACAGGGGGGGGCTGGGATCTGGGGGTCCCCTTGTTAAAGGGGGCTTCCAGATTCTGATAAGCCCCCCACCCGCAGACCCCCACAACCACCGGCCAGGGTTGTGGGGATGAGGCCCTTGTCCTCATCAACATGGGGACAAGGTGTTTTGGGGCGCTACCCCAAAGCACCCTCCCAATGTTGAGGGCATGTGGCCTGGTACGGTTCAGGAGGGGGGGGCCGCACTCTCGTCCCCCCTCTTTTCCTGCGGCCTTCCAGGTTGCGTGCTCAGATAAGGGTCTGGTATGGATCTTTGGGAGACCCCACGCCGTTTTTTTTTTGGCGCGGGGTTCCCCTTAAAATCCATACCAGACCTGAAGGGTCTGGTATGGAATTTAGGGGGAACCCCACTTCATTTTTTTTTACATTTTGGCCGGGGTTCCCCTTAATATCCATACCAGACCTGAAGGGCCTGGTATGGAATTTAGGGGGACTCCCACGTCATTTTTTTTTTTAATTTTGGTTCGGGGTTTCCCTGTGGGGAATTCCCATGCCGTTTTTATCAATGAACTTCTATGTGTATTGTCGGCAATGCAATAGCCGCGGGTAGTTTTAAATGGGTTTTTTCCTTCCAAATGTCATTTTGCTGTCAGACTGTTCTAAACACGGGAAACATGCGCCCCTTTACAGGCATACTATAGACACCCCCCAGGTATGAAATTTAAAGTAATATTACACTTTTATTGTTTGACTTTAAGCATTATTAAAATCATATAAGCCTTTAATTAGCACTTTTGATTATTCATGTTCGTGTCCCTTAGACTTTAACGGTGTTCGCATGTTCGAGCAAACTTTTTTCCTGTTCGCATGTTTTGGTGCGAACCGAACAGGGGGGTGTTCGGTTCATCCCTAGTCTTGAGGATGGATCACTGGTCAGAGCTTGCACAGTATGCAATTGAGCTACTGGCCTGTCCTGCATCCAGCGTTCTTTCGGAATGCACATTCAGTGCTGCTGGAGGCTTTGTACCCGATCACAGGGTGCGTCTGTCCACCGACTCGGTCAATCGTCTGACCTTCATAAAAATGAATCAGTCTTGGATCACCACCAGCTACCAAGCACCTGATGCTGATGTAACCGAATATTTTTTTTTTAAATCTCAGATCCCTTCAAAGACTGCCTATGCTGATGCTGAGTGACTATCCTGAGTAATTATCCTCTTCCTCCTCAATGATCACACTGATAGCTTGTAAGAACATTTTTGGTTCTGGGCGCCGCCACTAGTGCCTAAGGCCCAATTTTTCATCCCCTGTTTAACAGGGGCGTGTAATTACAATTTTTGATGCAATACTTTGCAGCAGGGCTCGTTCCTACGTTCCAACTAGAGTATCTTTGAGGGGTTGCAGTGTTGTGGCACCAGCACCAGTGCCTAAGGCCCAATTTTTCAGCCCCTGTTTAACAGGGGCATTTAATTACAATTTTTGATGCAATAGTTTGCAGCAGGGCTCGTTCCTGCGTTCCAACTAGAGTATCTGTGAGGGGTTGCAGTGTTGTGGCATCAGCACCAGTGCCTAAGGCCCAATTTTTCAGCCCCTGTTTAACAGGGGCGTGTAATTACAATTTTTTATGCAATACTTTGCAGCAGGGCTCGTTCCTGAGTTTCAACTAGAGTATCTGTGAGGGGTTGCAGTGTTGTGGCACCAGTGCCTAAGGCCTAATTTTTCAGCCCCTGTTTAACAGGGGCGTGTAATTACAATTTTTGATGCAATACTTTGCAGCAAGGCTCGTTTCTGCGTTCCAACTAGAGTATCTGTGAGGGGTTGCAGTGTTGTGGCACCAGCACCAGTGCCTAAAGGCCCAATTTTTCAGCCCCTGTTTAACAGGGGCGTGTAATTACAATTTTTGATGCAATACTTTTCAGCAGGGCTCGTTCCTGCGTTCCAACTAGAGTATCTGTGAGGGGTTGCAGTGTTGTGGCACCAGCACTAGTGCCTAAGGCCTAATTTTTCAGCCCCTGTTTAACAGGGGCCTGTAATTACAATTTTTGATGCAATACTTTGCAGCAGGGCCCGTTTCTGCGCCCACCAAGAGCGAGTGAGGACTTACAGTGTTGTGGCACCAGCACCACCACCACCACCAAAAGCCCAATTTTTCTGCCCCATTCAACAAGGGCATGTAATTACAATTCTTAATCTAATATTTCACAGCAGGGCCCTGTGAGCCACAGCAACACCTAAGGCCCAAATTTCTGCTGAGTATATAGGGCAGGCCCCTACTTTCAAACATCCAACTTACAAACGACTCATACTTGCAAACGGAAGGAGACTACAGGAAGTGACATGAAATCTACCCCATGGAAGGGAAATTCTCTCCTGTAAGAGTTAATATGGGAAAAACTTTTCTCCTTTCCACTGATGCTTTATCACCAATCCTTGTTTCACAAAAAAAAACAAATTTTCAAAAAACATTTGTCATTGGGACAAAAAGTGAGGTGAAATCTTCTGAAGAGGAGCACAGACATCCCTATGTTTTCCAAAAAGCTTAAAATAGATTTTTTGGCTGGAGCTAAAAATGTACCAGTTCAAAATTACAAACAGATTCTACTTAACAACAAATATAGCTGTTTAGAGTACAGAGCCTGTATACTGCTGTTTCCTTTTTTAATTTGGGTGTGGGGTTCCCCTTAATATCCATACAAGACCCAAAGGGCCTGGTAATGGACTGGGGGGTACCCATGCCGTTTGTCTCACTGATTTTCATCCATATTGCCAGGACCCAACATGACATTAAAGCCGCAAGCAGTTTTAAATGAGATTTTTTCCTTTAAAAATGACATTTGGTGCAGGGACTGTTCTAAGCACGGGAAACACGCGCCACTTTACAGGCATACTATAGACACACCCCAGGTACGATATTTAAAGGAATATTTCACTTTTTTTTTTTTACTTTAACCACTTGACCACTGGGCACCTAAACCCCCTTCCTAACCAGACCAATTTTCAGCTTTTGGTGCTCTCACATTTTGAATGACAATTACTCAGTCATGCAACACTGTATCTATATGAAATTTTTGTCCTTTTTTTCACACAAATAGAGCTTTCTTTTGGTGGTATTTAATCACCGCTGGGTTCTTTATTTTTTGCGCCGTAAAAGAAAAATGACCGAAAAATCTGTAAAAAAATACATTTTTCTTCATTTCTGTTATAATATTTTGCAAATTAGTAATTTTTCTTCATATATTTTGACCAAAATTTATACCGCTACATATCTTTGGTAAAAATAAACCAAATCGGTGGATATTATTTGGTCTTTTTGAAAGTTATAGAGTCCAAAAGCTATGGTGCGAATATCTGAAAATTGATCACACCTGAAGTGCTGACGGCCTATCTAATTTCTTGAGACCCTAACATGCCAGTAAAGTACAAATACCCCCCAAATTACCCCTTTTTGGAAAGAAGACATTCAAAGGTATTTAGAAAGATGCATGGTGAGTTTTTTGAAGTTGTCATTTTTTCCCACAATTCTTTGCAAAATCAAGGGTTTTTTTTTACTTTTTTTTTTTCCACAAAATTGTCATATTAGCAGGGTATTTCTCACACACCGCATGTGCATACCATAAATTACACCCCAAAACACATTCTTCTATTACTCCCGAGTATGGCAATACCACATGTGTGAGACTTTTACACAGCGTGGCCACATACAGAGGCCCAACATGCAGGGGAGCACCTTCGGGCGTTCTGGAGCACCCAACTCAATTCTGACATTTCTCTCCTACATGTAAAAATCATCATTTATTAGCTAGAAAATTACATAGAACCCCAAAACATTATATATGTTTTTTTAGCAAAGACCCTAGAGAATACAATGGCGGTCATTGCAACTTTTTATCTCGCACGGTATTTGCGCAGCAATTTTTTTAACGCGTTTTTTTTTTTTGTGCTTTACAAAAACCAAAGCAGTAAAGTTAGCCCAATGTTTTTGCATAATGTGAAAGATGAAGTTACCCAGAGTAAATAGATACCCAACATGTCACCTTTCAAAATTGCACGCGCTTGTGGAATGGCGCCAAACTTTGCTACTCAAAAATCCCCATAGGCGGCGCTTTAACATTTTTTACTGGTTACATGTTTTGAGTTACAGAGGAGGTCTAGGGCCAAAATTATTGCTCTCGCTCTACCGATCGCAGCGATACCTCACATGGTTTGAACACCGTTTTCATATGTGGGTGGGACTTGCGTTCACTTCTGCATGCGAGCACACAGGGACAGGGGCGCTTTAAAATATATTTTTTTTTTTATTGTTCATTTTACTTTATTTATTTTAGTTTGATGCTTTTTGCCAAAAAAAAAATTTTTTTGACCACTTTTATTCCTATTACAAGGAATGTAAACATCCTTGTAATAGGAATATGGCATGAAAGGTCCTCTTTACAGTGAGATATGGGGTCAATAAGACCTCACATCTCACCTCTAGGCTGGGAAGCCTGAAATTAAAAAAAAAAAACGATCCTGGCTTCGATCGTAGTGGTGAGTCGGTAGAAGCGCGGGAGGGGGGGACATCCCCTCTCGCCTCACGTAAGAACGATCAAGCAGTGGAACAGCCGCTATGATCATTTTTATGTAGGGAATCGCCAGCTGAAAAAGCTGATATCTGAATGATGCCTGTAGCTGCAGGCATCATTCAGATATCCCCGCACAAGGTCAAGGATGTTCTATGACGGCCGGCGGACGGGAAGTGGTTAAAACACATTTTTTTTTTTAACACAAAGTTGTCCATCCTGAGTACGGAAATACCCCATGTGTGAGACTTCCACAGCCTGGCCACATACAGAGGCCGAGTACAGCCGAGCATGGCTCAGCATGGCAGGGTATGGCTGGGTATGGCGGGGTATTGCAGAGTATGGCGGGGTATTGCGGAGTATGGCGGGGTATTGCGGAGTATGGCGGGATATTGCGGAGTATGGCGGGGTATTGCGGAGTATAGCGGGGTATTGCAGGGTATGGCGGGGTATGGCGGGGTATGGCGGAGTATGGCGGGGTATTGCGGAGTATGGCGGGGTATTGCGGGGTATGGCGGGGTATGGCGGGGTATGGCGGGGTATTGCGGGGTATGGCGGGGTATGGCGGGGTAATGCGGGGGATGGCGGAGTATGGCGGGGTATGGCGGGGTAATGCGGGGTATGGCGGAGTATGGCGGGGTATGGCGGAGTATGGCGGGGTATTGCGGGGTATGGCGGGGTATGGCTGGGTATGGCGGGGTATTGCGGGGTATGGCGGGGTATGGCGGGGTAATGCGGGGGATGGCGGAGTATGGCGGGGTATGGCGGGGTAATGCGGGGGATGGCGGAGTATGGCGGGGTATGGCGGGGTAATGCGGGGTATGGCGGAGTATGGCGGAGTATGGCGGTGTATGGCGGGTATGGCGGGGTATGGCGGAGTATGGCGGAGTATGGCGGGGTAATGCGGGCTATGGCAGGGTAATGCGAGGCTTTGCAGAGTATTGTGGGGGTATTCCAGGGTATTGCGAGGCTTTGCAGAGTATTGTGGGGGTATTCCAGGGTACTGCGAGGCTTTGCAGAGTATTGTGGGGGTATTCCAGGGTACTGCGAGGCTTTGCAGAGTATTGTGGGGGTATTCCAGGGTAATGTGGGGCTTTGCAGAGTATTGCACAGCATTGCAGAGTAGTGCAGGCATTGCAGATTAGTGCAGGGCAATAGGGATGGCTGAGCATGGATGGATGGATGGCTGGATGTCTCTGTGCAGCGCTGTGGGCACTACACATCCAGCCCACAGCGCTGCAGCCAGCCATCCATCCCCCTCTCTGCTCACAGTGTACCGATCGGTACACAGGAGGGGAGGAGAGGAACCGGCGTCATCAGATGACGCCGGTCTGTTTACATGTGATTGCGCCGTCATTTGACCGCGCAATCACATGGTAAACGGCCGCGATCAGCAGCCATTTACCGGGATCCGTGATGCCCGGCGGTCACGGATGTGCTCGGGTGCGCGCCCCAGGGGGCGCGAGAGAGGGAAATTCCGGGAGGACGTCATATGACGTCCTCCCAGAGTTAAGCAACCGCCCTGCAGCCGTCATTCGGCTATGGGCCGTTTGTTAAGTGGTTAAGCATCATTAAAATCACTGCTCCCGAAAAAACGGCCATTTTTAAAACTTTTTTTTGCATTGATACATGTCCCCTGGGGCAGGACCCGGGTGCCCAAACCCTTTTTAGGACAATACCATGCAAATTAGCCTTTAAAATGAGCACTTTTGATTTCGAACGTTTGAGTCCCATAGACGTCAATGGGGTTCTAACGCTCGTGCAAATTTTCAGTCCGCTCGCAGGTTCTGGTGCGAACCGAACCGGGGGGTGCTCGGCTCATCCCTAGTGAGGACATTTCCACTGTGCGTACATCTTCCCCACCCAACATACCTTGCCTAACCGCACATTCAAAACTCTGCTCTTTTGAATTGGCTACTACTTAAGAGGTGCCCACCTAACCAATTGTCCCTTGGATCCTGTTCCCTCACAACTACTATGGTCACCCTCTTCTTCTATCCTATGCTCCCTCACTCACATCTTCAATCTCTCCCTCTCTAGTGGCACCTTCTCCTCCCCTCTAAAACATGTGCAGATCACTCCCATATTTAAAAAGCCCTCACTGGACCCCACCAATCTGAACAACTTAAGACCCATCTCATTGCTCCCATTCACCTCTAAACTTCTAGAATGCTTAGTTCTTAGCTCCTACCTCTTCCCCCTACAGTCTGGCTTTTGCTCGCAGCACTCCACGGAAGTGGAAGTGGCCTTACTAAAACTCACTAACGATTTACTAACTGCTAAAACCAACAGCCAGTACTCCATACTCCTACTACTTGACCTCTCTGTGGCCTTTGATACTTTTGACCACCTGCTCCTTCTCAATAAACTACATTCCCTTGGCCTCCAAGATTCTGCTCTATTCTGGTTCTCTGCCTATCTATCACAGCGCTCCTTCAGTGTCACCTACAACTCTTCTCCTCTCCATTTCCCATTTCTGTGGGGGTCCCCCAAGGCTCTGTTCTTGGACCCCTTCTCTTTTCTATCTACACCTCCTCTTTTGGTCACTTGATAACTAATACCACTTATACGCCGATGACACCCAAATCTATCTGTCTACTCCTCACCTCACTCCTTCAGTCTCCTCTCGCATTACTAACTGACATATCAGCATGGAGGTCGCACCACTTCCTTAAACTAAATCTCTCTAAAACTGAGCTATTAATATTCCCCCCACCCGTGCCTCCCTCCATGCAGAGGCGGCTCTAGGCTTTGTGAGGCCTTAGGCAAAACTTACACATGAGGCCCCACGGACTGGGACGCTCCGTGATGAGGCCGCTATTCCTCAGGCTGTGGGCAGTATCTGATTTGTCCATCAGCTCCTAAGCCACAGAGTCCCAGTGGGGGTAGGTGGAGCCGCCGGCGTCAACTTTTTTTGATTGAGAACAGGCAAATTAGGAGGCCGCGAGGCCCCTGTGAGTGCGAGGCCTTAGGCGACCGCCTAATTTGCCTAATTAGAGAGCCGCCTCTGCCTCCATGACTTTTCCATCAAAATCAACAATGTAACCATCAGTCCCTCCCTTCAGGCCAGGGTACTAGGTGTAATCCTAGACTCTGACTTGTCATTTCAGCCGCAAGTCCAATCGTTGTGAAAAGTTTGTAGAATTCACCTCCGTAACATCTCTAAAATTTGCCCCTTTTTAACGAATGAAACCACCAAGCTCCTCATTCACTCCCCTGTTATCTCTCGCCTTGACTATTGCAACTCCCTTATCATAGGCCTGCCTCTCCATAGGCTCCTCCCCTCTTCAGTCTATCATGAATGCTGCTGCCAGACTTATCCACCTTACCAACCGCTGAGTATTGCTGAGCATGGACGGAAGGCTGAGCGTGGATGGATGGATGAGTATTGCTGAGTATGGATGGATGGCTGAGCATGGATGGATGGATGAGGCTGCAATGGGCACAAATCAGCGTGGTGGGCACTACAGATCCAGCCCATACCGCTACAGCACCCGATCTCTCCCCACTATGCTCACACTGTACCGATCAGTACAGAGAGGGGAGAGAGGAACCGGACATGATCCCAGTTTGTTTACAAGTGATCGCTCCGTCATTTGACAGAGCGATCACGTGGTAAACGGCCGCTGTATTTACCATGATCCGTGATGGGCCGGGTCCTCTGAACCCGGCAGTTAGGGATACTCACGTCTGCGTGCCCCAGGAGGCGCGCGGGAGCCCCCTGGGGCACGTCATAGTACGCCCTCCCAGAGTTATCAATCCACGCTGTAGCAATCATTCGGCTATGGCAAGGTCGTTAAGTTGTTAATATCTTAAGTTTCCAAGATATTGTGACAAAAAAAATTACAGCTTCAAAAACCTCACCATTCTTCTTACTAAATATCTCAGGCTGTCTACTATTTTAAAAGGGCTCATTTAGGGGGTATTTGTACTGTCCCGGCATTTTGGGGCCTCAAGAAATAAGATTGGCCGGCAGTACATCAGGATTGATCAATTTACAAAACATATATCTCAAAGTTTTTAGACGCTATAACTTTCACACAAACCAATTATTATACACTTACTGGGATTTTATTTTTTGCCAAAGACATGTAGCAGAATATATTTTGGCCTAAATTTATGAAGATTTTTTTTTATTATTATTATTGGATATGTTTTATAACATAGTAGAAAAAATGTTTTTTTCACAATCCTCCTCCTCCTCCTCTTCTTCCTGTGTGTTTGGCGGGCCTGCAGGAATAGAGAAGAGGTAAGGAAGTCCTTCTCTTCCTCTCGCTGTTCTGCCTCAATTGCCCTGTCCATTATTCCACGCAGCGTGTGTCCAACAGGAAGACGAGAGGGACAGTATCACTGCTGCATGCATTGTCGCTGCTCACCATCCTCGTGGCCTCCTTAAATGGTGACAGGACAGTGCATGCATCCTTGATCAGTAGCCACTGGTGTGGCAAAAAGAAGGCAAGCTCCCCTGACCCTGTCCTGGTGCCATACTCACACAGGTACTCATTGATGGCCAACGTTGATTTCCACCTGGTGGGCATGTCACAAATAAGGCGGTTGGTGGGCAGGTTGCATTCCCTTTGAATGTCAGCCAGCCGAGTACTGGCATTGTATGACTGGCGGAAATGCCCACAGACTTTTCTGGCCTTCCTCAGGAGCTCCTGAAAGCCTGGGTACCTGTTCAAGAACCGCAGCACCACCAAATTCAGGACATGTGCCAAACATGGGTCATGGGTCAAGTGTCCCTGTCGGAGGGCGGAGAGAAGGCTGGTGCCATTGTTGCATACAACCATTCCTGGCTGAAGCTGGCATGGCATCAACCACCTCTAAGTCTGCCCCTGCAGAGCTGACAGAATCTCTGCCCCAGTGTGGCTCCTGTCCCCTAAACAGACCAACTCAAGCACCACATGGCATCTTTTTGCCTGAGTGCTTGCGTAGGCCCTTGAATGCTTACGGAGCACCGCTGGTTCAGAGGACAAATCTGAAGAAAAGGCCATAGAGGATGAAGAAGAGGAGGTGGTGGAACAAGCTCCAACAATACTGAACCTTGTCCTGCATCCTTCCCGTCTGCCAGCAGAGTTCCCGATGGCAGGCTGACTAGATATTTTGTCAGGACACTCTGGGGGGGGGGTTTGGACCCAACAACCACTGGCTGGTTGGGGCCTTGGCCCCTTGGGACGCATGGACCCCCTACATGTGTATGGGCTGTCCTCCCTGATGGCAGCCCTTGTGGGGAACATCGGCAGATCAGCGACCGTGGCTGCGCCCTAGGTGGCTGCCTAGTTCGCCTAGCGGTAGCCCCAGCCCTGTGTATATACCCTTCTTCTGGGGTTTTTAGAATACTGCTTGGACTTTAGAAGAAGGCAATATACACCCTGAAAGCTTGTCCTGTTCTGTTAGAGAGAATAAAAATTATATCACGGACAGAATTGTGTTGTATCTGAAGTAACGAAAAAGGTTTTTGCTGAATCAACAGACCCAGAGAGAAATAAAAAAAATACTATGATCTGTAGGGCAGATGCGGCTCTAGGCTTTGTGAGGCCTTAGGCAAAACTTAGACATGAGGCCCCACCCACGCCCACATTTGGAAAAATAATTCAAGCGATAAAAAATAACGCTGTGCGCACCCCCCACGGTGCTGCCGGCTTCCCTCTTCTGCTCTCCTGCTGTGGATGGAGTCCTGGGAAAAGGGGTTGGTAAATTATGTAAATGTAAATTTACCAGGCCCTACCTTTTCTAAAAGAACACAGTGAGTGATCGGTAATGATCCGTCACTGTGTTCATTCATAATTGAAGCATTGTAAACTGTATTTACTATGCTTTTGTTTGTGAGTTAACAGGAGCATCTGTCTCCTGTTTATTCATCTGCAGGGTAGCTAAGTGCAGTTAAGGCTACAGAGAAAGGAACCGGGGAACGTGTTTCCTCAGTTCCTTTTTCTTTCTCAAAAGTGAGACTTCAGGGGTCCGTTTAGACCCCTGATATCTCACCAAAGAAACCAAAAAAAGTAAAAAAAGAAATTAAAAATTGTAAAAAAATAATAAAACTGTAAAAAAAAAAAATCAAACTAAAATTTCTAATCAAACTAAAAATTTATGCCCAATATGTAGCATCATTTAGTCACACTCATTGTTGTTTTCTGTATGCCACAGTTCACCATCTCCCTAGTAGGGGCCCCAGTGCATTGCTTTTCCCATGATACTATTATGATGATACTGTACAGTGGCGGTAAACCTGAGTAGGAGAGAAAAGTGGAGGGTATGAGGGCGGGTAGTATGTACATGAGAGGGGTGCGAAGTAGCTGGAGGAAGTTAGTTTAATGTTAAGTGACTTTCACAATATCTGAGATGGAAAAATGCGGGAAATGAGAAGTTACCTTAGAAAGCCCCTCTGTTCCTCTTTTGCTTCAGAGGATCACAGGGACCATTCCAGGAGCAGCAATGACACAACTTTTCGTAGAAGAGCTTCCTGCTTGAAACAAAGTGAAAATAGTTTAGTGTTTAAAATGTTTGCTTATCTGAACCAAAGAAAATACACAGATGGTTTTCATTCAATAAATGTTTTCATTATGAGTAGCCCTGAATCTTTTAAAAAATGTTGTGACATGTTCCCATTTTGCTTTCACAATACATAAGAGGGTGCAGCAACAGGTCATAGTACAAACCTGAGGAGGTGGAGGTACAAGGGAAGCTTGAAGTTGTTTAAAGTATGTGGTCAGTTCTTGCTAGAATAGTATCACATGATTAGGTTCCTGAGCTTCACATTTCTGGAATAGCTCCTGGATCGGGTCATCAGGAGGCAGTGGGGCTTCGTCAGGTTCCAAGATCTGAGCAAGCAGTCAAGGTGGTGACTTCACCAGTGTGGACCCTCCAGGTGCACTGCATAGCGAATTAGAGATGGTAGGCTTACTAAGAAATGTAAGTTGACAGCTGACATGTGGTAGAGCAAAACATTATGGAATAAGTTAGACCTGGGAGCTTTGGGGTAGGAACCATGTTGGAGCACACTGGAAGAGATAATTTCTAGGAGCTGGATCAGGATCACACTGGAATGAATGAGAAATGGGTTTTGGATCAGGACTTGCCAACAAATGGAGATGGTCCTATAAAAGGGGAGGTGATGCAGGATCCCCCAGGGCACAGAATGTAAGGGCCAGCCAGTATTCACAATGGACCCCCTCACAGAGATCTGGTCTTAGCGGTGTGCTGATCCAAAGTCTTTACTCTCGGGTCCCACAGAGAACACAAACCAGAAAGTAGGTCTGGAATAGATGAGTGAACTGTGGGTAACAGTGGAATAGGACATTAGTATACAAGCCAGTTGTTAGGGCAGGCAGCAAACACAGATATCCAGGATAAAACTCAGAGCTCAAGGCAGTCTGCAGATATGGCCAATATTTAAAAAGGGCCCAAAATACATCCCTGGGAATTACAGACCAGTTAGCCTAACATCAATAGTATGTAAACTCTTGGAGGGGATGATAAGGGACTATATAAAAGATTTTAGTAATACGAACGGTATCATTAGCAGTAATCAGCATGGATTCATGAAGAATCGTTCTTGCCAAACCAATCTATTAACCTTCTATGAGGAGGTGAGTTGCCATCTAGATAAAGGAAGGCCGTGGTGTATCTGGATTTTGCAAAAGCATTTGACACAGTTCCCCATAAACGTTTACTGTACAAGATAAGGTCCGTTGGCATGGACCATAGGGTGAGTACATGGATTGAAAACCGGCTACAAGGGTGAGTTCACAGGGTTGTGATAAATAGGGAGTACTCAGAATGGTCAGAATGGGTAGTGGGGTTCCCCAGGGTTCTGTGCTGGGACCAATCCTATTTAATTTGTTCATAAACGATCTGGAGGATGGGATAAACAGTTCAATCTCTGTATTTGCAGACGATACTAAGCTAAGCAGGGCAATAACTTCTCCGCAGGACGTGGAAACCTTGCAAAAAGACCTGAACAAATTATTGGGGTGGGCGACTACATGGCAAATGAGGTTCAATGTAGAAAAATGTAAAATAATGCATTTGGGTGGCAAAAATATGAATGCAATCTATACACTGGGGGGAGAACCTCTGGGGGTATCTAGGATGGAAAAGGACCTGGGGGTCCTAGTAGATGATAGGCTCAGCAATGGCAGGCAATGCCAAGCTGCTGCTAACAAAGTAAACAGAATATTGCCATGCATTAAAAGGGGGATCAACTCCAGAGATAAAACGATAATTCTCCCGCTCTACAAGACTCTGGTCCGGCCGCACCTAGAGTATGCGGTCCAGTTCTGGGCACCAGTCCTCAGGAAGGATGTACTGGAAATGAACTGAGTACAAAGAAGGGCAACAAAGCTAATAAAGGGTCTGGAGGATCTTCGTTATGAGGAAAGGTTGCGAGCACTGAACTTATTCTCTCTGGAGAAGAGACGCTTGAGAGGGGATATGATTTCAATTTACAAATACCGGACTGGTGACCCCACAATAGGGATAAAACTTTTTCGCAGAAGAGAGTTTAACAAGACTCGTGGCCACTCATTAAAATTAGAAGAAAAGAGGTTTAACCTTAAACTACATAGAGGGTTCTTTACTGTAAGAGCGGCAAGGATGTGGGATTCCCTTCCACAGGCGGTGGTCTCAGCGGGGAGAAACTATTAGATAAGCACCTGAATGACCACAACATACAGGGATATACAATGCAATACTGACACATAATCACACACATAGGTTGGACTTAATGGACTTGTGTCTTTTTTCAACCTCACCTACTATGTAACTATGTAACTATGGCTAACCACGATACAAGACAGAGGTCAGGGTAGGCAATGGACATGGATAACAAGATACAAGCCATAGGTCAGAGCTTGTTGTGAACATGAAGGTCAGGATACAAGTCAAAGGTCAGGGAAGGCAGCAAACATAGAAAATCAGGATATAAGCCAAATAACAGATCAGGCAGGTGACATAGATAACTAGAATATAAGAGAGAGGACAGGGCAGGCAGCGAACAGGGATAACCAGGATACACGCCAGAGGTCTGGGCAGGCATTGGACATAGATAAAAAGATACAAACCAGATGTCAGATCTTGTACATGTAGGTCAGAGGTCAAGACATAGATAACCACAATATAAACCAGAGAATAGGGCCGGCAGTCGAAATGTATAACCAGGATATAAGCTAGAGGGTAGGGCAGGCAGCAGACATGGATAATCAGGAGATAAGCTAGAGGGCAGGCAGCAGACATGGATAATCAGGAGATAAGCTAGAGGACAGAGTAAGCAGCAGACATGGATAACCAGGATATAAGCTAGAGGGCAGGGCAGGCAGCAGACATGGATAACCAGGAGATAAGCTAGAGGGTAGGCAGCGGGCAGAGATAACCAGAATATAAGCTAGAGGGCAGGGCAGGCAGCAGACATGGATAATCAGGAGATAAGCTGGAGGACAAGGCAGGCAGCAGACATGGATAACCAGGAGATAAGCTAGAGGACAGGGCAGGCAGCAGACATGGATAATCAGGAGATAAGCTAGAAGGCAGGGCAGGCAACAGACACAGATAATCGGAAGATAAGCTAGAGGGCAGGCAGCAGACATGGATAATCAGGAGATAAGCTAGAGGACAGGGCAGGCAGCAGACATGGATAATCAGGAGATAAGCTAGAGGGCAGGGCAGGCAGCAGACATGGATAATCAGGAGATAAGCTAGAAGGTAGGGCAGGCAACAGACACAGATAATCAGAAGATAAGCTAGAGGGCAGGGCAGGCAGCAGACATGGATAATCAGGAGATAAGCTAGAGGGCAGGGCAGGCAGCAGACATTGATAACCATGAGATAAACTAGAGGGCAGGGCAGGCAGCAGACACGGGTAATCAGGAGATAAGCTAGAGGGCAGGCAGCAGACACAGATAATCAGAAGATAAGCTAGAGGGCAGGGCAGGCAGCAGACATGCATAACCAGGAGATAAGCTAGAGGGCAGGGCAGGCAGCAGACACGGATAATCAGAAGATAAGCTAGAGGGCAGGGCAGACAGCAGACACGGATAATCAGGAGATAAGCTAGAGGGCAGGGCAGGCAGCAGACATTGATAACCATGAGATAAACTAGAGGGCAGGGCAGGCAGCAGACACGGGTAATCAGGAGATAAGCTAGAGGGCAGGCAGCAGACACAGATAATCAGAAGATAAGCTAGAGGGCAGAGCAGGCAGCAGACATGCATAACCAGGAGATAAGCTAGAGGGCAGGGCAGGCAGCAGACACGGATAATCAGAAGATAAGCTAGAGGGCAGGGCAGACAGCAGACACGGATAATCAGGAGATAAGCTAGAGGGCAGGGCAGGCAGCAGACATGGATAATCAGGAGATAAGCTAGAGGGCAGGGCAGGCAGCAGACACGGATAATCAGAAGATAAGCTAGAGGGCAGACAGCAGACATGGATAACCAGGAGATAAGCTAGAGGACAGGGCAGGCAGCAGACACGGATAACAGGAGATAAGTTAGACCACAGGGCAGGCAGCAGACATGGATAACCAGGATACAAAGTCAGTACACAAGAATCAATAGGATAAAGGTGCAAACTGTAAAGCAGAAAGGCACACCAGGGGCATGGCAACAAGCCTGCGAAAGCATTACACAAGCTGCGAACCGGAGACTGCACACAATTTAAATGGCCTGGCCGGGGGGAGAAGGCCACTCACATGACAAAGAGAAGGAACACTCTGATTGGCTATGACCAACAGTGTAGTCAGAACCCAGGAGCTGCAGCGATTTAATGCAGCCATGACACTCTGGACACTCCTATTTAGCCCTTATTAACCCTTCGCTCACCCAATACACCCTAATTAACTCCTTCTTCCCTTCTTCCCCCAAGCTATCATTTTCCTGCTGAAGTTCTTGTCCATTTCTATTTTCCTATCCATCAATATTTAAACATTTTCTCCCTTTTTATTAGTTTTGTTCCCACTTTTTTAGTGTAGCATTAAAGAAAATTAGCAGAATAAAGGAAAACAAAGCCTTTTTTTAATTTGTAAATTACTTTAACTGGTTGCCGCCCGCCCACTGTCAAATGATGGCGGGGCGGTGCGGCTCTTGTTCTGGGACGCCGTCATATGATGGCGTCCCAGAACGGCAGCTTGCACACACCCGCGGGGGCGCACAGCACGGCGTTTGCCGCCTCACCATGTTGCTAGGACAAGGCGCGACCCCGATCTGTGGAAAGAGCCGCGTCCGCGGCTCTTTAAACATGTGATCGGCTGTGTCCAATCACAGCCGGTCACATGTAAACAAGGAAGTGTCGGTAATCGGCGCTCCTCACCTCACACCGACAGAGTGTGAGGAGAGGAGAGCCGATCAGCTGCATCTCCACTCAGGGGGACATTTAGGAATGTAATCAGGGCACTGATCATCAGTGCCCTAATTACAATAGTGAAAAATAGTGTCACCATACAGTGCCCACCAATGCCAGCGATCAGTGCCCACCAGTGGCAGCAATCAGTGCCCACCACTGCCCACAAGTGCCACAAATCAGTGCCCATTAGCGATGCCAGTCACTGCTGGCAATCAGTGCCGCCTATCAGTGCTGCCCATCAATGCCCATCACTGCTGTCAATCAATGCCCATCAGTGTCACCCATCAGTACCGCCTATCCATGCCACCTATCAGTGCCCACCAGTGCCACCTATCAGTGTCCACTAGTGCCGCCTATTAGTACCCACCAGTGCTGCCTAACAGTGCCCACCAGTGCCGCCTAACAGTGCCCATCAGTTCCGCCTAACAGTGCCCACCAGTGCCGCCTAACAGTGCCCATCAGTGCCGCCTAACAGTGCTCATCAGTGCCACCTATCAGTGCCCATAAGTGCGGCATATTAGTGCCTCCTCATTAGTGCCACCTAATCAGTGCCCATAAGTGCTGCCTCATCAGTGCCCATAAGTGCCACATTATCAATGCCCACCAGTTCAGCCTATCAATGCCCATCAGGGCCGCCTCATCAGCACACATCAGTGAAGGCAAAAAATTAGACAGAATTAGAATTAGAAGACAGAAAAAAAGTGAAAAACATTTTCTTTCAAAGTGTTTGGACTTTTTTTGTAAAAAATAAAAAACCCAGCAGAGATTAAATACCAAAATAAAAAAATAATTTGGGTACAGTATTACATGACTGAGTAATTATCATTCAAAGTATGACAGCGCTGAAAGCTGAAAAGTGGCCTGGGCAGGAAGGGGGTGTAAGTGTCTGGTAGGCAAGGGGTTAAAAGGGCTCCATTCCCAAAAGCAGGTTGCATGCGGTGTTTAGGTGTTTTTCCGCATGCTATCCTGAAAATGTCAATTCACTATTGCTTTATGCGGTATTTACCACATAAAGCAAAAACGCTTGGCAAATACCGCATAAGACAGGAGTTAAAGTCAATTCACAAAAATAAATAAATAAATACATGCATGAGGGAAATAAGTAGTGGTCCAGGCACGCAATAGTTAACCACTTCAATACCGGGGGCACTTAGACACCTTCCTGCCCAGGGCAATTTTCAGCTTTCAGCGCTGTTGCAATTTGAATGACAATTGCGCGGTCATACAACACTGTACCCAAACACATTTTTTATCATTTTCTTCCCACAAATAGAGATTTCTTTTGGTGGTATTTGATCACCTCTGCAATTTTTATTTTTTGCGCAACAAATAAAAAAAGACCGAAAATTTTGAAAAAAAAAACCCCGTTTTCTTTGTTTCTCTTAAATTGTTTTGTAAATAAGTACGTTTTCTTCTTCAATGACGGGCACTGATATGGCTGCACTGATGGGCACTGATAAGGGGCAGTGATGGGCACCGATGAGGTGGCACTGATGAGGTGGCACTGATGGGCACTCATAGGCAGCATTGATGGGTACTTATGGGTGGCACTGATAGGTGGCACGGATAGGCACTGATAGGTGGGCACTGATGGGCATGGATGGGCACTGATAGGTGGCACTGGTATGCGGCACTGATGGGCACTCATAGGTGGCACTGATGGGCACTCATAGGTGGCACTGATGGGAGCTCATAGGCGGCACTGATGGGTACTTATTGGTGGCACTAATAGGTGGCAGGGATGGGCACTGATGGTCACTAAAAAAAGACTGAAAATTTTGAAAAAAAAAAGTTTTTCTTTGTTTCTCTTAAATTGTTTTGTAAATAAGTACGTTTTCTTCTTCAATGACGGGCACTGATATGGCTGCACTGATGGGCACTGATAAGGGGCACCGATGGGCATCAATGAGGTGGCACCAATGAGGTGGCACTGATGAGGTGGCACTGATGGGAGCTCATAGGCAGCACTGATAGGTACTTATGGGTGGCAGTGATAGGTGGCACATATGGGCACTGATAGGTGGGCACTGATGGGCATGGATGGGCACTGATAGGTGGAACTGAGAGACACTGATGGGTGGCGCTGATTACACTGGTGGGTTGCATTGCTGGGCATCACTTTTTTTATTTCTGTAATGGTGCCAGTCAGTGCCCATTTGTGGGCACTGATTGGCATGTATTGGGCATTTTTTTTTATATGTGGATGGCCATGGAGTACATGCCTGGCCACCCACATGCTGGGGGCTTCCCTGGTGGTCCTGGCGGCTTTCCTGGTGGTCCAGTGTGGGCATCCGAGGGGGGCTGCCCAGACCCCCCCTGTCAGGAAAGCCGCCAATTGGCTCTCCTCTACTCGTGTCTGTCAGACGCAAGTGAGGAAAAGCCAATCAACGGGTTTTTCCTTTTTTTGTTGGCCAACAATCCGATCGTGTGTACGAGGCTTTTGAGTTTGACAGGCTGCCGGCAGCAGGGCTGGATGATGTACCCTTTTCCTCTGCCTGCAACTAAACGCCAGAGCACCATGGACTGGAACTAAACACCCAATGTGCACAGGGTCACACACATTACAATATTGACCATACAATCTTTTGTACAATCAGCTTTACAAAAACTAGAAAATATGAGCACCAAACTATCCCTTCAATATTTCTATAATCAGGCAGGGCATTGCACTACATGGTTGGTGGTAGATCTAAAGGAGATTGTATTATCAGATTGTAATGCGTTTTGTGAGCTTTAGAGGAAACGCTCCGGAGATGACTGGAACTATTACAGAAGCAGCGACGACATCGCTTTCCTAGAAGAGCTTCCTGCTGAACAGAAAGTAAAAGTGCTCAGATGTCTGGAATTTTTTGCTTATCTAGAAGCTATTCATTCTGAGTAAAAAAAAAGTAAGAAATGTTGTGACACATTCCAATTTTGATATCAACAAAGACAAATAGTTTTTTAATTGTCAGTAAATTACAGCTTCCAGGTGATTACTAATGTTGTGAGGAAATAGTTGTGATTTTCTTTCATTCATACCAGACCCTGAGACCCTCCAGACCTGATATACACCAAAAGTATTGGGACACCTGCCTTTACAAGCACATGAACTTTAACGGCATCCCAATCTTAGTCTGTAGGGTTCAATTTTGAGTTGGCTCCGCCCTTTGCAGCTATAACAGCTTCAACTCTTCTGGGAAGGCCGTCCACAAGGATTAGGAAGGTGTCTATGGGAATGTTTGACCATTCTTCCAGAAGAGCATTTGTGAGGTCAGGCACTGATGTTGGATAAGGAGGCCTGGCTCGCAGTCTCCGCACTAATTCATCCCAAATGTGTTCTCTTGGGTTGAGGCCAGTCAAGTTCCCCCACCCCAAACTCACTCATCCATGTCTTTATGGACCTTGCTTTGTGCACTGGTGGGCAGTCATATTGGAACAGGACGGGGCCCGTCCCCAAACTGTTCCCACAAAGTTAGGAGCATGAAATTGTCCAAAATGTCTTGGTGTGCTGACGCCTTAAGAGTTCCCTTCACTGGAACTAAGGGGCCAACCCCTGAAAAATAACCCCACACCATAATCCCTCCTCCTCCAAACTTTACACTTGGCACAATGCAGTCAGGCAACCGCCAAACCCAGACATGTCCATCAGATTGCCAGACAGAGAAGCATGATTGGTCAATCCAGAGAACATGTCTCTGTTGCTCTAGAGTCCAGTGGCGGCGCTCTTTACACCACGGCATCCAACGCTTTGGTGATGTAAGGCTTGGATGCGGCTGCTGGGCCATGGAATCCCATTCCATGAAGCTCTCTATGCACTGGTGTTGTGCTAATCTGAAGACCACACAAAGTTTGGAGGTCTGTAGCTATTGACTCTGCAGACAGATGGAGACTTCTGCGCACTGTGAGCTTCAGCATGTGCTGACCTGGCTCTGTCACTTTACGTGGCCTACCACTATGTGGCTGAGTTGATGCTGTTCCCGGTTGCTTCCACTTTGTTATATTACCACAAACAGGTGACCGCAAAATATTTAGTAGCAAGGAAATTTCACAGATGGACTTATTGCACAGGTGGCCACCTATCACGGTACCACGCCTGAATTCACTGAGCTCCTGAAAGCGGCCCATTCTATCACAAATGTTTGTAGAAGCCGTCTGCATGCCGAGGTGGGTGATTTTATACACCTGTGGCCATGGAGGTGATTGGAACACCTGAACCCTATGGTTTGGAGGCGTGTCCCAAATCTTTTGGTCATATAGTGTAGATCTTAATGGGGGTCCAACAAAGAAAGAACATAGGGTTTCCCTAAATATACATACCAGACCAATATTCTCAATCAGAGTCTGGTTTGGATGTTAACCACTTACAGACTGCCTCACATAAGAGTATGGTGGCAGAGCGGCTCTCTAGTATGCGATTCAGAACTTCTGGGTAGGGGGCGCATGCGCGCGCCGCGGACGTGCCAGCTGTGCTGTGATTAGTCACAGCACGAGCCGATCAGTGGGTGCCGGCCAATGGATGACCCTTTGATCGGGAAAGGAGGAAGACAGGGCAGAGCTCTGTCCAGTCAACGGGGATGTGCCAGTTTTTGTTTTCCTGCGAAGCAAATCCCTCAGTAAAAGCAGCACACAGTACACACCTAAACACTGCTCAGGCACACATTTAACCCTTTCATCACCCTAGATGTTTAACCCTTTCACAGGTAGTGTCATTAGTACAGTAACTAGGAAAAAATGCAGCGCTAAGAAATATTGGGAAGTTAGGGTGTAGTGAAACAATTAAGTAAGAGATGCTGTACTGAACAGTAAAGCATATGTGTAAAAACCATAAGTGAAGTGAAATGAACAAACACAGTATAAAGTGTCCACATATGGTAAATGGATGATTCCAAACTCAAATTAATAAGAGGAACTGGTATGAACCAATAGAAATGATGTGAGACTAGAAATTGAAGTCAATGGTGCACGATGTGGATCTGTGACTGTGAGTCAACAACGGGGTACAGAACTTCCGTAGCTGTAAACCAACATCTCGATATGGGGCATCAGAATGAAAACATCAGGAAGTAAGATAAGATGGGTACTCTTACCAGATGACGTGGACTCCACTGTCGTATGACATGGAGTCAATGGTGCATGGAGCCAAACCTAGGCTGGAAAACGATATCCGGAACGGTGGAACCTCTGTCTCACTTCTCGACTTCTCTGGTGGGGTGAAGAAGCATCAGGAAGGGCCGCCAACTGGATATCAGCCAATAGACCTCAAGGATGTGTTCCAAGGAGAAGCCGGGGACAGATTTGATCCAGACCCCGTGATGGAAGTAGGGCTACTGGAAGGCAGTTTCTTGCATCGGGATAATATGCAAATAAAAAATAAAAAGCTTCTGCATAGTGCAGGTAAACCAGGGATTTTTATTTCTAAAAACACCATACAAAAAATGGATAAAAGTGATCACAATTGAAATAAAATCTAAGCAGCATGCCCCTGTTGAAGACCCTCTTGGTCGAAACGCGTCGGCCGATCACCCCCTTCCTTACGCTGCTTAGATTTTGCGCACGACCGCGCAATTGTCAGTTAAAGCGACGCAGTGCCGAATCGCAAAAAAAATGGCCTGGTCATTGAGCAGCCAAATCTTCTGGAACTGTAGCGGTTAAAGAGCCCTGAACTTGGAAGAAGACGGGGAGAAGATGGAAGTAGCAATGATGTGGCAATGGAGACTGAGGACATCACCGTGCTGGAGGAGGGGGGGGGGCGTTTTACAATGTAGGTGTTCCGTAAGGTGCAAATATGCTATATAAATATGCTATACATTCTCGTACATCATGGTAAAAGCTCCAATGAGGCTAAAAAAGTTACTTCCTCTTTAAACGCAGAAGAGAAAAGTCAGGCAGTCTGGATATGTAAAAGGAAGTGATCAGAAGATTGCAGGGGGAGGTAAAACATACAGTGTATATACAATATATACTACATATACATGGTAACACATACATACATGTGCAGACAAAGTACAACTGTAGCCCAAGGCATTATTGTTGCTAAATAAAAAAATAAAAAATAAATCAAACACATTAATTCTCGTTTCACGCACATGCGATGCGGGAACCAGTGCGATTCCAGTGCAGGTTCCCCGCATCGCATGTCACTCGCAGGCAGTTCACACCGCCCTCTGCGAACCGCTGCGGTCGTCAATATAAAAGTTAATGACACCCCCAGATCGGTTCGCAGATCGCAGTGCGAACTGTCAAATGGTACAGGAATCGGATGGCGTAGATGTGAACACCCATGTGATGCGATTCCAGTGCGGACCAAAAAAAAAGGGTCCTGCACTAGTTTGTTTCGAATGCAATGCGATTTCAGCCATACAGTTTGTAGGGCTGATTTTGTATCACACAGACATGGCATGTGATCTGCACAGCAATGCGGTGCGAACCACATGCGATGTTTGTGTTCTCACCAGTGTGAGCCCGGCCTAACTTCACTGAACATGTAGGACTGTGTGCTATGTGATTTCGATAACACGCATTACGGGTATTGATGTGATAAGATAAAGAATGCAATAAGAAATGTAAGGGTGCAATTAGGACGGCTAAGATAGAACATGAAAGACACATAGCAGAGGAGAGCAAAAAAAATCCCAAGAAATTCTTTAAGTATGTAAACAGTAAAAAAGGGAGGACAGACCATATTGGCCCCATAAAGAATGAGGAAGGACATCTGGTTACAAAGGATGGGGAGATGGCAAAGGTATTGAATTTATTCTTCTCCTCAGTCTTCACGAGTGAATTGGGGGGCTTCAGTAACCAAAACTGCAGTGTTTATCCTCAGGACACAACACAGGAAGCACCTCCATGGTTAACAGAGGACGGAATTAAAATTAGACTTGAGAAACTTAACATTAATAAATCACCGGGACCAGATGGCTTGCATCTGAGGGTACTTAGGGAACTCAGTTAGGTGATTGCCAGACCGTTGTTCCTAATTTTTACAGACAGTCTATTGACTGGAATGGTACCAGCTGATTGGAGAAAAGCCAATGTAGCACCAATATTTAAAAAGGGCCCAAAAAACATCCCTGGGAATTACAGACCAGTTAGCCTAACATCAATAGTATGTAAACTCTTGGAGGGGATGATAAGGGACTATATACAAGATTTTAGTAATAAGAATGATATCATTAGCAGTAATCAGCATGGATTCATGAAGAATCGTTCTTGCCAAACCAATCTATTAACCTTCTATGAGGAGGTGAGTTGCCATCTAGATAAAGGGAGGCCTGTAGACGTGGTGTATCTGGATTTTGCAAAAGCATTTGACACAGTTCCCCATAAACGTTTACTGTACAAAATAAGGTGCGTTGGCATGGACCATAGGGTGAGTACATGGATTGAAAACTGGCTACAAGGGCGTGTTCAGAGGGTGGTGATAAATGGGGAGTACTCAGAATGGTCAGGGGTGGGTAGTGGGGTTCCCCAGGGTTCTGTGCTGGGACCAATCCTATTTAATTTGTTCATAAACGATCTGGAGGATGGGATAAACAGTTCAATCTCTGTATTTGCGGACGATACTAAGCTAAGCAGGGCAATAACTTCTCCGCAGGATGTGGAAATCTTGCAAAAAGACCTGACCAAATTAATGGGGTGGGCGACTACATGGCAAATGAGGTTCAATGTAGAAAAATGTAAAATAATGCATTTGGGTGCCTAAAATATGAATGCAATCTATACACTGGGGGGAGAACCTCTGGGGGAATCTAGGATGGAAAAAGACTTGGGGGTCCTAGTGGATGATAGGCTCAGCAACGGCATGCAATGCCAAGCTGCTGCTAATAAAGCAAACAGAATATTGCCATGCATTAAAAGGGGGATCAACTGCAGAGATAAAACGATAATTCTCCCGCTCTACAAGACTCTGGTCCGGCCGCACCTGGAGTATGCTGTCCAGTTCTGGGCACCAGTCCTCAGGAGGGACGTACTGGAAATGGAGCGAGTACAAAGAAGGGCAACAAAGCTAATAAAGGGTCTGGAGGATCTTAGTTATGAGGAAAGGTTGCGAGCACTGAACTTATTCTCTCTGGAGAAGAGACGCTTGAGAGGGGATATGATTTCAATTTACAAATACTGTACTGGTGACCCCACAATAGGGATAAAACTTTTTCGCAGAAGAGAGTTTAATAAGACTCGTGGCCACTCATTACAATTAGAAGAAAAGAGGTTTAACCTTAAACTACGTAGAGGGTTCTTTACTGTAAGAGCGGCAAGGATGTGGAATTCCCTTCCACAGGCGGTGGTCTCAGCGGGGAGCATTGATAGCTTCAAGAAACTATTAGATAATCACCTGAATGACCGCAATATACAGAGATATGTAATGTAATACTGACACATAATCACACACATAGGTTGGACTTGATGGACTTGTGTCTTTTTTCAACCTCACCTACTATGTAACTATGTAACTATGTAACTAAGATGCCAATCACTCATTATCAACAGACAAATGTTGCAGGGCAGTGAGGAGAGTGCATTAGAAGGTGTGTTGGGATACCATTCAGAATAATGCTGCCCAATGCGTGAAAGTACACAGTAACCACAAAACAATGTTATTTTGTATCTCTCGATCTCCCATCTGATCAATGTTTATAAACAATGTTACTTTGTATCTCTCTATCTCCCATCTGATCAATGTTTATAAACAATGTTACTTTGTAGCTCTGTATCTCCTGTCTGATCAATGTTTATAAACAATGTTATGTTGTATTTCTATTTCTCCTGTCTGATCAATGTTTATAAACAATGTTGCGTTGCATCTCTCTATCTCCCGTCTGATCAATGTTTATAAACAATGTTACTTTGTATCTTTCCATCTACCGTCTGATCAATGTTTGTAAATAATGTTACTTTGTAACTTTCTATCTCCTGTCTGATCAATGTTTATAAACAATGTTACTTTGTATCTCTATCTACCGTCTGATCAATGTTTAGGAACAATTTTACTTTGTATGTCTCTATCGCCTATCTGATCAATGTTTATAAATAATGTTACTTTGTATCTATATTTCTCCTGTCTGATCAATGTTTATAAACAATGTTCCTTTGTATCTCTTTGTCCCCCATCTGATCAATGTGTAAAAAAGTTTACTTGGTATCTCTCTATCTCCCTTCTGATCAGTGTTTATAAATAATGTTACCCTCTTGCCATCTGCCTAACTGGGAAAATACATCATTAATTTGACATTAAATACCACAATTGCATTATGCGCCCTGTTTGGCAAAGCTTTGCCCAATCAGGGTGCAATATAAGCTGGTTGTTAAGCAGTGGGGTGGGGAAGCCAGCAGCAGCATCCTTAACAACCAATGAGTCATCAGCTGTCAATCGGCTTCCCTGCTGACAGCTGAATAAAAAAAAACATTTGCTGGTAAAAAAAATAGAAAAAAAATGGCGTCAGGCCCCCCCAATCAATACCAGACCCCTATCCGAGCATGCAGCCTGACAGGTCAGGAAAGGTAGGTAACAAGCGAGTGTCCCCCTCCTGAACCATACCAGGCCATGTGCCCTCAACATAGGGCCTAATGCACCTTGTCCCCATGTTGATGGGGACAAGGGTCTCTTCCCCACAACCCTGGGCTGTGGTTGTGGGGGGTCTGCGAGCGGGGAACTTATTGGAATTTGGAAGCCCCTTTTAACAAAGGGCACTCAGATCCCGGCCCCCAACTCACCAAAAAGTGTCAAAAAGTAATAAAAACACACAGTTTTTGAAAATCCCTTTATTAAAAATAAAAAACCAGTGTCCCCCGATGTCAATCAATAATCAATCACGCCGCCCACCGCCTGCTGCACCCGGAAAAGAACAAAAAAAATGATCCGTCTTCATTCATGGCTGACCGCCAAATGCCTCCTCTGCTGTTTGACAGTTCTTATGTAGGTAAGGGCGGGGCCACCTGGCGATGTCACCTGATGGCACTGCCCCCTTGTGATGTCACTGACCCAGCATGCACCGGTCGATGACATCATAATGGGGGCAGTGCCAACAGGCGACTTTGGCAAGTGGCCCCGTCCTTACCTAAATAAGAACAGTCAAAGAACGAAGGAGGCATTCGGCAGGCATTGAGGGTATGTGCCCTGGTATGGTTCAGGAGGGGGGAGCGCTCACCCCTCCCCCCTTTCTTGACTTGCCAGGCTGCGTGCTCAGAAAAGGGTCTGGTATGGAGTTAGAGGGGGAGCCTACAATGTTTTTTTTTTTTGGTGTTCCCCTTAAAATCCATATCAGGCTGGAAGGGAGGGACCCAACAATGTTTTTTTTCTATATTTTGTTTTTCAATAGCCAAGTTTCGGCAATTGCAGCCATGAGTCAATTTAAATGTGATTTTTTTTCTTTAGAAATGTAAATTTTGCTGCAGCAGGTTACAGATGCTACAGATGTGTCACTTTACAGGCAGACTAAGGGGACCCCAAGGCACTATATTTATAGGAATTTTTTTTGTTGCACTTTAAGCATTATTAAAATCACTGCTCCTGAAAAAATGATAGTTTAAAAAAGAAATTTGCATTAATACATGTCCCCCAGGGCAATACCTGGACACCCATTCCCCTTTTATGGCCAATAACTTTCATAAAAGCCTTCAAAATGAGCACTTTTGCTTCTTCCTGTTGGCTTCCACAGACTTCAGTGGGTTTACGGTTTGGGGCAAAACTTTTCCCCTGTTCAGGAGTTTTGCTGCGAACCTAACAGGGCCGGTCCATGCATAATTGTAATACCCTCCAAACTCCTCTCCTCTACATACTGCCCACTGCCTTACCCTCCACATTCCTCTCTTGTACATACTGCCCACTGTCATATCATCCACACTCCTCTCCTGTACATAATGCCCACTACCTTACCCTCCACACTCCTCTCCTGTACATACAGCCCACTGTCATACCCTCCACACTCCTCTCCTGTACATACTGCACACTGCCTTACCCTCCACACTCCTCTCCTGTACATACTGCCCTCTGTCATACCCTCCACACTCCTCTCCTGTACATACAGCCCACTGTCATACCCTCCACACTCCTCTCCTGTACACACTGCCCACTGTCATACCCTCCACACTCCTCTCCTGTACATACTACCCACTGTCATACCCTACACACTTCTCTCCTGTACATACTGCCCACTGTCATACCCTCCACACTCCTCTCCTGTACACACTGCCCACTGTCATACCCTCCACACTCCTCTCCTGTACACACTGCCCACTGTCATACCCTCCACACTTCTCTCCTGTACATACTGCCCACTGTCATACCCTCCACACTCCTCTCCTGTACACATTGCCCACTGTCATACCCTCCACACTCCTCTCCTGTACATACTACCCACTGTCATACCCTACACACTTCTCTCCTTTACATACTGCCCACTGTCATACTCTCCACACTCCTCTCCTGTACATACTGCCCACTGTCATACCCTCCACACTTCTCTCCTTTACATACTGCCCACTGCCATACCCTCCACACTTCTCTCCTTTACATACTGCCCACTGCCATACCCTCCACATTCCTCTCTTGTACATACTGCCCACTGTCATACCATCCACACTCCTCTCCTGTACATAATGCCCACTACCTTACCCTCCACACTCATCTCCTGTACATACTGCCCACTGTCATACCCTCCACACTTCTCTCCTGTATATACTGCCCACTGTCATACCCTCTACACTCCTCTCCTGTACATACTACCCACTGTCATACCCTCAACACTCCTCTCCTGTACATACTGCCCACTGTCATACCCTACACACTTCTCTCCTTTACATACTACCCTCCATACTTCTCTCCTGTACATACTGCCCACTGTCATACCCTCCACACTTCTCTCCTGTACATACTACCCACTGTCATACCCTCCACATTCCTCTCCTGTATATACTACCCACTGTCATACCCTCCACACTCCTCTCCTGTACATACTGCCCACTGTCATACCCTCCACGCTCCTCTCCTGTACATACTACCTACTGTCATACCCAGGGCCGGACTGGCCTACCGGATACCGGGAAATCCCCCGGTGGGCCAGCTGTCTTGCTGCCCCTGGTGCCGCTGTGAGGGCAGCGGCGCCTGAAAGAAACAAAGCCGTCCTCATACTCCTCATCCTCTGTCACCCAGGATTAGAGTAGTTTTCCTTCCTATGCAGCTGCCAAAGTGGCCTATTCCACTGGCTCCTTGTCCACAGTCACTCCTTCCGTAGTCCCATCATCATGCACGGAGGAGTCCCCCGAACAGTGTCGGGTACATGATGCTGGAGGATGAGCATTTGAAGGCTCTGATGTCAGCCTAGAGAGAGGGGGTACCCAGGAAGGACAAGAAACTGGCAGTCATGTTCCTCCAACTGCAGCATACTGCCAAGTTTGCTCCAGTGACGAGGAGGGAGGGGATGACGAGGTCACTGACTCTACTTGGGTGCCTGATAGAATAGAGGAGGAGGAGGCACAACTCCAACAAGGCAGTATGTCCTCTAGGGGGCAGCTTAAGGGCAGCCACGCTACTGCATCACACCGCAGAGCTCCGCAATGCTGACTCCCCGCTGATTTTGAAAAGTTCCTTGGTGTGGGCCTTTTTGAACACGTGTGCAGCAGATCGCACCATTGCTGTTTGCAACCTATGTCTGAAGCGGATCAAGCGTGGCCACAACAGCAGCCACTTGGGCACCACATGCTTGACCAGACATATGACAACCTCCCATGCAGTCTTTTTCCCATATACTATATTTGAGATTTAATATCTCTCAGATATGATTTGGGTTAAATGAGAGTTCTTTGACCATGAGTGAAAGCTTTAACACAATAACAACATTTATTCGTGAGTAGGGATGAGTCGAACACCCCCCTGTTCGGTTTGCACCAGAACATGCGAACAGGCAAAAAATTTGTTCGAACGCGTGAACACCATTAAAGTCTATGGGACACGAACATGAATAATCAAAAGTGCTAATTTTAAAGGCTTATATGCAAGTTATTGTCATAAAAAGTGTTTGGGGACCTGGGTCCTGCCCCAGGGGACATGTATCAATGCAAAAAAAGTTTTAAAAACGTCAGTTTTTTCGGGAGCAGTGATTTTAATAATGCTTAAAGTGAAACAATTAAAGTGTAATATCCCTTTAAATTTCATACCTGGGGGGTGTCTATAGTATGCCTGTAAAGGGGCGCATGTTTCCCATGTTTAGAACAGTCTGACAGCAAAATGACATTTCAAAGGAAAAAAAGTCATTTAAAACTACTCGCGGCTATTAATGAATTGCCGGTCCGACAATACACATAAAAGTTCATTGATAAAAACGGCATGGGAATTCCCCGCAGGGGAACCGAACCCAAATTTTTTTTAAAAATGACATGGGTTCCCCTAAATTCCATACCAGGCCCTTCAGGTCTGGTATGGATATTAAGGGGAACCCCGGCCAAAATTTAAAAAAAAATGGTGTGGGGTCCCCCTCAAAATCTATACCAGACCCTTCAGGTCTGGTATGGCTTTTAAGGGGAACCCTGCGCCAAAATTAAAAAAAAATGGCATGGGGTCCCCCTAAAAATCCATACCAGACCCTTATCCGAGCACGCAACCTGGCAGGCCACAGGAAAAGAGGGGGGACGAGAGAGCGCCCCTCCCTCCTGAACTGTACCAGGCCACATGCCCTCAACATTGGGAGGGTGCTTTGGGGTAGACCCCCAAAACACCTTGTCCCCATGTTGATGAGGACAAGGGCCTCATCCCCACAGCCTTGGCCGGTGGTTGTGGGGGTCTGCGGGCGGGGGGCTTATCGGAATCTGGAAGCCCCCTTTAACAAGGGGACCCCCAGATCCCGACCCTCCCCCCGTGTGAAATGGTAAGGGGTACAAAAGTACCCCTACCATTTCACTAAAAAAGTGTCAAAAATGTTAAAAATGACAAGAGACAGTTTTTGACAATTCCTTTATTTAAATGCTTCTTCTTTCTTTTATCTTCTTTCTTTTATCTTCTTTCTTCTATCTTCCTTCGGTTTCTTCCTCCATCTTCTTCTTCTTCTGGTTCTTCTGGTTCTTCCTCCGGTGTTCTCATCCGGCATCTTCCTCCGCGGCATCGGTGTCTTCTTCCCTTCTTCTCTGAGCCGCTCCGCATCCATGATGGCATGGAGGGAGGCTCCCGCTGTGTGACGCTTCTCCTCTTCTGACGGTTCTTAAATAATGGGGGGGCGGGGCCACCCGGTGAACCCGCCCCCCTCTGATGCACGGTGACTTGACGGGACTTCCCTGTGATGTCACGGGGAATGCCACAGGGAAGTCCCGTCAAATCCTCGTGCGTGAGAGGGGGGCAGGGTCACCAGGTGGCCCCGCCCCCCCGTTATTTAAGAACCGTCAGAAGAGGAGAAGCGTCACACAGCGGGAGCCTCCCTCCATGCCATCATGGATGCGGAGCGGCCCGAAAAGAAGATGAAGAGAAGAAGACGAAGAGAAGAAGATGAAGAGAAGAAGATGAAGAGAGAAGCGTCACACAGCGGGAGCCTCCCTCCATGCCATCATGGATGCGGAGCAGCCCAGAGAAGAAGGGAAGAAGACGCCGATGCCGCAGAGGAAGATGCCGGACGAGAACACCGGAGGAAGAAACAGAAGAACCAGAAGAACCAGAAGAAGAAGAAGATGGAGGAAGAAACCGAAGGAAGATAGAAGATAGAAGAAATAAGAAAGAAGCATTTAAATAAAGGAATTGTCAAAAACTGTCTCTTGTCATTTTTAACATTTTTGACACTTTTTTAGTGAAATAGTAGGGGTACTTTTGTACCCCCTTACCATTTCACACAGAGGGAGGGCCGGGATCTGGGGGTCCCCTTGTTAAAGGGGGCTTCCAGATTCCGATAAGCCCCCCACCCGCAGACCCCCACAACCACTGGCCTGTGGGGTTGTGGGGTTGTGGGGATGAGGCAAGGTGTTTTGGGGGGCTACCCCAAAGCACTCTCCCAATGTTGAGGGCATGTGGCCTGGTACGGTTCAGGAGGGGGAGGGGCCGCTCTCTCGTCCCCCCTCTTTTCCTGCGGCCTGCCAGGTTGCGTGCTCGGATAAGGGTCTGGTATGGATTTTTAGGAGGACTCCACGCCTTTTTTTTTGTAATTTTCGCACGGAGTTCCCCTTAAAATCCATACCAGACCTGAAGGGTCTGGTATAGATTTTGTGGGGGATCCCACGCCATTTTTTTTTAAATTTTGGCCGGGGTTCCCTTTAATATCCATGCCAGACCTGAAGGGCCTGGTATGAAATTTAGGGGGACCCCCATGTCATTTTTTTTTTAAATTTTGGTTCGGGGTTCCCCTGTAGGGAGTTCCCATGCTGTTTTTTTTTTTTTTTTCAAAACATTTTTATTGAGTTTTTCAAAATCACCAAAAATACAGAGCGTACAGTACAGTAAGCGAAGGTACAGGTGAGTGATGTGTACAAACAGTCAATTGCAACAAGGTACTCTAACAAAGGGAGGTAGTACAAATCGACCAACGATGTGGAGGAATACTTAAAGAGAGGTTTCTGTGTTAAAAGCTACATGTGATTGGATGATGTGCGACGTACAGGGTAGGTTATTGGGGTACATCAACAGTGAAGTAATAGGATGAAAACAACCATATGTCTATCTAATGCTATCTAAACTGACGCATTGTGCGCCCAGATATATGAAAGGACTAGTATTATGTAGAACGGGAAAATTATGGGGGAGACTTCCACACCGTCTGGGTTCCACCCCTACTCCGTTCACCCCTAACGGGACCTTCACTGTGAACGGGGTGGGGTGTGTAGGGGATCAGAGTTTGCGTCCAATGGGATGATGGTGTGTCAAGGTTAGGTCTTGGTTCCCGATGCCAAGTCAACTTGGGGAGGTGATTAGGTTGGTCGAGGTTTGATTGTGAAGCTGAGGGCGGTGTTCATACTTAGGGGGTAAAATGTAGGGAAATAACGGTAAAACAGATATGTGGAGCAACAGAAGTCGAGACCTTGTCGGCTCGACGTGGTGAAGGAAGTGTGATGGGAGGGGGGGAGGGAGAGGGGGTGGCGAATGAACAAGGTGGGGGGGTCCCATGGTGGAAGGCAATTATATGTAGTTAGGGTGCAGGTATTGACGCAGGCGGTGAGGCAGTCTGTAGTGGGACCAGCAAGCCCAGGTAATATTATGTTTGGTAGGGATGTCCTTAGCTTGACAAATAAGTTCTTCCATAGCTGATATTCTGTCCACCCTACGAATCCAATCTTTCACCATGGGGGGGGCAGGGTTTCTCCAAAGGGCGGGAATACATTGATTGGCCGCATTGATTAGGTGTAGAGTCAGGGATTTTTTATAGGAGCTGTAGGGCTTGGCGGTGTGGTGTAATAGGTAGCTAGCAGGGGAGAAGGTTGGTGAGTATGTGGTGATGTGGGATATCAGTCGGTGAATTTCTGACCAGAATGGTTGTATAAGGGTACATTCCCACCAGATGTGGAGTAGGGTACCGCGGGCTTAATTACATCTCCAACAGGTCGGGGGGATAGTGGGGTGAAAGTGATGGACCTTATCCGGTGTCCTATACCATTTGGAGAACAGTTTATATCTATTTTCCTGAGTGGCAACATTAATGGAGCCCTTGTGCATGAGGGTAAATATGCGGTCCCATTCAGACGGGGAGAGATCAATGGATAAGTCATGTTCCCATTGTCTCACAATTTTGTCTTCCTTTACCTTGTGTTGAGAAAACAGGAGGGAGTAGGTTGTCGAAATTAGGTGGGCTTGGGGTTCTGTGCTGGAACAGAGGATTTCGAGCGGTGTAATTTCTCTGTGCCAGAGGGGGCGGCGTTGGTGGGATTGGAGGAAGTGTCTCAGTTGTAAGTACTTATAAAAGGGTATGTTGTGGTTGGGCAGTTGTGCCGTCAGAGTAGGGTAGGGTAGTAGGGTCCCGCTTTCGAAGTATTCATGAGCTCTGGCTCGTGAAGAAAGTGTTTCAAGGGTTGGGTCTTTCAGTTTTAGTCCTGGGGAGAAGTCTGGGTTATCGACCAATGGGGTCATAGGGCCTGGTGCGGGGATAAAAGCAAGCTTTTTAGACACTAATTTGAGTGTCGATAGTGTGGTGCCAATGAGCAAGTGTGCAAGTAAGTCTTTGGATACGTGGATGTGGTCGATCCACGGCAAGTCAGCTATGGGGATATCTGTAAAGGAGTCCTCAAGTTGGATCCAGTCTTTGGAAGAGCGGTGCACGTGCCAGTCTACCAGTCTGGTCAGTTGGCAGGCCCAATGGTACTTTTGAAGGTCTGGAAGACCTAGGCCTCCCAGACATTTGGGGAGAACCAACCTCTCCCAGCTAAGGCGTGGGCGTTTGGTGGCCCACACAAAGGACCTGCAAATATTTTTATAGGAGGAGAAGAAGGAAGCTGGTATCTTGATTGGTATGGCTTGTAGGAGGTATAGGAGCCTGGGTAAAATATTCATTTTGATCACTGCTATTCTACCCATCCAGGAGAATGAGCCCAGATGCCACTTCTGTAAATCACCCTGAATGGACTGAAGTAATGGTAAGAAGTTTTTGGTGTATAAATCCTTTAAGTTGGTGGTGATTTTGATGCCAAGGTAGGTTATTTCGGAATGTTCCCAAACAAACGGGAAGTTAAGCTTACATAGGTTGACAGTATCCATTGGCAAGGTTACATTGAGGGCTTTAGATTATTCGAAATTGATTTGTAGGTTGGATAAGGATTTGAAAAGTGCGAAGTCAGCAAGAAGGTTGGGGAGGGTCGTAATAGGGTCTGTAAGGAAAAGTAAAATGTCGTCGGCATATGCTGCCATTTTATATTGAGTACGATGGATGTCTATGCCTCTGATAGTGGGATTTAGTCTCATTTTATGGAGCATGGGTTCCATGGTCAGTAATAATAGAAGGGGAGAAAGAGGGCAGCCCTGACGTGTCCCATTGGATACAGAGAAGGCGTCCGACAGTCCCCCATTGATCCGGAGTCTGGCTTTTGGAGAGGCGTAGAGGGCCATGATCATTTGAAGCATGCGGGGTGGAAGTCCAATCGCACGCAGTGCGGCCTCCATGTAGTCCCATGCTACCCTGTCGAACGCCTTCTCTGCATCCAACGAGAGGAAAAAACCCTGTGTGGAAGATTTAGTTAGCCAGTGGTGAATGTTCAGGGCTTTTGTGGTGTTGTCTCTGGCCTCCCGGCCAGGGACAAAGCCCACCTGTTCAAGTGAGATCAAAGATGGTAAAAAGGGGAGAATGCGATTCGCTAGTGCCTTGGCGTACAACTTTAGGTCCACATTTAGTAGTGAAATGGGGCGGTAGTTGTTGACCAAGGTGGGGTCCTTTCCTTGTTTAGGTATGAGCGTGATATGGGCTTCCATGAAGTCATTGTGTGCGGTCGAGTCCGGTGTGAGGTTGTTGAGGGCTTTGGTCAGGTGTGGGAGGAGAATGGTCGGGAAGGATTTGTAATAGCTGGCTGAAAAGCCATCTGGGCCCGGGCTCTTGCCCGTTTTCATCTGTTTTAGTGCATTAATGAGTTCTTCATTAGAGATGGGGAGGTCTAGAGATTGTGCATCTTCGGAGGAGAGCGGGGTCGGGCCGAATTTCGTTAAAAAGTCAGTAATTGCCGTCAGACGGATAACGTTAGTGTCGGTGGTTTGAGACTTAGGAAGGTTGTAAAGTTCTGAGAAATACTCTATAAATTGGGACGAGATTCCTTCATTAGTGACTACTGCCTCGCCTCTGGCGTTGTGAAGTTTGTGAATGGTGTGTGACGCCCTTTTGGTTTGAAGGGCCCTTGCCAAAAGTTTGCCGGCTTTGTTGCCAAACTCATAATAAAGTTTTTGCGTCAAAGCGAACTTGCGCTTCAGTTTGGCATTTAACACATCCAAGAGATCTTCCCAAGCTTGAGACAGTTCTGATAGGGCAGAGTTAGCGAGGGAGGCTTTGTGTTTTTGTTCGAGCGTGCGGATGTGTGCGGTTAACTCGGCAATGCGGGCAGTTTGGAGTTTGTTTCGTTGAGCCGCAATAGCCAACAGTTCGCCTCGAACTACACATTTGTGTGCGGCCCAGATAACTGTGGGTGCTACGTCTGGTGAAGAGTTCTCTTTAAAAAAGTTTGATAGGCAAGTAGTCAGCCTTTGAATATTGATCTCGTCAGTGAGTAGGGAGTTGTCAAGGCGCCATATACGCGTTTTTGGGTGAGGTGGGGACAGCTGTAGGGTCATGGAGATGGGGCTATGGTCCGAAAGTATGGCTGGGTCGATGGTAGCTATGGTGAGGTGCGTGAGGTCGTTTTGTGAAAGAAAGAAATGGTCCAGTCTGGAGTACTTGTTGTGGGGAGCATAAAAGAAAGTAAAGTCTCTGTCTTTGGGATGTAGCGTTCGCCATGTGTCATGAAGCAGTAAGTTACTAAGCTGTTGTTTGATCGCCCTTAAGGCCCTGTAAGGTAAAGAAGATGTACCGTTCGACGTGTCGTCCGTCGGTGTCAAGGGGGCATTGAAATCACCACCAAGAATAAGGGTTCCTGTTTGGAAGCTAGAAAGTAGTTGAAGGGTATTACGAAAGAAGGTAACTTGGCCTGAGTTGGGGGCGTATATGTTGGCTATCATGAGGGGCACAAGGTGTAGAGTGCCTTTAAGAAAGAGGAAGCGTCCCAGCGGGTCTCTTTGGACATCAGTCACCTGAAAGGGACAATTTTTCAAAATTAGGATGGATACCCCTTTAGATTTTGCCTCCGCGTTGGAGGCGTGGAAGGCTGTGGGGAAATGTTGGTCGTTAAGTTTGGGGATGGAATCGGTGCGGAAGTGGGTTTCTTGTAGGAGGGCAATATGTGCTTTAGAATATTTGAGAGAGTATAAAAGTTTAGATCGCTTTTCGGGTGTATTAAGGCCCCTAATGTTCAAGGAGTATAGTTTGAGAGAGTGGGGCGGAGCCTGTCCAACCACCGGGGGCGAGTTCATAATTTGTGGGTTCGCCATGGGTGGGGTGTGGGTGTGGTAGGGGGGGTGGGGGGCAGAGGGGAGGGATCGGGAGGGCAGGAGTAAGATAAGATTCAGAAGTGTGTGTGGGGAGAGTTGATCCGAGGAGGCGTGGAACTGAATTTCCAACAGCCTCAAGGGTCTGGAATCGGAACAGTACGGAGCGTGAATGGCGCGCGAGTCCCAGTCAGGGGGGGTTGCACACCGATGTAGCCCCGTGTGGGGGTTGACCTGAACCTAGGCAAGGAGAGACCAAGAAAAGTGTGGGAAGTGAGTGGGAATATGAGCAGCCACCATAGGAGTGGTGTATAGCAGCATAAAGAGGTAATGCAATCATGTATTGCCAAGCCGTGTCTTGTGTGTATTGTAATGGGGGGTATAGGGTACAGGCAGTGGAGCTGTAACATTGTAGCCCAATCCTATGCTCTGGAAGCACAGTAATTGGGTCAACAGGCAAGGGATAGAGTGTGGGTGGGTGATACGTTAGCCCGGGGACCAACCCCCCGTCCCAACCCCTAGAGGAGCAGACTACCAGGTGTGTCCCCTTTGCCTATCCGGTAGCGGTCTCCAGTCGTAGGGGGGGGGGCTACTGCGGGAGGTGTGGGCCCGGGAGGAAGGATGTAGAGTGGTGAGGGCACAGCAATAAGTGCAGCTGAAACACAAGGGGTGAATCACCCCTCCATCCCCCCTCTGGTTATAGTATCAAACCATGAAATGTGTCCCATTTAAAACTATAAGTAATGCGTAAGTAGGTAATAACAAATACAAAAAAATACAAAAAGAAAAAAAAAAAAAAAAAAAGCAGTGAAAAGGTACATGACATGAGAACCTGAGAGACATTGGGACGTCATCCGAAAGTTCCAGCTGGGGTATGCAGGCACGGGAGTTCTGTATGGAAGTTCCAGTTGTAGCCAGCAGGAGGTGTACCGTGCAAGCTGGAGGTACGGATCGGGTTTTCTGCAAATGCGTGTGAGCCGGGGAGAGGCGTAAGTCCGGCTGAGGCGACATCAAGGCGATCCATCCGACAGGTGTGAGGTAAGAGGCGAGTCACTTGATTCTTGGAGAGCCTGTGACAGGCGTGGTAGTAAAGTTCCAGAGTGTCTACTTGAATGGGCGTAACAATGGTGCTGTAATAGAAGGTTGGGGGCGGTGTTCAATGCCGCTATGTATCCTGGTGGATGTAGTGTTTGGCTAAGTGCTGAGCAGTTCAGTGGATGCTTGGTAGGCACCCCGGGTCGTGAAAAGTGATAAGCAGGAGTGTACATGAGGCGGCACAATTAGACCCAGAAAGTCAGCTGAGAGGAGTAGGCATCAAACAAGGGGTCTTCAGTGTTCCGAGGACATGGGGGAGGGGCACAACATTAACAGTCAAAGCCCTAAGCTGAGAATGGCAGAACGAGTATTGAAAAGTCAGGAGGCGCAACGTGCCACCAAAACATCAAAAGGGAAAAAAAAAGAAGTAAAAAGGAAATATAAAACTTCTGAGAGGGCGTCAGCATCTGTTAGGTGCTGATGGGCGGTAGTGACTTTTTCAATGTGTATCAGCGGTCCCTGCGTGTTCTTCTGTACCGCGGTGATGACGTGGGGCTGACGGCCCTGGGGCCACTGCGGTAGCCAGAGTGATTTCTGAGGGTGGAGGGTGAGCGTCTCCTGCGGTGTCTAGATGGCTGGGCATCCATGGGTTCCTCCCGTAGTATATCACAGTGTGAGGCCATGGGGCGGAAGGCTGCGTACCAGTTCGGTACAGGGACCTCCAGAATGCCAAGCGTGTCACAGAAGTGAAGCAGGTCTTCAGGCACCCGGAGGAGAGCGGTGCGGTCGTGTGCTGTGGCCGAGAGGCAGAAGGGAAACTTCCACTTGTATGGGATGTTTTTCCCTCTGAGGGTGTCCAGCAGGGGTTTCAGGTCTCGCCTATGTTGCCGAGTGATACCCGATAAATCCTGGTATATCTGAATGGTGGCCCCTTCATGAAGGATTTGTTGTTTCTCCGTAGCTCGCTGCATGATTTCCTCCTTCAACTTGTAGTCCACAATGCAGCAGATTATGTCACGAGGGGGGTCATTCTCCCTGCCTTTGGGACGGAGAGCGCGGTGGATCCTTTCCATGACAATGGGGGTCTGCGGAGGCTGGTGGTGGAGGCCATTAAAGATGCTTACTACAGCTTGCTGGACGTGGTCTCCCTCAATGGATTCCGGCACACCTCTGATTCTCAGGTTGTGCCTCCTACCCCTGTTGTCAAGGTCTTCGAGATGTCTCTGCATGTCCCTCATTTGCATTGTGTGGTGGTCTATGCTGTCAGCGTTGGAAGTGATAGCTGTGTCATGGCGGTCAGTCACATTCTCCACAACATGTACACGGTCATTCAGGGCGCGCATATCTAGTCTGAGCTCTGATACGGCGGCCGCAACAGCAGCTTTGATATCGTCCGCAATCGATCTTAGATCCTGTAGATTTATCGGAGGTTGGGGGGTGAGAACAATCCCCCCTTCTCCCTCTGCAGATTGCGTGTAGCTGGCTGCTGGGGAAGTAGTGTCATGAGGTGGTAAGGGCAGCGATTGAGAGTGAGTGGCTCCGTGGCGGGACGGCGCCATATTGCCTCTCCCGGCCCTGAACATCTCCGGGATATTATGGGTTTGCGACCCAGTGAGATCTCTGGGGGATCGGGAGCGAGATGCCGATGAGTTCCTGGAGGCTGTCCCCATGCTGTGAGCTTAGTATGTGGAGTAAATACCTCAGAGTTTAGGTAGCTTCTCCTATGGCAGACGGAGCTCAGGGATTATGCGTCCTTCTCCATGCCAGGTTAGGCCTCGCCCCTATTCCCATGCCGTTTTTATCAATGAACTTTTATGTGTATTGTCGGACCGACAATTCATTATAGCCGCAAGTAGTTGTAAATGACTTTTTTCTGTGTAAACACGGGAAACATGCGCCCCTTTACAGGCATACTATAGACACCCCCCAGGTACGAAATTTAAAGGGATATTACAATTTTATTGTTTGACTTTAAGCATTATTAAAATCACTGCTCCCGAAAAAACTGACGTTTTTAAAACTTTTTTTTGCATTGATCCATGCCCCCTGGGGAAGGACCCAGGTCCCCAAACACTTTTTATGACAATACTATGAATATAAGCCTTTAAAATTAGCACTTTGGATTTCTCCTATAGACTTTTAAAGGGTGTTCCACGGCATTCGAATTTGCTGCGAACACCCCAAATTGTTTGCTGTTCGGAGAAATTGCGAACAGCTGATGTTCGAGTCAAACATGAGTTCGACTCGAAGCCCATCCCTATTCATGAGTAGTTGAAAGTCTATCTAATACACAACCATTTATCTATAGTCTACACCAAGGAAGAAAATATTAGGTTAAAATAAGAGAATTACATGAAGGAATACAGAGTGTATTCCTGAAAACATTAATCTGCAAACATATTTAGTTATAAGTAAAATGCAGACCTTTCCCATAATTACCCTTTGCACCAAGGTTTCATTCTGATGGCTACTCTCCCATAAAAGTGTGTGTTTCCCTCCTGTGTATATCATTACATGTTGATGCCTCATTGGTTGGCATAGTGTGGCTCTGATTGGTGAGCTTTCCTATTCCTTGTTAAGGACTGACTAAATCTCCAATCCCTATACTTTGCATAAGTCAGCCCCCTTTAATGCAAATCTTTGTGACTATTCTGAGCAGGAGCTTAGCTTGAATTTTCCCAGGAAGTTAAGTATTGATTACGGGTTGGCCTCCTTTTATTGCATATCCCAGCATGGGATTCTTTGAAGTGAGTATGTGTAAAACAATGAGAATTGGATCCCATTGTTTGTATACACAAGCCTAGGCACTGACTTGTCTGGTCTACCAGAGATTTCTGTGAAGATAATATGTTCCACCCTACATAGATAAAAGCTAAATTAAATATATTAATTAAATATAAATAAATTAAATAAAAATTTAATATAAAATATATAAATATAAATAATTAAATATAAATGAAATATATTAATATTTCCAATATTTTACAGCTATTAATGTAGATTTCACATAAACTCATAAGGCAACACAAATAGGAGACATGAAGGGAACACAAAGACACTGAATTTCAAAAGAGCCAACTTCCCTAAACTACAAACCTTGCTAAAAGGCATAAATTGGGATAAAATATTAGGAACAAAGAATACGGAGGAGAGATGGGTTTGCTTTAAGAGCATATTAAATAAGGGCATTAGCCAATGTATCCCATTGGGTAATAAATTTAAAAGAGCGAACAAACATCCTGAATGGCTTAACTCCAATGTAAAAATGCATATAAAAGCAAAGGAGAAGGCCTTCAAAAAATACAGGGTTAAGGGATCATCCACAGCATTCAGAATTTATAAAGAATGCAATAAGAAATGTAAGGGTGCAATTAGGATGGCTGAGATAGAACATGAAAGACACATAGCGGAGGAGAGCAAAAAAAATCCCAAGAAATTCTTTAAGTATGTAAACAGTAAAAAAGGGAGGACAGACCATATTGGCCCCATAAAGAATGAGGAAGGACATCTGGTTACAAAGGATGGGGAGATGGCAAAGGTATTGAATTTATTCTTCTCCTCAGTCTTCACGAGTGAATCGGGGGGCTTCAGTAACCAAAACTGCAGTGTTTATCCTCATGACACAACACAGGAAGCACCTACATGGTTAACAGAGGACGGAATTAAAATTAGACTTGAGAAACTTAACATTAATAAATCACCGGGACCAGATGGCTTGCATCCGAGGGTACTTAGGGAACTCAGTCAGGTGATTGCCAGACCGTTGTTCCTAATTTTTACAGACAGTCTATTGACCGTAATGGTACCAGCTGATTGGAGAAAAGCCAATGTAGCACCAATATTTAAAAAGGGCCCAAAAAACATCCCTGGGAATTACAGACCAGTTAGCCTAACATCAATAGTATGTAAACTCTTGGAGGGGATGATAAGGGACTATATACAAGATTTTAGTAATAAGAATGATATCATTAGCAGTAATCAGCATGGATTCATGAAGAATCGTTCTTGCCAAACCAATCTATTAACCTTCTATGAGGAGGTGAGTTGCCATCTAGATAAAGGAAGGCCCGTAGACGTGGTGTATCTGGATTTTGCAAAAGCATTTGACACAGTTCCCCATAAACGTTTACTGTACAAAATAAGGTGCGTTGGCATGGACCATAGGGTGAGTACATGGATTGAAAACTGGCTACAAGGGCGTGTTCAGAGGGTGGTGATAAATGGGGAGTACTCAGAATGGTCAGGGGTGGGTAGTGGGGTTCCCCAGGGTTCTGTGCTGGGACCAATCCTATTTAATTTGTTCATAAACGATCTGGAGGATGGGATAAACAGTTCAATCTCTGTATTTGCGGACGATACTAAGCTAAGCAGGGCAATAACTTCTCCGCAGGATGTGCAAATCTTGCAAAAAGACCTGAACAAATTAATGGGGTGGGCGACTACATGGCAAATGAGGTTCAATGTAGAAAAATGTAAAATAATGCATTTGGGTGGCAAAAATATGAATGCAATCTATACACTGGGGGAGAACCTCTGGGGGAATCTAGGATGGAAAAGGACCTGGGGGTCCTAGTGGATGATAGGCTCAGCAATGGCATGCAATGCCAAGCTGCTGCTAATAAAGCAAACAGAATATTGGCATGCATTAAAAGGGGGATCAACTGCAGAGATAAAACGATAATTCTCCTACTCTACAAGACTCTGGTCCGCCCGCACCTGGAGTATGCTGTCCAGTTCTGGGCACCAGTCCTCAGGAGGGACGTACTGGAAATGGAGCGAGTACAAAGAAGGGCAACAAAGCTAATAAAGGGTCTGGAGGATCTTAGTTATGAGGAAAGGTTGCGAGCACTGAACTTATTCTCTCTGGAGAAGAGACGCTTGAGAGGGGATATGATTTCAATTTACAAATACTGTACTGATGACCCCACAATAGGGATAAAACTTTTTCGCAGAAGAGAGTTTAATAAGACTCGTGGCCACTCATTACAATTAGAAGAAAAGAGGTTTAACCTTAAACTATGTAGAGGGTTCTTTACTGTAAGAGCGGCAAAGATGTGGAATTCCCTTCCACAGGCGGTGGTCTCAGCGGGGAGCATTGATAGCTTCAAGAAACTATTAGATAATCACCTGAATGATCGCAATATACAGGGATATGTAATGTAATACTGACACATAATCACACACATAGGTTGGACTTGATGGACTTGTGTCTTTTTTCAACCTCACCTACTATGTAACAAGTCCGTAGACCCACATCAATGAAAAAGGCGGACTTCTCCTTGCTCCTCATCTGGGATCTCCAACCCTAATCCAGTCCTCTCGAAAACCTGCACTGAGAGGAATGAAGGTATAGCAATAGGTGTCCCAAGTACTTGCAGCCAATCTGCTAGCAGTACACCACCATCTGATTTTATCAGGCAAATTTCCCTACCCCAGTTGCTAAACCGTAAAAAAAATAAATTTGGTCCCAGCCATCCACATGCTCACAGTCTGAATGCTAGCTTGAATGCCAGCTTGGCCAAATTGCTAGCACTGCAACTACTGCCTTTTCAGCTGGTAGACTCTGCCCCCTTTCGTGAATTTGTGGAACGTGCTGTACCTCAGTGGCAGGTTCCAAAATGCCATTTCTTTTCATGGAAGTCCATTCCAGCTCTCTACCGGCATGTGGAAGGCAATATTTTTGTCTTGTTGGACAGGGCGGTCAGCAGTAAGGTGAATATTGGGTCAAGTGTCCCTGTCGGAGGGTGGAGAGAAGGTTGGTGCCATTGTTGCATACAACAATTCCTGGCTGAAGTTGGCATGCGTCAACCACCTCTGAGCCTGCCCCTGCAGAGCTGACAGAATCTCTGCTCCAGTGTGGCTCCTGTCCCCTAAGCAGTGGTTTATCCTTAAAATACGTAGAGGGTTCTTTACTGTAAGAGCGGCAAGAATGTGGAATTCCCTTCCACAGGTGGTGGTCTCAGCAGGGGGCATTGATAGTTTCATGAAACTATTAGATAAGCACCTGAACAACCGTAACATATATACAATGTACTACTGACATATAATCACACACATAGGTTGGACTTGATGGACTTCTGTCTTTTGTCAACCTCACCTACTATGTAACTATGTAACTCATGCACCGCATGGCATCTTTTTGCCTAAGAGCTTGCGTAGCCCCTTGAATGCTTACGGAGCACTGCTGGTTCAGAGAACAAATCTGCAGAAGAGGCCATAGAGGAAGAAGAAGAGGAGGGGGTGGAGGAGAGAGCTGTGGCAGAATCACCGCTAGCATTTTGGAGGCGTGGTGGTGGAACAAGCTCCAACAATACTGAACTCTGTCCTGCATCCTTCCCAGCTGCCAGCAGAGTTATCCAGTGTGCCGTGAAGGAAAGGTAACATCCTTGCCCATGCCTTCTAGACCATGATTCTGCGGTAATATACACCTTACTGCTAACTGCCCTGTCCAACAAGACAAAAACATTGCCTTCCACATGCCGCTAGAGAGCTGGAATGGACTTCCATGAAAAGAAATGGCATTTTGGAACCTGCCACTGAGGTACAGCACATTCTACAAATTCACGAAAGGGGGCAGAGTCTACCAGCTGAAAAGACAGTAGTTGCAGTGCAGATCCCAGATAAGGAGCAAGGAGAAGTCCGCCTTTTTTGTTGATGTGGGTCTACAGACTTGTTGCCTTATGAGTTTATGTGAAATCTACATTAATAGCTGTAAAATATTGAAAATATTAATATATTTAATTTATATTTATTTAAATGTAATTATTTATATTTATATATTTTATATTTAATTTATATTTAATTTATTTATATTTAATTAATATATTTAATTTAGCTTTTATCTATGTAGGGTAGAACATTTTATCTTCACAGAAATCTCTGGTAGACCAGACAAGTCAGTGCCTAGGCTTGTGCATACAAACAATGGGATCCAATTCTCATTGTTTTATACATACTCACTTCAAAGAATCCCATGCTGGGATATGCATGAAAGGAGGCCAACCCGTAATCATAGATGGTTGTGTATTAGACTTTTAACTACTCACTAATAAATGTTGTTATTGTGTTAAAGCTTTCACTCATGGTCAAAGAACTCTCATTTAACCCAAATCATATCTGAGAGATATTAAATCTCAAATATAGTATACGGGAAAAAGACTGCATGGGAGGTTGTCATATGTCTGGTCAAGCATGTGGTGCCCAAGCGGCTGCTGTTGTGGCCACGCTTGATCCACTTCAGGCATGGGTTGCAAACAGCAATGGTGCGATCTGCTGCACACGTGTCCAAAAAGGCCCACACCAAAGAACTTTTTAAAATCAGCAGGGAGTCAGCAGCGCCCTGCACCTGCGGAGCTCTGCGGTGTGATGCAGCAGGGTGGCTGCCCTTAAGCTGCCCCCTAGAGGACATCCTGCCTCATTGGAGTTGTGCCTCCTCCTCCTCCTCTATTCTATCAGGCACCCAAGGAGAGTCAGTGACCTCATCATCCCCTCCCTCCTCATCAGTGGAGCACACTTGGCAGTATGCTACAGCTGGAGGAACATGACTCTTGTCCTTCCTGGGCACCCCCTCTCTCTAGGCTGACATCAGAGCCTTTAAATCGCTGCGCATCCTCCAGCAGCATGTACCCGACACTGTTCGGGGGACTCCTCCGTGCATGATGGTGGGACTACAGAAGAAGTGACTGTGGACATGGAGCCGATGAAATAGGCCGCTTTGGCAGCTGCATAGGAAGGAAAACTACTCTGAGCCTGGGTGACAGAGGATGAGGAGGATGAGGCGGCTTTGTTATCCACTCCACCAACTATTCTGCATGTTCTGGCTCAATAACATGGCCAGCAGCAGAAAAAAAGGACAAGTGTGCCCCACGGCCACCAGCAGAGGATGCACCATGTCCAGGACCATCACTGTTGACTGTAGACACAGAGCCTGCTTGCCCTCTTTTAGTGGCCTGCTATGAGTGTCTGCCTCTCCTTGGTAGCCTTCTGGACATGATGTATATTTTGTTTTGCAGCACAACACTACACTGTATTGTGTACTGTGTACACCACCAGAAAAGTAGTAGCAACTGCACTACAGCTGCACTGTATTGTAATTACAATTTTTGATCTAATATTTTACAGCAGGGCCTGTTCCTGCACTCAACAAGAGTATCTGCGAGGCCTTACAGTGTTGTGCCACCACCACCACCGCCTAAGGCCCAATTTTTCTGCCCCTGTTTAACAGGGGCATGTAATTACAATTCTTGATATAATATTTCACAGCCGGGCCCATTCCAGCACCCACCAAGAGTAACTGTGAGGGCTTACAGTGTTCTGGTACCACCAACACCAAAGGCCCAATTTTCTGCAGAGTGTATAGGGCAGGCTGTATAGTATATACAGGTGGTCCTCTATTTTCGAACATCAGACTTTCAAATGACTCCTACTTACAAACGGAGGGAGACAACAGGAAGTGAGATGAAATCTACCCCTAGGAAGGGAAATTCTCTCCTGTAAGAGTTAATATGGGAAAAAGGTGTCTCCTCTTCACTGATGCTTTATCACCAATCCTTGTTTCCCAATAACCCAAGATTTTTCAAAATCCAATTGTCATTGGGACAGAAAGTGAGGTGAAATCTTCTGAACAGGGGCACAGACAGCAAAAAAAAATGTTACAGGGGTGATAACCCTTCCCTATATTATCCAAAAGGCTTAAAACCAGATTTTTGGGCTGGAGCTACACTTAAAAAATGTACCAGTTCCAAATTACAAACAGATTCAACTTAACAACAAACCTACAGTCCCTGTCTTGTTTGTAACCCAGGGACCGCCCGTATACTGCTGTTCAGAGTATATAAGGCCTGGGGGCCCCACTCCTTTTTTATTTATTTGGGTGCGGGGTTCCCCTTAATATCCATACCAGACCCAAAGGGCCTGGTAATGGGCTGGGGGGGGGGGGCAACATTACATTACAGCCGCAAGCAGTTTTAAATGACTTTTTTTCCTTTAGAAATGTCATTTTGTGCAGGGACTGTTCTAAACACAGGAAACATGCGCCCCTTTACAAGCATACTATAGACACCCCCCCAGCTACGATATTTAAAGGAATATTACACTTTTATTGTTTCACTTTAAGCATTATTAAAATCACTGCTCCCGAAAAAACGTTAGTTTTTAAAACTTTTTTTTGCATTGATACATGTCCCCTGGGGCAGGACCCGGGTCCCCAAACACTTTTTAGGACAATAACTTGCATATAAGCCTTTAAAATTAGCACTTTTGATTTTTCACGTTCGAGTCCCATAGACTTTAACGGTGTTCGCGTGTTCCAACAAATCTTTGGTCTGTTCGCATGTTCTGCCGCAAACTGAACCGGGGGGGGTGTTCAGCTCATCCCTACCCTCCACACTCCTCTCCTGTACATACTGCTCCGTGTCATTCCATTTACATCACTCTCTTCGCATATACTGTCCACTGATACAATTCTTAGAATTGGTTGTTACATCTCCAATCTTTCCTGTCGTGGAGTGGGAATGCGCTTTTTCTAAGAATCACAACACTCTTATTTCCCTTTACAACTGGAAATCTGTATGAACCAGCAAAATAACCAAAACTGAAACTTGAAAAGAAAGAACAAAAATCTCTGCACAGAACTGAGTGTAACATTTGCAGGATAATCCAGAGAGGAGCGACTTCAGAGTGGGTGAGTGGAGCCGTGGCATCGGCACAAGGTCATTTACTAACTAATGAGTTATTAGTGAGATCATTGACTGATAGAGGCCGTCACAGCCTCATCCTATCAATTACTAAGAGAATATATACAGAGAGCACTGCTGGAATCCCACTCATATCTTCATCAGGTCAGAATTCTACATCCATCCTCTGTCAGATTTTTTGTTGTCATTGTTGGATAGAACAAGGAAGGGTTAGAACCTCTGCTGTCCGTGTCTTCCCTGGGAAGATGCCCCTTCACCTCCCATCCTGGGCAAAGGGGTGAGAGCCCAGAGGAGGGATGGAGGCAAAACAAATCACTATTTTATAGTAGGCTGGAGAAGTTTGTATTTATTTTATTTAGGAAAATAACTTGAAGAGGGATAGATAGATAGATAGATAGATAGATAGATAGATAGATAGATAGATAGATAGATAGATAGATAGATAGATAGATAGATAGATACTTGTTTCAGCCCTAGAGTGGTGTATACACCGCTCCTAAAGCACCCCTGCCCATTGAAATTAATGGGCAGCACCATCGAAGCGCCGGCAAATCACCGCTTTGCGGGCACTTTGCGGGCACTTTGCGGGCACTTTTAACCCGAAAAGCGATGCAAAACGAAGGTAAAGCGCTGCTAAAAATAGCAGCGCTTTAGCGCCGATGCCCGGGAGCTGCAAGTGTGAAAGTGCCCTTATTGGAAAATGTTGGCAATCTTTAGGAAGACGACTTGGGGATGTTGAGTCCTCAGCTCTCGTACCTTTATACACCTTATAGACCAGAACAAGTTTTATATTTCTTTTTTTTTTTTTTAGGTAAAATATTTTCGTCCGTACTATTTACCAATAACTTTACCATTCCTTAAGATAAGAAAATAATACATATACTGTTTATTTGGGGATCGTTTGGCTTTCTTTTTGCTGTATTGTCCTTCAAAATGATTCTATTTTCTCTGTAATATATAGACAAAAAGATGGAGATAAAATCTATTTTGGTGTTTTTTTTGTAGAAATGAGCTTTTCTGAAGGAGAAGGATACATTTTATTCTACAATTTATCCCAATTAATGTTACACTAAAATGATTTTTCTGCAGCAAAGCTTGGCCAAATTAAATGTTTCCAACTTCGTGCATTTTTTTTTTTCCAACACTATTTTTTTAAGCATCACATTCACAAGCTAAGTACAGAAACTACAGAACAGACACAACAAATCTAATAACATGTTCATAAGTGAGAGGATAATATGACAACCTTGACACAGAGAAAACCCACATCTCACATGGAAAACAATTTTAGGCATTTGTGCACTTTTTTTGATGCGACACTGACAAAATAATGACAAAATTAAAAAAACAAATGAAAAGAAAGAGAAAATATTAATGATTAAAAAATTGAAATAACAAGAGAGAAGGTAATCAAGAAGTTCATTAAGTCTGATTAGAGTTATTAACCACTTGCTTACTGGGCACCTAAACCCCCCCTCCTGCCCAGACCAATTTTCAGCTCTTAGCGCTGTCACTCTTTGAATGACAATTACGCGGTCATACAACACTGTACACAAATGAAATTTTTATAATTTTTTCCCACAAATAGAGCTTTCTTTTGGTGGTATTTGATCACCTCTGCGGTTTTTATTTTTTGTTAAAAAAATTACAAAAGACCCATGTAAAAAAAAAATAAAAATACAAAACCGTTTTATATTTTGTTAATACATTTTGCAAACAGGTAATTTTTCTCCTTCATTGATGTACGCTGATGAGGCCACACTGATGGGCACCGATAGGCTGCACTGATGGGCACTGACAGGCTGTACTGATGGGCACCAATAGGCTGCATTGATGGGCATTGATAAGGCGACACTGATGGGCACTGCTAAGGCAGCACTGATGGGCACTGATAAGGCGCCACTGATGTGCACTAATAGGTGGCACTGGTGGGCACTGATGAGGTGGCACTGGTGGGCACTGAGATGTGGCACTGATGGGTGGCACTGATGGGCGGCACTGAAGGGCATTAATAGGTGGCACTGAAGGAAAGCAATTTAGGAACTATGACCTTAGGGAATATCATGTAAGCCACCAACAGGGCAAATAAATCATTTCCCTTGGTGATTTCTCTTTCAATGGATAACCACAGCTTATCGTCATTTGGGAGGAACCAGTATTTAATTTGATCCAAAAGTGTTGCGTAGTAGTATTTATGCATATCAGGTAAGTTCATACCCCCTTTGTTTTTAGAAGATGTTAACATAGAGAAAGCTACCCTTGGTTTTTTGTTATTCCAGACCAGGTTTCTCAATTTAGTATTTAGAATCTTGAAAAAGCTGGAAGGTATTGGAATAGGTATGGCTCTAAAAAGGTAGACTATCTTGGGTAGGGTTTGCATTTTAAATGCTGCAATTTTGCCTATCCAGGATAGGTGCGTTTGTTTTATATTTTGAAAATCTTTAGAAATCAAGTCTAATAACTTAGGAAAATTAGCTGCATATAGTTTTTTTTGCGGGAAATGTAAGGTTGATACCTAGATAGGTGAACGAAGATGCATCCCAATTATAATTAGATTTTTCTTTGAGGATGGTAGAGGTATCGTTAGATATATTCATAGGTAGGGCAAAGCTTTTCCTATTGTTAATTTTGTAATAAGATACTTTACTAAAGGAGTTAAGCACTGATTGTAACACATGCAGGGATTTGTTGGGACTAGTTAAAGATAGAATGATGTCATCGGCAAATAGCCCAATTTTATGTATTCTATCACCTATCTTTATTCCTAAAATATTTTCATTGGACCTAATGGTTTCCGCTAAGGGTTCAATTACCAAAGAAAATATAATGGGTGAGAGTGGGCAACCCTGTCTGGTGCCATTCCTGAGGTTAAAAGTCTTAGACAACATTCCCGAGGTGGAAACGTTTGCTGATGGTTGTGTATAAAGTAGCATAATTGCTTCATGGATAAATCCTGAAAATCCAAACTTCTCAAGAGTCCTGGAGATATAGTTCCAATGCACTCTATCGAATGCCTTCTCTGCGCCCAGACCTAGGAGCAGAGAAGGCGTTTGTGTGTTCTCAACGTAGTTAATCAAATTGGTCATCCTTCTCGTGCTGTCCGGGGCTTAACGACCCTTAACAAAGCCTACTTGGTCAGAGTCGACCAGGTAAGGGGTAATTTCTAACAAACGATTGGCCAATATTTTGGCATAAATTTTAATGTCCAAATTGAGCAACGAGATTGGTCGATAGTTTAAAGGAGATGTCAAGTCTTTGTCAGATTTCGGGAGAGTAATTATTACCGCTTCTAATAGTTCTTTTGGGCAACATTTGGCTGTGATGATGGGAGCTTATCTGCAGGTGTACGTCATGGCACCTCAAATACGTTGATCAGGCATACATGGGTGATATGAGCGCACATCCGCTAAACCGATAATGTGTTTGCAGAGCGAACACATCCCCCCAGACGATCGTTCTGTGCATTGCACAGGGGCCCTTCGCTGGTGGACATATCCCCACTCCGCAAACAGTTCTCTCCAAACAACAGGAAGTTTTCCACTACCTAACGGACCTCAACCAGCGTCAGTCTGCCCCAGTCAGCTCTTTAGAGCGGGTTGTGGGAGAACTAACACTGGGAGACACTTATGACATTAAATATTAAAATACATCTTCATAAAATTTCCACAACATCACAAAGCTCCAATCATCTCACCACTGGACAATGAGGTCCCTGTACTCCAATGGCCTCCACACTCACCACATCTCATCCAATAGAGCACCTTTGGGATTGGTTGGAATGGGAGATTGGCATCATGGATGTGCAGCCAACAAATCTGCAGCAACTGTGTGATGCTATCATGTCACTATGGAGCAAAAACTCAACACACAGCCATTAATGTCTAAACCGCTGGCAACAAAGTGAGTACACCAATAAGTGAAAATGTCCAAATTGGGCCCAATTAGCCATTTTCCCTCCCCGGTGTCATGGGACTCATTAGTGTTGCAAGGTCTCAGGTGTGAATGGGGAGCAGGTATGTTAATTTTGGTGTTATCGCTCTCACTCTCTCATACTGGTCACTGAAAGTTCAACATGGCACCTCATGGCAAAGAACTCTCTGAGGATCTGAAAAAAAGAATTGTTACTCTACATAAAGATGGCCTAGGCCAGTGATGGCGAACCTTGGCACCCCAGATGTTTTAGAACTACATTTCCCATGATGCTCAGCTACACTGCAGAGTGCATAAGCATCATGGGAAATGTAGTTCCAAAACATCTGGGGTGCCAAGGTTCGCCATCACTGGCCTAGGCTATAAGAAGATTGCCAAGACCCTGAAACTGATCTGCAGCACGGTGGCCAAGACCATACAGCGGTATAACAGGACAGGTTCCACTCAGAACAGGCCTCGCCATGGTCCACCAAAGAAGTTGAGTGCACGTGCTCAGCGTCATATCCAGAGGTTGTCTTTGGGAAATAGACGTATGAGTGCTGCCAGCATTGCTGCAGAGGTTGAAGGAGTCGGGGGTCAGCCTGTCAGTGTTCAGACCATACGCCACACACTGCATCAAATTGGTCTGCATGGCTGTCATCCCAGAAGGAAGCCTCTTCTAAAGATGATGCACAAGAAAGACAGCAAAACAGTTTGCTGAAGACAAGCAGACTAAGGACATGGATTAATAATAAAGGGGGGAACATTCAGCACAAACTCAAAAACTCAAAACATGCAAACTGAACACTATAGGAAATTACCAAGCCTAAATAAATAATGCAAAAACAGAATAAGTGCAGCGCATAAATATCAGTCTATGTAAAAAGATCCGTTGTGGCATGAAACAGAGAATACTTCTTCTGTACACAATGATGTAAACCTCCACCTCAAACATGCGGATCTGCTTACCGGATAGGGTGGACCTCTTGTTACAGGAGGTCAAACTTGCATATAATCAAGAAATCCACGAACAATACAGATATCCAAACATGGCCCCGCAGATGAACTCTCCAATATGTTGGCAAGGGGGATGTCAGCCCGTATCAGTAGAAAAGGCATGCGGCAATCCAAACGAGGGAAGGGAAAACAAAGTTCTAGTTGCACTCTGTTTGAGTAAAGGATAAATCCAATAATTACTTTATTAATGTAAAATACAAACAAGTGCTGGAAGCGTATTCATTTAAAACTGCGGCTCAAACCGCACACACAGCAAACAGCTTGTTCACACCGAACAGCTGAGATGGGCGCGGGTGATGTGTGAAGAAAGGCTCCGCTCCTGTATGCGGCGTTACAGCCAGTCAGACTTCGTCAGCGAGGGACTGAAGTCAGCGAAGTCCGACTGGACGTAACGCCGCGTACGGGGCAGAGCCTTTCTTCACACGTCACCCGCTGCCATCTCAGCTGTTCGGTGTGAACAAGCTTTTTGCTGTGTGTGCTGTTTGAGCCGCAGTTTTAAATGAATGGTGGGTGGTGGTGGGACATTCTAGGTCCTGGTTTGCATTTGCAGTTTTTGGAGCACCCTAGAAGAAAATTTGAACTCAGGTAGAGTCACCTGTAGCCAGGGACAAAGGGTGGGCAGGAGGGGCGGCTGCCCCTGGCACAGTGAACTATACGAGGAAGGGGGCACCGCATGGTGAGTTCCAATTCCTTGTAGCATTTTAGGTCTGTGAGTTACAGAGAGGAAGGGGAGAATTGTACTAGGGACAAAATGGGGGACTGGATTTGTGGTAGAAGTAGGAATTTTACTGAAGTGTTTGACAAGCAGTGACAATGGGAACTGGTAAGAGGGATTTGGCGAGGGGTTAGAATTTGTGCTGGGGGGGGTGTATTTGTGCTAGAAGGGAAATTTGATGAAGAGAGGATTTGTGATGTATTGTGTACTGTATACTTGTGTATTGCAAGTGCACGTAGGTCTGTGAGTACCTGTGTATTGTCTTGTTGTGTACCTGTGTATTGTCTTGTTGTATAACCGTGTATTGTCTTGAGTATTAGTACCAGGAAGCTAGCTGTGAGGTAATTTGGACAGGGTAAAATCCCCAAATCCTCACTATATTTAATAGGTACGATGCCCGGCGGGTGTGGAGAGGCGACTCTTTGTACATCTTGCCGTATGTATGCGTTCCTTGATCATCCGATCGAGGGCGAATACTGCTGTGCAAAATGTAAGCACATTGTTTCCCTGGAAGCCCAGGTTCTGAATCTGGGGAAGCAACTGTCAGCACTGAGAAGTCCCTCCATACTAAAGGAGAGCCAGGAACGTACACGGCAGGTGCTGGCAGGGGCCAGCACAGAGGCAGGTGGAGACAAAGAGGTGCAGGCACTAGCAAAGAGTAGATGGGTGACAGTCAGGAGGGGTAGAGGGGGAAGTGCCAGAGAGGCCGATCCAGGACTGGAGCATCCCAATAAGTACGCTCCATTGAGTGACATTGGTGAAACCAGTCAGGGACCAGCACTGCTGGAGATGGGGGACTCTCCTAGCTGCCAGGGGAAGAACTCCTCCAGTGAGAGTGGGGGGGCAGCAAATGGAAAGTAAAGACAGATTCTGGTGGTAGGGGACTCATTTCTTAGAAGGACAGAGAGGGCAATCTGTAACCAAGACCTGAAGCGCCGAACAGTATGTTGTCTACCGGGCGATCGGGTTCGGCACATCACGGATCTTGTGGACAGATTACTGGGAGGGGCTGGGGAAGACCCGGCTGTCATGGTGCATTTTGGCACCAATGACAAAGTCAAAGGCAGATGGAGTGTCCTAAAGAACGATTTTAGGGATTTAGGTGCTAAATTGAGGAAAAGGACCTCCAAGGTAGTGTTCTCAGGAATACTACCGGTACATCGAGTCACACCAGAAAGGCAGAGGGAGATTAGGGAAGTAAACAAGTGGCTGAAGAGCTGGTGTAGTAAGGAGTGGTTTGGGTTCCTGGAGGACTGGGCCGACTTCTCAGTCGGTAACCGGTACTATAGAAGGGACGGACTGCACCTAAATGAGGAGGGTGCAGATCTGCTGGGAAGGAAGATGGCCAAAAAGTTAGAGGGGTTTTTAAACTAGGCGATGGGGGGAGGGTCCAGAGACAGTGATAGCCAGCGCAGAAGATATTCCAGAGGGTAGTATTGGGGGCATTAGTGGTAAGTTAACCAAAGCACAAAAACACAAGGTGAGTATAGTAGCAAGTCCTAGTTGCAATCTTGAAACACCCAATACGAGGACAATATGCGACCGGTCTAAACTATGTGGCATGTTCACTAATGCCAGGAGCATGGCGGACAAGATGGGTGAACTAGAGATACTGTTGTACAAGGAGGATTTGGATTTTGTGGGAATTTCAGAGACCTGGTTCAACAGCTCTCATGATTGGCTGGCAAACATTCAAGGGTATACCCTATACCGCAAGGATAGAGAGGGTAAAAAAGGGGGAGGGGTATGCCTATATATCAAGAATAATGTAGAAGTGAATGTGAGAGATGACATCACTGAGGGAGCTAGGGAGGAGGTGGAATCCTTATGGGTAGAGCTCCAAAGGGATGAAGCTAAGGGGAAAATAATACTGGGAGTATGCTATAGGCCCCCTAACCTGAGGGAGGAAGTGGAGACAGATCTCCTATCACAAATTGGATTAGCAGCAAGGATGGGAAGTGTTATCATAATGGGGGATTTTAATTATCCAGACATAGACTGGGCGGAGGGAACCGCGCATTCATTTAAGGCTCGCCAGTTCCTTAATGTCTTGCAGGACAATTTTATGGGTCAGATGGTAGACGCACCAACTAGAAATAAAACATTACTGGATCTACTGATTACCAACAATACAGACCTGATCACAGATCTGGAAATACGGGGCAATTTAGGTAACAGCGATCACAGGTCAATTAGTTTCAGTATAAATCACACAAATAGGAAACATGAAGGGAACACAAAGACACTGAATTTCAAAAGAGCCAACTTCCCTAAACTACAAACCTTGCTAAAAGGCATAAATTGGGATAAAATATTAGGAACAAAGAATACGGAGGAGAGATGGGTTTGCTTTAAGAGCATATTAAATAAGGGCATTAGCCAATGTATCCCATTGGGTAATAAATTTAAAAGAGCGAACAAAAATCCTGGATGGCTTAACTCCAATGTAAAAATGCATATAAAAGCAAAGGAGAAGGCCTTCAAAAAATACAAGGTTGAGGGATCATCCTCAGCATTCAGACTTTATAAAGAATGCAATAAGAAATGTAAGAGTGCAATTAGGATGGCTAAGATAGAACATGAAAGACACATAGCGGAGGAGAGCAAAAAAAATCCCAAGTAATTCTTTAAGTATGTAAACAGTAAAAAAGGGAGGACAGACCATATTGGCCCCATAAAGAATGAGGAAGGACATCTGGTTACAAAGGATGGGGAGATGGCAAAGGTATTGAATTTATTCTTCTCCTCAGTCTTCACGAGTGAATCGGGGGGCTTTAGTAACCAAAACTGCAGTGTTTATCCTCAGGACACAACACAGGAAGCACCTACATGGTTAACAGAGGACGGAATTAAAATTAGACTTGAGAAACTTAACATTAATAAATCACCGGGACCAGATGGCTTGCATCTGAGGGTACTTAGGGAACTCAGTTAGGTGATTGCCAGACCGTTGTTCCTAATTGTTACAGACAGTCTATTGACTGGAATGGTACCAGCTGATTGGAGAAAAGCCAATGTAGCACCAATATTTAAAAAGGGCCCAAAAAACATCCCTGGGAATTACAGACCAGTTAGCCTAACATCAATAGTATGTAAACTCTTGGAGGGGATGATAAGGGACTATATACAAGATTTTAGTAATGAGAACGGTATCATTAGCAGTAATCAGCATGGATTCATGAAGAATCGTTTTTACCAAACCAATCTATTAACCTTCTATGAGGAGATGAGTTGCCATCTAGATAAAGGAAGGCCCGTAGACGTGGTGTATCAGGATTTTGCAAAAGCATTTGACACAGTTCCCCATAAACGTTTACTGTACAAATTAAGATGCGTTGGCATGGACCATAGGGTGAGTACATGGATTGAAAACTGGCTACAAGGGCATGTTCAGAGGGTGGTGATAAATGGGGAGTACTCAGAATGGTCAGGGGTGGGAAGTGGGGTTCCCCAGGGTTCTGTGCTGGGACCAATCCTATTTAATTTGTTCATAAACGACCTGGAGGATGGAATAAACAGTTCAATCTCTGCATTTGCAGACGATACTAAGCTAAGCAGGGCAATAACTTCTCCGCAGGATGTGGAAATCTTGCAAAAAGACCTGAACAAATTAATGGGGTGGGCGACTACATGGCAAATGAGATTCAATGTAGAAAAATGTAAAATAATGCATTTGGGTGGCAAAAATATGAATGCAATCTATACACTGGGGGGAGAACCTCTGGGGCAATCTAGGATGGAAAAGGACCTGGGGGTCCTAGTAGATGATAGGCTCAGCAATGGCATGCAATGCCAAGCTGCTGCTAATAAAGCAAACAGAATATTGGCATGCATTAAAAGTGGGATCAACTCCAGAGATAAAACGATAATTCTCCCGCCCTACAAGACTCTGGTCCGGCCGCACCTGGAGTATGCTGTCCAGTTCTGGGCACCAGTCCTCAGGAGGGATGGACTGGAAATGGAGCGAGTACAAAGAAGGGCAACATCTCAGATTCATACTGTTATATTTTTATATCGCATGTTTTAGATACGTATTGTTTGCACATTATACTTTGGGATTAATTGCACACGGCACCTTGCTGCACGTGTTGATATATTTATTTATTTAATTATGCAGAGTTGGTCTTAGATCCATATTATCTGCACATTGCATTTTAGATGTTTTGATGTGATATCACCAGGGTGTATAGACACTTAGACATATTCCCAAGGGCAGCGCAATTTTTTGTTTATGTTTTACCGCACGGTTATGGATACGTGATCTGTGTTTGCAGCAGAGTATTTTATTCAGTTGTTTCTCCACTAAGGTACTGGATTATTGTGGCTCGCAAGATTTTTTCCTCTGTTTCTAAAGCTAATAAAGGGTCTGGAGGATCTTAGTTATGAGGAAAGGTTGCGAGCACTGAACTTATTCTCTCTGGAGAAGAGACGCTTGATAGGGGATATGATTTCAATTTACAAATACTGTACTGGTGACCCCACAATAGGGATAAAACTTTTTTGCAGAAGAGAGTTTAATAAGACTCGTGGCCACTCATTACAATTAGAAGAAAAGAGGTTTAACCTTAAACTACGTAGAGGGTTCTTTACTGTAATGGGGCGTACACACGGTCGGACTTTTCACCTGCAAAAGTCCGACGGACGCCGCCGGACCAAGTCCGGCGGACAATCCGACCGTGTGTGATCTCCATCGGACTTCCGACGGACCGTTTCGGTCGGAAATCCGACGTACTTTAGATTTGAAACTTGCTTCAAATCTTTACGTTGTAACTCCGCCGGACTCAGTTCCTGACGGAAAGCCCGTTCGTCTGTATGCTGGTCCGACGGACCAGATACGACGGAGGAGCAGGTTACTGCATCTCGCGCTCGCTGCAATAGGAAAAACAAATTTTCCCATTGCGGCGAGCGCGGGGGGCATCCCAGGCCCTTAGGTCTGGTATGGAACTTTAAGGGGAACCCCCAAAATCCATACCAGACCCTGATCCGAGCACGCAGCCCAGCCGGTCAGGAAAGGGGGTGGGGACGAGCGAGCACCCCCCCTCCTGAACCGTACCAGGCCGCATGCCCTCAACATGGGGGGGTGCTTTGGGGGAGGGGGCGCCCTGCGGTGCCCCCCCTCCACAAAGCACCTTGTCCCCATGTTGATGAGGACAAGGGCCTCTTCCCGACAACCCTGGCCGTTGGTTGTCGGGGTCTGCGGGCGGGGGGCTTATCGGAATCCAGGAGCCCCCTATAATAAGAGGGCCCCCAGATCCCGGCCCCCCCACCCTTTGTGAATGAGTATGGGGTACATGGACCTCCGCTGGCAATAGAGCTACCTGAAGACAGCGGAGGGGCTGGCCGAAGAACCAACCGGACGCCGGGAGAAGAGGAGCCGGAGGGACCCCCGAAGCCAGAGGAAGATCCCCCCCCGGAGCTGTTTAATAAAATATTTTAAAAACCTGTGTTGTGTTTTATTATTTACACTTTTTCCCTAGGTGAATGGGTAGGGGTACCATGTACCCCATACTCTTTCACATAGGGTGGGGGGGCCAGGATCTGGGGGCCCTCTTATTATAAGGGGCTCCTGGATTCCGAATACCCCTCGCACTCAGACCCCGACAACCAACGGCCAGGGTTGTTGGGAAGAGGCCCTTGTCCTCATCAACATGGGGACAAGGTGCTTTGTGGAGGGGGGGCACCGCAGGGCGCCCCCTCCCCCAAAGCACCCCCCATGTTGAGGGCATGCGGCCTGGTACGGTTCAGGAGGGGGGGCGCTCGCTCGTCCCCACCCCCTTTCCTGACCGGCCGGGCTGCGTGCTCAGGTCGAAGTCTGGTATGGATTTTGGGGGGATCCCCTAAAGTTCCATACCAGACCTAAGGGCCTGGGATGCCTGCGACGGGGTTCGCAAGGTTGCAATCTCGCCGATAAAAGCAGCGAGATTGACTTCCTTTTCTAGTCCCGTCGTACCCTAGTCACGTTCAAAATGAACGGACTTGTCCGTGTGTGGGGAAGTCCGTTCATTCTGAAAGTCCGTCTGGAAGACCGGATTCTGGAAAGTCCGGCCGTGTGTAGGCGAGTCCGGCCGTTCAGAAAGTCCGGCGGTAGTCCGCCGGAAGTCTGGCGGCAAGTACGTCGGACCTAGCTTTCCAGAAAGTCCGACCGTGTGTACACCCCATAAAAGCGGCAAGGATGTGGAATTCCCTTCCACAGGCGGTGGTCTCAGCGGGGAGCATTGATAGCTTCAAGAAACTATTAGATAATCACCTGAATGACCACAACATACAGGGATATGTATTGTAATACTGACACATAATCACACACATAGGTTGGACTTGATGGACTTGTGTCTTTTTTCAACCTCATCTACTATGTAACTATGTAAGGGAATGGGGGGGATTTGATTTGGGAGGAGGGGGAATTTTTGCATTTTTATTTGGGGGGAATATTGACTTGCAGTTGGAATTTGTGTTTTGGTGAGAGTGCAGATCAGTGCTGGATTTTTGTTTTGTTGGGGGAGGGGATTTTTACTGAGACATAATGCTCTCACTTTACGGAGGGGGTGCACTTTGTCATCTTTGCCCTGGATGCTTGATGACATTGTCCTTGGCACTGCCTGTAGCTGTCTGATATTCAAATTAATCTTTTCAGGCGTTTGTATGGGCATTTTTAAAGCGTTTTTGAGCTTTGGTGTTTTTTTATTAGCCAATAGAGGAAAGTATTGTCAGTTTCATCATTTGTTGCTATGTTTTTCAGCTTTTCATCCACTTGTATTTATTTATTATTATTTATGTATACATTTTTTTACTTTTTTTGTAAGGGGTTAGGGATTAATTAATGAATTTATTTTATTTATTATTGTTTATTTACTCATTATTTATTTATTTTGTTAGGTTAAGGTTAAGAGTTAATACTAAGGTAAGGGGTTAATATTAGGGTTAGGAGTTAGGAGTTATTAGTGGTTAATATTAGGGTTAGGGCTATTTTATTTATTTATTTTATTATTATTAATTATTTTTTATTTATTTATGACTATTATTATTTATTTATGTATTTTATTTATTATTCATTTATTAATGATCATTATTTATTTTTATTCAATTATGGCATTTGAACAGAAAAACTCTCAGAAATACACAACAAAACGCTTGAATCAAGAGTTTCTATGAAACAAAAAAAACACTAAAAAAACACACCAATCTGCCCGATTCGAGCTACAAAAAAAGCTCCAGAACTTTTTTGAGCTTCAGACGTTTGGCTTCAGGTGACTTGTAGTGGAGATGTGAACCAACTCCATGGAGTTTTTTCCTCCTCTAACCTTTTGGAGCTTTGAGCTTCAGAGACTGGGCCACAGGGCAGTATTCCAACATGATAACGACCCCAAACACACCTCCAAGATGACCACTGCCTTGCTAAAGAAGCTGAGGGTAAAGGTGATGGACTGGTCAAGCATGTCTCCAGACCTAAACCCTATTGAGCATCTGTGGGGCATCCTCAAACAGAAAGTGGAGGAGCGCAAACTCTCTAACATCCACCAGCTCCGTGATATCGTCATGGAGGAGTGGAAGAGGACTCCAGTGGCAACCTGTGAAGCTCTGGTGAACTCCATGCCCAAGAGGGTTAAGGTAGTGCTGGAAAATAATAGTGGTCACACAAAATATTGACAATTTGGACCCAATTTGGACATTTTGGACATTTTCACTTAGGGGTGTACTCACTTTTGTTGCATTTTGGAGCTCAAGCTTCAAGATAGAAAATGCTCAGGTGTGAAGAGGGCCTTAACATTGCCGCTGATATGCTAACCACCTCATTCTTGTCTCTCCACAGCTCAACCACTACAGGTCCTAGAAGAAGAGGTCACGGTCACAAGTGGCATTAGTCTGGAGCCGTAGAATTCCAGTGACCACAAGAACACAAACTGAGAATCGGATGGTGATAGTCTTGTGGACTGAAGCCACTACAGAGAGTTCATACCTCCTGTCCTGAAAGCCCGGCTGTCAAAGATTTTTCTACTGGTCAGCTGACCCCTGAGGATTAAATTGGACCAACAGCAGAAAACTATGGAGAATCAGTTTGGGAATATAACTGATTATTTTGGTACGTATGTTAAAGAGAATCTGTCTTAAAATGTCCATGTCAGCAGTGCCGTGACAAGGTCATCTAGCGCCCAGGGGGAAGATGCCAAACTTTCCCCCCCCTCCAGATTTATGAGCATTATGTGTCAGCAAAAGCCCTACTCTGCATGCTAACCCCACCTTTTAGCACAAATCCCCCGTCCCACCACAAATTACCCCCAAATTCCCCCTCCTAGCACAACCCCCCAATCATCCCTACTTGCACAAATCGCCCCCGCCCCAATCCCCCTTTATAACACAAATCTCCCTTCAACAAAAAAATTCCCTTACTAGCACAAATCCCCTCCCTCTTGCCTACACAAATCCCTCCCAAATTGGCCCCTTCTTAGCAACCCCCCAAAAATCATCCCATACACAAATCCTCTCTACACCCAGTGCCTCATCCCTCTCCATTACACACAGTAAGCGGTCATTGTAAACGGGTTATGAACTGAACAAATAAAATGCCCAGTGCCGGTGATCATTGGAAGGTAAAGTTGCCCGGCATCTGTGGTTTGGGGGAGGAAAAAATCCCTCAGTGAGTCAAAATGTGTTAAGTAGGAGAAGGGAATTCTCAGTTGGGGGGAAAAAGGGGGCATTAGTGTCAGTGGAGAGATATAGGTGTTCAGTGTATTACCTATCCATACTGTTGGAGGGTATGGGACCTGGGGGCCCTCTAAAGTGGTGGGTCTGGGGTTAGGTGCCACTTTTGCCCCTGTTATAGAGGCAGCCTCTGCTGACAATGGTTTTAATTCTTTTCCAATGCCATCCAAAACTAAAAAGTAAGTTGTGGTTGGATTTACTTTTGAAGAAGACAATCTGAATTTCCATTTAGCTTTTAGCTTCAAGGCAGCCGTACAAGCTAAGGAAGAGGTTGGCCCTGGACTCTGCTGGGGCATTATATAATGATTTGCAGCAGTGGCAGCTGGTGCTCAAAATTTTTTTTAATTTTTTTTGGGGGGAGGGGGGGGTGCAAACAAACTGAAAAAATGTGGAAAAAAAACACATGAAACGCAGCCATGGGCCCGCCAATTGCAACAACTGTGCCATCAAATGCAGCCACTGTGCCCATCATTTGCAGCCACTGTGCCCATCAAATGCTGCCACTGTGCCCATCAATTGCAGCCACTGTGCCCATCATTTGCAGCCACTGTGCCCATCAATTGCAGCCACTGTGCCCATTGAATGCTGCCACTGTGCCATCAAATGCTGCCACTGTGCCCATCAATTGCAGCCACTGTGCCATCAACACAGCCACTGTGCCCATCAATTTCAGCCACTAGCCACTGTGCCCATCAAATGCAGCCACTGTGCCATATCAAATGCTGCCACTGTGCCCATCAATTTCAGCCACTGTGCCCATCAAATGCCGCCACTGTGCCGATCAATTGCAGCCACTGTGCCGTCAAATGCAGCCACTGTGCCCATCAAATGCTGCCACTGTGCCATCGAATGCTGCCACTGTGCCCATCAAATACAGCCACTGTGCCATCGAATGCTGCTACTGTGCCCATCAAATGCTGCCACTGTGCCCATTGAATGCTGCCACTGTGCAATCGAATGCCGCCACTGTGACCCTCCTGCCTGCTTGCTGTCTACCTGGCACTTACCCTGTCTCAGTGGGGCAGCGGATGACGGCGAGCGGTGTCCTCCATGCGTCTTCTCCTGTCCTCTCCTTCCGTCCTCTCCTCCTGATAGGCTTCCAATCACAGCGCCTGTCGTTTCAGCCAATCAGGTGATGGGTAACAGACTCGAGCACCTGATTGGCGGAGAGGCGGTTCAGTGTTAGGAAAGTGAATATTCATTTGCTGTTCTAACACACCTGGGTGAATTGGTCACCTTTTTTGACGCCTATTCGAGCCTACGGCTCAAATCGGGTGCCTGAAAAACACCCCTCGCCGCTGTAATTTAGGCGCCCGAAAAAAAGGGCCGGGCGCCTGAATAGGGGGTGGCAGTGGTGGCCATGGGTAGATTCATGCTATGCATGAATCTATCCAGTGGTCATAGAGGGGGTGGCTGGAGAGAGGGGGCGGGGCCCGTGCGCCCTTATGGACAGGCCACCACTGGTGCAGTATGCAACGAGATATCCTTCTTGTGAATGGCTCTTTATTCAAGAGGATTTTCTTCCTGTTTTATATTATTTGTGATGTACACAGACAGCTGACAATTACTATGTGCTCTAATACCATTGTCCTCTTCTGCTTTATCCTACAGAGAAGAACCTAGGAATACCTCAAAAAGATTTCCCTGTGTTTGCTGGTGGAGTGCTCCTCATCCTTTTTAATACTCTGACATTAATCACAATCTCAGTATTTCGTGAAAGTGAGTACAGTGATTTTTTTTGAATGTTCTGTATTACAGGTACCGTATATACTCGAGTATAAGTCGTTCCGAGTATAAGTCGAGGCCCTAATTTACTACAAAAAAAATGGGAAAAACTTATTGACCCGAGTATAAGACGAGGGTGAGAAATGCACAGCTACTGTAAGTGGAAAAGAGGGTCAACAATGCCCATTTGCAGCATCACTGTGCCCATTTGCAGCCTCACTGTGCCCATTTGCAGCCAAAGGTCCCCTGAACTTCAAACTCGGTAGTTAAGGGTTCCTAGATGCCCCCTAGCTGCAGCCAAAATTTGGGGTCTCTGAACCCAAAGGGTCCTGAAATGACATTGCTGCAGATGGACACAGTTGACCAAATATGGGGCCCCGTATCTCGGGGCCACTTAGTGCTAGGAACCCCAAATTTGGTGTACAAACCCAGTTGAACTAGCACCATAAAATGTCTAAAGCTGGGGTTTCTAGCACCAAGTGGCCCCGAGATACAGGGCCCCAAAAATCAGTTCAGAAAATGTCAAGCACTTTTCTTCAGCAGAGAATGACATTTTCCAAACCGATTTTGGGGCCCCGTATCTCGGGGCCACTTAGTGCTAGGAACTTCATCTTTGGATATGTTATGGTACCAGTTCCACTGGGTTTTCACACCAAATTTGGGGTTCTTAGCACTAAGTGGCCCTGAGATACGGGGCCCCAAAATCGGTTCAGAAAATGAAATTTTTTGCTGCAGAAAAGTGCTTGACTCAAGTAGAAGTCGAGGGGGGCACTTTCAGCACAAAAAAATGTGCTGAAAAATTCGACTTATACTCGAGTATATACGGTATTTATTGTAGCGGTACCCCTCTGGGGGGCTGATGGTAGTTGTGGTCCGCCTCTCACCCTGCACAGCCAGGCACGCAATCTTCAGACACTCAGTGGTCAAGAAGCAGTCCTTGTATTTTGTTTTCATGTTTTGTTCATGGGATTGTAACTTGGATGGAGATAGAGTAAGTATGGAATGCCCAGTTGATTGTAAAAGCAATATAGGGACTGAGAACTATATACACCTCTGGTATATCCATTCTTCCTCCAGCACAAACTTGCTTGCAGACCATCACTCCCAGGACCAGCTAGCACTGAATTGCAGGCCTGACACTGGTTCAGCCAGGCCCAAAGCAAAATGCCCTTTGCGGGCAGGAACCGCAGGCCCCTATGGTGTAGCAAAATTGGTAGTCCTAGTGCTAACTGCCCCATGTGGCTACTGATCCCAGTACCACCTCTTCAGGCCCTGCTAGCCCTCCTTGCTGCAGCTGCCTCTTTCTACTGCCCATGCCACCACAGTCCACTCCACTGGCTCTGCACCCATTCCAGACTGCTTGCTCCCAGTCCTCTCAGGCGTGCTTCCCTAGTCCTCCTGGCTGATTGTCACTCACCAGCCCTCCTGGCTGAACCTTGTTGTTCCTGCTGGAGAATTGCCTGGCAGTGTTCTCCTGCTGTCCTCTCCTTGCTCCCGTGCCACCTCTCCAGGACACCTCCATGTTGTCTTGAGAGGGTCCTCTCTGCACCCAAGCCCAGGCCCAAGGTCCCCCCTCCCCAGACCGAGAGCTCCCTCCAAGGCCACCGACAGCCTAACATTCCATCTCCAGCTTCCATCCGAAAAACTCCTCCCCTGCTGGGCTGACCCTGAGGTTTTTTTAGGAGGCCTGCCCCCCTGTCAATCCAAGTTGGGGATTGGTCAGTGCCCCTCAGAATACTCCAGACAGCTCCACCTCACCTCTCCTCCTATCTTTCCAGAAGTTTCCAGCACATTCTGGATATAAGTGGGAGGTCTCAGTGATGCTACCTGTGAGTCATCCAGATCTCCCAGGATTTCTGACAACCCAGGAAACAAAAACAAGCAGGCCTGGCTGCCAGCCAAGCCTGCACAAATTTGCCTACACTAATAAAAAAAAAAAAACTATCTCTCACACCTAGCATACCTCCCAACTTTCTGAGACCGGAATGAGGCACACCTATTAGCAAAAGTATGTAGGCATAGGACACACACCCCTGCCACGCCCTCCTTAAAGGAGAATTGTACAAAAAAATGATTGGTAAACCCACAAGTCCTTTTTTTACCACTACTATTCCTAATCCTATAGCAACAACTTCTCTCACAGTATCCTACTGTAGACCTTCCACCTTCTCTCACAGTATCCTCCTCTAGATCTTCCAGTTTAACTCACAGTATCCCACAGTAAACCCTTTACAACCACTTTAAACTACAGGCAAGCCTATATTTAGGCTTGCCTGTAGCTGCACTGGATATCCCCTAAACCTGCATGGTTTAGGAGATATCCCTGTATTTGCATGTGCCGACGTTATGCGGCACATGCGCACTTAAGCCAACTGAAGCAATGGCACGTACCTATGTACTGTGCCGCTCGCGGCGGCTCTTGCACGCGTGCACGGGAGTGACGTCATCGCGGCTCCGGCCAATCACAGCGCTGGAAGCAAGCCCCAGACGACATGTCGGCGGCCTGAGGGGGAGACAAGGACGGCTGCGGGAGCTTCGTTCTCGGGTAAGTAATTCATAATGTGCTAGTATGCTATGCATACTAGCTCATTATGCCTTTATCTTGCAGGGTGTGTTTTTAGGGGTTTTTTTGCAGGAGGGTTTACTTCCTCTTTAAGCTCAGCTCACCATCTCTCACTGGACTTCTTGGACTCTCAGCTACCTGCTGGATTCCCCCCGAGCTTCTCCCACAGCTAACCGCAGTATTTATCTTTGAGCTTTATTTACAGCTACACGCTGCCTTCCTGGATGAGTCTCCACTAAAGCTTCCCCACTACTTCACCGCCCCTGGTTAGTGAAGCATCTGCTCTGGTACTCCTTCAGAACTTCATCCCTCCAAACTTGTCTCTGGTAACAGGAGTGGTCGTTCTTTGTGGCAACTGCTTCTCCTTTACCTCTGACAATGATCAGGCTCCCCTCGGGCCGAGCCTCTAACACACATGGTTCCGCCCCAGGCTTTGGGCTTAACCTTGGCTGCTCCTCCTTTGCGGAAACCCCAAACTGCTGGATAGGCCTTAGGTGGACCTAGCAGCCAGCATGCCTCCTGGATAGGCCTCAGGCTTCAGGCCTAGCAACCAGGAGCTCTTCAATACACATCCACCCGGGCCGCAGCCCCAGGTGGGAAGAACCCCGATCACCTGACTCCTCCTGAATAAATAGCATATCCCAGCATACACAGCAGTTAAAGAAACTCCTGCTGATTGGCTGAGACAACCTGTTTACCCATCACCTGGATTTATTGTAATTCTTCATTCTAATGCCAAAGGCAACAGTGCCACCTATAGAATATCAGTGGATCAACCTACCAATTAGCCAGGCTAGTTACCACCTAGCACAACTAGATTCATCAGCAGCCCTGTTTAGGACCAGGGTGCTACAATAGCTATACAGGTGTTCCTAATAAATTGCTTGGTGTATCCTTACCCTTAATAATATAATGCGGAACTTTTACTTTTCCATGTGTCACAGTTGAATTCTGCCCCTGGTCTTAAATTTAGTTGAACAAAGCATGCTCCAGCACTAACCTCACACCTCCAGAACACACATTTGTCTATCCCTGGTGAGACCCCAAACCCCCACATTCATACACCTTGACCTTTCCTCAGTGAGATTACACCTCCAGTACACAGATTTGTCTTTCCCTAGTGAGATCTGCTGTGCTACGCACCAGTTCAGTGATGGCTTATTTGGTTCATTTTGGCACATCACACAATAACATGCTGAGCTATACTTTTTTGTTGGTTCCCAAAGACTACTTCATAGAAGTAATTGTTTCCTCACACTGTGTAGATGATAATTGTCAGTGCTTTGTATGGATCTGCCAACTTTCCTAAAATTAGGAAAAATCCTCTTATTTTTTGGAACTTGTGAAGAAATTATGACATGTAAATACCTTCCATTCTAGGAAAGCTTTACTGTGTTTTATTGCTTTTCAGAAATTTCAGTAAGTACTATATTGGGAGAGGAGGTTGGTGAATATGAGCATCTGTAGGCCAGACTGTCTGTTTAGCAGTAGGCCAGAGGTAGTCATCCAATCTTGTGATTAAATTGTGATAGTCCATCTATTGGCCCCTCTGGTGACATCAGCCTAGAATGCCCGTCTTCCAACAACATTTACCAACATGTCCAAAAACCCTTCCCATGACGAGGAGGTGGGTTCTCTTACCTTAATGTAGAGTTATCGCCCTTTCCTCAAGGATATGAACTCGTAAAGGGCCTAAAGGATCATCCAGTGCAGGAAATTTTCATTTCACGGTGAACATCTTATGTCCATGGATTGGCATAATTCAATGTGAATTCTGCTTCCCTCATCATTAGTGCTGTAAAATAATATCTATTCTGTTTTCTCTTACTTATTATAATATAATGCAATTTACACCTTTCAGACTGGACAATTTACATTCTGTAGAGAGTTATAAAGATGAATCTATAAGGTCCTAATTTAATATGCTGTTGTATTACATTTTCTAGGACCTCTTGTGAAAAGGTTCATCGCTGCAGTGTCTGAGAGAGTGAATCCTCTCTTTAAAAACCTTAGGGAAGAGGATGGTAAGGTTTTTTTTCTTGTTCTTGTACATTGTTGGAGAGTAATAGCGGCTATATTGTGGAAGACCTCTCAACAAAAAAAAGGCTGGAGACAGAATTGTTTTTTTAGCACTATAGTCACAGCTGGGATACACCATGATTTTCTCATAATTCAGCCAGCAGTACTGAATATCACACGCACAGCAAAAGGTTCCTTTTAATTGGCCACCAAAAGACAACGATTGACTTACAAGCACAGACGGACTTAGCAAGTGATGATGCAATGGAATTTGTATGGTGTAAAAGCCAAATACTAAAAGGGGTGAAGTAGCTGAGGTGCTCTTACTATCCTGTGAGGGGTTGGAAATATTGGTATCAAGAGTAGCGTTCACTTCTCTGCAGGAGACCGACAGTGACAACTTCTTACACACCTGATGAAATGGCCAAAGTCTCCATGAAATGCATGAAAGTGTTTCAAAAACTTGCCTGAACAAAGTCTTCTTGGTACATCATCTCTTATTTATTTTGATATTTTGTTTAATGTAGCTCTGATAAAGAGGGAGTCTTGTGGCTCCCAAAACACATTGTTTTTTTAATTTCTTTATATTGAGATAAAGCTTCCTCCTTTGCTCCAAGCTGAGCCTTCCAGCTGTCACCTGAGCGCTGGGTGCTGGGGGTACATGAAGCCATCCTGGAGAAAAGAACAACCTCAGTATGTCACTGTAATCTGAGTTTATTCCACAAAACAATCACAATAGTAGTCTCTGGAGATTGCCCCTGCAACGCATTTCACCCAATAGGGCTTAGTCATACTCTACGACTAAACCCTAGGGACGAAATGCATTAGAGGGGATGTTCTTTAGGTGGGGAATGCTATTGTGGTTGTATTGTGGAATAGGCTCAAATTACAGTGATGTCATTGGTGTACAACTGCTGTACTTTCCTCAAAACAGTTTATGGTGGTTGAGCTACAAACTATAGAAGTTCTCCTTGGACTTTTTCATCATATGGTCTGGTGTGTTTTTTATTTTTGATATATGAAATCTTATCAGAAAATATTTCTAACCCCTAAGAAGACACAAGACGTACCTCAGTTACTAATTGTCAACCACCTGGATCACACTCTTCAGTTTTCTACGAGAAGGGCCCTGGGCCCCCTCTACCTGGGGAGCCATTGTTCCTCAAGTCTGTGTGGAGAATCAGTTGATGACCACATTCACGGTTTCAAACAACCAAGCAGTTGTGAGCACAGTTTAACAATGGCAATCGTCTTGAGCCTCCTTACCATACCGATCACTATTCTATAGAGTGGCTTCTTCTGTGTCCCTAACTTTCCCCTTATTTTCCTCCCCAATATTTGTTTTCAGAAATATCTTACACAAGTGGTGAGAAAAAAATCAATTTACCCAAATTAGGATTTGCACTGTACAGTATCCTGAAAATCAAAAATTTGCATAAATTTAGTGGTCCTTGTCAAAACAATTCATGCCAGTCCAGGGCCGAATTTATACTTCATGTACTGATAGGCAAATATCTTGTGCCACCTCCTCCAAACCCAATCATCTGGCTAGCAAGAGTATTCTGCTAAAACTAGGCATTATAGCTGCACAAAGCTCACCAAGGCTTGGGTCAAGAAGGCTACAAAAGACAACCTTCCCAGTCTATGTTGGTACACCAGAACCATTCATAAGAAGAATGAGGCAAACTCTTGCCCTACTCTGCTGGTCCTCAGTGTATAGAACCAGAGTGCATGACCTGTAAGTGCACCAATAAAATGTCACCAACAAAACTGCAGCAACACTAAAGACCCAACAGGCAGGGTGGCAGCTGGAACCTTTCAATGTACATGACTAAATTATGTCACCATGTGCCACCCATGGTAGTCTTGTTACCCTAGGCTCTAGCCTATGTTGTCTGAACCTGACTGTACCTTCATGTGTGAATGTTTTGGGTGCTTAGTGCCCCTCCATAATGGATCATATGTATTCCAAACCTTCTGAGGTCCCTCCAAAACTTTAAAGTTCCTAAAAATCATAAGTTGTGTGTTCAGGTACGATTCCACAATGGGAGCATAGTAGATGGCTGCAGCTGCCATTCTGAGGTTGATACAAGGTGAGACAAGGGCACAAAGCAATACAATTATACCCCACCCCAACAGGTCTGTACAGCAGTGAGGGACAGCTGCTGGAACCAGCCCAACATACCAGCAACAGACTCATTTACTTTTCTATATTTTTGTGTTTTTTGTATGTGTGCCGGTCTTGCTGAACAACTTTGTGGAGGACTCACAGGGGCTGAGAGGCTGGTCAGGAATAGATTAATGTATAGAGAGAAAGATATTGTATACTATACATGGAAACCCTAACATTAATGTCCTGCTTCTGTCTTTTATCTTACAGAAAAGGAATACAAGCAAAGAGAGATAGTGTTTGCATGCATTGTTCTGATCATTCTTTTTACCTTCCTCTTTATATGCCTCTTGTGTTTTTGCTTCTGCTGTCAAGGTGAGTACAAGCAGATTCTTTCTTCACCTATTACATTCAGTAAATATTTGTGGGTGAATGTGTTTATATATTCTGTGTAGAGATGATCTTCAAAGGGGGATATAAGTTGGGTCCTCCTTACTTGTACAGAGATTGCCTGTCCTGTTTTCAGACCCAGAAGCACACCAAACAAACCCAGGCTCCAGTCTATAGATCTTTTTATGATTTCTGCAGATTTTTAGCCAAAAATACTGGAGGGAGGGTTGAGGGTGCAGGATGCCCAAGGCACATGTAGCACCCTCTACTATGCTACTAGAATAGTGCAGGCAAATTTTTTGGCTAGTAGCAAAATTTGTTTTTAATGTGGTTCAAGAGCTTATTAGAGGTCAGGTTGGATGACTCATACAGGCAGGTCTCTGGTGCCTCCCCTTGGTTCTGAAAGTTTGGAGATATTTCTAGAAGCTGGAGGGTGGCTAGGAGGGTTGATCTGCTGATTTAGGAGAACTTTGCCAATCCCCAGGCAGTGGGCCTGGCATGGTGGCTAAGCCAGTATGGATGGGTCATGCTGGAAGGGGAGTCAGGTGGAAGATGGAGTGTTGAGAAGACTGTCGGTGGCCCTAGAGGGGAACCCCTACTGGAGGGGGGGGGGGGCTCTGCCTCGGGCTGGAGCTTGGGCTGGCTTGGGAGGATCCTGACAGCAATATGGTTGAAAGAAATCCTACATTAGAAGCAGTGGGAGCAAGGAGGACAGGGTGAGTGTATCAGCACGTTCAGGGACTTACAAGGGGAAAGATTGCCCCATGTAGCAATCTTTTCTGGAAGACACCGGTGTACTTAAATCTTTGCTTTCTCTTGTCCTGGGTGAAGAAGCAGCCAGGTGGGCTGGTAGCTCCTGCAGGCAGTAGAACTTAGATCTGGATGTTGCTTACTACAAAAAGTACTACTTTCTAATAGACTGAGAATTCCTAGCCTTTGCATTTTTCTTAAGAGACTGTCAGCATCTGGAAAGGAGGACAGATCAAGACCTTGTACATAGGGGGGAAGTTGTCCCTGGTTTTTGTTCTTTGATTCAATTTGGGCATCCCATACATCCCTTCACCCATCCGAATTGTTACCCCTAATAAAACATAAAATCAAAGCCAAGGGACTGCCTTCTTGTGTTTGGATGCAAGCGGAGAATGCGTGTTGCCTGGCTGTGCAGGAGTTGGAGAACCATTTACCAGTAGCTCCTACGAGAGTAGTGCTACACACACTAATCTTGAAGGATAGCTTCCTGAAAAGTCTAATCTCAGCAGTAGGGATGAGCCGAACACCCCCCTGTTCGGTTCGCACCAGAAGATGTGAACAGGAAAAAAGTTCGTTCGAACACGCAAACACCGTTAAAGTCTATGGGACACGAACATGAATAATCAAAATTGCTAATTTTAAAGGCTTATATGCAAGTTATTGTCATAAAAAGTGTTTGGGGATTCGGGTCCTGCCCCAGGGGACATGGATCAATGCAAAAAAAAGTTTTAAAAACGGCCGTTTTTTCAGGAGCAGTGATTTTAATAATGCTTAAAGTCAAACAATAAAAGTGTAATATCCCTTTAAATTTCGTAGCTGGGGGGTGTCTATAGTATGCCTGTAAAGGGGCGCATGTTTCCCGTGTTTAGAACAGTCTGACAGCAAAATGACATTTCGAAGGAAAAAACACATTTAAAACTACCCGCGGCTATTGCATTGCCGACAATACACATAGAAGTTCATTGATAAAAACGGCATGGGAATTCCCCACAGGGCAACCCCGAACCAAAATTTAAAAAAAAAATGACGTGGGAGTCCCCCTAAATTCCATACAAGGCCCTTCAGGTCTGGTATGGATATTAAGGGGAAACCCGCGCCAGAAAAAAAAAAACGGCGTGGGGTCCCCCCAAAAATCCATACAAGACCCTTATCCGAGCACACAACCTGGCAGGCCGCAGTAAAAGAGGGGGGGACGAGAGTGCGGCCCCCCCTCCTGAACCGTACCAGGCCACATGCCCTCAACATTGGGAGGGTACTTTGGAGTAGCCCCCCAAAACACCTTGTCCCCATGTTGATGAGGACAAGGGCCTCATCCCCACAACCCTGGCCGGTGGTTGTGGGGGTCTGCGGGCGGGGGGCTTATCGGAATCTGGAAGCTCTCTTTAACAAGGGGACCCCCAGATCCCGCCCCCCCTGTGTGAAATGGTAAGGGGGTACTTAACCCTACCATTTCACTAAAAAACTGTCAAAAATGTTAAAAATGACAAGAGACAGTTTTTGACAATTCCTTTATTTAAATGCTTCTTCCATCTTCCTTCATCTTCTTCTTCTGGTTCTTCTGGCTCTTCTGGTTCTTCCTCCGGCATTCTTGTCCAGCATCTCCTCCGCGGCGTCTTCTATCTTCTTCTCCTCGGGCCGCTCCGCACCCATGGCATGGAGGGAGGCTCCCGCTCTTCTCTTCATCTTCTTCTTCATCTCTTCTTCCTTCTTCTCTTCTTCATTTTCTTCTCCGGGCCGCTCCGCACCCATGCTGGCATGGAAGGAGGCTCCCGCTGTGTGACGGCATCTCTTCGTCTGACGGTTCTTAAATAACGGGGGCGGGGCCAACCGGTGACCCCGCCCCCTCTGACGCACAGTGACTTGACGGGACTTCCCTGTGACATCACGGGGAATGCCACAGGGAAGTCCCGTCATGTCCCATGCGTCAGAGGGGGCGGGGTCACCGGGTGGCCCCGCCCCCCGTTATTTAAGAACCGTCAGACGAGGAGAGGCCATCACACAGCGGGAGCCTCCCTCCATGCCAGCATGGGTGCGGAGCGGCCCGGAGAAGAAAATGAAGAAGAGAAGAAGGAAGAAGAGATGATGAAGAGAAGAGCGGGAGCCTCCCCCCCCCATGCCATGGGTGTGGAGCGGCCCGAGGAGAAGAAGATAGAAGACGCCGCGGAGGAGATGCTGGACGAGAACGCCGGAGGAAGAACCAGAAGAGCCACAAGAACCAGAAGAAGAAGATGAAGGAAGATAGAAGAAGCATTTAAATAAAGGAATTGTCAAAAACTGTCTCTTGTCATTTTTAACATTTTTGACAGTTTTTTAGTGAAATGGTAGGGGTAAGTACCCCCTTACCATTTCACACAGGGGGGGGCCAGGATCTGGGGGTCCCCTTGTTAAAGGGGGCTTCCAGATTCCGATAAGCCCCCTGCCCGCAGACCCCCACAACCACCGGCCAGGGTTGTGGGGATGAGGCCCTTGTCCTCATCAACATGGGGACAAGGTGTTTTGGGGGGCTACCCCAAAGCACCCTCCCAATGTTGAGGGCATGTGGCCTGGTATGGTTCAGGAGGGGGGGACACTCTCGTCCCCCCCTCTTTTCCTGCGGCCTGCCAGGTTGCGTGCTCGGATAAGGGTCTGGTATGGATTTTTGGGGGGACCCCACACCGTTTTTTTTTTTTTTTTTGGCGCGGGGTTCCCCTTAAAATCCATACCAGACCTGAAGGGTCTGGTATGGAATTTAGGGGGAACCCCATGTAATTTTTTTTTTTACATTTTGGCCGGGGTTCCCCTTAATATCCATACCAGACCTGAAGGGCCTTGTATGGAATTTAGGGGGACTCCCACGTCATTTTTTTTAAAAATTTTGGTTCGGGGTTTCCCTGTGGGGAATTTGCATGCCGTTTTTATCAATGAACTTCTATGTGTATTGTCAGCAATGCAATAGCCGCGGGTAGTTTTAAATGTGTTTTTTCCTTGGAAATGTCATTTTGCTGTCAGACTGTTCTAAACACGGGAAACATGCGCCCCTTTACAGGCATACTATAGACACCCCCCAGCTACGAAATTTAAAGGGATATTACACTTTTATTGTTTGACTTTAAGCATTATTAAAATCACTGCTCCTGAAAAAAGGGCAGTTTTTAAAACTTTTTTTTGCATTGATCCATGTCCCCTGGGGCAGGACCCAGGTCCCCAAACACTTTTTATGACAATAACTTGCATATAAGCCTTTAAAATTAGCACTTTTGATTTCTCCCACAGACTTTTAAAGGGTGTTCCGCGGCATTCGAATTTGCCGCGAACACCTCAAATTATTCGCTGTTCGGCGAACTTGCGAATAGCCAATGTTCGAGTCGAACATGAGTTCGATTCGAACTCGAAGCTCATCCCTACTCAGCAGCATTAGTATTAGGCCTTTTAGCACAAGACTCAATATAATGCTGATGGAGCGGGGACAGCCAAGCAGATCTGTGACCCTATGAGAGCAGTCACAGTCCTTCTGTAGTACCTACCGGTGTCTCAATCTCACAGAGAACCTCTATACCTGGAGCTACAGGTGAAAGGTCCCACCTATTTAGCCAAGTTTCCACAGGCAAATTTCCTCAGGTTGCCACCATATAGCATCTCTAAGGTCTAGTAGCTGCCTCTCTAGAACACACACATGCTTCCTCCCAATCTATTTTCTAGAATACTCTTCCAGCAGCAAACAGGAGCAATCAACCACCAGACTTGCAGAAAAGATCTGAGAAACCCTAAAAGAGAAATTGCAGCTCAGCTGACTGCAGCAAAGCCATAGCACAAAATGAAGCCAGCCTAGGGCAGGGGCGCTGCCCCCCCCCCCTTAAAAATTTGCCTTGTCCTCATAGGCCAAGAAATTTGAAAAAAAAAAATGTTTCTTGTGCTCCCAAGAGCTGGGTATTTTACATTACGAATGGATAGGGTTAAATGGGTAAAACAATAACCGATACAACAGTGCATGTAAAAAAGGTACTCTTACAATAAAAGTAACATGACATCAATATTACATCACAGGTGGATGTCTACTGCTATATAACTAGCAACATCAAGTACACAAATGTACAGAGAATGGTGGAATACATTGTTTCTTGAAGTGTCAAAATCTAAATCTGAAAAAAGAACAAAACAGAAAGCAACATGTTCATCACATTTTTCTTATTCTTGGCCTTTAGACCTAGAATTCAGCCTTGTATAGGTCTAGAGTCAAGCCTTGTATAGGTCTAGAGTCCATCCTTGTATAGACCTAGAGTCCAGCCTTATATAGACCTAGAGTCAAGCCTTGTATAGACCTAGAGTCCAGCCTTGTATAGACCTAGAGTCCATCCTTGTATAGACCTAGAGTTCAGTCTTGTATAGACCTAGAGTTCAGCCTTGTATAGACCTAGCGTCAAGCCTTGTATAGACCTAGAGTCCAGCCTTGTATAGACCTAGATTTCAGCCTTGTATAGACCTGGCGTCAAGCCTTGTATGGACCTAGAGTCCAGCCTTGTATAGACCTAGAGTCCAGCCTTGTATAGACCTAGAGTCCAGCCTTGTATAGACCTAGAGTCCATCCTTGTATAGACCTAGAGTCCATCCTTGTATAGACATAGAGTCCATCCTTGTATAGACCTAGAGCCCCTCGTTGTGTAGACCTAGAGTGCAGCCTTGTATAGACCTAGAGTCCAGCCCTGTGTAGACCTAGAGTCCAGCCTTGTATAGACATAGAGTCCATCCTTGTATAGACCTAGAGTCCCTCCTTGTGTAGACCTAGAGCGCAGCCTTGTATAGACCTAGAGTCCAGGCCTGTATAGACCTAGAGTCCAGCCTTGTATAGACATAGAGTCCATCCTTGTATAGACCTAGAGTCCCTCCTTGTGTAGACCTAGAGTGCAGCCTTGTATAGACCTAGAGTCCAGCCCTGTATAGACCTAGAGTCCAGCCTTGTATAGACATAGAGTCCATCCTTGTATAGACCTAGAGTCCCTCCTTGTGTAGACCTAGAGCGCAGCCTTGTATAGACCTAGAGTCCAGGCCTGTATAGACCTAGAGTCCAGCCTTGTATAGACATAGAGTCCATCCTTGTATAGACCTAGAGTCCCTCCTTGTGTAGACCTAGAGTGCAGCCTTGTATAGACCTAGAGTCCAGCCCTGTATAGACCTAGAGTCCAGCCTTGTATAGACATAGAGTCCATCCTTGTATAGACCTAGAGTCCCTCCTTGTGTAGACCTAGAGTGCAGCCTTGTATAGACCTAGAGTCCAGCCCTGTATAGACCTAGAGTCCAGCCTTGTATAGACATAGGGTCCATCCTTGTATAGACCTAGAGTCCAGCCCTGTATAGACCTAGAGTCCAGCCTTGTATAGACCTAGAGTCCAGCCTTGTATAGACCTTGAGTCCATACTTGTATAGACCTAGAGTCCATCCTTATATAGACATAGAATCCTTCCTTGTATAGACCTAGAGTCCAGCCTTCTATAGACCTAGAGTCCATCCTTCTATAGACCTAGAGTCCAGCCTTGTAATGATGAGCTCACATGTTGTGGCTGCACTTTGTAGTGGCATGGCTGATGAATTCCCCTATGGCCATGTATTGCTGCAGCTAGCTTGTTCCTATTTGCTAAAACTTTCACTTCCAGGTTACACAGCCAGGGGAACTCATACGTAGTGTCTAATACACTATTTGGAATTAAACACATCTCCATACGACAAATTTTGGTGTGGGTGACAGATTCATGTACTTGTTTTAATGTCTAACAAGGGAATCACTCTGTTAGTGTTACCTGGGGGAAAAGAGATTTAATCTCCAAATACGGAAAGGTTTCTTCACAGTAAGAGCTATGAAAATGTGAAATATACTCCCTCAAGAGCTGGTTCTGTCTAGATCGGTAGATTGCTTTCAAAAGGTCTGGATTATTTCCTAAATGTACGTAATATAACTGGGTACTGACATTTATAGGTAAAGTTGATCCAGGGAATATCCAACTGCCTCTCTGGGGATCAGAAAGGAATTTTTCCCCTGCCGGAGCAAATTGGATCATGCTTTGCTGTTTTTTTTTTGTTTTTTTTTTGCCTTCCTCAGGATTAACTGTTGGTATAGGATTATGTATGATTGTATACATTTTTTTCCTTTTTATTGGTTGAACGGATGGACTTGTGTCTTCTTTCAACCAGAATAACTATGTAACCATGATGGGGCTTAGTCATAAGCCCCATCCATGTGAAGCGAGTGTATGGAGTGAGACGTGCACCTTTTGGGGAATAGCACCTGCAATCAAGATGAAGGGACCTTGTGCACAGTGGGATTTGATTGGCTCTGTCTGCCATTATATAACAGACATCCACAAAAGGTGCATGAATCTGGGGCACCCACCGCATGTGGAGGTGCACTGAGGTCAGAGTGTTCATATGAGCTCTCAGTGCTACTGCTCCTTTCACAAGGATAGCAAAGCAGTTTTGTATCGGGAGTAGGACCTGATGGGGATTGACAGGTCCGCTCCCCTTGTGATTGACAGCAGGCAATGGGTGGATCCTTGGCCAACTGAGAACCTGCTACCCGCTACAAAATGTTTGCACTGCCTGCTAATAAATTACAAGGAGAGAGTTGACCTGATGGGGAACTAATGTCCCAGCTTAACCATCAGGCTGCGCCCACTGTCAGCTTCGCTGGTTATTAGGAGGCTGTTGGCCGTGAAGCTGACAGCGTCCTCCACAACCAGTAACAAGGAAGAGGTAGCAACAGCAAATATGCAGCTCCGCTACATTGTGTACAGAGAAAGGCACTCTGTCTATCTCTGTACGACAAGATTGAGATGGTCTTAACCTCTTCACGCTGGCACCTCCCGTCTCTTTAAGAAGTTTAAGATGCCGGGAGGTGAGGCGTGGCTTAAGATCATGTGATCGCCATGATTTACTGTCACGGCGGTCACGTGATCAGAAAACTTCTGATCGCATGCAGTGGTTGGGAGCTTTCAGTTAGACGCCGGTCACTGTGGCAGGAGCATGCAGGGCACGCACTCTTGGCAAAGTGCTATTGAGCTCAATTTACAAAATATGTGGCCTCTTGGCGCTTAGGCCCAGGTGCAGAGAAGCTGCATATTGGCGTGCGACTGGCGCCAAGGGGTTAATTACCTCCTGTTTCAATCTCTACAAACTGGAGGTATTTTTTTTTCATTTGGTGAATTAATAGCTTCACTTTGTAAAATTGGTGCTATTAGGAAGTACCTGAACTCGCTGCACATGTGGTAAAGTTACCAAAATAAAGAACAGGCATTTTTGAATGCAGACCATTTTAAAAGGCCATAGGGCCAGAAAAGTGTGGTTAGGGCTTTATTGAATTTCCTGTGTGCCCCATTTCCTCTGTGTTGTATCACAAATGTTTGAGTGCAAATGACATGAAACATTGCATGGTGATCTCTCTGTTAATTGCTTTGCCCTCTTGTGTCTGCGTCAGATCTGATTACTGTGTAGCTCTCACCTGCAGAGCATTAGACTGAGAGATTTGGGATTGTGGGATATATAGTTTCTTCACAGAAAGTGTCAGTTCTCACACTACAGACAGACGTCATGCATTAACCTGTGCAGTGCCATTCCTCATGCCACATATCTTAACAAAAGCAGATCTATGTACATCTTATGCAAGTGAAAAACACAAGACGCAGGTTGGGAGGTTTATAATGCCTTTATTAAACATTTCAAATTGTAAACATTTTCAGGTAAAGAAGAAAAATCTTCGGAGAGTGCGGGGCAGGAAATTGAACTACCTGAAACAAGAGAGAAAAAAGAAGGTAAGTGTGGTGAGACTGTGGGTGATGAGGTCTCAGAGGAAAATTTCCTTCACAGTCTGTGGGCCTTCATTATATGAAGATAAAACTTTTTTTTTTTTAGTTTTGGATAAAGTCTGGATGTGTTACACCCTCTGTCAGGTTTCTACAGCAACCTGTATCCCCATTGAGTAGACAAATTCTCTTTTTGCCCTGATGATTATTTGTCACCAGAACAAGAGATGAGGAGAAATCTCCCAATGGGGACAAATGTACTAAAATAAGAATTTCCCTCATTTCGAGAGAGTTCCTCTCACTTCCTGTTGGCTTTCTAGAAGTGAAGGTAAATCTCCTTAGCAGGAAACAGACAGCAAAAAAAAATAACCCGGCAGGGGTTCTAACTCATTCTATTTCACCCAAAACTGCAACATGAAATACAATTTACATAATTCATTATTTAATCCATATAAACCATGAAAAATAGGTAAAAGTTGTTAAAATAATTTTTCATTTTGAATTAGGTATCCACAATGTAGGTTTTTACTGGTGATTGTCATGGTGTAGCAATCTCTTTTTTTTGCTTACAAACTTTTTTATTTGGTACAAAGAAATAGTACAAAAAGCTTATTGACATATGCCATAAGATGTACAATCAAAGTAATTTCTACAAAAAGGAATAACAAAATATATTAAGTGCTTCTTGAATGGAGTATATATTTATATATAAATATAAATATTCCTATTATACATTAAACTCTATATTAATATAATACTCTTCAGTAGGGATGAGCTTCGAGAACATTGGCTGTTTGCAAGTTCGCCGAACAGCGAACAATTTGGGGTGTTCGCGGCAAATTTGAATGCCGCGGAACACCCTTTAAAAGTCTATGGGAGAAATCAAAAGTGCCAATTTTAAAGGCTTATATGCAAGTTATTGTCATAAAAAGTGTTTGGGGACCCGGGTCCTGCCCCAGGGGACATGGATCAATGCAAAAAAAAGTTTTAAAAACGGCCGTTTTTTCAGGAGCAGTGATTTTAATAATGCTTAAAGTCAAACAATAAAAGTGTAATAACCCCGGCCAAAATTTTTTAAAAAATGACGTGGGGTTCCCCCTAAATTCCATACCAGACCCACGTCATTTTTTTTAAAATTTTGGCCGGGGTTCCCCTTAATATCCATACCAGACCTGAAGGGCCTGGTATGGAATTTAGGGGGACTCCCACGTCATTTTTTTTTAAAATTTTGGTTCGGGGTTCCCCTGTGGGGAATTCCCATGCCGTTTTTATCAATGAACTTCTATGTGTATTGTCGGACCGGCAATTCATTAATAGCCGCGAATAGTTTTAAATGGGTTTTTTCCTTCGAAATGTCATTTTGCTGTCAGACTGTTCTAAACACAGGAAACATGCGCTCCTTTACAGTCATACTATAGACACCCCCCAGCTACGAAATTTAAAGGGATATTACACTTTTATTGTTTGACTTTAAGCATTATTAAAATCACTGCTCCTGAAAAAACGACCGTTTTTAAAACTTTTTTTTGCATTGATCCATGTCCCCTGGGGCAGGACCCGGGTATGGATTTTAAGGGGAACCCCGCGCCAAAAAAAACGGCGTGGGGTCCCCCCAAAAATCCATACCAGACCCTTATCTGAGCATGCAACCTGGCTGGCTGCAGGAAAAGAGGGGGGGACGAGAGTGCGGCCTCCCCCTCCTGAACCATACCAGGCCACATGCCCTCAACATTGGGAGGGTGCTTTGGGGTAGCCCCCCAAAACACCTTGTCCCCATGTTGATGAGGACAAGGGCCTCATCCCCACAACCCTGGCCGGTGGTTGTGGGGGTCTGCGGGCGGGGGGCTTATCGGAATCTGGAAGCCCCCTTTAACAAGGGGACCCCCTGTGTGAAATGGTAAGGGGGTAATTACCCCTACCATTTCACTAAAAAACTGTCAAAAATGTTAAAAATGACAAGAGACAGTTTTTGACAATTCCTTTATTTAAATAGTATGCCTGTAAAGGGGCGCATGTTTCCCGTGTTTAGAACAGTCTGACAGCAAAATGAACTTTCAAAGGAAAAAAAGTCATTTACAACTACTCGCGGCTATAATGAATTGTCGGTCCGAAGTCGGTAAAAAGTTCATTAATAAAAACGGCATGGGAACTCCCTACAGGGGAAAGAAGAAAGTTGAAAGAAAGAAGAAAGAAGCATTTAAATAAAGGAATTGTCAAAAATTGTCTCTTGTCATTTTTAACATTTTTGACAGTTTTTTAGTGAAATGGTAGGGGTAAGTACCCCCTTACCATTTCACACGGCGGGGGCGGTATCTGGGGGTCCCCTTGTTAAAGGGGGCTTCCAGATTCCGATAAGCCCCCTGCCCGCAGACCCCCACAACCACCGGCCAGGGTTGTGGGGATGAGGCCCTTGTCCTCATCAACATGGGGACAAGGTGTTTTGGGGGGCTACCCCAAAGCACCCTCCCAATGTTGAGGGCATGTGGCCTGGTACGGTTCAGGAGGGGGGGGGCACTCTCGTCCCCCCCTCTTTTCCTGCGGCCTGCCAAGTTGCGTGCTCGGATAAGGGTCTGGTATGGATCTTTGGGGGGACCCCACGCCGTTTTTGTTTTTTTCTTGGCGCGGGGTTCCCCTTAAAAACCATACCAGACCTGAAGGGGGACTCCCACGTCATTTTTTTTTTAAAATTTTGGTTCGGGGTTCCCCTGTGGGGAATTCCCATGCCGTTTTTATCAATGAACTTCTATGTGTTTTGTCGGCAATGCAATAGCCACGAGTAGTTTTAAATGGGTTTTTTCCTTCGAAATGTAATTTTGCTGTCAGACTGTTCTAAGCACAGGAAACATGCGCCCCTTTACAGGCATACTATAGACACCCCCAGCTATGAAATTTAAAGGGATATTACACTTTTATTGTTTGACTTTAAGCATTATTAAAATCACTGCTCCTGAAAAAACAGACGTTTTTAAAACTTTTTTTTGCATTGATCCATGTCCCCTGGGGCAGGACCCAGGTCCCCAAACACTTTTTATGACAATAACTTGCATATAAGACTTTAAAATTAGCACTTTTGATTATTCATGTTCGTGTCCCATAGACTTTAACGGTGTTCGCGTGTTGGAACAAACTTTTTTCCTGTTCGCATGTTCTGGTGCGAACCGAACAGGGGGGTGTTCGGCTCATCCCTACTCTTCAGTGAACTTCAGTATTTGGTAGCATTATTCGGGGTTAAAGAAGAGATTAGCATGGTTAAACCATGGGTCCCATTTTTTTTGTGTAGAATTGGTTAGTGTTTTGTAGTGTGTGGAATATTTTTTCCATGAAATTAACCACTTGCCGACCGCCTAACGCAGATATACTGCGGCAGAGCGGCACGGGCAGGCAAAATCACGTACCCGTACGTGATCTGCCTCCCGCGGGCGGGGGGTCCGATCGGACCCCCCCCCGGTGCCATCGGCGGTCGGCATCTGACTGGGAGCGTCGGGAGGCGAGGGGGAGACCATCCGATCGTGGCCCCCCCCTCGCGATCGCTCCCAGCCAATGGAAATCCTCCTCTGCCTGTGTGTCGTTTCACACAGGCAGAGGATGTGATGTCATCTCTCCTCGGTCTGGCAGTTTCCGTTCCAGCGCCGAGGGGAGATGACATGTAAGTGCACAAACACTCACACACACACAGTAGAACATGCCAGGCATACTTTACACCCCCGATCCCCCCCCGATCGCCCCCCGATCCCCCCCCAATCACCCCCCCCCCCCTGTCACAAACTGACATTAGCAGTATTTTTTTTTTTTTTTTTTTTCTGATTACTGCTGTGTCAGTTTGTGACAGTTAGTGTTAGGGCAGTGAGTATTACCCCCCTTTAGGTCTAGGATACCCCCCTAACCCCCCCTAATAAAGTTTTAACCCCTTGATCACCCCCCCTCACCAGTGTCGCTAAGCGATCATTTTTCTGATCGCTGTATTAGTGTCGCTGGTGACGCTAGTTAGGGACGTAAATATTTAGGTTCGCCGTCAGTGTTTTATAGCGACAGGGACCCCCATATACTATCTAATAAATGTTTTAACCCCTTGATTGCCCCCTAGTTAACCCTTTCACCGCTGATCACCGTATAACCGTTACGGTTGACGCTGGTTAGTTCGTTTATTTTTTATAGTGTCAGGGCACCCACCGTTTATTACCGAATAAAGGTTTAGCCCCCCGATCGCCCGGCGGTGATATGCGTCGCCCCAGGCAGCGTCAGATTAGCGCCAGTACCGCGAACACCCACGCACGCAGCATACACCTCCCTTAGTGGTATAGTATCTGATCGGATCAATATCTGATCCGATCAAATCTATACTAGCGTCCCCAGCAGTTTAGGGTTCCCGAAAACGCAGTGTTAGCGGGATCAGCCCAGATACCCGCTAGCACCTGCGTTTTGCCCCTCCGCCCAGCCCAGCCCAGCCCACCCAAGTGCAGTATCGATCGATCACTGTCACTTACAAAACACTAAACGCATAACTGCAGCGTTCGCAGAGTCAGGCCTGATCCCTGCGATCGCTAACAGTTTTTTTGGTAGCGTTTTGGTGAACTGGCAAGCACCAGCCCCAGGCAGCGTCAGGTTAGCGCCAGTACCGCTAACACCCACGCACGCACCGTACACCTCCCTTAGTGGTATAGTATCTGAACGCATCAATATCTGATCCGATCAGATCTATACTAGCGTCCCCAGCAGTTTAGGGTTCCCAAAAACGCAGTGTTAGCGGGATCAGCCCAGATACCTGCTAGCACCTGCGTTTTGCCCCTCCGCCCGGCCCAGCCCAGTCCACCCAAGTGCAGTATCGATCGATCACTGTCACTTACAAAACACTAAACGCATAACTGCAGCGTTCGCAGAGTCAGGCCTGATCCCTGCGATCGCTAACAGTTTTTTTGGTAGCGTTTTGGTGAACTGGCAAGCACCAGCCCCAGGCAGCGTCAGATTAGCGCCAGTACCGCTAACACCCACGCACGCACCATACACCTCCCTTAGTGGTATAGTATCTGATCGCATCAATATCTGATCCGATCAGATCTATACTAGCGTCCCCAGCAGTTTAGGGTTCCCAAAAACGCAGTGTTAGCGGGATCAGCCCAGATACCTGCTAGCACCTGCGTTTTGCCCCTCCGCCCGGCCCGGCCCAGCCCACCCAAGTGCAGTATCGATCGATCACTGTCACTTACAAAACACTAAACGCATAACTGCAGCGTTCGCAGAGTCAGGCCTGATCCCTGCGATCGCTAACAGTTTTTTTTGTAGCGTTTTGGTGAACTGGCAAGCGCCAGTGGCCTAGTACACCCCGGACGTAGCCAAACCAGCACTGCAGTAACACTTGGTGACGTGGCGAGTCCCATAAGTGCAGTTCAAGCTGGTGAGGTGGCAAGCACAAGTAGTGTCCCGCTGCCACCAAAAAGACAAACACAGGCCCGTCGTGCCCATAATGCCCTTCCTGCTGCATTCGCCAATCCTAATTGGGAACCCACCGCTTCTGCAGCACCCGTACTTCCCCCATTCACATCCCCAACCAAATGCAGTCGGCTGCATGAGAGGCATTTTTATGTCCTCCCGAGTACCCCTACCCAACGAACCCCCCCAAAAAAGATGTCGTGTCTGCAGCTAGCGCGGATATAGGCGTGACACCCGCTATTATTGTCCCTCCCCTCCTGTCCTGATAATCCTGGTCTTTGCATTGGTGAATGTTTTGAACACTAGCATGCACTAGTTGAGTTTTAGCGTAGGGTACAGCATTGCACAGACTAGGCACACTTTCACAGGGTCTCCCGAGATGCCATCGCATTTTGAGAGACCCGAACCTGGAACCGGTTACAGTTATAAAAGTTAGTTACAAAAAAAAGTGTAAAAAAAAAAAAAAAACACAAACAAAAATATAAAATAAAAATAGTTGTCGTTTTATTGTTCTCTCTCTCTCTATTCTCTCTCTATTGTTCTGCTCTTTTTTACTGTATTCTATTCTGCAATGTTTTATTGTTGTTATGTTTTATCACGTTTGCTTTTCAGGTATGTAATTATTTATACTTTACCGTTTACTGTGCTTTATTGTTAACCATTTTTTTGTCTTCAGGTATGCCATTCACGACTTTGAGTGGTTATACCAGAATGATGCCTGCAGGTTTAGGTATCATCTTGGTATCATTCTTTTCAGCCAGCGGTCGGCTTTCATGTAAAAGCAATCCTAGTGGCTAATTAGCCTCTAGACTGCTTTTACAAGCAGTGGGAGGGAATGCCCCCCCCCCCCCAACATCTTCCGTGTTTTTCTCTGGCTCTCCTGTCTCAACAGGGAACCTGAAAATGCAGCCGGTGATTCAGCCAGCTGACCATAGAGCTGATCAGAGACCAGAGTGGCTCCAAACATCTCTATGACCTAAGAAACCGGAAGCTACGAGCATTTTATGACGTAGATTTCGCCGGATGTAAACAGCGCCATTGGGAAATTGGGAAAGCATTTTATCACACCGATCTTGGTGTGATCAGATGCTTTGAGGGCAGAGGAGAAATCTAGGGTCTAATAGACCCCAATTTTTGCAAAAAAGAGTACCTGTCACTACCTATTGCTATCATAGGGGATATTTACATTCCCTGAGATAACAATAAAAATGATTTAAAAAAAAAAAAAATGAAAGGAACAGTTTAAAAATAAGATAAAAAAACAATAATAATAAAGAGAAAAAAAAAAAAAAAAAAAAAAAGCACCCCTGTCCCCCCTGCTCTCGCGCTAAGGTGAACGCAAGCGTTGGTCTGGCGTCAAATGTAAACAGCAATTGCACCATGCATGTGAGGTATCGCCGCGAAGGTCAGATCGAGGGCAGTAAGTTTAGCAGTAGACCTCCTCTGTAAATCTAAAGTGGTAACCTGTAAAGGCTTTTAAAGGCTTTTAAAAATGTATTTAGTTTGTCGCCACTGCACGTTTGTGCGCAATTTTAAAGCATGTCATGTTTGGTATCCATGTACTCGGCCTAAGATCATCTTTTTTATTTCATCAAACATTTGGGCAATATAGTGTGTTTTAGTGCATTAAAATGTAAAAAAGTGTGTTTTTTCCCCAAAAAATGCGTTTGAAAAATCGCTGCGCAAATACTGTGTGAAAAAAAAAAATGAAACACCCACCATTTTAATCTGTAGGGCATTTGCTTTAAAAAAAATATATAATGTTTGGGGGTTCAAAGTAATTTTCTTGCAAAAAAAAATTATTTTTTTATGTAAACAATAAGTGTCAGAAAGGGCTATGTCTTCAAGTGCTTAGAAGAGTGGGTGATGTGTGACATAAGCTTCTAGATGTTGTGCATAAAATGCCAGGACAGTTCAAAACCCCCCCAAATGACCCCATTTTGGAAAGTAGACACCCCAAGCTATTTGCTGAGAGGCATGTCGAGTCCATGGAATAATTTATATTGTGACACAAGTTGCGGGAAAGAGACAATTTTTTATTTTTTTTATTTTTTTTTGCGCAAAGTTGTCACTAAATGATATATTGCTCAAACATGCCATGGGAATATGTGAAATTACACCCCAAAATACATTCTGTTGCTTCTCCTGAGTACGGGGATACCACATGTGTGGGACTTTTTGGGAGCCTAGCCGCGTACGGGACCCCGAAAACCAAGCATCGCCTTCAGGCTTTCTAAGGCCGTAAATTTTTGATTTCACTCTTCACTGCCTATCACAGTTTCGGAGGCCATGGAATGCCCAGGTGGCACAAAACCCCCCCAAATGACCCCATTTTGGAAAGTAGACACCCCAAGCTATTTGATGAGAGGTATAGTGAGTATTTTGCAGACCTCACTTTTTGTCACAAAGTTTTGAAAATTGAAAAAAGAAAAAAAAAAATTTTTTTTCTCGTCTTTCTTTATTTTCAAAAACAAATGAGAGCTGCAAAATACTCACCATGCCTCTCAGCAAATAGCTTGGGGTGTCTACTTTCCAAAATGGGGTCATTTGGGGGGGGTTTGTGCCACCTGGGCATTCCATGGCCTCCGAAACTGTGATAGGCAGTGAGGAGTAAAATCAAAAATGTACGCCCTTAGAAATCCTGAAGGCGGTGCTTGGTTTTCGGGGTCCCGTACGCGGATAGGCTCCCAAAAAGTCCCACACATGTGGTATCCCCGTACTCAGGAGAAGCAGCTAAATGTATTTTGGGGTGCAATTCCACATATGCCCATGGCCTGTGTGAGCAATATATCATTTAGTGTCAACTTTGTGCAAAAAAAAAAAAAAAAAAAAAAAATTTGTCACTTTCCCGCAACTTGTGTCAAAATATAAAACATTCCATGGACTCAACATGCCTCAAAGCAAATAGCTTGGGGTGTCTACTTTCCAAAATGGGGTCATTTGGGGGGGTTTTATGTCATCTGGGCATTTTATGGCCTTCAAAACTGTGATAGGTAGTGAGGAGTAAAATCAAAAATGTACGCCCTTAGAAATCCTGAAGGCGTTGCTTGGTTTTCGGGGCCCCGTACGCGGCTAGGCTCCCAAAAAGTCCCACACATGTGGTATCCCCGTACTCAGGAGAAGCAGCTAAATGTATTTTGGGGTGCAATTCCACATATGCCCATGGCCTGTGTGAGCAATATATCATTTAGTGACAACTTTTTGTAATTTTTTTTTTTTTTTTTTTTTTTGTCATTATTCAATCACTTGGGACAAAAAAAATAAATATTCAATGGGCTCAACATGCCTCTCAGCAAATTCCTTGGGGTGTCTACTTTCCAAAATGGGGTCATTTGTGGGGGTTTTGTACTGCCCTGCCATTTTAGCACCTCAAGAAACGACATAGGCAGTCATAAATTAAAGGCTGTGTAAATTCCAGAAAATGTACCCTAGTTTGTAGACGCTATAACTTTTGCGCAAACCAATAAATATACACTTATTGACATTTTTTTTACCAAAGACATGTGGCCGAATACATTTTGGCCTAAATGTATGACTAAAATTGAGTTTATTGGATTTTTTTTAGAACAAAAAGTAGAAAATATCATTTTTTTTCAAAATTTTCGGTCTTTTTCCGTGTATAGCGCAAAAAATAAAAATGGCAGAGGTGATCAAATACCATCAAAAGAAAGCTCTATTTGTGGGAAGAAAAGGACGCAAATTTCGTTTGGGTACAGCATTGCATGACCGCGCAATTAGCAGTTAAAGCGACGCAGTGCCGAATTGTAAAAAGTGCTCTGGTCAGGAAGGGGGTAAAACCTTCCGGGGCTGAAGTGGTTAATATTGTTAATTCTGGTTTTCAAATGTGAAAGAGGAATTGTGGGGGATTTCCAATGGTATGCTATCAACCAGTGTACAGCAACACATATTGTGTGCATCAATCTCATATTATGTATGGAAAGACCGATCATAGGGGAAAATAGGAGACAGTTATAGATAGTGAGGTTTATATTACTATGTCAAATTTTGGAGGCAAATTTTTCCAGTTGTTTCCATATCTGAGTAACTCTATCACAGTTCCAGAAGATATGAGAAAAGGATGCTGCTGAATTGCAACCTCTGAAACATGTATGGGGGGTGTCAGGGAAAATAGCATGAATTTTAACTGGAGTATAACACCACCTTGTAAAAAAGTTTGATTGCAGTTTCTTTGATCGTGATTGATCTTGTGCATTTGTGTAAGTTAATGATACATTTGTCCCAATTTTCCATTGTAAATGAGAAATCACATTCTTGTTCCCACTTAAGCATATAGGGAAGTTTGGATTGTTCTGCATTATTGACTAGATTAGAGTAGATTTCAGATATCAGACCTGCTCTCCTAGGTGTTTTTAGACAAATGTTTTAAAAAAATGATGGTGGGAGTGAGTTTACTGTTTGGAAATATGTACTAAAAAAATGTCTAATTTGGAGAAATGTATTAAACTTGGTATTGGGGATCTGATGTCTAGATTTCAATGAAGAGAATGAAGTGAAGTCGTCATTTTCTAAAAAATTATAGAGGGATATTAGGTTATTATTTGAACACCATGAAAAGTCTCCTCTCTCATTTGAGGTAAGAGGGAATTTTGGGTCACCGATAAAGGAAGCAAGTGGAGGTGTGTTAGAGGTTAAGTTATATTTTTTGTTATGTAGTTTCCATAATTGATATGAATGTGAGACTAAGAGCCGGTTCACACAGGGGTGACTTGTCAGGCGACCTAGCCGCCTGACAAGTCACCTCCCGTTCTGTACAATGGAACCGTTCTAATAGGAGCGACGCAAGTTGCTCCAACTTAGAAAAAGGTTCCTGTACTACTTTGGGGGCGACTTGGGGCGACTTGCATAGACTTCTATACAGAAGTCATTTTGCAAGTCGTCGTGGGAGTCTTAAGCAGGTCGCCTCGGTGAGGCGACCTGCAAGTCGTGCCGCCCCTGTGTGAACCAGGGCTAATTGATTAAGGTTGTCTAGGATGTGAGTTGATACTTTATTACCCCATAATATACTTGAGATAGAATATGGTTGGATGGAGTCTTTTTCAAATCTAACCCATGGGACTTTGGGGTTGGGAATGGGCCATTGTGCTATTTGTGACCATCTGGCAGCTAGGTAATAAAGCCAGAAGTCTGGGAGACCTAGACCACCATTTTTCTGTGGATTGTGTAATACTGATCTAGATAGATGTGGACGGGAGTCTGACCAGATAAATTTATGGATTTCTGTTTGGAATTAAAGCGGGGGTTCACCCACACCGCCAAAAAAAAAAATATTAAAAGCCAGCAGCTACAAATACTGCAGCTGCTGACTTTTAATACATGGCCACTTACCTGTCCCGGGGTCCATCGATGTCGGCAGGGGACGCCGAGAACCCGCTCGGTTCTCGGCAGCTGCCGCCGCCATCCTAGGTGAGGGAATCAGGAAGTGAAGCGTTGCGGCTTCACTTCCCGGTTCCCTACTGCGCATGCGCGAGTCGCGCTGCGCGTCCCTAGTGGTCCCCGCTCTCTCCTGGGAGCTGTGTGTTCCCAGCAGACAGCGCGGTCAGGACGGGAAAAGGCATAGACTCCCATGGGAGTCTATGCCGGAAGTGGGTGCAAATACCTGTCTTTGACAGGTATCTGCACCCCCCTCCCCCCTGAAAGGTGCCAAATGTGACACCGGAGGGGGGGAGGGTTCCGAAAAGCGGAAGTTCCATTTTTGTGTGGAACTCCGCTTTAAGTAATAGTTACTTTATTTAATCTGATTGGGAGAGCTCTAAATAGGTATAAAATTTTTGGTAAGATTGTCATCTCAATCGCTGTAATTCGGCCAAGAAACGATATTTTAAAAGATTTCCATAATTTGAGCATCAATCTCATTTTTTGTATTACGGGGGAGTAGTTTTTTTAAGGAAAGGTCATTAATATTTGGTGTAAGAAATATCCCAAGATAAGGGAGAGAATCCATTGACCATGAGAAATTGAATGAGGAACGTAAGGAGTCTAATTGGGATGATGGGATGTTAATTGGCATTCATATAGATTTGGTGACATTCACTGTTAGGCCAGATAGTGAGGCGAATGTTTTGAGAGTATGTAGTAAATTTGGTAAAGCAATATTGGGTTGTGTAAGGAATAATACCATGTCGTCCGCATACATACTCAATTTATAGGTATTATTGTTAGAGTTATAACCTTTTATATCTGGGTTGTGCAGTATTGCTGTAGCTAAGGGTTCAAGCGCTAATGCGAATAGTAAGGGAGATAGGGGACAACCCTGTCTTGTTCCTCTGCCTAGTCTGAAAAAATCTGAATTACAGCCTGGTAATCTAATCCTAGTAGATGGGTTGTGATAAAGAGCGTGAAAGGCGTGGAGAAATTCCCCTAAGAAGCCGTATCTTTTCAGAACTAAGTCAAGGAAATCCCAGGATACACTATCGAATGCTTCATTGATATCGAGACTAAGAAGTAAAACAGATTTGGAGTTGATATTTCCGTCTTGTATTATGTTAGTGGCTAATCTAATGTTGTCCATAATTTGTCTACCAGGTATGAAACCTGATCAGTAGGGGGAGATTAGTGAGGGAATTTATAATGGAAGTCTATTGGATAATAGTCTACAGAATATCTTAAGGCCATCGTTTATTACAGAAATTGGTCTGTAGTTTTGTGGCAATGTGTGGTCTTTGTTTGGTTTTGGGATAAGAGACATATTTGCAAGAAGCATCTCTTCTGGGAACTGTTCTCCTTTAAGAATGTGGTTATATAATTTTGCTAAATTTGGTGTTAATAATTGTTGATATTGTTTATAATAGAATGAGGAGAATCCATCTGGGCCCGGGACTGAGTTTTTTTTTAAGGGATTTTATTATATGGTGTATTTCCTCCTCTGTGCATGGGGGGGCGTTTAAAGCATCTATTTGTGTTTGGGTTAGCTTTGGAAAAGGGATTTTCTCCAACCAGGACATTGCTGTGGGCGGGATCGATGAGTTAGGGGCTGAAAGTTGGTCAGAGTAGAATTTTTTTAAAATAGATAATATTTCTTGGGGATGAGTGACTAGTTGGTTTGAGTTATTTTTACGTTTATATACATGGGTGGGTTTTATTGATTGGTTAAGCTTGCGAGCAAACATTGACGAATATGCATTACAGGCGGTCCCCGGGTTACAAACAAGACAGGGACTTTAGGTTTGTTCTTAACTTGAATCTGTTTGTAAGTCGGAACAGGTAAATTTTTTAAGTGTAGCTCCAGCAAAAAAATCTATTTTTTAAGTTTTTTTAGATAGCCTAGGGAAGGGTTATCACCCCTGTAAGATTTGATTTGCTGTCTGTGCTCCTCTTCAGAAGATTTCACCTCTCTTTCTGTCCCAATGACAATTGGATTTTGAAAATTTTGGGTTATTAGGGAAATAAGGATTGGTGATAAAGCATCAGTGGAGACGCCTTTTTTCCCATATTAACTCTTACAGGAGAGAATTTCCCTTCCTAGGGGTGGATTTCCTCTCACTTCCTGTTGTCTCCCTCCGTTTGTAAGTAGGAGTCGTTTGTAAGCCAGATGTTTTGTAAGTAGGGGACCCCCTGTACTTGACAGGAAAAATTTTGCTTATGACCATCTAAAGGACTTTTCTGCTTTATATGTGAGTAATGAGTCTAATTCATTTACGTTTTTGGGATATTAATAAATATATGTTTGGGTCGTGCGTGTTGGTATGAGTTTTGTATAGGTTGTGAAGATCTTTAGTAAGGGTATGAATTTTTTCCCATTTTAGTTTTATTACATCTTGCTGCTCTTTTGATGAGGGGGCCTCTCAGAACAGCCTTATGTGCTAACCATAATGACGTTGGAGAGATCTCTGGGGTAGAATTTAGATTGAAATAGTCTTTTATTTCTGAAGCGATCTCCTGGTTGTGTATGGGGTCTGTTAAAATTGATTTGTTAATTCTCCACGAATATGGAGTAGAAGTGAGTCCTATAAATTGAGTATTAAACGTTGTGATTTGATAGTCTGACCAAGCACACGGGTGTATTGAGGCATCGTGGGAGTTGGCAAGGATTATTGGAGTGCAAAAAATGTAATCAATACGTGAGTATGAATCGTGCGGGTTTAAGTAAAAGGTATACTCACGAGCACCTAAATTCAATCATCTCCACGTATCGATTAGTTGTAAACTATTTATGTGCGTTATAGTTGTTTTGGAGAATGTTTTGGAGTTTTGATTTCGTTTGCTGCGGTCTAAGTTAGGTTGGTAGGCCGAGTTAAAATCACCACCTAAAATAATATGTGGTGAGTGGTATTGTTGTAGTATATTAAAGAAATTTGTGAAAAAAGTAGTTTGTGAATCATTTGGTGCGTATACATTAGCAATCGTTAGTTCTCTACCGGATTACAGTCCTTTTATGATGATGTACCTACTGTCTTGATCCTTGTAAACCTGTTGAACCTCCAAAGGAAAAGAGTGGTGGATAAAAATTGCCACACTTTTGGTTTTGCAGGTGGATGTGGTATAAAAGGGTTGATTAAAAGCTTTATGGAAATATGTGGGGTGTCCATCTTTCATGAAATGTGTTTCTTGTAACAATAATACTTTGGCATTTAGTTCTTTTATATTGTAAGAATGCTTTTTTTTCCTCTTGTGTGGTGAATTAAATCCTTGGACGTTGTGAGATAAGATTTTTATAGCCATGTGGTTAGACACAATTTTGGGGGCTCATCAGGAAGTAATAAGATTTGATAAACTAAGGGCAATATGGTGTATAATTGACCAATTGTATTAGAGATACCCTGTTTCCCCGAAAATAAGACCTAGTGTGATTGTCGGTGATGGCTGCAATATAAGCCCTACCCCCCCCCCAAATAAGCCCTACCCTGTTTCCCCGAAAATAGCCCTACCCTGAAAAGAAGACCTACAAGGTCTTTAACTAGGGCTTATTTGGGGGGTAGGGCTTATATTGCAGCCATCACCGACAATCACGCTAGGTCTTATTTTCGGGGAAACAGGGTAGGTACGGTAAAACAGGCATACAAGGATTTAATGCAGTGAATAATCTTTGCAATCAAGTGAAGCTTGAGGCATAGCAAAAAAAAATTGTACCATAATTTTTCTGTATAGTGTCGAAAAGTGACATAACCTTAATTAAGAGTAACATTTTTAATGAGAAGTGGAGGTTCTGGTCCCCACCTGATATTCACTCCTCATAATCCTTCCTACCCTTCTAATAATAATCTCCCATACTATTGAATTTTTTTTGTCTTTATTTTTCATGATCATATTCTCTATACTCTAACAATCACCTATTGTAACCCACTCTGTTATATTGGTTTGGATCTATGTATCTCATACATCTTTTTACAATACCTCTACTGTATCCTGTTAAACTATTTATCGCAACCCAACTTTGTGCATCCTACAAAATCTTTACCGCACCTGTATAATCTTATAGTTATATTTTGCAATTGTTTTATTTTATGTCTTCCAAATAAACAAAAAAAGAGTAAACAAAATTTGTAATGAACAAACTGTATGGGGTTGGAAAGAGGGTAATTTTCCAACCGTCCGAGAAAATTACAGCGAATCCTAGAATTTAAACTCAGTCTTTGAGTATATGAGACAAAATTTTTTGCGTCTAACAAGAGATAACATTAATAAGAACATAAAAAAGATATATGAATAATCTTTTTAGGAAAAATAGAAAACATTTCTCTAGTGAGAAAATATGTAGAGACTGAGAGGGGGTCAATCATGTCGGCATAGGCGGGACGCCACCTCCAATGTCATAGGGATGTATATCTGTGCAGCTTATAGCTAGTATTCTAGAGATTAAAGACGGTGTCAGTGTATCTATTATTTATAACTGTGGAAAAGGAAGCTGAAGAAAAAGAAAAAAAAAAAAAAGGAAGCTAGAAATAGATCTAAATATCTAGTGATGTTGAAGAAGAAACACATACAGATCAAACTTTAGATCTATTGTACGGTTATTTACTAATACGTAGTGAATAATATGCATTACTACCACCATGCCAGAGAATGAAACGTGTAATTGTAGTATTAACTGATATGCTCAACAGGTATATTGATCCACTAATGGGCAGGCCAAATTGTTGATTAGCCTAAGAAATGCAAACCATGTTGCTGCATGGGCGTATGTCTAGTGAGGATTTTGCGAAACATAACTAAAAGAGAGCAACAAGTGTCTATGGTCTGATTCTTTTAATTGGTATGCCTTACCAATATATGACACAAGATGGCACTGTTGTGGTATGATCTAATATATAAAAAATTGCATTGAGACTAATAAAAGTCAGTGTAGAGAAAGATATTTAAAGTGGAGGGCCACCCTGAAAAAAAAAATCACCAAAAATCCTAAAGAAAAGAAAAAAATTAAACTTACCTAAACCCTTGTTGCTAGGCAGTCTTCCTAATCTGCCTCTTCCTATTCCGCAGTGAGTTCTTCTCCTCGGTGAGGGGCCCCGTTGTTTTCTGGGAACTGTGTGTGTTCCCAGAACACCACGGGGCCATTCACAGATCGCTGCGCCGCTCGTGCATGAGCAGTAGGAAACTGCCAGTGAAGCCGCAAGGCTCCACTGCCTGTTACCCTTTCCTAGGATGGCGGTGCCGGGAACCCGAGAGCCGAGGGACGGGTCGGCCTCGAGCGGCCAACATCGCGGGCACCCAGGACAGTGTTAGTAGCTGCTGACTTTAATTTATTTATTTTTTTAGGACGAAATCCCGCTTTAAGGCTTGTAGTGCCATGTTGTGACAGTAGATGTCAGTGTAGTACCATTATTCAGATGAGCTTAGAAATTCCATCTGAATATACTCGCCTCACTATGAAATCATATATTGTATTAATACAGTATTACCATTAGTTATTCATAGATGTATTGTGTATCTGTATGTAATTACAAAACCTCGATATTTAGTAAGGGTGAGTAGGCACATATCAGTTAGGTAATAAATTGTATATAACAATAAATTAAAAAAAAAATAATAATAATAAAAAAAATAAAAAAAAAAATAAGTAAAATTAAATAAGATTAAATAATATAAAATTTGCAAAAATTCACAAAATAAATGTATCAGTACTTGCATATCTGCGTAAAAATGGATACCGATACACAAATGACTTATAATAAGCAGTGTATTGGGAGAAGAAAAATAAAAATTAAAAGTAAAAAAATAATAATTGTTATCCTGTTAAAGCTTTATGAGAGAGAAAAAAAAATTTAAAAAAAAGGGGGAGTAAAAAGCTTTTGTAGATTTTCTTAGCTCCATTGAGCGGGATCGTGTCTGTATCTGCGTCTGTCTCCACGTGAAGCCGAGGTGTTCCAAATAGGAGCTGGGCGGGTTGTAGAGGGAGTACGTGGGAGGTTGCTGGGATCTAGAAGACCTAATTTTGTCAGGATGTCTTGACCTTCGGTGATGTTGGTGGCTATGTAGGTGGTACCATTATGAGGAATTATTAGCTTAAAGGGGAAACCCCAACGGTAGCGAATCCTTGCTGTGGAGAGAACTGAGGTGATTTCTTTCATTTTCTATCAAGCGTTGCCTATGGTGTAGCAATCTTGACATGTTTTGCCAATTATTTGGCTTCCTCGGGAGATATACAATACCACACCAAGCAATAACTAGGTGAAGACCAATCCAAAAAAGGATATTTCTCAAAAGTGGGTAAGATCCAAACAGAACATGGCGGTCAAAGTCCCCAACAGGAAGACAGAGCAGTATGTGATTGGCCGCTGCCTCTCGCCGAAAGGGCCTTGTACATATTTCAAATGCTAAGACTGGTAAACTCAGCATGTTCGGAAATACATCCTTGTTCCCACTCTGAATACCCTTTTGGTCTCCATGATAGATGACTGGTGTCTGAGTATTTGTTCCCTGCTATTTTGGACATTTAATGATGAGTTAATTAGCCCTGATTGTTCCTCCTGCAGGCCAATCACATATTGTTCTGCCTTCTTGTTGGGGACTTTGACCACTGTGTCCTGTTTGGACCCTACCCATTTTTTAGAAATATCCTTTTAGGCTTGGTTTTCAGCTAGTTGGTATTACTTGGTGCTGTATTGTATATCTCCCGAGGAAGCCTATTAATTGGCGAAACATGTTGAGATTGCTACAACTTGACAATCACCAGTAAACCACTACATTGTGGATACCTAATTCAAAATGAAAAATTATTTGATCAAATTTTACCTATGTTTGATGTTTTATATGGATTATCTAATAAATGATGTAAATTGTATCTCATGCTGCAGTTTGTGTTATTGGCACTTAAAGAATCCCAGCTCTTTTGAGCATTTTTCCTGTTTTCTAGTACTCATGTGGGGTGTGGTGCCTCTGATCAGTTATTTCTTGTGGTGGCATAAAACAAAGTTTTATTTTTGGATACAATGTAATATTATGGCAACCAAAGTTTGTATTCTGGCTCAGATAACTCAAAGCTCGTCCAAAGTACAAACTTCGATCTGGGATTTGTTGCTAAAGGATGTTTCTGTATGTTGGAGGTATATACACATGAAATAACTTTTTTTTTATTTACAAATAATTTTTTAGCTACTTCAGCTAATGGTGGAGGAGGTTCATACAAATGAAATATAGTTTTTTTGCCTACTTCAGGTCTTTGGACTTACTTGGTACAACCAGAGAGTGAAGGCTGTAAAACAAGCACTTTCATAGTGCAGGGTATATACTCCCCCCCCACAACTTCCATCTTCATGGCTTCATCTGCCACCTTTCACCCATAGTTCCCTGGGAGCCCAGGACCACATCAGATGAACTCAGGATGGCGATTGGGAGTACATCAAGGAACATTCATTCCCCAATCTCCTCTGCTGTTTGTGAAGCCGGAAGTGCTCCAATTTCAGAGCTGTCATTCCCTGGCTGCTAAAGCCAGGAAATCAGCCAACCAAGCACAATCTGTGCTTGATTAGCTGCAGTGGAGGGAAGAGGAGACATTGGTGGTCTAATAGACACCTGATGCCTCTATAAAGGTATACATATCACCTGCACAATCAATGCCATCATATAGGGGCTAACCAGAGGAAGAGAGAGGAAAGCAGATTGATGGGTCCAGCTCTGTGTCCATTTTGTACTGTGGGTGACCCGACTGACTTGGGGGGGGGGGGGGCAGTGGGTGCATTGTTTGCCGCCCCCCCCCAAAAAAAATATACCTCCAGCTGCCACAGTCTATATGCATCACCACCTAGGACAAGTCCTAGGTGGTGATGGATATAGAAAAGATAAAAGGAAGGCACATCGTCTAGTGCATGAGTGCTTAGAAAGAAGTTTATTTAAAATAGAATGGTATAGACTGAAAGTACTACGTATTCATAATTATAGATACATTACAATAATGTATACGTAGTACTTTCAGTCTATACCAGGGATATGCAATTAGCGGACCTCCAGCTGTTGCAGAACTACAAGTCCCATGAGGCAGAGCAAGACTCTGACAGCCACAAGCATGACACCCAGAGGCAGAGGCATGATGGGAACTATAGTTTTGCAACAGCTGTAGGTCCGCCAATTTCATATCCCTGGTCTATACCATTCTTTTTTAAATAAACTTTATTGTAAGCACTCATGCACTAGGCCTCGCACCTTCCTTTTATCTTTTCTACATATCACTAGTCGACATAGGCAGCGGGTTGTGCATGACCAACTATATAATACCACCAGGAAAATACCACCAGCTTTATTGAGGCAAATAAATAGCACCGAAAGAAAGCTTTGGTTGTGTAAAAAAAAAAAATGATAAAAATGTCATATGCGTACAGTGTCACATGACCGCGCAATTGTCATTCAAAGTGTGACAGCGCTGAAAGCTGAAAATTGGCCTGGGCAGGAAGGGGGGGGGAGTGCCTGGTATTGAAGGGGTTAAAGTAAATCAGAGTGTTTTAGATGAACTTGTGGAAAATGTCTGAGATATTATCACCCATAAATTTACAAGCTCTATTGCTCAACATTTTGCTGAGTATCATAAACCCAATCCCCGGGTATTAAAAATGTACGGAATCTATCATAAAAAAACGTAGCTAGAAGAGAGGGATTTGACCATGAACAATGAGGGAAAGAAACAACACGGATTTAAACATTGGAAACTGTTGCCCCAAAAGGGTCTAAATATGAACTTTTAGCAGTATTAAACCCTCTTTTCCACATATAACTAGTCGGCATAGGCAGGGGGTTGTGCATTACCAACTATATATTACCACCAGGAAAATACTACCAGCTTTATTGAGGCTCACCACACTAGCGCAGGAGAGAATATTTTCGGTGATGCATATAGACAGTGGTGGCTGGTGGTATATTTTTTTTGGGGGGGTGCAGCAAGCAATGCACCCACAGCTCCCCCCCTCTCTGGTCGGTTGGTTCACCCCGAGCCCACCCTTTTTTGAAAACGATTAGAGCCTCTAAAAACCCCATTGGAATCCATGTGCCCGGTGCCCTGCATGTAGATTAGGAGGCCGGACGCATAGATAGGGGGGCGGCTCCCCTGCTCCCTGCATTACGGGCCGCCACTGCAAAAATTTAGAGGGGAATTGATCACAACTGGAGCAGCCAGAATCTGGTGCTCTTATGCACGGCAACCAATCAGCTTCTCTCTTACATTTTCAACCTTTACCTGAACAAGCTTATTGGTGATGCACAAGGGCTCCAGATTCTGTCTGCTCCAGTTTTGATGAATTCCCTCCCCCATAGTCTAATAATTGCTGCGCTCTATAGAATGTCATTGTCTGTTCTATTTCTCCTCAGATGTGTGACATCTATGTGAATCACAACAATGCTTTACTTACGAAGCAACAAATGAACCCTCAAGAGGTGACACATTTTCACCACGTTTCTGGCTCTCTGATGCCCAATGAAGATGGTGAAGTACTCCAACAACCTGCAATATGGCTTCATAGCTCCACTGCAACGCAACATCATCCTATCTGCTGCTGGGATCTTCGATTTTTCTATCTTTATCTGCTGCATGGGTTACAATGCTACATAGGATCTAGGTGCTTGTCTGTCCATGTGCCTCCATAGAATACGGAGGCAGCTTAGCAAATATTATAGCGTATTCTCAGGTAAAACATGCTGTGAATTATTGTAATGTCATTCTATTTTTACATTGATTTTGATATTCTACATTCTTGCTGATCCATATTTTTGTAAATATAGAGATTTGTGTTTAGTTATCTTGCAATAAATATACGTATTTGTTGATTTCTGTGAGCTGATTCATTCTGAATATGTCCAATTGGCAGCTCATATTTCACCAGTGGTGGCTGGTGGGTTCTTCTTTTGGGGGGGGCAGCAAACAACACCCCCCCCCAGTGGCATGGCACGGCACTGAAACAGCACACCCCCTCCCTCTGCGGGTGGTCCGGCACTTACTGGTGTGGCAGGGCTGTGGTGTCCTCTCCTTTTCTACTGGAGCGCGGGCAGCGGCCACAGTGGCTCCAGTGTCTGCTCCTTCAGCTTCCTCTGCCACGTGTCTCCTCTTCTGCCAAAGCACTAGGCATCCAATAGGATCGCCTGATGCTTTGACCAATCGGGAACACGGGTCTCACAGACCTGCTTCTTGATTGGCGGGGAGGAAAATTCATTCGCTATGGTCACACAACTGGGTGGGCTCGGAGCGCAATGCTCTGCGTTTCGAGCCCACCCTTTTTTGAAGCGTATTAGAGCCGTTGGCTCTAATCAGGTGCTTCAAAAAAACACCCCCGCTGCATTGAAATCCATGGTCCGGCGCCACTGATATCTAGATCAGGGGGCTGGACACATGGATAGGGGAGGTGGCACCCGTGCACCCTCTATGGATGGACTGCCACTGTTTTTCACTGCTGCCACTAGGGCTCTGGTGCCCTACCTGTCCTATGGTACTTACTGTGTGGCCCTTAGGGCCCCTGCATGTGCGCAGTCTCCAATAGCTCCTATATCATGTCTGCAGTCTCCGACCATCTCTTGTTGCATATCTTCAGTCTCTGACAATTCTCTGTAGCATTGCAGTCACTCAAAATAACGTGTGACCCTTTGGGTGATGTCAGTGGCCACATTTGAGTCCCCCTATTATCAAGTAATTTGATCCCCACTGCACTAGAGGGAGCATTTTGCTTGACTCCCCAGTAGGGGAAAAAATGGTGCGGTCATCCTGGATTAGCAGCTGGGGGTATTTTTTTTTTCTGTTTCAGTATTTTTATTGAAGTTTCAAGAGTCATAAAAAGCCATGGTTTGCTCACACAGGGGAGACATCGAACAGGTATGTAAAGAAACATAACAAAAAACTATCACCAGGACCATAGAGGACCAGGTTAAAAATTAGACATATCTCATAGACTATATTACTCTGTGCCCTGGAGTACAGCAGTCTACATCGCTAGCCCTCATATCAGGAAGGAAGGGAAGAAGGAGGAAATAGAGAAAAAAAAAAGAAAAAGAAGACAGAAGTAGAGAGGGGCCCCAGGAGAGGGTATCATGGATGTGGGACCTGTGCAGGCAAGGTTTAAAGCTGACCATAACTAGTCAGGAGCATGGAGGGGAAGGAGTAACTTATCCACGGTTCCCAGATTTTCAAAAATTTTGCATGCGAATCCTTCAATATACTGGACATTGCTCATCAATCATCAGAGCATTCATTCTGGTTTTTACCCCCTGGAAAGCAGCAGATGGAATCTTCCAGGCCTGGGCAATGGCTCTTTGGCGGAGATAAAAAGGTATGTGGCCAATTTCTTCTGGAGTGCAAAGAGGCCCGGTATAGGGCAATGTAAGAGAGCCAGCCAGTCATCCTTTCAGACAATCGTATGAAATAATGTCTGTAGCTGGCCAAAGACCCTGGACCAGAAGCCGATCAAGCGTGGGCAAGACTGCCACATTTGTAGGACATCCCCACGTTGACCACAATTCCGAAAACATCTGTCACTGCTGCCAGGATAAGCATGAGCAAGCCTAGCTGGGACCCAGTAGCACCGCAGGAGCACTTTATTAGCGGCCTCTAGGGTCGTAGCTTGAATGAACATTTTGCTATTGTTGTCCAAACCTTACTCCAGTCCTTCCCCTCAATCCTGAAGGTCCTCCCATGATGGAAACTAAGCGCGGTAATTTTTTTTTAATCCATTACGCGCCTGGGGATTCCTGGCCATGTAAGCCAATGTGTTGGTGAAGTTGGCGGTTGCTAGGGACAAAATGAGTGCTAGCACCCAGTGTTTCCTTAGGAACCATTAAACACTGAAAGCTGTCATACCTAGGAGCAGTAGAAGTATCACTTCTATATATGTTGTCGGGTTTTTGCTAAACAGGGGACCGAATGGGCAAAATTTTAATCACTTGATCAAACACACCAGTCAAAGTTTGGTCAGAACCAATGTTCAGACTGAACCATTGACTCATCCCTAATTAGACAAAGATTGGGCAGTCTTTAAAATAAGGAAACAAATATGGCACTAATGGAGCGGCAAAGAAATATTACAATGTTTATTAACTGGCCTATAGACAAATGACGGCCGAGCAGGACATTCACCGTTCCGGGAGGACATCATATGACGTTCTCCCGGAAACGGCGGATGACTGATCAGTGTACCAGCCGCTGCTGGTACAATGTGATCGCCATGGCCAATCACAGCAGATCACATGATAATTGTACACAATGGATGGCTTTTATACATGCCATCCATTGTGTACTATTGTGTTGATCTCTGTGATTGGTCACAGTGATCACATGGTACAGACAGGGCCAATCGCAGCTCATCTGTACCATGTGATTAGCTGTGGCCAATCACAGCTAACCACAATAGTAAACAATGAATGAATAAATTTCATTCAGTTAAAATGGTGGATTATATCAGTGAAATTCACTGGTATAAGCAATGATATTGTATTAATAAAAAGCCTGATCACTTCCCCAGAGTAGTCCAGTGTTACTATGGTAACACTGTATTGATCTGGTCACAGTATGTTAAAAAAAAAAATAATAATAATTAAAAAAAATATATTAATTTGTTTTATTTATTTTTTACATACTGTCACCAGTCAGTGTCCTTGATCCCTGCCACATCAGCCACACCAGTCATCTGATAACGCTGTACTGCACTGGTGAAAGTATTTAAAAAAAAATGTGCAAAAAACTATTTTTTAAAATGTCTTAATTTTCCAAAAATTGTGACAAAAAAATTACTTAAATATTCTTCAAAAAACCCGTCATGCCTCTTACGAAATACCTTGGACTATCTACTTTAAAAAAAAAAATAGGTCATTTGGGGGGTATTTGTACTGTTTTGGCATTTTAGGGCCTCAAGAAATGAGACCGGCCGTCAGTACATCAGGATTGATCAATTTTCATATACTGTATATATCCCAAAGTTTGTGGACTCTATAACTTTCCTACCGACTAAATAATATACACTGATTTGGGTTATTTTCACCAAAGAAATGTAGCAGTATGCTATTTGGCCTAAATTTTTGAAGAACGATTATTTATTAGCAACATTTTATAACAGAAACTAAGTAAACAATTTTTTTTCAAAATTTTCTGTCTTTTCTTATTTTGTTTAGCAAAAAATAAAAACCCCAGTGGTGAATAAATACCACCGAAAGAAAGCTTTGGTTGTGTAAAAAAAAAAGATAAAAATGTCATATGGGTACAGTATAGCATGACCGCGCAATTGTCATTCAAAATGTTTTAGACAAACTTGTGGAAAATATCTGAGATATTCTCACTCATAAATTTACAAGCTCTATTGCTCAACATTTTGCTGAGTATCATAATCCCAATCCCCGGGTATTAAAAATGTATGGATTCTATCATAAAAAAAGAGTAGCTAGAAGAGAGGGATTTGACCATGAACAATGGAGGAAAGAAACAATATGGATTTAAACATTGGAAACTCTGGCCCCAAAGGGTCCAAATATAAACTTTTAGCAGTATTGAACCCAGAAGCAAACACTTATTATATTTCAATTATTAGATGTGATGGCTGCATTTGTTTTTTTGTTTTTTTTAGGCTTACCTTTATTTGTTTTCACCTGGCGAACCAACCAGTAAGTCTGTTTTTTTCAGCAGAACAGGCTGTCCTGCAAATGTAGCAGTTTACAGGGATGAGACAAAACATTTACCACTGGCACAGGTGCTTACAATGATCAGGTTTTATTTATTTATGTAAAACTTTTATCCCCCAAGGTAGTAAATACTGTTTTTCTGTGATTATAAAGTATGAGCTGGAGCTTGTCTTCAATGTATTAGTGTATCTAAATCTTCTAGTCCATCTAACACTCCCTCCCCTCCCCCCAGACTGATAATGCTGCTGTCCAAAGATGTCTCTGTTGCTCTTTCGTCCAGATTGGGGGGCGCTCCAATACAGGAGGTGTGTTAATGGCCAGATTGCCAGGTGAAAACAGAGGGGAAGAGCCTAAAAAAAAAAATACAGAAGCCACATCTAATGATTTGTAAGCTCCAATATATGACACTTTTGTTTTGGGGGGCTTAATACCACTTTAAAACCTGTGCTGATGCGCTTTGGGCTTATGTCAATGGAAACAGTTTGAACCTTTTGATAGGTGCATTTGACCTGCAGTTGACCTCCCTCTGACCTGCCTTCAGCGGATTTTGCATCTCTATTGACTTGTATGGGAATGCAAACCCTTTTAAAGAAAAAGAAACGCCAGGCGACACCGGCCCATTAAGAAGTCAATACTAATAATCAATATTTTTTTAAGTATAATAGAAGTGGCCTAAAAATGTTTTATTATTTATTAATATTTATTTGCAAAAAAAAATTATATAAAACATCAGTTTATTTATAATAAAGTTTACCAGAACCCTCCATAGGTATAGTGACACCAGATGTAGCACAAAAGACCATTTGAAAAATCCAAAATATTAAACAAAATAATAAAAAAAGTCTAAAAAAGTTATAAAGAGACACAAAGTGTGTAAGAGTGACAATAGGCAGTAAGGAAGGATATCTTTCTTGCAGCGCTGTAGTGGGAGAGGAGGTATATAGGAGGGAGAAGGTATATAGGGAGGAGGGAGGAGGTATATAGGAGGGAGGGAGAAGGTATATAGGGAGGAGGGAGGAGGTATATAGGAGGGAGAAGGTATATAGGGAGGAGGGAGGAGGTATATAGGAGGGAGGGAGAAGGTATATAGGGAGGAGGTATATAGGAGGGAGGGAGAAGGTATATAGGGAGGAGGGAGGAGGTATATAGGAGGGAGGGAGGAGGTATATAGGGAGGAGAGAGGAGGTATATAGGAGGGAGGGAGAAGGTATATAGGAGGGAGGGAGGAGGTATAAAGGGAGGAGGTATATAGGAGGGAGGGAGAAGGTATATAGGAGGGAGGGAGGAGGTATATATACGAGGGAGGGAGGAGGTATATACGATGGAGGGAGGAGGTATATAGGAGGGAGGAAGGAGGTCTATAGGGAGGAGGTATATAGCAGGGAGGAAGAAGGTATATAGGGAGGAGGGAGGAGGTATATAGGAGGGAGGGAGGAGGTATATAGGGAGGAGGTATATAGGAGGGAGGGAGAAGGTATATAGGGATGAGGGAGAAGGTATATAGGGAGGAGGTATATAGGAGGGAGGAAAAGGTATATAGGGAGGAGGGAGAAGGTATATAGGAGGGAGGGAGAAGGTATATAGGAGGGAGGGAGGAGGTATATAGGAGGGAGGAGGTATATAGGGAGGAGGGAGAAGGTATATAGGGAGGAGGGAGAAGGTATATAGGAGGGAGGGAGAAGGTATATAGGAGGGAGGGAGGAGGTATATAGGAGGGAGGAGGTATATAGGGAGGAGGGAGAAGGTATATAGGGAGGAGGGAGAAGGTATATAGGAGAGAGGGAGAAGGTATATAGGAGGGAGAAGGTATATAGGAGGGAGGGAGGAGGTATATAGGAGGGTTGGAGGAGGTATATAAGGAGGAGGGAGGAGGTATATAGGGAGGAGGTATATAGGGAGGAGGGAGAAGGTATATAGGAGGGAGGGAGGAGGTATATAGGAGGGTTGGAGGAGGTATATAAGGAGGAGGGAGGAGGTATATAGGGAGGAGGTATATAGGGAGGAGGGAGAAGGTATATAGGAGGAAGGGGGAAGGTATATAGGAGGGAGGGAGGAGGTATATAGGAGGGTTGGAGGAGGTATATAGGGAGGAGGTATATAGGGAGGAGGTATAGAGGGAGGAGGGAGAAGGTATATAGGAGGGAGGGAGGAGGTATATTGGGAGGAGGGAAGAGGTATATAGGAGGGAGGGAGAAGGTATTTAGGAGGAAGGGAGAAAGTATATAGGAGGAAGGGAGGAGGTATATCGGGAGGAGGGAAGAGGTATATAGGGAGGAGGGAGAAGGTATATAGGGGGCCATATGTAGAAAGATAGAGAGGAAGAATATAGGAGGCCTTACATGTGAGCTTGAGAGGAGGTATTTACACCCGCCGGACACTTTATTAGGTAAACCTGCTCAATTGCTTGGTAACATAAATTGCAAATCAGCCAATCACAGGGCAGCCACTCAATGCATTTAGACATCTAGACGTGGTGAAGACAACTTGCTGAAGTTCAAACTGAGCATCAGAATGGGGAAGAAAGGGGATTTAAGTGACTTTGATCGTTGCATGGTTACATAGTTACATAGTAGGTGAGGTTGAAAAAAGACACAAGTCCATCAAGTCCAACCTATGTGTGTGATTATGTGTCAGTATTACATTGTATATCCCTGTATGTTGTGGTCATTCAGGTGCTTATCTAATAGTTTCTTGAAACCATTGATACTCCCCCGCTGAGACCACCACCTGTGGAAGGGAATTCCACATCCTTGCCGCTCTTACAGTAAAGAACCCTCTACGTAGTTTAAGGTTAAACCTCTTTTCTTCTAATTTTAGTGAATGGCCACGTGTCTTGTTAAACTCCCTTGAACCAAAAAGTTTTCTCCCTATTGTGGGGTCACCAGTACGGTATTTGTAAATTGAAATCATATCCCCTCTCAAGCGTCTCTTCTCCAGAGTCAGTAGAGCAGAGGACGGTGTCAGTAGAGCAGAGGACGGTGTCAGTAGAGCAGTGGACGGTGTCAGTAGAGCAGTGGACGGTGTCAGTAGAGCAGTGGACGGTGTCAGTAGAGCAGTGGATGGTGTCAGTAGAGCAGTGGACGGTGTCAGTAGAGCAGTGGATGGTGTCAGTAGAGGAGTGGATGGTGTCAGTAGGGCAGTGGATGGTGTCAGTAGAGCAGTGGATGGTGTCAGTAGAGCAGTGGACAGTGTCAGTAGAGCAGTGGACGGTGTCAGTAGGGCAGAGGATGGTGTCAGTAGAGCAGTGGATGGTGTCAGTAGAGCAGTGGATGGTGTCAGTAGGGCAGAGAATGGTGTCAGTAGAGCAGAGGACGGTGTCAGTAGAGCAGTGGATGGTGTCAGTAGAGCAGTGGATGGTGTCAGTAGAGCAGTGGACGGTGTCAGTAGAGCAGTGGATGGTGTCAGTAGGGCAGTGGACGGTGTCAGTAGAGCAGTGGACGGTGTTAGTAGAACAGAGGACGGTGTCAGTAGGGCAGTGGATGGTGTCAGTAGAGCAGTGGATGGTGTCAGTAGAGCAGTGGATGGTGTCAGTAGGGCAGTGGATGGTGTCAGTAGAGCAGTGGATGGTGTCAGTAGGGCAGTGGATGGTGTCAGTAGGGCAGTGGACGGTGTCAGTAGTGCAGTGGACGGTGTCAGTAGTGCAGTGGACGGTGTCAGTAGAGCAGTGGACGGTGTCAGTAGAGCAGTGGACGGTGTCAGTAGGGCAGTGGACGGTGTCAGTAGTGCAGAGGACGGTGTCAGTAGAGCAGTGGACGGTGTCAGTAGAGCAGTGGATGGTGTCAGTAGGGCAGTGGACGGTGTCAGTAGTGCAGTGGACGGTGTCAGTAGTGCAGAGGACGGTGTCAGTAGAGCAGTGGACGGTGTCAGTAGAGCAGAGGACGGTGTCAGTAGAGCAGAGGACGGTGTCAGTAGAGCAGTGGACGGTGTCAGTAGGGCAGTGGATGGTGTCAGTAGAGCAGTGGATGGTGTCAGTAGAGCAGTGGATGATGTCAGTAGAGCAGTGGACAGTGTCAGTAGGGCAGTGGACGGTGTCAGTAGGGCAGTGGACGGTGTCAGTAGTGCAGTGGACGGTGTCAGTAGTGCAGTGGACGGTGTCAGTAGAGCAGTGGACGGTGTCAGTAGAGCAGTGGACGGTGTCAGTAGGGCAGTGGACGGTGTCAGTAGTGCAGAGGACGGTGTCAGTAGAGCAGTGGACGGTGTCAGTAGAGCAGTGGACGGTGTCAGTAGGGCAGTGGACGGTGTCAGTAGTGCAGTGGACGGTGTCAGTAGTGCAGAGGACGGTGTCAGTAGAGCAGTGGACGGTGTCAGTAGAGCAGAGGACGGTGTCAGTAGAGCAGAGGACGGTGTCAGTAGAGCAGTGGACGGTGTCAGTAGGGCAGTGGACGGTGTCAGTAGTGCAGTAGACGGTGTCAGTAGTGCAGTGGACGATGTCAGTAGTGCAGTGGACGGTGTCAGTAGTGCAGTGGATGGTGTCAGTAGAGCAGTGGATGATGTCAGTAGAGCAGTGGACGGTGTCAGTAGGGCAGTGGACGGTGTCAGTAGTGCAGTGGACGGTGTCAGTAGAGCAGTGGACGGTGTCAGTAGAGCAGTGGACGGTGTCAGTAGAGCAGAATACGGTGTCAGTAGAGCAGAGTACGGTGTCAGTAGAGCAGAGGACGGTGTCAGTAGAGCAGAGGACGGTGTCAGTAGAGCAGTGGACGGTGTCAGTAGTGCAGTGGACGGTGTCAGTAGAGCAGTGGATGGTGTCAGTAGGGCAGTGGATGGTGTCAGTAGTGCAGTGGACGGTGTCAGTAGAGCAGTGGATGGTGTCAGTAGTGCAGTGGACGGTGTCAGTAGAGCCGTGGACGGTGTCAGTAGTGCAGTGGACGGTGTCAGTAGAGCAGTGGATGGTGTCAGTAGGGCAGTGGATGGTGTCAGTAGTGCAGTGGACGGTGTCAGTAGAGCAGAGGATGGTGTCAGTAGAGCAGAGGATGGTGTCAGTAGATCAGTGGACGGTGTCAGTAGAGCAGAGGATGGTGTCAGTAGAGCAGTGAACGATGTCAGTAGAGCACAGGTTGGTTTCAGTAGGGCAGTGGATGGTTTCAGTATATTTTATATAATTTTTTACCATTTTTATTTTATTTTTTTTTACTTTTTACAGTTTTTTTAGGAGCCCTGTTGGGGGGCTTTGATGAAATATCAGGACAGAGATCCCCTCCATTTTCTTCCTGCAGGCACTGAATGCCGGTGGGAGGGAGAGGAGCAGAATCTGGTTTTCAGCTCCAGCAGGAGTAAAATGGAGAGGATTTGTTCCTGTATATGTTCCCCTACTGCCACTCCTGTCTAGTGCGACCCCTGATGCTATGCCAGTGACTGACAGGTTAAGTAAAAAACTTTGATTATCTCGTAACAATGGCATCTGAAAGTGGGTGGGATATATTAGGCAGCAAGTGAACATGTTGTCCCTGAAGTTGATGTGATGAAAGCAGAAATGGAGTGTAAGTATTTGAGGACTTTAGACATTACAATTTGGCTCTGATCAAACGACTGTGTCAGAGCAACTCCAAAACTACAGCTCTTGTGGGATGTTCCCAGTCTGCAGTGGCCAGGCCCTACAAAAAGGTTGTCCAAGGAAGGAAAACTGGTGACAAGGTCATCGGTGGCCAAGGCTCATTGATGAGCAGCAAAGGTTGGCCCATATAGTCCAATAGAAGAGCTACTGTAGCCCACATTTCTCCAAACGTGAATGCTGGTTGTGATAAAAAGGTGTCAGAACACACAGAGCATCGCAGTTTGTTGTGTATGGGGGCTGGGTTGCCACAGACCACTCAGGGAGCCCATGCTGACCCGAGTTCACAGCCAAAGAAGCCTACAATGGGTAAGTGAGCATCGGAACTGGACCACAAAGCAATGGAAGAAGTTGGCCTGGTCTGATGAATTCAAGAATGGTTCGGGGAACACAAAAACGAGTTTGAGGTGTTGACTTGGCAACCAAATTCTCCAGATCTCAATACAATCAAGCATCTGTGGGATGTGCTGGAAAAACAAGTCTGATCCATGGAGGCCCCACCTCTTAGCTTACAGGACTTAAAGGATCTGCTACTGACAGCTTGGTACCAGATACCACAGCGTACCTTCAGAGGTCTACTGGAGTCCATGCCACGATGGGTTATAGTGGGTGGTCATAGCGATATGGCTGATTGGTGTGTATGTAATGGGAAAAAAATAGAGAGGAGATACACTGGGAGATGTATATAGGGAGGAGCTATATACAGGGATACACGGTATACAGGGAGAAGATACAGTATATATACAAACACAGAGTGCTAGATAGGGGGATAATACTGTGTCATAATAGAGCTGTGAAGCAATTTTCCAGGTTCTTGGTGGGTTTGGTCTCTGAGATTGGTGCCAGATATCGGGAATTATAATGGAGATTCATCACAGGACAGAAGATGCTGGAGGAGTACATATCTACAGTGATGTCATATCAGGGGGTTCGTCTTTCAGGCTGTGAAATGAAGATATTGCTGTAATTCTGGGAGATGTCACATCGCTAAGGAGAAACAAAAAATAAAAGTTATATTTCATACTGAGCAGCAATTATCAGACTATCCCAGCACTGGAAGGAACCTTCTGGCCTTGCTGGGGATCTGAAACTGTCATCTCAGTCATTGACTACAGATACATTTCCTGAGGTATCTATACAGGACAGGAAAAGAACTGCTTAGGCGGTAACTGCACAAAGTATTTTGTCCCACTACCTTTTATGTGATTCCAACCTTATGTGCTTCTTCTCTGATACAGGACCCAAGTAGTCCACAGGGTCCTCACTGCTCTATCCTTGCCTCAGCACACACATGGACTGCATGTCACACATCTGGAGGAACTCAACATTTTCTAATGAGAAAATAGCCAGACCTGGTCACCTTCACCCCTGGAATGTTGGGTCTATGCTGCTTCATAGGTGGCCCCAACCCTCTCCCTACTCTGGACCTCTCTGTAGTCCATGGGTTCCCCATCGCTCTATCCTTACCTCACCACATGGACAACATGTAACTCACCTGCTACTCACTCAAGATCTCCCGAGGATGGACTCAGCATTTTCTAATGAGAAGGTAGCCAGATCTGGTCACCTTCATCCCTGGTTGCTTGGTCCCTGCTGCTTCGTAGGTGACCCTGACCTTCTCTCTACTCTGGACCTCTCTGTAGTGGGCCCCACCACATAGATAGCATGTCACACATCTGTTACTCTCTATAGATCTTTTGAGGAGGAACTCAACATTTTATAATGGGAAGATAGCCAGATCTGGTCACCTTCACCCCTGTTTGCCTGGTCCCTGCTTCTTCGTAGATGGCCCTGATTCTCGCTTTACTCTGAACTTCTCTGCAGCCAGAGTTTTAACCTCTCCTTTCCTCCCCGAAGTATTAACATTCCTTTCAGGTAGATATTCTTTAATGGTGCCTGAGTAATCAGTGTACATGGTTGTCATCAACTGTTGAACTCTTTACTGAGCTTCATATTGCAACCAAATAAACAACAGAAATTCTCAATTTCAATACTCAGGTGGTGGTCTCTCATATTGTTATCAGCTTGTGAGCGGAGTCAGGTATTTGCTACCCAACTTAGACTAAATGCACATGGAGACCATGGAATGCAGCACAATATACTACCACAAAGTTCCAACAAGGTGGCAACAGGACCTGAACCACTCAGATGAACAATTCAGTGGTTCCTTACAGAGGGACCTGAGGAACACAGTCTCAATACAGTAAAGGACACATTAGTAAGCTTACGACACTCGACAGCATCTGGCGAAGGAGGTGGCTGGTAGGCAGTGTGGTGGCAAGAGCAGCCACAAGGCAGAAGGAGCTCCTGGATGAAGGTCTCAGGCACGAGGTCCCTACTCTGTCCCTCCTCCACTGAAACCATTCCTTATGCTAGACTCTCACCAGTGGGTATCTGCCCCTGACCAATGTGCAGTGGCATCAAATTGGAAGGCTTCTTCTCTGATGACGACTACAGAGGCCTCAGAGGAATAAGAGTTCCTCTTATCCTCCATCCTCTCTGCCATAACAGCGCCACATATGTAGGGAGGCTGAGCTGCACCTACCTACAAGCTTCCAGCAGAGATGTTTTCCTTTATGCCAACTCATTTCCTCAGAGAATGTGGTTTTTATGACTCTCAGGGGTTGGAAAGCCAACAGTATTTTTCTACCCTAGGCTGGATGAACCATGAAATTGTCTACTTGGTTTCTCTCATTCACCAACTCTCTGAGGAGACACAAGACATGACCTCTCACCCATCATTCATTTCTATCACTAGATGGTTTTACCAGAGGTGGGGAACTCGAGTCACATGACTTGACTCGAGTCAGACTCGGGTCACCTGTTTGAGGACTTGCGACTTGCTTGACAAAATTAAATAAATGACTCGACTTGACTTTGACTTGTCACTAATGACTTGCGACTTGACTTTGACTTGGGCTATTTGACTTGCAATGACTTGGCACCACCAGTGCTGTGTCTTGGCCTAGGCAAAAGCCGCCCCCCCACAAAAAAAGCTCCCCCAAAGTCCCGGCTTCGGGGTAGATCAATATTTTGACTTAATTTGTGACTTGACCAAAATAAATGACTTGACTTGACTTGCTTGACTTCTAGCAGGGACTCGACTTGACTTGCTTGCTTTTCGCCACAGTAACTTGGGACTTGCTTGTGACTTGAAGGTTAAGACTTGAGACTTGCTTGTGACTTGCACATGTGTAACTTACTCCCATCACTGGGTTTTACTCCCACTTCCCAGCAGTGACTTCCAGCTCTCTAATCTGTAATTAAAATCTCAGAGCTGGAGCATAGGAAGAGGAAAGCAAATTACTGAACCCAGACGTTGGCATCCCCACTGCTTCTGTTGTGAATTTGAATGAATTGCTCCAGAGTTCCTGAGGGCTTCAGAGGTCAGTAAGGGCCTTTTTTATAGCCTATTTACTGCTTGTTTGGAATTGGCAGTAAGGGGTGAATGTTTAAAGCCATGTCACATGTCTATTTTAGGGATTCTATGACTGCTCAACGTCCTTTCCCCTAATGTAGCTCCCAGCACCATTTGGAAGCCATGACTGGAAACCAGTATACTGAAAGCTGGGAGGGGTTAGATGGGCTCACGTATATATTTTTTTGTAGGCTCCACCAAAAAGTTTAACAGGTTGAGATAAATCTGTCTCCCAACTGGTTTTATTTAACAAGGTGTCTAATGGGAAGAAGTGTTTTGAGTGGTCTGTGCTGCCACAGAGCAGCCAATCATATTCTCAGACTGCAAAGGGAGGATAAGGCAACATATATGGGCTCTCCAACAACCTACCTCCCCCCCGGCACTCACCTTTTGCTCTCTGCTCCGACAAATTGACCATCTACTCTTTCTCTACTCCATCCCTGTTTTCTCCTAAAAGTTCAAATAAAAGAAAGAAGAAATGTTAGTAAATAGCACAGTGTGCATAGAGGTTTTTACCTAAATATACCAGCAGAAGTGTGAGAAAGATCAACTAAATCTGGTGATTGGTGAGTTTGAGGTCATGGGGGGACAAAAAGTGGAAGAGTATATACTGTATTGTAAAGCTGGGTCTATGCATAAAAGTACATAAGTATAATATACAGCATAGTGTACAGAGTGGAGTAGTGTGAAGTATACAATGTACAACACAGCGTACAGAGTAGAGCAAGGTGGAATATACCATCTATAGCACAGTATGTAGAGTGAAATAGTGTTGAGTAGATAATGGACTATTGGACAGTACAGAGTGCAGAGTGGAACAGTGTGGAATTTGTGATGTACAGCACAGTGTACAGAGTGTAATAGTGTGGTGTACAGTGGCGGCTGGTGCTCAACATTTTTTGGGGGGGCGCAAACAAACTGTAAAATACTGACCCCCCCTCCTCAATCAATTGCAGCCTCACTGTGCCCATCAAATGCAGCTACTGTGCCCATCAACTGCAGCCACTGTGCCCATCATATGCAGCCATTTGTGCCCATGAAATGCAGCCACTGTGCCCATCAAACGCAACCACTGGGCCCATAAAATGCAGCCACCTATGCCCATCAAATGCAGCCACTGTGCTCATCAAATACAGCCATTTGTGCCCCATCAAATGCAGCCACTGTGCTCCATCAAATGCAGCCACTGTGCTCCATCAAATGCAGCCACTGTGCCCCATCAAATGCAGCCACTGTGCTCATCAAATACAGCCATTTGTGCCCCATCAAATGCAGCCACTGTGCTCCATCAAATGCAGCCACTGTGCCCCATCAAATGCAGCCACTGTGCCCATCAAATGCAGCCACTGTGCTCCATCAAATGCAGCCACTGTGCCCATCAAATGCAGCCACTGTGCCCCATCAAATGCAGCCACTGTGCCCATCAAATGCAGCCATTGTGCCCATCAAATTCAGCCACTGTGCCCACTACCCCTCCCCCACTCATGGGATTTGCGGCTCTGGCAGCATTCTCCCCACGAGCGCGGATTGCGGCTCTGGCCGAGCGGCGGCAACCTCTGCTCAAGCACGAGTCTCCTTGCTCCTCTTCCTAAGTGCCAGGCATCCAATAGGGTGGCCTGGCGCTTTGGCCAATCAGGAAGCAGGTCTGACGTCCTGCCTCCTGATTGGCGGGGAGGAAGGTTAGTGTCAAAATAGCGAAAATAAATTTGCTATGGTCACACAATTGGGTGGAATCAGGGCGCACTCTCTGCACCCCGAGCCCACCCTATTTTGAAGCCTATTAGAGCCTCTGGCTCTAATCAGGTGCTTCAAAAAATAACACCCCCTCCCACCCCCGCCATAGGAATCCATGCGTCTGGCATCTTGAAAGGGGTCGGGCGCATGAATGGGGGGGCAGCGCCCCTGCGCCCACAGTGCACGGGCTGCCACTGGGGGTGTATATAATGTACAGCACAGTGTATATTAGTTACAAGTGGCATGGTGTATATTGTGTACAACACAATCTACATAGTTAGTCTGGTTGAAAAAAGACACAAGTCCATCTAGTTCAGCCAAATATACAATCTTCAGAGTGTAGCAATGTAGTATACAGAGTGGCGGCTTGTGCGCCGTTTTGTTTTGGGGTGGGCGGCAAACAAACCACCCGTCACCCGCCCCCCGTGACTTGTTGGTCCGCCCACCAGCCCCGCACTTACCCCATCTAGGTCACGGGCAGATCCGGCTCCTTCCTGCGTCTCCTCCTCCTTGGAGGCTTGAGGGTGGCTTCTCCCTGCATCTTCTCCTCCTCGGAGGCTTGAAGGTGGCTTCTCCCTGCATCTCCTCCTCCTTGGAGGCTTCCTCTTTGGCGGCCAATGCGACAGCTTCTCCTCTCGGCCAATCGGGTCTTAAGCTTCCTGACTGGCCGGGAGGAGAATCAGGAAAACAATAGCTTCAGGCTCTAACCATGTGCTTCAAAAGGAAAAAAAAAAACATTGATATCCATGCATCCAACGCCCTGCATGTAGACTAGGGGCCGGGCGCATGGTTTAGGGGGAGGCATCCCCTGCGCTCCTTATGGACGGGCCGCCACTGGGTGTACTGTATATAATGGACTGCACCATGTACAAAGGGGCTCTGTGTAGAATGTAAAGCCTTGTCTACTGAGGTGAAGAGGTTGTGGTGGCAATGATGTCACCGGAATCTCTGTTGCACAGAAGATGAAGATCAGTTATCCAGGCCCTCCACCCCACCAGACAGAGCTGAAGGTGAGTCCTGTCTGTGGGTATCAGCGCTCTGTTCTTCTCAACATGGAGGTGACTCACCTTAGGCAGAAGCCCCAGAATCCAGTGCTTGATGCCAAAGCTTATTAGTGTGATTGAGAATGAGACTCATAGGTAGAGGTTAGATGTAGTGGTATCATCTCCTCCTATTGGGGGGGAGACCTCAGATATACAGATTGTAATAACATTGGGTAAAGCAGTAAATAGAAGTAGGGCCCTCTAGTGTGAGGTGTGATGGGAACACACATGGTTTGAAGCCCTTCTGAGGGAAGAGTCAGGCAGGCTTTGCAAATACAGTAGATCACCTATATTCTTTACCATTGGCTGAGAAAAATATATTAATAAATGTGTCCCACAACTGCCCTCATTTATGCAAATTGTCTGAGGAAACAATTGCCCGTAGCCAATCAGGATCTCTCTTTTATTATCTCAAAATGATATCCTAATTACCTGAAAGAAAGAATCACCTTGGTTGCTGGGGATTATCACAGGCTGTCCATTCATTCTTACCTTGAGACGCTCTCACAAATGTGCTCCAGAGACAAATTGCCCCCCCCCCCAAAAATAAAAAATCTATGAAGATGATGCATCCGCAAAGATCGCCTCCCCCCATAAAAAAACAAGCACTGATCTGCATGCTTACCCCCTAAGCATAAGCATTCCCCCCACCCCCAGTACAACCCCCTCCCCCACACTGAAATCCCCTTCCTCCCAGGACAAATTATCTCTCCCCAAACCCCCCCCCCCCCCCCCCAAAAGAACCTCCTCCTAGCACAAATCCTCTACCCCTCAAATTTCCCCTCCAAACACAAATCCTCCCCACCTCCAAATGCGCCCCCCCCTCCCCCCACACCAACCCACCTTCTGATTTCTCATCCATTGAACTCAAGCGTTCTCCTTTTTCAGCATCATCTGTTTCTCCAAACATTTTTTCTGAAAGCGTTATAAAGAAGAGATATCAGATAATAGGTAATAATACATACTTCATCCAGGAGGGTGCAGAATAGCCAATCACAGGAGACATCGTCCAACATACACTAGCTGTTCTTATTGGTTCTTATACTCAAGTGAATTGGTGACTTAAATTCCGTCGGTCTTTTATTGATTGCATCTGTCGGAGGCCTTTTTATACCCATAGATGTTCTCCAGTTACTTGATGTATCAGTATAACAATGTAACCTTTACGATCATTTGGCATGAAGCTGCAGAATGGTGGATCACATTGGCCTTAGAGAGACTTATCCTGCCTTATAGTGACTGCTGGAAGTCTAGGAGACTCTATTAGAAGGGGTCTCCAAACTTTCCAAACAAAGGGTCAGTTTATTGTCCTCCGGACTTTAGGGAGGCCAGAGTGTGACCAGTGGGAGTAAAAAATGTCCTGGCATTACTAGAAGGAATAGTGCCCCAACGTTGATATCAGTACAAGGAATAGTGTCCCATCATTGGTGTCAGTGGGTGGAATAGTGTCCCATCATTGGTGTCAGTGGGTGGAATAGTGCCCCCTCATTGGTGTCAGTGAGAGGTACAGTGCCCCATCATTGGTGTCAGTGGAAGGAATAGTGCCCCCTCATTGGTGTCCTCGGGGAGAGGAATAGTGCCCCCTCATTGGTGTCAGTGGGAGGAATAGTGCCCCATCATTGGTGTCAGTGGGATGAATAGTGCCCTATCATTGGTGTCAGTGGGAGGAAAAGTGCCCAATCAATGGTGTCAGTGGGAGGAATAGTGCCTCATCATTGGTATCAGTGGTAGGAATAGTACCCCATAATTGGTATCAGTGGGAGAATAGTACCCCATCATTGGTATCAGTGGGAGGAATAGTGAGTTTTCCCCCTGCGGCCTACCACTTTGAGCACCCCAGGATCTGGTCTTGAGTCTCTGGCTTCTGCTGGGGGTCCGAGACAAAATGTAGTTATTCTTAAATGGGAAGTTGGTGCAATCCCTCCAGCATGGCGTGCAGTGGTGGATATGATTTTGGAGATGGGTTTTGGGGCAAACGACCTCTATGCCCTAATACATGTAGCTGGGAGCCAGGAATATACTATTAGCTTCACCAGGCCAGAGGGTCTTGACCTATTCTGGGAGTAATATGAGGCTCAGTGCAGGTCGAGACCCAAATGGGAAAGTCTGGCCCCAGTTGCAGTTTCACAGAGGTCAACAGTGAAAAAGATAACCATCATACTCACTAATGAGAGTGTTCCTGCTCGGAACCTAGAGGTCTGGTTAAGGAATTATGGTGAGGTTTTGATTAAGCCCGATAAAATCCTTGATGAATGTAGCATCTGGACTGGGGGTTGGTCGGTAATGGTCAGCTTGGCCAGGGATGGGAATGTTGTCCATCATCTGCCCTCCTCAGCTTTTATAGGGAGGGAAGGGATGACTATTTTCTACCCTTGTCAGATGAAGCTGTGTCACCGCTGGGGAGAAATAGGCATTTGATCTCCTCCTATTCAGCCTTGATATGTTCAGTGTCGGGGTCAGGGTCATATGGCCAAGGACTGCACCCAGATGATCAGGTGCAACCTGTGCCTGCGCCTTGGCCACCCCTATAGCACATGTCCTGAAGCTTGGCACAATATGGAGAAGGAGATAATAGATGACTTGTTGAGGCTGGACAGATTGGAGGGTGAAGCCCCTGGTGTGTCATCCTCCTCTGCGGTGACCGACTCCCCTGGTCGTGTTCAGGATCCCTCCCCCGTTCCTGTGGCCACCCCTTCTGTGTCTGTAAGTATTCCCTCTGTGTTTGTCTCTGTGTCTCCCCAGCCTACTGTACCCACTCCTCTTGTGTCAGAACCTTCTAAGTCTGTGCCCCTTGAGTCAGTCAGCCCCCATGAGTCTTCCCCTCCTAAGTCTGACTTAAAGAAAGTCCTCCCCCACCAGGAGTGGTAGAGAGTACTAAAAAGGGTGCTTCTTCTTCCTCTGTAAAGAAGTCTTCTGTGAAGTAAGAGATGAGAGCATCTCTGAAGCTGACCTGCAGTACCTGGAGGAGAGAAGGAAGGTTGGGAGGCAGAAGAAGCAGGCGATGAGGACGGAACGGGGACGGGAAGCTCCAGTGCCTGTCTCCAACCATCATAGGGCCTCTAGGTTAGATATTTCCTCATCTGGGGCTTCTTTGGAGTAAAGTTCAATTTCAGAAATGGAGATGGAAGAGGCCTCAACAAAGAGAGAGGCTTCTGGTGATGAGCAGAAGAGGCGAGATAAGAGGCAATTCACCAACTAACCCAAATAGCAGTTTCCCCCTCCGTTAAAAGTGGTGACAACAAATGTCGCCACCACTAAGTCAGTAAGAGCTCGTTCTATGGCCTTTTTTTGTTCAGCTAATTAGATGCTGAAATTTTATTTTTGCAAGAGACTAGGCTCACCTCCTTGACAGAGATTCATAGGGCCAAGAGAGAATGGAGGTATGGTCCATCTTACTGGTCTCTTGCGGCCGAGCCTTACAGCGATGTGGCGGTGTTTAAAACCGGCATGGCAACTGTCCGGCGGGTTATTGAGGTGGAGATTGGGAGATGTATGGTCTTAGATGTCCTTGTGGGAGGGCAGGACCTGCGCCTAATTAATGTCTATGGGCTGCACACAAAGTGGCACAGGGAATGCCTTTTTACAAGGAACAAGTGTTTCTTTTTACATCCCGGCAAGTGGTCTATGGAGGTGACTTTTATACAGTAACTAGGCCCAAGGACAGGAAGGACTTCAAGGACAGGCTGGGATATGATAGCGTTTTTTTAAATAGTATGGTTAGGGATGCTGGTCTTGTGGAAGTGCACATTAGGCACCTCCCGGATGACACTGGGTTCACCTTTCATTGAGGTAGCAGTCAGAGTAGGATAGATAGTTTTTTTTTTTTTTTTAAGGAGACCTCTGCTTTCTCACCCACCATGGTGAAGGGAGTAGAGTTCTCTGATCACTGTATGCTATCTGTGGTCCTGAATGCTTCAGACGCCCCTCAAAGGGGCAAGGGCATCTGGAGATTGAATTTGACTCTTCTCAAGGAAGAACATGTTAGACAATCCTTTGAGGAATTCTTTCAGGCACAGATGACCATCCTGGACTTTTGTAGCAGCAAGGATGAGTGGTGGGAGCTGACCAAAAAGAGGATCACTGGATTCTTCAGGGGGCTAGCCAATAGAAAGCAGTTTAATAAATACATGAACTATCAACATTTGCAGGGGAATCTGGATATTCTTGTCTCAAGAGGAGAAGATCCTGGGGCAATCTTTGAAGTGAAACTCCTTCTCAGGAAGTGTCAATATGACCGGCATGCCTCTTTGCATCTGGAGAGGGACTATGGGAAGTACCACTCGCCTGACCCTTACCAGAACTGCAAACAAGGTGTAGCTGTTAAAACGATTGTTGTTCTTTAGGATAGTACAGGTTCCTTGACAAAGTCAAGGTCAGGGATCCTGGAGGTCATGAGGTCCTTTTATGCTGACCTTCTTGGGAGGAAAGAGCTTTACCGTGACAGGATGGAAAGTTTTTTGGACTCTACTCCAGGTCTAAATGATGGAGATGTCCCATTGATGAATTTGACAGAGGAGATCACAGTTGAAGGCAATGAGGGTAATTGAACGGCTTGCCATCAAAAAGTCACCTGGACCGGATGGCTTGACGGCTGAGTTTTACAAAGTCCTTAAGTCTATTCTGGCCCCACATTTGGTAGAGGTTTTTAACAGTTGCCTTGCTGAGGGGGTGCTTCCCCTTCCATGAGGCACTCAGCTGTGATTCTTCTTTCAAAAGGTAAAGATCCTTTGATGATTGAGAATTGGCACCCCATCAGCTTTCTCAATGTTGAGAGAAAGGTGCTGGCAAAGATATTTTTCTGGTGCCTATCGTCAGTAGCAGAGTCTTTGCTTTCTCGCCATCAGCACTGTTCGATCCAGGGTAGGAGCACCTTCACAGCGGTTTTAGCTGTTCGGGAGGCCTTGGAGCAGTGTAGGGCAGCAGGCTGGGGAAAGTATTTGCTGACATTGGATCAGGCAAAAGGCTTTTGAATGTGTTAACCATGAGTACCTGTGGTTGCTTGTTAGTAAGTACGGTCTGCCGGGCAGTTTTGTTGCATGTTTGAAAGTCTGGTATAGGGGGCAGAAAGTTTTCCTCTCATTAATGGTTGAGGTTAGCTCTGGGGTGTGCCAGGGTTGTCCCCTGAGTCCCCTGCTCTATGTGTTTGCAATCGACTACTTAATCAGGAGGCTAGAGAGCGGCATGTTGTGTGGGGTACCAGTGGGGCTCCCGAGTGAGCCGCCATTGAGGGTTGTTGCCTATGCGAACGATGTGTTGGTGTTTGTCACTGGGACAGATGAAGCGGAGGAGCTGGTTTCTCTGACATCACATTACTCTGAAGCATCGGGCTCCAAAATCAATCAGGAAAAGAGTGAAGTTTTCTGGATGGGAAAGGAAGGTGAGGGGTTTGATCTACCGGACACCTTTCCGGTGCCCCAAGAAAAAATGAAGATACTCTGCATTGAATTTGGACCCAGCGATTATGACCTCAAAAACTGGGAAGGCAGACTAAAAATTGCCAATACTAAGGTGGTCAGCTAGAAGAGATGGAAGTTATCTCTGAGGGAGAGGGTTGATCTGATTAAGACTTACCTGATTCCGATCTTCTTGTATGCAAGCTTTGTCTGCATCTTACCTGTGTCTCTCTGTGCTAGGATCAGTAGTGTGTTCTTCCAAATGCTGTGGGGGAACAGACTGAACCCGATCAAGAGGAATGTTACTTATATATCAAAGAGGGAGAATGGCGTATGGTCAACCCAGTTCTTTTCTTTTCGCTGCTTTTTCTCAAGTTTAACATTGGTAATATGCTTGCAGTGGAACCTCTTGGATGGGTAATCATATTTAGAACTTGGCTTAGGCCTTTTCTATGACTTTGGGAAGAAGGTGGCCAAGTGAAGAATCTAGAGGGTCATCGGGATCAGCCACCAGCCTATGTCGCTCCATGCCTGAAGTTACTGCGGCAGTGGCGATTGTCAGCTGAACATCTCAGATTGGTTCCGAGGAAAGTCCTTATGAGTCGACTCTTGAGCGAAGTTTTTCATGACCCACTGGCCTTAAGGGATTTCCCAGGCCCAGTTTTGAGGGCAGGGTTAATTTGGATAGAGTCCCCTTTAAATTTAGGGATCTGCCTGGTTGTGCTTCCATGGGAAGCTTTATGTTCAGGACAATTTGAAATTCTGCAGTGAGATGGATCGTAGCTGTCCTCGGGAGGAGTGTGCAGGTGAGGAGGAGACTATGGACCATTTTCTGCTTCATTGCCCTTTTAACATAGAGGTGTACAAACAGGTGGGGTGGGCCCTCTGTGTTCCTTTCCTCTCCAGGCTGGGTTATGCTGAGTGGGTGTACGGAGCATTCAATACTGGTGGTGTTTTTTGTTTGGATACACTTTTTCTAGTTAGCCTAGTAGTCCGTTATTTCACCTGGAAAGCACGGTGTCAGGTCAGCATTCGGCATAAAATCCTTCCTGTTGAGGTGGTGGTGTATGACATTTTGCATAAGGTAGGGAAGATTCGGGATCTTGAGAAAGACAAGCGGGGTCGGGGGCTTGGTTGAAGGCGTGGAGGGGTTTTAAGCCTTCCTGACTGCCAGGAGTCTCTTTCCCGGGTGTGGCTGTCTGTCTCTTATCACCCTAGATTATTTATTTTATGAATAATGTTTGATAAATGGCTGCGTACATAGGTGATGGGTTGTGCCTCTTAGGCCCTCTCTGCTGCTTTATGTAAATAGTTTTCTAAAAATGTGTTGGTAGTGGATTATGTATATATTGTATATATTCTGAACATGGATGTGTATTCCTTTGATTTCTGTTGACGTTTTGTACTATGGTTTTGTTTTTTAGTTTTGTATAAAATTGTTTGCTTGATTCTTTTCAATAAAAGATCAATAGTGCCCCATCATTGGTATCAACAGGAGGAATAGTGCCCCATCATTGGTGTCAGTGGGAAAAATAGTGCCCCATCATTGGTGTTAGTGGGAAGAATAGTGCCCCATCCTTGGTGTCAGTGGGAGGAATAGTGCCCCATCTTTGGTGCCAGTGGGAGGAATTGTGCCCCATCATTAGTGTCAATGGGAGGAATAGTGCCCCATCATTAGTGTCAGTGGTAGGAATAGTACCCCATCACTTGAGTCAGTGGGGGAAATAGTTCCCCATCATTTGTTTCAGTGGGAGTAATAGTGTCTCATTATTGGCATTGGTGGGGGGAATAGTGCCCTTTTATTAGTGTGAGTAGGAGGAATAGTGCCCTATCATTGGTATCAGTGGGAGGAATAGTGCCCCATCATTGGTACCAGTGGGAGGAATAGTGCCCCATCATTGGTGTCAGTGGGAAAAAGAGTGCCCCATCAGTGTCAGTGTAAACAAGAGTCCCCCATCGTGCCCCACCCCTTCAGGCTGAGATATGGGCATAAACTATGAACTCCCTCCTGCATACATTAAGCACCTGAAAAGTCAGAGGAAGCGGAAGAAGAGGAGGAAGAGGAAGAAGAGGAGGAGGAAGAATTGGCTCACCAGCGAGGGGGAGGACAGCATGGACAAGGTTATCGAGCCCTTTCTTCCAGTTTCCTAGAAAATAATATAATGATAAACATTAGAATAATTGACATACAAATTGATCTGTAATGTGCCATTCTAAAGAACAAAACACCCCAGAAATACAGTACAATATACTCTATATGATGACACTGCTTTAGGCATGGAACCAGTGGCATATTTTGATTAACTTATTATTATTATTAGTAGTAGTATTATACAGGGTTTATATAGCACATAAGGGCAGACAGTACAATTACAATACACTTTAATACAGGAGGGATCAGAGAACCCTGCTCAATAGAGCTTACAATCTAGGAGGGAGGGTCAAGTGATACAAAATGGTAATAACTGGGGGATGAGCTTATGAAGAAAATAAGAGTACAGTTGTTAGCTGGAGGCAGAATATGCCTCCTTGAAGGGAAGAATTTTCAGGGATCATCTAAAAGCAGACAGAATAGGAGACAGCCAGACAGATTGGGGTAGGGAGTTCCAGAGGATGGGAGAAGTCCTAGAGGTGAGCATGGGAGGAGGTGACGAGGAAGCTTGAGAGCAGGCCATCTTGGGAGGAAAAAAGAGAATGATTAGGTTGGTATTTTGAGACCAGGGTAGTGAGGTAGCTGGGGGCAGAGTTGTGAATGGCTTTGTAAGTTATTGTTAGTAATTTTCATTACATTTTTTGGGGTGAGTGGAAGCCAATGAAGGGATTGGCAGAGAGGATTGGCAGACACTGAATGGCTGGCAAGGTGGATGAGCCTGGCTGCAGCATTCACAAGGAACTGAAGGGGGTATAGCCCACGTAAAGGTTATCCAATGAGGAGAGAGTTGCAGTAGTTGAGGTGGGAGATGACAAGGTAGTGAGTTAGAAGCTTAGTGGTGTCATTGGTTAGGAAGGGACTTATTTTGGAGAAGTTGTGAAGGTTGAGGCAGAAAGCTTTGGACAGTGATTGGATGTGGGGTCAAAAGGATAGTCCAGGACTACACCTAGCACCCTGGCATGGGGGGGACAGGTTGTTAGCTGTGCCATCAGTCTTAAAGTGGTTGTATGCCCTGACCAAAAAAAAAAAAAACTGTAAGGCAAAGGCATAATGAGCTAGTACGCGAAGCCTACTAGCTCATTATAAAACACTTACCTTAGAACGAAGCGCCCACACCGCCTCCCAGTCACAGCTGAGGGAGCTGACATGTTCCCTCAGCGTTTGGCGTTTCTTCCGGGTTTCATGGCTCTGGCGCTGTGAGTGGCCTGAGCCACGATGACGTCACTCCCACGCATGTGCGGGAGTCCTCCATTCCAGGAAGAAGCTCTGATTTTCTGGCACCATCCGCTGGACCTTCAGGGCGCACACCCTGCTGACGTCAACAGCTGCATGCAAGATGAATATCTCCTAAACTGTATAGGTGAGCCTTATTATAGGCTTACTTGTAGGTAAAAATGTGCAAGAGGAGGATACAACCGCTTTAAGAGAGAAGTCAGGGGAAGGGGCACGTGGGGGAGGAAATATTATGAGCTTGGTTGTGGATAGATTGAGTTTGAGGAAGTGGTGTAAGGGGGGAGGAAATATTATGAGCTTGGTTGTGGATAGGCAGAGTTTGAGGAAGTGGTGTGACATCCAGGCTGATATGTCTGTTGGTAAATGAGTGGTACGTGAGGAAACTGAAGGAGTGAGCTGAGATGTATAGAGACAGATTTGGGTGTCGTCAGCCTATAAATGTATTGGAAACCATGGGAGGCTATTACCTGACCCAGGGAGGAGGTGTATATTGAAAATAGGAGAGGTCCAAGGACAGAACCTTGGGGGGGCCCCACCGGAGAAACGAAGATGAAAAGAGGAAATAGAATTGTAAGTGACACTGATGGTGTGGTGGCTAGGGATGAGCTTCGAGTTCGAGTCGAACCCATGTTCGACTCGAACATCGCATGTTCGCCCGTTTGTCGAATTTCCAACGATATGGGCCATTCGCGCCAAATTCGAGTGGTGCATCACGGCCCATAATTCACTGCAGCATGGCAGTGCATTGCTGTCTGATGATTGGCCAAGCATGCACTATGACCCGCATGCTTGGCCAATCATAGCGCCGTCTGTACAGAGAGTTGTAATTGGCCAAAGCTAGTGTGACTCTAGCCAATTATGGCTCAGGGGGTTTAGTACTCGCCCCACACTATATAAGGCCGCCTGTGCGGCGGCCTTGTGTAGTGTGTTGCGGCGGAGAGATAGACAATGAGACAATGTCATTTGATTTAAGTTAGAGTAGGCAGGCGAGTCAGTTAGCTGCACTTACAGTGTATTGTGTATATCTATGCATCCTAGATGTTGTGTGTATATATATATATATATATATATATATATATATATATACACACTGTATTCAGTTTAGCTAGATCCATTCCTGTTATTCTCTTCCTACTGACAGGCAGGCAGGTGTTTTTACAGTATTTACAGCTACCTGAAGAAAATTCCTGAAGTTCTTCTGATCCTATTAGTCCTATTAGCTACAGTATTTACAGTTAGTGTAGAGCGTCCTCTGCACAGTGTGCACTTAAAGCTACCTTAAGAAAATTGGTGGTGTTCTTCTGATCCTATTAGTACCGCAGGCAGCTGCAGTATTTACAGTTAGTGTAGTGTGTCTTCTGCACAGTGTGCACCTAAAGCTACCTGAAGAAAATTGGGGGTGTTCTTCTGATCCTATTAGTAACGCAGGCAGCTGCAGTATTTACAGTTAGTGTACTGCGTCCTCTGCACAGTGTGCACCTAAAGCTACCTGAAGAAAATTGGGGGTGTTCTTCTGATCCTATTAGTACCGCAGGCAGCTGCAGTATTTACAGTTAGTGTAGTGCGTCCATTGCACAGTGTTCACCTAAAGCTACCTGAAGAAAATTGGTGGTATTCTTCTGATCCTATTAGTACCGCAGGCACCTGCAGTATTTACAGTTAGTGTACTGCGCCCTCTGCACAGTGTGCACCTAAAGCTACCTGAAGACCATTGCTGTTGTTCTGATCCTATTAATACCACAGGCAGGCAGCTACAGTATTTACAGTTAGTGTACTATGTCCTCTGCACAGTGTGCAGCTAAAGCTACCTGAAGAAAATTGGTGGTGATCTTCTGATCCTATTAGTACCACAGGCAGGCAGCTTCAGTATTTACAGTTAGTGTACTGTGCCCTCTGCACAGTGTGCACCTAAAGCTACCTGAAGAAAATTGGTGGTGTTCTTCTGATCCTATTAGTACCACAGGCAGCTGCAGTATTTACAGTTAGTGTACTGCGTCTTCTGCACAGTGTGCACCTAAAGCTACCTGAAGACAATTGCTGTTGTTCTGATCCTATTAATACCACAGGCAGACAGTTGCAGTATTTAAACTTAGTGTACTGTGTCCTCTGCACAGTGTGCACCTAAAGCTACCTGAAGACAATTACTGGTGTTCTCATACTAATAATACTACAGGCAGTCAGTTGATTCTGCTAGCTGCAGTATCAGTATATATATATATACATCCTCAGCTTTGTGAAGCTACATCTCACTGCAGGCCATTAGTATGTCTGGAAGGCCAACAAGTAGGGGCAGACAGTCACAAGCCAATAAAAGAGGGCAAGCAGGCTCTGTGTCTAGAGGCAACAGTGCTGGTCATGGAGACAGTGCATCCTCATCATCACCGTGGGACACGATTGCCTTTTCTTTCTGCAACCAGTCATGTTGAGCCACAACATGCGGAAGACTTGGTAGAGTGGATGACCAAGCCGTCCTCATCCTCCTCATCCTCTCTCACCCAGGCTCAGGGTACTTTGTCTGGCAAAGCAGCTGCCAACCCGGCCTCTTCCCTCGGCTCAATGGCATCAGCCACTCCTTCCCTAGCCCCACCATGTCCTCCTGAGAAGTCCCCCGAACTGTTTGACCACAGTGTTGGGTACATGCTCCAGGAGGATGCCCAGCGTTTTAAAGGCTCCGATGATGGTACCAGCTAGAGGAAGGCAGTAACGTGAGCCCAGAGAGAGGGGGTACCTAAGAAGGACAGCAATCTGGCAGTCATTTTCCCCCAGCTGCAGCATACTGCCAGCTTTGTTCCAGTGATGAGGTGGGAGGGGATGATGAGGTCACTGACTCCACGTGGGTGCCTGATAGAAGAGAGGAGGAGGGGGAGGAGGAGGAGGCACATCTCCAACGAGGCAGGATGCCCTGCAGGGGCCATCTTAAAGGCAGCATACCGAATGCAGCACACCGACCTGCTTAGGCACCACATGCTTGACCAGACATATGTCGACCTGCCATGCAGTTCTTTGGCAAGCATACCTAAAGACCCACACCAAAGAACAAAGCGGACCTCTCCTTGCTCCTCATCAGCTGGGATCTCCAACCCCACTATACCTTCAGTCCTGTCTGAAACCTGCACTGAGAGGAATGAAGGTGTAGAATTAGGTGTGTCACAGCCAAGCACTTGCGGGCAATCTGCTATCGGTACACTGACGTCAGCTTGTACCAGGCAAATTTCCCTGCCTCAGCTGCTGCACCGCCGAAAGAAGCCCAAGAACCGCCTAATCTGTGACATGCCCACCAGGTGGAACTCAAGGTTGGCCATGCTGCAGCAGCTGCACACGCAGCAGAGGGCCATCAATGAGTACCTATGCGACTATGACACCAGGACAGGGTCAGGGGACCTTGGTTTTTTTTCCCCATGCCAGTGGGCTATGATCAGGGATGCATGCACTGTCCTGTCACCATTTGAGGAGGCCACGAGGATGGTGAGCAGTGACAGTGCATACATCAGTGACACTGTACCTCTTGTCCACCTGTTGGAGCACACGCTGCATAGAATAATGGACAGCGCACTTGAGGCAGAACAGAGGGAGGAAGAGGAGGACTTCCTTACCTCTCAAGGCCCCCGCCGATCACACAGGAAGAGGACGAGGAGGAGGATTGTGTCAGCATGGAGGTGGAGCCTGGCACTCAGAATCAGCAGCAGTCTTCAAGGGATCATTTACAGTCCCAAGAAACCCATGAACTTGTACGTGGCTGGGAGGAGGTGGCTGCGGACCATGTCCTCCTTAGTGACTCAGAGGACTCCAGACCGAATGCCTCAGCAAACCTATGCTGCATGTCCTCCCTGATCCTACAAAGCCTGCGGAAGGATCCTTGTATTTGTGGTATCAAGGAGAGGGATCAATACTGGCTGGCAACCCTCCTTGATCCACGTTACAAGGGTAAGGACCTTATCTTGCCATTGCAGAGGGAGCAGAGGATGAAACATCTTCGAGAGGCCTTGCAGAAAGGTCTGTGAAACGTGTTCCCAGGGACTGGGAGTTTACAAACTCCTGGTTCTCCTGGACAACATGTAGCTGAGGCTTCGGTCAGTCACAGAAGGAGCGGTGGAGAAGGTGGCCATCTGACCGATGCATTCAGACAATTTTTTAGTCCGCAGCCCCAAGGTCTGATCGGTTCCAGCAACCATCGCCGGTGTCTGATTCACATGGTACAGGATTACCTAGGGGCAAGACCAGACTTGGACACCTTTCCCACTGAAAATCGTCTGGGTTGCTGGGTCTTGTGGATGGATCACTGGCCAGAGCTTGCACAGCATGCAATTGAGCTACTGGCCTGTCCTGCATCCAGCGTTCTTTCGGAACGCACATTCAGTGCTGCTGGAGGCTTTGTAAACGATCATAGGGTGCGCCTGTCCACCAAATCGGTCGATCGGCTGACTTTCATAAAAATGAATCAGTCTAGGATCACCAGCTACCAAACACCTGATGCTGATGCAACCGACTATTTTTTTTTTTATTTGAGATCCCTTCAAGACTGCCTATGCTGATGCTGAGTGACTATCCTGTTATGCTGAGTCACAATCCTCTTGCTCCTCAATTTTCATGCTGATAGCTTGTAACATTTTTGGTTCTGGGCACTGCCACCAGTGGCCAAGGCCCAATTTTTCAGCCCCTATTTAACAGCAGCGTATAATTACAATTTTTGATGCAATACTTTGCAGCAGGGCTCATTCCTGCGCTCTAACTATTGCTTCTGTGAAGGGTTGCAGTGTTGTGGCACCAGTGCCTAAGGCCCAATTTTTCTGTCCCTGTTCAACAGGGAAATGTAATTACAATTCTTGATCTAATATTTCACAGCAGGGCCCATTCCTGCGCCCACCAAGAGTAACTGTGAGGGCTTACAGTGTTGTGGCAACACCACCACCACCAAAGGCCCAATTTTTCTACCACTGTTCAACAATGGCATGTAATTACAATTCTTGATCTAATATTTCACAGCAGGGCCCATTCCTGTGCCCACCAAGAGTAACTTTGAGGACTTACAGTGTTGTGGCAACACCTAAGTCCCCAATTTCTGCAGAGTATATAGGGCAGGCCCCTACTTTCAAACATCCAACTTACAAACGACTCCTACTTTCAAACCGAAGGAGACAACAGGAATCTACCCCATAGGAAGGGAAATTCTCTCCTGTAAGAGTTAATATGGGAAAAACGTGTCTCCTCTTCACTGATGCTTTATCACCAATCCTTGTTTCACTAAAAACCCCAAATTTTCAAAAAACATTTGTCATTGGGACAGAAAGTGAGGTGAAATCTTCTGAAGAGGAGGAAAGACAGCAAAACAAATGTCACAGGGGTGATAACCCTTCCCTATATTTTCCAAAAAGCTTAAAAATAGATTTTTTGGCTGGAGCTAGACTTTAAAAATGTATCAGTTCAAAATTACAAACAGATTCTACTTAACAACAAACCTACAGTCCCTGTCTTGTTTGCACCGCCTGTATACTGCTGTTCAGAGTATATAGGACCTGAGGGCCCCACGCCTTTCCTTTTTTTAATTTGGGTGCGGGGTTCCCCTTAATATCCATACAAGACCCAAAGGGCCTGGTAATGAACTTGGGGGAGGGGGTACCCATGACGTTTGTCTCACTGATTTTCATCCATATTGCCAGGACCCAACATTACATTAAAGCCGCAAGCAGTTTTAAATGACTTTTATTCTTTTACAAATGACATTTTGTGCAGGGTCTATTCTAAGCACGGGAAACACCCGCCACTTTACAGGTATACTATAGACACCCCCCAGGTACGATATTTAAAGGAATATTTCACCTTTTTTTTTTTTACTTTAAGCATCATTAAAATCACTGCTCCCGAAAAAACGGCTTTAAAACTTTTTTTTGCATTGATCCATGTCCCCTGGGGCAGGACCCGGGTCCCCAAACCCTTTTTAGGACAATAACTTGCATATTAGCCTTTAAAATGAGCACTTTTGATTTTGAATGTTCGAGTCCCATAGACTTTAATGGGGTTCTAAAGTTTGCGCAAACTTTCGGTCCGTTCGCAGGTTCTGGTATGAACCGAACCGGGGGGTGTTCAGCTCCTCCCTAGTGGTGGCATAGGTAGGATGAGAACCATGAAGTGCACAGTCACGGAGACCAAAGCAGTGGAGGTTTTTGAGAAGGAGGAAGTGGTCAACATAGATGAGAAAATAAACATATTTGGCTCAGATTAACAAAGATACCAACTTACAGAATATTAAACAGTTTATAAGAAAACAGTCCTCAGCGATAACAAACATAAACACCCCATTTTTTTGCATTAATCGTGGAGCACAACATTTCGGTATGTATTGTTACTGACTACCGACTTTTGGCTTTTGTAGAAAGTGTGGGTGAAGTGTTCAATACATATCCTCCATTCTTACCCCCCAGTTTGGGGTTCATCAGAACTCCTTATAGCCACAGGAGGATGTTACTATGTCAGTAGGTTGAATGGTATCTTTCATATGCCTTCTGGAGCCTTTGATCAGTAAGGTTCTGTTCTTGTACCTCTCTCATTCCCCATCTACACCTCCTCCCTGGGTCTGGTAATAGCCTCCCATGGCTTCCAATATTATCTCTAAGCTGATGGCACCCAAATCTATCTCTCTACCCCTCAGCTCACTCTCTCAGTCTCAACAGATATATCAGTCTGGATGTCACACCAGTTCCTCAAACTCAATCTATCCAAAACTGAGCTCATAAAAATGTTCTCCCCCACGTGCCTCTTGCCCTGATTTCTCTGTCAAGATTGATGGCACAACTATCAGCCCGTCCCCTCATGTCAAGGTTCTAGGTGTAATCCTGGACTCTGAGCTCTTCCTTCAGCCCCACGTCCAATCACTGTCCATACCTAGTCGTCTTAACCTCCGCAACATCTACAAAATGCCTCCCCTTCCAAACCAATGACACCACAAAGCTCCTAATTCACTCCCTAGTCATCTCTCAACTACTGCAGCTCCCTCCTCATTGGCTTACCTTTACATAGGCTCCTCCCCCCTTCAGACCATCATGAATGGGGCTGCCAGACTCATCCACATTACCAAACGTTCCGTGTCCTCCGCCCCTCTCTGCCAATCCCTCCACTGCTTCCACTCCGTGTCCTCCACCCCCTCTGTCAATCTCTCCATTGGCTTCCACTCTGTGTCCTCCACCCCCTCTGTCAATCTCTCCATTGGCTTCCGCTCCGTGTCCTCCACACCCTCTGTCAATCTCTCCACTGGCTTCCGCTCCGTGTCCTCAACCCCTCTCTGTCAATCTCTCCACTGGCTTCCAATCACCCAACAATTTAAATTCAAAATACTAACAACAACTTACATCTACACCTCAGCCCCCCAGCTACATCACTGACCTAGTCTCAAAATACCTACCAAATCCTTCTCTTTGTTCCTCCCAAAACCTCCTGCTCTCTAGCTCCCTCGTCTCCTCCTCTCATGCTCGCTTCCAGGACTTCTCCCGAAGCCTCTCCCATCCTCTGGAACTCCCCTACCCCAATCTGTCCGACTATCTCCTACGCTGTTTACTGAAAACGATCAATGAAAACCCTCCTCTTCAGAGAAGCCTATTCTGCCCCCACCTAACAACTGTACTTTTATTTTCTCCATCAGCTCATCTCCCCCTCAGCTATTACCCTTTTGTATCACTTGACCCTCCCTCCTAGACTGTAAGCTCTAAGGAGCCCTCTGATTCCTCCTGAATTGTATTGTAACTGTACTGTCTGCCTTCATGTTGTAAACAGTTGGTGCTATATAAATCCTGTATAATAATAATAATAATGCCTGTCTGGGACTAATAGTTAGGGGCAAGCACTTATGCAATACATGATCAAAGTTCAATGCTCGCAGTTTATCTGTGACTACTAGCTCCGGCTTTCACAATGTTAACGTTATTGTTTGCTTTTATAAAGGATTAAGTATGCGGTGTATTGTGATCTTGCTCCTACCAGCATCATTTACGTTGGAGACATCTTTGAACAAGGCTCCTCATTTTATTACATACAATATGCTCTTCAACAGCCATACTTGCTGTATACTGAGTTTTAAAATGAAAGAACCCCAATAATACTCACGCTTGCAACAGAAGCAACAGCCGACACCGCACAGGATCCCGACCGCCATAAATGCGTTAATACATCCGCCTAAAAACTTGGACACTGTAGGATAAAACAGAAGAGGTTTTGGATGTTCATAGCTGGGTCATCGTTTATACCATAAGTGACACAAAGTAATCATTTGGCTGGAAGTTGATACAAGTGCTGAAGGCCCCTCCTCATATTCTACAAAGTAATGGTTGGATAATTTTAGGGGTGTCTGGCTTTACCCCTAATGGGGAAATTTTAGGTCCCAAGTTGAACTCTAGGAAGATATGAAAGGCACCAATTGATGGGGCTCTGTAACCAGTGTTTGAGGTCCGCCCTATAGCAGGTTTACTGCTACAGGGAGGCACCTCTGTGCCGGATCACGTATACACTATATTACCAAAAGTATTGGGACACCTGCCTTTACACGCACATGAACTTTAATGGCATCCCAGTCTTAGTCTGTAGGGTTCAATATTGAGTTGGCTCCACCCTTTGCAGTTTTAACAGCTTCAACTCTTCTGGGAAGGCCGTCCACAAGGTTTAGGAGTGTGTCTATGGGAATGTCTGACCATTCTTCCAGAAGCGCATTTGTGAGGTCAGGCACTGATGTTGGCCTGGCTCGCAGTCTCCACTCCAATTCATCCCAAAGCTGCTTTATCAGGTTGAGGTCAGGACTCTGTGCAGACCAGTAAAGTTCCTCCATTCCTCCATTCCAAACTGAAGGGAACTCTTAAGGCGTCAGCATACCAAGACATTTTGGACAATTTCATGCTCCCAACTTTGTGGGAACAGTTTGGGGATGGCCCCTTCCTGTTCCCACATGACTGCCCACTGTGTCTCTTGGATCAACCTGGCGGACCCCTCTCTGCTCTTCACTTTCCGTCTTTCTATTCTTTCTTTCAATCTCTTTTATGATTTTGAAGCTCTTCAAATTACAGACTATAGCATTATACTCTACAGTCACCCCACCAACTCATCTTTTTTCAGAAAATTTTCACATTTTAGTGACCACCTTCTAACAGTTTGATGACAATACATCAGATTTTATATAACTGTCTAGCTATTGCTTTGTACTTTTACCAAATTGTTTAATCCTGAACAACATTGTATTTGCCATTATACATTACATAATGTATCTGTATTGTATATTTCATTGTACTAAATAAAATATTTTTGACAAGGAGACATGTCCCATGTATATGAAGCCTAAATCTGCTCCCAGTCTGTTGTTGTGTTGTGTCACCCTATTTTTGGTTTTTAAGGTCCAGCAGCACCTACCCAATATATCCTGAGGAAGCAATATAAAATTGTGAAACGCGTTGACAAGCTAGCATCAAGGAGATCATGGATTCAATTTGTTTATATATATATATTATATATATATATACAGTGGGGACGGATTCCGACCCCCTTAAATTTTTCACTCTTTTTTATATTGCAGCAATTTGCTAAAATCATTTAAGTTCATTTTTTTCCTCATTAATGTACACACAGCACCCCATATTGACAGAAAAACACAGAATTGGTGACATTTTTGCAGATTTATTAAAAAAAAAAAAACTGAAATATCACATGGCCCTAAGTATTCAGACCCTTTGCTGTGACACTCATATATATAACTCAGGTGCTGTCCATTTCTTCTGATCATCCTTGAGATGGTTCTACACCTTCATTTGAGTCCAGCTGTGTTTGATTATACTGACTGGACCTGATTAGGAAAGCCACATGCCTGTCTATATAATACCTTACAGCTCACAGTGCATGTCAGAGCAAATGAGAATCATGAGGTCAAAGGAACTGCCTGAAGAGCTCAGAGACAGAATTGTGGCAAGGCACAGATCTGGCCAAGGTTACAAAAAAATTTCTGCTGTACTTAAGGTTCCTAAGAGCACAGTGGCCTCCATAATCCTTAAATGGAAGACATTTGGGATAACCAGAACCCTTCCTAGAGCTGGCCGTCCGGCCAAACTGAGCTATCGGGGGAGAAGAGCCTTGGTGAGAGAGGTAAAGAGGAACCCAAAGATCACTGTGGCTGAGCTCCAGAGATGCAGTTGGGAGATGGGAGAAAGTTGTACAAAGTCAACCATCACTGCAGCCCTCCACCAGTCGGGGCTTTATGGCAGAGTGGCCCGACGGAAGTCTCTCCTCTGTGCAAGTCACATGAAAGCCCGCATGGAGTTTGCTAAAAAACACCTGAAGGACTCCAAGATGGTGAGAAATAAGATCCTCTGGTCTGATGATTAATTCTAAGTGGTATGTGTGGAGAAAACCAGGCACTGCTCATCACCTGTCCAATACAGTCCCAACAGTGAAGCATGGTGGTGGCAGCATCATGCTGTGGGGGTGTTTTTCAGCTGCAGGGACAGGACAACTGGTTGCAATCGAGGGAAAGATGAATGCGGCCAAGTACAGGGATATCCTGGATGAAAACCTTCTCCAGAGTGCTCAGGACCTCAGACTGGGCCGAAGGTTTACCTTCCTACAAGACAATGACCCTAAGCACACAGCTAAAATAACGAAGTTATTTTGAACGGAGTGACTTCACAACAACTCTGTGACTGTTCTTGAAAGGCCCTGCCGGAGCCCTGACTTAAACCCAATTGAGCATCTCGGGAGAGACCTAAAAATGGCCGTCCACCAACGTTTACCATCCCCCCTGACAGAACTGGAGAGGATCTGCAAGGAGGAATGGCAGAGGATCCCCAAATCCAGGTGTGAAAAACTTGTTGCATCTTTCCCAAAAAGACTCATCAAAAGGGGCTTCTACTAAATACTGAGCAAAGGGTCTGAATACTTAGGACCATGTGATATTTCAGTTTTTCTTTTTTAATAAATCTGCAAAAATGTCAACAATTCTGTGTTTTTCTGTCAATATGGGGTGCTGTGTGTACAATATGGGGTGCTGTGTGTACAATATGGGGCGCTGTGTGTACAATATGGGGCGCTGTGTGTACAATATGGGGAGCTGTGTGTACAATATGGGGGGCTGTGTGTACAATATGGGGTGCTGTGTGTATAATATGGGGTGCTGTGTGTACAATATGGGGTGCTGTGTGTACAATATGGGGTGCTGTGTGTACAATATGGGGGGCTGTGTGTACATTAATGAGGCGCTGTGTGTACAATATGGGGTGCTGTGTGTACAATATGGGGCGCTGTGTGTACAATATGGGGCGCTGTTTGTACAATATGGGGAGCTGTGTGTACAATATGGGGGGCTGTGTGTACAATATGGGGTGCTGTGTGTATAATATGGGGGGTTGTGTGCACAATATGGGGTGCTGTGTGTACATTAATGAGGAAAAAAAATGAACTTAAATGATTTTATGGCTGCAATATAACAAAGAGTGAAAAATGTAAGGGGGTCTGAATACTTTTCGTCCCCACTATATATATATTCAACATATATGTGTATGACCGTATACATAAGGTATACAAAAAACAAAAATCGAGTGATGTCTGCCACGTGATAAAAATGACATGTACTTAAAAAGTGCGAGGGAATAAAGAATAAGTTTTGAAGGTGTATGCACCATAAACAATCAATAATTAGATAGCATCAGCTGGTGCGAGATCAAAACAACACTGTTGTAAGAAGCAAATATATACGCTAAACGGTACTAAATGATATCCAAGAGCTTAAAAATAGGATATGTACAATTTCTTTATAACAAAATGTCCATATGAGGTGCAAACCACTGATTTCCCCCCAAAAATGTCTATATATATATATATTGTAAAAATTAATAAAAATATTATATTAATATATTTTTTTAATATTTTTTAATATTTTTTATTTTTTAATATTTTTTAATGTTTACAATATATATATATATAGACATTTTTTGGGGTATCAGTGGTTTGCACCTCACATGGACATTTTGTTATAAAGAAATTGTATGTTTCCTATTTTTAAGCTCTTGGATATCATTTAGTACAGTTTAGCGTATATGTTTGCTTCTTACAACAGTGTTTTGGTATCACACCAGCTGATGCTATCTAATTATTGATTGTTTATGGTGCATACACCTTCACAACTTATTCTTTATTCCCTCGCACTTTTTTAAGACATGTCACTTTTATCACGTGGCAGACATCACTCGATTTTTGTTGTTTGTATACCTTATGTATACGGTCATACACATATATGTTGAATTGGTGGTAAACATACATTCACAGGTACATACACTTATATGGTTTTATTAGTACAGCGCCATTTCCCTTTTCTCACGTTTATACATTGGTATTGTATGTGGTTTGAATAATTTTTGTAATAAAGATATACATTTTTTCTACATTACTGCCTCATGTTATGCCCACAAAGTCCGCTATTTTTTGAGAGAGTTTTTTTTTACTCATTTTCAACCTTTATATATCAATTGTATGTTGGCATGGTGGGGGTCCCCCCTTTCTATCCATTTAATTACTATTTGTTTACTTCTATTTTATAACTATTAATAATTCAAACTTTTTTTTTTGTTTGTTATTTTTTTTACACGTACATATATATAAACCTTTCACTTAAAAAAAAAATAAAAAGCACAATTAAAAAAAAAAGTCATTTTCGAGTAACTTATCAATGCTTTGTACCATTACTAACAGCTGAAGTGTAAACAGAAGAGTTGCGGTAGGTATCTGTAAATGGTACTGGCTAGGGATGAGCCAAACATCCCCCAGTTCGGTTTGCACCAGAACCTGCGAACGGACCGAAAGTTTGCGCAAACTTTAGAACCCCATTGAAGTCTATGGGACTCGAACGTTCAAAATCAAAAGTGCTAATTTTAAAGGCTTATATGCATGGTATTGTCCTAAAAAGGGTTTGGGGACCCGGGTCCTGCCCCAGGGGACATGTATCAATGCAAAAAAAAGTTTTAAAAATGGCCGTTTTTTCAAGAGCAGTGATTTTAATGATGTTTAAAGTGAAAAAAAGTGAAATATTCCTTCAAATATTGTACCTGGGGGGTGTCTATAGTATGCCTGTAAAGTGTCGCATGTTTCCTGTGCTTAGAACAGTCCCTGCACCAAATGTCATTTCTAAAGGAATAAAAGTCATTTAAAACTGCTTGTGTCTTTAATGTAATGTCGGGTCCCGGCAATATGGATGAAAATCAGTGAGACAAACGGCATGGGTACCCCCCAGTCCATTACCAGGCCCTTTGGGTCTTGTATGGATATTAAGGGGAACTCCGCACCCAAATTAAAAAAAGGAAAGGTGTGGGGCCACCAGGCCCTATATACTCTGAACAGCAGTATACAGGCGGTGCAAACAAGACAGGGACTGTAGGTTTGTTGTTAAGTAGAATCACAGATCTCACTTTCTGTTGTCTCCTTCAGTTTTCAAGTAGGAGTCGTTTGTAAGTTGGATGTTTGAAAGTAGGAGCCTGCCCTATATACTCTGCAGAAATTGGGGCCTTAGGTGTTGGTGTTGCCTCAACACTGTAAGTCCTCACAGTTACTTTTGATGGGCGCAGGAATGGGCCCTGCAGTGAAATATTAGATCAGGAATTGTAATTACACGCCCCTGTTGAACAGGGGCAGAAAAATTGGGCCTTAGGCACTGGTGCTGGTGCCACAACACTGCAACCCCTCACAGACACTAGTTGGAATGCAGGAACAAGCCCTGCTGCAAAGTATTGCATCAAAAATTGTAATTACACGCCACTGTTAGACAGGAGCAGAAAAATTGGGCCTTAGCCACTGGTGGTGGTGCCCAGAACCAAAAATGTTCTTACAAGCTATCAGCGTGATCATTGAGGAGGAAGAGGATAATTACTCAGGATAGTCACTCAGCATCAGCATAGGCAGTCTTGGAGGGATCAGAAATAAAAAAAAAAATTATTCGGTTACATCAGCATCAGATGCTTGGTATCTGGTGGTGATCCAAGACTGATTCATTTTTATGAAGGTCAGTCGATCGAACGAGTCGGTGGACAGGCGCACCCTATGATGTAACAAAGCCTCCAGCAGCACTGAATGTGCATTCCGAAAGAACGCTGGATGCAGGACAGGCCAGTAGCTCAATTGCATACTGTGCAAGCTCTGTCCAGTGATCCATCCTTAAGACCCAGTAACCCAGAGGATTTTCGGTGGGAAAGATGTCCAAGTCAGATCTTGCCCCTAGGTATTCCTGCACCATGTAAAACAAACGCTGGCGATGGTTGCTGTAACTGATCATACCTTGGGGCTGTGGACTAAAACATTGTTTGAACGCATCGGTCAGACGGCCACCTTCTCCACCGCTCCTTCTTTGACTGACCAAAGCCTCCGCAACACGTTGTCCAGAAACAGGAGTTTGTAACCTCCCAGTCTCTGGGAACGCATTGCACAGACCTTTCTGCAAGGCCTCCCGAAGATGTTTCATCCTCTGCTCCCTCTGCGACGGAAAGATAAGGTCCGCAACCTTACCCTTGTAACGTGGATCAAGGAGGGTTGCCAGCCAGTATTGATCCCTCTCCTTGATACCACGAATACGAGAAACCTTCTGCAGGCTTTGTAGGATCAGGGAGGCCATGCAGCGTAGGTTTGCTGAGGCATTCGGTCCGGAGTCCTCTGGGTCACTAAGGATGACATGATCCACAGCCACCTCCTCCCAGCCACGTACAAGTCCATGGGTTTCTTGGGACTGTAAATGATCCCTTGAAGACTGCTGCTGATGCTGAGTGCCACGCTCCACCTCTATGCTGACACAATCCTCCTCCTCGTCCTCTTCCTGTGTGATCGGCGGCCACGGAGGAACACTGTCTGGATAAAGGGGACCATGAGAGGTAAGGAAGTCCTCCTCTTCCTCCCTCTGTTCTGCCTCAAGTGCCCTGTCCATTATTCCACACAGCGTGTGCTCCAACAGGTGGACAAGAGGTACAGTGTCACTGATACATGCACTGTCACTGCTCACCATTCTTGTGGCCTCCTCAAATGGTGACAGGACAGTGCATGCATCCCTGATCATCTCCCACTGGCGTGGGGAAAGAAAAACAAGGTCCCCTGACCCTGTCCTGGTGCCATAGTCGCATAGGTACTCATTGATGGCTCTCTGCTGTGTGTGCAGCTGCAGCAGCATGGTCAACATTGAGTTCCACCTGGTGGGCATGTCACAGATTAGGCGGTTCTTGGGCAGGTTAAATTTCTTTTGGAGGTCAGCCAGCTGAGCACTGGCATTATATGTCCTGTGGAAATGCACACAGACTTTCCTGGCCTGCCTCAGGACATCCTGTAAGCCCAGGTACCTGCCCAAGAACCGCTGCACCACCAAGTTAAGGAAGTGAGCCAAACAGGGCACATGGGTCAGTTGTCCCTGTCGGAGGGCAGAGAGGAGGTTGGTGCCATTGTCGCAAACCACCATACCTGCCTTAACCTGGCATGGCGTGAACCACATCTGAACCTGCCCCTGCGGAGCTGACAGAATCTCCGTCCCAGTGTGGCTCCTGTCCCCCAAGCACACCAGCTCAAGCACCGCATGGCATCTTTTTGCCTGCGTGCTTGCGTAGCCCCTTGAACGCCTATGGAGCACCGCTGGTTCTGAGGACAAATCAGCACAGGAAGAGGCCATGGAGGAAGAAGAAGAGGAGGGGTGGAGGAGAGAGGTGTGGCAGAAACACCACTAGTAGAATTTTGGAGGCGTGGTGACGGAACAACCTCCAACACTACTGCACCCTGTCCTGCATTCTTCCCAACTGCCAGAAGAGTCACCCAGTGCGTGGTGAAAGATAGGTAATGTCTCTATCCATGCCTGCTGGACCATGAGTCAGTGGTAATATGCACCTTACTGCTGACCGCCCTGTCCAGCGAGGCCAAGACATTGCCTTCCACATGCCGGTAGGGAGCCGTAATCACCTTCCATGAGAAAAAGGGGCGTTTGGGAACCTGCCACTGAGGAACCGCACATTCCACAAACTCACGGAAGGGGGCAGAGTCTACTAACTGAAAAGGCAGCAGTTGAAGTGCTAGCAATTTAGCCAAAATAGCATTCAACCGCTGGGCATGTGGATGGCTGGGAGCCAGGGCTGGTGCAAGGATTTTTGACACCCTAGGCGAAACCTCATTTTGCCGCCCCCCGGCTGACTCCGCCCCCTTTTCCCTGCCCATGTAAATCCCACCTTTTTAATAAAACACCCATCTAATACAGCCTCACCAGCACCCATCAAATGCAGCCTCACCAGCACCCATCAAATGCAGCCTCACTAGCACCCATCAAATGCAGCCTCACCAGCGCCCATCAAATGTAGTCTCACCAGCGCCCATCAAATGCAGCCTCACCCAGCGCCCATCAAATGTAGCCTCACCAGCACCCATCAAATGTAGCCTCACCAGTGCCCATCAAATGTAGTCTCACCAGCGCCCATCAAATGTAGCCTCACCAGCGCCCATCAAATGCAGCCTCACCAGCGCCCATCAAATGCAGCCTCACCAGCGCCCATCAAATGCAGCCTCAGCAGTGCCCATCAAATGCAGCCTCACCAGCGCCCATCAAATGTAACCTCACCAGCACCCATCAAATGTAACCTCACCAGCACCCATCAAATGTAGCCTCACCAGTGCCCATCAAATGTAGCCTCACCAGCACCCATCAAATGTATCCTCACCAGCACCCATCAAATTCAGCCTACCAGCGCCCTTCAATACAGCCTACCAGTGCCCATCAATGAATGTTTGCTTGCTGCGGGAGTCGGGACACAGACACAGTCCTCCACCACTGCTGCACCTCTGACACTATGTGTGAACGGAGCTGCGGCTGCCTGCTGATGCTGAGACTTAGTTGCTTGCTGCAGAGAGAAGAGAGTAGGGAAACCAGTGGCCGGGCGCCCCCTAGGCAGCAGGGCGCCCTAGGCGGCCGCCTAGTTTGCCTAGTGGTAGCACCGGCCCTGCTGGGAGCGAACTTCTTTCGGCGGTGCAGCAGCTGCTGGCGCAGGGAAATTTGCCTAGTACAATCTGACGTTGGTGTACCGATAGCAGATTGCCCCCAAGTACTTGGCTGTGACACACCTAATTCTACACCTTCATTCCTCTCAGTGCAGGTCTCAGAGAGGACTGAAGGTATAGTGGGGTTGGAGATCCCAGCTGATGAGGAGCAAGGAGAGGTCCTCTTTGTTCTTTGGTGTGGCTCACTGATGCACTTGTCTCAAAAACCCCCACACCAAAGAACTTTTGGAATAATGCGCAGAGACAGCAGCGCCCTGCACATGCGGAGCTCTGCGGTGTGATGCGGTCATTGTGCTGCCCTTAAGCTGGCCCCTGGAGGGCATCCTGCCTCGTTGGTGATGTGCCGCCTCCTCCACCTCCTCCTCCTCTCTCCTATCAGGCACCCACATGGAGTTAGTGACCTCATTATCCCCTCCCTCCTCATCACTTGAGCAAACCTGGCAGTATGCTGCAGCTGGGGGAACATGACTGCCAGATTGCTGTCCTTCTTGGGCACGCCCTCTCTCTGGGCTCACATTACTGCCTTCCTCTAGCTGGGTACCATCATCGGAGCCTTCAAAACGCTGGGCATCCTCCTGGAGCATGTACCCAACACTGTGGTCAAACAGTTTGGGGGACTCCTCAGGAGGACATGGTGGGGTTAGGGAAGGAGTGACTGATGCCATTGAGCCGAGGGAAGAGGCCATGTTGGCAGCTGCTTTGCCAGACAAAGAACCCTGAGCCTGGGTGAGAGAGGATGAGGAGGATGAGGACGACTTGGTCATCCACTCTACCAAGTCTTCCGCATGTTGCGGCTCAACACGGCCATCTGTCAAAAAATAGGACAAGCATGTCCCACGGCCACGTGCTGATGAGGATGCACCGTCTTCACGACCAGCACTAGACACAGAGCCTGCTTGCCCTCTTTTATTGGCTTGTGACTGTCTGCCTCTCATTGTTCGCCTTCCACACATAATAATGGCCTGCAGTGAGATATAGCTGCACAAAGCTGGGATGTATATATATATATATATATATATATATACTGATACTGCAGCTAGCAGAATCAACTGCCTGCCTGTGGTATTAATAGGATCAGAACAACAACAATTGTCTTCAGGTAGCTTTAGGTGCACACTGTGCAGAGGACGCACTACACTAACTGTAAATATTGTAGCTAATAGGACTAATAGGATCAGAAAAACACCAGCAATTTTCTTCAGGTAGCTGTAAATACTGTAAAAACACCTGCCTGACTGTCAGTAGGAGGAGAATAATAGTAACAGATCTAGCTAAACTGAATACAGTGTATATATATATATATATATATATATATATATATATATATATATATATATATATATACATACATACATACAACACCTGGGATGCATATATATACACAATACACTATAAGTGCAGCTAACTGACTCGCCTGCCTACTCTATCTAACTTAAATCAAATGCGCTGTCTCTCTCTCTCTCTCTCTCCCTCTCTCTCTCTCCCTCTCTCTCTCTCTCTCTCTCTCTCTCTCTCTATCTCTCTCTCAACATCGGAACACACACTACACAAGGCCGACGTGCAGGCGGCCTTATATAGTGTGGGGCATGTACTAAACCCCTTGAGCCATAATTGGCCAAAGCCACCCTGGCTTTGGCCAATTACGGCTCTCTGTTCAGACGGCGCTGTGATTGGCCAAGCATGTTTGTCATAGTGCATGCTTGGCCAATCATCAGCCAGCAATGCACTGCGATGCCTCATTGAATTATGGGCCGTGACGCGCCACTCGAATTTGGCACGAACGGCCATATCGTTCATAATTCGACGAACGGTCAAACATGGGTTCGACTCCAACTCAAAGCTCATCTCTACTACTGGCATTGGTATTGGAACTAAAAAAAAAGTATCGGTATTCGCACTTGTATAATAAATGGTATTGGTGCGTCTCTAGTCTCTATAGATACTTACGTATGCCTAAGATGCAGAGATACAAGAGTACCATAACTCCGACAATAACTCCAACCACTATCCAAGCAATAACACATCCACTTAAGCCTTTGCGCTCTGAAAGATAAAACAGGAGGGAGATTACTATGAGATCTCATATCTGAGGTCGGAGTTTATCACCATAATGAGCTATGAACACCCTTCAGCGACAGATATCGTTTCTAGTCTAGATGTGTCGGCATTCACTGGTTAATGTGATAATAATTCTGTGAATAATTTACCTACCAAATATGCCTTTTATTTGGCATACTGTGTTAATAAATGTCCTGATTATGTTTTGTTTTTATAAGCTGACAAAAGGAAAACTTTTCTTACATTTTGTGGTTATTTCACTTTTTAACAATTTTGATCAAAATGCCTTTCAATGTATTTTTTTACACATTGACTTGTAAAGTGACAGCCACAGTCAGAGGGTTTGTTTTGTAAACAGCTCTCATGTGATCCCAATGATTGGCTATCATGATGATCACATGACTGGTTCGGGATCTCTAGTCTGAGACCAAGCGGCTGTCAGGGGCAGCGCGGCCTCTGGACTAGGAGTGCGCACAGCTGAACGCTTCTAGTTACTTACCAGTTCCTGTCCGGCCTATAGCAGCATGAATCTAAATGAAAGGCCCGTCATTCTGCTATGTGCCAGGTGGGCCTTTCATCCCTCCGGGTGGATGTAATATGACGTCCTCCTCTTGTTGTCACGCATGCGCGCCTGCGCGGCGCATCACCGATCAGGGTAAAGAGCCAATGATGTAGGCTCTTTAACATGTGATCAGCTGTGTCCAATCATAGCTGATCATATGTAAACAAATGCCGGTCGGCATTTCCTTTCCTCAGTGTTGTCAGTGTCTGAGGAAAGGAAAGATAAAAACCATCTTTCCAGTTACAGGGGACGTTTACACTGATCACCAGTGCCCCAAATATCAGTGCAGCCCCATCAGTGCCCATCAGTGCTGCCAATCTGTGCCTCCTCATCAGTGCCCTTATCAGTGCAGCCCCATCAGTGCCCATCGGTGTTGTTGTGGAAATGTTATCATATAAGATTTATTCTAGGATGTGTGTTTTATAGATTGTCATCTGTCTCCCTGAGTCTGATTTAATCGAGGAGCGATTTAGCAGAGCGCACTTGGGTTGAATCGGGACCAGCAGTAAAAACGTTCAGTATGAAAACCTTCTCATGGGCTTGGAGACGTGTTCTCTGTGTGTGGGGCCTTTGTTGGTTTGTAAGTATCAAGCTCAATGTGCTGGACTTCCTGACTTCAAATGTCTATGTACATTAGAGGAGCGAAGTCCGCATAACGAGAGAAACATATTATATCTCTCTTGCAGACTTCGCTATCCCCTTTTGGATACATATCTGCTTTAATAAGAGGACATTGATATCTGCCCTGTCGGTGTACTCGTACCGTACATAAGTGCAGCATATCAGTGCCACCTATCAGTGTCACCCCCCATCAGTGCCCATCAGTGCAGCAGATTAGTGCCCTCTAGTACAGCATATCAGTGCCGCCTTTTAATGCAGCCTCATCAGTTTAAGCTCATCAGTGCTCATCAGTGGCAGGAGGCGTACACGTGTCGTCATTGGAGTACCCTCCCAGTTGTACACACCCCCGGCTTCCTCCTTATCTCAGCTTAACAGCGCGCACGGTGGCCAAACTCCTTATTAAGAGCGTCACTCAAAGGAGAGAAGGGTGTCAACACCTTTTTTTTTTTTTTTTTCAGGTGTGGGATTTGTTTCCTATAGAAAAGTGGGGAGGGTTGCAGATGACAGGATGACGGTAGATTTCTGCTTCATTACTGACTTGCATACAATGTTCAGTTTCATTTAGATTTTTTGGGGTTTACAAGATGCTTCATGTGCCTGTATCCATGGCCGATCACGTGCATGTGATCACCCCATGAGAGATTAAATGCAACCCAACCATGATTTGCTGTGGGAGCAATCAACCTCTCATTGCTTTCAATGGGTCTGCCTCTCACAGCTAATCGTGGGATCCCCTGCTGGCATTCTTAAATGTGATCTGACTGTTTTTGCAAATGTTAAGGCCTCTAGCAGTGGAACTTCACTTAAAAGTTCCACTCATCTTCCTCCTACCCCACCTTTTCCCTCATTTACCGTATTGGAATTTTTTTCTGGGAGCAGGGCAGTGGCGGCTGGTGCTGGTGCCCTCTTCCTGCAACCGCCTGGGATATATAACATGTCCCAGGAGGCTGCGGGACCAGTTTAAAAGTGTAGCGCATCTCACACATGTGCAGTGGGGAGCCACCAGCTGTAAAAGCACCATGAAGCCACAGCCATCTTCCCACAGTCAAGATAGTGGCACTGGAGGTCCGAAGAACAGTGAAGAACCAGCCTGGGTGAAGACAGTGATGGCATTAGTGATAGGGATAGCATTAGGATCAATGTTAGAGTTAGGTATGACATTAGCATTTGGATTAGTGTTAGGTATGGCATTAGGGATAGGGTTAGCATTAGTGTTAGGTGTGGCATTAGGGTTATTTAGGGGTAAGGTTAGTTTTAGGGTTAGGGGTGGAGTTAGTGTTAGGCTTGGTCAGGGCCAAGGTTAGCATTATGATTGGCTTTAGGGATAGATTTAGCATTCCAGTTAGGTATGGCGTTAGGGATAGGGTTAGCATTTGGGTTAGTGTTGGGTATGGCATTAGGGATAGGGTTAGCATTAGAGCTAGGTATGGCATTTGGGTTACGTTGGAGTAGGGTTCGTCTTGGCATTAGGTTTGGGTATGGCATTAGGAATAGGGTTAGCATTAGGGTCAGTATTAGGATTAGGTATGGCATTAGGGTTGTGTTAACATTTGGGTTAATTTTGGCATTAGGGATACGGTTAGCATTAGGTATAGGTGTGGCATTGCGGTTAGGGGTAGGGTTAGTTTTAGGGTTAGAGATGAGATTAGTGTTAGGGTTAGTTAGGAGAAAACAAATACTCTTGTGCACAATGTGTGTTAACCTGGTGGACTAAAGTTCATAGTGGACAATTCCTCAGGCCTTGCTGCCCTCAAGGATAGGGGTATCCTAGCAGTCAAAAGAGAAATAGAAAAAAAGAGGGCGCACCAACCTTGTGCATTATCCTTAGATGTGTTTTATTAGAAAAGGAAAATTTAAAAACTTCTCACAAACATGTGAAAGAAAACCGCAATGTAAAATAGCCTTCAGATGATGGCAATCGGTCTGTGTCAGGGCTGGGCTCAGTCCTTCCTTCTCAGAGCTGGCCGCTCAGCTGTCAGCTAATTGCCAGCTCCTATCTCTCCACAGTGACTCAGCTGTTGATGATATCCTGCTCGTCAGTCCTGCCTACTTAAGCCGTCCAGTCCAGAGGAGCTCTGCCTTCGCCTTGGTCAACATCACAGAGCCTATCTCCTGCGTTCCTGTTTAAAGACTTGCTTTGCTGTAATCCCTTCTGGCTCCAGATCCTGCTTGCTGTTTCTCTACATTGATCCCTGACTTCTGGCTTGGCTGACTATCCGTTCCGGTTACTGAACTCTGGCTTGACTATGTTTGTTCTTTTTACTTTTATTCTTAAACAAGTGTGATTTAACTGTACTTCTGTCTCTGTCTGATTTCATGGTTTCTGACAGTCTGATGACAACAGTCTCCGGATGGTAATAGAGAAGACTTTCAGGGCCACTGCCGGCTGATGCGTTTCGAAGGGATACCTTCTTCCTCAAAGCCCAGTAGTGTTATTTCCTTCAGCTTTTTATATATATATACACAAGTGTGCATTCTTAGAGCACCTCCCAGAGGGGTTCAGAGGCCCCACCCACAAATGTGGGCAGTCCAGCAGAAGGGCACAGCCCAATTGTCAACAAGGGAATACGTCTATGCATACATAAGTAAACATACACACATACCTGTATATTCAATCTACTAGGTACCCATTAAAAGAAGCTCACGGTGTTACAAATATATGTACCCGCAGTGAGTTGTCAAAAGATCTCTATCAGTGCACATGCCAAACACATGCAGCAAAAGTAATAATCAACACATGACAAAAGTCAGAAGTGGGCAAACAGTTGACAACCATCTGGGAAAATTGCAACACTGTAGAGATCTAGATCTTATCCCATAGGTAATTATATGAACCAAAAAATTGGATGGACATTTCACAAACATCTGGGGATGAGTAGAGTAATAAAGAAAAAAGCAGTACAGCGCTTAAAATAATATAAACTAAATTAAGAGTCCAACATGAACCAATAGCAGACAAATGTCCAGTGATTCCTCCGGTGATTCAGGTGACAAGGGTAAACGAGAAGTGACTAAAGTGACAAAAATGGACCTCCACCTTCAGTGACACCAGCCGCTCACCTCAATGGATGGACCCCTGAGTATATCAGTCAGGTCAGAAACAGCTGTTCCCTCACAGGGGAAATAACACAGACAGATAGCGACAGCAGCAGCAGCAGCCTGGAGATGTCAGCTCTCAGTGGTCAGCATACAGGCAGATGATCACATGTAAAAATTCAAGAAAGAATCTAGTGCTCTCCGTATAATAATAAACCAATTTATTAAAAATATAAGAAAGACACTCACATTATGAAGCACTGTGCCCCAGTGCGAAGGATGTAAGCATAAATGGAGCGGATGTCCCAATGTAGGATGAACGAGCGGAGAGCGCGGGTGACGTCACGATCATAGCACGTGAATGCCGGCATTCACGTGCTATGATCGTGACGTCACCCGCGCTCTCCGCTCGTTCATCCTACATTGGGACATCCGCTCCATTTATGCTTACATCCTTCGCACTGGGGCACAGTGCTTCATAATGTGAGTGTCTTTCTTATATTTTTAATAAATTGGTTTATTATTATACGGAGAGCACTAGATCCTTTCTTGAATTTTTACATGTGATCATCTGCCTGTATGCTGACCACTGAGAGCTGACATCTCCAGGCTGCTGCTGCTGCTGTCGCTATCTGTCTGTGTTATTTCCCCTGTGAGGGAACAGCTGTTTCTGACCTGACTGATATACTCAGGGGTCCATCCATTGAGGTGAGCGGCTGGTGTCACTGAAGGTGGAGGTCCATTTTTGTCACTTTAGTCACTTCTCGTTTACCCTTGTCACCTGAATCACCGGAGGAATCACTGGACATTTGTCTGCTATTGGTTCATGTTGGACTCTTAATTTAGTTTATATTATTTTAAGCGCTGTACTGCTTTTTTCTTTATGTTTATATGGGATTTGGTAAATTTAACCCTCAGTGTCACAGCTGCTGTATAGCTAGGTTTTGGTTTGCGCTGGTTGATCTCCCTGTATAATGAGTAGAGTAATACAGCGCTCTGGAGCTTAACCCGTCAGAGTGCTACTTCTCAGCGCCATTCACCCCCACTCAGTGTGGTGACTACCACATCAGATCAGAAACGTTGTTTAGGGTTAGTTAGGTCCAGGGTTAGCATTACAATTAGCATTAGGGATAGGTTTAGCATTAAGGTTAAAGTTAATATTAAGGTTAGGGGTAGGGTTAGCATTAGGGATAGTGTTAGGGTTAGTGTTAGCTTTGTGGATATGGTTCACATTAGGCATAGCATTAGGGCCAGGGTTAGCCTAAGAATTAGGGATAGCGTTAAGGCTAGGGTAAGCATTAAGGTTGGGGACAGCTTTAGGATAAGCATTTTGGGTTTAGGATAACGTTTGGGCCAGACTTGGCATTAGGGTTAGAGATAGCATTCGGCCTCCCTTGTTTCAAGCAGGTAAAAATATTGGACACGAGAACAGTTTAGGGCGATTACCGGAAGCTCTCATAATCCCTTGGAGCTATGTAGAGTCTACTCCACCCTTAAAAACCCTTCATTTTTTTTCTTCTTCATTGACTTTTATGAGTTTTCACAGATTGAAAACTCTTAATATTGCTTATATCTAGTCAATACTCACTGACACACTTTATATAGATGGGGTTAGCAGACCGGCAAGGTGTCAGTCTAACTGATAATGATGGTCATTGTGTGACCATTGCTGAGAGTCACTCACCCGTACTGTAGGGAATTGTTATATTTTGGCTTTCCTTAGACAGTCTGCTGTCCAAAATGCAGGTCAGGGTCACGTCCTCCTTGGGTCTGGGTACAATGTATCTCTGTTGGGTGGATAAAGATTTCCCCTTGCTGTCCACCCATTCATAGGTCACATTAGTAATAGAAGACACACAGTCCAGGATGAGCTGCTCCTTGGTACTACTGTCATGGATGGTGGGCTTTAGGACTTGCTCTGTAAAAAAAAACATAAGAACATCACATCACACAGATATACATCTTATTTTTTTATTTTATAAAAACTGACTCATATTATCCACAACAACTACGGTAATCAGATCTTAGCTTTCATTGTGGATCTTTTGAGAAAAGGGTCACTAAGTTCTCCACTTTAATTTGTTTTTTTATATTTCATCAATATAAAATCGAATGTCCCTGTTCCCCTTTAAAAACACAAGGCTTTGCTTTCTTCCAATGATCTCATCACACTCTACTTTGTCCTCTTTAGCTTTAATGGTCTGAATATATATATATATATATATATATATATATATATATATATATATATATATATATATATATATATATATATATATACATATATACACATATATATATATATATTCAGACCATTAAAGGTATATATATATATATATATATTCACACACACTATATTGTCAAAAGTATTGGGACGCCTGCCTTTACATACACATGATCTTTAATGGCATCCCAGTATTAGTCCATAGGGACCTTGCTTTGTGCAGTCATGTTGGAACAGGAAGGGGCCATCCCCAAACTGTTCCCACAAAGTTGGGAGCATGAAATTGTCCAAAATGTCTTGGTATGCTGACGCCTTAAGAGTATCGGAAAATCCGTTCGTCTGTGTGCAATTTAGACGCGCAAAAAACGATGCATGCTCGGAAAAAATTTGACGCATGCTCAGGAGCATTGAACTTCATTTTCTTGGCTCGTCGTAGTGTTGTACGTCACCGCGTTCTTGACGGTCGAAAGTTCAGAGAACTTTTGTGTGACCGTGTGTATGCAAGCCAAGCTTGAGTGGAATTCCGTCTGAATAACCATCCAAGATTTTTGTGACGGAATTTCTGATTGTGTGTACACGGCATAAGTGTTTCCTTCCTGGGTCTCCACTAGACTTTAATTCATTTTTTTTGCATTTCGCCTATGTAGCGATGTGAACTGTTACCAGAAAGTTTCATACCTTCCAGTGTTCTGAACATTGTTTGTCCCTGTGATTATTCGGCAGCCAGTGACCTCATACATGTACCCCAGCGGAGTGTGTGATGGGGCGTATATTCCTTCTGGAATCTGCTGCGATACATTCCTGCACCCTGAGACCGCAAATTCCAGGGACCCTTGCCTTGGCCTGAAGGCTGCCGGGAGGGATGACAAAAAGGAGCTCAGGAAGCCGGGCATGCTCTCTTCCTCATGGGCCTGAGGCAAGACGGACCTCCCTGTGTGACACAGAGAGGCCGTGGCCTACCACGCAGAACAATACTTCCATCCCGAGACCAGAGAGGCCGGGTTCTGTTATCCACTATCAGACATCCTGTTACTAACATCAGTGCTAACCATCGGTGCGGACGTGTAGGGAAATTCGCTACGGAAGTTCGAGACAGAGGATCCGTTACCAGCGTGTTACCATCCTTGTTCCTGTCCAGAAGACTGCAAAACTCTTTGGGTTGTTGGTGAGACGGGACAATCTTTATCTATCCACTACCACCATTACAGAACACATCTTCACCTAAGAACACTTTCCTGAATTGCTGGAACATTGTACTCAGAAGCCTTATGCCGCGTACACATGATCTGATTTTCCGACGGGAAATGTTGGATGTGAGCTTGTTGGCGGTATGTTCGACCGTGTGTATGCTCCATCGGACAATTGCTGTCGGACTTTCCGCCAACAAATGTTGGCTAGCATGTTCTCAAATTTGTGTTGTTGGATTTTCCGAGCGTGTGTACACAAGTCTGTCGGACAGAAGTCCAAAGTACAAACACGCATGCTCGGAATCAAGGACGAGCCAGAAGCGCTCGGTCTTGTAAACTAGCGTTCGTAATGGAGATATCACATGACTATTGAACTTCCTTTTTACCAGCTCGCCGTACCTCTTGTACGTTACTACGTTCGTAATTGTTGGCCAACATTTGTGTCACCGTGTGTATGCAAGACATGTTGGAGCCAACACCCTTCGAACAAAATTCCACGGCTTTGTTGTCGGAAAGTCCGATCGTGTGTACGAGGCTTTAGTCCTACACTACTTGGAATTTATCGTTTCATCTGCCACCTAACGGATTACAATTAATGAGCTCCAACTAAGCTAATGAAGAACAACATCTGCCACGGGGAACTCTATTGCCATCACTAAAAGGAAACTTCCACATATATATATACTGTATATATATATATATATATCTCTAACACCAGCGGGAGATTAGCTCTCTCATGAATATAGCATAGGCCAGTGATGGCGAACCTTGGCACCCCAGATGTTTTGGAACTACATTTCCCATGATGCTCAGGCATTCTCTAGTGTAGTGGAGCATCATGGGAAATGTAGTTCCAAAACATCTGGGGTGCCAAGGTTCGCCATCACTGGCATAGGCTTTTTAGAATACATTTGTACTTGGAGTCTTTATGAAAGATCGAGTAAGAAACATGATAAACGAAAACATGAGAAGTGACCTGGGGTGTGCCAAAAGTCACGTGGTCAGTACGCCTAAAGGGGGCATACTTAAATATGAAATTAAATTAAATGAAAAGAAAAAGATAAGAATAAAGGGGACCGGGTGGGTGGAGTACGAGAAGGAAGGCCGACAGGTGAAAGGAGGAGGAGGGCGGGTTTAAGTACAGCCTGACTCCTCCTACAAATTCCTGGGGCCAGCCTTCCCATTTATCTTAGTGTGGCCACTAGTGTAGTTAACTGAAACATCCACCAGGAGGTGAATTTGGATCTGAATATAGTGTATCCTTGCATAAATAACATTCTTCATTGTTCAACCGTTGTTGTGTTTTGGGAGGAGTCTGTTTGCTGAGTTGGCGCTCTTATCACCGCTCAGCGGATCTACTCCTTTTTTTTTTTGTGAAATAACTTTCATACTTGGTTCCAGTAAAACATTTCAGAACCTTATACTACTGAGTTGTTTGGATCCTTGCTTTATAGTATTAACAGGATGTCTGCACCCAGAGTGTCAGGTGGGCCGGAAGGTTCACTTGGCCATGGCCGTGCAGATGAGCAGGTAACTCTTAGCAATCCTCAAGGGGGCAGGGCTACACCAATATAACATCTGATGTCCCTGCTCCCCTTTAAAAAACGAGGATTTGCTTTCCGTCCTCTTCACCTTTAATGGCCTGAATATATATATATACTGTAAATCTTTAATGTGTGTTTATGGTATAGGTTGGCCCTTGCTTCTTCTTATTTTTTTTCTGCATTTTCCCCTCCCAGCTAAGTTTGACCAGCAGATTTCTTTCCAACAGATGGGAAAGCACCTGCTGGCCCTTGGTAGGACCATGTACAGGGGTCATCCTTTAGCTTATCCGGCAAGTAGCAGAGGATCATGTGAGTTACTTCCTCTTTCCATTTGCTGAATGAGAAGACAGAGAGTCGTTGGCAGAAACATCTCACATTGTTAGCATCTGTTATCTCTCTCTAGAATAGATCGAGCCATTAATTGGCCAATCCCCACCTAAGATTCACAGTGGATGAAGATTGGATGGGGCTTCCTATGGTCAGTTGGTACGTAGACATGTGCACAGTGGGAATTTTTCTTTCTGTTTCGTTTTTATTTAATTCATTAATTGAAGAATTTGGTTTGGTCAGATTTGTTATGTTGAACAGATTCATTTTCCGGATTTGCTTTGTATCTTCAGCATTCATTTTGTATATTGATTTTTTATTAGAAGGATCAATCCTTACCAGACCCTTATCCAAGGATGCAGTTGAGCAGGCTAAGGAATGGGGGGGATGAGCGAGTGTGCACCCCTTCTGAACCATACCACTTCTGAACCATACCATACTGGGGCGGCACAGTGGTGTGGTGGGTACTTCACCTTGCGGGTGACACAGTGGTGTTGTGGGTAATTCACCTCGCGGGTGGCACAGTGGTGTAGTGGGTAGTGCACCTAGCGGGTGGCACAGTGGTGTAGCAGGTGGCAGGTGGCACAGTGGTGTAGTGGTTAGCACTCTCGCCTAGCAGTAAAAAGGTTCAAATCCCAACCACGACACTACCTGCCTGGAGTTTGCATGTTCTCCCTGTGCCTGCGTGGGTTTCCTCCGGGTACTCCGGTTTCCTCCCACACTCCAAAGACATGCTGGTAGGTTAATTGGCTTCTGTCCAAAATTGGCCCAAGTATATGAATGTGAGTTGAGGACCTTGGATTATGGGCTCCTTGAGGGTAGGGACAGATGTGAGTGTGCGATGTATGTGTGGAGCGCTGCGTAAATTGATGGCGCTATATGGGTACCTTAAATTAATAGTGATATAATAGAGGAGCATCTTAATGAGACACAATGTACAGGGATGGGGTCAATTGTAGACACTCACTCAGGATGGACTGGTGTCTTTATTCAACCTTACTAACTATACTTGGCCACATGCCCTTAACATGTGGGGGGCGGGTGCTTTAGAGGAAAAGTGCCTCTTCCCTAAGGCTGCTGTTATAAATCACAGGGCCCAATCCTGCCTACCGACAGGGCCCTGCTCCCCCACCCCCCAGAAAACACCAAAGTGAAATACCCCTTCACTCGGAGGGTCAGCCGGAAGGGCATTAGTGTAAATTGAAAAGTGTAAATTACCGATTTTATACATCAAATCGCGACACGTGGTCTCTACTCTTACCTCCTTCCAGGTAGTCTGGCCACCCAATCCTTGCCTAGTACCAATCCTGAGCTCAGGTTCTTCTATAGCAAAACTGGAGACATGGAACTCATCGCTCTTGCTTGTAGCCTTACTATAATTTGTCAGAGTATAATCTTGATTCAGAGATTAGGCTACAATTCTCAACCAGTGTTCTGTAGGACCCTAGGGTTCCTCCAGAGGTTGCAAAGTGGTCCTTGAGTTAATTGATGGACCTCCCATTTGATGGTGCCTGCATAGCTGTGGGGCCAACGGCACTTGGTAGAGCCAGCTGCAAGTCACCAATGATCTTTTTTAGCTATCTGGCCACCAATGAAAGGGGCATTTTTCCCTCCGAATCCCAATGATTTGGTTTTATCAGGGTTTCCCTGAGACCTAAAAAAAAATATTTCAAAGGTTCCTCTAGAGCAGGGGTCTCCAAATATTCTAAACAAAGGGCCAGTTTATTATCCTATTATAAAAAAAAAACCTACTAAAGCAGAGTCCTGGGAGTGGAAATAGCCGCTTAGTGCCACACCACTCTTTAGGGGAAGTGCATCCAAAAATATCAGTATCAGTCAGATACCCAATGAGGGGGACCCCAGCCCCCAAACTTCCCCCAACCCCTCCCTCCCCCCAAGCAACTCTCCCACCCAAATGCCCCTCCCCCCACTCCAGTGTCCCAGTTTACTATCCATCACACTTTAGAGGAGCCAGTGGGAGTAGAAAATGTCCTGGCATCAGTAACAACGCTCTATCATTTGTGTTAATAGGAAGATTAGTGCTCCATTATTGGTATCAGTGGGAGGAATAGTGCCCCATTATTGGTATCAGTGGGAGGAATAGTGTCCCATTATTGGTGTCAGTGGGAGGAATAGTGTCCCATTATTGGTATCAGTGGGAGGAATAGTGTCCCATCATTGGTATCAGTGGGAGGAATAGTGTCCCATCATTGGTATCAGTGGGAGGAATAGTGTCCCACCCATCATTGGAGCACAGGTATGTCAGAAGGAAGGTGTCTCTAAAGCTTCTCCAGGTGATCCGTGTGAGAGGGGAGTGGTGGTGAAATCTCTCCCAGCTCTCCTGGCCCCTTTCTGGGGAAGTCATGGAGGCCAGTGGGGCCTCTCCTGCTGGAAGCTCGGAGCCATATCCTGGGCCGTCTGGTGACATGCCTGCTCCTGTAGAAAACATGGCTGGTGATCTCTCTGCCCCTGGTGAGGATGAAGGTTCGGGAGCGAGTGGTGGCCGGGTTTAAAGCCCCGAATAGGGAGAGAGACAAGCTCTAGTAACCCAGAGCGGAGCAGAAGCTCTTGAGAAGGCAGCGTGAGGGCTTGTACAGCAGGAACCGCGGATCAATGGATTCAGAGATCAAACTGGCCAAAGTCCGGGTAGAACACCAGGAGTCCATTGTGTCCATGATGGAAGGAAGAGATGGGCCCTTCAAGGAAAAGTTTGGCAATGATCAAAGGTTTACAAGAATGGCAGAGGTGAAGGAGGAGACTCCCTGCCTCCTCAGGAAGAGGTAAGCAGCTTCATGCCTTCCCAGGACTCAGGAGGCATGCTGAGGGCCATCCAGGCAATGGAGTCTCCTATGCGGGGGGATCAGTTGGCGTTTGGTGATGAGGACATAACAGATAATGTGCCTGATAATGTCAAGCCCCAAGCAGAGGATAAAACAGTTTTTGTGCCATCTAGCACCATGAGTAATGCTCACAATGTGCCCAGTGACAATCAGGTTGCTAATCCTATGTGTAGCAATGCTGTACCTACTGATGCTGTAGTGCAGAAAAAGTTACATTTAAAAAATGACCTTCCTTCAAAGGAACTACAAGTCTCAGCTCAGCCTATTAACCCTCATTTAGCTGAGGCTAAAGCTGTTTGCCCCACAGCTGCTAAAGACTCTACAGCACAGCTTCAGGAGACAGCTGGTATTACATCAGAAACTGTGACTATTCCTGATGGGAAATTGAATGTGTGTGTGACTGATAACAATCGTCCCAGTACAAGTGTGATGGACAATCGTCCCAGCTCAGTCAAAGCAATTAATAATAATGTACAGACTACTGTGACATCACTGTGGGGCCTTGGCCCTGATAAGCCTACATTTTCTCAGGTGGTACGCTCTGCTCCTGGTAACTCCACTTCCAAGCGGGGTTTCCCCCTGCAAGCTACCACTTTGGGCACCCCAGGATCTGGTCTTGGGTCTTCCGCTGGGGGTCCGAGATGAAATGTGGTCATTCTAAAATGGGAAGGTGGTGCAATCCCTCCAGCACGGCGTGCAGTGGTGGATTTGATTTTGGAGATGAGTTTTGGGGCAAACGATCTGTATGCTCTAATACATGTAGCTGGGACACGGATTATACAGTTAGCTTCACCAGGCCAGAGGGTCTTGACCTGTTCTGGGAGCGATATGAGGCTCGGTGCAGGTCAGGACCCAAATGGGAAGGTCTGGCCCCAGTTGCGGTTTCTCAGAGGTCAACGGTGAAAAAAAATCACAATTATTCTTACTAATAGGAGTGTTCCTGCTCGGGATCTAGAGGTCTGGTTAAAAAACGATGATGAGGTCCAATAAAATCCTTGATGAGTGTAACATCTGGACTGGGGGTTGGTCGGTTACAGTCAGGTTGGCCAGGGATGGGAATTTTGTCCGTCACCTGCCCTCCTCAGCTTTTATAGGGAGGGATAGGATGACTGAAGCTGTGTCACCGCTGTGGAGAAAAGGGGCATTTGAGCTTCTCCTGTTCAGCCTTGATATGTTCAGTGTGTCGGGGTCAGGGTCATGTCATCAAAACAATACTGGAAAACATGTAAAAATGAGCCTACAGCACCACCTGCTGGTACAAAATAAAAATGCATCAAAGTACAAAACCACTATACAGCCCCTTAGTAGATGAAGACTGGCCATCTGTGTGTTTTAGAAAGGGTCTCGTTGGGATTTTAAAACACCTGTTTGGAAACTCATGGCACCCACCTGATGAAGAGGGAATCAGGAATCCTGTACAGAGCAAGCCCAGAATCTGTGAAAAAAAAAGATCGGAACAATTGTGTAATACACAGTCTGTATAAAGATCTTAATGATGGAACTGTCAAATGTATGCACTACTCTTCACACTTACCCGCTAAGCATAAATGCCTTTTGCAAGCCAAAATTCTCCCAAAACAAAAATTCCCCTTCTACCGGTACAAATCCCCCCACCCGGTACAAATCCCCGCACCCAGTGCAAGTCCTCTCCCTCCCAAAAACCCCCCTCCCAGCTAAAATCCTCTACCTCTCTGAATCCTCTCTCTACCCAAATCACTCCTCCTAGCTCAAATCCTCTACCTCCCCAAACCCCCCCCCCCCCAATCGCAAGTCCTCCCCCTCCCCTAACCATTTCTCCCAGCTCAAATCCTCTTCCTTCCTAACCCCCCCCCCCCCAGCTTCAATCCTCTCCCTCCCCAAATCTCCTCTCCCAGCTCAAATCCTCTCCCCCCAACCCCCCCCAGTGCAGATCCTCAACCCCCCTCCCCAGCTCAAATCATCTCCCTCCCTAAATTTCTCCTCCCGGCTCAAATCCTCTCCCTCCCCAAATCCCCCCCAGCTTCAATCCTCTCCCTCCCCAAATCTCCTCTCCCAGTTCAAATCCTCTCCCCCCCCAACCCTCCCAGTGCAAATCCTCAACCCCCCCCCAAACCCCGCTCCCGGCTCACATCTTCTCCCTCCTCAAAGCCGCCCCCCCCCCCGGTCCCAGCTCAAATCTTCTCCCTCCCCTAATCACCCTCCCAATGCAAATCCTCTACCTCCCCAAATCCCCCCTCCCAGCTCAAATCCTCTCCCTACCCAAATCCCCCCACCCAGCCCAAATTCTCTACCTCTCCAAATCCCCCCTCCCAGCTCAAATCCTCTCCCTCCCCAAACCCCCCCTCCCAGCTTAAAACCTCTCCCTCCCCAAATCCCCCCACCCAGCTCAAATCCTCTCCCTCCCCAAATCCCCCCACCCAGCTCAAATTCTCTACCTCTCCAAATCCCCCCTCCAAGCTTAAATCCTCTCCCTCCCACAATCCCTCCTCCCAGCTCAAATCCTCTCTCTACCCAAATCCCTCCTCCAAGCTCAAATCCTCTACCTCCCCAAGTCCCACCTCCCAGATCAAATCCTCTACCTCCCCAAGTCCCACCTCCCAGATCAAATCCTCTATCCCCCCAAATCCCCCCTCCCCAGCTCAAATCATCTCCCTCCCTAAATTTCTCCTCCCGGCTCAAATCCTTCCCCTCCCCAAATCCCCCCCAGCTTCAATCCTCTCCCTCCCCAAATCTCCTCTCCCAGCTCAAATCCTCTCCCTCCCAACCCCCCAGTGCAAATCCTCAACCCCCCCAAACCCCCCTCCCGGCTCACATCCTCTCCTTCCTCAAACCCGCCCCCCCCCCCCCGGTCCCAGCTCAAATCTTCTCCCTCCCCTAATCACCCTCCCAGTGCAAATCCTCTACCTCCCCAAATCCCCCCTCCCAACTCAAATCCTCTCCCTCCCCAAATCCCCCCACCCAGCTCAAATTCTCTACCTCTCCAAATCCCCCTTCCCAGCTCAAATCCTCTACCTCTCCAAATCCCCCCTCCCAGCTTAAAATGTCTCACTCCCCAAATCCCTCCTCCATGTTCCCAAATTCCCCCTCCCAGCTCAAATCCTCTCCAAATCCCTCCTCCCATCTCAAATCCTCTCCCTCCAGCTTCAATCCTCTACCTCTCCAAATCCCCCCTCCCAGCTTAAAACCTCTTACTCCCCAAATCCATCCTCCATGTCCCCAAATGCTCCCAGCTCAAATTTTTCCCCTCCCAGCTCAAATCCTTCTCTCTCCAAATTCCGTTCTCCCAGCACAAATCACCCCAAATCACCTCTCCTAGCACTAATCCCCCGATCACCCTCCTAACACAAATCCCCCCTCCAAGTCACTCCTTCTAACAAAATACCCCAAATCCCCACTGTGCCCAGGGCAGCCTCCCCTCCTGCCCACCCCTTGACCTGGCCCCGGACAGGATACATTGTTGGCTGGGGAGATGCTGCAGCAGAAAATATGAAACTAGGAAGATGTTACATGACGGTGGTAGAGATCAGTGTCCTCACTACAGACTGCTGAGGTCTGAGGGCCGCACATCATATACCAAAGGACCGCATGTGGCCCTCAGGCCGCAGGTTAGGCACCAGGGCTGTAGAGAGTCACCAAGATGGCTGAACTCTGCAGAGACTGAAACTGTATCATGTCAGAAATCAGAACCTCTCCTCTACAATATTGTGACCCACATCTAGACCATCACACAGGTATACACACCGAGGGGCCTATTCCAGCCACTGCCAGTCAGGAACTCTTTAAAGTGGACCTGTCCTTGGATATATTTTTCATGTTAAGTTCACTTTTCATGTTAAGTTAATGCCTGCTAGTTACATTGTTGTGATCTCATCATCTCATCAAGAGACTAAGGAAATGCTACTGAGGTCCGTTGATATCTTCAACTAGTCCCCATTTAGAACTTACCAAGATCTTCGGCATCGTGTCACCGGGCAGCTGGAAACTCTTCACCTAGAAGAAAGCACAAGAGTCGGAGAGTGATAGGCAGTAGGTCTGTATCACGCAGGTAGATAGGCAATTCCTGACCCCTCTATGACTCAGCTGAAGGACACAAATGGGGAAGCTCTGATCTCCCGTCCATACCACAGAGATATTACCAGAGTTTCTGATAACACTGGCCAACAATGATTTGGTCATAGAACAGCTAGGAGGTTTCTTCTAGGTACTTTATTAACCACTTCATGCCCTTAGGACATACCCGTACATCTTTGAGTGGAAGCGGTTATACCAGGTTCACGGCTGGAGCCATGGTCCTGGTATCAAAATCTGATGGGTTTACCTGCAGAAGTGATCCAAATGGCTCTACAACCACCCAATCATTTTTACAGGGCGTGGAAGGAGGGCCCCTTGTCCTTCCACCACCTGCTGCCTTTCCTGGGTTCTCCAGTATGTAAGAGGGGCTTCAAGGTTGGCTAAATTTGGTGCCGAAAGTGCAAGTCTTTACCCCCCCCCCCCCCCCCCCGCTCTGCTAGAACATTGTTCCTCCTGTTGAGACCGAACTCTCCACCATCTTGTGCCCCACTCCATGCCTGAGGCCTCCACACGAAATTCCCAGCTGTTGCCCTTTATATCCCCAATGAAGGAATGTTCACACATAGAAGTACATACGCTGCATTTTGCTCATGAAATTCAGGAAATGGCACAACAATCACATCATAGGAACATACTGTACATTCTGGAGTCACCTGATATTACACAGTCAGTCACATTTAGCACATGGTCCGCAGTAGTCACAAGTGGAAGCATGTGCAGCAACTCAGCAGCCATCTCTCTTACAGTCTCTCCCAAAGGCGTTCTATCGGGTTGAGGTCAGGACTCTGTGCAGGTCAGTCAAGTTCCTCCACCCAAAAGTCGCTCATCCATGTCTTTATAGACCTTGCTTTGTGTACTGGTCCAAATCATTTGGTGGAGGGGGGATTATGATGTGGGGTTGTTTTTCAGGGGTTGGGCTTGGCCCCTTAGCTCCAGTGAAGGGAACTCTTAAGGAGTCAGCATACCAAAACATTTTGGACAATTTCATGCTCCCAACTTTGTGGGAGGGGTTTGGAGATGGCCCCTTCCTGTTCCAACATGACTGTGCACCAGTGCACAAAGCAAGGTCCATAAAGACATGGATGAGCGAGTTTGGGGTGGAGGAACTTGACTGGCCTGCACAGAGTCCTGACCTCAACCCAATAGAGCACCTTTGGGATGAATTAAAGCGGAGACTGTGAGCCAGGCCTTCTCGTCCATCATCAGTGCCTGACCTCAGAAATGCGCTTCTGGAAGAATGGTTAAACATTTGGGTGCTCGCTCCTGTGCTCTGCTCTGTGCATCCATAAGACACATAGAGTTGCAGCTCGGCCTTGCCCCCCCCCCTGCTCTCTCTTCATTGGTTCACTGGCTGTGATTGACATCAGTGGGAGCCAATGGCTCCTGATGCTGTCTCAGCCAATTAGGAGAGGGAGTCCCGGGACAGCCGAGGCTCTTGTGCATATCACTGGATCAGCAGGGGGCTCAGGTGAGTATTGGGGGGGGGGGCAACTCACAGAAGGCTTTTTACCTTCATGCATGGAATGTAAAAACCTTCAGCCTTTACAAACGCTTTAAAAGTGGCTAAATGGTTAAATGGGCAATTTAGACCTAGAATTCTAGTCATGTAAAGTGATGTAGACTGAAGCTGGTCATCTGGACTTCAATGACTTCTTGGGATGAAAAGGTTAAAGCAAAATTGCGAAAAAATTTGTGAAAAATGTTAAACTTTACCTGGCTGAAAGAATTTTTTTTTTACTGCCTAAAATAATGGAGACTCCCATGACTGCTCTTCCCAGGCAAAGTTCAGTGACCGTCCGCACAGGTCACCCCACCCGGGACGGGCTCAGTGCTCTCCACTGGGAGGAAATCTTAGTAAATACCTGGAAACAGACGGCCTCCTTTTCTTCTCTCCAACTGGAATATCCTGAAGATATACGAACACTAGAATACTGAGCTGAACTCATCTTTTCTTTGTATCACAATTCTGACTCCAAAGAGATTCTTTCATCTTTTTTGAATAAATATTTCCAACATTTGTCATTCATTTTATTGTTATTTGAAGTTTTGATCTGTTATGTCATAGCTCTGATGGAGGGGTCCCTGTATGGTGGAGGGGTCCCTGTATGGTGGAGGGATCCCTGTATGGTGGATGGATCCCTGTATGGTGGAGGGGTCCCTGTATGCTGGAGGGATCCCTGTATGGTGGAGGGGTCCCTGTATGGTGGAGGGGTCCCTGTATGGTGGAGGGATCCCTGTATGGTGGATGGATCCCTGTATGGTGGAGGGATCCCTGTATGGTGGAGGGATACCTGTATGGTGGAGGGGTCCCTGTATGGTGGAGGGGTCCCTGTATGGTGGAGGTGTCCCTGTATGATGGAAGGGTACTTGTATGATGGAGGGGTCCCTGTATGATGGAAGGGTCCTACACCTCCACCATAGAGGGACACCTTCACCATACCCCATCATCATATAGGACCCCTCACACTACTGGGAGCCCTCCATCATACAGGGTCACCTCCATCATACAGGAACACCTCCATCATACAGGTACCCCTCCACCATACAGGTACCCCTGCAACATACAGGGACCCCTCCATCATACAGGGACCCCTCCAGCATACAGGGACCCCTCCACCATACAGGGACTTATTCACCATACCTCTCCACTCTATAGGAGAGATTCCTATATAAAGTATGGGTCCCTGTATGGTGGAGAGGTCCCTATATGGTGGAGGTGTCCCTGAATGGTGGAGAGATCCCAGTATGAAGGAAGGGTCTTTGTATGGTGGAAGAATCCCTGTATGATGGAGGGGTCCCTGTATTGTGGAGGGATCCCCATGTTGAGGGCATGTGGCCTGGTACGGTTCAGGAGTGGGGGCACTCTCTCATCCCCCCCTCTTTTCCTGCGGCCTGCCAGGTTGCGTGCTCAGATAAGGGTCTGGTATGGATTTTTAGGGGGACCCCACGCCATTTTTTTTAAATTTTGGCACGGGGTTCCCCTTAAAATCCATACCAGACCTGAAGGGCCTGGTATGGAATTTGGGGCGGCCCCCACGCAATTTTTTTTTTTTACATTTTTGCTCCCGAAAAAATATCAGTTTTTAAAACTTCTTTTTGCATTGATCCATGTCCCCTGGGGCAGGACCCAGGTCCCCAAACACTTTTTATGGCAATACCATGAATATAAGCCTTTAAAATTAGCACTTTTTATTTCTCCCATAGACTTTTAAAGGGTGTTCCGCGGCTTTTGAATTTGCCGCGAACACCCCAAATTGTTCGCTATTCGGCAAACGGGTGAATAGCCAATGTTCGAGTCGAACATAAAGCCCATCCCTAATGGAGAGGTCCCTGCATGGTGAAATCCCTGTATGATGGAGGGGTCCCTGTATAATAGAGGGCTCACTATAGAATGGAGGGGGTACCTGTATGGTAGAGGGGTCTCTGTATGATGGAGAAGTCCCTGTATAATTAATTCATCTTTGCATGATGGGAGGGTCCCTGTATTGTGAAGGAATCCCTGTATAATGGCAGGGTCCCTGAATGGTGGAGGGGTCCATGTATGGTGTGAGGGTCCCTGTATGGTGGAGGGGTCCCTGTAGAATGGAGGGGTCCCTGTAGAATGGAAGGGTGCCTGTATGGTGGAGGGGTCCCTGTATGGTGGAGGGGTCCCTGTAGAATGGAGGGGGCCCTGTAGAATGGAAGGGTCTCTGTATGGTAGAGAGGTCCCTGTATGGTGGAGGGGTCCCTGTATGGTGGAAGGGTCCTTGTATGGTGGAGGGGTCTCTGTATGGTGAGGGGGTCCCTGAATGGTGGAGGGGTCCCTGTATGGTGGAGGGGTCCCTGTATGGTGGAGGGGTCCCTATATGGTGGAGGGGTCCCTGAATGGTGGCGGGGTCCCTGTATGGTGGAGGGGTCCCTGTAGAATGGAGGCGGCCCTGTAGAATGGAGGGGGCCCTGTAGAATGGAAGGGTCTCTGTATGGTGGAGAGGTCCCTGTATGGTGGAGGGGTCCCTGTATGGTGGAGGGGCCCCTGTAGAATGGAGGGGTCCCTGTAGAATGGAAGGGTCCCTGTATGGTGGAGGGGTCCCTGTATGATGGAGGGGTCCCTGTATGGTGGAGGGGTCCCTATAGAATGGAGGGGGCCCTGTAGAATGGAAGGGTCTCTGTATGGTGGAGGGGTCCCTGTATGGTGGAGGGGTTCCTGTAGAATGGAGGGGGCCCTGTAGAATGGAAGGGTCCCTGTATGGTGGAGGGGTCCCTGTATGGTGGAGGAGTCCCTGTATGGTGGAGGGGTCCCTGTATGGTGGAGGGGTCCCTGTATGGTGGAGGGGTCTCTGTATGGTGAGGGGGTCCCTGAATGATGGAGGGGTCCCTGTAAGGTGGAGGGGTCCCTGAATGGTGGAGGGGTCCCTGTATGGTGGAGGGGTCCCTGTATGGTGGAGTGGGTCCCTGAACGGTGGAGGGGTCCCTGTATGGTGGAGGGGTCCCTGTATGGTGGAGGGGTCCCTGTATGGTGGAGGGGTCCCTGTAGAATGGAGGGGGCCCTGTAGAATGGAAGGGTCTCTGTATGGTGGAGGGGTCCCTTGTATGGTGGAGGGGTCCCTGTATGGTGGAGGGGTCCCTGTATGGTGAGGGGGTCCCTGAACGATGGAGGGGTCCCTGTATGGTGGAGGGGTCCCTGTATGGTGGAGGGGTCCCTGTATGATGGAGGGGTCCCTGTATGGTGGAGGGGTCCATGTATGATGGAAGGGTCCCTGAATGGTGGAGGGGTCCCTGTATGGTGGAGGGATCCCTGTATGGTGGAGGGGTCCCTGAATGGTGGAGGGGTCCCTGTATTGTGGAGGGGTCCCTGTAGATCCTCAGAAACACACACAAAGACTACTTTACAGACACTAATAATAAACTATATGAAGACTTCCTCTTTTCAGTGGCGCTCTCTGTGCTGCTTATTGGAGACATTGTAAATAAAGTGTGACGATGACTCCGACCTCCTCTGTGTCTCTACATTCCTCCAAATGACTGGTAATTCATTGTGCCCCATAATTATAATCATAGACGTGTTCACAGGGTGTGCCAGGTGTGCCTGGGCACACCCTAATCACCCTGTGTAATGCAGATTCTCCCTGTTTAGAACCCTGATATTTCACCAAAGCCCCCTAACGGGGCTCCTTAAAAAAATAGTAAAAAAGATAATGGAATTAAAAATGACCGACACCGTCCACTGCCCCTCTGACACCAATCTCTGCCCCTCTGACACCAATCTCTACCCCACTGACACCAATCTCTACCCCTCTGACACCAATCTCTACCCCTCTGACACCAATCTCTGCCCCTCTGACACCAATCTCTGCCCCTCTGACACCAATCTCTGCCCCACTGACACCAATCTCTGCCCCTCTGACACCAATCTCTGCCCCTCTGACACCAATCTCTGCCCCACTCACACCAATCTCTGCCCCACTGACACCAATCTCTGCCCCACTGACACCAATCTCTGCCCCACTGACATCAATCTCTGCCCCACTGACACCAATCTCTGCCCCACTGACACCAATCTCTACCCCACTGACACCAATCTCTGCCCCTCTGACACCAATCTCTGCCCTTCTGACACCAATCTCTGCCCCACTGACACCAATCTCTGCCCCTTTGACACCAATCTCTGCCCCTCTGATACCAATCTCTGCCCCACTGACACCAATCTCTGCCCCTCTGACACCAATCTCTGCCCCTCTGACACCAATCTCTGCCCCACTGACACCAATCTCTACCCCTCTGACACCAATTTCTGCCCCTCTGACACCAATCTCTGCCCCTCTGACACCAATCTCTACCCCTCTGACACCAATCTCTGCCCCTCCTACACCAATCTCTGCCCCTCTGACACCAATCTCTACCCCACTGACACCAATCTCTTCCCCACTGACACCAATTTCTGCCCCTCTGACACCAATCTCTGCCCCTCTGACACCAATCTCTGCCCCTCTGACACCAATCTCTACCCCTCTGACACCAATCTCTGCCCCTCCTACACCAATCTCTGCCCCTCTGACACCGATCTCTGCCCCTCTAACACCAATCTCTGTCCCACTGACACCAATCTCTGCCCCTCTGACACCAATCTCTGCCCCTCTGACACCAATCTCTACCCCACTGACACCAATATCTGCCCCACTGACACCAATCTCTGCCCCACTGACACCAATCTCTGCTCCCCTGACACCAATCTCTACCCCACTGACACCAATCTCTGCCCCACTGACACCAATCTCTGCTCCCCTGACACCAATCTCTGCCCCATTGACACCAATCTCTGCTCCTCTGACACCAATCTCTACCCCACTGACACCAATCTCTGCCCTCTGACACCAATCTCTGCTCCCCTGACACCAATCTCTACCCCACTGACACCAATCTCTGCCCAACTGACACCAATCTCTGCCCCACTGACACCAATCTCTGCCCCACTGACACCAATCTCTGCTCCACTGACATAAATCTCTGCCCCACTGACACCGATCTCTGCCCCACTGACACCGATCTCTGCCCCACTGACACCGATCTCTGCCCCACTGACACCGATCTCTGCCCCTCTGACACCGATCTCTGCCCCACTGACACCGATCTCTGCCCCTCTGACACCGATCTCTGCCCCACTGACACCAATCTCTGCTCCACTGACACCAATCTCTACCCACTGACACCAATCTCTGCCCCTCTGACACCAATCTCTGCACCTTTGACACCAATCTCTGCCCCTCTGACACCAATCTCTACCCCACTGACACCAATCTCTGCCCCTCTGACACCAATCTCTGCCCCTCTGACACCAATCTCTACCCCACTGACACCAATCTCTAGCCCTCTGACACCAATCTCTAGCCCTCTGACACCAATCTCTGCCCCTCTGACACCAATCTCTACCCCACTGACACCAATCTCTACCCCTCTGACACCAATCTCTACCCCTCTGACACCAATCTCTACCCCTCTGACACCAATCTCTGCCCCTCTGACACCAATCTCTGCCCCTCTGACACCAATCTCTGCCCCACTGACACCAATCTCTGCCCCTCTGACACCAATCTCTGCCCCACTGACACCAATCTCTGCCCCTCTGACACCAATCTCTGCCCCACTCACACCAATCTCTGCCCCACTCACTCCAATCTCTGCCCCACTGACACCAATCTCTGCCCCACTGACACCAATCTCTGCCCCTCTGACACCAATCTCTGCCCCACTGACATCAATCTCTGCCCCACTGACACCAATCTCTGCCCCACTGACACCAATCTCTGCCCCTCTGACACCAATCTCTGCCCCTCTGACACCAATCTCTGCCCTTCTGACACCAATCTCTGCCCCACTGACACCAATCTCTGCCCCTCTGACACCAATCTCTGCCCCTCTGATACCAATCTCTGCCCCACTGACACCAATCTCTGCCCCTCTGACACCAATCTCTGCCCCACTGACACCAATCTCTACCCCTCTGACACCAATTTCTGCCCCTCTGACACCAATCTCTGCCCCTCTGACACCAATCTCTACCCCTCTGACACCAATCTCTGCCCCTCCTACACCAATCTCTGCCCCTCTGACACCAATCTCTACCCCACTGACACCAATCTCTTCCCCACTGACACCAATTTCTGCCCCTCTGACACCAATCTCTGCCCCTCTGACACCAATCTCTGCCCCTCTGACACCAATCTCTACCCCTCTGACACCAATCTCTGCCCCTCCTACACCAATCTCTGCCCCTCTGACACCGATCTCTGCCCCTCTAACACCAATCTCTGTCCCACTGACACCAATCTCTGCCCCTCTGACACCAATCTCTGCCCCTCTGACACCAATCTCTACCCCACTGACACCAATATCTGCCCCACTGACACCAATCTCTGCCCCACTGACACCAATCTCTGCTCCCCTGACACCAATCTCTACCCCACTGACACCAATCTCTGCCCCACTGACACCAATCTCTGCTCCCCTGACACCAATCTCTGCCCCATTGACACCAATCTCTGCTCCTCTGACACCAATCTCTACCCCACTGACACCAATCTCTGCCCTCTGACACCAATCTCTGCTCCCCTGACACCAATCTCTACCCCACTGACACCAATCTCTGCCCAACTGACACCAATCTCTGCCCCACTGACACCAATCTCTGCCCCACTGACACCAATCTCTGCTCCACTGACATAAATCTCTGCCCCACTGACACCGATCTCTGCCCCACTGACACCGATCTCTGCCCCACTGACACCGATCTCTGCCCCACTGACACCGATCTCTGCCCCTCTGACACCGATCTCTGCCCCACTGACACCGATCTCTGCCCCTCTGACACCGATCTCTGCCCCACTGACACCAATCTCTGCTCCACTGACACCAATCTCTACCCACTGACACCAATCTCTGCCCCTCTGACACCAATCTCTGCACCTTTGACACCAATCTCTGCCCCTCTGACACCAATCTCTACCCCACTGACACCAATCTCTGCCCCTCTGACACCAATCTCTGCCCCTCTGACACCAATCTCTACCCCACTGACACCAATCTCTAGCCCTCTGACACCAATCTCTAGCCCTCTGACACCAATCTCTGCCCCTCTGACACCAATCTCTACCCCACTGACACCAATCTCTACCCCTCTGACACCAATCTCTACCCCTCTGACACCAATCTCTACCCCTCTGACACCAATCTCTGCCCCTCTGACACCAATCTCTGCCCCTCTGACACCAATCTCTGCCCCACTGACACCAATCTCTGCCCCTCTGACACCAATCTCTGCCCCACTGACACCAATCTCTGCCCCTCTGACACCAATCTCTGCCCCACTCACACCAATCTCTGCCCCACTCACTCCAATCTCTGCCCCACTGACACCAATCTCTGCCCCACTGACACCAATCTCTGCCCCTCTGACACCAATCTCTGCCCCACTCACACCAATCTCTGCCCCACTCACTCCAATCTCTGCCCCACTGACACCAATCTCTGCCCCACTGACACCAATCTCTGCCCCTCTGACACCAATCTCTGCCCCACTGACACCAATCTCTACCCCTCTGACACCAATTTCTGCCCCTCTGACACCAATCTCTGCCCCTCTGACACCAATCTCTACCCCTCTGACACCAATCTCTGCCCCTCCTACACCAATCTCTGCCCCTCTGACACCAATCTCTACCCCACTGACACCAATCTCTTCCCCACTGACACCAATTTCTGCCCCTCTGACACCAATCTCTGCCCCTCTGACACCAATCTCTGCCCCTCTGACACCAATCTCTACCCCTCTGACACCAATCTCTGCCCCTCCTACACCAATCTCTGCCCCTCTGACACCGATCTCTGCCCCTCTAACACCAATCTCTGTCCCACTGACACCAATCTCTGCCCCTCTGACACCAATCTCTGCCCCTCTGACACCAATCTCTACCCCACTGACACCAATATCTGCCCCACTGACACCAATCTCTGCCCCACTGACACCAATCTCTGCTCCCCTGACACCAATCTCTACCCCACTGACACCAATCTCTGCCCCACTGACACCAATCTCTGCTCCCCTGACACCAATCTCTGCCCCATTGACACCAATCTCTGCTCCTCTGACACCAATCTCTACCCCACTGACACCAATCTCTGCCCTCTGACACCAATCTCTGCTCCCCTGACACCAATCTCTACCCCACTGACACCAATCTCTGCCCAACTGACACCAATCTCTGCCCCACTGACACCAATCTCTGCCCCACTGACACCAATCTCTGCTCCACTGACATAAATCTCTGCCCCACTGACACCGATCTCTGCCCCACTGACACCGATCTCTGCCCCACTGACACCGATCTCTGCCCCACTGACACCGATCTCTGCCCCTCTGACACCGATCTCTGCCCCACTGACACCGATCTCTGCCCCTCTGACACCGATCTCTGCCCCACTGACACCAATCTCTGCTCCACTGACACCAATCTCTACCCACTGACACCAATCTCTGCCCCTCTGACACCAATCTCTGCACCTTTGACACCAATCTCTGCCCCTCTGACACCAATCTCTACCCCACTGACACCAATCTCTGCCCCTCTGACACCAATCTCTGCCCCTCTGACACCAATCTCTACCCCACTGACACCAATCTCTAGCCCTCTGACACCAATCTCTAGCCCTCTGACACCAATCTCTGCCCCTCTGACACCAATCTCTACCCCACTGACACCAATCTCTACCCCTCTGACACCAATCTCTACCCCTCTGACACCAATCTCTACCCCTCTGACACCAATCTCTGCCCCTCTGACACCAATCTCTGCCCCTCTGACACCAATCTCTGCCCCACTGACACCAATCTCTGCCCCTCTGACACCAATCTCTGCCCCACTGACACCAATCTCTGCCCCTCTGACACCAATCTCTGCCCCACTCACACCAATCTCTGCCCCACTCACTCCAATCTCTGCCCCACTGACACCAATCTCTGCCCCACTGACACCAATCTCTGCCCCTCTGACACCAATCTCTGCCCCACTCACACCAATCTCTGCCCCACTCACTCCAATCTCTGCCCCACTGACACCAATCTCTGCCCCACTGACACCAATCTCTGCCCCTCTGACACCAATCTCTGCCCCACTGACATCAATCTCTGCCCCACTGACACCAATCTCTGCCCCTCTGACACCAATCTCTGCCCCTCTGATACCAATCTCTGCCCCACTGACACCAATCTCTGCCCCTCTGACACCAATCTCTGCCCCTCTGACACCAATCTCTGCCCCTCTGACACCAATCTCTGCCCCTCTGACACCAATCTCTACCCCACTGACACCAATATCTGCCCCACTGACACCAATCTCTGCCCCACTGACACCAATCTCTGCTCCCCTGACACCAATCTCTACCCCACTGACACCAATCTCTGCTCCCCTGACACCAATCTCTGCTCCCCTGACACCAATCTCTGCCCCACTGACACCAATCTCTGCCCTCTGACACCAATCTCTGCCCCACTGACACCAATCTCTGCTCCTCTGACACCAATCTCTACCCCACTGACACCAATCTCTGCCCTCTGACACCAATCTCTGCTCCCCTGACACCAATCTCTGCCCCACTGACACCAATCTCTGCCCCACTGACACCAATCTCTGCCCCACTGACACCAATCTCTGCCCCTCTGACACCAATCTCTGCCCCACTGACATCAATCTCTGCCCCACTGACACCAATCTCTGCCCTACTGACACCAATCTCTACGCCACTGACACCAATCTCTGCCCCTCTGACACCAATCTCTACCCCACTGACACCAATCTCTGCCCCTCTGACACCGATCTCTTCCCCACTGACACCAATCTCTGCTCCACTGACACCAATCTCTGTCCCTCTGACACCAATCTCTACCCCTCTGACACCAATCTCTACCCCACTGCCACCAATCTCTGCCCCTCTGACACCAATCTCTGTCCCTCTGACACCAATCTCTGCCCCTCTGACACCAATCTCTGCCCCTCTGACACCAATCTCTACCCCACTGACACCAATCTCTGCCCCTCTGACACCAATCTCTGCCCCTCTGACACCAATCTCTGCCCCTCCTACACCAATCTCTGCCCCTCTGACACCAATCTCTGCCCCTCTGACACCAATCTCTGCCCCACTGACACCAATCTCTGACCCTCTGATACCAATCTCTGCCCCTCTGACACCAATCTCTGCCCCTCTGACACCAATCTCTACCCCTCCTACACCAATCTCTGCCCCTCTGATACCAATCTCTGCCCCACTGACACCAATCTCTGCCCCACTGACACCAATCTCTGACCCTCTGACACCAATCTCTGCCCCTCTGACACCAATCTCTGCCCCTCTGATACCAATCTCTGCCCCACTGACACCAATCTCTGCCCCTCTGACACCAATCTCTGCCCCTCTGACACCAATCTCTGCCCCACTGACACCAATCTCTACCCCTCTGACACCAATTTCTGCCCCTCTGACACCAATCTCTGCCCCTCTGACACCAATCTCTGCCCCTCTGACACCAATCTCTGCCCCTCTGACACCAATCTCTACCCCACTGACACCAATCTCTGCCCCTCTGACACCAATCTCTGCCCCTCTGACACCAATCTCTGCCCCTCTGACACCAATCTCTGCCCCACTGACACCAATCTCTACCCCTCTGACACCAATTTCTGCCCCTCTGACACCAATCTCTGCCCCTCTGACACCAATCTCTGCCCCTCTGACACCAATCTCTGCCCCTCTGACACCAATCTCTACCCCACTGACACCAATCTCTGCCCCTCTGACACCAATCTCTGCCCCACTGACACCAATCTCTGCCCCTCTGAAACCAATCTCTGCTCTACTGACACCAATCTCTGCCCCACTGACACCAATCTCTGCCCCACTGACACCAATTTCTGCCCCCCTGACACCAATCTCTGCCCCACTGACACCAATCTCTGCCCCTCTGACACCAATCTCTGCCCCTCTGACACCAATCTCTACCCCTCTGACACCAATCTCTGTCCCTCTGACACCAATCTCTGCCCCTCTGACACCAATCTCTGCCCCTCTGACTCCAATCTCTACCCCACTGACACCAATCTCTGCCCCTCTGACACCAATCTCTGCCCCTCTGACACCAATCTCTGCCCCTCCTACACCAATCTCTGCCCCTCTGACACCAATCTCTGACCCCCTGACACCAATCTCTGCCCCTCCTACACCAATCTTTGCCCCTCTGACACCAATCTCTGCTCTACTGACACCAATCTCTGTCCCTCTGACACCAATCTCTGCTCTACTGACACCAATCTCTGCCCCACTGACACCAATCTCTACCCCACTGACATCAATCTCTGCCCCTCTGACACCAATCTCTGCCCCTCTGACACCAATCTCTGCCCCGCTGACACCAATCTCTGCCCCTCTGACACCAATCTCTGCCCCTCTGACACCAATCTCTGCCCCTCTGACACCAATCTCTGCCCCTCTGACACCAATCTCTGCCCCTCTGACACCAATCTCTGCCCCTCTGACACCAATCTCTGCCCCTCTGACACCAATCTCTGCCCCCCTGACACCAATCTCTACCCCACTGACACCAATCTCTGCCCCTCTGACACCAATCTCTGCCCCTCTGACACCAATCTCTGCCCCTCTGACACCAATCTCTGCCCCTCTGACACCAATCTCTGCCCCTCTGACACCAATCTCTGCCCCACTGACACCAATCTCTACCCCACTGACACCAATCTCTGCCCCTCTGACACCAATCTCTGCCCCACTGACACCAATCTCTGCTCCCCTGACACCAATCTCTGACCCTCTGACACCAATCTCTGCCCCACTGACACCAATCTCTGCCCCTCCTACACCAATCTCTGCCCCTCTGACACCAATCTCTGCTCCCCTGACACCAATCTCTGCCCCTCCTACACCAATCTCTGCCCCTCCTACACCAATCTCTGCCCCTCTGACACCAATCTCTGCTCCCCTGACACCAATCTCTGCCCCTCCTACACCAATCTCTGCCCCTCCTACACCAATCTCTGCCCCTCTGACACCAATCTCTGCCCCTCCTACACCAATCTCTGCCCCACTGACACCAATCTCTGCCCCTCTGACACCAATCTCTGCCCCTCTGACACCAATCTCTGCCCCTCTGACACCAATCTCTGCCCCTCTGACACCAATCTCTACCCCACTGACACCAATCTCTGCCCCACTGACACCAATCTCTACCCCACTGACACCAATCTCTGACCCTCTGACACCAATCTCTGCCCCACTGACACCAATCTCTGCCCCTCCTACACCAATCTCTGCCCCTCTGACACCAATCTCTGCCCCTCCTACACCAATCTCTGCCCCACTGACACCAATCTCTGCCCCTCCTACACCAATCTCTGCCCCTCCTACACCAATCTCTGCCCCTCTGACACCAATCTCTACCCCACTGACACCAATCTCTACCCCACTGACACCAATCTCTACCCCACTGACATCAATCTCTGCCCCTCTGACACCAATCTCTACCCCACTGACACCAATCTCTACCCCACTGACATCAATCTCTGCTAGGGTTGCCACCTTTTCTTCAAGCCAAACCCGAACACTTTAGCAGCACACAGCAATTTTATTTTTAAGGGGGAACACTGTGGACTCTGGTGTAAAGGAATTACTGCTCACCAAACCTCCCACCTACATCAGAGTTCCCAGCACCCCCCCCTTACATTACAGCCCTTAAAACCCCCTTTACATCAGAGTCCACAGGGCACCCCTTACATCTGAGTCCCCCTTACCTTAGTATACTCACTTGCTTGAAGGCGGGAGAGAAAAGGGAGGGAGGGGGAGACTTCAGTTACAGACTTTGGATAGTGAGCTCACTCACCCAAGGATGGAGGCTTAAGCATCGACACCTTCCATCCACCATCTATCTGAGCTGAGTTGCTGAGCTTCAAACTTCCAGCCCACACATCCCTTTTCTGAGACCCAGAACACCGGGGATTGGAGTGTGGGTGGGCAGTAAGAGGGGTAGGGGTGGGAAGGGGAGGAGCAGATCAAGTCCTCTCTCCTGTCCGTGTATGGGGGTGGGGACCGTGTGCACTTGGCATTTGTGGTACTTGATTACTTGGGTTGTCGCAGTCTATTCTTAATATTGTGTCTGGGTTTCAGATGGTCTGAAACCTGGACAGACAATTCAAAACCCGAACTGTCCAGGTGAATCCTGGACAGGTGGCAACCCTAATCTCTGCTCTACTGACACCAATCTCTGCCCCTCTGACACCAATGTCTGCCCCTCCTACACCAATCTCTGCCCCCCTGACACCAATCTCTGCCCCTCTGACACCAATCTCTGCCCCTCTGACACCAATCTCTGCCCCTCTGACACCAATCTCTGCTCCCCTGACACCAATCTCTGCCCCTCTGACACCAATCTCTGTCCCTCTGACACCAATCTCTGCCCCTCTGACACCAATCTCTGCCCCTCTGACACCAATCTCTGAACTACTGACACCAATCTCTGCTCCTCTGACACCAATCTCTGCCCCACTGACACCAATCTCTGCCCCACTGACACCAATCTCTGCTCCCCTGACACCAATCTCTGCCCCTCTGACACCAATCTCTGCCCCACTGACACCAATCTCTACCCCACTGACACCAATCTCTGCCCCTCTGACACCAATCTCTGTCCCTCTGACACCAATCTCTTCCCCTCTGACACCAATCTCTTCCCCACTGACACCAATCTCTACCCCACTGACACCAATCTCTGCTCCTCTGACACCAATCTCTGCCCCTCTGACACCAATCTCTGCCCCACTCACACCAATCTCTGCCCCTCTGACACCAATCTCTGCCCCTCTGACACCAATCTCTGCCCCTCTGACACCAATCTCTGCTCCTCTGACACCAATCTCTGCCCCACTGACACCAATCTCTGCTCCCCTGACACCAATCTCTGCTCCCCTGACACCAATCTCTGCCCCTCTGACACCAATCTCTGCCCCACTGACACCAATCTCTGCCCCACTGACACCAATCTCTGCCCCACTGACACCAATCTCTGCTCCTCTGACACCAATCTCTGCCCTCCTGACACCAATCTCTACCCCACTGACACCAATCTCTGCCCCACTGACACCAATCTCTGCTCTACTGACACCAATCTCTACCCCACTGACACCAATCTCTGCCCCTCTGACACCAATCTCTGCTCTACTGACACTGATCTCTGCCCCTCTGACACCAATCTCTGCTCCTCTGACACCAATCTCTGCCCCTCTGACACCAATCTCTACCCCACTGACACCAATCTCTGCCCCTCTGACACCAATCTCTACTCCACTGACACCAATCTCTGCCCCTTTGACACCAATCTCTGCTCCTCTGACACCAATCTCTGCCCCCCTGACACCAATCTCTGCCCCTCTGACACCAATCTCTGCCCCTCTGACACCAATCTCTGCCCCTCTGACAACAATCTCTACTCCACTGACACCAATCTCTGCCCCTCTGACACCAATCTCTGCCCCTCTGACACCAATCTCTGCTCCTCTGACACCAATCTCTGCCCCACTGACACCAATCTCTGCTCCCCTGACACCAATCTCTGCTCCCCTGACACCAATCTCTGCCCCTCTGACACCAATCTCTGCCCCCCTGACACCAATCTCTGCCCCTCTGACACCAATCTCTGCCCCCCTGACACCAATCTCTGCCCCTCTGACACCAATCTCTGCCCCTCTGACACCAATCTCTGCCCCTCTGACACCAATCTCTGCCCCTCTGACACCAATCTCTGCTCCTCTGACACCAATCTCTGCCCCACTGACACCAATCTCTGCTCCCCTGACACCAATCTCTGCTCCCCTGACACCAATCTCTGCCCCTCTGACACCAATCTCTGCCCCACTGACACCAATCTCTGCCCCACTGACACCAATCTCTGCCCCACTGACACCAATCTCTGCTCCTCTGACACCAATCTCTGCCCCACTGACACCAATCTCTACCCCACTGACACCAATCTCTGCCCCTCTGACACCAATCTCTGCTCCCCTGACACCAATCTCTGCCCCACTGACACCAATCTCTGCCCCTCTGACACCAATCTCTGCCCCTCTGACACCAATCTCTGCTCCTCTGACACCAATCTCTGCCCCTCTGACACCAATCTCTGTCCCTCTGACACCAATCTCTTCCCCTCTGACACCAATCTCTGCCCCTCTGACACCAATCTCTGCCCCCCTGACACCAATCTCTGCCCCTCTGACACCAATCTCTTCCCCACTGACACCAATCTCTACCCCACTGACACCAATCTCTGCTCCTCTGACACCAATCTCTGCCCCTCTGACACCAATCTCTGCCCCACTCACACCAATCTCTGCCCCTCTGACACCAATCTCTGCCCCTCTGACACCAATCTCTGCCCCTCTGACACCAATCTCTGCTCCTCTGACACCAATCTCTGCCCCACTGACACCAATCTCTGCTCCCCTGACACCAATCTCTGCTCCCCTGACACCAATCTCTGCCCCTCTGACACCAATCTCTGCCCCACTGACACCAATCTCTGCCCCACTGACACCAATCTCTGCCCCACTGACACCAATCTCTGCTCCTCTGACACCAATCTCTGCCCTCCTGACACCAATCTCTACCCCACTGACACCAATCTCTGCCCCACTGACACCAATCTCTGCTCTACTGACACCAATCTCTACCCCACTGACACCAATCTCTGCCCCTCTGACACCAATCTCTGCTCTACTGACACCGATCTCTGCCCCTCTGACACCAATCTCTGCTCCTCTGACACCAATCTCTGCCCCTCTGACACCAATCTCTACCCCACTGACACCAATCTCTGCCCCTCTGACACCAATCTCTACTCCACTGACACCAATCTCTGCCCCTTTGACACCAATCTCTGCTCCTCTGACACCAATCTCTGCCCCCCTGACACCAATCTCTGCCCCTCTGACACCAATCTCTGCCCCTCTGACACCAATCTCTGCCCCTCTGACAACAATCTCTACTCCACTGACACCAATCTCTGCCCCTCTGACACCAATCTCTGCCCCTCTGACACCAATCTCTGCTCCTCTGACACCAATCTCTGCCCCACTGACACCAATCTCTGCTCCCCTGACACCAATCTCTGCTCCCCTGACACCAATCTCTGCCCCTCTGACACCAATCTCTGCCCCCCTGACACCAATCTCTGCCCCTCTGACACCAATCTCTGCCCCCCTGACACCAATCTCTGCCCCTCTGACACCAATCTCTGCCCCTCTGACACCAATCTCTGCCCCTCTGACACCAATCTCTGCCCCTCTGACACCAATCTCTGCTCCTCTGACACCAATCTCTGCCCCACTGACACCAATCTCTGCTCCCCTGACACCAATCTCTGCTCCCCTGACACCAATCTCTGCCCCTCTGACACCAATCTCTGCCCCACTGACACCAATCTCTGCCCCACTGACACCAATCTCTGCCCCACTGACACCAATCTCTGCCCCACTGACACCAATCTCTGCTCCTCTGACACCAATCTCTGCCCCACTGACACCAATCTCTACCCCACTGACACCAATCTCTGCCCCTCTGACACCAATCTCTGCTCTACTGACACCGATTTCTGCCCCTCTGACACCAATCTCTGCTCCTCTGACACCAATCTCTGCCCCTCTGACACCAATCTCTACCCCACTGACACCAATCTCTGCCCCTCTGACACCAATCTCTACTCCACTGACACCAATCTCTGCCCCTTTGACACCAATCTCTGCTCCTCTGACACCAATCTCTGCCCCCCTGACACCAATCTCTGCCCCACTGACACCAATCTCTGCCCCTCTGACACCAATCTCTGCCCCTCTGACACCAATCTCTGCCCCTCTGACACCAATCTCTACTCCACTGACACCAATCTCTGCCCCTCTGACACCAATCTCTGCCCCTCTGACACCAATCTCTACTCCACTGACACCAATCTCTGCCCCCCTGACACCAATCTCTGCCCCTCTGACACCAATCTCTGCCCCTCTGACACCAATCTCTGCCCCTCTGACACCAATCTCTGCCCCTCTGACACCAATCTCTGCCCCTCTGACACCAATCTCTGCCCCTCTGACACCAATCTCCACTCCACTGACACCAATCTCTACCCCTCTGACACCAATCTCTGCCCCTCTGACACCAATCTCTGCCCCTCTGACACCAATCTCTGCCCCTCTGACACCAATCTCTACTCCACTGACACCAATCTCTACCCCTCTGACACCAATCTCTGCCCCTCTGACACCAATCTCTACCCCACTGACACCAATCTCTGCCCCACTGACACCAATCTCTGCCCCTCTGACACCGCCTGTATACTGATTATAAACACTCATATCTTTGATCTTTGGGTTGCCCCCCCTATGATTAGAATGATGGGGTTCCTCTATGTAAGGGGTGATTACACTCAGGTCACCCCAGAGCCCCCTCCAGTCCCTCCATGGTGGATGATAGAGCTGTGAAGGGTTAATATCCCAGTACAGGATTTCTCCCGGTGATAATTATGGGATGTCTGTGGTCAGTGTGCTCCACTCACCGTCCCAACGACTGTCCCGTCCAAAGTCTTCCTGTATATGAGGAGGTCATCATCGTGTACACGAGGTCATTGTCACTTCCTCTCTGCCCTCCCATACAAGTCAATGGACCGCATAGGATTTCTAGTCATATACCATCTACTTTATATATATATAATACTTCTATTACTTCATTGTTACTGCAGAGCTCAAGGCTGATATAAAACACACAAATAAATGGAGCTCTGCTCATTACACATCAATAAATCCCATTCTTTACCCCGGGGGGGGTTTGACAAATTTGCTTTAAATCCAGGAGATAAAAAAGTCAGGAGACATTTTTTTAATAACGAATCTTCCGGGTAGAAGAAGAAGGTGAACTTATCCTTTAACTTCTCACTGTCTGAGACATTGTTACATGTTTTGCACACGTTTAAAAAATCTATTTAGCCCTGAAGATGATATTACCCCCCCCCCCACCCCCCCAAAAAAAAACAAAACAAAAAACAAAACATTATATATGTTCTGAGAGCAGATGCCCTAGAGAATAAAATAGTGGTAGTTCCAAATTTTTTTATGTCACACAATATTACAGCAAATGTCCCGGAAACACAACATTTCAGTAAAAAACACATTAAACTCCTCCCGACCGCCATATAGACAAATGACGGCGGAGCGGGGGCGGGTCTTCTTCTGGGACCACACCCAGTTTAGCTGCAACCGTGTACCCGCAATTACTGCGACTCTTTACCCATGTGATGGGCTGTGCCAATCAGCGGAATCTCCTCACAGGTATAGGGAATTAGGGCACAGGCCACCTATCAGTGCTGTATAATAGTGCCTCCTTATCAGTGCCCGACAGTGCAGCCTGTTTCATTTTTAGTAGTAGTAGTAGTGGTATTTATTTGTATTGTGTATTTATTATTATTATTATTATTATTAGCAGTAGTAGTAGTCATATTTATTTTTATTTTGTTATACTATTATAAATAATAGTATTATTATTATTAGTAATAGTAGTAGTAGTAGTAATAGTAGCAGTAGTGGCAGTAGTAGCAGTAGCAGTAGTAATAGTAGCAGTAGAAGTAGTAGCAGTAGTAGAATTAGTAGCAGTAGTAGTAGTGGCAGTAGTAATAGTAGCAGTAGTAGTAGTAGCAGTAGTAGTAGTAGCAGTAGTAGTAGTAGTAGTAGTAGCAGCAGTAGTAGTAATAGTAGCAGTAGTAGTAGTGGCAGCAGTAGTAGTAGTAATAGTAGCAGTAGTAGTAGTAGTGGCAGTAGTAGTAGCAGTAGTAGTAGTAATAGTGGCAGTAGTAGTAGTAGTAGTGGCAATAGTAGTAGCAGTAGTAGTAGTAATAGTAGCAGTAGTAGTAGTAGTAGTAGTAGTAGTAGTAGTAATAGTAGCAGTAGTTATAGTAGCAGTAGTAATAGTAGCAGTAGTAGTAGTTGTGGCAGTAGTAGTAGTGACAGTAGTAGTAGTAGTAGTAGTAGCAGTAGTAATAGTAGCAGTAGTAGTAGTGGCAATAGTAGTAGCAGTAGTAGTAGTAGTAATAGTAGCAGGAGTAGTAGTGACAGTAGTAGTAGTAGTAATAGTACTGTAGCAGTAGTTATAGTAGCAGTAGTAATAGTAGCAGTAGTAGTAGTAGTAGTAGTAGTAGTAGTAGCAGTAGTAGTGGCAGTAGTAGTAGTAGTAATAGTAGCAGTAGTAGTAGCAGGAGTAGTAGTGACAGTAGTAGTAGTAGTAATAGTAGCAGTAGTTATAGTAGCAGTAGTAATAGTAGCAGTAGTAGTAGTAGTAGTAGTAGTAGTAGTAGTAGCAGTAGTAGTGGCAGTAGTAGTAGTAGTAATAGTAGCAGTAGTAGTAGCAGGAGTAGTAGTGACAGTAGTAGTAGTAGTAATAGTAGCAGTAGTAGTAGCAGGAGTAGTAGTGACAGTAGTAGTAGTAGTAATAGTAGCAGTAGTTATAGTAGCAGTAGTAATAGTAGCAGTAGTAGTAGTAGTAGTAGTAGTAGTAGCAGTAGTAGTGGCAGTAGTAGTAGTAGTAGTCAGTGCTGAGACAAGGACGTCATTCAGTCTCCAGGGCAAAAATGCCAAACTGCCACTTCTTGTAACAGAATGAAGGTGCCCCCATCCTTAGAGTAAACCATTTCACCCAGGGCAGCCGCTCCTTCCACCCACCCCGGCCCTGGTGGTAGTAGTAGTATTTATTTTTATTGTGTTGTATTATTATTATCATCAATCATTATTATTCTTATATTATGGTGTCCTATAAGGACAAAGGCTACATGGAGATGGAAATGTTCAGCTGGTTCCTGTAGACGATGACAATGCTGTATAACAATAATATTCGGACTATACATAGCACTGATATTACAAACGTCATTCCATGTTTGGGTCATTAGTGACATAAAACTTATCATGAATGATCAGATAAACCAATCAGGACAATACCAGGAGTTATTATTATTCAGGGTTTATATGGCGCCAACAGTTTACACAGCGCCTTACAACATGGGGGCAGACAGTCCAATACAATTCAATAGAGGAGGAATCAGAGGAGCTGCTCTGACCTGAACTTACAATCTGACCATTCTGGAGGTTGTAGAGGAGTCACATGAAGACATGGTGAGTCAGTGACAGAAATTAAGTATATCTGGTGGGGGGGGGGGGTCACTAAAAACGCTGAATTATGGGAGGGGTTAGGAATAATGGGAGGGGTTAGGAATGATGGGAGGGGTCATATAATTGACATAAATGCCTTTTTTCACCCAAAGTCCTATCACTACTCGTCCTTTCTGAGCCAAGAACATCTAAACACTGAGGCCTCTCCCTCTGGAAAATATCTGAGTTTGCTTCTCCTGAGTTCTCCTGGCAGAGATACAACGTGACCTCCCGGAAATATTTCCGTATCAACACCTTCATCAACATTTCTTTACCCTACTGAAAATATTACACACAAGCTCATGTGCACATTGTTGGCCTAAAATGACTCTCAAAGGGACACTCCACTCCACCCACCTACAATTTTAGTTTTACTTCCTACAGTAGTAACTGTTCCTGAATGAAAATATCCATATCCTACTCCATGGAGTCCAGGGATGTCCTCCCTCCTGGCCAGAGTTCTTCTCAGTGACTCTGTTTCCATGCTGCCATCTTGGATCCATCACCCACGCATGCACAGACCAGCCGCGGGTCTCTATCAGGTCTACAAGACTCGGCAAGGGATCCGAGGCATGTCTGTGCGTGGGTGAAATCCACCAACCTGCCCACACATGGTCAGACACTCCATGGATCTCTGTCATGTCCCATTTATTTTTTTTAGTAAAAAATGCGCTCAAATAAATTTTAGTACACAAACATAATAAAATCCCCAGTATTTTTTGTAAAATATAAAATATGGATTACATTGAGAAAAAAAAAAGATACCAAACTTTTTAAGCCTAAAACCAGCATTCACCCGCCAACTGGTGACAAAACCCAATCCTTTCCATAGGGGGCGCTTTACAGCTGATAAGTTTAGAGATGACTATAAAAAACGGCCTTAGAAGACGTATTCCCTTCCTCACACTTTGCTCGCACTTCCTTCCTTCCTTCCCTCCTTCCCTCCCTCCTTCCTTCCTTCCTTCCTTCCTTCCTTCCTTCCTTCCTTCCTTCCTTCCTTCCTTCCTTCCTTCCTTCCTTCCTTCCTTCCTTCCTTCCTTCCTTCCTTCCTTCCTTCCTTCCCTCCCTCCCTCCTTCCTTCCTTCCTTCCCTCCTTCCCTCCTTCCTTCCTTCCTTCCTTCCTATCCATTTATCCATCTTCCCTTCTATCAATCAGCCCATTCACTCATAGATCCATCCATCCTTCCTTCCTGCCATCTATCTATCTATTGTATAGGATGGAAGGGTTGGGTCCTGGGTGGCCCTTATATTTCCCCACTGTTCAGGTTGTGGTCCCTTTTTAAGGGGGTCAGTTTTAAGGTCATGTTGAGTACTCGGGGGTCTCTCACCCATGTAGGGTGAGGGGTTTCCAGGGTAACCCGGTCGGAGAGGAGAGGACTGATTTTCAGCACTCTCTGAACTGCGAAATCTTTGATAGGAACCCAGAATTTCAGAGGTTCAAAGAGTTTTGGGTTTGAAGAACCTCCAATCCCAAGGAAGAAGTTTTTTTTGCTGTTTTTTTGGACTGTAAAAATCTCTCTCTCTCTCTCTCTCTCTCTCTCTCTCTCTCTCTCTCTCTCTCTCTCTCTCTCTCTCTCTCTCTCTCTCTCTCTCTCTCTCTCTCTCTCTCTCTCTCTCTCTCTCTCTCTCTCTCTCTCTCTCTCTCTCTCTCTCTCTCTCTCTCCTCAAGGTTCAAGGAGACAACCCTCACCACAGCCCCGATCCACTTACAGTTATTCCTGAGCGTTGTAATGTAGAGCTGGACACAGGGCACCGGTCACTTCTCTTTTCAGTACTACTTGTAGGAGAGAAGCTGATATCCCATCAGAACATCCCAATATACCATCCAGTCCAGGCAGGTAGTCTCATTCCCCCTGCAGCGCTGATCACCCTGCAGTAGCAGATCTGGTTTCTTCCACTAGCACCCTTGTTATGATGGTTTGCTCTTCTCTAAAGACGTGTTCAGTAATAAATGTTCTTTGTATGTTTTGCTATTTTATCCAGCTGCAGATAGGACACACCTAAGCAGCGGACAAAAGGGGGCCTCATATCGTGGCTTCTAGCCAGGACACTCTCCCTGAAACATTCCTGAAACATCAAAATACATCCAAGTATCAGCTCCCAGGCACGACCCTGAGGGCCACATGGACAGGGATCGTCTGGAAAAATAAATATTCACAGTACAGTTCACAAGAAACATGTATCTGGACCTATTGTTGTGAAATATTTGACTTGACTTTCAACTGGACGTATTGGATGCCATACAGTGGATTATGAGTACAAGTGTATGTTTGGTTTGCTCCAGTTTTACTGGGCGTGGTCACAGGTCTACATGTTTATACAGCATCCTTCTACTGGTGTTATTCAAAAATTATCAAAAATGCTTAAAAAAAAATATTCACAACTCTGGACTCTAAGAATCTTTGGCCTCTTTTCCTTGAAGGCAAAAATGGGGCTCCTGATGGAGCCAGGGACAGTAGAGTCAGCCAAATGACCTATGTGAGAGTTTGGTGGGCTGCAAAGTGTTTATTTGTTGTATTGCTCCCCCAGCCAACGCATTTCATCTAGAGAGTGGTATGACCATGGTTAGAGCATTACCCAACCACGAGGGATTCGGATATTTCATCCAGCACATACCTGAACAATCTGCTGGCAAAGCCATCTGGAACGCAACAGAGGCTGGTTAGAGACTTTGGTTATTTCGATTTTAGAGGAATTTCCAAATTCCCATGTCAGGGTGAGCCCAATCCCCATACACCGAATCCTTGAGATGAAGGCATACGGGGAATGACTGAGAACATTGTGGCTGCCATGAAACCAGGGGTGGTACCTTCAGAGATGCAGACTCAGGAAGTGACAACTTCAAATCAGTGCGGACTATTGGAATTAGAAAACTCACCAAGGCCTTTTTGGTCTGGGTTACAGTCTGATCCAAGGGTTCCTTGGGGGCTGGAGGAATGTAGTAATATATAGTAATAATAATATGATCCAGTACTTGGTTTTCGGGGTCCCGTACGCGGCTAGGCTCCCAAAAAGTCCCACACATGTGGTATCCCCATACTCAGGAGAAGCAGCTAAATGTATTTTGGGGTGTAATTTCATTTAGTGACAACTTTGTGAAAATAAAATATATATCTATCTATCTATCTATCTATCTATCTATCTATCTATCTATCTATCTATCTATCTATCTATCTATCTATCTATCTATCTATCTATCTATCTATCTATCTATCTATCTATCTATCTATCTATCTATCTATCTATCTATCTATCTATCTATCTATCTATCTAATCTATCTATCTATCTATCTATATTGTAATTTTCCCAAAACGTGTGGCAAAATATAAACCAGTGATAGGTCGTGAAGAGTGAAATCAAAAATTTACGCCCTAATGCCCCCGTACACACGGTCGGATTTTCCTACGAAAAATGCTCCATGGGAGCTTGTTGTCAGAAATTCTGACCATGTGTAGGCTCCATCGGACATTTTCCATTGGAATTTCCGTCACACAAAGTTTGAGATCTGGATCCCAAATTTTCCGACAACAAAATCCGTTTTTCCGGAAATTCCCATCGTGTGTACACAATTCAGACGCACAAAGTGCCACGCATGCTCGGAATCAAGCAGAAGAGCCGCACTGGCTATTGAACTTCATTTTTCTCGGCTCGTCGTACGCGTTGTACGTCACCGCGTTCTCGACTTTTCGGGAATTTCCAACCAACTTTGTGTGACCGTGTGTATGCAAGACAAGTTTGAGCCAACATCCGTCGGAAAAAAAAAACATGGATTTTGTTGTCGGAATGTTCGATCGTGTGTACAGGGCATTAGAAATCCTGAAGGCGGTGATTGGTTTTCGGGGTCCCGTACGCGGCTAGGCTCCCAAAAAGTCTCACACATGTGGTATCCCCGTACTCAGGAGAAGCAACAGAATGTATTTTGGGGTGTAATTCCACATATAACCATGCCATGGGTGAGCAATATATCATTTAGTGACAACTTTGTGTATATATATATATTTTTTTGTCATTTTTCAATCACTTGGGACAAAAAAATAAAATATTCAATGAGCTCAACATGCCTCTCAGCAATTTCCTTGGGGTGTCTACTTTCCAAAAGGGGGTTATCTGGGGGGGGGGGGGTTTGTACTGCCCTGCTGTTTTACGACCTCCAAAAATGAGATAGGCAGTCATAAACTAAAAGTTGTGGAAATTCCAGAAAATGTACCCTAGTTTGTAGACGCTATAACTTTTGCGCAAAACTTCTACCTGAGACATGTAGCTGAATAAATATTGGCCTAAATGTATGACTACAATTGAGTTTATTGTATTTTTTTTGTAACAAAAAGTAGAAAATATCTTTTTTTTTTGTTTTCAAAATTTTCGGTCTTTTTTTTGTTTATATTGCAAAAAATAAAAACTGCAGAGGTGATCAAATACCACCAAAAGAAAGCTCTATTTGTGGGGAAAAAAGGACGCAAATTTCGTTTGGGTACAGCATTGCATGACCGCGCAATTGTCAGTTAAAGCGACGCAGTGCCAAATTGTAAAAAGTGCTCTGGTCAGGAAGAGGGTAAAATCTTCCGGGGCTGAAGCGGTTAAAGGGGTTGTAACCCCCCCCGTGCATTCTATGCATTAAGGTGAAAAAACTTCTTCTAGTGACCAGCCCCCTCCCCCCCATTTTAGTGACCTGAGCCCTGGAATTCCCCCGGCGGGGACATGCTCTTCCCTTGCCCCGGGGTTTTCAGCTTTTGATTGGTTAGATTGATAGCAGCGCAGCCATTGGCTCCCGCTGCCGTCAATCATATCCAGTGACGCGGCGCCAGGGGGGGTGGGGCCGAGTCTGCACGCAAATGCTAGACTCAGGAGCACGCCCCCAAGGTAGCCCCCCGGGAGAACGCTTCTCCTAGGGGGTTATACGATGTGGGGAGGAGCCACGAGGACCACCGGGGGACCCCAGAAAACAATCGGGGCCACTCTGTGCAAAACGAACTGCACAGTGGAGGTAAGAATGATAAGTTTGTTATTTAAAAAAAAAAACCCAGGCATCCTCCTCTTCAGCTGGCAGGCCAGTTTCTGATAATGGTGGTCTCTGCAGCAGATTCGCCACGAGATCACCGTTATCGGTGGCGGGAGAGGGCCTCCCGACGCTCTCCCGCTCACCAGAGCCTTGTTTCTATTACAAGGGATGTTTACATTCCTTGTAATAGGAAAAAAGGGGCACAATTATTTTTTTTAAAGAGCAGTGTAAAAAATAAAAATAAAAGGTAAAATAAATAAGAAAAAAAAAAAAAAAATGTAAACGCGCCCCGTCCCGCCGAGCTCGCGTGCAGAAGCGAACGCACACGTGAGTAGCGCCCGCATATGAAAACGGTGTTCAAACCACACATGTGAGGTATCGTCGCGACCGGTAGAGCGAGAGCAATAATTCTAGCCCTAGACCTCCTCTGTAACTCAAAACACGCAACCTGTAGAATTTTTTTAAGGTTCCCTGTGGAGATTTTTAAGGGTAAAAGTTTGTCGCCATTCCACGAGCGGGCGCAATTTTGAAGCATGACATGTTGGGTATCAATTTACTCGGCGTAACATTATCTTTCACAATATTAAAAAAAATGGATAACTTTACTGTTGTCTTATTTTTTAAATTAAAAAAAATGAATTTTATTCAAAAAAAGTGCGCTTGTAAGACCGCTGCGCAAACACGGTGTGACAAAGTATTGCAACGACCGCCATTTTATTCTCTAGGGTGTTAGAAAAAAAATTTATAATGTTTGGGGTTTCTGAGTAATTTTTTAGCAAAAAAAAAAATGTTTTTAACTTGTAAACACCACATCTCAGAAAGAGGCTCGGTCCTTAATTGGTTAATTAATGGCTGTGTGTTGAGTTATTTTGAGGGGACAGCAAATTTACACTGTTATACAAGCTGTACACTCACTACTTTACATTGTAGACAAGTGTCATTTCTTCAGTGTTGTCACACGAAAAGATAGAAGAAAAGATTTACACAAATGTGATGGGTGTACTTACTTTTGTGAGATACTGTATGCATGCTATAATGTGCAAATATGTTGAACATACACTCCATTACAGTAAGAGGCCTGGGGGGCCCAAAAAAGTGAATTTCCTGCCATGTCATTAGCAGGGGCGGACTGACAACTCATGGGGCCCCCGGGCAATAGGAGATTATGGGGCCCCCGGGCAATAGGAGAAGATTATGGGGCCCCCGGGCAATAGGAGATTATGGGGCCCCCGGGCAATAGGAGAAGATTATGGGGCCCCCGGGCAATAGGAGAAGATTATGGGGCCCCCGGGCAATAGGAGATTATGGGGCCCCCGGGCAATAGGAGATTATGGGGCCCCCAGGCAATAGGAAATTATAGGGCCCCTGGGCAATAGGAGATTATGGGGCCCCCCGGGCAATAGGAGATTATGGGGCCCCCGGGCAATAGGAGATTATGGGGCCCCCAGGCAATAGGAAATTATAGGGCCCCTGGGCAATAGGAGATTATGGGGCCCCCCGGGCAATAGGAGATTATGGGGCCCCCGGGCAATAGGAGATTATGGGGCCCCTGGGCAATAGGAGATTATGGGGCCACACAGTATACACATACAGTATACACACATAGTATACACACAGTATACACACACAGAATACACACAGTATACACATACAGTATACACACATAGTATACACACAGTATACACACACAGAATACACACACACACATACAGTATACACACACAGAATACACACACACATACAGTATACACACAGTATACACACACACACATACAGTATACACACACAGTATACACACAGTATACACACACACAGTATACACACACAGAATACACACACAGTATACACACACATTATACACACACAGTATACACACACAGAATACACACACAGTATACACACACATTATACACACACAGTATACACACACAGAATACACACACACATACAGTATACACACACAGCATACACACAGTATACACACACACATACAGTATACACACACAATATACACACACAGAATACACATACACACACTGAAAAGGTACTGGAGAGGCGGGGCAGCTATAATCTTGGGATTAAAAAAAAAAAAGATTTTTACATACTGTCCCTGGTTTTATTGAGGCTGGCAACCCTGATGGGGCCCCTTAGTGGCATGGGGCCCCCGGGCAGTGCCAAGTGCCCGAATGGTCAGTCCGCCCCTGGTCATTAGTGTTTTCCTCCATCGATTCTCTATTCTGCACGCAGGATGGAGCAGTGTCAGTACACACAGCAGACACTAGAGGGACCCCCAGAGACAGAAATCTTCTATTTATATAACAGCAGCAAAGTCTGTACACAGTGCATGGAGGAGGATATTGATACAATGTATCATGTGGTTCTATTTCTGGCATAACAATGAATCTACACCGCGGGCACACAAAGAAACAACTGTAAATACACATTTGATCCTTTTCTGGACACACCACAATCTCTCACAGGATTTTTTTTTTTTTGTGAATCTCCCAATCTTTAGTGAATCACATATTCAGATATTGTCATTATTATTATTATTATTATTATTATTATACAGGATTTATATTGTCATTACATTTACCAGAAGATCATTTTTGGCATTTCATAATTCGTATCCAGTGTTTGTCCACTTGCTGATCAGGCCTTTTCTGGCACTTTTTTTTTTAATAAAATCAAATCGGTATTTTTTGCTAGAAAATTATATTGCAATATTTTATGTCACGCGTTATTTGCGCAGTGGTTTTCCAAACGCAATTTTTTTTTAAAGAAAAATACACTTTAATGAATTTTAATGCCAAAAACACGATGCATACGTTAATTTTTTTTTTAATATAAAAGATGATGTTACACCGAGTAAATGGATACCCAACATTTTAAAATAGTGCACGCTCGTGGAATGGCGACAAAGTTCGATATTTAAAAATCTCCATAGGCGCCGCTTTAAAAATGTTTACGGTTGGTCCCGACCAGAGTCACAAGGATGCATCTGTCTGCGGCGCCCACCTGCTTTAGACGTTGTGGCCAGATACCCTGTTTCCCCGAAAATAAGACCTAGTGTGATTGTCGGTGATGGCTGCAATATAAGCCCTACCCCCCAAATAAGCCCTAGTTAAAGACCTTGTAGGTCTTATTTTCAGGGTAGGGCATATTTTCGGGGAAACAGGGTAGGGCTTATTTGGGGGGTAGGGCTTATATTGCAGCCATCACCGACAATCACGCTAGGTCTTATTTTCGGGGAAACAGGGTGGGTACAATGTCTCATGTTTGGTGGCAGTGCCCTGTGGTCACTAGATTTTGGAATACTGGTATATTTAACCTAGTATATTCTGTGACGGGGGTTAATATACGTAGATCCCCGCAACCAGCGCTTTTTCAAAAGTTTTCTGATGGGGTCCCCAATAAATCGACAAAACTAATGACATACAGTGGAACCTTGGTTTACGAGTTACGTGGTTAACGAGCGTCTTTGAATAACGAGCAACTTTTTTTTTTTTTTAATTCTGACTCGGTTTGCAAGTGTTGTCTCGCAAAAAGAGCAGAATTCAAGCTAATGGGGTGTGCAGTACCACATTCGGCCAGAGGTGCAGGGGGGCACCGGTGACACTCGGAACGGGTCGGAGCCCTTCCGAGCCGTTCGGAAATACTCTGAATCACTCGGAAATACTCGGAAATACTCCGCCTTTCCGAGATCAGCCGAGCTGTCCCTGAGTATTTACGAGGCTCTCCAGCGCCCCCCCCACCTCTGGCCACATGCGGTATTGCATGCCATAGAAGTCAATGCGGAACAAATTATCTTCGTTTCTATTGATTTCTAAGGGAAAACTTGCTTTGATATGCAAGTGATTTGGATTACAAGCATTCTCCTGGAACAGATTATGCTCGTAATCCAAGGTTCCACTGTATATGTTTTTGGCAGCTAGAATAACTATCGCTAAATACTGGAAGCAGGCAGACCTCGTTTCATTTTAGTCACAAATCAACAATATCCTGCTATTCACAGGAAAAGAACTACAAGATTCTGTCAAGATGGTACAGAGATCCCTCCACATTACACAACATTTTCCCATCTACTCCAGCCTCCTGCTGGCGATGTATTTCCTCTCCAGGGACCTATCTACATGTCTGGTGGGAATGCGAAAGGATCCGTCCCTTTTGGATTCAGGTATTTGAATGTTATAATAAAATTTATGACGAAACGCTTACACCTTCCCCTAAGATTGCCCTTCTCTCACTACTCCCTGGGTCAATAACATCGCAGAAACTGAATCACCTCCATTTTTTTTATGTCCTCAGCGAGACAGCTCATCCCATCATTTTGGAAGACAACCACCACTCCTCCCTTGTCACGGTGGGTCTCGATTATGAATGATACCATGAGAATGGAGGAGGAGATGCTGGCCCTTGACAATGACACCTTTGATAAGTATAAGGTACTGTGGTCCATCTGGCTCCACTTCTCCACCTCCGATACTTTTGCCAACATGCTGTCCGACATGAACACCCCAACATGCAACCTGGCAGTGGGTTGGGCGGGGCATATACCCTTTTTTTTTTTACCCCCCCCCCCCCCCCACTGTTCCTTACAACATATTTCTTTCTCCCTGTGAAAGTCATCCTAATGTTATAAGATTAAGTAGCTTGATGAGACAATCTGCAACCGGTCCCTAGGTGATCAGAGATGTATTTCTTGACTCTACAGTGAATGACTTAAATTTTTTATGTTATATGTCTGTTAATTTATTGGCACTCCCGCCAAACGCATTTTATGTTGAGATCGTTCTGTCTCTTATTCAAAGGTTCTATGTTTATGATCATTTGAAAGAAAGGCACTATCTGAGGGGGCTCAATTTAAACTTCTGTTTTTGTCACTGTTTACCACTTGTGCCTTAAATAACATTGTTACTTCAATAAAAAAAATATATTGAAATATAAAAATGTTTACAGGTCACCAGTTTAGAGTTACAGAGGAGGTCTAGGGCTAGAATTATTGCTTCCCATGACCTTCCATGATCCCTCATGACTAAGCTCCAGGGGGGGCAGAGCGAAACGCGTTGGGGGCATGGCCTGGTACTAGTCAAGGCGGAGGTTGACATTCTGTTTACCTCTACAGGATTTCATTGATGTGCGGCATTAGGGATTACCCTTTTATCTTTGAGCCGTTGCAGGGGCCGGGAGGGGCTCCATCCCCGGCCAGCGCAGCCTTCAACTGATGTGGAGGAACTCGAACTTACACCTCACATCAACCGAGCTTGAGCGGCACACGAAGAGGTCATGGGTCACTAGAATTATTGCTCTCGCTCTAACGTACGCGACCATACGCTGTTTACATATGCATTCGCTTCTGCACACAAGCACAGAGGGATGGGGGCGCTTTCACTTTTTTAAAATTATTTTTATTATTTTTTATTTTTACACGGTCCCTTTATTTATTTTATTTATTTTTTTAAACTTTTATTTCTATTACAAGGAATGTAAACATCCCTTGTAATAGTAATAAAAGATGACAGGTCCCCAAATCTCTCCTCTACCTTTTAAAAGCAAACAATGATAAAAAAAAAGAAAAAGATAAAAAAATGTTTACCTTCGCCCTAGACCAGAAGTGACATTATGACATCGCTCCAGTCTTCCAAGACCATAGAGGCGATCAGTTGATGATCTGATAACCTCTATGGCCAGCTGTGAAACCTGCCGGATCGTTTCTCGATAACACCGGCGAGCTTCGGGAGGGGGGAGGGGCGACCCCTCCCACTGCTTCTGAAAGCAATCCAGTGGCTAGTTAGCCGCTCGGACCGCTTTCATTAGAAAGCCAGTCACTGGCTGAAAGAAATACCGGGGTTATGGCTGATAAGTGTTGCGGTATATATGCACTGTGCAAATGTTTTAGGCAGGGGGAAATGCTGTAAAGTAAGAATTCTTTTAAAAATATATATTTTACTTGTTTATTTTTATTCGTTTACAAAATGCGAAGTGAGCGGGCACAAGAAAAAATTAAATCAAATCAATATATGGCGTGACTACCCTTTGGCTTCAAACCCACATCATTGGTTACACTTGCACAAAGTCAGGGATTTTGTAGGATTGGAGTCAGGTGTATGAATAACCAATTACAGCAAGCAGGTGCTAATGATCATCAATTTTATTTGCAAGTTGAGACACAGTCATTAACTGAAACAGAAAACTTAAAGTGTAAGTTCAGCCTAAAACGAACTATCTCTAAATCTACCGGCAGCCACATTCTAAGACCTATCTAACCTTGTAAAGCAAAAATCGCTATACATACTGTACCTTTTCTGGAGATGTTGTGTGCAGGAGACAGCTGACAACGGCTGTGAAATGCCTGGGAATTGATGTCACCCAAAAAACTTACCATGGGGCTTCCACTGCCGGCTTCCTCTTCTGCACAGAGAAGCCCCCGCTGACAGCTCAGCGTTGGACCATGGGCTGCAGAAAATGTATGTAGCGATTTTTGCTTTACAAGGTTAGATGGTTTAGTCTTTGAATATAGCTGCCAGTAGATTTTAGACATAGTTTGTTTTAGGCTGAACTTCCACGTTATGCTTCACCAGTTCTCGACCGGCTCACGCAGATATACTGCGGCACAATGGCTCCCCTGGGCGAAATCCCGTATGGGTACGTCCATTCCTTTAGCGGCCACCAGAGGGCACGCGCGCTGCACGGCGGGGAACCCGATGCATGTGGCCGGAGGGCATGATTGTCGCCGGCCACGCGTGACCACGTGCACGAGCACCAGCACGGGGATTTGTGTGTGTAAACGCACAAATCCCCGTGCTGTCAGGGAAGAGGAGCCATACCGTTTGTACCTTCCTAAGTAGGAAAAATTATATGTCTCCTCTCCTAGCCAGTCCTATCCCTATACAGTTAGAAGACACTGAGGGAACACACATTTAGCCCCTTGATCGCCCCCTAGTGTTAATCCCTTCCCGGCCAGTGACATTTACACAGTAATCAGTGCATTTTTATAGCTCTGATCGCTGTATGGATGCCATTGGTGGCAAAAAAGTGTCAAAGGTGTCCGATGTGTCTGTTGCAATGTCGCAGTACCGCTAAAAATCGCATATCATCGCCATTACTAGTAAAAAAAAAAAAATCATAAAATGCCATAAATCTTTCCCATAGTTTGTAGACACTATAACTTTTGCACAAACCAATGAATATACGCTTATTAGTGGGGAAAAAAATTTGGGTGCAACGTCAAACGACCGTGCAAATGTCCGCTGAAGTGATGCAGTGCCAAATTGTTAAAAGCACTCTTCGTCAGGAAGGGGATAAAATCTTCAGAGGCTGAAGTGGTTAAAACTGGGTGAGGAACAGCCAAACTCTGCTACCGAGGTTGTGGAAGACAGTTTGCATGTCACTGGTCATACATCATGGCAAGACTGAGCACAGCAACACGACACAAGGTAGTTCTACTGCATCAGCAAGGTCTCTCCCAGGCAAAGATTTCAGAGCAGATTGGGGGTTCAAACAGTGGCGGCCTGTCCATAGGGGGCGCATGGGCGCCCCCCTCCAGGCAGTCCAAAAAAGAAAAATGTGAAAAAAAATGGCCCTTTAAAAAAAAATACAAAAAAAGGGCCTTAAGTGCACTGTGTTCAGACGCCGGACACAGTGCACTTATGGGAAGCGCCATGTCTATGTAATCACAAGATTGCAGACGCGGCGCTTCATTGGCGGATGTTTAGCCCGCCTTGCAACGCTTTCTGAAGTGCCGAGTAGCTTCTACCCGGCGCTTGTAGTATATATTACTACAGCCGGGCAGTTTGATTGACATCTCAGTTTGATGTCACTTCCTGTTTTCATTCTACCATTGCGCTCGGGAGAAAGGAAACAGGAAGTACTGTGAGAGGAACGGATGGACCTCTCCATCGCCGCTGTGGAAGAGGACACCACAGGACAGGAGAGGACAACACACAGCAAGGTAAGTAGTACCGCTGTGCTCCCGGGGGGGTTCGATGTGACACAGGCAAGGCTGCGTTTGGGGTACACAGGAGGCTGCATTTAAGGGACACATGCTGCATTTGGGGGACCCATAAGGCTGCATTTGGGGGACACAGGAGGCTGCATTTGGGGGACACATGCTGCATTTGGGGGACACAGGAGGCTGCATTTGGGGGATACAGGAGGCTGCATTTGGGGGACACAGGAGGCTGCATTTGGGGGACACAGGAGGCTGCATTTGGGGGACACAGGAGGCTGCATTGGATGGGGGGATACAGAGGTGGATGAAGGAGGGGGGTACAGAGGTGGATGGGGGATACAGAGGTGGATGGAGGAGGGGGGATACAGAGGTGGATGGGGGGGATACAGAGGTGGACGGAGGAGGGGGGATACAGAGGTGGATGGGGGGGATACAGAGGTGGACGGAGGAGGGGGGATACAGAGGTGGATGGGGGGGGATACAGAGGTGGATGGAAAGGGGGGTACAGAGGTGGATGGGGAAATACAAAGGTGGATGGAGGAGGGGGTACAGAGGTGAATGGGGGATACAGAGGAGGACGAAGGAGGGGGGTACAGAGGTGGCGGGCACAGAGGTGCACATGGGGGGGTAAAGAGGTGGACAGAAGGATACAGAGGTGAACATGGATGGGGGGTGCAGAGGTGGACAGGGGATACAGAGGTGAATGGGGGGTACAGAGGTGAGCTGCGGACAGGGAATACAGTGGTGAGCTGCGGACAGGGAATACAGTGGTGAGCTGCGGACAGGGAATACAGTGGTGAGCTGTGGACGGGGGATACAGAGGTGAGCTGTGGATGGAGGGGGGTACAGAGGTGAACTTTGTGCGAAATGCTATATACCAGTTTTTTTGAGAAATTGCTATTTACAGTTCTGCATTACTAACAATTACATTTTTCAGTTTTTTTGCGCCCCCCCAAAAAATTTTGAGCACCAGCCGCCACTGGGCTGGAGAGCAGTACAGTGACTGCAACTAATGCCGCGTACACACGGGAGGACTTTTGACGTTTTTTTGACAGACTTCCGATGGACTTTTGAACGACCGGACTTGCCTACACACAATCAGACCAAAGTCTGACGAATTCGTACGTGATGACGTACACCGGACTAAAATAAGGAAGTTGATAGCCAGTAGCCAATAGCTGCCCTAGCGTGGGTTTTCTTTCGACGAACTAGCATACAGACGAGCGGATTATTCGACCGGACTCGAGTCCATCGGAAAGATTTGAAACATGTTTCAAATCTAAAGTCAGTCAGATTTTTGACCAAAAAAGTCTGCTGCAGGTCCGATGGAGCCCACACATGGTCGGATTGTCCGCTGGATTCAGTCCGTCGGACCAGTCCGGTCAAAAAGTCTGTCCGTGTGTATGCGGCATAACAGCTTCCCTCCAGGCAGTACTGGGACAGGGTTGTCCAGAGTCCAGGGCAAGGATCCAAAATTGTGCCCCTTCCCCACTGGTAATACATGCCATAGAATGGGTGTTCCATCCTGTGCCCATTCTTTGCCAATTTTCTTCACTGCACCCAGGGCAGCTTCCCCTCCTGCCCATCCATTGTCCCGGCCCCGCTTCCAGGTTTGGTTAAACAGGGATTTGGACCAGACCCCAGCACATCCTTAGTGCAGCGTACAGCAGCCTGTCAAAATCGATGACAGGCTGAAATACTTGGCAGCTGTACATGGCTGTGTGCTGTTCCTGAGTGGCACTTGTGTTTAGAGCTGGTTCATGGACATATGCTCCGAATGTGGCACTCCGGCAGTTTGGGCATACATCACACATGTGGCATTAAATGTACATAATGCTCGGAGCCACAGGCAACCACCTTGTGACACCTGTGCCTCCCCAGTGCCCAAAAAAGCCCAATATAGACCAAACCACCACCAAACAGGGTTGAGAAGGGGGTTAATGGGTTAATGATATCCAAAAATGAAATAACAAATAGAAGACATAATCCACTCACATGTAAAACTTTGCCAGAGAAATGAAGCTTCAGGATGTGGCCAGCCTTAGTCTTGAGTCTCAATGCAGAGAGATGAGATCTTCACACTGGCAGGCAGTGGGAGAGACACGGGTACTGGTGCCCCGGAGGTGTGACGACTAACATGGGAACTAAGTGATAACAGCCTGGAGGGGATCAACCAGACAATACACAAGGCAAGGGGAGGGCCGTCAATGCGTTTCAGAGCCGATACGCCCCTTTCTGGCTGCACAGTGAATAACAGGACAGTACTAGGAGGACTACAAGGTCCAGCATGGAGCTGCTCCTGGAAACAATTAATAACTTTTGGCATCAGTGGTGTTAATAAGAAGTGAATGGCACAGTGGGGGGTCTATATGGTAATGAAGCAGCAACTGCTTCCCCATTGGAGGGGACCCCACTATTACCACCATCGGTGTCAGGAATCAGAAGCAGGGGTGGCCAGATCTGCATGGCTGCACTCAGGAAACTTGGACCAGACTGTGCATGCATTAACCCCTTCAATACCGGGCACTTACCCCACTTCCTGCCCAAAGCCCATTTTCAGCTTTCAGCGCTGCCACTGTTTAAAGGACAATTGCGCGGTCGTGCTACACTGTACCCAAACAGAATTTTTATCATTTAGTTCCCACAAATAGAGATTTCTTTTGGTGGTACTTGATCACGCCTGCGGTTTTTTATTTCTTGCTAAACAAATAAAAAAAGACCGAAATTTAAAGAAAAAAAAAATTCTTTCTTTTGTTTCTGTTATAAAATTTTGTAAATAAGTAAGTTTTCTCCTTCACTGACGGGCACTGGTAAGGCGGCATCGATGAGATGGCACCAATGAGGTGGCACTGATGGGCACTGATAAGACAGCACTGGTAGGCGACACTGATGGGTGGCACTGATATGCAGCACTGATGGCGGCACTAATGGGCACTCATGGGTGGCACTGATAGGCGACACTGATGGGCACTGAAAGGCTGCACTGATGGGTACTTATGGGTCGTACTGATAGGTGGCACTGATGGGCACTGATATGCGGCACTGATAAATAGTGCTGATAGATATCACTGTTGGCACTGGCAAGCATTGGGGATAGGTACTGATTGGCATTTCCCTGGTGGTCTAGGGTGGCATACCTGGTGGTCCAGTGTGGTGGCCATCCCTGGTTGTCCTGGCGGCATCCTGGTGGTCCTGGGCGGGAAACCGAGGGGGACCGTGCTGATAAACAATGAGCACAGACCCCCCCCCCCGTCAGGAGAGCAGCCGATCGGCTCTCCTCTACTCGCCTCTGTCAGATCTGGTTAAGTGAAATTTATTTTCAGTGAAATAAAATCCATCCAAACGCTGGCACACGGCAATCATAAAGATATAAGTGAACCAAAAACCTCAGTGACAGAATACCTGACCATACCTCCCAACTGTCCCTGATTTCAAGGGACTGTCCCTGATTTGGAGGGACTGTCCCTGATTTCAAGAAGTTGTCCCTGATTTCAAGGGACTGTCCCTGATTTGGAGCAATGTCCCTCTGTCCCTCTTTCCTCCTCATTTGTCCCTCATGTTGGTCTGATCTATATAGATGTATATAAAATGCACTTTTTATCTTTCAAAAAGTATTTCCCAGAGCTAAACCTTTCATTCAATTTCTAAATTGCTACATTTGTAAATTTCAAAAGCCAATATAAAGGAATAGCAGTGGTAAAAAAAAGCACTTGTGGGTTTAATTCTTTTTTTTTTGTATAATTTGCCTTTAGAGGGGTGTGGCAGGGGGTAGGTCCTATGCCTACATACTTTGCTAATAGAAGTCCCTCTTCCCCATCTCAAAAAGTTGGGAGGTGTGCCTGACTAATGACTGACAAACAGCAGCCTAACAATTAACTATATACAAATGGGGAACTCAAATTGCAGGGGAAGCTGGAGGTGCAGGGAACAGATGGGAGGGGGGGGGAACAAAACTGGGATCAGTTGCAATGGGGATCAAGAAAGAGACAGCAGGGTACAGGATGCAGGGCAAGAACAGGAACAGGATCATGGCTAGCAGTATCTGGCAGCAAGCAAAACACTGGAGCAAGAGGGACTTATAGGGGAGGACCTAAATACCCTCCCAGCAGCCAGCATCACATGGAAACATGTAGCAGAATACATATTGGCCTAAATTGATGAAGAAATTTAATTTTTTAATTTATTTTATTGGTTGTTTTTAGCAGAAAGTAAAAAAATGTAGTTTTTTTTTTCAAAATTGTCGCTTTTTTTTTGTTTATAGCGCAAAAAATAAAAACCACAGAGGTGATCAAATACCACCAAAAGAAATCTCTATTTGTGGGGAAAAAAGGATATCAATTTTATTTGGGTACCGCGCAATTGTCAGTTAAAGTAGCGCAGTGCCGTATCGCGAAAAATGGCCCGGTCATGGGGGGGGGGGGGGGGGTTGGCGTTAAACCTTCTGGAGCTGAAGTGGTTAAAGTGTATTTTCTCCCAAAAAAATTAAATTTGAAAAATTGCTGCGTAAATACAGTGTGACATAAAACATTGCAACAACCACCAATTTATTCTCTAGGGCTTTGGCTAAAAAAATAGAAAAAAAGAAAATTATATTTATATATATATATATATATATATATATATATATATATATATACAGTATAATGTTTGGGGGGTCTAAGCATTCTTCTAGCAAAAAATAATTATATTTTTAAACGTAACCAAAAAGTGTCCGAATAGGCCGGGTCTTCAAGTGGTTTGGTGTACAAATAAAACAAGTTACCGTATATACTCGAGTATAAGTCGAATTTTTCAGCACATTTTTTTGTGCTGAAAGTGCCCCCCTCGACTTATACTCGAGTCAAGCACTTTTCTGAAGCAAAAAATTTCATTTTACGAACCTATTTTGGGGCCCCGTATCTCAGGGCCACTTGGTACTAGGAACCCCAAATTTGGTGTGCAAACCCAGTGGAACCACAACATATCCAAAGCTGAAGTTCCTAGCACTAAGTGGCCCTGAGCTACGGGGCCCCAAAATTGGTTCGGAAAATGTCATTCTCTGCTGCAGAAAAGTGCTTGACATTTTCTGAACCGACTTTGGGGCCCCGTATCTCAGGGCCACTTGGTGCTAGGGACCCCAAATTTGGTGTGCAAACCCAATGGAACTGGTACCATAACATATCCAAAGCTAGGGTTCTTAGCACCAAGTGGCCCTGAGATACGGGGCCCCAAACCCGGTTCGGAATATGTCATTCTCTGCTGCAGAAAAGTGCTTGACATTTTCTGAACTGATTTTTGGGGCCCTGTATCTCAGGGCCACTTGGTGCTAGAAACCCCAGCTTTAAAAATTCTATGGTGCTAGTTCCACTGGGTTTGCACACCAAATTTGGGGTTCTTAGCACTACGTGGCCCCGAGATACGGGGCCCCAAATTCGGTCATCTGTGTCCATCTGCAGCAATGTCATTTCGGGACCCTTTGGGTTCAGAGACCCCAAATTTTGGCTGCAGCTAGGGGGGCATCTAGGAACCCTTAACTACCGAGTTTGAAGTCCGGGGGACCTATGGCTGCAAATGGGCACAGTGAGGCTGCAAATGGGCACAGTGATGCTGCAAATGGGCACAGTGAGGCATGCAAATGGGCACAGTGATGCTGCAAATGGGCACAGTGAGGCTGCAAATGGGCACAGTGATGCTGCAAATGGGCATTGTTGACCCTCTTTTCCACTTACAGTAGCTGTGCATTTCTCACCCTCGTCTTATACTCGGGTCAATAAGTTTTTCCCATTTTTTTTGTGGTAAATTAGGTGCCTCGACTTATACTCGGAACGACTTATACTCGAGTATATACGGGTATTTTTTTTTTACCATTCAGTTATTTGGGTGCCTTAAAAGTAATTTTTTTTTTGATTAAAAGGAGAGAAATCAGCAGTATTGGGACTTTAAATGAAGATAGTGGGGCTGTTCATACCCCTCCTCCATCCCGGTTCAATATTAAAAACTAAAAAAGAAAAAGGAAGTGGGACTTTGAGTGAGGCACACGGGAGCAGAAGTCAAACTAGAATAAAGTTTCAATTTTTTTAATATAAAGTAATACATAAATTCATGTTTTTTTTGCTTTTTAGGTCCTTTTTTTCCCCTCCTTCCACCGAGGTCACCCCGTCACACTCCGACCCAATCTGGGGGTCTCTGGTTGCCGGGTCTGCTGCCTGGACACGCCCCCTCAGCTTCGGACCCTGGCGTTGCGGGTGGGCTCTGCATTCAGGGCTGCGCCGCCTTTGCACGGACGCACTTGTAAGTTTATGGTCTTTTGTGGAAGAATGTGGAATTTTATGTTTTACATTTGCCCACTCGTCCTTTAAACTACTCCTAAATATTGCTCATTTCCCCTATGTATAGGTGATTAATACGGTTCTGCTCCTGATGAGAGGCTAGAAGGTCCCGAAACGGCGTAGAGCTTACAACTACCGTTATTCACACACCATTATTAGCTATGTATGGACCTTCCATTGTTATCGCATTTTGTCTTTGCCACTTTTTTCTAGTGACACTGTGTGGCCACATATCTATTGTTATGTATCTTTTATTTATATCCTCATATGTTTACATAGAAGTCCTTGTTGGAATGTATTTTATGATTGAATACAAATTATATATATTGAGCTATGTGCCTACAAATGTAAACTTATGAAATTATGTATTACTTTATATTAAAAAATTGAAACTTTATTCTAGTGTGACTTCTGCTCCCGTGTGCCTCACTCAAAGTCCCACATCCTTTTTTCTTTTTTAGTTTTTAATTTTTTTTTTTTATTGCTTCTTCTTCTTCTTCTCTTAAATTAGGATGTGGCGCCCTCGTTACAATTGATGCACACAGGCGCAGCGCCTGGAGGACAATAAGGTCTAGAATGTGTCTGCCGAAACTTAAAATAAAATAATAAACACAGCGTTCAAAGATAATATTTACACAGACTGATAAAATGGGAATCATATGAGAGATACAAGGAGAGATACACAGAACACGTGTTATATTTTTATAACAGCTAAAATAAGCTGTCTAGAAAAAGGGGGAGTATATACGCTATATTACCAAAAGTATTGGGACAACTGCCTTTACACACACATGAACTTTAATGGCATCCCAGTCTTAGTCCGTAGGGTTCAATATTGAGTTGGCTCCGCCCTTTGTAGCTATAACAGCTTCAACTCTTCTGGGAAGGCCGTCCACAAGGTTTAGGAGTGTGTCTATGGGAATGTTTGACCATTCTTCCAGAAGAGCATTTGTGAGGTCAGGCACTGATGTTGGATGAGAAGGCCTGACTTGCAGTTTCCACTCTAATTCACCCCAAAGGTGTTCTATCGGGTTGAGGTCAGGACTCTGTGCAGTCAAGTTCCTCTATCCCAAACTCACTCATCCATGTCTTCATGGACTTTGCTTTGTGCACTGGTCCAAATCATTTGGTGGAGGGGGGATTATGGTGTGGGGGGTTGTTTTTCAGGGGTTAGACTTGGCCCCTTAGTTCCAGTGAAGGGAACTCTTAAGGCGTCAGCATACCAAGACATTTTGGACATTTTCATCCTCCCTACTTTGTGGGAACAGTTTGGGGACGGCCCCTTCCTGTTCCAACATGACTGCCCACCAGTGCACAAAGCAAAGTCCATAAAGACATGGATGAGGGGGTTTGGGGTAGACGAATTTGACTGGCCTGCACAGAGTCCTGACCTCAACCCGATAGAACACCTTTGGGATGAATTAGAGTGGAGACTCTGACACAGGCCTTCTCATCCAACATCAGTGCCTGACCTCACAAATGCTCTTCTGGAAGAAGGGTCAAACATTCCCATAGACACCCTCCTAAACCTTGTGGACGGCCTTCCCGGAAGAGTTGAAGCTGTTATAGCTGCAAAGGGCGGAGCCAACTCAACATTGAACCCTACGGACTAAGACTGGGAGGCCATTAAAGTGGAATTAAAGTTCAATCACTAACTTTTACCTATAGGTAGTGTAAATACCTCCTAGACAGGCACCGTTTAGGAGATATTTACATTACATGCAGCCGGTGACACCGGTGGCCATTCCTTCAGAGCCCCGTGCCGTAATCAGCGGTCCCCGCGCGCATGCATGGGAGTGACGTCAATGCGGCTCCGGCCAGTCACAGAGGCACAGTCCGCAAACCCCGAAGCAAGACAGGTGAAGATGGGAGCCAGTGGAGTGCTGACATCTTGATGCAGGAAAGAACTTTGTTTTAAGGCAAGTTTCACATAATGTGCTAGTATGTGGTGCATACTAGCACATTATGACTTTGCAGGGTAAGTAAAAAAAAAAAAGTTTTTAAAGTTCATGTGTGTGTAAAGGCAGCCGTCCCAATACTTTTGGTAAAATAGTGTCACATGATTCCTGGTTTTATCAGTTTGTGTATATATTATTTTTGAAAAATATGTTTTTTTTTATAACTACTGTACTTGCCTTCCGGGGAATTTATAAAATTTGTAAAAGTGATCGGGCAGCTTTAAGGCCACCTGGATCACTTTTATAAAAAAAAAGCCAATTGCCGGCTGAGAAATACGATCCGCGGATCAAGGCTGCCGGAATGACTCTGGTATAAGGACTTGCAATGTGGTTACATTTCAGCAGGTGACTTCTGGACCTCGTTGTCCTCCAGCTGCACCTTTTTTTCCCTCAATGCTTTATAACTAAATGTTCCCACACTGCACAATTCACTTCTTATTACCACCACACATGCTAAAAGTTTTTAATCGTCTCCTCGAGCAGTGCCACGCTGGATCTTGTAGTCCTACTGGTGCTGTGTCCTTATAATCCCGTTATTCATTGGGCGCTTATAATAATGTTATTCAGCTGAGCTCCTCCAGGCCATTCTCTCCTCGTTCCCATGTGAGTCATCATCACATTCTTCAGTGCCCCGTCTTCTTCTCACACTCCATGCCAAGATCTTCATTGTGGAGATACAGACGGTGAAAAGTGATGGGTTTCTAACACCGGTATACATCTGATGGTTCCATCAAAACAATATACGTGGATCTTTTTTGGACTCTTTTGTTGCTGAACTTTTCCTTCATTATTTTGTTATTATTTGATGAGACCAACACCAATGATGGGGCACCATCCCTTCCACTGACACCAATGATGGGCCACTATTCCTTCCACTGACACCAACGATGGGCCACTATTCCTTCCACTGACACCAACGATGGGCCACTATTCCTTCCACTGACACCAATGATGGGTCACTATTCCTTCCACTGACACCAATGATGGGTCACTATTCCTTCCACTGACACCAATGAGGGGCCACTATCCCTTCCACTGACACCAAAGATGGGCCACTATCCCTTCCACTGACACCAATGATGGGGCACCATCCCTTCCACTGACACCAATGATGGGCCACTATCCCTTCCACTGACGCCAATCATGGGCCACTATTCCTTCCACTGACGCCAATCATGGGCCACTATCCCTTCCACTGACGCCAATGATGGGGCACTATTCCTTCCACTGACGCCAATGATGGGCCACTATTCCTTCCACTGACGCCAATGATGGGCCACTATCCCTTCCACTGACGCCAATCATGGGCCACTATTCCTTCCACTGACGCCAATGATGGGCCACTATCCCTTCCACTGACGCCAATGATGGGCCACTATTCCTTCCACTGACGCCAATGATGGGCCACTATCCCTTCCACTGACGCCAATGATGGGCCACTATCCCTTCCACTGACGCCAATCATGGGCCACTATTCCTTCCACTGACGCCAATGATGGGCCACTATTCCTCCCACTGACGCCAATGATGGGCCACTATCCCTTCCACTGACGCCAATCATGGGCCACTATTCCTTCCACTGACGCCAATGATGGGCCACTATCCCTTCCACTGACGCCAATGATGGGCCACTATTCCTTCCACTGATGCCAATGATGGGCCACTATTCCTTCCACTGACGCCAATGATGGGCCACTATTCCTTCCACTGACGCCAATGATGGGCCACTATTCCTTCCACTGACGCCAATGATGGGCCACTATTACTCCGACTGACAACAACAATGTTATTTTGTATCTCTCCATCTCCCGTCTGATCAGTGTTTATAAACAATGTTACTTTGTATCTCTCCATCTCCCGTCTGATCAATGTTTATAAACAATGTTACTTTGTATCTCTCTATCTTCTGTCTGATCAATGTTTATAAACAATGTTACTTTTTCATAGGTGTGCGCAGCCTATTGCATTAGGGTGTGCACCCCAAAGTCTCAAACACACACGCCTTTCTCTGCAGCCTCAGCTGCACTGCACAGTGAATGAATGGGAAGTGCTCTGTGCTGGGCGGCCTCCTGTTCATTCACAAACTGAAGCATAATAAACACAGTTTGTAAGTGTAAGAAAAAGGGGGCTGGTAAATTATATATTGATTGGCCCCATCCCCTACTCTCCATCCTGAAACATCCCCTGCAGCAGGGGGAAGCCCCAGCAGTAAGGGGAATCAGCACCGCACAGAGTGATTAGGGTGTGCCCATGCACACCTGGCACACCCCCTGCGCACACCTATGTACTTTGTATCTCTCTATCTCCTGTCTGATCAATATTTATAAACAATGTTACTTTGTATCTCTGTATCTCCTGTCTGATCAATGTTTATAAACAATGTTACTTTGTATCTCTCTATCTCCCGTCTGATCAATATTTATAAACAATGTTACTTTGTATCTCTCTATCTCCTGTCTGATCAATATTTTTAAACAATGTTACTTTGTATCTCTCTATCTCCCCTCTGGACAACATTTATAAACAATGTTACTTTGTATCTCTCTATCTCCTGTCTGATCAATGTTTATAAACAATGTTACTTTGTATCTCTCTATCTCCCGTCTGATCAATGTTTATAAACAATGTTACTTTATATCTCTCTATCTCCCCTCTGGACAACGTTTATAAACAATGTTACTTTGTATCTCTCTATCTCCTGTCTGATCAATGTTTATAAACAATGTTACTAGCACATTATGACTTTACCTTTGCAGGATAAGAAGAAAGTATATTTGCTAAAATAATTGAAAATATGTGCTATATATTGTATTATTTTTTAAATTGTTAACCCCTTTCCACCACCTGTACACACATATAGACATACAGTATACTATATATATATATATACACTACCTATCAGAGAGCGTCCTTGTACAACAGCTTAGCATAGTTTGCAGTCTATTGTCTCACTTATTCCTGTGGTTTTCTCCATGCAGGGTGATCTATTAGAGCTCTTGGAAGTTGGTTTGGAGAACACGGATAAAACAGGGAAGGGAGGTTCATAGCGATCCTAGACATTTTCTGGAAAGCATGGAAGGTCTGCAGTAGGTCTCGGGTGTGGATTTTACAGGTCATACCAGGGAGTCTCTCCTACAGAGATTTTCCATTCCCTCTACAAAATGTAGACTTCCTAGATCTATACACTTGATAGATTATCCCCCAGGAGGTTTAACCCTTTTGCTTCCAGGGCCATTTTTGTGTTTTGTTTTTTTTTTTTTGCACACGTGTTTAAACAAATCATTTTTTAGCCTGAAGATTGCCTAAAACCCCAAAACACGATATACGTTCTGAATGCAGACACCCTAAACAATGGAACGGAGGTAGTTCTAATTTTTTTACACAATATTTCCTCAAAGGTCTAGAAAAAGAAAACATTTCAGTTTTAAGTCATAAAGTTATTTTTAGCGCACATAAAACTCAATAAATCACCCAATTGTTTGGTAAAATATAAAGGATGAGTAAATAGCCAACATATCAAACCTTTGTGTGTGCACCTGTGAAATGGCAACAAACTTTAGTACCCCATATTTTCCATAGGCATATAATAAGAAGCCCCCCTATAGGTCATCGGTTTAGTGTTACGGAGGAGGTATGGTGGTGGAATTATAATTTATAAAAATGATTTTTTGCTTAACTTTTTTTTTTATTATCACAGACAAAAATCCTAATGTGATGATTTATTTTGGTGACAATTTTTTTTGAATGAGGCAACACAGTACACGAATATCTTTTCTAGCCCCCCTGGTTCCCTGATCTCCACTTGATTATCCTGGATTCTTAATATATTATGGATACCTAGTGTTGCCAACCGTCAGTATTTTTACTGGCAGCCAGTAAAAAACAGGCAATTTTCTCCTGCCAGTAAATGCCAGTAAAAAGAAAAGGTTGCCAGTAAAAAATATGGCTGTGTCGCTTGGCCCGGAGCCAGCTGAGACCATACAAGGGCCTGCTTCAATATGTTCAGGTGGCTCTGGTGGAGGCGGTGCCTGAGCATGTCCTGTGATGTCATGGTGCAAGGGAGCCAAGCAGATCGGCCAGAGCCTTGTGTGTGGGTCTGCGGGATGGGAGCAAGGCAGGCTAGGAACAGGACCATCAGTGCTGTTTGGACTGGAGGGACCACCTGGCTTGGAGTGAGACTGTCACTGTGATTCTGGAGGGGACGTGTTGTGTCTGTAATCTGTATTGCTGCACACTGCTGTCAGTATCACTGTGAGAGACAATTTCATGTGTGTGCCGCCCATTCTAATTCCTTGCCCTCCTGAGTCCTGTCCCTAAGCTACTTACTTACTATATCGAAAATAAAATAAGAAATATGTTTTTTCCCTTATTATCTACCTTAAATCACATTGCTAATTACATATTGTACTTGTTTGTAGCCTAAATAGTGAAATTTGTACTTAAAACTGTAATTTTGTAACTTTTGAAAATGCCAGTAAAAACTTGGCGGTGCCAGTAAATTTTGGGTGTAGTGTCAGTAAATTTCAATTTATTAGGTTGGCAACACTGTGGATACCTATTTTGAATAGCTATTTTGATGCAATTTTTTTTATCTTCATCAGTCACACAGTGTATCCACGTTCATATATCTTGTTCCAGTACTCTTACTCCCTCTATTGGTCATGTTTTAGTAATGCTGTTTGCATTGTTATCTATTGTGTGTGTGTGAATATATATATATCCCTTTCATGACTAAGCCTATTTTTGAAATTTTGTGTTTACAAGTTAAAATCCTTATTTTTTGCTAGAAAATTACATAGAACCCCCAAACATATTATATATATATATATATTAGCAGAGAATCTAAAGAATAAAATGGAGATTGTTGCAATATTTTTTTATCACACGGTATTTGTGCAGCGGTGTTTTAAATGCAAATTTTTGGAAAAGGTACACTTTCATGAATTTTAAAATATCCAAACAGTAAAGTTACCCCAATTTTTTTGTATAATGTGAAAGATGATGTTACGCCGAGTAAATAGATACCAAACATGTCAAGCTTTATAATTGCACTCACTCGTGGAATGGTGACAAACTACGGTACCTAAGAATTTCCATAGGCGACGCTTTAAATTTTTTTTATGGTTACCAGGTTAGAGTTACAGAGGAGGTCTAGTGCTAGAATTATTGCTCTCGCTCTGACGATCGCGGCAATACCTCACATGTGTGATTTTAACGCCGTTTACATATCCGGGCGTGACTTCCGTATGCGTGTTCTTTGCTGCGTGAGCTTGCGGGAACGGGGGCACTTTAAAAAAATGTTTTTTTTTTCTTATTTATTTTATTTATTTTGATATTTATAAATTGTGTTTAAAAAAAAAAAATTTTTGATCACTTTTATTGCTGTCACAAGCAGGGATGAGCTTCGATTTCGAGTCGAACTCATGTTTGACTCGAACATCGGCTGTTTGCCAGTTTGCTGAACAGCGAACAATTTGGGGTGTTTGCGGCAAATTCGAAAGCCGCGGAACACCCTTTAAAAGTCTATGGGATAAATCAAAAGTGCTAATTTTAAAGGCTTGTATGCATGGTATTGTCATAGAAAGGGTTTGGGGACCCGGGTCCTGCCCCAGGGGACATGGATCAATGCAAAAAAAGTTTTAAAAACGAACATTTTTTCGGTCAGAGTGGGGCGAGGTCACCGGGTGGCCCCACCCCCCGTTATTTAAGAACCGTCAGAAGAAGATAAGTGTCACACAGCGGGAGCTTCCCTCCATGCCATCATGGATGCAGAGCGGCCCGAGGAGAAGAAGGGAAGAAGACGCCGATGCCGCGGAGGAAGATGCCGGACGAGAACACCAGAGGAAGAACCAGAAGAACCAGAAGAAGAAGATGGAGGAAGAAACCGAAGGAAGATAGAAGAAAGAAGAAAGAAGAAGCATTTAAATAAAGGAATTGTCAAAAACTGTCTCTTGTCATTTTTAACATTTTGACAGTTTTTTAGTAAAATGGTAGGGGTACCCCCTTACCATTTCACACAAGAGGGAGGGCCGGGATCTGGGGGTCCCCTTGTTAAAGGGGGCTTCCAGATTCCAATAAGCCCCCCCGCCCGCAGACCCCCACAACCACCGGGCAAGGGTTGTGGGGATGAGGCCCTTGTCCTCATCAACATGGGGACAAGGTGTTTTGGGGGGCTACCCCAAAGCACCCTCCCAATGTTGAGGGCATGTGGCCTGGTACTATTCAGGAGGGGGGGCACTCTCTTGTCCTTTCCTGCGGCCTGCCAGGTTGCGTGCTCAGATAAGGGTCTGGTATGAATTTTTGGGGGGACCCCACGCCATTTTCTTTTTTAATTTTGGCGCGGGGTTCCCCTTAAAAAGTTCCCCTGTGGGGAAATCCCATGCAGTTTTTGTCAATGAACTTTTATATGTATTGTCGGACCGACAATTCATTATAGCCGCGAGTAGTTTTAAATGACTTTTTTCCTTTGAAATGTCATTTTGCTGTCAGACTGTTCTAAACACGGGAAACATGCGCCCCTTTACAGGCATACTATAGAAACCCCCCAGCTACGAAATTTAAAGGCATATTACACTTTTATTGTTTCACTTTAAGCATTATTAAAATCACTGCTCCCGAAAAAACGGCCGTTTTTAAAACTTTTTTTTTTGCATTGATCCATGTCCCCTGGGGCAGGACCCAGGTCCCCAAACACTTTTTATGACAATAACTTGCATATAAGCCTTTAAAATTAGCACTTTTGATTATTCATGTTCTTGTCCCAAAGACTTTAACGGTGTTCGCGTGTTCGAACAAATTTTTTGCCTGTTTGCAAGTTCTGGTGCGAACCGAACCGGGGGGTGTTCGGCTCATCCCTAGTCACAAGGAATGTAAACATCCCTTGTGACAGTAATAGGTGGTGACAGGTACTCTTTATGGAGAGATCGGAGGTCTAAAAGACCCCCGATCCCTCCTTTGTACTTCAAAGTATTCAGATATATATATATATATATATATATATATATATATATATATATATATATATATATATATATATATATATATACACTGCTCAAAAAAATGAAAGGAACACTTTGAAAACACATCAGATCTCAATGGATAAAAATCTCATGCTGGATATCTATACTGGTATGGACTGGGTAATGTGTTAGGAAGGAAAGGATGCCACATCGTGATCAACCTACAGAGGGCTGAATTTAAAGACACCCTGAAAATCAAAGTGAAAAATATATAAAACAGGCTCGTCCATTTTGCTGAAATTTCATTGCAGCAACTCAAAATGGTCCTCAGTAGTTTGTATGACCCCTCACGTGCTTGTATCCACCCTAATGAGACAACGGATGGTGTTCTATCTAGGGTGTCTGAACCAGGGCATCACTGAGCTTCTGAACAGACTGAGGGGCAACCTAGCAGCGTTGGACGGACCGAAGTATAATGTCCCAGAGGTGTTCTATTGGATTTAGGTCAGACGAGCTTGGGAGGCCATTCAATGGTATCAATTCCTTCATCCTCCAGGAACTGGCTGCATACTCTCGCCACATAAGGCTGGGCATTGTCGTGCACCAGTAGGAACACAGAACCCATTGCACCAGTGTAGGGTCTGACAATGGGTCCAAGGATTACATCCTGATTCCTAATGGCAGTCATGGTGCCATTGTCTGGCCTGTAGAGGCCTGTGTGTCTCTCCATTGCTATGTCTCCCCAGACTATCGCTGACCCACCACCAAACCGATCATGTTGAACGATATTACAAGCAGCATAATGTTCTCCATGGTTTCTCCAGACCCTTTCATGTCTGTCACATGTGCTCAGGATGAACCTGCTCTCATCTGTGAAAAGCACGGGGAGCCAGTGGCGGACCTGCCAATTCTAATGTTCAAATGCCAATCGAGCTCCACAGTGCCGGGCAGTGAGCACATGTCCCACTAGAAGATGTCGGGCCCTCAGGCCATCCTCATGAAGTCTGTTTCAGATTGTTTGGTCAGAGACATTCACACCAGTGTCCTGATGGAGGTCATTTTGTAGAGCTCTGGCAGTGCTCATACTTGCACAAAGGAGCAGACACCGGTCCTACTGATGGGATGAGGACCTTCTACGGCCCTGTCCAGCTCTCCTAGAGTAACTGCCTGTCTCCTGGAATCTCCTCCATGCTCTTGAGACTGTGCTGGGAGACACAGCAAACCTTCTGCCAATGGCACGTATTGATGTGCCATCCTATAGGAGTTGGACTGCCTGTGCAACCTCTATAGGGTCCAAGTATGGCCTCATGCTACCAGTAGTGACACTGACCTTAGCCAAATGCAAAACTAGTGAAAAACAGTCAGAAAAGATGAGTGAGGAAAAAATGTCAGTGGCCTCAGCCTGTAAAACCATTCCTGTTTTGAAGGTCGTTGTTTCCCATCTGGTGCACTAAACACAAAAGCAGCTGAAACTGATAAACAACCCCTCCCCCTCTGTGTACACCCCTCCCCCCTCTGCTACTTACCTGACCAGATCAATATCCCAGGAGTTTCACAGACTTGATGATATACTCTGATTAACCACTTCCCGCCTGGGCAGGAGATCAGTTATCTTGACTGGACGGCATGACGATCAGCAGGATATCATGCCAGCGCGCAGCACAGCGATCAGTGGTGCTGTGTGTGTCACTCTGATACACCGCATCTCCGATCCTGGTAAGGATCCTTACCACGTGATCAGCTGTGACCAATCACAGCTGATCACAACGTGAACCAGCCAATCAGCTGCCAGTCAGTGCCCATCAGGACCGCCTGTCAGTGCCCATAACAGTGCTAATCAGTGCCCAACAGTAATACCTGTCAGTACCTCATCTTCAGTGCTGCCCAGTGCCATCTATGAGTGTCCATCAGTGCCACATGTCAGTGCCACCCATCAGTGCCGCCTGTTAGTGACCATCAACGCTGCATATCAGTGCCCATCAGGACCGCCTGTCAGTGCCCATAACAGTACCAATCAGTGCCCAACAGTAATACCTGTCAGTACCTCATCTTCAGTGCTGCCCAGTGCCATCTATTAGTGTCCATCAGTGTGGCCTGTCAGTGACCATCAACGCTGCATATCAGTGCCCATCAATGCTGCATATCAGTGCCACCTATCAGTGCCCATCAATTTTTCATATCAGTGCCTCCTCAACAGTGCCATCTTATCAGTGCCAACTCATCAGTGCCCATCAGCGCCCGTCAGTGAAGGAGAAAACTAAATTTTATAACAGAAACTAAGAATAAACTTTTTTTTTTCAAAAATGTTGGTCTTTTTTAGTTTGTTTTGCAAATACCACCAGTGTGACAAAGTGTGACAGCGCTAAGAGATGAAAATTGTCCTGGGCAGGAAGGGGAAAGTGCCCGGTATTGAAGTGGTTAAAAAGTGTTCCTTGGATTTTTTTGACCATTGTATATAAAGTATATATACAGGTATATTATAATAATAGTACCATGTGTCTGGGACAGTGAACTTGAGTGAAAGATTGAACTGCATTAGAGAACTGAATAAAAGATACAGGAAGGTAAAGGTTATATCCGGTCAGTGGCTCTTGTGGCTGTGAAGTAGGTTCAGTTTCCTGTCTTGTAATATAGAGTTTAGTTTGGTTTGCGTTATCAGTCACATTGTATCAGAAACCTACCCACCTACCTGGAGAACGGCATGGAGCCCATAATCCTCCTCCTGGGGGTGATCTCAGGTAGGTCCAGACAGCACAGTCCAGCCTATGGGGGTTAGGAAGTATTTTTTTATTATTATTATTATTATTATTATTATTATTATATGTTATCTTTTTCTATTTCACACAAAGATGTCTTTAAAAACATGCCAATAACTTATTAGTAAAGGTTTCTTTTCACAACCTGACCGTGTATCAAACCCAAAACCAAAAATGTAACATATTGCAGCTTACATGTTTTTATTTTTTTTTTCCCCTTGATTTATATCCCATGATTCAGCCATTACCAAAATTCCTGTTCTAGGGTGACAATGCTCACTCCCCTTTCTTCATCAGGGCAACAGAAACAAGATAGAACTAAAGAATGCCACCCCTCCTTTATAACCTAGAGGGGTTCTGCAGTTATAGTGAAGACGGTAAGAACGCACTGGAAATTACCAAATCGCCAAATGATTTTTGTCAGGATCAACAGGTATTTTTTTTTAGCTTTTACCAAACCACATTTACATTTGGAGAACATACTTTTTTGCATGTGAGGCACATTGCATTAGGTCAAGCCCATTCAAATAAATTGGCTACTGCTCCATTTTTTTTTTTTGGGGGGGGGCGGCAAGCCAGTCGGCCAGCCAGTCAAACCCCCCACCCCCCCTCCCTGCTTTTCGCCCACCAGCCCCACACTTACCCCATCTAGGTCACAGACAGCTTCGGGGGCTTCCCCTGCTTCTCCTCCTCCTTGTCGGCTTCCCCCTGCATCTCCTCCTACTTGGAGGCTTCCCCCTGCATCTCCTTCTCCTCGGAGGCTTCCCCCTGCATCTCCTTCTCCTCGGAGGATTCCCCCTGCATCTCCTCCTCTTTGGCAGCTTCCCCCTGCGTCTCCTCCTCCTTGGCGGCTTCCCCTGCGTCTCCTCCTCCTTGGCGGCTTCCCCTGCGTCTCCTCCTCCTTTGCAGCTTTCCCTGTGTCTCCTCCTCCTTGGCAGCTTCCCCCTGTGTCTCCTCCTCCTTGGCGGCTTCCCCTGCGTCTCCTCCCTCTTGGCGGCTTCCCCTGCATCTCCTCCTCCTCTGCAGCTTTCCCTGCGTCTCCCCCTCCTTGGCAGCTTCCCCCTGTGTCTCATCCTCCTTGGTGGCTTCCCCCTGCGTCTCCACCTCCTTGGTGGCTTCCCCCTGCATCTCCTCCTCCTTGGCGGCTTCCCCCTGCATCTCCTCCTCCTTTGCGGCTTCCCCCTGCATCTCCTCCTCCTTGGCAGCTTCCCCTGCATCTCCTCCTCCTTTGCAGCTTCTCCCTGCATCTCCCCCTCCTTGGCAGCTTCCCCCTGTGTCTCATTCACTTTGGTGGCTTCCCCCTGCGTCTCCACCTCCTTGGCGGCTTCCCCTGCGTCTCCTCCTCCTTGGCGGCTTCCTCTGCATCTCCTCCTCCTTGACGGACTTCCTCTGCATCTCCTCCTCCTTGGCAGATTCCCCCTGCATCTCCTCCTCCTTTGCGGCTACCCCCTGCATCTCCTCTTCCTTGGCAGCTTCCCCCTGCGTCTCCTCCTCCTTGGCAGCTTCCCCTGCGTCTCCTTCTCCTTGACGGCTTCCCCTGCGTCTCCTCCTCCTTGGCAGCTTCCCCTGCGTCTCCTTCTCCTTGACGGCTTCCCCTGCGTCTCCTCCTCCTTGGCAGCTTCCCCCTGCGTCTTCTCTTCTTTAGTGGCAATATAGTTTTCCCCTCATGGGGGGACTTAAAAGGCACAGATTGTGAAACAAATACATTTTTTTTAAAGTTTAATAGTATTAAAAAGTAATAATCACATACAAAAATATGTATAAAAACATGAAATTTAGTAAAACTTATAATAATCCTATGGAGCAATGTATGGTGGCCAGTAGGGATGAGCTTCGAGTTCGAGCCGAACTCATGTTCGACTCGAACATTGGCTATTCGCAAGTTCGCCGAACAGCGAACAATTTGGGATGTTCGCGGCAAATTCGAATGCCGCGGAACACCCTTTAAAAGTCTATGGGAGAAATCTAAAGTACTAATTTTAAAGGCTTATATGCAAGTTATTGTCATAAAAAGTGTTTGGGGACCTGGGTCCTGCCCCAGGGGACATGGATCAACGCAAAAAAAAGTTTTAAAAATGGCCGTTTTTTCAGGAGCAGTAATTTTAATAATGCAAAGTCAAACAATAAAAGTGTAATATCCCTTTAAATTTCGTAGCTAGGGGGTGTCTATAGTATGCCTGTAAAGGGGCGCATGTTTCCTGTGTTTAGAACAGTCTGACAGCAAAATTACATTTCGCAGGAAAAAAAGCCATTTAAAACTACCCGCGGCTATTGTATTGCCGACAATACACATAGAAGTTCATTGATAAAAACGGCATGGGAATTCCCCACAGGGCAACCCCGAACCAAAATTTAAAAAAAAAATGACGTGGGAGACCCCCTAAATTCCATACCAGGCCCTTCAGGTCTGGTATGGATATTAAGGGGAACCCCGGCCAAAATTTAAAAAAAAAATGACGTGGGGTTCCCCCTAGATTCCATACCAGACCCTTATCCGAGCACGCAACCTGGCAGGCCGCAGGAAAAGAGGGGGGACGAGAGTGCGCCCCCCCCTCCTGAACCGTACCAGGCCACATGCCCTCAACATTGGGAGGGTGCTTTGGGGTAGCCCCCTAAAAAACCTTGTCCCCATGTTGATGAGGACAAGGGCCTCATCCTCACAACCCTGGCCGGTGGTTGTGGGGGTCTGCGGGCGGGGGGCTTATCGGAATCTGGAAGCCCCCTTTAACAAGGGGACCCCCAGATCCCGGCCTCCCCTGTGTGAAATGGTAAGGGGGTACTTACCCCTACCATTTCACTAAAAAACTGTCAAAAATGTTAAAAATGACAAGAGACAGTTTTTGACAATTCCTTTATTTAAATGCTTCTTCTTTCTTCCTTCATCTTCTTCTGGTTCTTCTGGCTCTTCTGGTTCTTCCTCCGGCGTTCTCGTCCAGCATCTCCTCCCCGGCGTCTTCTATCTTCTTCTCCTCTGGCCGCTCCGCACTCATGGCATGAGGGGAGGCTCCCGCTCTTCTCTTCATCTTCTTCTTCATCCTCTTCTCTTCTTTCTTCTTCTCTTCTTCATTTTCTTCTCCGGGCCGCTCCGCACCCATGCTGGCATGGAGGGAGGCTCCCACTGTGTGACGGCGTCTCCTCATCTGACGGTTCTTAAATAACGGGGGGCGGGGCCACTCGGTCACCCCGCCCCCTCTGACGCACGGGACATGATGGGACTTCCCTGTGGCATTCCCCGTGACGTCATAGGGAAGTCCCGTCAAGTCACCGTGCGTCAGAGGGGGGGGCGGGGTCACCGGGTGGCCCCAACCCCCGTCATTTAAGAACCGTCAGACGAGGAGACTCCCGGAGAAGAAAATGAAGAAGAGAAGAAGAGAAGAAGGAAGAAGAGAAGAGGATGAAGAAGAAGAAGAAGAAGAAGAGAAGAGCGGGAGCCTCCCCCCATGCCATGGGTGCAGAGCGGCCCCAGGAGAAGAACATAGAAGACGCCGCAGGGGAGATGCTGGATGAGAACGCCGGAGGAAGAACCAGAAGAGCCAGAAGAACCAAAAGAAGAAGACGATGAAGGAAGATAGAAGAAAGAAGAAGCATTTAAATAAAGGAATTGTCAAAAACTGTCTCTTGTCATTTTTAACATTTTTGACAGTTTTTTAGTGAAATGGTAGGGGTAAGTACCCCCTTACCATTTCACACAGGGGGGGGCTGGGATCTGGGGGTCCCCTTGTTAAAGGGGGCTTCCAGATTCCGATAAGCCCCCTGCCCGCAGACCCCCACAACCACCGGCCAGGGTCTGGTATGAAATTTAGGGGAACCCCACGTAATTTTTTTTTTTTTTTGGCCGGGGTTCCCCTTAATATCCATACCAGACCTAAAGGGCCTTTTATGGAATTTAGGGGGACTCCCACGTCATTTTTTTTTTTTAATTTTGGTTCGGGGTTTCCCTGTGGGGAATTCCCATGCCGTTTTTAGCAATGAACTTCTATGTGTATTGTCGGCAATGCAATAGCCGCGGGTAGTTTTAAGTGTTTTTTCCTTCGAAATGTCATTTTGCTGTCAGACTGTTCTAAACACAGAAAACATGCGCCCCTTTACAGGCATACTATAGACACCCCCAGGTACGAAATTTAAAGGGATATTACACTTTTATTGTTTGACTTTAAGCATTATTAAAATCACTGCTCCTGAAAAAACGGCCATTTTTAAAACTTTTTTTGCATTGATCCATGTCCCCTGGGGCAGGACCCAGGTCCCCAAACACTTTTTATGACAATAACTTGCATATAAGCCTTTAAAATTAGCACTTTTGATTATTCATGTTCGTGTCCCATAGACTTTAATGGTGTTCGCGTGTTCGAGCAAACTTTTTTCCTGTTCGCATGTTCTGGTGCAAACCAAACAGGGGGGTGTTCGGCTCATCCCTAGTGGCCAGAGAGCATAGCAAAGATAGCCAGATAGGTGCCAAAGGACAGAGTATGAAGAGCCCAAACAGAAAACAACCCAAGAAAATCTGATCAGTATGGATTAAGCGCGGAACCACAGACATGCATATTGGGACCTGGTAGCGTCATTTTAAGTTTTCTGTATTTCCTACACTGTATACTGAAAATAGGGTTGTCTTTCAATCGATTTGTAGTTCAATGTGTTCACCCTTCTTCCCCTAAGATATATTATGGGGAGCCTGTAGGTAGACCCTTGGATTTTGCAGCACAGAATCTCTGCATGGGACACCACACTCCCTGTGGGGCTAAAAACCCGATTCCAGCTGGTCAGGCACCTCCAGCAGAAGTTCCTACCTGATGCTTCTTCCCAATAATGGCTCCACTCTTTCTGGGTAACCACCACCAGAAAACCACCGTGACACTAGAACCCAGACTCAGGTCTTGTCTCATGAATTAAGAAGTGCCCTTCCTCGACAGCAAGTCTAGCAGGATGAGACTTCTAGAAGATATCTTTTTCCAGGCAGGAACCTGGGGGAAGCAAAAAGCTCACAAATTTACTCTCAGATATTCATGTCCCCTCGCAGCCTGCACCAATTTAAAAAAAAAAAAGCTCCTAGTGGGTGGCCAGGGACACATAAATATTCATAACCCACTCATAACTGAACCTTCTTGCATGATTGCTAGAGAAACACCCCAGCAGCAGACAAAAGCAATCAATAACACTGAGTTTAGGGGAGGCCAAGTGAACACAGAACTATCAATTCAGCTCAGGCTGATTACAGTCAAGCAACGCTAATTTTAAGGAGTCACTCCTATGTAGGACAAATCTTAAAAGAAAAAAAAAAAGATTAGACAGGAGTATGGTGAGCCTGTAAATTGGCCATATTGCTGGGAAGACTGGGACATTTTTACGGAAGACAATAATTGGTTGGTAGAAAGAAACAGACTTCTGTCAGACATTTCATGTATGAGTCCTGATTGTGTTTCTGTTTTTCTCTGTTATTCAGTGTTTTCTGTTGGTGTTGGCACATTGACGGTAATCCAGGATCCTCCATTCATTAACTTGTCTGCCGGTGACACTGCGCGGATTTCCTGTGATGTCAGGAATGTCGCGGCTGGAGAGATTGAGCACCAATACTGGCATAGGTATATAAATGGACTCAGGAGTCCTCTGGAGAATCCCTCCCGAGTGACCATCACCCAGAACTCTCTCATCATCTCCTCTGTCACCCCTAAGGACACCGGACTTTACATTTGCTCAGTGCGGGACAAGTACCTTCATCCATACAGTGGGAATGAGACATATATGTCAGTCACAGGTGAGGTTTAAACCACCATACAATAAATACCCAACTCATAGTTTGTGTTAAACAATGAGTTGGAAATGATAGGTGTTCAAAGGAACGGGTGAGTCCCTATAGAAGAGTTTATTTGTGGTCATTAAAAAAACACACAGAGCAAGGGTCATGACTTCACGGGTCACAGGGGATGCAATTGTGACCTATGCTCCAGGGGGCCTGTGTGGCACCCTTGTACACCTTGATAGGAGGAGCGGTGGGGGCACATATGCCCACTTCTCCTCCTCTCCCTCTCGCAGGCGTTCAGTGGCCCATTCCTTGTCTGAATGAATAGTCAGTGAGCCGTATCGGTCACTGAGTCTGTCCATTAATAACTGAAACATAGTAAACTGTGCTTATTATATTCCAGTTTGTGAATGAGCAGGAAGCTCTGTACAGAGCCGTTCCTGCTCATTCATTCTGTGCAGCTGAGGCTGCAGAGCTGGAGATTGAGGGCTGTGTCTTTCATCTCCTTTCTCTGTCTCAATGGTGGAACAGCAGAGGTCTGTTTGGACCTCTGATATCTCATGCAAGGCCCTAAAAAAATTTTTAAAAATTATAAAATAAATAATATTGTAAAAAAAAAAAAAAAAAAATTAAAAAGTATTAAAAACAAAATACCAAAAAAATAAAAAAACGACTGACACCAGTGGCGTAACTACCAGGGTCACAAAGGTTGCACTTGCAACCTGGCTCTGGCATTCTGCTATTGGGCTTAGTGTGAAGGGTCCGGGGGCCTGAAGATTCTAGTTACACCACTGCACAGAGCTTTGATCACTAAGGGGCCCATTTAAGTCGCACTGAACTCAAAAAGTGAAAATTTGCTAACTGAGCTTAAGCAGTACCTTGAATATCAACCTTTTGTTTTAAATTCCTTCTGAAAAATAGCTGAGCTTTTCCTGGTATGTGAGTGTGCCTAGGCGCTCATGCTCTGTAACCTTATAGTTGTATGTCTGCAGTGTGAGATCTAAGGGCCTGTGTGGAGTGGCTTTGGGCTTGTGTCACTGGCATCAACTTGATGCAGTACAATAGTATTCTCCTACGCTCGAGGGTGGTGTAATGGAAATGAATATGTAGCAGGTTCTTGGTAAATCACTAAAATGCACAAGTTTTGCTGCCCTCTATGGGTCGAGGGAGGAACCCAATCGAACAACTGTAAAACAAAGAAAAGAGGCGCACCAACCTTGCGCATTACCCAAGTGGTATCTTTAATAGTATATAAAAAAAGGAGATATACTCACAAACATTTTCAAGTTGAAAGCATCTCACAGTCCATAGTAGACTCACAACAACCAGGTCACTGAGACTGTTCCCAACAGGTCAGAGGACCTTCCAGAAGGCTGACGCATTTCGAGGGGTGAGTTGGTAGTGTCTTGTGAGGTCCATTTTTTGGACTTCCACCGTTCAAAGGGAGTGTAAAAAGGCAAAATCAGGTAAGTAGAAAGAAGCAAGCAAGTACTACTAGCTACTACTACTGCAAGTGCTACTAGCGAGTAGAAATACCTGCAAGTACTTTTACTGTGCCACATGGAGATGGATTGCAGTCTTGTGTTTCAGGATGTCCATCTTTCAGCATGGTTTCAGAGCTATCTTTGCATGACTTGTCCAGTTAGCCAAAGATAATAGAGGCACTGTTTGGAAGTAAATGTAAACAAAAGAATGCAAAAAAAAAAAAAAAAAGAACGTGGGGCCCCCCCACCCCCACGCCAAAATTAGAAAAAAGGAAATGGCATAGGGCCCCCCCCAAAATCCATACAAGACCCTTATCTAAACATGCAGCACGTCAGCTCAGGAAAGGGGGAGTGAGCGAGCACCCCCCAACCGAACCATACCAGACCACATGCCCTCAACATGGGGGGGGTTCTTTGGGGCGGGGGGGGCTCTGCTCCCCCACCCCAAAGCACCTTGTCCCCATGTTAATGGGAACAAGGGCCTCTTCTGCACAACCCTGGGCTGTGGTTGTGAGGGTTTGTGGGCGGGGGGGGTTTATCCAAATCTGGAAGTCCCCTTTAACAGGGGGGCCCCCAGATACCGCCCCCAATGTGGCCTGCCTTTCCTGACCTGCCAGGCTGCGTGCTCAGATAAGGGGCTGGTATGGATTTTGGGGGATTTTTCTGAAATTTTCTATTCACTTCCATTCTTTTGTTTACATTTCAGCTGTCAGTGGGGATTCCCGCTAACAGCTGATGAGTCATCAGTTGTTAAGGACGTGGCGGTCGGCTACCTGGCCCGCTGCTGGGGTATCTCAGCCAATGGGCAGGGATTTTCTTGGATCCCTTGGCTTGCTGTGAGAGCCTATTTATTTGGGTGAGGTCAGGTGATTGGGGTTCTGTGCCACCTGGATGTCTGTCTAGGTGGATGTGTGTTGTATTGTCCGGCTGTTAGGCCAGAGTTTGAGCCTATCCCGGGCACATCTGGCTTCTAGGCTGTCTGAGGGCCTATCCAGAAGCAAGAGAGAGCAGCACAGGGTTGGGATTGCGGCTTGCAGTCCAACCACAAGTGACAGTTCTGACAGCCGGAGAACATGTCATGGTCGGCACAAAGGGACCTTCCACCTTGTTACCGGGAACCACAGTGAGTAGCTGAAGCAAGGACAAGAGCAGTATTGTCACCAACCGGGGACGGTAAAGAATTGGGAAACTTTTGCAGGTGTCAAGCCAGGGACCCAGCCAGTGGAGGTGACGCTTACAGAGCAGGCTTGTGTGCCAAGCCAGGGACCGAGCAGGCCAGTGGGGTGTCACTTTAGGAGTATCTGTGAGGGCCAAGCTAGGGACCCAGCAGGGATGTGGGGGTGACGCTTGAGGAAGATACTCAGTGAGAAGATTGGAAGAGCTCAGGGGATCCAGTGGCTGTGGATCAGTGGGCCTGGGTGGTAGACTGGGAGCTCAGTTGAGTGAAGATCTAAGAAAGAGATTGTGGAGGAAGTGAAAGAGTTTATTACAACCTTTGTTAGAAACTGTTCAAGATTGTTGCCATAGGAGACAGCGTGTCTACACATGCAGATGTGGTGTCTGGCTGGATGTCTTTCTCTGCATGGCTGTCTACCTATAGAAGTCTTGGAGTCTGCTAATTACCATTGAAACTACTAAATGGTGTCCTGGCCCTAACCCTCTCTCCTACAGTTCTGTTAAGAGAAAATAAATCTCTTTGCATTCAAGAAGTGTCTGACGCCCATTAATCTACCTTACAGTTCCCAACATGCCTCGTAACCCACTCTACACAGAAGGCTGTCCCTAACTCTGGAGGTCACCATTAGGCCTGGAGAGGCTTGGGACTTGGCTACATAAACAAATCCCAAAACGAAACAACTCATGTATCTGAAATGTAACAAAATTAAACAAATTTTTCTGTTCTGCACGTCTCCTAAACTTGCAGTGTGGACCAGTATGTACACTCCAGCCTGGATGCTAGCCTCCTCTATGGTAACAGGTGAATTCCAGGGAATGTGTTTAAAGCGGAGTTCAACCCTAAAGTGGAACTTCCGCTCATCTGATTACTCCCCCCCCCTCTGGTGCCACAATTGGCACCTTTTGGTGGGGGAGGGGGGACAGGTTACCTGTCTTCTACAGGTATCCTTTCCCACTTCCGGGAGCCTCAGCCGCGGATATTGACGTCCCGGCTGGGGCTCCTTCCCCAGCCCCCGGGCCAGTAGGAGTGGGCCTTGCGCATGCGCAAAAGGGTTCCCTTACCCGCAATGGCGATGGCAGCAACCGACAGCTGATGCAAACATCAGCTGCGGTGCCGACATCGCTGGACTCCAGGAAAGGTAAGTGTCCTAATATTAAAAGCCAGCAGCTGCAGTATGTGTAGCTGCTGGCTTTTATTTTTTATTTTTTGGGGGCGGAACACCACTTTAAGCAAGAAAAGGGCTTGTGTCTGCAGCTGGTGTGCTGCTAGATTAAGTCCACCTACTAGATTGTAAACTCCTTGGAGGAAGAGGCTGGTGTGAAAGGTGAGCTTCAATTATGCAGATTTTTCAGTGCTACATACAACATATCAATAAAAAATTGCTCTCTTTGTTTTGAGCATTGGCGACTGGTGGTTAGAGCACTGCTGGTTTGAGCATTGGCGACTGGTGGTTAGAGCACTGCTGGTTTGAGCATTAGCGACTGGTGGTTAGAGCACTGCTGGCTTGAGCATTGGCGACTGGTGGTTAGAGCACTGCTGGTTTGAGCATTGGCGACTGGTGGTTAGAGCACTGCTGGTTTGAGCATTGGCGGCTGGTGGTTAGAGCGCTGCTGGTTTGAGCATTGGTGACTGGTGGTTAGAGCACTGCTGGTTTGAGCATTGGCGACTGGTGGTTAGAGCACTGCTGGTTTGAGCATTGGCGACTGGTGGTTAGAGCGCTGCTGGTTTGAGCATTGGTGACTGGTGGTTAGAGCGCTGCTGGTTTGAGCATTGGCGACTGGTGGTTAGAGCGCTGCTGGTTTGAGCATTGGCGACTGGTGGTTAGAGCACTGCTGGTTTGAGCATTGGCGACTGGTGGTTAGAGCGCTGCTGGTTTGAGCATTGGCGACTGGTGGTTAGAGCGCTGCTGGTTTGAGCATTGGCGACTGGTGGTTAGAGCGCTGCTGGTTTGAGCATTGGCGACTGGTGGTTAGAGCACTGCTGGTTTGAGCATTGGCGACTGGTGGTTAGAGCGCTGCTGGTTTGAGCATTGGCGACTGGTGGTTAGAGCGCTGCTGGTTTGAGCATTGGCGACTGGTGGTTAGAGCATTGCTGGTTTGAGCATTGGCGACTGGTGGTTAGAGCGCTGCTGGTTTGAGCATTGGCGACTGGTGGTTAGAGCGCTGCTGGTTTGAGCATTGGCGACTGGTGGTTAGAACACTGCTGGTTTGAGCAGTAACGACGGGGGCAGCAAAAAATGCACCCATAGCCACCCCCCCAAGCAGTCGGGTCACCCGCACCCAACCTGAAACCTCCCCCCAGTCAGTTGGCCAGTCAAGCACTAGCCTCACACTTACCCCATATAGGTCACGGGCATCGCTTCCTCTGGGCAGCGGGCAGCAGCTGGTGTGCTGCTAGATTAAGTCCACCTACTAGATTGTAAACTCCTTGGAGGAAGAGGCTGGTGTGAAAGGTGAGCTTCAATTATGCAGATTTTATAGCGCTACATACAACATATCAATAAAAAATTGCTCTCTTTGTTTTGAGCATTGGCGACTGGTGGTTAGAGCGCTGCTGGTTTAAGCATTGGTGACTGGTGGTTAGAGCACTGCTGGTTTGAGCATTGGCGACTGGTGGTTAGAGCACTGCTGGTTTGAGCATTGGCGACTGGTGGTTAGAGTGCTGCTGGTTTGAGCATTGGCGACTGGTGGTTAGAGCACTGCTGGTTTGAGCATTGGCGACTGCTGGTTAGAGCACTGCTGGTTTGAGCAGTAACGACGGGGGACAGCAAAAAATGCACCCATAGCCACCCCCCCAAGCAGTCGGGTCACCCGCACCCAACCTGAAACCTCCCCCCCAGTCAGTTGGTCAGTCAAGCACTAGCCTCACACTTACCCCATATAGGTCACGGGCATCGCTTCCTCCGGGCAGCGGGCAACAGCTTCCCCTGCGTCTCCTCCTCCACCTCCTCGGTGGCCAATAGGATCACTTCTCCTCTTGGGACCTGCTTCTTGATTGGCTGGGAGGAGAATCAGGAAGACAATAGGGAATATTAATTTGCTATTGTCACACAACTGGGTGGGCTCGGGGCCTAGTGCTCTGCACCCAGAGCCCACCCTTTTTTTTTAAGCCAATTAGAGCCTCAGACTCTAATCATCTGCTTCTAAAAACATAAAAACCCCATTGGAATCCATGCGCCCTGCATTCAGATTAGGGGCCGGCCGTATGGACGGGCCACCACTGTTTTTGACCATTTCTTTGTAGAGTGCCCATCTGCTGCATTAACAGTTTTTTTTTCTGTATTTCCCAGCGAGTCCTGTGGTGACCCTGGTGGAGGACACTCAGCATGATCTTCTAATCTGTAAAGCAGAGAGGTTTTATCCTCAAGATTTGGACATTTACTGGAGCATCTCCCCGAGCACTGACCAGGTTAAAGAAGAACTGACTGAGAACCAAGATGGAACCTTCACCAAGATGTCTAAACTGACCCTCACAGAGACGATGCAAGGGCAGGTGGTGGCTTGCAATGTGAATCACACCACACCCTACCGGAACGGAGAGAGGACAATTAAAGCGATAGTAGGTAAAAACAGAGATTTATCTGTATGATGCGTTTTCAGGATGTATGAAGAAGTGCATAGTAATTGGGATCTCTAAACCTACGAATCAGATCATATTCTGATTATCAGTAAAGTCCCTGTGCTGTGAGAATATGTCACGTACCTGATGGAAGAGCCTGAAAAGATGAGGACGGCCTTTGCTCAGAAAGGTTACTTTCCTCATTGTCTGGCAGCCCCCCTGCAAGCTCTGTCCTCTCCTCCTTCCTTTAGCAATCTGGGTGTTAAGGAGGCACCCATGCACATGCTCTCTCAAGCCAGGCTGTGTTCATCTATAGACACACACAGCACCAGTAAGCCATGCCCCCTCTTCCTTCTCTGCCTGTTCAGCTGGTGAAGTGTTCCAGGGATTTGAAAGCCGTGGTATTCTCCCCCTTCTTTCCTTGGGGATGCCAGGACTGATCAGCATGTGACCAATTAGAATTACTCTGATCCATCCCAGAAGATGACCGTAGCTTTCAAATCCCTGGACCACTGCACCCTTGATGATTAAGTTGTGCAGCTAACCCTTTATTGGGCCTGTTGCTCAGTTGATGATAAAACATTTGGATTTGGGATAGTTGTTTATTGTAGCTAGCTATCAATAGAGGAGGAGTATGGGTTTTACGTGAGAACTCCAGTGTTTTTTTTTCCATGTTCAAATAAAAACAGTCTCTAAGTCTCTTTATTAAAGTATTCAACTAACATGTCACAAAAGTAAAAGTGCTTTGTTTCCAACCAAAAAGATGGCCGCAGCATCCAGCGTGCTGACGTCATACGTCGGAGGTCCCAACTTGCGCGCTTCGTCACGGTTGACGTCATCAGAGGCGTAACATAAGGTGACAGTTGCCTAATCGATGGTCTCTTATCCATGAGTGGTCTGTGAGATAGCCACTCTCTCGCTGTTGTGGGAAACATTGGTATTGCTCCCTTGCTGATGGGAAAGTTTGTAGTGAACTCCTGTGTTTTGATACAGTCACATAAGGTAGAAAGTTTCTGCACCCTACTTTTCTGCTTTGGCCTGAATTATTATGCTTCTGATATACTGTATTATTTATGTGTGCACCAGAAGTTAAATGGATTAAAGTCAGGTGGAGAATTCAAACTAAAACAAACACAAAGGTGAGAAGTGATTAGCTCCTGTTAGGATGGGTTTGAGAATAGAGGCATGGCGCAACAAAGGTGATTTTATTATTAGCTGCTGCTTTGACATGTTGTAATTGCCATTTATCAGACAGAAACACGTCCCAAGGTAGGTTTTTATGAGAAGATGAATAAAAAGTATTATCCCGCTCAGTTGAGTCAAGCACCTCCACACATTATACAAGTCCTCTTTTAGCTATTGTAGCACCCTCCTAGGATGCTAGAGTGTAGGCAAGTTTAGTTTAGCTCCTCTGTAGGCAGAGGAACAGGGTTTAATTGGTTAGGAAGCTGGGCAGTGCTTCACAGGCTGTGGCTCTGTTACCTCCCCTTGTATTCTGAAACTCACTGGAGGTTTCCAGAACAAAGTGGGTGGGGGGAACAGAGGCTGCAGCCTGAATATTCATGGGACTTACACCAATCCCTTGGGGAGGTGGGCCCAGAAGGTGGGGAAGCAACCCATAAATATGCTGAAGCCTGGCAGTCTGGGAGCAGAGTCCAGGGTCCACTCGTTTGGAGGGATCCGTGTGCTGGGGCAGAGAGGAGAAGAAGGAAAGAGAGAGAAGAGGAACAGAAGAGCTCCAGGAATTTACCCAGCTTAGGTCTCAGCTAAGCCTAGCCGCAGACTCACAGCCAAGCCAGAAGCAGCCTGTCCAGTGGAGGCTAATGCCGCGTACACACGACCAGACTTTTCGACAGCAAAGGTCCGACGGAACAAATCCGTCAGACAATTCGATCGCGTGTGGGCTTCATCGGACCTTTTCTGATGAAAAATCTGACGGACTTTAGAAATAGAACATGTTTCAAATCTTTCCGACGGAGTCCTATCGAAAAATCAGTTTGTCTGTATGCTAGTCCGACGGACCAAAAATGACGCAAGGGCAGCTATTGGCTACTGGTTATCAACTTCCTTATTCTAGTCCGGTCATACGTCATCACGTTCGAATCAGTCGGACTTTGGTGTGATCGTGTGTAGGCAATTCCGTTTCGTTAGAACTCCGTCGGAACTCCATCGAAAGTTCCTTTGGGGTTCAGTCCGTCGAAAAGTCCACTCATGTGTACGCGGCATTAGACAGCAGATATTCCGGATCCTAGGAGTTCCCTATGGGAACTCCCAGGATCCTCAGGGGAGTGAGTAACAAACCAGCCATTAACCCTAATGGAGGGAGAGGACAGTGAAGTGTAATATCTCACGTGTCTAGGACAGAGTGTAGCTTCAGAGCAGAGCAAGACAGCCAGGAGCCAACCATTTCTCCAACCTTGCGACTAGAGCAGCCAGGTGCCATGCAATACAGCCAGGTGCTGTGTTTTCAATACAGCTTTTTTAGAACTGCTATTCCTTTTCGTTTTGCACTACTTCACCCACATCTGTGCAATACAGCTTGCGTCCTGTATTAGAGTAGCCAGAGACTGAGCAGGCCCTCAACTGTTTGCATATAGTTCTACAGTATTTCTTCAATTTGGGGTATCCCATGCACCCCCCATTCCCCATCCCATCCTAAACTGTTTATTGAGCCATCTGGGAGCATGTGAAAATGACATTTGCCTGGCAGTGGATGCTGTAAGGGGGAAATAGGCCCGAAATCCTAGCGGTTCCTTTAGAGGTATCACTACACTAGTAATTGCCAGAATAAAAACAAGCGATTGGAAAGCATGGACTTTAAAGGCATTAATCACACCAGATAAGTTAAAAATAAATATTTTATTCGATAACAAATTGTATGTAAAAACATACTAAGATGAAACAATATTAACCACTTCAGCCCCGGAAGGATTTATCCCCTTCCTGACCAGTACCATTTCTTTTTGCGATACGGCACTGCGGAGCTTTAACTGACAATTGCGTGGTTGTATGACGTTGTACCCAAACAAAATTTTAATAAAAAACAAAGGCGCCTCTAAGTGCAGAAGAAAAGCAAGTTTTAATGCCCCAACTGGGTTCAAAACCACTTACAGGATGGAGGATATAATCAGGCACATCATTAATATGGCTGCATTGGAAGGGGTCACGGTGGAAGAACGCCTTCAGGGAGATGGATGTGGTTGTCACTGACAGCAGCGAGGTGAAACACTGGAAGCCGCTGTGAAGCCGGCGTCGTCAGCGGGGAGTGACGGCGTACCCGGAAGTGATGTCATCCACTGAGCGGCTCCGTAACCAGCCTGGACCGCAAACACACAGCCAGAGGGGGGATGTGATGTCATCAAAGAGGGACGCGTTTCGGAACCGTCAATCGTTCCTTTATCAACCAACGATTGACGGTTCCGAAACGCGTCCCTCTTTGATGACATCACATCCAATCAGGGCACTGATAGAACAAAGCCTTGGGGGGCACTCTGCACATGCTCAGTTTGGCGTGTATTGCTGGAGAGTTGTTTTTTTTTTTTTCTTGGGAGGGTGCATGTGATCAGCACAGGGCCAATCAGCACTGTCCATACAGAAAATCAGGGGTCATGCAGCCTCATAGGACAGTCAGAAGGGAATGAAAACTCCTCCTACAAGCTTTAACCAGACATCGATAGAAGTCTGGTTAAAGCTTGTATACTGCTTGTATACTGCTGATGAGAAAAGGAATTTAGCAGTTTATATTTCCTAAAATAATTGCATTTCCATGTTCCGTGTACTGTGAATGCAGGCTCCTGGGTTTAGTAACACTTTAATACCACTTTAAAACAAAGCCTTATTAACGTAAATAAAACATAACAGAAATAAAAACCAAAAAAAAAAAAAAAAACCACCCCTGAAACAAAGCCCACTTTTTTAAAGGGAACCCTTGCATAAAAAAAAAAGAAGTTAAACCTAAAATAACATAAAATAATAACCAATACAGTACACCCCCAGAATAAATGAAAACCACAAAATACAAACCACCTTAACAAAAGCCCATCTTTTGTTTTTCGTTAAAGGGAACCTTGCAGCAAAAAAAAAAAAAAAAAAAAGAGAATATGGTTCAATATACTAATCTGCACATACAGAAACATCAGTGAGAAAATAATAAACTCCTTTTATGGGTTACCTCAGCTCAGCCCTTCACCACATCCGAGTAACCATCTCACTGCCAACATAAAGGTAGAAAATACAGGAAATCAGCTGTGGGTGTGCAGTACTTGTAAATCAGCGGCTTACCAAACATTCACTGGTGGTGAAGCATTCACTGTATATTAAAACATACAAAGAAATACCCCAAAGACCTGGGATTTTAAAGGTGCCAATAAATGTATTGCAACATAAGATAAAAAAACTGATGAATTTTATTTATTCCAACAATAAATTACTCTATTAACATTACATAAAAACGTTATTCATGAAATAACTTTGAATCAGAGTGTCCACAAAAAGCAACTTTCCTGTAGATCATCATGGTGTAGCAATCTTGACATGTTTCGCCTGCAACAGGCTTCCTCAGATATAAAGTACCACACCAATCGCAGCAATCAAGCTGGAAACAAATTCACGCCGATGCATGCTGGGTCGATGATGTCACAAGGGGGCGGTGCAACCAGGTGACGTCTCCAGGTGGCCCCGCCCCTTACATATTAAAGCGGAACTTCCGTAATTTTCTTCTTTTTTCCATCTATTAAATCTATTAAATCTTCTGCGCTTCTTGTTATTGTTGTTTTAACTTTGGATAGTAAAACATTTTTCTCCTGCCAGTAAATCCCTTATACAGCCCACTTCCTGTTTCTTGTCTGGTCATTAGCCTAGGCTTATGACATCATGCACAGCTCTCTCTCACTATCCTAAGAGTTTGCCAGGAAGGGAGGGGGGGATGAGTCATAAGAGGGCCAATGAGAGCTGCAGAGCTGGAGGTGTGCCTCTGTGTGTCTGTGCAAATCCAGGAAGTGAACAGGCAGCAGCTTCAGCTGCCCACAGTTAAAATGGATGCAGCCAGACTCAGTAGAGGGAGATTTCTGCAGCATATTTGGCAAGTACAGAATCACAGTGAATATAAAATGATATGCAAAGTGGTTGGAGGGAAGCTTCAGAATGGCAAAGATGTTTTTATTACAAATTATGTGAGCAGACTGCAGTTCCACTTTAAGAACTGTCAGATGGCGGAACAGGCAGGTGGCAGGCAAAGATTTTTTTTTTTCAGGTACAGGGGGTCTCGAGTGACGATGGATCTACATCAGAACATTTTTATTTCTTTTTTATAAAAGAATTGTCAAAAACTGTGTGTGTGATTTTATTTTTTACACTTTTTTTGTGAATGGGTAGGGGTACAATGTTCCCCTATACTCATTCACATAGGGGAGGCCGGATCTGGAGGCCTCCTTGTTAAAGGGGGGTTTCCAGATTATGATAATTCCCCTGCCAGCAGACCCCCACAACCACCGCCCAGGGTTGTTGGGAAGACCCCCACACCATTTTTTTAAAAACATTTTTGTATTTCTGGAAATTTCTTTATATATGTCAGTTTTGCTGCAGCAGGTTCTATACATGTACAGATGTGCCACTTTACAGGCAGACTAAGGGGACCCCACCAGGCACTATATTTAAGCAATTTTTTTCATTTTTATTGTTTCACTTTAAGCATCATTAAAATCACTGCTCTTTTAAAAACTATCTTTAAAAAAAAATAGCATTGATACGTGTCCCCCAGAGCAGTACCTGGACTCCCATGGCCCTTTTATGGCCAATAACGTGCATATAAGCCTTCAAAATGGGGACTTGGTTGTTGAGTCTGAACTTTTTGCATGTTCAGGAGTTCTAGCGTGAACCAAACCGGGGAGGGGGGGGGGGTCTTTGGCCCATCACTAAACGTGAGGACATGATATGTGATATAATATGAGCTGCTGATTGTAGCATGTGATCAGAGGGAAATCAGAGTTCGGTAACTATTCCAGAAGGAGGGTCTCCTAGTTACAATGGAACACTCCCAAGCTCCTCAGCCCCTCATCAGACCCTTTGATTGGTCATGTTATGCACGTCAACGCCCTCCTCAAGAATCAGAAAAGAAGGCTCCATCTGTAGTTATCCCTTACTGTCAAAATGAAAAACCTATGCTAATACTAAGACTGATGTCCCGTACACACGATCGGAAATTCCCCCAGCAAAAGACCGATGAGAGCTCTTGGTTGGAAACTCCGACCGTGTGTATGCTCCATCGGACTTTTGCTGGCGGTATTCGCGCCAGCAAAAAGTTGAGAGCACGTTCTCTCTTTTTCGGTCGGAAAAAGTTCAGATCGGAAATTCCGATCGTCTGTACCAATTCCAAGGCGCAAAATTCCTACACATGCTCGGAAACAATTCGACCCATGCTCAGAAGCATTGAACGTCATTTTCTCGGCTTATCGTAGTGTTGTACGTCACCGCGTTCTTGACGGTCGAAAGTTCAGAGAACTTTTGTGTGACCGTGTGTATGCAAGCCAAGCTTGAACGGAATTCCGTCTGAAAAACCATCCAAGTTTTTTCCGATGGAAATTCCGCTCGTGTGTACGCGGCATTAGAGTCATATTTCTTGGGGGCCAAAGACTCAGAAATTCCATATCCATTTTATGCTCCATTGACTGAACTCTGTTGAAATCCAAATAACCCAGGACCTGAAGAGCTCCCATTCTTCATCTCTTTGTTTTGTAGATGTATTATTGCCTCTTTTTCTGTAAATATATTTCTGAACTGTTTATTTACTTTGGTTAAGCCAGAATCTAAAGAATTCCTTTCTTTTTGAAGAGCTCTACAAATTGAAACTCCTAAGGTTTGACCTCATATTATATGGTTTTGGTAAATCTGAAGGAAAAAAAATCAGCAGAAAATCTGATGGTGTGTATGGGGCTTTAGACTTGACAGGCTGTGGGGAGGGCGGCGGCGGCAGAGACAGGCAAAGAGCCGTCGATTGCTGCAATTACAAGTAAAAAAAAAAAAAAATATGTCCCCGGATTTCATTTTAAAAATCTGGTCACCTTAATATAAATGTAGTGTGTGACTGTGGGGGAGGGGACATTAGAGTGTAAGCTCCTCTGGTACAGAGACTGATGTGACTGGCTCAGTGTTCTCTGTACAGCACTACAGAATATGTTGGTGTTATTTAAATAAAAAGTATTCATATTTCCCTGTACTGTCAGTTTCTCACACAGATCCCAGGATCTTACTATACCAGCAGTTGTTTCCTGTTCGGGTTCTTCTGCTCATTATATTATTATTAAGCCCGGTGTTCTTCCATGTGTATCACCACCTACAGGAGTAGGTAAGATAAATAAAATACTGTAAAATACTGTAGAGTCCGATATCCCTGATTTCCCTGAGCTGTAGTCGGATGAGCACAAGCTCAACACTGATTTGTTTCTCTTGGTCTGTAGGTTTTCCTTTTGGATTTTACCTTCTCTAATGCCCCGTACACAGAGTCGGACTTGCCAACGGGATAACCTCCGTCGGCATTTCCGACGGAAAGATAGAGAACATGTTCTCTATCTAAGTCTGTCGGAAATGCTGACAGAAAAATTCAGTTGGGGCATACACATGGTTGGAATATCCGACCAATGGCTCCCATCGGACTTTTTCTGTCGGGAATTCCGACAGTGTGTACGTGGCATTGGTTTTAAAGGAGTACCGAATCACTGACTAGGAAAAAGCATGCAGCAACTGAAGTCGGAGCAAGGACAGAAATCATGATCGGCATGCCTGTTAAAGTCACCTACACAGAAATTGTTGATGGCAGAGAACCATGTATAACAGCCAAGCAGCTAGTATACATTATTCAGGAATAGGGACCTTGCTCTACACTTAAACTCTAAATAGGCATTTAGTATGTTTGGAATCATGCCTTATTGTATTAAATTTCCCTAATTTCTTGAGTCCCTGAGCTCTTTCCTTGCTATAACCTACTTGAGTCCATGAGCCTTTTCCTCCCTATGACCCCCCTGAACCTTTACCTCCCTATAACACCCTTGAGTCTCTTAGCCTATTTCTCCCTTTAACCCCATTGAGTTGCCAAGATTTATTCTCCCTTTAACCCCCATTGAGTTTCTGAGCTTTTCCTCCCCATAACCCCTATGAGACGTCAAGGCTTTCCCTCCCTATAACCCCTTAGTCTCTAAGTCTTTTCCTCCCTATAACCCCTTGAGATTCTGAGCCTTCTCCTCCCTATATATAATCCCTTGATTTTCTGAGCCTTTTCCTCCCTATAACCCCTTGAGTTTCTGAGCCTTTCATCCCTATAACCCTCTGTGTCTCTGTGCCTTTTCCTCCCTCTAACCCCTTGAGTTTCTGAGTCTTCTCCTCCCTATAACCCCTTAAGTTTCTGAGCGTTTCCTCCCTATAACCCTTTGAGTTTCTGAGCCTTCTCCTCCCTATAACCCCCTGAGTTTCTGTGCCTTTTCTTCCCTATAACCCCTTGGGTTTCCGAGCCTTCTCCTCCCTATAACCCCTTGAGTTTCTGAGCCTTTTCCTCCCTCTAAGCCCTTGAGTTTCTGAGCCTTTTCCTCCCTATAACCCCTTTAGTTTCTAAACCTTTTCCTCCCTATAACCCTTAGAGTTTCTGAGCCTTCTCCTCCCTATAACCCCTTGAGTTTCTGAGCCTTTTCCTCAATATAACCCCTTGAGTTTCTGAGCCTTTTCCTCCCTATAACCCTTTGCGTTTCTGAGCCTTTTCCTCCCTATAAACCCTTGAGTTTCTAAACCTTTTCCTCCCTATAACCCCTTGTGCCTCTGAGCCTTCTCCTCCCTATAACTCCTTGAGTTTCCAAGCCTTTTCATCCCTATAACCCCTTGAGTTTCTGAGCCTTCTCCTCCCTATAACCCCTTGAGTTTCTGAGCCTTCTCCTCCCTCTAAGCCCTTGAGTTTCTGAGCCTTCTCCTCACTATAAGCCCAGGAGTTTCTGAGCCTTTTCTTCCCTATAACCCCTTGGGTTTCCGAGCCTTTTCCTCCCTATAACCCCTTGAGTTTCTGAGCCTTTTCCTCCCTCTAAGCCCTTGAGTTTCTGAGCCTTCTCCTCCCTATAACCCCTTGCGTTTCTGAGCCTTCTCCTCCCTATAACCCCTTGAGTTTCTGAGCCTTTTCCTCCCTATAACCCCTTGAGTTTCTGAGCTTTCTCCTCCCTATAACCCCTTGAGTTTCTGAGAGTTTCCTCAATATAACCCCTTGAGTTTCTGAGCCTTTTCTTCCCTATAACCCTTTGCGTTTCTGAGCCTTTTCCTCCCTATAACCCCTTGAGTTTCTAAACCTTTTCCTCCCTATAACCCCTTGTGCCTCTGAGCCTTCTCCTCCCTATAACCCCTTGAGTTTCCAAGCCTTTTCATCCCTATAACCCCTTGAGTTTCTGAGCCTTCTCCTCCCTCTAAGCCCTTGAGTTTCTGAGCCTTCTCCTCCCTATAAGCCCTTGAGTTTCTGAGCCTTCTCCTCCCTATAACCCCTTGAGTTTCTGAGCCTTCTCTTCAATATAACCCATTGAGTTTCTGAGCTTTCTCCTCCCTATAACCCCTTGAGTTTCTCAACCCTTTTCTCCCTATAGCTCCTTAAGTTTCTGAGCCTTTTTCTCCCTATAATTTTATTTTCCATTCAGTAACATCTCACTTCTGCAAGCAATATTCCAGCATATTTAGTAGGATTTTTATGTACTTACATTTTTTTTTTCATTCGACCAAACATGGGGAAATGTGCATGTATTGTGGAGAAGTATTGTATGTTTTTTTTTTGTGTTTTTTTTTTTTTTACCCATAAATACTCTCTAAGGTGATAAACATTAATGGTTATTTATTTAATGAATTCTATTTTTTTTTTCTTCTAGTGTTCTGGTGATTAGAAAAGACAAATGGAAACAAGACACACAGTGATATAAAGATATCAGAGGTTGCTGCCCCCTCCCCTAGTCTTGTATAGTGAGAGGTGTCGGAGCTTTTATTATTTGAGACTTTTTGACCATTTCTAATGAGAAACCTGCCATTTGTGTTACATTGTATCTGTGTTGCGGATCTGTTGTTTCATTGTTTTATCTCTGATTTTTTTTTTCATTGTATTATGCTATGTTAATAACCAGTTAGTAATTTTTTTTTTTAAAGCAGATTTGCATCCAAAAACAAAATAATTTTTTTTGGCATATATGTTAAATAAAAATTAGACCTTAAGATGAGTTAAAACCACAAAATATTATATATTTTCTGAAAACAAACACTTTGGAGAATAAAATGGTAGCCGTTTCAATTTTTGGCACTCAATTTTTTTTGGCACTTACCCAGCCAGCCAGGACACCTTTTGGGCCCAAGAACTGTCCCTTTCTCACACAATGTCTGACTCTAATCATTGATGCCATCACTTTACCTTCCTTCTACCTTAGTTCAGCATCACTCTTCACTGTGTAAAAGAGACCACTGACCGGATCAAAGCACGCTCTCATCATGCTTTGTGTAAATGCAGGTGTAAAACATGATTTTGGGCAAACAGGCAGGCTGGCATCACTTCCTTTTTTAGCTGTCCTGTCCAGGCCCTGGAGACACTTTTCTGACATCAGGCAGAAGGGGACTAATCCAGGCAGCTCCTCCCCCTTCATGATGACCTGACCCCTTAATTTCCTCCCCCTGAATAGTCGGCCGGACAGGTGCAGAGCTGGCCACCCAGCTGCCTTGGGAGTGAGGACCCGGCCAGAAGGACATGGATGCGGCCCTCTCCGCGGAGAGGCCGACAGCGGGTGAGCAGGGCTGGCCCATGCAGCTGCCCAGGAAGTCAGAGTCGGGCCCGAAATTAACATGCGGCCCGTCAGCCCCAGCCCACCGGGCATATGCCCGGTGTGCCCTATGGCCAGTCCGGGCCTGCTACCTACATCCGTAAACACATACCTGCACATCTCACCATTCCAGCACTTTCCCAGCTGCAGCACCGCTCCTCTAAAGTCCTGATCTTGCAGAAGACACGGAGGGCAGTGGGATCCATAGGCTCCTGCTGCTCTTAGTCAAACTGCTGTAAAGGAGGAAACAGGAGCATGGCTTACCAGCGCTGTGTGTGTCTATGAACGCACAGAGCCCAGCTCAGGAGTATGTGTGCACTTGGCTTGCTAAGGGGTCATGCAGAGGAAGAAGGAGCAGACAGAGCTGCTGGAGGACCACCATACCTCCCAACGTTTTGAGGTGGGAATGAGGGACATCTATTAGCAAAAGTATGTAGGCATAGGACACGCCCCCTTAAGGGAGAATTACACACACAAAAAAAGATTTGTTTGGCAGAGTTTCTGTTCATGTGATTGGCTGTCACAGCGGTCACAGGATCGGGAAGCTCCCAATCGCAAGTAGAGACCAGGAGCTTTCCGTTAGTGGCCGATAACTGTGTGAGCGTGCAGGGCACGTGCTCTTGGCACAGCTCTGTATACATTCTGGTATGCATACAGTGCCTTAAAAAAGTATTCACACCCCTTTACATTTCCCACATTCTGTCTTGTTACAACCAAAAACGTAAATGTATTTTATTGGGATTTTATGTGATAGACCAACACAAAGTGGCTCATAGTTGTGAAGTGGAAGGAAAATGATAAATGATACAAATAAATATGTGAAAAGTGTGGGGGGTACATTTGTATGGCGCCCCCCGGAGTCAATACTTTGTAGAACCCCCTTTCTCTGCAATTACAGCTGCAAGTTTTTTTGGGGATGTCTCTACCAGCTTTGCAAATCTAGAGAGGGACATTTTTGCCCATTCTTCTTCTTTGCAAAATATCTCAAGCTCTGTCAGATTGGATGGAGAGCGTCTGTGATCAGCAATTTTCAAGTCTTGCCACAGATTCTCAATGTGATTTAGGTCTGGACTGTGACTGGGCCATTCTAACACATGACTATGCTTTGATCTAAACCATTCCATTGTAGCTCTGGCTGTATGTTTAGGGTCGCTGTCCTGCTGGAAGGTGAACCTCCGCCCCAGTCTCAAGTCTTTTGCAGACTCTTATGCCGTGTACACACGACCGGACTTTCGACGGACTTCCGTTGAATCGGACTTGCCTACACACGATCACACCAAAGACCGGCGGATTCGACCGTGATGACGTACGACCGGACTAGAATAAGGAAGTTCATAGCCAGTAGCCAATAGTTGCCCTAGCGTCGGTTTTCGTCCGTCGGACTAGCATACAGACGAACTGATTTTTCGACCGGACTCAAGTCCGTCAGAAAGATTTGAAACATGTTTCAAATCTAAAGTCCGTCTGATTTTCGACAGAAAAGGTCCGCTGCAGGTCTGATGAAGCCCACACACGGTCGGATCGTCCTACGGATTCGTTCTGGTGGACCAGTTTGGTCAAAAAGTCCGGTCGTGTGTACGCGACATAACAGGTTTTCTTCTAAGATTGTCCTGTATTTGGCTCCATCCATCTTCCCATCAACTCTGACCAGCTTTCCTGTCCCTGCTGAAGAAAACCATCCCCACCACATGATGCTGCCACCACCATGTTTCACGGTGGGGATGGTGTGTTCAGGGTGATGTGCAGTGTTTTCCTCCACACATAGTGTTTTGCTTTTAGGCTAAAAAGTTAAATTTTGGTCTCATCTGACCAGATCACCTTCTTCCACATGTTTGCTGTGTCCCCCACATGGCTTCTCACAAACCACAAACAGGACTTCTTATGACTTTCTTTCACCAATGTCTTTCTTCTTGTCACTCTTCCATAAAGGTCAGATTTGTGGAGAACACGACTAATAGTTGTCCTGTGGACAGATTCTCCCACCTGAGCTGTGGATCTCTGCAGCTCCTCCAGAGTTACCATGGACCTCTTGGCTCTTCTCTGATGAATGCTCTCCTTGCCCGGCCGGTCAGTTTAGGTGGACGGCCATGTCTTGGTAGGTTTGCAGTTGTGCCATACTCTTTCCATTTTCCGATGATGGATTGAACAGAGCTCTGTGAGATGTTCAAAGCTTGGGAGATTTTTTTTCTATAACCTAGCCCTGCTTTATACTTCTCCACAACTTTATCCCTGACCTGTCTGGTGTGTTCCTTGGCCTTCATGATGCTGTTTGTTCACTAAGATTATCTAACAAACCTCAGAGGGCTTTACAGAACAGCTGTATTTATACTGAGATTAAATTACACACAGGTGGACTCTATTTACTAATAAGGTGACTTCTGAAGGCAATTGGTTCCACTAGATTTTAGTTGGGAGTATCAGAGTAAAGGGGGCTGAATACAAATACATGCCACACTTTTCACATATTTATTTGTAATTGTTTATCATTTTCCTTCCACTTCACAATTATGTGCCACTTTGTGTTGGTCTAGTACATAAAATACATTTAAGTTTTTTGTTGTATCATGACAAATTGTGGAAAATTTCAAGGGGTATGAATACTTTTTCAAGGCACTGTCTATGAGGCTTCTTGACGTTAAGGCCCACCCACCAAGATCCAGCATATTTGCATACTGCCCGCTAGAAGATGTTAATATCACTTACATTTATAAAATAAAGTCTTTTGGAGTGATCAGGTATGGATTTTAAAGGGGGGTCCAATCAATCAAAAGACCACCCCAAAATTCAATTCATAACCTTACTAGAGCATTCAGGAAATAGGGGGGGGGGTGAGAATGTGGCCCTTCCTCCTGAACCATATCAGGCCATTGTTCCTCAAAATGGGGAAGAACCTTGACAGAAGGGCCCCCTGGCAAGCACTGTGTCCCAACATTAATCACCTGTAGGGGGCCTGCGGGCAGGAAACTTATTGTAATATGGAATTCCCCTTTAACAATAATGGGTCTCCCAGATACTTCTCCCTCCATGTGAATAAGTAAGGGGGATATAGTACCTCTGAAGAAAAAATGTAAACATAAACAAAAAAACATCTAATGGAAACGGGAAAATTCCCTGGAAGTTACCTATCTCTTCAAAAACCCCGTAAGATGATGTATGACAGCCTCGGAGCTTGTAGCAATGTAGATCCAAGTCAGTCACTATGCCTACCAACCCAATAAAAGAAAAAGAAATCACTGCTTGCCAACACACATCCTATCGCCTAACTCCTACCGAATGACAGGTCCAGTGGATGACAACTGATATAAAGAAAGGGGCAGCCATATATTGACCATATATGGGCGGTGACATCACAGGGAATCCGGCGGCCAGGGTTGTGGGGAAGAGGCCCCTGTCCTCAACAACAGGGGGACAAGGTGCTTTGCCAGAGGGCTTCTCACCTATGTGGAGGGCATGTCAGGGCTGTTGATAGAAATCTAGGGGGCCCCCCCATACAGCCTACCTGACTAGGCCCCCCTCCTCTGAAAATATGAATCGATATTTTTGCTAAAATGCAGTGTCCATGATGCTATGCTTTGCAGCCATGGAAGAAATTAAACCCGGAACAAGTTGAACAAGACCCATGCAAAGTGAATAGTGGCACGAAGGCAATATCTGCACCCCCACAGTGAGTGATCGGTACCGATCGCTCACTGTGTTCATTCAGCATGGTGAGCCCCCTGCTCCCCATCCTGAAATAACCATCCTGTGTGAAACCAGCAGCACTGCAGGGAAAGAGGAACACAGGGGTCCCAGACAGCGGGGAGCGCAGATACTAGAACTGATCCCCCTGCAGCGCAGCTGGAGGGAGAGAAAAGAAAAGTAGAAGCCGGCAGCGCTGCACATGAGTCACAAGTGTCCAGGGGCGGATGGACCATTCGGGCACTCGGGCGCTGCCCGAGGGCCCCATGCCACTAAGGGGCCCCATCAGGGTTGCCAGCCTCAATAAAACCAGAGACAGTATGTAAAAATCTGTGTTTTTTTTAAAAATCCCAAGATTATAGCTGCCCCGCCTCTCCAGTACCTTTTCAGTGTGTGTATTCTGTATGTCTGTGTGTGTATACTGTGTGTGTATACTGTATGTCTGTGTGTGTATTCTGTGTGTGTATACTGTGTGACCCCATAATCTATTGCCTGGGGTCCTCATAATCTCCTATTGCCTGGGGGCCCCATAATCTCCTATTGCCCGGGGGCCCCATACTCTTCTCCTATTGCCCGGGGGTCCCATAATCTTCTCCTATTGCCCGGGGGCCCCATGAGTTGTCAGTCCGCCCCTGCAAGTGTCAGCAATAAGACAGTACTTCACAAAATATATAGTGAAGTCCCTGGCCTTCTCTTTCACTATCTCAGTGCTATGGAGCAAAAGATTCCCAAATAACAGGCTCCAATACTAGTTAGAGCATTTAAATGATCACAGTACCAACAACGATCACTCACATTAACAATTGGCCTTGCTGGAGGGTTTTGTGGGTCCTTATGAATATTGGAGAGGGTGTAGATGGTAGGGATCCGAGTACTACTCGGTGTAAGATACCTTCTTTCTTTCATGGATAATACATGCGTTTTATAACCAAGTTCAACCAGTGATCCCAATTCTCTATTGTACTGTGGTGTGGGGTCATAATCCAATTTTTTGTACGTTTCTACATCCGACAACATTTCTGCCAACTGGTTAATGTAGAATTCTTTGGACAAGACCACCACACCACCCCCTTTATCCGCTGGTCTGACTATAAAATCATTCCTGGTTTCAAGCATTTCTTTGCCTTCAATACTCAATACTCAGCTCAATACTCTGCAAAGCATCTATGTGAAATCCCATTTCGATACAATCTGTCATTAGCCTGTGATCTCCAGCTACATCGTGTATTTGTTAAATACAAAGAGTCTTTGAAACACAGTATCCTTAACGGATAATTACAGAGGAACTTTCACACAGCACAAGCACTTTGTACGTTTAAATTTCCTTTCCCCTCCCGGGAACATTTGCCATGAACACTTGTGAATTTCACAGAAGATAATGCCTTCCATCCAGATATAATCATCACTATTTTCCAGTGTTCAGGGCTATCATTATCCTTTTCAACCGACCTGAGGATCGATCCCGGTCTGCCTGTGTATGTGTGTTTGTGAGGGATATGAAAGGTGCGATTAAGGAATGGTGGCCACCGGTGTCCTATTAAGACTTTAAGTCTTTTTTAATATGTGTTGGAGATAGTTGTAATTTTTTCACTAAGTTTTTGTAATAGTCTTTCTAAACGGATAATCAATAAATGATCAATAGTTTTTCCACTGGTCTGTCCTCCTTGAAGAATTGCTTTGTGGTCTTTACAAATTTTATATGGAGATATGCTCAATTCAGAGGACAACCACCTCTAGAGGTCTCCAATAGAACAATTTGGACACCCTAGAACGACGGTGGAACCGGATGATTCTCTAACGGGTGATGCCGCTGTATTGGCTGTATCTGTTCACCCGAGGACACCGGAATCTATTGAGGATGAGCTCAGTTCCTTTTTCTTTTTCTTTACATTAAATGCGCTTCAATCATCCTGACACCATATCAACCATGGTGCCGAGAAGATTGAAGCGCCAACACCAGGTGTTTGGAGTAAAGTGGGCCGGTCTGGATGAAGTCCAGGGCCAAATTTTTGTCCCAGTCCAGCCCTGCATGCGCCGAACACACCGGCACATGCACGTTAGACATCACCTACAGGGAACTGTAAATACCATATTTATCGGCGTATAATACGCACCTTAAAATCAGGGGAAAATCATGGGTGCGTGTTATACGCCGATCCCCCGCTGATTGTGAGCGGAGGAGCGAGCGCCGCCGATATACATACATAGCCGAGTGTACTCGGTTAGGCTCGGCTCCGCTCATAGTCATGCCCAGTCCCGCCATTGGACCTGTGTTATGTCCTTCATAGGGCGGGACTGCGAGAGGAGCCGAGAGGAGCCATGATACACAGGACCGGCTCTGTGTATCTCGTCATATTTAAACTGCAGTGACACTGACAAGGCTGCAAATGACACTGATAAGGCTGCACTGATGGGCATTTAAATGTAAGTTTTTTTCCTTAAAATTCCCTCCTAAACTTGGGGTGCGTGTTATACGCCGGCGCGTGTTATACGCCGATAAATACGGTATCTCCTAAACCGTGCAGGTTTAGGAGATATTTCCAGCACCTACAGGTAGACCTTGATCCAGGCTTACCTGTAGGTGAAAGTGGTCTGTTTTGCCACGTACACACGAGCGGAATGTCCAACAGAAAAAGTCAGACGGAATCTTTTCATCGTATATTCCGATCGTGTGTAGGCCTCATCGGACTTTTTTTTTTTTGAAAATTCTAACGGACCTAGAAAGAGAACATGTTCTAAATATTTCCGACGGAACCAATTCCTATCGGGAAAACTGCTCATCTGTATGCTGTTCCGGAGGACCAAAAACGACGCATGCTCTGAAGCAAGTATGAGGCGGAGGCTATTGGCTACTCGCTATTGCACTTCCTTTTTCTAGTCCCGTCATACGTGTTGTACGTCACCGCGTTCTTGACTTTGGTGTGACTGTGTGTACGCAAGACAGTTTCAGCGGAATTCCGTCGGAAAAACCTTCAGAGTTTATTCCGACGGGAAAACCGGTCGTGTGTACGCGGCATAAGGGTATACAACCGCTTTAAGCTTAATCCTAAATCTTCACACGTTTGCTGAATAGCAACCACAACTCTGGCAGTATTATCACATTACCGTGTGTATCAACCAGAATTTTTGAGGTGGGATTTACTGGTACCACATGGAAAACCAAAATATAAAAAAAAAAACAATTTTTATTATTATAAATATATGAAATACATAGGACATAAATTGGCTTACATTCAACCCCTTCATCCTTAAGGGTAAAACAAATCTTAATGCCTAAGCACAATTTTTCAAGTATGACATCTATTTACCGTGCAAATCGTCACAACTACTTTGTGCACCCAGGACAAATTAGGCTTTCATTTGGTGCTAAATTGTAATTGATATCTCTTGATTTGTTTTTTTATTATCAAAGGAAAAACTGACCTTCCACCAAAGAACATCCCAAAATAAATTCTCCTGCTTCTAACGAATGCGGCGTTATCACATATGTGGATGTTAGTTGTTGTTTGTACCTGTAGTAGGGCCCAGGAACAATAGTGCGCATTGTGCTTTTTATCCTACCTAAAACACACATAAATAGAAAGCATCTATACAGAGACTTTTATTCTTTTATATACATTGCAGCTGAGGCTGCAGAGAAGGAGTATGTGGACTCTGTGTACTCTGTCCCTTTCTTTGTCTCAAAAAAAAAAAAGCAGACAACTGTGTCTGTGCAGCCGCTGTGTCCCAGAACTGCCTGCACGGGGATGCATGGAACACCTCTGCATCCCAATGTGTGTAAACATGGCCCTCACATGGGTGTCCAGTTTAGAACGCCTTATGTGAACAAGGCCTTACTAGGAATTTAACAGGAATTTTGTAAGACATGTTGTGTTTTTTTTTTGTGTGCTAATAATGATTTTAGTATGTTTGTAGTGAAAACAGTGATTTGACAAACATTTCAACAACATATGCGGGGCTTAACAAATCAACTATTGGGGATCCATCTGTTCCCTAGTACAATCCCCCTATGTCTGTCTGACTAATCTTGGAGGTGATTGTACTGGGGTACAGACTGACCTGGGGGGATTTTACGGGGGGTGACAGATTGACCTGGAGGGTGGGATGGATTATACTGGGGGACAGACTGACCTGGGGGGGATTATGCTTGGGGAAAGATTGACCTTGGGGGGAAATATTGTACTGGGGGACAAATTGACCCAGGGGAAAGGATTATACTGGGGGACAGATTGACCTGGGGGGTGGGATGGATTATACTGGGGGACAGACTGACCTGGGGGGATTATGCTTGGGGAAAGATTGACCTTGGGGGGAAATATTGACCTTGGGGGGAAAAATTGTACTGGGGGGCAGACTAACCTAGGGAGATTATACTGGGGGACAAATTGACTCAGGGGAAAGGATTATACTGGGGGACAGACTGACCTGGGGGGTGGGATAGATTATACTGGGGGACAGACTGACCTGGGGGGATTATGCTTGGGGAAAGATTGACATTGGGGGAAATATTGACCTTGGGGGGAAATATTGTACTGGGGGACAGACTAACCTAGGGGGATTATACTGGGGGACAAATTGACCCAGGGGAAAGGATTATACTGGGGGACAGACTGACCTGGGGGGTGGAGATTGTACAGGGGGACAGACTGATCTTGGGGGGAGAACTGTACTTGAAAACTAACCTGGGGGTATTATACTGAGGGACAGACTAACCTGGGGGGGATTATACTGGGGTCAGACTGACCTGGAGGTCAGGACAGATTATACTGAGGGACAGACTGACCTGGAGGGTGGGAAGGAATATACTGAAGGACAGATTGACCTGTTAGGGATTATACTTGGGGACAGATTGACTCAGGGGAAAGGATTATACTGGGGGACAGAATGATCTGGGGGTGGGGGATTGTACTGGGGGACAGATTGATCTTGGGGGGAGGATTGTACTAGAGGACTGAATGACCTGGGGGTATTATACTGGGTGACAAATTGACCTTGGGGGGAGAGAGAACGATTATACTGAGGGACAGACTGACCTGGGGGAATTATACTGGGGGGCAGACTGACCTGGAGGGCGGGATGGATTTTACTGGGGGACAGACTGACCTGTGGGGGATTATACTGGGGCACAGACTGGCTTTGTTTGTTTTAACTACATCTGTTAAGCTCCTCCCACCATTAACACAATTTGACCACACCCACTGTGCGCAACGCATAACTATCCTCCTTCAGGCAAGTCAAAGGTGTCCCAGGTCTTTTGCAATCCTATAGTGTATACTACAAAAAAAAATTGCCATGCACCACTAAAGTGTTCAGGTTTGGCTTGAAATAAGTCATAAAGTGCAACAGAAAAAAACTCTTTTAGGTGGCCGTGGACAATAACACTGATGTAAACTAGGGAAAATGGCAATACCAGCTTACAGTATAAAATGCACAACATACATTGATTCAGACAACTTTCACCTAAGACTTGAACATATGTAACTGGATTCTACTGGAAACATGTGTGAATCTTGGGTAAACGTTGTGTGAATCTTGGGTAAACGTGTGAAACCTTTCGAAATAGGCCTCTTTGGTTTATTATGCAATTCATTTCTAGGCAGAGGAACAATTTGTGTACCGTATAATGTATTTCTAGATGTATCCAGACAGTTCCTGATGGTGGGACTGGCATATGTTGTTTAATCCCAGAGTTTTCCAATGTCCTGTAGTGATGGAATGCTGACAATTCTGTGCTCCTCAACCCAGGACCAACCACATCTGACTCTTTTTATGGGGACAAGGGTAAGATTGGGTGCTTTTGAGATTCAGCACATGCCCTCAACTAGGTTGGTCAGGAAGACTTCAGTTCCCTAGGAAAATCTGAAGAGTTAACTGATTTCACATCATGAAATGTGTAGCTTTTTACCTGTAAATAAGATTAACATAACACAGTTTGAAGATGATTGGCTATCATGTTCAAACCGTTCAGCTTGTTCAATTGAGGTTTGACCTGGAAGCTAGAGGTAGATGGTACCAGGGCCGTCTTTAATATTGATTGGACCCTGGGCAAAAAATTTCTTGGCCCCTCCCCATGCAATTTCGCTCTCCACCTGCTCTGAGACATACAATAAATAGCAGCTAGACTTAGGCTGGCCATACATGGGTCGAATTTTGAAAGAATTTTCTTTCGAAAATCTTATCTAAGAATTTTTAGTTCATATTTCGCACTATTAGTGGGCTGCAGCAACATCCGATTTTCGCGCAGCCATCGAATGTGAGTAATCGGACATGTTGGAAATTTTTTGAGAAAGCAACGATTTTATAATCGATGTGAGAATCGTGCGAGAAATGTAATCGAAAAAAGAAATGCGCATGTGCAAGAAAAGAAAATTCACAGAAAGAAAAGAAGATTTCCAGCCACGAAAATTATTTTCTGTAGCAACATTAGGTGAAATGCAAGACTTGGTTGGTCAAATTTAGAAATCAACGGTGACACCATCGGATCACAAAACGCACAAATTTTCTGAAGAAAATTTTTTTGAAATTCGATAATGTGTGGCCAGCCTTAAAATCAGTTTACTGTATCAGATCAGGCAGCGATTGCAATTGGTTGCCAGAGGTTACAGCATATCATTACCGCTTACTAACTGATTGCTAGAGGTTGCAGCACACATTAAGGCTCACTGATTAGTTGCTAGAGGTTACAGCACATGATTTCTGCTTGTTGATTGGTTGCTAGAGAATACTGTACAGTAATACTGCTCACTGATTGGTTGCTATAGGTTACAGCGCATCTTCCCCTCACTGCAGGGGGGCATGATATACATATGAATGCCGCCTTTATTTACATATCAATGCTGCTGGCCTCAGCTATTTACATATGAATGATGCTATTTACATATCAACGCTGCCATTATTTACATATGAATTACGGTTATTTACATGTAAACACAGGGTCTGCAGGTGAGTCATCTGTAAACAACAATAGGGCAGAGCTGGGCAGCATTAGTAGCAGCACTTCACACTGAGACACCGGGACACAGCACAGGACTAAAACTTCAAGGCACAAGGGAATTTAAACTGGGATAGTTGGCAAGTATGAGGCAGCTGCTTTGGGCCCCACAACAATGAGAGGGACCAGGGCAGTTGCCCCTTTTGCCCTGCCTTAAAGACGGCCCTGGATGGTACAAATAAATATGAACCAGACCTAAAACCAGAATTAAATGTGAAGGTCTCATGAACCAAAATTAAGTAAAATTCTGACTCATGGAGAGTCTTAGTAGTTATTTTTTTGTGTAGTGCAAATGCTGCTAATGAGGTAGTTCCATCTTGTTCTTGCTTGTTCAAAAAAAAAAAAAAGCAGACAACTGTGTCTGTGCAGCCGCTGTGTCCCAGAACTGCCTGCACGGGGATGCATGGAACACCTCTGCATCCCAATGTGTGTAAACATGGCCCTCACATGGGTGTCCAGTTTAGAAAGCCTTATGTGAACAAGGCCTTACTAGGAATTTAAAAGGAATTTTGTAAGACATGTTGTGTTTTTTTTTTGTGTGCTAATAATGATTTTAGTATGTTTGTAGTGAAAACAGTGATTTGACAAACATTTCAACAACATTTGCGGGGCTTAACAAATCAACTATTGGGGATCCATCTGTTCCCTAGTACAATCCCCCTATGTCTGTGTGACTAATCTTGGAGGTGATTGTACTGGGGTACAGACTGACCTGGGGGGATTTTACGGGGGGGGTGACAGATTGACCTGGAGGGTGGGATGGATTATACTGGGGGACAGACTGACCTGGGGGGGATTATGCTTGGGGAAAGATTGACCTTGGGGGGAAATATTGTACTGGGGGGCAGACTAACCTAGGGGGATTATACTGGGGGACAAATTCACCCAGGGGAAAGGATTATACTGGGGGACAGATTGACCTTGGGGGTGGGATGGATTATACTGGGGGACAGACTGACCTGGAGGGATTATGCTTGGGGAAAGATTGACCTTGGGGGGAAATATTGACCTTGGGGGGAAAGATTGTACTGGGGGGCAGACTAACCTAGGGAGATTATATTGGGGGACAAATTGACCCAGGGGAAAGGATTATACTGAGGGACAGACTGACCTGGGGGGTGGGATAGATTATACTGGGGGACAGACTGACCTGGGGGGATTATGCTTGGGGAAAGATTGACATTGGGGGAAATATTGACCTTGGGGGGAAATATTGTACTGGGGGGCAGACTAACCTAGGGGGATTATACTGGGGGACAAATTGACCCAGGGGAAAGGATTATACTGGGGGACAGACTGACCTGGGGGTGGAGATTGTACAGGGGGACAGACTGATCTTGGGGGGAGAACTGTACTGGAAAACTAACCTGGGGGTATTATACTGAGGGACAGACTAACCTGGGGGGGATTATACTGGGGTCAGACTGACCTGGAGGTCAGGACAGATTATACTGAGGGACAGACTGACCTGGAGGGTGGTAAGGAATATACTGAAGGACAGATTGACCTGTTAGGGATTATACTTGGGGACAGATTGACTCAGGGGAAAGGATTATACTGGGGGACAGAATGATCTGGGGGTGGGGGATTGTACTGGGGGACAGATTGATCTTGGGGGGAGGATTGTACTAGAGGACTGAATGACCTGGGGGTATTATACTGGGTGACAAATTGACCTTGGGGGGAAAGAGAACGATTATACTGAGGGACAGACTGACCTGGGGGAATTATACTGGGGGGCAGACTGACCTGGAGGGCGGGATGGATTTTACTGGGGGACAGACTGACCTGTGGGGGATTATACTGGGGCACAGACTGGCTTTGTTTGTTTTAACTACATCTGTTAAGCTCCTCCCACCATTAACACAATTTGACCACACCCACTGTGCGCAACACATAACTATCCTCCTTCAGGCAAGTCAAAGGTGTCCCAGGTCTTTTGCAATCCTATAATGTATACTACAAAAAAAAATTGCCATGCACCACTAAAGTGTTCAGGTTTGGCTTGAAATAAGTCATAAAGTGCAACAGAAAAAAACTCTTTTAGGTGGCCGTGGACAATAACACTGATGTAAACTAGGGAAAATGGCAATACCAGCTTACAGTATAAAATGCACAACATACATTGATTCAGACAACTTTCACCTAAGACTTGAACATATGTAACTGGATTCTACTGGAAACATGTGTGAATCTTGGGTAAACGTTGTGTGAATCTTGGGTAAACGTGTGAAACCTTTCGAAATAGGCCTCTTTGGTTTATTATGCAATTCATTTCTAGGCAGAGGAACAATTTGTGTACCGTATAATGTATTTCCAGATGTATCCAGACAGTTCCTGATGGTGGGACTGGCATATGTTGTTTAATCCCAGAGCTTTCCAGTGTCCTGTAGTGATGGAATGCTGACAATTCTGTGCTCCTCAACCCAGGACCAACCACATCTGACTCTTTTTATGGGGACAAGGGTAAGATTGGGTGCTTTTGAGATTCAGCACATGCCCTCAACTAGGTTGGTCAGGAAGACTTCAGTTCCCTAGGACAATCTGAAGAGTTAACTGATTTCACATCATGAAATGTGTAGCTTTTTACCTGTAAATAAGATTAACAAAACACAGTTTGAAGATGATTGGCTATCATGTTCAAACCGTTCAGCTTGTTCAATTGAGGTTTGACCTGGAAGCTAGAGGTAGATGGTACCAGGGCCGTCTTTAATATTGATTGGACCCTGGGCAAAAAATTTCTTGGCCCCTCCCCATGCAATTTCGCTCTCCACCTGCTCTGAGACATACAATAAATAGCAGCTAGACTTAGGCTGGCCATACATGGGTCGAATTTTGAAAGAATTTTCTTTCGAAAATCTTATCTAAGAATTTTTAGTTCGTATTTCGCACCATTAGTGGGCTGCAGCAACAGCCGATTTTCGCGCAGCCATCGAATGTGAGTAATCGGACATGTTGGAAATTTTTTGAGAAAGCAACGATTTTATAATCGATGTGAGAATCGTGCGAGAAATGTAATCGAAAAAAGAAATGCGCATGTGCAAGAAAAGAAAATTCCCAGAAAGAAAAGAAGATTTCCAGCCACGAAAATTATTTTCTGTAGCAACATTAGGTGAAATGCAAGACTTGGTTGGTCAAATTTCGAAATCAACGGTGACACCATCGGATCACAAAACGCACAAATTTTCTGAAGAAAATTTTTTCAAAATTCGATAATGTGTGGCCAGCCTTAAAATCAGTTTACTGTATCAGATCAGGCAGCGATTGCAATTGGTTGCCAGAGGTTACAGCATATCATTACCGCTTACTGACTGATTGCTAGAGGTTACAGCACACATTAAGGCTCACTGATTAGTTGCTAGAGGTTACAGCACATGATTTCTGCTTGTTGATTGATTGCTAGAGATTACTGTACAGTAATACTGCTCACTGATTGGTTGTTATAGGTTACAGCGCATCTTCCCCTCACTGCAGGGGGGCATGATATACATATGAATGCCGCCTTTATTTACATATCAATGCTGCTGGCCTCAGCTATTTACATATGAATGATGCTATTTACATATCAACGCTGCCATTATTTACATATGAATTACGGTTATTTACATGTAAACACAGGGTCTGCAGGTGAGTCATCTGTAAACAATAGGGCAGAGCTGGGCAGCATTAGTAGCAGCACTTCACACTGAGATACCAGGACACAGCACAGGACTAAAACTTCAAGGCACAAGGGAATTTAAACTGGGATAGTTGGCAAGTATGAGGCAGCTGCTTTGGGCCCCACAACAATGAGAGGGACCAGGGCAGTTGCCCCTTTTGCCCTGCCTTAAAGACGGCCCTGGATGGTACAAATAAATATGAACCAGACCTAAAACCAGAATTAAATGTGAAGGTCTCATGAACCAAAATTAAGTAAAATTCTGACTCATGGAGAGTCTTAGTAGTTATTTTTTTGTGTAGTGCAAATGCTGCTAATGAGGTAGTTCCATCTTGTTCTTGCTTGTTCAAAAAAAAAAAAAAGCAGACAACTGTGTCTGTGCAGCCGCTGTGTCCCAGAACTGCCTGCACGGGGATGCATGGAACACCTCTGCATCCCAATGTGTGTAAACATGGCCCTCACATGGGTGTCCAGTTTAGAAAGCCTTATGTGAACAAGGCCTTACTAGGAATTTAAAAGGAATTTTGTAAGACATGTTGTGTTTTTTTTTGTGTGCTAATAATGATTTTAGTATGTTTGTAGTGAAAACAGTGATTTGACAAACATTTCAACAACATTTGCGGGGCTTAACAAATCAAATATTGGGGATCCATCTGTTCCCTAGTACAATCCCCCTATGTCTGTCTGACTAATCTTGGAGGTGATTGTACTGGGGTACAGACTGACCTGGGGGGATTTTACAGGGGGGTGACAGATTGACCTGGAGGGTGGGATGGATTATACTGGGGGACAGACTGACCTGGGGGGGATTATGCTTGGGGAAAGATTGACCTTGGGGGGAAAGATTGACCTTGGGGGGAAATATTGTACTGGGGGGCAGACTAACCTAGGGGGATTATACTGGGGGACAAATTGACCCAGGGGAAAGGATTATACTGGGGGACAGATTGACCTGGGGGGTGGGATGGATTATACTGGGGGACAGACTGACCTGGAGGGATTATGCTTGGGGAAAGATTGACCTTGGGGGGAAATATCGACCTTGGGGGGAAAGATTGTACTGGGGGGCAGACTAACCTAGGGAGATTATACTGGGGGACAAATTGACCCAGGGGAAAGGATTATACTGGGGGACAGACTGACCTGGGGGGTGGGATAGATCATACTGGGGGACAGACTGACCTGGGGGGATTATGCTTGGGGAAAGATTGACATTGGGGGAAATATTGACCTTGGGGGGAAATATTGTACTGGGGGGCAGACTAACCTAGGGGGATTATACTGGGGGACAAATTGACCCAGGGGAAAGGATTATACTGGGGGACAGACTGACCTGGGGGGTGGAGATTGTACAGGGGGACAGACTGATCTTGGGGGGAGAACTGTACTGGAAAACTAACCTGGGGGTATTATACTGAGGGACAGACTAACCTGGGGGGGATTATACTGGGGTCAGACTGACCTGGAGGTCAGGACAGATTATACTGAGGGACAGACTGACCTGGAGGGTGGGAAGGAATATACTGAACGACAGATTGACCTGTTAGGGATTATACTTGGGGACAGATTGACTCAGGGGAAAGGATTATACTGGGGGACAGAATGATCTGGGGGTGGGGGATTGTACTGGGGGACAGATTGATCTTGGGGGGAGGATTGTACTAGAGGACTGAATGACCTGGGGGTATTATACTGGGTGACAAATTGACCTTGGGGGGAGAGAGAACGATTATACTGAGGGACAGGCTGACCTGGGGGAATTATACTGGGGGGCAGACTGACCTGGAGGGCGGGATGGATTTTACTGGGGGACAGACTGACCTGTGGGGGATTATACTGGGGCACAGACTGGCTTTGTTTGTTTTAACTACATCTGTTAAGCTCCTCCCACCATTAACACAATTTGACCACACCCACTGTGCGCAACGCATAACTATCCTCCTTCAGGCAGTCAAAGGTGTCCCAGGTCTTTTGCAATCCTATAGTGTATACTACAAAAAAAAATTGGCATGCACCACTAAAGTGTTCAGGTTTGGCTTGAAATAAGTCATAAAGTGCAACAGAAAAAAACTCTTTTAGGTGGCCGTGGACAATAACACTGATGTAAACTAGGGAAAATGGCAATACCAGCTTACAGTATAAAATGCACAACATACATTGATTCAGACAACTTTCACCTAAGACTTGAACATATGTAACTGGATTCTACTGGAAACATGTGTGAATCTTGGGTAAACGTTGTGTGAATCTTGGGTAAACGTGTGAAACCTTTCGAAATAGGCCTCTTTGGTTTATTATGCAATTCATTTCTAGGCAGAGGAACAATTTGTGTACCGTATAATGTATTTCCAGATGTATCCAGACAGTTCCTGATGGTGGGACTGGCATATGTTGTTTAATCCCAGAGCTTTCCAGTGTCCTGTAGTGATGGAATGCTGACAATTCTGTGCTCCTCAACCCAGGACCAACCACATCTTACTCTTTTTATGGGGGCAAGGGTAAGATTGGGTGCTTTTGAGATTCAGCACATGCCCTCAACTAGGTTGGTCAGGAAGACTTCAGTTCCCTAGGACAATCTGAAGAGTTAACTAATTTCACATCATGGAATGTGTAGCTTTTTACCTGTAAATAAGATTAACATAACACAGTTTGAAGATGATTGGCTATCATGTTCAAACCGTTCAGCTTGTTCAATTGAGGTTTGACCTGGAAGCTAGAGGTAGATGGTACCAGGGCCGTCTTTAATATTGATTGGACCCTGGGCAAAAAATTTCTTGGCCCCTCCCCATGCAATTTCGCTCTCCACCTGCTCTGAGACATACAATAAATAGCAGCTAGACTTAGGCTGGCAATACATGGGTCGAATTTTGAAAGAATTTTCTTTCGAAAATCTTATCTAAGAATTTTTAGTTCGTATTTCGCACCATTAGTGGGCTGCAGCAACAGCCGATTTTCGCGCAGCCATCGAATGTGAGTAATCGGACATGTTGGAAATTTTTTGAGAAAGCAACGATTTTATAATCGATGTGAGAATCGTGCGAGAAATGTAATGGAAAAAAGAAATGCGCATGTGCAAGAAAAGAAAATTCCCAGAAAGAAAAGAAGATTTCCAGTCACGAAAATTATTTTCTGTAGCAACATTAGGTGAAATGCAAGACTTGGTTGGTCAAATTTCGAAATCAACGGTGACACCATCGGATCACAAAACGCACAAATTTTCTGAAGAAAATTTTTTCGAAATTCGATAATGTGTGGCCAGCCTTAAAATCAGTTTACTGTATCAGATCAGGCAGCGATTGCGATTGGTTGCCAGAGGTTACAGCATATCATTACCGCTTACTGACTGATTGCTAGAGGTTACAGCACACATTAAGGCTCACTGATTAGTTGCTAGAGGTTACAGCACATGATTTCTGCTTGTTGATTGGTTGCTAGAGATTACTGTACAGTAATACTGCTCACTGATTGGTTGCTATAGGTTACAGCGCATCTTCCCCTCACTGCAGGGGGGCATGATATACATATGAATGCCGCCTTTATTTACATATCAATGCTGCTGGCCTCAGCTATTTACATATGAATGATGCTATTTACATATCAACGCTGCCATTATTTACATATGAATTACGGTTATTTACATGTAAACACAGGGTCTGCAGGTGAGTCATCTGTAAACAACAATAGGGCAGAGCTGGGCAGCATTAGTAGCAGCACTTCACACTGAGATACCGGGACACAGCACAGGACTAAAACTTCAAGGCACAAGGGAATTTAAACTGGGATAGTTGGCAAGTATGAGGCAGCTGCTTTGGGCCCCACAACAATGAGAGGGACCAGGGCAGTTGCCCCTTTTGCCATGCCTTAAAGACGGCCCTGGATGGTACAAATAAATATGAACCAGACCTAAAACCAGAATTAAATGTGAAGGTCTCATGAACCAAAATTAAGTAAAATTCTGACTCATGGAGAAGTCTTAGTAGTTATTTTTTTGTGTAGTGCAAATGCTGCTAATGAGGTAGTTCCATCTTGTTAAGCTTCCAGTAGAGGATATTTGGCTGAAGGAAGGACAAGACTTGAGCTGGCTGCCATGACACATTTAGGGGTCGCACACAGAGGAGAAGAGCTCATCAGGAGGATGGGAGATGATCTTTTTCTTTTTATGTGGATGGCAGCATGCAGTGCTCACTCTGGAAGTTTAATTTCAGTGACAATCACCGTCTCTCCATCTGCAAGACAAAACAATGTGGTAATTGCCTCTTTGTCATCCAAATGCATTACCTGTTCCAGGCCTGGTCTGAAGTTATTCAAGGAGTGCATGTTGGCTTTGGCATACCAAAAGAACCTGCACATACGGGGCACAAAACTTTACTGCTTCAAAAGGTTAACTCAGCAAGTCAAGCAAGAGGAGCAGTAGAGTTGTTACAGATAAGGATGAGCCAAACACCCCCCCCCCCGGTTCGGTTTGCACCAGAACTTGCGAACGGGCAAAAAATTCGGACGAACATGCGAACACCATTAAAGTCTATGGGACACGAACATGAAAAATCAAAAAGTGTTCATTTTAAAGGCTTATATGCAAGTTATTATCATAAAAAGTGTTTGGGGACCTGGGTCCTGCCCCAGGGGACATGCATCAATGCAAAAAAAGTTTTAAAAACGGCTGTTTTTTCGGGAGCAGTGATTTCAATAATGCTTAAAGTGAAACAATAAAAGTGAAATATTCATTTAAATTTCGTACCTGGGGGGTGTCTATAGTATGCCTGTAAAGGGGCGCATTTTTCCCATGTTTAGAACAGTCCCGCAGCAAAATGACATTTCTAAAGGAACCAAAATGTAAGAAAACAATTTTGTGGGGGTCCCCCCAAAATCCATACCAGGCCCTTCAGGTCTGGTATGGATATTAAGGGGAACCCTGCGTAAAAAAAAAATGCCCCCCCCCCTAAAATCCATACCAGACCCTTATCCGAGCATGCAACCTGGCAGGCCGCAGGAAAAGAGGGGGGACACGAACCGTACCAGACCACATGCCCTCAACATGGGGAGGGTGCTTTGGAGTTGCCTCCCAAAGCACCTTGTCCCCATGTTGATGGGGACAAGGGCCTCATCCCCACAACCCTTGCCCTGTGGTTGTGGGGGTCTGTGTGGCGGGGGGCTTTTCAGAATCTGGAAGCTCCCTTTAACAAGGGGACCCCCAGATCCCGCTCCCCCATGTGACAGGTACATTGTACCCCTACCATTTCACAAAAAAGTGTCAAAAATAGTAAAAAAGACAAGAGACACTTTGGGACAAGTAATTTATTAAAAAATAAAAATGTCCCGCGATGTAGATCCATCTCACGCCGCCCGACGGACCGAAAAAAGAAAAAAAAAAGCCGCAACAGCTCCGTCTCCATGGGAGGCTCCCGCCGAGTGACGCTTCTTCTCGGTAACAGCTGTTATATAGCTGAGGACTGGGCCACATGGTGATGTAAACGGGTCACCCTGCCCCCCCTTTGTGGCCATGTGACGTCAGAGGAAGGCGGGGTCACCCGTTTATGGCCTGTCAGGTGGCGTGAGATGGATCTACATCGTGGGACATTTTTTATTTATTTATTTATTTTAAAAAAGGACTTGTCCCAAAGTGTCTCCTGTCTTTTTTACTGTTTTTGACACTTTTTTGTCAAATGGTAGGGGTGCAATGTGCCCGTTACCAATTCACATAGGGGGGGCCAGGATCTAGGGTCCCCTTGTTAAAGGGGGCTTCCAGATTCCGATAAGCCCCCCACCCGTAGACCCCCACAACCACCAGGCAAGGAGTCGTGGGGATGAGGCCCTTGGTGCTTTGGGAACCCCAAAGTACCCTCCCCATGTTTAGGGCATGTGGCCTGGTGTGGTTCAGGAGGGGGGGCGCTCTTTCATCCCCCCCTCTTTTCCTGAGGCCTGCCAGGCTGCGTGCTCAGATAAGGGTCTAGTATGGATTTTGGGGGGACCCCACGCAATTTTTTTTTAAATTTTTGGTTCAGGGTTCCCCTTAATATTCATACCAGACCAAAGGGCCTGGTAATGGACTGGGGGGGGGGCATGCTGTTTTTTTCAATGAGTTTTTATCTATATTGCCAAGACCCGACAATTCATTACAGCCGCGATCAGTTTTAAATGACAAATTATTCCTTTAGAAATGTCATTTTGCTGTCAGACTGTTCTAAACACGGGAAAGATGCGCCACTTTACAGGCATACTATAGACACCCCCCAGGCACAAAATTTAAAGGAATATTACACTTTTATTGTTTGACTTTAAGCATTATTAAAATCACTGCTCCCGAAAAAACGTCCGTTTTTAAAACTTTTTTTTGCATTGATCCATGTCCCCTGGGGCAGGACCCGGGTCCCCAAACACTTTTTATGACAATAACTTGCATATAAGCCTTTAAAATTAGCACTTTTGATTTTTCATGTTCGTGTCCCATAGGCTTTAACGGGGTTTTGCGGCTTTCGAATTTGCCGCAAAAACACAGCATAATGTTCGTTGTTGGTCAAACGTCCGAACAACCAAAGTTCGGCCCGAACTTATGCTCGAGCTGAACCGTTCTGGTCAGATTCCAGTAGCCTGATCACCTGGATATGGGAGTGAAGGAGTTAACAAGTGCACGCATGAGGCCTTTTCTAGGAGTGAGGTGGCAGAGGTATGCTGAACTGTTGGAAAGAGTTTGGTCTCAGCACATCACTCCCAATGTAACCTACATCAAGTTACAGTGTGTAGTGACATGGGACAGTAGTTTTTCAGAAGATCTCTGCACTTTTTTTACTGCACACTAGAGTTGGGCGAATGGTTCGGCCCGAGAGTGAGTTCGGCCGGAACATTGGCTGTTCGTCTGTTCGATGAACACCTGAATTATCGGGGTGTTTGACCATTTGTTTGGCATGCCGAATGACCACAATGCACTGCGCTGCCGCAATGAAAGCTTTGTCCAGTCAGGGCACAGAGCACTGTCAGAGCCATGATTGGAGAAAGTAATGACGACTCTATCCAATCATGGCTCATTGCTGTGTGATAGCGGTGTGGAGAGAGATAGAATGGAGCGCTGTTCAGTGCTATTGGAGAGTTAGCATGCTATTGTGATTCTGTTGTCAATGTAGAGTATCAATTTAGTGTGAATCTAGTGTGAGTGTAGTGCGACTATTCATCTTTACATTAGTGTCAGTTTAATTAGTCAGGGCTGGTTTACTGCAGTATTTATCCGTGCGTACTGTACATTTAACACAGTATATATTAGTTCATAACTGTACATTTAAAGCAATATATATTTATGTGCGTTACTGCACGTTTAATGAAGTATATATCCATAAGTTACTGCCAATTAAACGCAGTATAACTCTGTGTGTTACTGCATCTTTATCACAGTGTACATATCAGTGCATTACTAGACATTTAATGCAGTACACATCAGTGCGTTACCGAGCGTTTAACACAGTATATATCCGTGCATTACTGCACGTTCAACACAATATATATTTCTGTGCAGTACTGTACGTTTAAAGCAGTATACTGTATATACCTGTGCATTACTGCACATTTAACGCAGGACATTTGAGTTGCGTTACTGTACGTATAACCCTATATATATATATATATATATATATGTATGTATGTTACTGGACATTTAACGCAGTATATATCCATGCGTTGCTGCACATTTAATGCAGCATATATCAGTGCTTTACTGCACGTTTAACGCAATATATTTGAGTGTGTTAGTGCACATTTACCACAGTATATTGCAGTGTGTCAGTGCAGTTTTACTGGAGTATATTATAGTGGAGTGTGTCAGTGCAGTATGTCTATGTATTAAGTACTCCGGTTGAGGTGCACCAAACACCACTTTCCATTGATTAAAGTGCATCTACATACACATTTCCACATGTTTATTACATTTTGTGAATAAGTTCCCCCCATCATGTCTGGGAGGCCAACAAAGAGAGGCAGACGTTCCCATGGCACTGTAAGGGGGTCAGCAGTGTATGTGTCCACAGGCAAAGGTGCATCATTTCCTCTGTTTAGTGATGTTGCCAGTGCTATCCAGCCACAGCATGTAGAGGTGGCGGTGGACTGGTTTAGTAAACCATCCTCATCTTCCTCCTCCTCATCCTCCAACACCCAAGCAGAGATTGGTGCACAATCCACTGCAGCTGCCAGAGTGGCTTATTCTGCCTCCTTGTCCACATCTATTCCTGCCATGGCCCCAGCATCATGCATGGAGGAGTCAGCTGAGTTATTTGAGAGAAAAGATATATAGCTGTGCTCAAATCCCAATAGCTTGTACATTTATTTAAACTATCCGGTGCTAAAGGGGATTACTTTGACGCAGTTGGTCAGCTTAAACATGTATTATATGCAATATATGTGAACTAAATATCCCCGTTTTTCATTGCATGGTTTGTTGGGAAGGGTGTAGCAGTGTGCAGAGGGTCCATTCAGTATGTGTAGCTGAGTTATTTGAACACAGAGTCAGCCACTTGCACCCTGACGATGGACAGCCAATACTTGATTCAGATGTTGGTTCTGAGGTTGAGGAAGGTAGGAACATGAGCCTACAGAGAGGGGAGAACGCTGGTAAACAACAAATCGGCAGTCTTGTTCCCCCAGCCACAGCGTATTGCCATGTTGTCTCCAGTGGTAATGAGGATAGAAGAGATGATGATGATGAGGTCACTGACGTGACTTGGGTGCCAGATAGAGCAGAGAAAGTGAGGGTGAGGCACAACCCCAATAAGGCAGCCATCATGGAAGAGTAGAGAGCAGCCAACCTATTCCATTACATTGTGGAGCTGTTATCTCCTGGCCCACTTTCCACAGCTCAGCTGTTTGGGAATTTTTTATTCACATGTGCAGCCAATCGCACTGTTGCGATTTGCAAACTATGCCTCAAGCACATCTTGTGTGGCAAAAATCCCAGCCATTTGGGTACCACATGCTTGACAGGCATTAACCCTCCCACCACTTAGCCCGTTGACAAGAGCACCTGAAAGCCACACAAAGGGAATGCAATTCTGCTCCTCCTGACTCCTAACCTTTCCAGTCTACCACCCGCTATACCTCATGACCTCTCAGCAGCCTCCACTGACAGGGATGATGGTATAGCGCAGGGTGTCCCAGGTCCTTACAACACATCTGCCAGTAGCACACCACCAGCTGCAGACTACAGCAGGCAAATTTCTCTGCCTCATCCGCTGCAACGGAAAAAAAATACAGTCACTGCCACCCACATGCTAACTGTCTAAATTCAAGCCTGTCAAAGCTGCTGGCTTTACAACTCCTGTCTTTCCATCTGGTGGATTTCGTGAATTTGCAGAATGTGTTGTACCACAATGGCAGGTTCCCAGTTGCTATTTCTTCCAGCTCTCTACTATCACGTGGAAGTCAATGTTGTGGCATCATTAGGCAAGGCAGTCAGTCGCAAGGTCCACATTACTGCTGATACGTGGTCCAGTAAGCATGGGCAGGGATGATATTATTAGTTCACAGCACACTGGGTAACTGCTTGAAACTCGCAAGGATGCAGGACAGGGCACAGTGCTGCAGCTTGTTGTGCCGCAGCGTCTCCATACAGCTAGTGGTGATGATGCGGGATTTGTCAGCTCCACCCTCTTCTCCTCCTCCACTGCTGAATTGAGTCATGAACTACAAGTACCCCCTAAGTGTTCAAGGGGCTATTCAATGAGTCAGGCTGAAAGTTGTCATGCAGTGCTTAAGCTGGTGTGTCTAGGGGACAGGAGCCACACGGGATCAGAGATTCTGGCATCTCTGCAGTGGCAGGCCCAGAGGTGGTTCCCACCATGCCAGCTGGAGCCAGGAATGGTGGTGTAAAGTAAATAGTAGCGCTAAACAGTATAAATAAATAAACCCAGTGACAGGTGATACTAATCAACACTAAAACATAAACAAACAACTAATAATAAAATGTGTGCAAAAATAGTCCATAAATGAGACTAGATTGTCTCAAAACAGGGAAAGCTGAATATATCCTGATGTGAGATCTTCAAAACTTTTACCACACCGCGTGCACTCAGTGTTTCCACTCCCCTTTGGTTAAAAACTGTCAGGGCTAAGCTTAGCCCTTCCTTATCTGAGATGGCAGTCAGCTGTCGGATAATTGCCAGCTCCTATCTTTCCACAGTAACTCACCTGTTGATGATTTCCTGCTCGTCAGTCCTGCCTACTTAAGCCATCCAGCCCAGATGATCTCTGCCTTCGCCTTGATCAACATCACAGAGACTATCTCCTGCGTTCCTGTTAAAGACTTTGCTTGGATGATATTCCTTCTGTCTCCAGATCCTGCTTGCTGTTCCACTACGCTGATCCTTGGCTTCCTGACTCTGGCTTGTCTGACTATCCATTCTGGTTACCAAACTTTGGCTATGTTTTGACTACCACATGGATCAGTTTGCCATGGCGTTACAAATGCTCCTGAGTCGCACGGCTCACCTGGAATCTCCCACTATGGCTGCTCCGGTACAACCTGTGTTGCAGGCTGTCCCTGCTGCTGCTCCAGTCACTGTGTAGGCACCCGCCTCAAGTATTACCTCTATAAAAGGTAAGTCTGGTTCCGCTCCACTTCCCCAGCAATTAGGGGGTAATCCAGTCCAATGCAGAGGGTTTCTGAACCAAGTTGAGATATACTTTGAGATGCTGCCCCAGGCGTTTCCCACAGACAGAAGCAAAGCATGTTTTGTGATATCTTTTGCTTTCCAAGAGAGCCTTGGTCTGGGCAAACCCTCTATGGGAGACGCAAAAACCTGTTGTCTTGAGTTACCCTGAGTTTGTGGCTTCTTTTAAAAGGGTTTGACGTTCCTGCATGCACCATTTCTGCTGCCAAGTGCCTCATGTCCATCAAACAGAGTACGAGAACTGTTGCCGACTACGCCATTGAATTCCATACTCTGGCAGCAGAGGTTTCTTGGAATAATGAGGCCCTCGTGGCTGCTTTTTCTCATGGTCTCTCGGATACCATCAAGGATGAGATAGCAGCCCGAGATATACCCACTGAGCTAGAGAAGTTGATCACATTTGCCCTTCTCATTGACTCCAGACTCAGAGAAAGACTCTCTTTTAAGGAGCACTTGCAGAAGCCTCCTATACATTTGTCTCCGAGCTTTGCAGTCCCACCCTTGCCTCCCTCACCTCCCATTCCTCCTGGTACTGAGTTGGTCAGTGAAGGTAAACCCATGCACTTGGGCTTCATGCGTCTCTCTTTGGATGAGAGGGCCCTTTGGAGGAGTGAAAGATTGTGCCTTTATTGTGGCCAGGCAGGTCACTTTTTAAAGTCTTGTCCTACCCGTCCAGGGAACGCCCGAATCTTGAAGTCCTGTCACGGACAGACCTTAGGTGGCGTTGTTTCGTCTCCAGTTATCCAGAAGGATAAGACCCTGGTAGGGATGAGCCGAACACCCCCCAGTTTGGTTCGCAGCAGAACATGCGAACAGGCAAAAAATTTGTTCGAACACGTGAACACCGTTAAAGTCTATAGGACACGAACATGAAAAATCAAAAGTGCTAATTTTAAAGGCTTATATGCAAGTTATTGTCATAAAAAGTGTTTGGGGACCTAGGTCCTGCCCCAGGGGACATGTATCAATGCAAAAAGAAGTTTTAAAAATGGCCATTTTTTTCAAGAGCAGTGATTTTAACAATGCTTAAAGTGAAACAATAAACGTGAAATATTCCTTTGAATTTCGTACCTGGGGGGTGTCTATAGTATGCCTGTAAAGTGGTGCATGTTTCCCGTGTTTACAACAGTCCAAGAGCAAAATGACATTTCTAAAGGAAAAAAAGTCATTTAAAACTACTCGCGGCTATAATAAATTGTCGGTCCCGGCAATACACATAAAAGTCATTGAAAAAAACAGCATGGGATTACCCCACAGTCAATTACCAGACTCTTCAGGTCTAGTATGGATATTAAGGGGAACCCCACACCAAACTTTTTTTAAAATGTTGTGGTGGTCCCCCTCAAAATCCAAACCAGACCCTTCAGGTCTGGTATGGATTTTAAGGTGAACCCTGCGCCACAATTTAAAAAAAAATGGCGTGGGGGTCCACCCAAAAATCCATACCAGACCCTTATCCGAGCATGCGACCTGGCAGGCCGCAGGAAAAGAGGGGGGAACGAGAGAGTGCCCCCCCTTTCTAAACCGTACCAGGCCACATGCCCTCAACATTGGGAGGGTGCTTTGGGGTACCCCCAAAACACCCTGTCCCCATGTTGATGGGGACAAGGGCCTCATCCCCACAACCCTTGCCCAGTAGTTGTGGGAATCTGCAGGTGGGGGCTTATCGGAATCTGGAAGCCCCATTTAACAAGGGGACCCCCAGATCCCGGCCCCCCCTGTGTGAAATGGTAACGAGGTACAAATGTACCCCTACCATTTCACAAAAAAAGTGTGAAAATGGTAAAAATGACATGACATGGCTTGGGACAAGACCTTTATTAAAAAATAAAAAAATAAAACTGTCCCACGAAATCTTCTTCTCTTGCTCCGCCGATGGACCGCAAAAAAAAAAAAAAAAAAACGTGACCGACCTGCCTCCATGGGAGGCACCCGCCGTAATTACGTTCCTCTCAGGTGACAGCTCTTTTACAACTGAGGGCGGGGCCACAGGGTGATGTTGTTGGGTGACCCCGCCCCCTCTGATGCACGGGGACATCCCTATGGCTTTCCCGTAGCGTCAGAGGGGGCAGAGTTAATACAATTTCACAGTTTTTTGTGGTAAAATTAGGTGCCTCGGCTTATATTTGGATCGGCGTATACTCGAGTATATACGGTAATAATAATTATAATATAATTTTTTAATATGTACAGGAGAGGAGTGTGAAAGGTATAATAGTGGGCAGTAAGTACAGGAGAGGAGTGTGGAGGGTATGACGGTGGGCGGTAGGTACAGGAGAGGAGTGTGGAGGGTAAAAGACATGTGCAATTCGTTTAGTTCCAAATTCGTTTTAACAAATTTTGACAAATTAGTTGATTCCCAAATTTAAGAATTTCCGAATTTTTAAATTTCCGAATTTCTGAAATTTCTAATTTTCGGAAATTTCAAAATTTCGGAAATTTTGAATTCGAAATTTTGGAAATTCAAAATTTGGAAATCTGTTATGTAAAAATGAAAATTCTAAAAAATAAAAATCTGAAAACCCAAAAATATGAAATAATAACTAACTAATAATAACTTAACCATCACTAACTTTTAAATTATAGGTATTGGAATTTCCTCTCAAATTTGGCTGTTAGTGAACGTAACGAATACGAATTTATCCGAAGTTACGAATTATCCAAAATAACGAATGCCGTGTCTAAATGAATGGAACGTAACGATCTAATAATAAAAATAATAAAAACTTTTTTATTATTATTATTATTAATTATTAATTTGTTCCATTCCATTTGTTTAGATGTGGTATGTGTTATTTTGGATAATTCATAACTTCAGATAAATTTATATTCGTTACATTCACTAACAGCCAAATTTGAAAGGAAATTCCAATACCTATAATTTAAAAAAGTAGTTATTAGTTAGTTAGTTATTTCAATTTTTTCTGATTTTCCTTTCTTTTTTTTTTCAGATTTTCGAATTTATGAATTCAAATTTTAAAATTTGGGAATTTCCGATTTTTACATTTTCGAAAATTCGACAATCTGAAAAAAAGAATGAAACGAAAACGTAAACAAACACATTTTTCGGCAGTGGGCAGTATGTACAGGAGAGGAGTGTGGAGGATATGACAGTGAGCAGTATGTACAGGAGAGGAGTGTGGAGGGTATGACAGTGGGCAGTATTTCAGTATTTACAAGAGAGGAGTGTGGATCAGGGGCGAAGTGAAGTGAGGTCAGGCAACATTTTATCTTGGCCTAGGCCGACAAGGCCCAGGCCTAGGGCGGCACTTTGCAGGGGGGCAGCATGAAAGCAAATCGATCCGGCTCCCCTATAAAGCAGACTTTAATTTTTTTTCATTTTCGATAGAGTAAGGGAGGGTTATAGCGCCTGTCAGTTTATTTTTTTGCCATCCCGGTCTCATTGCAGAGACTTTATTTCTTGCCACATAGCCAAACAGGAAGTGAGAGGAAATCTCTGCAAATTAAGGAAATCTGCAAATTAAGGGAACTTTCAGAACTGGTGTCCCCACTGGGTGGGTCTTAAACGGGAAGGGGTGTGTCCTTGACAGGAAGGGGTGGGTGATATCTATATTAGAGGTGCACAAGTTTTGTCAGGCCTGGGGCAGCACAAAACGTTAATACACCACTGGGGGCAATTACCCCAACCATGCTACCACGGCTCCCCCTTGCAGCCCCTATCGGCCAGTTCAGGAACCTGGAGTAGGTGAAACAGGTGATGTCCAGCCAGATCCACCCAGTGATCAGAGAGTACCTGGAGCAAAGCTTCAGCCTGGGATGGGGTCAGGAGGAGGCAGGAACGAGGGAGAGGGAAGAGAGTTGGGCCTCTGGGTTGTTTTTTCCCCCTGGGCCAAAAGTTGCCAGTCAGTCCTTGAATAGACACCTACGATTTTATATGTGAACCTAGCCCATGACACACACTATCAGAAGGAATTTGTCTTTCTCTCTGATCTTAAAGAAAGACAAATTATTTGCAGACAGTGGGAAGCCCCGTGTGTACACATCTCTTGTCTTTTGCTGGATTCGCAGTGGACAAGTCTAAAGATTTTCTTTGAGGCTCAATGGGGTGACAATTTGTTTATCTTTACCTATAACTACAAGGAGGTCAGAACATTATTTACATCTAGGTGTTAATTTCCCCAATCTTCAGGCTCAAGAGCTGTCTATTCAGATGTTTAAATTGTGGCCTTCACCTTCTACTGACTTTCTTAGCTGGTTGTGTCTGGTTCTTCTAGTTGCACCTCTGGTCTTTCTCCCTGTTTCTTTGTTGTGATTACCCCCTTACATTAGACTTTGTTAGGTGATAATACCTGATAGCACAGCTCGTGCGGTCTTCTTTAGTCTCCCCTCTTTCACCAGACAGAAGTACGGTTTATTTTTTTCCACATCCAAGTTCAATACAGACTCCACCATCTTCCAGCCATTATTGATGTCAGTTATCTTCTGTGTTCCATATTTGGACAGATCCGTGCCGTGCTCATTGTACCACCTGACCCAAGGATTCCAGAACACACCGATATCGATACACTTCAGGTGCTTCTTCCCATCAATGTGAATGGCAGTAACTTTAGGCTCTTCTGCATTTAATTCTAAAAATAAGAGAAGCTTAATGTTACAATAGAACAACAAATTTACATTTTGATAAAATTAGACATAAAAGGCCCAGGTGTTTTTAAAATAATAAATGCTCACTGTTGTCCCCTGCAGAAAGTTCTCTCAACTGCCGGTCCCCATTTGGGTTAAATCACAGCCAGGATCATTAAACCCATTTCCTGTGCTCAGGGCATCATGAACCTGTCCCCTTAAAGCATGTCACCACGTCAACCTGGACTCATAGATACATAGTTACATAGGTGAGGTTGAAAAAAGACACAAGTCCAACCTCAACCTCCCATAGACTTTTAAAGGGTGTTCCGTGGCCATAATCCCATTAAACCACCTGCAAATCGCAATGTAATATATATACCGTATATACTCGAGTATAAGTCGTTCCGAGTATAAGTCGAGGCCCTAATTTACTACAAAAAAAATGGGAAAAACTTATTGACCCGAGTATAAGACGAGGGTGAGAAATGCACAGCTACTGTAAGTGGAAACGATGGTCAACAATGCCCATTTGCAGCATCACTGTGCCCATTTTCATGCCTCACTGTGCCCATTTGCAGCCATAGGTCCCCTGAACTTCAAACTCGGTAGTTAAGGGTTCCTAGATGCCCCCTAGCTGCAGCCAAAATTTGGGGTCTCTGAACCCAAAGGGTCCTGAAATGACATTGCTGCAGATGGACACAGTTGACCAAATTTGGGGCCCTGTATCTCGGGGCCACTTAGTGCTAGGAACCCCAAATTTGGTGTGCAAACCCAGTGGAACTAGCACCATAAAATTTCCAAAGCTGGGGTTTCTAGCACCAAGTGGCCCTGAGATACAGGGCCCCAAAAATCAGTTCAGAAAATGTCAAGCACTTTTCTGCAGCAGAAAATGACATTTTCCGAATCGGCTTTGGGGCCCCGTATCTCAGGGCCACTTAGTGCTAGGAACTCAAGCTTTGGATATTTTATGCTACCAGTTCCCCTGGGTTTGCACACCAAATTTGGGGTTCCTAGCACCAAGTGGCCCTGAGATATGGGGCTCCAAAGTCGGTTCAGAAAATGTCAAGCACTTTTCTTCAGCAGAGAATGACATTTTCCGAACCGATTTTGGGGCCCCGTATCTCGGGGCCACTTAGTGCTAGGAACTTCATCTTTGGATATGTTGTGGTACCAGTTCCACTGTGTTTGCATACCAAATTTGGGGTTCCTAGCACCAAGTGGCCCTGAGATATGGGGCCCCAAATTCGGTTCGGAAAATGAAATTTTTTGCTGCAGAAAAGTGCTTGACTCGAGTATAAGTCGAGGGGGGCACTTTCAGCACAAAAAAATGTGCTGAAAAATTCGACTTATACTCGAGTATATACGGTATATATATATATATATATATATATATATATATATATATATATATTATATATATTTTGCATTCGGCAACAAATTAGGCACCACAAAGGTATAGGCTTAGGGTTCATATCCACTCTTATTAGGAATGCCCAGCCCTCTAAGGTTAAAAAAAGATTTTATAATACATTAAGCATATTATGAACTATGCACAGCATATGTCACAGACACAACCATCATGCATGCAAGCTGTGTGGTGGGTCCACTATCACCAGCCATACACAACATTATAGGAGCCAGAAAAACTGCATATTTTAGGCCATGAACCGGGTGGAGCAGAACTTACTGTCTATGGTTAATTCCACCTTCTTGTCCCCGTGGTCTATTCTATTGGCTGCTCTGCAGTAATATGTCCCTTCATCATTGAAAGTGACCTCTCGCAGTGTCAGGTCCACCGTTCCCTGAGAGAAATCTTTGGACAATTCTGTGCGCCCCGTGTAGCGTTGATCCTGTTCTGTGTGATTGTCCTGATCATTCATAAACTTGTGTGCGATCAATAATCTCCCATCCTGATCCTGATCAATCTTCTCCCAGACCACTGACAGACCTTTTGTCCCATGTATAAAGGGAAACAAACACGGGAGGGTGACAGTGTCATAGAGGGAAGCAACCACTTCAGTCTCCTCTGTGGAGGAAAGCAGAAATATTAGCTGAAATAAATTCTTTGTACAATCAGCCTCCTTACTTTCACATCATCTCCATTTGTTACAATGTGTAAATATGAGTAATTTCATTTATAATACTAAGAAAATCTATACATGTGTGATTCTGGGCGGTTGCAGAAGTCTTTCTGAGTCCTGGGAAATAAAAGGAGCCAGACACTGAATGAGTTTACTGTAAGTATGATCATTTTCAATGTGGTTTAATTTGATCTAAACTTAGTACCTGAGCCAAAAAATGACACATAAATCACATATAAAACAAAGACAACCACTGAGTAGTTGGTGATGTAGCTCAGGGCAGAGGTGAAGGGAAGCCGGTTGGAGGAATTGGCAGAGAAGGTTGGTGGACACTGAGTGGTTGGTGATGTAGTTCAGAGCAGATAATGGGAAGCCAGTGGGGGGGGAGGATTGGCAGAGAGGGGTGGTGGATACTGAATGGTTTGGATATGTAACTTGGGGCAGAGGTGAATGGAAGCCAGTGGAGGGATTACCATACTGTTTAATATCATTCTAAGTGTTTCCCCAACACTGGGCACATATGTTGACTAGGGATGAGCTTTGTGGGTTCATGGGTTCGACTCGAACGATATGGTCCGTTCGCGCCAAATTTGTGTGGTGCGTCACGGCCCATAATTCACTGCGGCATCGCAGTGCATTGCTGGCTGATGATTGGCCAAGCATGCACTATGACCCGCATGCTTGGCCAATCACAGCGCCGTCTGTAGAGAGAGCTGTAATTGGCCGAAGCCAGGGTGGCTTTGGCCAATTATGGGTCAGGGGGTTTAGTACACACCCCACACTATATGAGGACGCCTGCAGGGCGGCCCTGTGTAGTGTGTTCAGGTGTTGAGAGACAGAGACAGAGAGACAGTGTCATTTGATTTAAGTTAGATAGATTAGGCAGAACAGTCAGTGAGTTAGCTGCACTTACAGTGTATTGTATATATATATATATATATATATATATATATATATATATACACATCCCAGGTGTTTTGTGTATGAGCTGATGAGGAGCAAGGAGAGGTCCTCTTTGTTCTTTGGTGTGGGTCTTTTAGATACGCTTGCCAACGAACTGCATGGCAGGTCAACATATGTCTGGTCAAGCATGTGGTGCCCAAGCGGGAGATGTTTTGGCCACGCGAGATACGCTTGAGACATATGTTGCAAATAGCAACAATTCTTTTTTTCAGATCTTCAGAGAGTTCTTTGCCATGAGGTGCCATGTTGAACTTCCACTGACCAGTGAGAGCAATAACACCAAATTTAACACACCTGCTTCCCATTCACACCTGAGACCTTGTAACACTAACGAGTCACATGACACCGGGGAGGGAAAATGGCTAATTGTGCCCAATTTGGACATTTTCACTTAGGGGTGTACTCACTTTTGTTGCCAGCGGTTTAGACATTAATGGCTGTGTGTTGAGTTATTTTGAGGGGACAGCAAATTTACACTGTTATACAAGCTGTACACTCACTACTTTACATTGTAGCAAAGTGTCATTTCTTCAGTGTTGTCACATGAAAAGATAGAAGAAAAGATTAACAAACTCACTTTTGTGAGATACTGTAATTACAATAAACACATTATGGCAGGGGGCTCCAGACAGGTGGCTTGCTGATGAAATCCCACACTGGCAGAGGCCATCGTGGTCTTTTTAACCATTTGCCACCCAGGCCAATTCTGACATTTCTCTCTTACATGTAAAAATCATCATTTTGTTACTTTAAAATTACATAGAACCCCCAAACATTATATCCATTCAAAGATGTTATGCCGAGTAAATAGATACCTAACATGCCACGCTTCAAAATTGCACACGCTCGTGTAATGGCACCAAACATTGGTACAATATCCCCATAGGTTACCCTTTAAAAAAATTGTACTGGTTACATGTTTTGAGTTACAGAGGAAGTCTAGGGCTAGAATTATTGCTCTCGCTATAACGTTCGTGGTGATTATTCACGTTTGATTTGAACACCATTTACATATGCGTTCGCTTCTGCGTGTGAGCACAGGGGGACAGGGGCACTTTAAAAAAAAATATATTGTTAATTTTACTTTTATTTTTCTAGTTTGACACTTTTTTTTTATCACTTTTATTCCTATTACAAGGAATGTAAACATCCCTGTAATACGAATATGGCATGACAGGTTCTCATTACAGTGAGATATGGGGTCAAAACAGGGGCGGACTGACAACTCATGGGGCTCCCGGGCAATAGGAGATTATGGGGCCCCTGGGCAATAGGAGAAGATTATGGGGCCCCGGGCAATAGGAGATTATGGGGCCCCTGGGCAATAGGAGAAGATTATGGGGCCCCGGGCAATAGGAGATTATGGGGCCACACAGTATACACACACACACACACACACACACATACAGTATACACACACACAGACACACAATATACACATACAGTATACACACACAGAATACACATACACACATACAGTATACACACACACAGACACACAATATACACACACAGTATACACACACAGAATACACATACACACACTGAAAAGGTACTGGAGAGGCGGGGCAGCTATAATCTTGGAATTTTTTAAAAAACACAGATTTTTACATTCTGTCCCTGGTTTTATTGAGGCTGGCAACCCTGATGGGGCCCCTTAGTGGCATGGGGCCCTCGGGCAGTGCCCGAATGGTCAGTCCGCCCCTGGGTCAAAAAGACTTCACATTTCACCTCTAGGCTGGGAAGCCTGAAATCAAAAAACAAAAAAAAAGAAAGACCCCAGCTTCCTAGCCAAGGCGGCAACATTTTTTCAAATGCAGAAGCCGGGCATGACGTCATAACTTCTCACCCGACCTCTGAACAATCATTGAGACACCGGGGACCATCTGGTCCGCCGGAAATCTTTATGGTCAACATCCGGGGCCGGCGGATCCATTCTCTGACTCACCGATGGCAGGGGTGAGTCGGAAGAAGCACCAGAGGGTGGCGGGAGGGGGGGGGGACATCCCCTCTCGCTGCCTATAAGAACGATCAAGCAGTAGAACAGCTGCTATGATTATTCTTATGGTGTAGGGAATCCCTGGCTCTAAAATACGATATCTGAATGATGCAAGTAGCTGCAGGCATTATTTAGATATCCCCGTTCAAAGTCAAGGACATCATATGACGGTCGGCGGTGGTTAATAATGTCCTTTTATATTATATAACAGAACATCTTTCTAAATGGTTGTAGCTCCCTCAAATGCCAGGGCCCATAGCCGGTAGGCAAGGTGCTAGCATAAAGTCCCCCCTAAACGCCTCTGTCCCAGGTGATTCTATCACATATGGCAAAACTGCAAACCTACCAAGACATGGCCGTCCACCTAAACTGACCAGCCGGGCAAGGAGAGCATTCATCAACTCTGATCAGTAACTCTGGAGGAGCTGCAGAGATCCACAGCTCAGGTGGGAGAATCTGTCCACAGGACAACTATTAGTCGTGTTCTCCACAAATCTGCCCTTTATGGAAGAGTGACAAGAAGAAAGACATTGGTGAAAGAAAGTCACAAGAAGTCCTGTTTGCAGTTTGTGAGAAGCCATGTGGAGGACACAGCAAACATGTGGAAGAAGGTGATCTGGTCAGATGAGAACAAAATTGAACTTTTTGGCCTAAAAGCAAAACACTATGTGTGGCGGAAAACTAACACTGCACATCACCCTGAATACACCATCCCCACCGTGAAACATGATGGTGGCAGCATCATGTGGTGGGGATGCTTTTCTTCAGCAGGGACAGGGAAGCTGGTCAGAGTTGATGGGAAGATGGATGGAGACAAATACAGGACAATCCTAGAAGAAAACCTGTTAGAGTCTGCAAAAGACTTGAGACTGGGGCGGAGGTTCACCTTCCAGCAGGACAACGACCCGAAACATACAGCCAGAGCTACAATGGAATGGTTTACATCAAAGCATATTCATGTGTTAGAATGGCCCAGTCACAGTCCAGACCTAAATCACATTGAGAATCTGTGGCAAGACTTGGAAATTGCTGTTCACAGACGCTCTCCATCCAATCTGACAGAGCTTGAGATATTTTGCAAGAAGAATGGGCAAAAATGTCCCTCTCTAGATGTGCAAAGCTGGTAGAGACATCCCCAAAAAGACTTGTAGCTGTAATTGTGGAGAAAGGGGGTTCTACAAAGTATTGACTCCGAGGGGCGCCATACAAGTGCCTCACACTTTTCACATATTTATCTTAATCATTTTCCCTTCCACTTCACAATTATGTACCACTTTGTGTTGGTCTATCACATAAAATCCCAATAAAATACATTTACGTTTTTGGTTGTAACATGACAAAATGTGGAAAATTTCAAGGGGTATGAATACTTTTTCAAGGCACTGTATCTATATATATGTAGAGGATGGTTGCTACTAGCTACTATCATCCACCATATCACCCTGCTGCCAGACCTCCATCTACCACTCTCAGAGACAATGAACAGTCATTTTGCTTTGTTTTGATTTTGTTTATTTGGGGGATATAACTTGGTTGGGGAAAGGGGACATGGGATGCCCATAGAACAGATCACTTTGCCATCATTGTTAAAGAATTATTGACTTAGTTGCACTGAATAAGTGATGGACTCTTAACAATCACAGTGTCTCCTCAGCACCTACTCCAACAGACCGTTACTCCTCCACTGCGCCAACTCCTGCAGACTGTTACCCCCAGGATTCTTCTCCTCTTGCACAAACTTTCACTGTAACATGTTAGCACTCTGCACCACCATCCCTACATTGCACCTGGGATCACTCTGAATAATCCCAGGTGGTTATTTGACTTGCTGAATGCTGATAGGCCAGGGGCCTGCAGTACCCCTTCTTGGCAACCTAGTAGTTTAGCAGCTTTAGTTTGTTGGTGGACTACTGATCCCAGCTAGCCGACTTGCACATCCTGCGCCCGCAGGCCACATCGATTCGACACAAAACCCCAGTCTCTCCTCTGGCCTTGCACATAGCTCCCCTGGCATGCCTCCTCCAGATATCCACTGTGCCTCACTCACCGACCTTCTCCTGCCCTGAGTCCTTGGTGAAGAATTTACCTGGACATGCGTACCTACTGCTTTTCCAGCTCCTCTGTTCCAGGACACCTCCTCCATGACCGTGTAGGGAGAGAAGCTCCCTCCCGAGCTCCTCTGCCGAGGCCCGCACCCCCCCCTAGATGGGGATGGGCCTCCCGCTGCAGTCTTACTTTCCATTCTTCACTTCACTCCAGTGGGCTGGACCTGAGCTTATGAAGGAGGCCTGCCCTTTGCCAATTCCAATTGGGGATTGGTCAGGGCTCCTCACATGAGCTCCCTGTCACTCCAATTCCCAGCCCTGCCTCTCTTCCAGAACATTCTCACTGGAAGCAGGGGAGATGCCAAAGAACTGAAGGACAGGTGATAACACCCATTGCTACACTAACCACTCCCTGCCCCCAGATCAAAAACAAGCAGGCCCAACATGCAGCATAGGCCTGCCTAAATTTACATGCCTGGCAGCTATCACAAAAATCCTCACCTCTAACACCTACCTATGGTTGAGGGCGCTACATCCATCTCCCCACCAATTTACAGCTGGTCCCCAGCTTTGGGAAAAAATGTAAATTTTTCAAAAATACCTCCTGGGCCCAGGAGTAAAGGGCATCCCATAAAATAGGTTAGATGGGGGGAAGGGAGAAAACTTGGACAGGGCTATGCACAAATAAATTAAGTACAAAAATATAATATGTACAATCTGGTCACACATTTACACTGTACATGTTTGAGCATAGATTCCTAACTACAGGTCCCTGCAGCTAGGTTCATACAAGTGGAGCCAGAGCATTGCTCCCGCAGGAGGAATACTCTGCCTCACACAGGTCTTCATCTTTCAGATGGTGGAGATTGGTGGAAAAAAACCTCTCTTTGCTCCTGAATGGAGGGGCACCTCCCGAAGTGGCAGGCAGCAAGGGGTTTGGCAGGGACAGTACACCCTAGTGTCCATGATAACTTCTTCTTCATCAGGCACCCTGGGTGGCAGGCAAACACTGTCCCTGCAAAGAAAGTTTTGCCTTTGGAGAAAACCACACAGGCCCTGCTATGTCCTTGCAGTCCTTGTGGCCGCTTCTACCTGGGGGCTGCACAGCCCAGCAGTCCTCCTCACAGATAGAAACGTGGATCCAGCAACCTCCTCCGTCTATCCCCTTCTCCTCGGATAGAGACCGAGTGGCTCCTGGTAGGCCAACCCACCTTTACATCCAGGACCAGGTCTTTGTAGACCTGGCCCAAGCACCACTCTTTGGCACCCTAAAAGGTTTTGAGACATGCAGGTAATCCCAGATCATGTCATCCTCCCACTCTCCCTGGGAGTTCTTAATGACGTCCATGACCTGAGATGGGACATACGGGTAGTCAAGACCCCTCTCCAGAGCAACCCTACGTTGGACCTACCTTTGGAAACAAGAGAGCCTGGGCAGTTCCTTGGGTTTTCCTCTTCCAGGCATAACACAAGAATCCTGGGCTTTGATTACCCACTGCTTGTAGGTGTGTGCTCTGGTCTGGGTAGTTGATGGTCGACTTAAGAATAGTCTGCTGGTTGAAAATGGGGTCCATACTGGGGGGGCTGTGGTTCTTTCATCACCTCAGAGTTAGTCTCCTATTCCTCCTCACTGGAGCCTTCCTCTGGGGATGACCAGATTTTCAACGGACCCAAACTACTCCAGTATTTTGGGTGAACCCCAATCTATGACCCCCGGCCTCTTACCTCATCCAGCTCATCAGGTGGCACTCCTTCCTCCAGCATGGGCTCCTTCTGGACGGGCACAGCAAGGGACTTAGAGCAGGCCGGCTCTTTAGGGATATCATTCGGTGGCTGCACACTGGCACCTGCAGTCACCAGAGCCCTGGCCACACCACGGGTCTCCGCAGCATCCTCTTCTCCCTGTATGTCCAGGAGTTCTGTGACTAACACACCTGGCAGTATCACCTCCCCGCCTATGGCTGGTGATCTTTGGCCCTCTCCAGCCCTCCGAGCTTCCTGCGGCTGTGGCATACAAAGTCCTGAGAGCAGGTTGGTAAATTAGTACCTGGATTCCTGCTGTACAGGCCCCAGCCGGGTTAGTGGCTCCCCACAATGGCCGCACCGGGCCCAGGCGGTGACTCCTGCTGTTGGGATGTTGCACCTGGGACAAAGTAGGCACAGCCACTCCACTCCTCCAATCACCCCCAAGGCGAGTCCTCCACAGAGCTCCAGATGGATGCTGGTGCCTACCAGCGTCTGATCCTGCAGTTCAGGCAACCACTGTACAGCGGGCATCCTCCGACCACCCTCTACCATCTTCAGCAGCCTCATGGTATGCGCAGCACGCTGGTCTCCTTTAGCTTCCTCTGCCGGAGGTGTGACTCCGCCCCTCCTCTCATTTGTTCAGCGTGTGAGGAACTGTAGAGCAGGCTCCAGACAGTGTGCGCTGTAGTGACACCTGGTGGCAGGCATTGATGATTGCAGGCTCTACCAGGCATGTAGTATGGAAACTGTGTCACGGAAGCTGGAAACTGAAGGCAGGCAAACTGTACAGTGATCACCCTTGACAACAGTAAAGTCTCTCCTTAAACATCTCACTGTGTGGGACTGACCGTGCAGCATCCCGTCATAGACACCCCCTGGTTGCGTTCCGTTACTAGGGGCAACAGTAGACATTACAACTCCCTTTACTGTGTCAGGCAGGAATTTAAAAGTCATTTTGAAATTTCTGCAATGCAGTGTATAATGTCCGCGCCATCCAGAGAGCTGGACATATTTGTAATCCATGAGCGTGATCGCACGCCGTGGTTGCCACGGGTGACGGCACATGTTTGCAGTCACAGAGTTGCAGGGCTTATTACTTGTGAGTGCCTGGTTGAGGCAACTGGGTGCAGGACATGATGGCAATGCTTATCCTGGATGGTTGCTACGGACAACGGCACTTAGCAACAAGCTTTGATTTTGGTTGCTATGTGCAACAGCATTGGCAAAAGTAATTTTTAAAGGCAAACATACAGTCCCAGGGGAGCTATGTGCAAGGCCAGTCTCTCCCCTGGCCTTGCACATAGCTCCTCTGGCATGCCTCTTCCAGATATCCACTGTGCCTCACTCACCGACCTTCTCCTGCCCTGAGTCCTTGGCGAAGAATTTACCTGGACATGTGTACCGACTGCTTTTCCAGCTCCTCTCTTCCAGGACACCTCCTCCATGACCGTGTAAGGGTGAGGCTCCCTCCCAGCTCCCGAGCTCCTCCCCTGAGGCGCGCACCCCCCCAGATGGGGATGGGCCTCCTGCTGCAGTCTAACACTCCATTCTTCACCCAAGAGACAACTCCCCTCCAGTGGGCTGGACCTGAGCTTATGAAGGAGGCCTGCCCCCTGCCAATTCCAATTGGGGATTGGTCAGGGCTCCTCACATGAGCTCCCTGTCACTCCAATTCCCAGCCCTGCCTCTCTTCCAGAACATTCTCACTGGAAGCAGTGGCGATGTCCAAGAACTGAAGGACAGGTGGTCACAGCCACTGCTACACTAACAGATCCCTGCCCCCAGATATATATATATATTTTCCGGATGCTGACCGCCCCAGGTCCATTTACTGAGCTGCTTCTGTGTGCAGAATCCTGTACAGATACATGATTCTGCACTTCCTGCTCTGCGGCAAGCACGCGCACTGCCAGCGACCAGCTCCATTGTGATTGGACACAGCAGGAGCCAATCAGCAGGTCCGGCAGACCCGATATCTGCTGGGACCCGCCAATCATTCTAGACAGAGGCAGAACAGCGGTTTGCCGATGTAAACAAGGCAGATTGCTGTTCTGTTATTAGGGAAGACAGAGATCCAGTGTTTAAGCAGAAATATGGATCTCTGCCTGCCCACAGTTAGAGCACCTTCCTCACACAGTTATTAGGCACTCCCAGAGAACACATTTAACCCTTTGATCGTCCCTGATGTTAACCCCTTCCCTGCCAGTGTCATTAGTACAGTGACAGTGCCTATTTTTTAGCACTGATCGCTGAATTGGTGTCACTGGTCCCCAAAAGTGTTACTTAGTGTCCGATTTGTCTGCTGCAATGTCGCAGTTTCGCTATAGGTCACTGATCGCTGCCATTACTAGTAAAAAAATAATAAATAAAAATTCCATAAATCTATCCCATAGTTTGTAGATGCTATAACATTTGTGCAAACCAATCAATATACGCTTATTGGGATTTTTTACCAAAAATATGTAGCAGAATGCATATTGGCCTAAATTTATGTAGAAATTTTATTTTTTTACATTTTATTGGATGTTTTAATGCAGAAACTAAAAAAATATTGTTTTATTTTTTTTTTAAAATTTGGGTCTTTTTTTGTTTATAGCGCAAAAGATAAAAATTGAGGTGATCAAATACCACCAAAAGAAAGCTCTTTTTTTTATTTGTAGGAAAAAAAGGACATACATTTTATTTGGGTACAGAGTCGCACGCCTGCGCAATTGTCAGTTAAAGTTACGCAGTGCCGTATTGCAAAAGGCATGAGGGGGGGGGGGTGTAAACCTTCCGGAGCTGAAGTGGTAAAAAAAAAAAAAAAAAACTGCACACAACTTGTGTTTACAAGGCAACCTTTCAAAGATATTGCACAAATGAATACAAATGATGCTCTTCTTTGTGCAGTCTTTGAATATGGTGGTTTCCTGAGGAAGCAATGGGTGAAACATGTCAACATTTTCTTGTCTTAGTTACACTTACTATGATGTTTTAATAAAATTGTATGCTCCTGTATTGTGTTTTTGTACAATAAAAACAGATTATATTATTAAGAATTTTTATCTCTTTTTGGCACCTTGAAAGTCTCATCATTTTTTGGTTGATGAAAAGGTTTTGGCAAACAACAGGATGTGGTGTCTCTGGTTCTCCCTCTAGCTGCTACTTTGATGAATAAAAGTGCCACTTACCCAAGTACTCCACAGGCAGGGAATTTATGTACATTATCAGGTGAATCTATAAAAAAACAAAAATGTTAATGTAGTCAGTACATTGATATTAAATATTTAGTAAAAATTATGCAAAAAGACACATATATCTTATTGTTATATTTTTACATGGCACAAGGTGTCATGGGTGTAGCTCTTCTGTCCTATGCTGGCTAAAATTAGTATATAGCTCTGTTGTAGCCAGATGAGCTGCAATTCATTTATTTAGGTCTGTTTAGGTGTCAGGGGCATATCAGTGGCCGCCGGCAAATATGCGTGCACACAGGTGCACAAGAAGCTCTTCCAGGGCAATTTTGCTCAATTCCCCACCAGGGGGCGCCGGAGCGCTCCCGCGTGTGCCCGTGCGCGCGCGCGCCCGTGCGCGCGCCCGTTCGCGCTAGCGCTGTTTGGCGCCAAGGCGCCTTTAAAAGGATGACAGGTGCTTCTGTCAGATGCTGTTTGTCTGCAGCTCTGTACCTGCGTTCCTGTTTCCCGTTTGATTTGCATTTACCTGTGACCCGGCTACGTCTGACTACTCTCCAGTCTCCAATCCGACCCGGCTTGCCTGACCTTGTTTATCTGATCATCTGTTGCCGAATCTCTGCCTGCCTGACTACTCTTGGATCACCCCTTTGTCATACCTGCCTGATCTCCTGCTGAAACGGACTGTCTGACTTGCTCCTGCCTGTGTCCTGGGACGCTGCTTCCAGCCTGCCTGTCAAGCACCCTGCCGCGGCCTTCTCAGCTACCTGCCTGTCTACCGGCCTGCATCCGCATACCTGCATCCGCAGCTCAGCCATCCCTGAGGGGCATTCTTCCAGATCATCATCTGCTTCTGCTGGAACCGCATCAGGCCCTCCTACCCACTGCGCTCAGGAGACTACTGTCCCCACTCCAGTGGCTCCTGAACCAGCGCTTAAGAGAGGTCTCCTTCTACCAGTCAGGCTCAACTACCAGGTACCTTACAGTACAAACAGCCATGACTGAGCCTGCAGGAGAGACCTCTCCCATCCAGGAGATCTGCACGCACTTAGCAGCACTTACCCAGGCGGTACAAACCTTACAAGACAGTTACAACAGATTGGAGGGCCAAGTATTAAACCTCAGTGGGCCCAGTAATATGGCCTCTGCTGCAGCCGCTCCAGTACAGGCTGCTGCACCGCCCTCTGTGGTAATGCTTCCACCTGAACCAAGAGTGCCTACCCCCGAAAAGTTTTCTGGTGATCGAACAAAATTTGTGGCCTTCCGCAGCACTTGCCAACTCTATTTTGCCCTACAGCCACGGACTTTTTCCTTGGAGGCCACCAAGGTGGGATTTGTTATATCCCTCCTTCAGGGGGAACCCTTGACCTGGGCTCACCGCCTGCTTGAAACCAACGCTGCACAGGTCCAGTCCCTGTCCGCCTTCTTTGAAGCCATGGCCCAGCTCTATGAAGATCCTCAACGGACTGCCACCGCTGAGGCAGCTCTGTTCGCGCTCCAGCAAGGCCGTAGGCCGGCCGAGGACTATGTAACAGACTTTCGACGCTGGAGCGCGGACACTCAATGGAACAACGCAGCCCTGCGTCATCAGTTCCGCATGGGGCTGTCTGAGGGTCTGAAGGATGAGCTTGCTCGAGTAGGGATGCCTGATACCCTTGAGGAACTCATCACCATTACCATCCAGATTGACCGACGCCTTCGTGAGCGCCGGTCTGAACGCTCTTCCCAACCAACACGCCCTATGTGGATGACTCCAAGAGTTCCGGTTCCTGCCTCCCGATACCTACCTTCTGCTTACCCGAGTCCAGTCACCCAAACAACCGAGGCTCCTGAACCGATGCAGCTAGGACTTATGCGGGCTACCCTGACCCCGGAGGAACGGGCACGCAGACGCCAGTTAAACCTCTGTCTCTACTGTGGTGGGACGGGCCACTATGTGAACAACTGTCCAGTAAAGACTCGTAAGTGCTTTTCTTCTACTCCAACCTGTTTATCTGCTTTAACCGCCAATACAACTCAACTTGTCCTTCCCCTCTCATTGCAGCTCCAGGGAAGAACAATCCAGGTCAACGCCATTGTTGACTCCGGGGCATGTAGTTGCTTTGTGGACTCTGCTTTTGCCACCCAACAGAATCTGCCTTTAAAAAACAAAACACATAGACTCTCAGTTTTCTTGGCCGATGGTTCCCATATAAAATCTGGACAAGTCTCTCAGGAAACCTTCCCGCTGCCTGCCACCTGCTCATCCCAGCATCAAGAGATCCTAACACTGGATGTTATTTCATCCCCATTATTTCCAATCATCTTGGGCATGCCCTGGCTTCAGGCCCACAACCCTCTGGTTGACTGGGTCACGGGCGAGATCAAGTTCCAGTCACCCTACTGCCAAAAACATTGTCTACCAGAAGCCTCTAATCCGGCCACTGCCTTACTTTGTATGGACATTGATCCAGACCTACCCCAAGATGTACCAGAGGTCTATCGGGAATTTGCGGATGTGTTCAGCAAGAAGGGGGCAGACACCTTGCCTCCCCATCGTCCCTATGACTGCCCAATTGAGCTGCTTCCTGGGGCTGAAATTCCTTTCGGGCGCATTTTTCCGCTGTCTGAAAAAGAGCAAGAAGCACTTAAGATTTATTTAGACGAAAACCTTGAAAAGGGCTTTATCCGACCTTCCACTTCACCAGCTGGTGCCGGAATTTTTTTTGTTTCTAAGAAGGATCAGTCTCTTCGCCCCTGTGTGGACTATCGAGAGTTAAACAACATTACAGTCAAGAACCGTTACCCACTGCCACTGATACCTGAACTGTTCCAGAAGCTGAGATCTGCTACTATTTTTACCAAACTGGATCTGAGAGGGGCCTACAATCTGGTCCGCATTCGGGCCGGGGACGAATGGAAAACGGCTTTCAGAACCCGTTTCGGACACTATGAATACCTCGTCATGCCCTTTGGTCTATGCAATGCCCCCGCCACGTTCCAGCATCTGGTCAATGACGTGTTTAGAGATTTCCTGGACATCTTTTTAATTGTCTATCTGGATGACATTCTAATCTTCTCCAGTTCACTTGAGCAGCACAGGGAACATGTCCGTAAAGTCCTGATCCGACTCCGTTTGCACAGACTGTATGCTAAGGCGGAGAAGTGCGAATTCGAACAGCAGGAGATCCAGTTTTTGGGATTGGTAATCTCTCCAACCGGCATCAAAATGGACCCTCAGAAGGTATCTGCGGTGTTAGAGTGGCCTGCTCCCATGGACAAAAAAGGTGTACAACGCTTCATTGGGTTCGCAAACTTCTATAGGAAGTTCATTAGGGGGTTTTCTGCTATTATATCCCCCATCACGCAGCTGACCAAGCAGAATTCCCGTTTCCATTGGAACTCAGAAGCCCAGAGAGCCTTTGAGGAATTAAAGAAACGTTTTACATCAGCTCCGATCCTCAGCCATCCGGATCCATCCTTACCTTTTATCCTGGAGGTTGATGCATCCGAAGTAGCCGTGGGTGCTGTTATTTCCCAACGACAAGGCAACAAGGACTTGATGCACCCCGTAGGGTTCTTTTCCAGGAAACTTTCACCTGCAGAACGGAACTATGATGTGGGGGATCGAGAGCTACTCGCTATCAAGACAGCTTTGGAGGAATGGAGGTACTTGCTAGAAGGTGCAGTTCACCCAGTACTGATTTACACAGACCACAAAAATCTCGAGTACTTAAGGTCCGCCAAGAGGTTAAAACCCAGACAGGCCCGTTGGGCTCTATTTTTCACTCGATTCTGTTTCCATATTACCTATCGGCCCGGATCCAAGAATGTAAAACCGGATGCGCTGTCGCGCATGTTCGATAACCCTAAAGACTCTTCGGTACCTGACACTATCTTGCCGGCAAATAGCTTTCTCCTTCTTCAAACAGACCTTCTGTCCATGATCAGAGAAGCATCTCCAGAACCTTCAAGCCTTCAGGGATCCTCTTTAACACCTCGTGATGGACTTTTGTGGAGAGGAAGTCAAATTTTTGTACCAGAGAGTGCCCGAGTCAAGGTGCTGACACTTCTGCATGACCACCCACTTGCAGGACATTTTGGGGTACGTAAGACCCTTGAGCTGGTGCAGCGCACCTTTTGGTGGCCTAACCTAAAAGAATTCTGCAAAACATACGTCAACTCATGTTCTGTCTGCATCCAGAATAAAACTCCTAGGAACAGAGCTTGGGGTTTACTGAGACCATTACCTATACCAGATAGGCCCTGGAGGATGATAGCGATGGACTTTATAGTAGAACTGCCTTGCTCAGAAGGATGTTCGGCGATCCTTGTGGTGGTCGACCGACTATCCAAAATGGCCCACTTCGTGGCCCTAAAGGGAACACCTTCTGCTGTGGAGACGGCCCGTGTATTCATCAGGGAGATTGTCAGGTTACATGGAATCCCTGCAAATATAGTGTCCGACAGAGGGGTGCAATTCACATCACGTTTTTGGAGAGCACTTTGTGAGATCCTGAAAATTGAACTAGCCCTGTCCTCAGCATACCATCCCCAAACAAATGGGCAGACTGAAAGGACAAATCAGACTCTAGAGCAGTACATAAGGTGTTTTACATCTTTTGTACAAGATGATTGGGTATCTCTGCTGCCCCTAGCGGAATTCGCTTACAACAATGCCAGCCACTCTGCTACCGGTCAATCCCCTTTCTTTTCCAACTATGGTTTTCATGCATCTTTTTTACCAGATTTTCTTTCAGAATCTCCAGTTCCAGCGGTCCAGGACACAGTGCAGTTCCTTAGTCATAATAACCAGATCTTACGGGAAGCAATATCCAAGGCACAAGCGGACAACAAGAGGTTCTTTGATCAGAAAAGGAGAGGAGACCTAAACCTTCAGCTTGGTGACAAGGTATGGCTGTCTACTGATAATATTAGATTAACCTGTCCCACTAAGAAGCTTGCTCCTAAGTTCATTGGGCCCTTCCCTGTGAAAAGAAAAATTAATGAGGTGTCCTATGAACTGTGTCTACCTGATTCACTCAAGATTCACCCTGTGTTTCACGTGTCACTCTTGAAACCTGCTGTAGATGACCCTTTTCCTGACAGGGGCACCAGGGTCCCTGAACCGGTTCTGGTGGACGGCAATGAGGAATATGAAGTGGAGGCCATCCTTGATTGCAGGAAGAGAGCTGGGCAAGTACAGTTTTTGATTAAATGGAAGGGGTATGGGCCTGAAAATAATTCATGGGAACCTGATTGTAATATCCATGCCAGACGTTTAATCCATGCTTACTTCTCTGCTCATCCTGAAAAGAAGGGTATTCTGGGCATCCGGAGGCTGCCCGTTGGGAGGGGGCAATGTCAGGGGCATATCAGTGGCCGCCGGGCAAATATGCGTGCACACAGGTGCACAAGAAGCTCTTCCAGGGCAATTTTGCTCAATTCCCCACCAGGGGGCGCCGGAGCGCTCCCGCGTGTGCCCGTGCGCGCGTTCGCGCGTGCGCGCGCGCGCCCGTGCGCGCGCCCGTTCGCGCTAGCGCTGTTTGGCGCCAAGGCGCCTTTAAAAGGATGACAGGTGCTTCTGTCAGATGCTGTTTGTCTGCAGCTCTGTACCTGCGTTCCTGTTTCCGTTTGATTTGCATTTACCTGTGACCCGGCTACGTCTGACTACTCTCCAGTCTCCAATCCGACCCGGCTTGCCTGACCTTGTTTATCTGATCATCTGTTGCCGAATCTCTGCCTGCCTGACTACTCTTGGATCACCCCTTTGCCATACCTGCCTGATCTCCTGCTGAAACGGACTGTCTGACTTGCTCCTGCCTGTGTCCTGGGACGCTGCTTCCAGCCTGCCTGTCAAGCACCCTGCCGCGGCCTTCTCAGCTACCTGCCTGTCTACCGGCCTGCATCCGCATACCTGCATCCGCAGCTCAGCCATCCCTGAGGGGCATTCTTCCAGATCATCATCTGCTTCTGCTGGAACCGCATCAGGCCCTCCTACCCACTGCGCTCAGGAGACTACTGTCCCCACTCCAGTGGCTCCTGAACCAGCGCTTAAGAGAGGTCTCCTTCTACCAGTCAGGCTCAACTACCAGGTACCTTACATTAGGCTTTCCCTAGGCCTGGTGGTTGATTGCTTCTTCCTGCTGCTTCCTGAAGAATGTTCCAGCAAAAGTGTGGGAGGATTAATCCCTGAGTTTTGAATTGTTATCTGACCTTGGGTGTGACTGGGGAGAAGATAAAATGTTTGCAAGGATCTTCTCTTTTCCCCTAGGGCATTCTCCTCCATGTGTGTGTTCCACAGATGTTACTGCTACTAGGCCTGAGCAGGTGCTATGGCTGAGGGCCTGAAGGAAACTGGACTGAAGGAGACTTGCCTGACAGAAACTTGCCCGTGGAAGCTGGGCTGGAGAGGGAAAGCTTCGCTGAACAGTGTTGCAGTTAACCTGTTGGGAGCTGCCCCCTGGGCATTGTCAGTGGGTCCTTTCACCTATAGCTTCAGGTGTGGGAGTACTTCTTAATGGTTAGACCCCAGAAGTTGCTGCAAGGACTGGGATTGCTCTCGAAGCGTCTCAGATATCCTGGCTGTCCCATCTTTCTTCAGAATTGTTTATGAGGCTGCTACCATTGGGCCTAATGCTTCTGGGACAAGACCTTTCAGGAAGCTGCCCCCCCAATATTTTTGTGCGTGCCTTTGGGTATCCCGCACCCTCAACTCCCCTCCCTGCATTCGTCTCAGGATCTGCAAAAGATCTGAAGCCTGAAGACTGAGCCTGAATTTGTCAGTGGGCTTATGGAACCGAAACTGGACGATTTGCCTCTAGACAGGTAAGGGGAACAAAAAAAAATTTTCAGGGGAACAAATTTGGTGGAGTTGGAGCTGGAGTTCCTAGCACCAAGGGGCCCTGAGATACGGGGCCCCAAAATCGGTTCGGAAAATGTCATTCTCTGCTGCAGAAAAGTGCTTGACATTTTCTGAACTGACTTTGGGGCCCTGTATCTCTGGGCCACTTGGTGCTAGGAATCCCAAATATGGTGTGCAAACCCAGTGGAACTGGTACCATAACATATCCACAGCTGGGGTTCCTAGAACCAAGTGGCCCCGAAATACGGGCCCCCAAAATAGGTTTGGAAAATGTCATTCTCTGCTGCAGAAAAGTGCTTGACATTTTCTTAACCAGATTTTTGGGGCCCTGTATCTCGGGGCCACTTGGTGTTAGAAATCCCAGCTTTGGATACGAGATACGGGGCCCCAAAGTCGGTCAACTGTATCCATCTGCAGCAATGTCATTTCGGGACCCTTTGGGTTCAGAGACCCCAAATTTTGGCTGCAGCTAGGGGGGCATCTAGGAACCCTTAACTACCCAGTTTGAAGTTCAGGGGACCTATGGCTGCAAATGGGCACAGTGATGCTGCAAATGGGCATTGTTGACCCTCTTTTTCCACTTACAGTAGCTGTGCATTTCTCACCCTCGTCTTATACTCGGGGCAATAAGTTTTTCCCATTTTTTTGTGGTAAATTAGGGCCTCGACTTATACTCGAGTATATACGGTTATTGCTGCTATGCCTCATCTTTTTTTTTGTACCACAGATGTGGTCATTTGTTTTGGTCTCCTGTCCGCACATCAAGTTAGGTAGGGCTAACCCATGGGCGTGATATGGAGGCACCATGCACTCAAAGCCATATTTTTGAGGGGTTCAGAGTGAAGGTTATTCATGGTGCTTTAAACAGCTTTAATCCCACAAACATGCGTCATCTGTTGGTTTAAGGTAACACTGCACACTTAGAGCTTCCTAGCGCATCTGTGGACAATTACTTAAGTGCTATATAAGGAAATGCTCAGCTACAGCAAAATGACTAACACAACAGGTTTCTAGTGTTCCTGAGCCCTGGTGCCTCCTCTGTATCCTGAACATTTTTCCTCCATCCTGGATCCGATACTTTGCTCCCAATATCCTCGCTCCATATTCCTACTAACCCGCTGATTGATTTGCAGGTTACAACCTTGCCTGTTCATATTTACCAATATCTGCCTGCTAATTTGTAGTCCTGTGAGCCTCCAGGTAATTGACCAAATCTGGTCTCCAAAATAGTATATCTCCGCAAAATGATCAGCTGCTAACGTTACGCATGTCTCATAACCATGCAAAATAGTTAAACCAAATTGTACACACGCTGCGCTTGTCAAATTAAAAATGTAAGAAATTTCTACTAAAATATTGTGATATTGTGCTTAACATACAAAATATACAAAATCTATTAATACTAAACAATAATGCGCAATAAACTTCAATGAATGAATAAATAGGTAAAAGTGCTCCAATAAGCCTGTGTATTGCAAATATTCCACAAAGCTTGTGCAATTTTCAAACATTAATAGATAATTCAACACAAACATCCAAGCATATCATCTATGCAATAAGGTGTTAGTGCAATGTTCAAACAATAAAAAGTTAAAAAATACAAAAAAACGCATCCATGTAATTCTATGCAATTCAGTGCTGTGTTGCTGTGCAATGATCAAATTAACAGTCCACAGAACTTCCACAATCCATTCATGTGTTATGGTGAACACAAACTAAAGTGCTGTGCGCTCATACAAGTGCTCCCCCCCAGGTGATAGCCCCTCCCCCAGGTGATAGCCCCTCCCCCAGGTGATAGCCCCTCCCCCAGGTGATAGCCCCTCACCTTAGGGCGTGCGACCTTGCAATTAAGCTTGGTCAGAATGCGCCTTAGAACCTCTATGGGTTCAATGTTATATGCCGGGTCCTGGATAGATTTGCACTGGTGCCTCTGTTCCTCACAGCAGTCCCGTTTGTACCTCAATATATCAACATAAAAAGGACTTCATGGTGCAGTATGTACTAAATTTATTAAAATCCTAAACAAATCCCGCAATGGGTACTCACAGTAACAAGGCGGCGCTTAAGAGTGCCACACTAAAACAGCAGAGATGAACAGGCAACAGCGGCCGGTATGGGGTGGCGTGCTAATTTTTCCCAACAGGTTGTATAACGTTCCGTCCTGTCCCCTCCCCCTAATGTATAACGTTCCGTCCTGTCCCCTCCCCCTAATGTATAACGTTCCGTCCTGTCCCCTCCCCCTAATGTATAACGTTCCGTCCTCTCCCCTCCCCCTACGCGTGTTCGATACAAAGGGGTATTTCGTATCTTCATCAATCTCTGGCCTGTCCCCAACTCTTAGTGATGATTTGGTCATTTGCCCTCATGCTGTGTTTGCTGTCAACCATCTTCAGTGGAGTGAGCTTGGAATTTAGTCCTTTGGGATCTTCAGTGGAGTGAGCTTGGAATTTAGTCCTTTGGGGAGTCCACTGCACAACAGCCCATGAGGGATTCCCTAATGAAAACTGGACTTCCTTTTAGAGCCGATCCGCCCTATACGCACACTACGCAAGCTGCGTAGGACCCTGTCGCTGTGTGGGGGGGTAGGGGCGCCAAGACCCAACATCCCCCCCCTGCAGGGGCAGGCTGGGCCGGGGGGGGGGGCAGGGTGGAAATTTCAAAATTTCCCCCCAGGCCGCCTACACTATCTTTAAAATGGCCACAGGCCACAGCGCTGGCTGTCCGTGTTTTTTTTTTGCTAGATGTTGGCCACGGCGGCTGCTGATTGGCTAGCTGGCTGCTGCTGCGCAGGCTGCGCTGCGTTGTAGGAGTTGTAGTCCGGCTAAAGGTAAGGACCAGCGCAGCAAACTACAACTCCCACCTCCCAGGAGTCTCAGAGGCAGGTCACATGGCACGTCAGGGGAGGGTACGAGCGGCGTCAAGAACGTCCTGTCCCATGTGACTTGCTGAGCTCGCGGGCTGGCTGCGGAGAGGAGAGGAGGCACATGACAGGACAGAATCATCACCCCCCCGAAGAGGTGCAAGGACCTGGCTCTCCACTGAAACACACAGCCCTCCCCGGCCTGAAGTAAGGTGTGATGACCTCTGTTGTGATAAAACCTATTTACTGTATCCCCTTCAGTAGTAAATTTAAGAAATGATGCATAGCAACAATTTTAAAGTTTGGCAGTGGCGGCTCAAGGGCAATCAACCAACCCCCCCCACCACCACCAGCGGGTCAGGTGGTAGAGGGCCCCTTAGCAGAATTTTGCTTAGGGCCCCAGGGAGGTCAGGATTGGCACTGCTTCCTTTGCCTCCAATGTCCCTAGGCAAGCCAGCACCATAATCAGGAGACATAGAGAGGATTCACTTCTAAGCCTGGTACATAATACAAACAGTGACCAGATCTCCTATGGTCAGGTTGTGTCTGCCTTCTCTCTTCAGCTGTCCATGGTGCCCCAGTAGCTGCATTCAGGTAAGTCAATTCCAGCGCTCCCCTCTTCGTCCTTCATAGGAACAGATATACACTATATTACCAAAAGTATTGGGACGCCTGCCTTTACACACACATGAACTTTAATGACATCCCAGTGTTAGTCTGTAGGGTTCAATATTGAGTTGGCTCCGCCCTTTGCAGTTTTAACAGCTTCAACTCTTCTGGGAAAACCATCCACAAGGATTAGGAAGGTGTCTATGGGAATGTTTGACCATTCTTCCAGAAGAGCATTTGTGAGGTCAGGCACTGATGTTGGATGAGAAGGCCTGGCTCGCAGTCTCCACACTAATTTATCCCAAAGGTGTTCTATCGGGTTGAGTTCAGGACTCTGTGCAGGCCACTCAAGTTCCTCCACCCCAAACTCACTCCTTCATGTCTTTATGGACCTTGCTTTGTGCGCTGGTGCGCATTCATCTTGGAACAGGAAGGGGACATCCCAAAACTGTTCCCACAAAGTTGGGAGCATGAAATTGTCCAAAATGTCTTGGTATGCTGACGCCTTAAGAGTTCACTGGAACTAAGGGGCTAAGCCCAACCATTGAAAAACAACCCCCCACACCACAACCCCCCCCTCCCCCAACACCATAATCCCCCCCTCCACCCACACTATAACCCCCCCCTCCACCAAATGATTTGGACCAGTGCACAAAGCAAGGTCTATAAAGACATGGATGAGTGAGTTTAGGGTGGAGGAACTTGACTGGCCTGCACAGAGTCCTGACCTCAACCCGATAGAATACCTTTGGGATGAATTAGAATGGAGACTGCGAGCCAGGCCTTCTCGTCCAACATCAGTGCCTGACCTCACAAATGCACTTCTGGAAGAATGGTCAAACATTCCCATAGACACCCTCCTAAACCTTGTGGACGGCCTTCCCAGAAGAGGTGAAGCTGTTATATGGACTAAGACTGGGATATCATTAAAGGTCATGTGTGTGTCTAAAGGCCAGCGTCCCAATACTTTTGGTAATATATATATATATATATATATATATATATATATATATATATATATATATAAATGTTCACCTTGTGTAAATGTACATCTGTACAGTAGAAGATCATTGGGTAAACAGATTGTCTATTATGACTAAACCCAATCCAGTATGTGTGGGGGGTTGTTAGGTAGCTCATACATGAGTGTTTTCTTTCATTCAACCAGTGGGATGGATGAAAAAAACTGACCTGATATCCCCATCCACACACTTGGTGTAGACGGGGGAATCCTCCCGCTGAGCGATTGTATTCTGACAGCGGAAAGACTTCCTCGTCGTCAGAATACACTGATCAGTGCTATTAGTAGAAGAAGACAATCCGTAACGCCATACATGCTCTTAAATATCTTCAAATATATTGGTACTCTATAAAAGACACTTGTAGTACAGGATGAATATTCGCTTTCCTAACACTGAACTGCCTCTCTGCTGACCAGGTGCTCGGGTCCGTTACCTGTCGCCTGATTGGCTGAAACGACAGGCGCTGTGATCGGACGCCAGGTGTCCAATCATAACAGTGGACGGGAGAAGACATCGAGGAGCGTGGAGGACACCACCGCCGTGACCCGCTGCCCCACCAAGATAGGTAAGTGCCGGAAGGGCGGGGGGCACACTGGCAGAATTTGATGGGCACAGTGGCGGCAATTGATGGGCACAGTGGCAGCAATTGATGGGCACACTGGCAGCAATTGATGGGCACACTGGCAGCAATTGATGGGCACAGTGGCAGCAATTGATGGGCACACTGGCAGCAATTGATGGGCACACTGGCAGCAATTGATGGGCACACTGGCAGCAATTGATGGGCATAGTAGTGGCAATTGATGGGCACAGTGGCAGCAATTGATGGGCACACTGGCAGCAATTGATGGGCATAGTAGTGGCAATTGATGGGCACAGTGGCAGCAATTGATAGGCACACTGGCAGCAATTGATAGGCACACTGGCAGCAATTGATGGGCACACTGGCAGCAATTGATGGGCATAGTAGTGGCAATTGATGGGCACACTGGCAGCAATTGATAGGCACACTGGCAGCAATTGATGGGCACACTGGCGGCAATTGATGGGCACAGTGGAGTACCAATAAATTTGAAGATATTTAAGAGCATGTATAGAGTTGTGGATCTTCTTCTACTACTAATTGTGTTTTTTAGCTCTGCAACCGTTACTCGTGCACATGACAGCTCGAGAGGATGTGGTCACATTCCAGGGGATTAAGCACCATATTCTCACATTATATCTTGATCAACGCTGCCGGCTATAGCCTTCACTGCCGATCGAGCAACAAAAAAAAAAAAAAGACAGGGAAGCTGTACAGAAGTCAAATGGTAGATCAACTTCTGTACAACCTCCCTGCCCATAAATAGAATGAAATTTGGCTGGACCCTGCTGAACTGGCCTAATTTCGATCCATGTATGGCCACCTTTAGACTTTGATCCTCAGGGGATGAAAACTCCTTAGTGTGAATAATCTTCAAAGCTGGGCATTCGAGTCTTTTTTTTTTGATTGTTCAACCGCCCGCCGCAGTTGTACTACAGCAAGTTGGCTCCCCTGCGCGAATCACCGTCATTGTACGTCGGGTGTGTACACAGCGATTTGTGGGCTCACTCGCCGCCGGAGGCCCATTCACGAGCAGGGGAGCCAACCAGCGGGTCCAGTGGACTCGATCGCTCCAGAGACAGGCAGAACGGGGATCTGTCAGTGTAAACAAACAGATCCCCATTCTGTCAGGGGAGGAGAGACAGATCGTCTGTTCCTAGTGATTAGGAACAGCGATCTCTCTCCTCCTTCAGGCAGCCCAGCCCCCATACAGTTAGCAACACCTCCCAGGGAACACATTTAACCCCTTGATCGCCCCCCTAGTGTTAACTCCTTCCCTGCCAGTGACATTTATACAGTAATCAAAGGATATTTTTAGCAGTGATCGCTGTATACCTGTCACTGGTCCCAAAAAAGTGTCAAAAGTGTCACAATGTCTCAGTCCCGCTAAAAATCGCAGATCACCGCCATTACTAGTAAAAAAAAAAAATAATAATTAAAAAAATGCCAAAAATCTATTCCATAATTTGTAGACGATATAACTTTTACGCAAACCAATCAATATAGTCTTATTGCGATTCTTTTTTTTTTTACCAAAAATATGTAGAAGAATACATATCGGTCTAAACTGAGGGGAAAAGTTTTTTTTCACTTTTTTAGGGATATTTATTATAGCAAAAATATAAAAATATTGTTCTTTTTTTCAAAATTAACGCTTTTTTTTTGTTTATAGCGCAAAAAATAAAAACCGCAGAGGTGATCAAATACCTCCAAAAGAAAGTTCTATTTGTGGGGGAAAAAAAGGATGTCAATTTTGTTTGGGTACAGCGTCGCACGACCGCGCAATTGTCAGCTAAGGCGACACAGTTCCGGATCGCAAAAAAATGCCCTGGTCATTAGGGGCAAATCTTCCTGGGCTGAAGTGGTTAAACCAGCAGGTTGAGTGAAAGAAAAAGACTTAAAGTGGAGCTCCACCCACTTTTACAACTCTTCAGCATCCCTCACTAAACTGCGCACTGTAAACGAATTGGATATTTTTTTTTATTTTTTTCTCAGCACCTACTGTATATCTGCTGTATTCATTTTTCACTTCCTCCTCCCTGGCCGCGGCCCATCGCATCATTTCCTGTTTGCAATGCCTTCTGGGAAGGGGCGGCAACTCCCGCTGACACTGCCGTTGCTATGGAAACCTGACCTGAAACCTATTACACTGCTTGTGCTGCACTGAGCATGTGCGAGATCTGCAAGGATGAGATCCAGGAAGAAATACAGTCTGGCTTCAGATGCCCACACTTAAGATGGCCACGGCCTGCTGTAAGTTTATAAAATAACAAACTACTGCTATAAACTAACAAAACAGACCTTAGTTTACAGACTAACTTTACTAGAATACATTAAGCTTGTGTATTATAGGGGTATTTTTATTTAAAAAATATCATTTCGACCGGAACACCACTTTAACTCCTTTGTCTACACATTCAATATGGATGTGGGAATCCTCCCTCTGCATTATTGCATTCTGACAGCTGAGAGACTTCCCCACCATCAGAATACAATGAAAAGCAGCACCTATTATAGCCAATGCTGCTAAAGAGAAAATTTTCCAACAGGCTGGTTGCACACAAGCCGATTAATAGATCTAGTAGTGTACAACCGGCCTGCCCACACATGGATCAAAATTCTGCTGAACCAGACACATTTAAACCATGTATGGCCGGCTTAAAGTGGTTCTAAAGGTTAAAGGTTTTTTACCTGCAGGTAAGGTATTAGGGGGGCTGCTCCACCCACAGCCCCCCTAATACCTTACCTGAGCCCTCTCTCAAGTCAGTGATGTGCACAGGACACTTGGCTGCCCCGGGTCTCTCTCTCTTTATTGTCTGAGACACAGCAGCTGGACCCATTGGCTCCCACTGCTGTCAATCACAGCCAGTGAGCCAATGAGGCGAGAGCTGAGGGTGGGGCCGAGCTGCAGCGCTATGTGTCCTATGGATTCAAAGAGTGGGACTCAGGAGTGAGCACACACCAGTGCCCCCATAGCAGGCGACTTGCTATTGGGGGCACTGATCAAGAGAAGAGGAGCCAGGAGCACCAGCGGGGTGGACCCGAGAAGAAGAGGATCAGGGCTGCTCTGTGCAAAACCATTACAGAATGTAGGCAAGTATGGCATTTGTTTTCTTTTTTAACTATGCCTTTAATATCACTTCAGGTCATTCCAAAATCTGTCCAACCCTTCCTGTAGAACCTCTACATCTTCACATCTCCACCTTGTTTATGTGGTTTCATCACATTCAGTATTCCAAGGAAATGGGAGATCAGCATTTAGAGAAGTTTAAATAAATCCAATAAATCTTTATAATCTCACCTGTAATATGATCTTCATAGTAGACTGTGGTATGACTTCTCCTCCTGGATGAAATATAAAGTCAGTTATATAGTTAGTCAGGTTGAAAAAAGACACAAGTCCATCTAGTTCAACCACAAAAGAACAAACTCTGATGATGGCTTACTAAGAAAATGGTTACAGATGTTATCACATTCCCTATTTTATTTTGACCAGTTAAAGGAGTTGTAAAGTCTCGAGGTTTTTCACCTTAATGCATTAAGGTGGAAAACCTTCTGTAGTGCAGCAGTGCCCCAGAGCCCCCCTTTTCTTTACCTAAAACCGATCTTTCCAGTGACGAGAACGAGCTGCTCCAGCTGCTGTCTCAGGTCCTCATTGGATAGATTGATAGCAGCAGCAGCCATTGGCTCCAGCTGCTGTCAATCAAATCCAGTGACATGGGAAGTCGGGGAGGGGGGCGGGGTCGAGTGCTGCTGTCTGTGTCAATGAACGCAGCATCAGGACACGGGAGCGCGCCCCCACAGGTACCCCCTTGGAATTCAGGTGTCTGAGGTGGCACTCGATGTGGGGAGGAGCCAGTAGCACCACTGGGGGACCCCAGAAGAGGAGGATTGGGGCCACTCTGTGCAAAACCATTACACAGAGGAGGTAAGTATATAACATGTTTGTTATTTTAAAAACTTTAGGCAGAAGAACAAATTTTTGTCTTCCAGCTGTGGGCCTAATAATTTGGCCAACTCTAGGGTCAAATCAGAGAAATATATTAAAGAAATATTTTTTGTTACATTGTCATTAGCTACATTGACTCTGCTACACAGACAACCTACAGCAGGTCCTACCGGAGGGTGTGCAACCAGCTGGAAGGATTATACGACATACATAGGACAGAGTTTCTCAACCAGGCATCCATGGGATTCTAGGGTTCCTCCATAGGTTGCTAAGGGTTCCTTGAGCAATGAGCCTAGCAGATAAGTTCCCACTGACACCATTGATCATTTTAGCTACACTAGATTGACAAAAGTATTGGGACACCTGCCTTTACACCAGGGGTGCCCAACTGGTGGCCCGCGGCGTCCTCCGATGTGGCCCGCCATGTCTTGCTTTGAGATGGGGGGTCAGCAAGCCCAGATTGCGGGGTTTCCAACCCGCCATCTTGGAGCATTAGTGCGAAGAACGGAGCCGCCGCTAGAGGAAGCAGAACCAATACTTCCTGTATAGCGCTGGCTCCTTCACAGGCAGAGTGATACCAAATGTACACTGCCTGTGACAGGGATCATCGGCTCTGCTCTCTACTGCAGCTGCATGCTTCTGCCACAATTATGCTCGGGGATGGTGAGTCGGGACACAGGAACCCGCGATGTGGGAGAGCAGCCACCAGTATCAGTACCAGCCATCAGTACCAGTACCAGCCAGCAGTACCAGTACCAACCAACAGTACCAGTACCAGCCAGCAGTACCAGTACCAACCAACAGTACCAGTACCAGCCAGCAGTACCAGTACCAACCAACAGTACCAACCAGCAGTAGAAGTACCAGCACCAACCAGCAGTACCAGTACCAGCACCAACCAGCAGTACCAGTACCAGCCAGTAGTACCAGTCATCAGTACCAGCACCAACCAGCAGTACCAGTACCAGCCAGTAGTACCAGCACCAACCAGCAGTACCAGTACCAGCCAGTAGTACCAGTCATCAGTACCAGTACCCGCCAGCAGTACCAGTACCCACCATCTGTACCAGTCATCAGTACCAGCCAGCAGTATAAACCAGCAGTACCAGCACCAACCAGAAGTACTCGCCAGCAGTACCAGTACCCACCATCCGTACCAGTCATCAGTACCAGCCAGCAGTATAAACCAGCAGTACCATTACCAGTATCAGCCACCAGTATCAGTACCAGCCAGCAGTACCAGTACTCACCAGCAGTACCAGTACCCGCCAGCAGTAACAGTCATCAGTACCAGTACCAGCCAGCAATACCAGTACCCACCAGCCGTACTAGCCAGCATTACCAGTCAGCAGTGCCCACCAGCAGTACCAGCCAGCAGTACCAGTCAGCAGTACCAGTACCAGCCAACTGTACCCACCAGCAGTACCAGCCAGCAGTACCAGCACCTGTCAGCAGTACCCACCGGCAGTACCAGCCAGCTGCAGGAATCCTGAGGAAGAAGTGAAGATTGAGGTCAGTTGAGGAGCTGGCAAACCGCTGTGCATCAGTGTGAAAGCAGCCTTAGGCCCTTTTCACATGATTGGTCCGATCGGGTCCACCTGTCTGTTTTTCAGGTGGACTCAAACGGACTCTCCATTCACCTCTATAGAGCGGCAGATGTAAACGGACTCGTGTCCGTTTACACCCGCCTATCTGCAATCCGATCTGCTTAAAAAAACAGAAGGGGATCTGTCCTCTTCTGTCTGGGTGGAACGGAGGGGCCTTAGGATAGAGCGGGTTGCATCCTTGCCCGCTCTACATATGCAGAATGGACACAGACCTGCCATCCCCCCTTTGCGCTCGTTGTGGCCCACGACCGGTTACCAAGTCGATAAAGTGGTCCTTGTGCCTCAAAAGGTTGGGTATCCCTGCCTTAAGAGTTCCCTTCACTGGAACTAAGGGGCCAAGCACAACCCCTGAAAAACAACCCCACACCATAATCCCCCTCCGCAAAACTTTACCCTTGGCACAATGCAGTCAGGCAAATACCGTTCTTCTGGCAACCGCCAAACCCAGACACATTTATCGGATTGCCAGACAGAGAAGCGTGATTCGTCACTCTAGAAAATACGTCTCCACTGCTCTAGGGTCCAGTGGCGGCGTGTTTTACACCTCTGCATCCGACGCTTTGCATTGCACTTGGTGATGTAAGGTTTGGATGCAGCTGCTCAGCAGATGCAGCTCTCTAATTAGGCAAATTAGGAGGCCACCTTTACATGTGAGCTGCTCCTTCAGCCTACGGCCGCTCACCTGGCCTCTCTGTGTCTGGCCAGCTGCCTATTCGGGTCAGGAGTCGGGTCAGGCGGTGGAAACTATCCCTGCCCTATGATTGCGAAGGGAAGGAGGAGCTCCGGTGGATGGATCCCATCTTTTCATATTCCTCCTGCAGCCTCTGAATGACTGCTTTCTTCTGCGGGCATTCATTGGCTGCAGAAAGAATATGGAAAGATAAATTCCTCCATATGCAGCTGTCCCCGCCACTCCTCCTATCCAGGCACACAGGAGGGTGGCATGGCCGGGCACTCACTTTCTCTCTGGGCGGTCGGCCTGGCTGCAGCAGGCACCGGGATGGGATCCATTCACCGGAGCTCCTCCTATCCAACTTCTTTTACTGCCCCTGTGCTCCCTGGTTCCTCACATTTCTCCCTGCACACCCCTCTGCTCCCATGGCTCCCCCCCAGTGGTCTCTGGTTCCCCATGCTCCCTGGCTCCCCCATGCTCCTTGGTACCCCACTGTGCTGTCCAGTCCCCCCCACTGCTCCCCCATGCTCTCCCCCCCACTGTGCTATCCAGTCCCCTGTCCCTCCCTGTGCTCCCGCACAGTGCTCTCTGGTCCTCTCTGTGCGCCCTGGCTCCCCCATGCTCCCCCCACTGTGCTGTCTAGTCCCCCCCCCACTGCTCCCCAGCTCCCCCCTCAGTGCTTTCTGGTCCCCACTGTTCTCCCTGGCTACCCCCCCATGCTCTCCCCCCATTGTGCTGCCCAGTCACCCCCACTGCTCACCAGCTCTCCTCAGTGCTCCCTGGCTCCCCCCACACTGATACCCCCCACAGTGCTCTCTGATCCTCCATGTCTCCCCCCCATACTCTCCCCCCCAGTGCTCTCCGACCCCCTGTGCTCCCTGGCTCCCCCCAACAGTGCTATCCAGCACCCCAGAGCTCTCTGCTCCCCCCGTACTCCCTAACCCATCACAGTTCTACCTGCACCCCCAGTGCTCTCCGCCCCCTGTGCTGTCCAGTCCTCCCCCCAGTGCTCTCTGCCCCCTGTGCTGTCCAGTCCTCTCCCCAGTGCTCTCTGCCCCCCCTGTGCTCCCTGGCTCCCCCTGTGCTTTCAACTTCCCCCATGCTCTCGTTCCCCCCCACAGTGCTCTTCAGCTCCCCCTTGTGCTTTCCAGCCCCCACTTTTCTCCCTGGTTCCCCCCATGCTCTCCACCCCACTATGCTATCCAGCTCCCCCCCCCAGTGCTTTACAACTCCCCTCCCCCCGTGCTCCCCCCCATTCTCTCCACCACACTGTGCTATCCAGCTCCCCCAGTGCTCTCCACCCCCCACCCTCCCTATGCTCTTCTGCCCCTGCCCCAGTACTCTCTGGCCCCTGAGCTCTTCATCACCCCCTGTGCTCTCTGCCCCCGCCAGGCTCTCCATTCCCGCCAGTGCACCCCCCTAGTGCTCTCCAGCTCCCCCATTGCTCTCTGCCACCCCTGTTCTCTTTTCTGGCCCCCTCACCCCGGGCAGCTCTGCTAGGTTCCCCCCTCTTTTCCTTATGGCTGTTGCGGTGGTCGCTCAGGCCGGGGAGCGGGGAAGGGACCACTATCATGGACTACTCAGTCTATTTTTTGTCCCAGTCCAGGCCTGGCGGGCAAGTTGAACAGCAAGGCTTGCAAGAACTGGAGGACAGGCTGACTGGGGCTGAAAAACAAGGACAGGTAGAAGGTAAAGGTAACCAGGGACCACTCCATCTCACAGCAAACAGATCCTCTGGAAGGAGCAGGACACTGTCCCCACCCAGAATGAGAATGGACCCTGCCTTCTGCTGGCCATCATAAACATCCTGCTGGCATGGAAGGTACCGTACCAAGAATCACACACAGCTTCCCACAGACAGGGACTGCAGACTGGGACATGGGGCATGGGGGGGGGGTCTGCAGACAAGAGATCGCTCTCTCCCCCTCCCTCCCTTTCTCCCCCTCCTTCTCTCTCTCTGTCTCCCTCCCTCTCTTTCTCTCTCTCTTTTTCTCTCCCTCTCTCCCCCTCCCTCTCTCTCCCCCTCTCTCTCTCCCCCTCTCTCTCTCCTCCCCCTCTCTCCTCCCCCCTCTCTCTCTCTCCCCCGCCCTCTCTCCCCCTCTCTCTCCCCCCTCCCTCTCTCTCTCTCCCCCTCCCTCTCTCTCTCTCCCCCTCCCTCTCCCTCTCTCCCCCTCCCTCTCTCTCTCTCCCCCCCCCTCTCTCTCTCCCCCTCTCTCTCTCTCCATCCCCCCCCTCCCCCTCTCCCTCTCCCCTCCCTCCCCCCCCCCCTCTTTCTCTCTCCCCCTCTCTCTCTGCTCTCTCTCTCTCCCCCCCTCCCTCTCTCTCCCCCTCTCTCTCTCTCCCTCTCTCTCTCTCTCTCTCCCCTCTCTCTCTCTCTCTCTCCCCCCTCTCTCCCCCCCCTCCCTCTCTCTCTTCCCCCTCTCACTCTCTCACCCTCTCCCTCTCACCCCCTCTCTCTCTCTCCCCCCTCTCACTCTCCCCCCTCTCACTCTCTCACCCTCTCTCTCACCAGCATGCACTGACCCGGCTCTATCACTTTACGTGGCCTAACACATCATGGCTGAGTTGCTGTTGTTCCCAGTTGCTTCCACTTTGTTATAATACCACTAACAGGTGACCACGGAATATTTAGTAGTAAGGAAATTTCACAGATGGACTTATTGAACAGGTGGCCACCTATCATGGTACCACGCCTGAATTCACTGAGCTCCTGAGAGTGACCCAATCTATCACAAATGTTTGTAGAAGTGGTCTGCATGTCTGGTTGCTTATATTTATACACCTGAATCCAATGATGTAGAGGGGTGTCCCAATACTTTTGGCAATATATTGTATCTGTAAGGGGGTAATTCTTCCCACTGACTATCACACTAATATATCATGAGTTGTAGTCATAGTATTTTTTAGCAGGAGTTCCCTGAGACCAAAAAGTTATTTCAAGGGTTCCTCTGTGTTGAAAAAGTTAATAAAGACTGATATAGATCTGTAACTAGTTAAAATGAGTTAATGCATTTATTATTCCTTTTCCCTTTCTGAAGCAAGTATGCATCCAGTAAAGGGTGTAAAGTCTAAGCTACTATCTTGCATGTTCATTCCAGGCCACTGACTCACTAGTCTAGGATACGCATAATAGCCCCACATCTATGCATTTCCTTTATTTTAAAATAAAATAAAGAGCCCTCAGACTGTCTTGAATTCGCTGTCCCAAGGTCTCAGTGAGGTGCACTGTGCATGACTGGCAGTGAGAAGCAGTTTGGGGCCAGCAGAATAACATGGAGAAGTTTGGGAAGGTGAACAGAAAAAGACCAGAGTAAAGGTGTGACCAATAAATAGATAATGTAGCTGATTTACTAAAGGAGTAAAACATGTTTACTTTTCAGGGGAAATTCCCTCTTACCTTAACCCCTGTGCGCATATATGTGGCCTCACGGAAGTGGGTCTTTTTCCTTGGGGCCGCATATATGCGTATCTATCTTTGTGCTGGGAGTGCGCTGCACAGCACACTCCCAACAGATACACTGGGGTCTCACAGAGAGCCTAGTGTTGCCCCCTATCTGGGATTCACCCGGACAGTCCGGGTTTTAAAACCTGTGTCCAGGTTTCAGACCATCTGGAACCCAGACACAATATCCAGAATGGACTGTGGCTCCCCAATTAACCAAGTGCCACAAACGCCGGGTGCATAGGTGTGCACATGGGCCCCACCCCCATACACAGACAGGAGCGGAGGGAGGGCTTGATCTGTTCCTCCTCCTACCCCTCTGTCTGCCCACTCACACACCCATCCCAGGAGTTCTGTGCCTCAGGAAAGGGATGTGGGGGCTGGAAGTTTGAAGCTCAGCAACTCAGCTCACATACATTGTGGATGAAAGGTGCAGATGCTGAGCCTCCATCCTCGGGTGAGTGAGCTCCTCATCTACTGTCTGTGGCTAAAGTATCCTCCCTTCCTATCTCCTCTCTCCTGCCTCCAAGCAAGTGAGTACACTAAGGTTAGGGGGACTCAGATGTAAGGGGTGCCCTGTGGGGTCTGATGTAAGGGGGGCTTTAAGGACCCTAATTTAAGGGGGAATGCTAGGAAGATAAGAGATAAGAGATAGGTTTGGTGAGCAGAGTTCCCCTTTACACCAGTGTTCCCCCCCTTAAAAAAAAATTGCCGCGCGCCAATAAAGTATTTGGGTTTGTCTTGAAGAAAAGGTGGCAACCCTAAGGGAGCCCTAGGTCTCGTGCTAATGCTTGGGACCCAGGATTCCCAGTTCCGTGTCACCTGATCACTGTCATAGCCTCCGATTGGTTACCACAGTGATCAGTCACTGCGAGTCCATCCCTGTGTTTACTTCCACTCATGAATGGAGAAGAATATATGTTGTATCTTCCTCTCCTAGCAGGAGATGAAGCTGTAAATAAAAAAAGTGTAAAATGTTGGGGCGTGATTTGCCTTGAGAGAAGATGGCTGCTTAACCCTCTAGCTCCAACAGACTGAGGCCAAATTTTCTCCTTACCTGGGGATTTCAGCTACAAATTCACGATAAATTATGGGAACATCTTCCCGCAAATCCTCAGCATCTAGATCCCGCTCTCCGAGAGACATTCACAGACCTAAAAGCCAGAACATCCCGGAGATCTTCTGGACACAAAGATCCAACATGGCGACGTCTTCCTCAGCCGCGACTCCCGCTCAGAATCTCACAGGGATCACCCTCACTCCCACCGAACAGCCTCCTGCCATACCTGATGACACCCAACCACCACTCTAACAACCGAGCCTGAATGACCTCCACTCGGTGGCGGCCGACATAAAAAATACGCTGTTTGCGGCCATCACGGATCTACGCCATGAAATCCATGCAATAGCGGGCAGAGTACATGAAGTAGAAGGCACTGCCGCACAACAACACATAATACTCCTTAAAGTTGACACACATACCTTACAGCTTCGGGACCTCCAGAGACACGTGGAGGACCTGGACAACCAAGGACGGCGTCACAACCTGAGAGTAGGAGGCCTCCCCGAATCCGTTGATCACTAACCGTGTGCTACCGACGGTGATGGAGCTGTTCAACCAACTCCTAGATCAACCCCGCCAAACACCCATCACTATGGAGCGAATTCACAGAGCCCTTAGACCGCGAGGCAGAGACTCTGACCCTCCGAGGGATATCGTGTGCTGTCTGACCGACTTCAGGATTAAAGAAGACATCCTTTGGAAGGCCCGCACCAAAACACCACTGATCTATGAGGGCCACAGCATTCACATATATCAGGATCTTTCAGCCATCACACTCAGGCACCACAAGGATCTCCGTCCCCTGCTGGATGTGCTGCGAGCCAAGGGAATACAATACCGCTGGAAGTTCCAATTCGGTCTATTGGCCTCCCATCAAGGACGCACTGTCCTCCTGAGAGTCCCTGAGAAACTGGAAGACTTCTGTCAGACACTGGACGTCCCGCTTGTAGAGGTTCCGAACTGGTACGTGGACTTCGACATCCCTAATCCGAACCGTCACCCAGCCAGAGAAGAACCAATGGAAGTTCAAGACACACGCTGTCGGAGACGGCGCTCGCCATCCACACCCAGATCAATCCCAGCCTTGATGTCCCGTCAACAGCTCCCGAATACCATGGCAGCTCCCCTACCCCGTAGAGCATGTCATCCTCCCGTTATGTCTACCAAGGAATGCCAGATAAGTAAATTTGCCTCCTGTTCTCTCCTGTTAGCCCTCTCTCCCTTCACGCATTTTACCCCCTGTGTACTACCCTGCTACCCCCGCATGTCAGCCTACATCATCAGGGTCTCTCTTGAAATGCTATGTAGCCCAGATTTGATTGCAGCCACACACACTGCGGGTTACTGCTCCAGGACAGATGACCGAGATCTTGCATGGCTGACACATCACCCCTCTACAACCACCGGATATCACTTGCAAACTTTTCTGATTGTATTAGACTGCTTGCCATGGCCGAGAATAGGGCTTCTCAAAGATCACTTGAGCCTATGACCTCCCCTTCCATGTTAGCCTGAGGATACTCTATTCTTAAACTTACAGGGACACACGTACATATCCCTCTTAGCATCCATATACATGAGACTAATGCTTGTTCCCCTTATGGAGAATGACCAGAATCCCATTGCACGGCTTGCCTACCTACACGGAACTCCGCAGAACCAGCCCTCCCAATGTCCGAACGATACACGTAAGGCAACTGCAATGGAATCTACAGATGTGTGGTTCATAACCATTATGGTTATCACACAAGCGGATGCGTTTTCTTTATACTTGCCGAGCATGTCATGTCAACGTACATTTTATCCAGACCTTTATTAATGCTACACCTCCAGATATCTTACTCTGTCTGTCATACATGACATGTCCAATCTGTTGCCCCCTAGCTCCATCTTTAGAGTTGCCCCCCTCCCAATACTTGCAAACCCACATGAGGAAAACAGGAACTGCAATGGCTACATAGATATGCTCAAATGACAGACTACAAGTGACTTTAGGCTCTCCTGGGTTCCTTTCATTCTTCTTCACATTTCATTTTTCAATTTCTGGTTGCTCGCTACTTTAGAGTTGTTAATTTTGTTGTCATGTTGACATTTTACTATTTCTGTTCACAAAGCTGATCTCCTGTGCTTAGGTATTACAGACATGCTTTCGAGAAGATGTAACTGCCTAACCTGCACTCGACCTACATAGATGACTCCCTTTGCACCCACTCACTGGCAGACCAAGACTCAAATCCTACAGGTTTTTCTTGTTTGCTTTTTTTTTTGTTTTCTTTCCCCAGACACCTTTATCTCCTATACTGGCTACCTGGCAAATGACCCCCTTATGCGGATCCCAAGGCCTTGTTACTTCACTAACAATGGCCCCTACAAATAATACTGCTGACAAGCTCCCTATCAAGATCATCTCACTAAACGCGAGAGGACTTAACATACCAGAACGACGCTCCCAACTCCTCCTCACTATGCAACGCAACAAAGCGGACAAATTATTTTTCTACAAGAAACGTATTTCCGCACTGACGCGACACCAAATCTACAAAACCAATACTACCCTACTACGTTTCATGCAACTTCCCAAACCTCCAAATCAAAGGGCGTTTCAATACTTCTAGCGAAGCATTGCCCCTTCTACCTCACAAACACATTAGCTGACGTAGAAGGCCGTTACCTCTTCCTTAAGGGGTTGCTTTTCGGCAGAAAAATTACACTAGCAAATATCTATGCTCCAAACTCTCACCAAGTAACATTCTTCCGCGACATCACTAATGCTCTCACCGTATTCCAAGAAGGCATTCTCATCCTGGGTGGAGATCTTAACGTCCCTATAAACCCACTCCATGACACCTCTACAGGTACATCCTCCCTCCCCTATGCTGCTCTGAGATCCATCAAATCTCAACTCCAAATGCTGTTACTACATGACTCTTGGCGCTTTTTAAACCCCAATGGCAGAGACTACACCTTTTTCTCTGGACCCCACAATAAATATTCCAGGATCGATTACCTGTTCATATCACAAAATGACCTAACTATCCTCCAACACACGTCCATTGACCCCATGTTTCTATACGACCACCACCCTATTTCAATGACCATAGCATTCCCAGAAATACACCCTCGCCCACAATCCTGGAAATTGTACCCCTCCTTGCTCTCAGACCCGTCAGTGATGGCGGAAGTCAAACTCCACATTAAACAGTACTTTGCAGAGAACAAACCCATTGACACTTCCCCTCTTATTACCTGGGAAGCCCACACATGCGTAATAAGGGGTATCCTAATAGCGGCCGCAACCAAGCAACATAGAGAAAAAAGAAAACACTTTCTGGACCTTTTAGACTGAATAAAGACATTAGAAAGCGCACACAAATGTTCTCAAGCACTAGACACCTTAAAACCCCTTTTACAATCTAGAAACAAACTACTAGAACTGTTAGGCAAGCAAAGCAAACGTAAATACATCCTCTCCCAATGCATCTTCTACGAATATAGTAACAAAGCTGGACGACTACTAGCGAGAGCCTTACAGGCCAAAAAACGACTACGACAGTACACTCCCTAACAGATTCAAAAGGTCGTAAGCTAACCGCCACCCCAGACATAGCCGAACAATTTGTCACCTACTACTCGCAACTGTATAACTTACCACCCACCAGCCCACCCACAGAAGTGGACTCGATAAAACAAGCAATCAGGGACTTCTTGAAGCAATACAGCCCCACTCCAATCTCAGACTCCTTAGCCCAACACCTAAATAACCCCTTAATTACTGGGGAAGCAGACATTGTGCTGAAAGAAATGAAACCAGGCAAAAGCCCAGGCCCCGACAGATTGACAACAGGCTACTACAAATCATACGCTAATCTACTTACCCCCTTTTTTATTTCGGCTTTTAACTCTTTTGCATCACCTACTGAACCCCCATGGGACCTACTCGCGCCATACATAGCAGTGATTCCAAAACAAGGAAAAGACCCCTCTGTAGTCACAAATTATAGACCTATTTCACTGTTGAACGTTGACCTCAAATGGTATGCCAAAATGCTTGCTAACCGACTGCTCCCTTTACTTCCCCAATTGGTCGATTTTGGAAGTCGGCTTCATCCCAGGCAGAGAAGCGAGGGACAATACGCTTAAGGCTCTTAACATTCACCACTGGCTCACGACTCAGCATCGACAAGGATTTCTACTTTCCCTTGACGCAGAAAAGGCATTCGATATAGTGGCCTGGGACTACATGTCGGAAGCCCTTCCAATCTTGGGCCTCCCCCCACGTATGCTACAATTCCTACTTGCACTCTATGCTAATCCCACTGCCAGAGTCCGAGTAAATGGCCACCTATCGAATGCCTTTACAATCTCTAATGGGACTCGCCAAGGTTGTCCACTTTCCCCGATAATCTTTGTTCTCACCCTAGAACCACTTCTAAGATGTCTAAGAGCGAACCCTGATATAAAAAGGGATAGATATCAACAATCATAACTACAAAATAGCAGCGTACGCGAATGACATCCTCCTCTTTCTTACTGAACCTCTCACCACACTCCCGAACCTACTTAAAGACTTCAATACTTTCAAATATCTAACAAAACTCCAAATCAACTTCATGAAATCTGATGCCCTTAATGTCACACTACCCCCTGACATATGTACACAATGCCGAACTAACTTTCCATTTAAATGGAACAACCACTCCATTACATACTTGGGTATTCAATTACCTTCTTCCCTAGCTGATCTGTATTCTACAAACCATCTCCCACTTATACAAAACATAGTAAAAGATCTGAAAAAATGGTCCACAGGGCTTTTCTCCTGGTTCGGCAGAGCCACATAATTAAAATGAACGTCCTACCCAGACTCTTGTACCTGCTGCAAACAGTCCCAATTAAGCTCCCACCTGCTGTCTTTACAACGTACCGAAGAGCCTGACTTTGTCTGGGGCAAACTACGCCCTAGAATAAGTTATACCAGACTCACCATCCCCAAACTCAAAGGAGGCATTGGTCTCCCAGACCTCCGCAAATACCAACAAGCCTGCCATTTAATGAGAGCTATTGACTGGAACATACACCACAAAACCAAAGCGTGGGTCCACCTAGAACATTCTCTATCATTTATTCCACTCTCCCAAATCCCCTGGATTGTGCCAAACCGAATTCCTCCCACCTGTAAGAACCACCCGCTCATTCACCCAACACTGACTTCCTTTCGTATTGCTTGTACTACATCTAAAATCTCTTCCGTTCCAGGCCCAAAGACTCCAATTAGACATAACCCGGACTTTGCTCCAGGTACATCCCTTCCTTCTTAATGGACATTTGGCCTCACGCAACCATTCGCGCTGAACACTTCTTTGCAAATGACCACCTTATCTCCCACACTGATCTAGCAGCTAAAATGACTTCTGGCACATTCCCCTTTTGGACATATATCCAAATTAGACATTTTTTTGATAAAACCAAACCAAAACCTGAATGGTCAAGACAACTTACCCCCTTTGAATCTCTCTGTCTATGCTCTGAACCCCTAAAACACTTGATCTCCTGCACCTACACGCTTCTATTCTCAGAACAATGCCCCAAACTTAATTGGGCCAGTCACAAATGGGAAAAAGAACTCACCCTTGATCTAACAGACCAGGAATGGGAAAAAATCTACATGTGCATGCACAAGGGAACAGTGAACCTACACGCACAAGAAAATGCTTTTAAAATATTTTCGAGATGGTACAAAACCCCCCTGAGGCTACACCACATTTACCCCTCCCTCTCCCCACTTTGCTGGAGATGTGGGACTGACATTGGCTCACTTATACACATCTGGTGGGCGTGCTCTAAAATACAACCCTTTTGGAAAGAGGTCCACTGACTTATCAATCAAATAACCACCTACACCTTATGCCGCGTACACACGGTCAGACTTTCGACGGACTTTCAACAGACTTTCTAACGAACGGACTTACCTACAAATGATCACACCAAAGTCTGACGGATTCGTATGTGATGACGTACACCGGACTAAAATAAGAAAGTTGATAGCCAGTAGCCAATAGCTGCTCTAGCGTTGGTTTTTGTCCGTCGGACTAGCATACAGACGAGCGGATTTCTGGGCCTGGTGGAGTTACGATGTAAAGATTTGAAGCATGTTCCAAATCTAAAGTCCGTCAGATTTGCGACTGGAAAAGTCCGCTGAAGGTCCGGTGAAGCCCACCCAAGATCGGATTGTTCGCCAGATTTGGTCCGTCGGCCAAAGTCCGGCCGAAAAGTCCGACCGTGTGTACACGGCATAAGAATACTCGCCAGCGCAATTTCTGCTACATTACTCTAACATATCGCCTAAAAATTATGTACGATCCTTGGCAATGCATATGGTCAATGCTGCTAAGATGTGCATCCCAGCAAAATGGCGCTCCTCAGAACCACCATCTACAGCGGATTGGTTCAAACTAGTGCAAAAAAAACGCAGACATGGAGGAACTGATACATCAGGCGCACGACACGTCCTCTAAATTCTGTAAAGTGTGGTCTTGCTGGTTACATTTCACCTCGACAGATGAATATCAACACTCCGTCACATGATTGCTCACTGAGAGCACTGGTAGAGAAAAGAATCGCCTGAGGAAACCCATTCCTGATGCCCCTTCTCCTAACCACCTCCCCTCGCACATGCCTCTACCTGAAATACCCCCTCATACACAACCTCCACCTCGACAACATCCTGACACACTTTTCCGAGGCTCTCGGACATACGTGGCCTTCCCCCCCCTCACCACCCCACTTTCCCACTCATATTTTCCACTCGACATTCATGCATACTGGGTTCTCACAAACGCCCTAAGACGTCAGATCCATCATTTCAATGACTATGCCTATCATATATGACTGACAACTGATAGTACATCAACATGATCATCCACTAGAACTGCAATATCTAATGACACACGCAATGAATTAGGTATGGCGTAAAGGTTTCATGCATACATGTGATTGTATCTGCTGTGCCTTCTTTGTACTTTGCCCGGCGGCTGCGCCCGCAACTTCGCATTATATGGTTTTGTTCTGTTCTACATACTTTTCAATAAAAACTTTTGGAACAAAAAAAAAAAAAAAAGTGTAAAATGTTACATTTAAAATAAAGACTGAAGGAATTAAAGGGGTTGTAAAGGTTTGTGTTTTGTACCTTAATGCATCCTATGCATTAAGGTGAAAGAACACATGGCCATGACGGCCCCCCGAGTCCTCTCCTATTTACTTTCCTGAGCCCGTTCACCTGCTTTGCGTGTCCCCCGGCACCCTCTTCCCCACTGAGTCTCGGTGTTGATTGGATAGATTGATAGCAGCGCAGCCATTGGCTCCCGCTGCTGTCAATCACATCCAATGACGCGGGGGCGGGACCGAGTCATATACTCTGTGTCTACGGACGCAGCGTATATGACAGGGAGCGCACCCGCAAGCTAACCCCCTCAGGATAGAGCTTCCCAGAGGGGGGGGTTAGCTATTGTGGGGAGGAGCCGCCGAGGGACCCCAGAAGAGGAGGATCGGGGGCCACTCTGTGCAAAACGAGCTGCACAGTGGAGGTAAGTATAACATGTTTGTTATTTAAAAAAATAAAAATAAATAATGAACCTTTAGTACCACTTTAACTACCTAATTTTCTAAAGCTGTACAACATTGCCCATATGTTCTTCCTCATTTAATGTTTATGTTCATTTGTTCTCCTGGTTAAGATGGGGCTGTTCGTTGACCCGTCTCGATGTTTATTTACAATCTACATAATGACTGTGCTATTGTACTGGACATTTCTAAAACTCAAATATACATTTTTGGAAATAAATAAATTAGGACTGGAAAATATAATAAAACATAAAGGGGAAAAAAAAGAAGATCAAGGTTTGCCAGTCTTAATATTAGAGTCAAGGTTGGGGTCAAAGGTCAAGGTCAAAGGTCACAGTCAGCATTTTTTTTTTAAATTAATGTCAGTGTGTTTTAGGCAGGATACAAAAAAAAATGCAAAATGTCCACTATTGTTTCTGGGCTATAATACGGGTACAAACAACAAATAACATACACATGTTTCTGGGCTGTAATACGGGTACAAACAACAAATAACATACACATGTTTCTGGGCTGTAATACGGGTACAAATAACATACACACATGTTTCTGGGCTGTAATACGGGTACAAACAACAAATAACATACACATGTTTCTGGGCTGTAATACGGGTACAAATAACATACACACATGTTTCTGGGCTGTAATACGGGTACAAATAACATACACACATGTTTCTGGGCTGTAATACGGGTACAAATAACAAATAACACACACATGTTTCTGGGCTGTAATACGGGTACAAACAACAAATAACATACACATGTTTCTGGGCTGTAATACGGGTACAAATAACATACACACATGTTTCTGGGCTGTAATACGGGTACAAATAACAAATAACACACACATGTTTCTGGGCTGTAATACGGGTAAAAATAACAAATAACACACACATGTTTCTGGGCTATAATACGGGTACAAATAACAAATAACACACACACACACGTTTCTGGGCTGTAATACGGGTAAAAATAACAAATAACACGTTTCTGGGCTGTAATACGGGTAAAAATAACAAATGACACGTTTCTGGGCTGTAATACAAATACAAATAACACACACACATGTTTCTGAGCTATAATAAGAAGTGGTTAGGAAAGGTTAAACACAGTTTCACTCCTATTAATGGACTGTGAGTTCCTGTATGTAAGGGGCTGTTACTGAACTGACAAGGAGCCTGTCAGTTCTGACAAGACAGAGAGAATGACCGCTCAGGAGAACTTGCTTTCAGGTGTGTATTAGTGAATCCTTCAGAGGAGAGGAGTCCCAGGTGCTGGCTAAATGCAAATTGAAGCAAGGTTTGTAACAGGAAAATCTGGATGCAGCACACCGGATAAAGTTGAAAAAATCTTCTTTATTGTAAAACTTTATTTCGCACTCTAATTCGAGCGCTTACTCATAGTGAGTAAGCACTCGAATTAGAGTGCGAAACGCGTCAGCTGTGTCTGTACTATCTGCCTGATTGTCCTGTATTTTTTGATGATCCAAGTTTTACAATAAAGAAGATTTTTTCAACTTTATCCGGTGTGCGGGATCTAGATTTTCCTGTTTCAAACCCAGCCTGTCAGTTCTAACAGGAGTGGAGCAGCAGATGTGTGCAGGAGGAAAGCTGAAGAGGAGTCTGTATACAGGAAGTTGTCCCTCAAGTTGTTGATACCGCCAAGTGGGCATCCCATAAACTCCCTGCAGACGGCTTCTACAAAAATTTGTGAAAGAATGGGTCACTCTCAGAAGCTCAGTGAATTCAAGCGCGATAGGTGGCCACCTGTGCAATAAGGCCATCCGTGAAATGTCCTTGCTACAAAATATTCCACGGCAGTGGCGGCCCGTGCATTGTGGGTGCATGGGTGCCGCCCCCCCGCCCCTCAAACACTCACACCGCCCTCCCTATCCATGTGCCCAGCCCCTTTCAGGAACGCCGGACACATGAATTACTATGGCGGGGATAGGCAGAGGGTTATTTTGAAGCACGTGATTAGAGCCAGAGGGTCTGGTCTAATAGGTTTCAGAATAGGGTGGGCTCCGGCGCAGAGCACTGCGTCCCGGTTCCACCCTGTTGCGTGATGGAAGCGAAAATTATTTTCGCTATTTTCACACCAACGTTCCCCCCCGCCAATCAAGAGGCAGGTCAGTGAGACCTGTCTCCCGATTGGCCAAAGCGTCAGGCAATCCCATGGATAAGTTGGAATAACGAAACATGTCAGGGTGTGGCTGTACGGCAACCATTTGTGACGAGTGACGTGTGATGTTCTGCTGTGTCCGGTTGTGACGGGGCTTCGATACAGACAAGCGAGCGAGTGGAGGGTGAGAGTCGAAAGCTGCATCCCGTGTCCGCCGTGACCACAGTATACCGCTACAGCTCAGTTATAGGAGTGTTCCCTGATTGCTTTTACTAAATTGAAGTGATGTGAGTGTAATAGTTGAGGATTTCTTTGTTTTTTTTAATAAATGATTTTACGGTATCACGCTATTGGAGGCACTTTTTCATTTCATGTTTACATGTGGGAACATCTTCTTCTTCTGTTGAGAACTGCTGGAATTTGAAAAGTGCGATCAACCTAGGTGGGTTTAAACAGCATTTACGCCGAGCATGAGAGTGCCAGGCAAATTTTTTTGGTGAGTGCGTTTTCAAAGGGAGTGGATCACAATCACAATCGGTGTGGGGGAAGGAAGTTTAGAGGTGTATAAGAAGATTATTCAAAAAGAATTCCTAAAAAATTTTATTTTTTTTTAATTTTTTTTTTTCTTAATTATTTTATGTCTTCATATGCGACTTATTTCACATACCTGTTAACAATTTGACATTTATGATGTAACATTTTTATTCCATGTTAAAAAATTTCTTATAAATTTTGGGTATTTGTAATACCCACTTTCTTTGTACCTTATAATCCTTCGCCTTTTCTATACAATAAACTTTATTGTGAAAAAAAAAAGAAGTTTATTCACCAATTTAATTATGTGAAATACATCACTTTGCATGGACTTTATTTTCTCATTTTACTTTTGTATTCTTTTCTTATTAATACACAAAGTATTTAATATTTTGGATGCAAAGTTTCATGTAGCTATTTATAGTTTCAACTTCTACAGTGTTATTGAAAAATTAGATTTGTTGTCACTTTACTTTTGTGAACACAGCGCCACTATTTTTTCAATTAAAATACGCTTCAATTCAATTTTCAATATAAGTGGCAGCTTTAGGGTATATCACACTTGTACAGTCAGGTCCATAAATATTGGGACATCAACACAATTCTAATCTTTTTGGCTCTATACATCACCACAATGGATTAGAAATGAAATAAACAAGATGTGCTTTAACTGCAGACTTTTAGCTTTAATTTGAGGGTATTTACATCCAAATCAGGTGAACGGTGTAGGAATTACAACAGTTTGTATATGTGCCTCCCACTTTTTAAGGGACCAAAAGTAATGGGACAATTGGCTGCTCAGCTGTTCCATGGCCAGGTGTGTGTTATTCCCTCATTATCCCATTTACAAGGAGCAGATAAAAGGTCCAGAGTTCATTTCAAGTGTGCTATTTGCATTTGGAATCTGTTGCTGTCAACTCTCAATATGAGATCCAAAGAGTTGTCACTATCAGTGAAGCCATCATTAGGCTGAAAAAACAAAACAAACCCATCAGAGAGATAGCAAAAACATTAGGTGTGGCCAAATCAACTGTTTGGAACATCCTTAAAAAGAAAGAACGCACCGGTGAGCTCAGCAACACCAAAAGACCTGGAAGTCCACGGAAAACAACTGTGGTGGATGAACGAAGAATTCTTTCCCTGGTGAAGAAAACACCCTTCACAACAGTTGGCCAGATCAAGACCATTCTCCAGGAGGTCGGTGTATGTGTGTCAAAGTCAACAATTAAGAGAAGACTTCACCAGAGTGAATACAGAGGGTTCACCATAAGATGTAAACCATTGGTGAGCCTCAAAAACAGAAAGGCCAGATTAGAGTTTGCCAAACAACATCTAAAAAAGCCTTCACAGTTCTGGAACAACATCCTATGGACAGATGAGACCAAGATCAACTTGTACCAGAGTGATGGGAAGAGAAGAGTATGGAGAAGGAAAGGAACTGCTCATCATCCAAAGCATACCACCTCATTAGTGAAGCATGGTGGTGGTAGTGTCATGGCGTGGGCATGTATGGCTGCCAATGGAACTGGTTTTCTTGTATTTATTGATGATGTGACTGCTGACAAAAGCAGCAGGATGAATTCTGAAGTGTTTCGGACAATATTATCTGCTCATATTCAGCAAAATGCTTCAGAACTCATTGGACGGCGCTTCACAGTGAAGATGGACAATGACCCGAAGCATACTGCGAAAGCAACCAAAGAGTTTTTTAAGGGAAAGAAGTGGAATGTTATGCAATGGCCAAGTCAATCACCTGACCTGAATCCAATTGAGCATGCATTTCACTTGCTGAAGACAAAACTGAAGGGGAAATGCCCCAAGAACAAGCAGGAACTGAAGACAGTTGCAGTAGAGGCCTGGCAGAGCATCACCAGGGATGAAACCCAGCGTCTGGTGATGTCTATGTGTTCCAGACTTCAGGCTGTAATTGACTGCAAAGGATTTGCAACCAAGTATCAAAAAGTGAAAGTTTGATGGATGATTGTTAATCTGTCCCATTACTTTTGGTCCTTTAAAAAGTGGGAGGCACATATACAAACTGTTGTAATTCCTACACCGTTCACCTGATTTGGATGTAAATACCCTCAAATTAAAGCTGAAAGTCTGCAGTTAAAGCACATCTTGTTCGTTGGATGTCCCAAAATTTATGGACCTGACTGTATATGAGCGCAGTGGTGGGACATTAAGTTCAGGTGCGTGGAACTTGCTGACCGTCATTTTAATCCTATTGGATGCCTAGCTTTGGAGGAACAGGAAGGAGACACGCGGCTGCAGGAGTAGCAGACACCGGAGCCGCTGCCCGCATCTCATCCCAGGAGAGGAGGAGAGGACACCACAGTACGCCAGCCCTAGATTGGGTAGGTGCCACAATGGAGGGGGGTTAATGTCAGTGTCACACCACGGTCCGGGCACGCGGCCATGTGTGGCTGGTGTGTGTCACGTCGCAATCTTCCCAAATCTTCCGTTCTGTCAGAGCCGCCCCCCAAAGAAAAATCCACCAGTCGCCACTGTTCCACAGTCAACTATTAGTGGTATTATAACAAAGTGGAAGCAACTGGGAGCAACAGCAATGAAGTGGTAGGCCACATAAAATGACAGAGTGGGGTCAGTACATGCTGAAGCTCACAGTGTGCAGAAGTCAATAGCTACAGACCTCCAAACTTCCTGTGGCCTTCAGATTAGCACAACAACACTGCATAGAGAGCTTCATGGAATGGGTTTCTATGGCCGAGCAGCTGTATCCAAACCTTCCATCACCAAGTGCAATGCAAAGATTTTTGTAAAGCACACCACCACTGGACTCTAGAGTAGTGGAGACATGTTCTCTGGAGTGACGAATCACAATCTCTGTCTGGCAATCCGATGGACGTGTCTGGGTTTGGCAGTTCCAGGAGAATGGTATTTGCCTGACTGCATTGTGCCAAGTGTAAAGTTTGGTGGAGGGGGGATTATGGTGTGGAGTTGTTTTTCAGGGGTTGGGCTTAGTCCCTTAGTTACAGTGAAGGGAACTCTTAAGTCGTCAGCGTACCAAGACATTTTGGACAATTTCATGCTCCCAACTTTGTGGGAACAGTTTGGGGATGTCCCCTCATGACTACCCACCAGTGCACAAAGCAAGGTCCATAAAGACATGGATGAGCGAGTTTGGGTTGGAGGAACTTGACTGGCCTGTACAGAGTCCTGATCTCAACCCCATAGAACACCTTTGGGATGAATTAGAGTGGAGACTGTGAGCCAGGCCTTCTCGTCCAACATCAGTGTCTGACCTCACAAATGCACTTCTGGAAGAATGGTCAAACATTCCCATTGACACACTTCTAAACCTTGTGGACGGCCTTCCCAGAAGAGTTGAAGCTGTTATAGCTGCAAAGGTGGGCCAACTCAATATTGAACCCTACGGACTAAGACTGGCATACCATTAAAGTTCATGTGTGTGCAAAGGCAGGCATCACAATACTTTTGGTAATATAGTGTAAATATACATGATCCGTCGCAGAGGTGCCACCCTGTAGCAGTAAACCTATATATTACACAAGGAGCCATCCTTTCAATATTCCCAACATTGTTCAATGCCAGACCTGACAGCAGGCTGAGTGGATCCATCATCCCTGGTTCAATCTGAGACCCTGCACTGTCCCTGCCTCGCACTGGGATTGGGCATGACTGCGGCTCCCCCTACTCCCTTCCTCCACAGATGCATCTTTCTTCCTAACCTGTAGCCACATCCGTACTTTTTCCTAATACTGTCAAGGAAAAGGAGGGAGGAGAAAGCAGGATTATAGGCATGCCCTGTGGTTTTGCAGCCGTTAGCTGCGGCCTTCCCGATCCCTCCCTGCACACCTGCACTGTACAAGTTCCGACACTTCTTCACTTCAAGTGCTCAGGGCTCAGGTGAGCTCCCCGCCCCAGGGGGCACTACTTTTCCACAGCATCCCAACTTCATCCCCCAGCCAACAATTGTCCTCTGCAGACATGTGGGCATCACCAGATGGGGGTGTATGGCGTGAGTGTGGGGGATGGGGTGCGAGGTGAGTGTGGACACTCACCTCTCTTTCTCTCCCCCCCTCCCTCTCCTCCCTCCTCTCTCCCCTTCTTCCATTTCTCTACTTTTCCATGTCCCCATGCAGAGACTCTGCATAGCCACCAGAGACCCCACACAGCCACCACAGGCTCTGCATAGCCACCAGAGACCCCACATAGCCACCACAGACTCTGCATAGCCACCAGAGACCCCACACAGCCACAACAGACTCTGCATAGCCACCAGAGACCCCACACAGCCACAACAGACTCTGCATAGCCACCAGAGACCCCCAACACAGCCACCACAGACTCTGCATAGCCACCAGAGACCCCACACAGACACCAGAGATTCTGCATAGCCACCAGAGACCCCACACAGCCACCACAGACTCTGCATAGCCACCAGAGAACCCACATAGCCACCACAGGCTCTGCATAGCCACCAGAGACCCCCAACACAGCCACCACAGACTCTGCATAGCCACCAGAGACCCCACACTGACACCAGAGATTCTGCATAGCCACCAGAGACCCCACACAGCCACCAGAGACTCTGCATACCCACCAGAGACCCCACACAGCCACCAGAGAGTCTGCATAGCCACCAGAGACCCCACACAGCCACCACAGACTCTGCATAGCCACCAGAGACCCCACACAACCACCAGAGATTCTGCATAGCCACCAGAGACCCCACACAGCCACCATAGACTCTGCATAGCAACCAGAGACCCCACACAGCCACCACAGACTCTGCATAGCCACCAGAGACCCCACACAGACACCACAGACTCTGCATAGCCACCAGAGACCCCACACAGCCACCAGGAATCTGAGTGAACGTAAGAATGTTCCTTACATTGGTGATCAGTGATAAGAATGACCCTTACATTGATGATCAGTGGAAAGAATGTTCCTTACATTGGTGATCAGTGGAAAGAATGTTCCTTACATTGGTGATCAGTGGGAAGAATGCTCCTTACATTGGTGATCAGTGAGAAGAATGTTCCTTACATTGGTGATCAGTGGGAAGAATGTTCCTTACATTGGTGATCAGTGAGAAGAATGTTCCTTACATTGGTGATCAGTGGGAAGAATGTTCCTTACATTGTTGATCAGTGGGAAGAATGTCCCTTACATTGGTGATCAGTGAGAAGAATGTTCCTTACATTGTTGATCAGTGAGAAGAATGTCCTTTACGTTGGTGATCAGTGGGAAGAATGTCCTTCACATTGGTGATCAGTGGGAAGAATGTCCCTTACATTGGTGATCAGTGAGAAGAATGTTCCTTACATTGGTGATCAGTGAGAAGAATGTTCCTTACATTGGTGATCAGTGAGAAGAATGTTCCTTACATTGGTGATCAGTGAGAAGAATGTTCCTTACATTGGTGATCAGTGAGAAGAATGTTCCTTACATTGGTGATCAGTGAGAAGAATGTTCCTTACATTGGTGATCAGTGAGAAGAATGTCCCTTACATTGGTGATCAGTGAGAAGAATGTTCCTTACATTGGTGATCAGTGAGAAGAATGTTCCTTACATTGGTGATCAGTGAGAAGAATGTTTCTTACATTGGTGATCAGTGAGAAGAATATCCCTTACATTGGTGATCAGTGAGAAGAATGTCCCTTACATTGGTGATCAGTGAGAAGAATGCTCCTTACATTGGTGATCAGTGAGAAGAATGCTGCTTACACATGTGGTCATTGTGAAGAATTACCCCTTTACACACAGCTAAAAAGATCAATGGTGTCAGTGGGAACTTATCTGTAAGGCTTGTTGCTCAAGGAACCCTTATGCCCCGTACACACGAGCGGATTTTCCGTCAGAAAAATCTTGGATGGTTTTTCCGATGGAATTCCGCTCAAGCTTGCCTTGCATACACACGGTCACACAAAAGTTCACTGAACTTTCGACCGTCAAGAATGCGGTGACGTACAACACTACAACGAGCTGAGAAAATGAAGTTTAATGCTTTCAAGCATGCGTAGAATTGTTTCCGAGCATGCGTAGGAATTTTGCGCATTGGAACTACTACAGACGATTGGAATTTCCTATCGGAACTTTTTCCGACCGAAAAATTCAGAACATGCTCTCAATCTTTTGCTGGCTGGATTTTGGCCAGCAAAAGTCCGATGGAGCATACGCACGGTTGCATTTTCCGACCGAAAGCTCTCATCAGTCTTTTGCTGGCCGAATTTCCGATTGTGTGTACGATTAGCAACCTCTGGAGAAACTTTGGTTGAGTAACCCTTATATAGACTATAGAAAATAGGTAGAAAACACTGTGCTGTACTCTCTGTATTTCCCAGTGAAGCTAAATACAGAGAAAAAAAATATATACAAACAGGGGGTTCATTTACTAAAGGCAAATAGGCTGTGCTCTTTGCAAGGGCATTGTCTCCAGAGCTTAGTAAGTGAGAGGAAGCTGTGCTGACTTCTATCATTTCAATCATTTGCAAGCAAAAATGCTTGTTTGTTTTTTTCTTCTTTGAATGTGTTCGGGTATTCTTTGCAAAGTGAATATTTTCCTCATTTATTGAGCTTTGGAGCAAATACCCTTGCAGAGCTCAGTCTATTTGCCTTTAGTAAATGAACCTCAATGTAACAAAAAAATGAGTTCTATTTGTGTGCTGTGGTCTCTGTATTTCCCAGTGATGGTACTTGAAGTGATTGTAGCCGTATTATTGCAATTGTTACAGAAAAAATTGAGTACTGTCCGTGATACTTTTGTTATTTGCACTAACATATGATTTTTCATGGACGAGCTTTCGGGGTGTGTCCCCTTCAAGCAGTACTGATTCACAAAAGTTTTAGCAGAAGGTAAAATGTTAAAACACAACAAAAAAAAAAAAATTCTGAGGGAAAGGAAAAAGAAAAACAAACACACACAAGTTAATAGTATGGCAATGGTAATAAAAATATCAGCTAATGAGATAAGAAACAGGGAAAGCTATGGAGGGGGGGGGGATCACAGTCACAGAGGGGGTCATAAAACTGTAGTTTAGTGGGTGAGGAAACCCCATACTATTGATTTGCTAAAACGTTTGTGAATCAGTACTGCTTGGACCTTGAAGTCCATGAAAAATGATATGTTAGTGCAAATAAAAAAAGTATCACGGACAGTACTCAATTTTCCCAGTGATGGTAAAAACACAACACAAAATGCAAAAAAAAGAAAAACAATGTAACATAAAATTAGTTAAGTTCATGTGTTGAATCTACTCACCAATTTGTGTGGAGGTCTACGCTACAGTTCAGAGATTTATAGGCTTACAAAGTTAGGTTTCACTTTCTCATAAAGCATTTGCAGTCTTCTCTGTTTCTGAGAAATCACATGACGTGCTCCAGAGTTATTTTTTTCCATGCAGTGTCCTAGTGTGCGGATTACCACAGCCTGCGAACAGTGGTTAAAGAGGTTGTAAACCCTGTTACACCACTTGTACACAGGTAAGCCTAGAATAAGGCTTACCTGTAGGCAAGGCTGCTATTAGAAATCACGGGGCCCCATAAAGCCTCCCTTCCGCCCCAAAAAATAAAATTTTCACTAAAATCATTATTACCAGACAAAAACATAACAGAGAACCTGTGTGAATTAGCCCTTTTTTGATAGTTTTTTACATTTTTGAAAAAACATATATAATTTTTTTTTTAAATGTTTACATTTTTTAAATTATTTTACTTTACAATTTTTAAAAATTATTCATTACAATGTTTAATAATCATCCACTTCAATACCGGCCACTTTCCCCCCTTCCTGCCCAGGACAATTTTCAGCTTTCAGCGCTGTCGCATTCTGAATGACATTTGCGCGGTCATGCTACACTGTAACCAAACTACATTTTTATCATTTTCTTTCCACAAATAGAGATTTCTTTTGGTGGTATTTGATCACCTCTGCGGTTTTTATTATTTGCTAAACAAACTAAAAAAGAGCAAATTTTTTGAAAAAAAAGTTTCTCTTAGTTTCTGTCATAAAACTTTGTTTTCTCCTTCACTGATGGGCACTGATGAGGAGGCACTGCTATGTAGAATTGATGGCCACTGACTGGCGGCACTGACCACTGATGGACACTAATAGATGGCACTAATGGGCAATAGGGATGAGCTTCGTGTTCGAGTCGAACCCATGTTCGACTCGAACATTGTCTGTTCGCCCGTTCGCTGAATTGCGAACGATATGGGCCGTTCGCGCCAAATTTGTGTGGTGCGTCACAGCCCATAATTCACTGCGGCATCGCAGTGCATTGCTGGCTGATGATTGGCCAAGCATGCACTATGACCCACATGCTTGGCCAATCACAGCGCCGTCTATAGAGAGAGCTGTAAGGGTGGCTTTGGCAATTATGGCTCAGGGGGTTTAGTACACGCCCCACATTATATAAGGCCGCCTACATGGCGGCCCTGTGTAGTGTGAGTTCAAGAATTGAGAGACAGTGTCAAGTTAGATAGATTAGGCAGGACAGTCAGTGAGTTAGCTGCACATACAGTGTATTGTGTATATATATGCATCCCAGGTGTTGTATATATATATATATATATATATATATATATATATATATATATATGTACACTGTATTCAGTTTAGCTAGATCCATTCCTGTTATTATCTTCCTACTGACAGGCAGGCTTGTGTTATTACAGTATTTACAGCTACCTGAAGAAAATTGCTGGTGTTCTTCTGATCCTATTAGTACCACAGTCAGGCAGCTAGACTAGTTACAGTTAGTGTAGTGCGTCCTCCTCACAGTGTTCAGCTAAAGCTACACGTTAGTGTAGTGTGACTTCTGCACAGTGTTCAGCTAAAACTACAAGTTAGTGTAGTGCACAGTGTTCAGCTAAAGCTACAAGTTAGTGTAGTGTGTCCTCCTCACAGTGTTCAGCTAAAGCTACAAGTTAGTGTAGTGCGACCTCTGCACAGTGTTCAGCTAAAGCTACAAGTTAGTGTAGTGCGCCCTCCTCACAGTGTTCAGCTAAAGCTACAAGTTAGTGTAGTGTGTCCTCCTCACAGTGTTCAGCTAAAGCTACAAGTTAGTGTAGTGCAACCTCTGCACAGTGTTCAGCTAAAGCTACAAGTTAGTGTAGTGCGTCCTCTAAACAGTGTTCAGCTAAAGCTACAAGTTAGTGTAGTGCGACCTCTGCAAGTGTTCAGCTAAAGCTACAAGTTAGTGTAGTGCGACCTCTGCACAGTATTCAGCTAAAGCTACAAGTTAGTGTAGTGTGTCCTCTAAACAGTGTTCAGCTAAAGCTACCTGTGGAAGGTTGGTGGTGTTTTCCTGATCCTATCACTACCGCAGGCAGCTACATTATTTTAACGTTAGTGTAGTGCGTCCTCTGCACAGTGTTCAGCTAAAGCTACCTGTAGAAGGTTGGTGGTGTTTTCCTGATCCTATCACTACCGCAGGCAGCTACATTATTTTAACGTTGGTGTAGTGCATCCTCTGCACAGTGTTCAGCTAAAGCTACAAGTAAGTGTAGTGCGACCTCTGCACAGTGTTCATCTAAAGCTACCTGTAGAAGATTTTGATAGCTGCAGTATCAGAATATATATATATATATCCCAGCTTAGTGCAGCTACATCTCACTGCAGGCCATTAGTATGTCTGGAAGGCCAACAAGGAGAGGCAGACAGTCACAAGCCAATAAAAGAGGGCAAGCAGGCTCTGTGTCTAGAGGCAACAGTGCTGGTCATGGAGACGGTGCATCCTCATCAGCACGTGGCCGTGGGACACGCTTGGCCTTTTTTTCGGCAGCTGGCCGTGTTGAGCTGCAACATGCAGAAGACTTGGTCGAGTGGATGACCAAGCCGTCCTCATCCTCCTCATCCTCTCTTACCCATGCTAAGGGTACTTTGTCTGGCAAAGCAGCTGCCAACACGGCCTCTTCCCTTGGCTTAATAGCATCAGTGACTCCTTCCGTAGCCCCACCATGTCCTCCTGAGGAGTCCCTCGAACTGTTTGACCACAGTGTTGGGTACATGCTCCAGGAGGATGCCCAGCGTTTAGAAGGCTCTGATGGGGATACTGAGCTAGATGAAGGCAGTAACGTGAGCACGGAAGGGGGTGCCCAAGAAGGACAGAAATCTGGCAGTCATGCTCCCCCTGCTGCAGCATACTGCCAGGTTTGCTCCAGTGATGAGGAGGGAGGGGATGATGAAGTCACTGACTCAACGTGGGTGCCTGAAAGGAGAGAAGAGGAGGAGGCACATCACCAACGAGGCAGGATGCCCTCCAGGGGCCTATCTTGCGTGGCCAACACATCTCCAGCTTGGGCACCACATGCTTGACCAGACATATGTTGACCTGCCATGCAGTTCCTTGGTAAGCGTATCTAAAAGACCCACACAAAAGAACAAAGAGGACCTCTCCTTGCTCCTCATCAGCTGAGATCTCCAACCCCACTATACCTTCAGTCCTCTCTGAGACCTGCACTGAGAGGAATGAAGGTGTAGAATTAGGTGTGTCACAGCCAAGTACTTGTGGGCAATCTGCTTTCGGTACACCGACGTCAGATTGTACCAGGCAAATTTCCCTGCCCCAGCTGCTGCACCGCCGAAAGAAGTTCGCTCCCAGCCATCCACATGCCCAGCAGTTGAATGCTAGCTTGGCAAAATTGCTAGCACTTCAACTGCTACCTTTTCAGTTGGTAGACTCTGCCCCCTTCCGTGAGTTTGTGGAATGTGCGGTTCCTCAGTGGCAGGTACCCAAACGCCACTTTTTCTCACGGAAGGCGATTCCGGCTCTCTACCGGCATGTGGAAGGCAATGTCCATGCCTCGCTGGACAGAGCGGTCAGCGGTAAGGTGCATATTACCGCTGACTCATGGTCCAGCAGGCATGGACAGGGACGTTACCTAAGTTTCACGGCGCATTGGGTGACTCTGCTGGCAGCTGGGAAGGATGCAGGACAAGGTGCAGTAGTGTTGGAGGTTGTTCCGCCACCATGCCTCCAAAATGCCACTACTAATGATTGTGACACACCTCTCTCCTCCACCCCCTCTTCTTCTTCCTCCATGGCCTCTTCCTCTGATTTGTCCTCGGAACCAGTGGTGCTCCGTAGGCGTTCAAGGGGCTACGCAAGTATGCAGGCCAAAAGATGCCAAGCGGTGCTTGAGCTGGTGTGCTTGGGGGACAGAAACCACTTTGGGGCAGAGGTTCTGTCAGCTCTGCAGGGGCAGGTTCAGAGGTGGTTGACGCCAACTTAAGGCAGGAATGGTGATTTGCGACAATGGCACCAACCTCCTCTCCGCCCTCCAACATGGACAAATGACCCATGTGCCCTGTTTGGCTCACGTCCTTAACTTGGTGGTGCAGCGGTTCTTGGGCAGGTACCCAGGCTTACAGGATGTCCTGAGGCAGGCCAAGAAAGTCTGTGTGCATTTCCGCAGATAATATAATGCCAGTGCTCGGCTGGCAGACCTCCAAAAGGAATTTAACCTGCCCAAGAATTGTCTAATCTGTGACATGCCCACCAGGTGGAACTCAACGTTGGCCATGCTGCAGCGGCTGTACATGCAGCAGAGGGCCATCAATGAGTACCTGTGCGGCTATGGCACCAGGACAGGGTCAGGGGAGCTTGTTTTTTTTCCCCACGCCAGTGGGCCATGATCAGGGATGCATGCACTGTCCTGTCACCATTTGAGGAGGCCACGAGGATAGTGAGCAGTGACAGTGCATGCATCAGTGACACTGCCCCCCTTGTCCACCTGTTGGAGCACACGCTGCATGGAATAATGGACAGGGCACTTGAGGCAGAACAGAGGCAGGAAGAGGAGGACTTCCTTAGCTCTCAAGGCCCCCAGACAGTGTCTATCCAGACAGTGTTCCTGCGTGCCCGCCGATCAAACAGGAAGAGGACGAGGAGGAGGAGGATTGTGTCAGTATGGAGGTGGAGCCTGGCACTCAGCATCAGCAGCAGTCTTTAAGGGATCAGTCCCAAGAAACACATGGACTTGTACGTGGCTGGGAGGAGGTGGCTGCAGACCATGTCGTCCTTAGTGACCCAGAGGACTCCGGACCGAATGCCTCAGCAAATCTACGCTGCATGGCCTTCCTGATCCTGCAAAGCCTGCTTAAGGATCCTCGTATTCGTGGTATCAAGGAGAAGGACCAATACTGGCTGGCAACCCTCCTTGATCCACGTTACAAGGGTAATGTTGCGGACCTTATCTTGCCATCGCAGAGGGAGCAGAGGATGAAACATCTTTGGGAGGCCTTGCAGAAAGGTCTGTGCAACGCGTTCCCAGAGACTGGGAGGTTACAAACTCCTGTTTCTGGACAACGTGTTGCTGAGGCTTCGGTCAGTCAAAGAAGGAGCGGTGGAGAAGGTGGCCGTCTGACCAATGCGTTCAGACAATTTTTTGGTCCACAGCCCCAAGGTATGATCGGTTCCAGCAACCATCGCCAGCATCTGTTTTTCATGGTGCAGGAATACCTAGGGGCAGGATCTGACTTTCCCACCGAAAATCCTCTGGGTTACTGGGTCTTGAGGATGGATCACTGGCCCGAGCTTGCACAGTATGCAATTGAGCTACTGGCCTATCCAGCGTTCTTTCGGAACGCACATTCAGTGTTGCTGGAGGCGTGGTAACCGATCACAGGGTGTGTCTGTCCACCGACTCGGTCGAATCGGCTGACCTTCATAAAAATGAATCAGTCTTGGATCACCACCAGCTACCAAGCACCTGATGCTGATGTAACCGAATAATTTTTTTTGAAATCTCAGATCCCTTCAAAGACTGCCTATGCTGATTCTGAGTGACTATCCTGAGTAATTATCCTCTTCCTCCTCAATGATCACGCTGATAACTTGTAAGAACATTTTTGGTTCTGGGCGCCGCCACCAGTGCCTAAGGCCCAATTTTTCAGCCCCTGTTTAACAGGGGCGTATAATTACAGTTTTTGATGCAATACTTTGCAGCAGGGCTCGTTTTTGCGTTCCAACTAGAGTAGCTGTGAGGGGTTGCAGTGTTGTGGCCACAACACCTAAGGCCCAAATTTCTGCTGAGTATATAGGGCAGGCCCCTACTTTCAAACATCCAACTTACAAACGACTCTGAATTTGCAAACGGAAGGAGACAATAGGAAGTGAGATGAAATCTACCCCTAGGAAGGGAAATTCTCTCCTGTAAAAGTTAATATGGGAAAAATGTTTCTCCTTTCCACTGATGCTTTATCACCAATCCTTGTTTCACTAAAAAACCCAAATTTTCAAAAAACATTTGTCATTGGGACAGAAAGTGAGGTGAAATCTTCTGAAGAGGAGCACAGACAGCAAAACAAATGTCACAGGGGTGATAACCCTTCCCTATGTTTTCCAAAAAGCTTAAAATAGATTTTTTGGCTGGAGCTAAACACGTTAAAAATATACCAGTTCAAAATTACAAACAGATTCTACTTAACAACAAACCTACAGTCCCTGTCTTGTTTGCACCGCCTGTATACTGCTGTTCAGAGTATATAGGGCCTGGGGGCCCCACGCCTTTCCTTTTTTAATTTGGGTGCGGGGTTCCCCTTAATATTCATAGAAGACCCAAAGGGCCTGGTAATGGACTGGGGGGTACCCATGCCGTTTTTATCACTGATTTTCATCCATATTGCCAGGACCCGACATTACATTAAAGCCGCAAGCAGTTTTAAATTACTTTTTTTTCCTTTAAAAATGACATTTTGTGCAGGGACTGTTCTAAGTACGGGAAACACACGCCACTTTACAGGCATACTATAGACACCCCCCAGGTACGATATTTAAAGGAATATTTCACTTTATTTTTACTTTAAGCATCATTAAAATCAATGCTCATAAAAAAACGGCCGTTTTTAAAAGTTTTTTTGCATTGATACATGTCCCCTGGGGTAGGACCCGGGTCCCCAAACCCTTTTTAGGACAATACCATGCAAATTAGCCTTTACAATGAGCACTTTTGATTTTGAACGTTCGAGTCCCATAGACGTCAATGGGGTTCTAACGTTCGTGCAAATTTTCGGTCCGTTCGCAGGTTCTGGTGCGAACCGAACCGGGGGGTGTTCGGCTCATCCCTAGTCCTGTTCCATTTGCAGAGAAACAGCCCCAAAGCATGATGTTGCCACCCCCATGCTTCACAGTAGGTATGGTGTTCTTTGGTTGCAACTCAGCATTCTCTGTCCTCCAAACATGACGAGTTGTGTTTCTACCAAATAGTTCTACTTTGGTTTCATCTGACCATATGACTTTCTCCCAATCCTCTTCTGGATCATCCAAATGCTCTCTAGCAAACCTCAGACGGGCCCGGACATGTATCTGGCACTGCAGGATCTGAGTCCCTGGCGGCGTAGTGTGTTACTGGTGGTAGCCTTTTTTACGTTGGTCCCAGCTCTCTGCAGGTCATTCACTAGGTCCCCCCGTGTGGTTCTGGGATTTTTGCTCACCGTTCTTGTGATAATTTTGACCCCACGGGGTGAGATCTTGCGTGGAAGGGGAAGTTGGATATGTGCTGAGGGAAGAGGGCTAATGCAATCACTCCACAAAGTGTACATTGTTTTAGTTTCCTCCTTCCCAGCCTCACCCCCCCTCCTCCCTGTTCATGTAGAAAACTTACAGACCTGACAGCAGCACATGTTTCTGCCCCCCCTCTTGTGTATATACAGAGCTGAATGAGGAGGAGGGGGAGGAGGCAGCTTCGTTCTGCTGTGTGTGAGTGAGACAGCCTGCAGGGACGGCGGGGAGGGGAGACATGCAACAGATGATTGTGCAAAGTTTTCATTCCCGATGCAGACCGGTCTGAATGATGTGTCCGGGTCTAGAGCAGATGAAAACCCGAACACATCATTCAAAAACCGGACTGTCTGGGAGAAAACTGTACAAGTGCGAATGACAGCGGCAAGAATCTTCTGATTTCTCCTGCAGATTTTGCCACCTGTGAGTGCCTTGCTGCAGCTGTTGAGCTCTGTACACTTCAATGACAGGTTGCCGGTGTCTTGTCGATGAGTGCCTCCCGTCGAATAATGCCTCCTACACTACGTCACACCAGCTGATTTCCCTATCAGCTGGCATGACGTAAGACTGCACATGCGCAGTTCGTCGGATGCATTTTCCGACGGGAGGAACAGAAAACAGTGTAGAAGAGGCTCAGGAGATAGTTTAAGCTCCTGTATCCGGGGACCCACTCCGTGAAAACACAGCAAACTTGGCACACCTGTAGGGAACACCAATGGCTGCATGTGGAAGAAATTTCGGGTCCAGAGAACCGAAGGGCAGCCAGTACCGATGCCCCAAATTGAGCCCCTCGCTTCATTTTTCCGCCTGGGGGAAAAAACAGGCGACTTTGATCTCCGGTTTCCGGGGAACCACTAGGTCAAATCCCACTAATTTTGGCACACTTGTAGGGGGGAGATGTGGCTGCACGTGGAAGAAATTTCGGGTCCAGGGAACCGAAGGGCAGCCGGTACCAACTCCCCAAATTGGGCCCCTCGCTTCATTTTTCTGCCTGGGGGAAAAAACGGGTGACTTTGAGCTCCGGTTTCCAGGGACCCACCAAGTTAAATTCCACCAAACTTGGCACACTTGTAGGGGAGAGCCATGGCTACACGTGAAAGAAATTTCGGGTCCAGGGAACCAAAGGAAGGCTGGTATCGACTCCCCAAAGTAGGCCCCTCACTTAACATAAGAGTCTATAGTGGAACCAGGCCAAATTGTGGTGGATTTCACTTATCGCTCAACCATTCGACGACCGAATGAGCTAGTGAAACCAAACTTGCACCCCTTTTTCCCAGATATCACAGCTACACCTCATAAAAATGTGGAGGTTGGGGCGTGGCCTGGCGAGCAACGGGGATGGCAGCACATTGAAGGAGCTCCTCGGCACACACGATAGTTCATAGCTTTTAACCCGATCAGCCACCTCCAGATGCCGGGCAGAAAGCTCCACCTGACTCCCCACACGAGATCTCGCCGAAATTCGGTACCGTCAGCTAACAATACCATCGCTGACATCTTTAGAAGCAAGTCGGCGGCCCGCAGCGGAACAACGAGGCCTAAGATGGCGCCGCCGTCTCATGAGGAAGAGGGCAGTGAGGACTCTCTCTCAGCCACAGAGGACACAGGCAGGGGTAAGTCCAGGTCAGACCATCCCCTAACGTTCGCTGACATGTCAGTGTTTGCCGCAGACATCAAAGCGACCTTCTCAGCAGCCATCACGGACTTAAAAACGAGCATGCTGGTGATTAATGAGAAGATGGCTGCTGCTGAAAACGCTGGCAGACACAGAGATAAGGCGATACACAAGCTAGAAATGACTACATCAGCACATGTGCAGCATCTCATAGACATGAACCGCCATATAGAGGACCTTGATAACAGGGGCAGAAGATGCAACATCAGGGTGAGAGGGATCCCTGAATCGGTGGAACAAGAACAAATTGTCCCAGCCCTCAGGAGAGTCTTTAACACACTATTGGAGAGACAGGAGGACACAGAGATTGACTTTGTGAGAGCCCATAGAGCTTTAAGACCCAGAGGGTCGGAATCAGCACCACCCCGAGACATAATATGCTGCCTACAAAATTTCGGCATAAAAGAAGATATTATGCGCAAAGCTAGGCGAAATGACCAGATCATCTTTAATGGAGCTACAATTATGCTTTTTCAGGATCTATCACAGATCACTCTGAGGAACCGTCGCGCTTTACGCCCCCTATTGGAAAAATTGAGAGCTAGAGACTTAAAGTACACATGGCGATTCCCGTTCACCCTCACAGTATCTCACAAGGGGCACCAATACATACTGCGCACCCCAGCGGATCTCCCAGAATTCTGCGAGATGTTGGACTTAGATCAACTGGACCTTCCGGAATGGTATGCTGACTTCCTACAACCTCCAGTGATGAGGAGCCCACCTACTTCGCCCTTCTCGTCTCCGGACAAGAGACAGCTAAAAAGACGTAAACAAAACCGGGGGGGCAACTCGGTAACAGACACCCCGAGAAGTTTGGCTAGCACCTCTAGAGAACAAGAAGAGGATTGAAATGCTTTCCCAGAACTCTCCTGTTTCAACTTTCAACTTTCCATTTTGAATCTCGACACAACCCCAGACAGGCAAGTAAAGCATTTATACAAACTTCCTTCCTCACTACAGCTCCTACCAGATGACATCACCATGTCGCAGTAACACTCTCTGATGAGTTTTACCTTAAACCCACGCAGAATAGCCGTAGCAACACCTTTTCTTCATATCCTGGTCCAAGGACAGGAAAATGAGCTGACGGTTCATATTATCTGTGAACACAGACCGACCATAAGAATGTTAGCAAATTCTACGATACACAAACAAGACCCTTACACCATCTTGCTCAGGACATGGCTCAATGTCTGTTAAAAGGTCATTACATGCAAGTACTGTCCCTCGCCCTGCCCAAAGTTAACAACGTTGAGGAAACCGAACAGATGAATGCAGCAGGGGAAGTGGACTTACGCTTAGGGAAAGAAGAGGAGTAACGACGTTGTCGTTGCACACCGCATAATCCCTCTCGCATATATCTGCCAACCTAAGTCCTGTTAACCAACAAAGTTTGAAATAACGCTACCTATACGTATTAGTCACCATTAGTTGAGACGGTTCTCAGTTAATAGTTATGTTAGCGAATACATGTTATTCTACCTATAACGACACTCTGTGCCAATTAGGTCTTACACTTCATACTACATTATATAATGTTATACTTAAAAAAAAAAAAAAAAATGCCCATTTACTTCCATACAATACACCATGATCGGGTATAAACAAATTAAGGATAATTTCCTACCTTAAACTTTCATTGAACTGAACGTGTGTGCCTCACTGAGGCTGCCCTTGTATACAGTTATCTGATCAATCTACATCTTTGCGGATTGACGGGTAGACTGTCCCCCAGTTGTTATCGCCTCCCAGCGATCCCACAAAGCTTCCCCGACCTCCTGGTTGAGCGAAGGGAATAGCTACAGTGCAACAGGTGGTACCTCTGCTCTGGGGGAGTAGGTGACCCCTCAGGAGAGAGGACTACCATAGTAATACTCTCCCATTACTTTCATTAAGTGTTTCCTTTTCTCTGTCTTTCCTTCTCTCCCCCTCCCTCGACCTGTCCTTTTTCTTTTCCCCCTACTTATTTTGTTTTCAATATATAGAAGGTACCAGAAAAGTGTGCCATAAGAGTACTGTTTTCGACAAAAATCGTGGGTATTAAAAACAGTTTTTGTATCCCCAGTAAGGACCTCCGACCGTCTTCTCCTACCGCTCCGCCATGGTCTACTCATCCTTGGGCGCCCGCCCTCTTCTAGTATCACATAACATCAGAGGCCTAAACATCCCTGAATGCCGCTCCACCCTCATGAGGGAACTTAAAAAAGGTAAGCCTCAATTCGTTTTTTTGCAAGAGACCCACTTTAAGACACACCATATACCAAGACTTACTAATTTACACTTCCCAAGAGCTTTTCATGCCACTACTGCTGACTCTAAGTCCAAGGGTGTATCTATCCTTATAGGTAGGGATGTACCCTTTGAACTAGCTGAACAAATGTGTGATCCGGAAGGAAGATTCGTATTCCTGAAGGGCTCATACAGAGGCACTCCCATAACCCTGGCCAACGTCTATTTCCCGAACAAAGCACACATTACATTCTGTCAACATATTGTGGGAAAGCTCCAGGAGTTTGCGAGGGGATGCCTGATACTTGGTGGGGACTTTAATGTGCCCTTGAACCCTCTACTTGATACCTCTAATGGCAAGACCTGTATCACTTACAAAATACTTAAAAAACTCCAGTCACTCTTACAGACGCTACAACTGGTGGACTCCTGGCGCTTTCTTAACCCAGAAGGAAGAGACTATACTCACCTCTCAATCCCGCATAATAAATACGCATGACTAGACTATCTATTCATCTCACAAAGGGATCTTTCAAAACTAACTGACGCCCATATAGGCATACAGACGATTTCAGACCACTCCCCGATTTCTATCTCCATGGATTTACAAATCACCACACAAAAACAACTGACCTGGAGACTAAACACTTCACTACTGACGGATCAAGCGCTCCTTCCCACGATCACTAAAAATTTGACAGACTACTTTACTCACAACGTTACACCTGAGGCAGACCCACTGATGGTATGGGAAGCACACAAATGTACAATACGTGGAACACTAATAGAACTGGGTTCCAGGCGTAAAAAAGAAAGAGATGCCAAAATAAAAAAACTGCTTGACCAAATTACAACTTTAGAACGATTGCACAAACAGTCGCTCTCTGTGGCTTCAGCCGGGAACCTATTGGAGGCCAGGAAAGAGCTTCAACAGATACTTGACTCTAGAGCCAAACGGATGCTATTTTTCAAAAAACGAATTTATTATGAGTCAGGAGACAAGGCCGGTAGGTTCCTGGCGAGAGCTCTAAGAGAACAAAATTCTTCCAACAATATTGCGGGCATTAGAAACAAGGAGGGGAAACTAGACATTGCATCAGAGGCTATAGCCAATCACTTCCATGATTTCTACACGAAATTATACAACCTACCTCCACAGCATAGGCAGCCGCATATAACCGGAGACCGAACACAAATCATGCAGGATTACATAACCAACAGCGGACTCCCAACCCTAGCGAAATCAGACATAGATCTACTAGAAACCCCAATCTCTTCATCTGAAATCAAACATGCCATTAAACAACTTAAATCGGGTAAAAGCCCGGGCCCAGATGGGTTCTCAGCTACCTACTATAAGACCTTTATAGACATTCTCACTAATCCTTTAAAAGACGCCTTGAACACACTTTCTAACCCAAGAGCAGTAACCCCAGATTTATTAGCAGCTCACATCACGGTTATACCAAAAACGGGCAAAGACCCTAGAGAATGCGCTAGCTATCGACCCATCTCTCTATTGAATTTGGATGTCAAATTGTTTGCTAAGGTGCTTGCCTTGAGGATGGGCCCACTACTGCCGAATCTGATAGGTATGGAACAGGTTGGTTTCATGCCGGGCAGAGAGGCCAAGGATAATGTAACCAAAGCACTTCTGCTCACTCATGCAGTGAAATTGCGAAAGATCGAGGGTTTTCTCCTATCAACTGACGCGGAGAAGGCCTTCGATCGAGTAGCATGGGATTTCATGCTGACTGTCTGTAGACGAGTTGGTCTGGGTCCACATATGATGGCTTGGATCTCTGCACTTTATCAAAACCCTTCAGCGGAACTGAAAATAAATGGCATACACTCTAAAAAGGTCCACATTACCAACGGGACCAGACAGGGATGTCCCCTTTCGCCCCTATTATTTATCCTATCCCTGGAACCCTTCATTAGATCAGTCCAACACAACACAGCGATTCATGGATTTCAGATTAAAGACAAAGAATATAAGGTGGCAGCCTATGCTGACGACCTCTTATTCTTCCTCACCAACCCGACAATAACCCTCCCCAACCTCTTACAAGAATTCGCTAATTATGGGTATATATCCAACTTAAAAATAAATTACACAAAATCAGAAGCTTTAAATATTTCCCTTACAGAGAGACTGCTTACACAAACCAAGGCCAACTCCCAATTTCGATGGGATCCGAATACATTGAAATACCTAGGGACTTGGCTCACGCCACAGCTAAGCTCCATCTTTGAGAGAAATTTCATACCCCTCCTTCAGGGATACAGGACGGATCTGGCGAGGTGGAATGAGGGATTCTTCTCATGGTTTGGCAGAGCAGCAATAGTGAAGATGGTGATACTGCCCAAATTCCTCTACCTAACGCGCACACTACCGATCGAGATTCCCCAAAAATTCTTTAGAGCCCTAAACTCTTTAATTTCGAAATTCCTATGGCACCACAAAAAACCAAGAGTCAAACTAACCACACTAACAAAACCTAAAGATTTAGGAGGCATTAACCTACCAAATTTTTAGCACTACTATCATGCATCACACATAGCGAGAGTCATTGATTGGCACTGCCATGACCACATGAAGGATTGGGTTGCTTTAGAGGCGGAGTTATCCACGTACTCTTTAAAGTAGTCGCCATGGGTTGCACTGAATAGTTACTCGCATGACTTACGCAAACACCCAATTACTGGCACAACTTTGCGAATCATTAAAACAATAGCAAAACAAAAAGAGCTTACCACATTACCAAGCCCCTTGACACCGCTACTGGACAATCCTGACTTTTTACCAGGCATGCACAATCAGACACTCCAACCATCGATGCAGAATACTCCTTTGCTGGCTGGTGACTGCTACACAGACAACAAATTTAGAGATTGGTCACTACTTAAATCAGAAAAAAATCTACCCCGTATGAGACAATGGACTTACTTTCAAATAAGGAGCTATTTAGGTAAATTTAAAAACGACCAACAACTATGTAGACCCCTGACAGCTCTAGAATCAGTTTGCAAAGAAGGGAAGTCACTTGACAGAGCTACTTCGGTAGCATACTCCTGGCTGAGATGTGCGGGAGCCGCGGGTGGGAGTGGACACAGGAGGAGATGGTCGGAGGAACTGAAAGAAGACATAACGGATCAACAGTGGAGGTATGCCTGTATATTAACACACAAATGTTCCATCAGCACAAAACTTCAAGAAACGAGTTATAAACTGCTGACACGTTGGTATAACACACCCGACAAATTACACAAATGGGATGAACAGAAATCGGATTTGTGCTGGAGATGCCTATCGGAAAGGGGGTCTCTAGCGCACATCTGGTGGTATTGTCCCAAGATTGAGCCCTTCTGGAATGAAGTATGTAGACTAATCAAAAAAATCACTGAAACAAAGATAACACTGAATGCAGCTTGCTGTCTGCTACATATAACCAAATTTTCCCTTAAACGCTATAAAAATTCCCTAACAAAGCATCTGCTAAACGCAGCCAAATCACTGATCCCCTTACATTGGAACTCTACCCGAGCTCCATCTATTGACGAATGGGTGAAAAAAATAAGCGAAATCTATGAGATGGAAGACACCCTGGCACAAGACACAGGCAACATCGAAAGGTTTCACAAAACCTGGCAACCTTGGTTGATTTTCAAATACGCACAAAGTGCTGACTCACACTGAGATGATACGCCTGAAATTGAATCTTGAAATTGCCCTATGAAAGATCCTAATATGACTCAAGTAATTCATTATGATACCGTATGTACGATACCTCCTATTACCTAACCCGACTTCTCTTCTCTAAATCTTTACTTTCTTTAATTTTCCTACACTGAGCACATCCTTCATTCTAAGTAAGAAGACAGATGTTTTTTTTTTGCTAGCTCAAGCTGAATTTGAAGCTATTAATAATTTTCATTTAATGTTTCAGGTCATAATCGCCTCTGCGAGATGACCAAGGGTGATCCACTTCAGCTCACTACAGTAATGTTTAACTCAACTGAAAGGTTTAACCAGGCTTGAAATATTTTGCGAATTCAGTTCCTAAACCAGAACTAAATATTTCATAAATGTTAGCTACTTTATGCGTACATGTTATATATGAAAAACAACACGCGCAGTTGCATCTGTGATGGAAGCACTGTGCACTATGTTCATTTTTCTTTTTCTTGTACCTATTTCAATAAAACTTTGAATGATAAAAAAAAAAAATGTGGAGGTTCGGGGACCCTTTACTGGGGATTTACCGGGGCCGAGATGTTGACTGTCTTCACGGTACCGGTGCTCTCTGACCATGGGTCACAAAATTACAAAACTTAAGGGTGATGTAGAAACACTCCATGGGTACCGCCACATCGAACCGGGGCCCAGTACCCCAACCGGAACCCTCCGGTAACTCGAAAATGGCATTTTGAAATGGTGTACCCCGACCCGGTTAACCGGGGAAGGCACCGGTAGGTCTTATTTGAATATTTCAAGCCTTTTCTACAAAATGGCACCCCCCTCCACTTTTGGGGACCGGTGGCCCCCTCACACAACACCGGCAAAGACGTGCGTGGTGCTCTCCGGTTCTATGGGTCTTAAAAATACACCGACACTGGGAGGCTATGGGGATGCTCTTCGGGTACGCATTGGCCAAGTTTGGGGTTCAGGGAACATTTGCCGGGCCGGTGGCACCCCAAAAGGTCAACTGGTAGAAACCGCACGTTTAACATTGGAGTCTATGGTAAACTTGGTTAACTTAGGGGGATGATATTTCCTATTGGGGTTAGGAATACCAACCTTGGCACACTTGTAGGGAAGACGATGCACTACTTGTGATCCATATTTGGGGTTCCTAGACCCTACGGTTGGCCCGTAACCGTCTCCCAAAGACGGCACCCCTCGCTTCACTTTGCCACCTAGGGGAAAAACTGCCGATATTGGTGCAAATTTGAGCTCCGGTTTCTGGGGACTCACAAAATTAAATCACACCAAACTTGGCACATTTATAGGGGGGAGCCTTGGCTACACGTGGAAGAAATTTCGGGTCCAGGGAACCAAAGGAAGGCCAGTACCGACTCCCCAAATTAGGCCCCTCACTTAACATGGGAATTTATGGGAAAATCAGGCCAAATTGTGGCGAATTTCAGTTATCGCTCAACCATTTGAGGACTGAATGGGCTAGCGACACTAAACTTACACCCCTTCTTCCCAGATAGCACAGCTGCACCTCATAAAAATTTTGAGGTTCGGAGACTTTTTACCTTGATTTACCGGGGCCACAATGTTGACCATCTTCACAGTACCGGTGCTCCCTGACCATGGGTCACAAAATTACAAAACTTAGGGGTGATGTAGAAGCACTCTATGGGTACCCCCACACCAAACTGGGGCCCGGTACCCCAACCTTCCGGTAACCGGAAAATGGCACTTTGAAACGGTGTAGCTCAGATACGGTTAACCCTAGAAAGCTCAGGGGGGTCTTATTATAATATTTTAAGCCTTTTCCACCGTATGGCACCCCCCTCGACTTTCGGAGACTGGTGGCCCCCTCACACAACACCGGCAAAGATGTGCGTGGTGCTCTCTGGTTCTATGGGTCTTAAAAATACACCGACACTGGAAAGCTGTGGGGATGCTCTTCGGGTACTCACTGGCCAAGTCTGGGGTCCAGGGAACGTTTTGCGGGCCGGTGGCACCCCAAAAGGTCAACCGGTAGAAACCGCACGTTTAACATTGGAGTCTATGGGAAACTCAGTCAAATTGGGGGGCTGATATTTCCTCGGCTGTTGGGGTTAGGAACACCAAACTTGGCACACTTGTAGGGGAGACCCTATGGTTGGCCCTTAACCATCTCTCAAAGACGGCACCCCTCGCTTCACTTTGCCGCCTAGGGGAAAAACTGCCGATATTGGGGCGACTTTGAGTGGAGACGCTGCACTACATGTGGTCCAAATTTGGGGTTCCTAGACCTTACGGTTGGCCCGTAACCGGTTCTGCTACTCAGAAAATTCGGACTTAGATTCTGGCGGCTAGCGGTCGGATGACTTTGAGGGCTTGTATCTCCAGAACCCCAAATTCGGTGTGCCGGCTCATGAGGTCTAGATCTACAACATATCCAAAAATTGGAATCCTAGCTCAAACGGTTCGGTAGATAACTTTCCTGGAGCCCAAAAAATGCTTGAGTTTGAAAGTTAGGTCGACACAAAGCATGCATGGTGGTTTTCAGAAAAGTCATTTCGGGCACCTTTGTTCCAGAGACCTCAAATTTGGCCTGCAGCTAGGGGACCTCTATGAACCCCCAACTACCAAGTTTGAAGTTCCTGTGACCTACGGTTCCAGAGATATGGACCAGTAAAGCGAAAAGTTCATACCGCCATGGGGCACCAAGGGACCGGTTCCGATCTAGCGGTCGCTCGCTGCCCCCTCGGCCTTGGTGGGCACCATGGGTCGGTCCCCTTTGGAAGTCCATATCTCCCCCATACTTTGAGCTAGAGACCCCAAATTTGGCAGGTCGGTACCGGTGGATTTTAGACACAAGATCCGGGTAGAACGACCCTCCTGCAAGCAACCGTGTGGAATTTTCTCTCCGATTGAGTCCAAAATACCACCCCAGGAAAGAGGGGACTCGTAGTATGAATTTTTTAACGGGAGGCAATAATCAACACTACACCGGTGTAACGTCGATTATTGCCTCCTGTCAAAAAATGCCTCCTACGTCACATCACTCCAGCTGATTTCCCAATCAGCTGGCGTGATGTATCGACTGCACATGCACATTTCATCATATGCCTTTTCCGACGGGAGGCAAGCCACGGGGAGCGTGTGGAGGGAAAGAATCTTAAAGAGGGAGTCCCGCGAATTTTTTTTTAAAAGTTAGCAGCTACAAATACTGCAGCTGCTGACTTTTAAAATAAGGACACTTACCTGTCCCAGGGTCCAGGGATGTCGGCACCCGAGACTGAATCGTCCCTCGGTCTTCGGGTGCTGCCACCGCCATTCTCTGTAAGGGAATCAGGAAGTGAAGCGTTGCGGCTTCACTTCCTGGTTCCCTACTGCGCATGCGCCAGTCGCGCTGCGCTTCCTTACTGGTCCCCACTGTCTCTGGGACCTGTGTGTGTCCCAGCAGACAGCGCGGGGGAGGGGACGGGAGGGGGCGTAGACTCCCGTGGCTTGCCTCTCGTCGAAAAATGCATACGACGAACTGCGCATGCCCAGTAGATACGTCACACCACAGAGAGTGAGGCAGAATCTTACATTTAAAGCGGAGGTTCACACAAAAATTGAACCTCCGCTTTTCGGAACCTGACCCCTCCGGTGACACATGGGAGTGGGAGTCTACGCCGGAAGTAGGTGCAAATACCTGTCTTAGACAGGTATCTGCACCCCCCTCCCCCCTGAATGGTGCCAAATGTGTCACCGGAGGGGTCGGGTTCCGCTTTAAATGTAAGATTCTGCCTCGCTCTCTGTGGCGTGACTTATCGACTGGGCATGCGCAGTTCGTCGTATGCATTTTTCGACGAGAGGCAAGCCACTTGAGCGCGCGGAAAGAGAACACTGACGTAAGAGAGAACTCCACAGGGAACACTGACGTAAGGGAGAACTCCGCAGGGAACACTGACGTAAGGAAGAACTCCGCTGGCTTAATAACGTCACCGGCAACACCGCATCCAGCCCGCCCCCAACACACCCCTAGGCTGCTCTAGAGAAAGGGGCCAAGTGCCATGCATAAGCAGTGTATTTGTCAGGGAAGCTTGGATTGACACAGCGGTGCCAGCGGGAGGGCCAAGGTATGTGCTTCCAGAGGGGGCGGGGCCCTGAATAGCTATGTATGTGTAAGTGACCTACACTGCAGTTTAAGAAAGCCCATCAGAGATCCCGTTCCCAAGAGCTTGCAATCTATTAAAATGACATACAGTTTATCTCTGTTTACTCTTTGTTCTTTTGACAAGTGTGCTTTAGATAGAGCATGTCAAGCCGTAGCTGTGCTCCCTGGGGATATGCTGATCGCCCATCCGTGCTGCTGCTGGAGGGAGCCCAGGTGACCATAAATGAGAGCCCTACAGACTTGGTCATGGTGAGTGACCAAGTCACCAAGTGGTATATCCCCCACACCATCCCATACCCCATTCCATCTCCCCTGAGGACTTAGGACCCTCTAGACCACTCACCTGGGGACTGGGACCCTCTAGGCCACTCACCTGTGGACAGGGACACCCATTTTCCCTGGGGTTGGAGACCCTCTTCTCCCATGGGGACTGGGACACCTTCTCACCCAGGGACCAAGTCACCAAGTGGTATATCCCCCACACCATCCCATACCCCACTCCATCTCCCCTGAGGACTTAGGACCCTCTAGGCCACTCACCTGGGGACTGGGACCCTCTAGGCAACTCACCTGTGGACAAGGACACCCATTTTCCCTGGAGACTGAGACCCCCTTCTCCCATGGGGACTGGGACACCTTCTCACCTGGGGACTGGAATGCCCTCGTTCAGCTTTCCACATTGCCACCAATTTTTATTCAGTGATCACTTTTTACCTTGTAAGGTTTTTTATTCAATAAATCCCTTTTATTTTTGACCTACGCCATGTGGAGCCCCTTCTTTTTTTTTTCTCCATGACTTCATCCATGATTGGTCTCTTTGAACCTGCCTGGAACTGGAGAGCGTACGAGTGAGCTGTCTACCCCCACCGTTGACTGTCCTGGCTATCAGGGCCCGTGACCCAAGTGATAACCTCGTCGATCGGAGATCGTGACCGAAGAGAGAATCTTTGGGGAGAGTTCACGGGAGGTTACCTCCACAAGCTCCGACAGACATACTGCTATAGGGCTGATATGTCCCACTCGATCTGGTAAGAGTACCTTACTCTAGATGTTTATGTCGTGCTGCCTGTGATTGATGTGTTTTCCAGTCTCCAGTCAACATCATGTGTCCAAGCACCCCCTCTGTTTGAGAAGACTCCTTCTACATATATGCATTGACTCCAGTCTTTTGACTTTAGTCTGTGGAGCTTAGCATATTGCTTCTGGACATACCCATAGTCACGAGGAATGTTGAGAGTCTGCATTGAATTCTTGGTTTGGTTCTTGTTGAGTTATTCCACTAATTGGCAGATGACATCCACACCAAACAATCCTCCCTGCCTACAGAACTGTCTGTGATCACATTTATTAGTTGTGTGTCAGTGACAATATTGTTTTTTTTTTTAACCGCTTCAGCCCCGGAAGAATTTACCCCCTTCCTGACCAGAGCACTTTTTGCGATTCGGCACTGCATCGCTTTAACTGACAATTGAGCGGTCGTGCAACGTTGTACCCAAACAAAATTCATGTCTTTTTTTTCCCCACAGATAGAGCTTTCTTTTGGTGGTATTTGATCACCTCTGCGGTTTTTATTTTTTGCGCTATAAGCAAAAAAAGAGCGACAGTTTTGAAAAAAAAAGCAATATTTTTTACTTTTTGCTATAATAATTATCCCCGAAAAAATATATAATTTTTTTTCCCCTCAGTTTAGGCCTGAGGGAAGGGGAGATAACAGATATCTCTATATGAACAGACGATCTGTCAGTTCTCCACTCAGAGAACTGGAAACTGGGTTCTCTGTGTGCCCCGAGTGATCGCAGGAGCCCAGCGGTGATCGAGACCGCTGGGCACTCGCATTGGCTTGGGGGGCGAGCGTGGCCGCAGGGCAAAGCGATGTTACATAACGCCGTTTCGCCCAGCCGTGCAATTCTGCCGCAGTGTGTAACGGAACGTCCCACACTCCGCTTGAGTACTTCCCTCAGTATACCACTTCCTCCAGTTTGGACTCAGATATCAGATATTCCAACTGCTCCCAAGCACAAAACAAGGCAAGACTTGCTTAGATGCCAACATGGACTTATTTTATTTAGAATCAAAATTACAAGACTTTATATGCTGTTGGAACCTCCTCTAACAATACGACCGTAACCTAATTAACGTGAGCTTGTTTACTAAATCATTTACCCAGACTAGGTGACTATTCAATACACATTACCATAAACATCAACACAGGGTTAATTAGAACAAACAACAATGTGTGGAATACCCTTAGAACCTGTGGTAAGCCAGACTAAACTCATTTACATTAAACACATTATAGCAGAGAACAAGACAGGTAGGTGGAGTTGATGACACCAGAATCTCCTCACAGTATGTGTCCCAACAGTATGGATCAGTCTTATCAGCAGGGGGGGCTGCTGGAGGAATCCCCCCTCCCTCTTCAGGGACACACATCCCAAATGACCACAGCAAAGAGTCCACAACAGAATGAGACAACATACAATATATACATATATACACGATTGAGTCTGATTAGTACAGATCAGACTGGATTTCTAATTCACCTTGCAGAGTATTGTTCCCTTAAAATCCAGGGCCCATAAACTGTTGGCAAGAGGCTCACATTCAGTCCCCTCCAATAGCCTCTGTCCCGGGTGAGTCTATCACATTTCTCCCCCATTAAAGGTTGACTAACAAGGTCCCAGACCTCCACCTGGTCTGGACATGCATTAGTCAGGCAGAGTGAACTCACAAAGTCTGTCCGCATGATCTCCTTTCTTGGCTGCAAGGAATAGTTGACCTCAGTAGGTGTGGGGCAGAGGTCATTGACTCTCTGTCCGGCTGTCAGCGCTTCAGTTGGGTGGTGTTTACCATTCCATGGCTTGGCCTGTTGCTGGGCAGAGGGGCCCGCGGTCCCAGTTCCCTGAAGCTGAGAAGAAACTGTAGGTGCTAGGCAGAGGCCAGCAGCGCTCTGCCCTGTTGCCAGCGATTCAGCTGGGAGTAGCAGCTTCACTACATTAGCTTGTCGTCGGAGAGAGGGGCCGACTGCCCCGGCTCCCTGGATCTCCACAGTTGTTGCCCGTGCTGGACAGAGGTTGCTAGCACTCTGCCCTGTTGCCAGCACTTCTGCTGGGGACTTCACACCCTCTGTCCGGCTAACCGCTGGTGCAGGAGGCTGGATTCCTCCACTCCCAAACTGTGTAGCTGCCATTCGGGGAGGTGAACCGGCTGCTTCCTGTTCCATTCCCTCATCTGGCTGTTGGGATGACATATCTATGGTACTGTCTCCCAGGTGCACGGATCTTTGCTGGGGAGGAAAGACTGCTTCCTCCACCCTAGCCAACTGTTGAATGAATGAATGAATGAATGAATGATTTGTAAAGCGCAGCAAATGCGAACTGAATCGCCTCAAGGCGCTGAGATACATTCTCTGTTGTCAGCTTGTTAGAAGAGGAAGGTCTTTAGTTTTTTCCTGAAGGCCTGGTGGTTTTCTTCCATGCGGATGTTGGTAGGAAGAGCATTCCATAGTCGGGGTCCTTGGACTGCGAATCTTCGTTCTCCCTTTGCTTTGTAGCGGTATGTTAGGGAGGGACGAAGAACACCTCCTCTCCCTTCTCCCCCTGTATCTGCTGCTGGGAAGTGATCACCACCTTCTCACCCTGAGCCTCCGAAACTGCCACAGGTGTGGGGCACAGGTCTTGGACCCTCTGTCTGGTGACCAGCACTTCAGCTGGGGAAGTTCCTTGTAACTCCACAGATACTGCTGTTGGTGCTGGGCAGAGCACAGTGAAGTTTGGCCCTAATACCAGCTCTTCTGCTGGAGGCTCATCAGGTTGTTCTTCCTCAGCAGAAAAGTCTATTAAATCCCCTATCTCTATAACTGGTGTTTGGGGATAGAGGTTCACCATCTCCTGTCCATGGAACCCAGAAGATGTTATCAGTGCTGGGAAGAGGTTAGCAGAGCTCTGCCCTGTGGTCAGCACTTCAGGTTTGGGGATGGCAATCTCCGGATTTTCCACTGCTGATTCTCTGGCATGCTGCTGAACGTGTTCTAGTAGTTTCCTGTATGCCCTTTCCAGATGCTGTTCCCTCCTTAGCAAATGGTCCAGATCAGGTTTGAGCTCTGAGACCCCTGCAAGACTGAGCATAGCCTCTCTATATTCTAGCAGGTCCTCAAGGTCAGGTTCCCCTTCATCGCCAAACACAAAATGACCTGTAAGGCTCTCCCACAGCAGTCCAGGGCCTCCAAAGTCGTATCCCTCCGCAGAGCATTCTGTTGTCTCCCCTAAATATCCCTGCTCTGCGTGCCATTGCAGAGCCCAATAACGATTGTCCAGCTCTACCTCCTGCTGGACCAGCCTGTCCAACTCAGTCACCCATTGCTCCTGGGGCTGCTCTCCCAGGAATGCCATCTGCAATGCCGTTGGTCACTGGCCCGTTGCTCTTGGGTCGGAAAGCACTTGCCCTGTTTTATACCAGCAAGCTGGAGGGCTCCAATCCAGAGCTCCACCCGAATCTGCTGCCTGAGCTCCAGGTATTTATCCTCAGACACAGTCCTGGTGTATGTTGAAAGGACGATCCGCAGCAGCCCCGGGAACTCTGATGCCAGGTCCATATCTCCGCTGGGGTGACTGAAGTCTACTATCCTGATCTTGGATCCAGGTGGAAGTTTGGATGTCCCAGACTGCAGGAAGCGTCCCGCTGCTTGCCACCAATGTCACGGAACATCCCATACTCCACTTGAGTGGTTCCGTCAGTATAGCACTTCCTTCCAGTCTGGACTCAGATATCAGATATTCCACCTGCTCCCAAGCACAAAACAAGGCGAGACTTGCTTAGATGCTAACATGGACTTTTTTTATTTAGAATCAAAATTACGAGACTTTATATGCTGTTGGAACCTCCTCTAACAATACGACTGTAACCTAATTAACATGAGCTAGTTTACTAAATCATTTACCCAGACTAGGTGACTATTCAATACACATTACCATAAACATCAACACAGGGTTAATTAGAACAAACAACAATGTGTGGAATATCCTTAGAAGCTGTGGTAAGACAGACTAAACTCATTTACATTAAACACATTATAGCAGAGAACAAGACAGGTAGTTGGAGTTGACACCAGAATCTCCTCACAGTATGTGTCCCAACAGTATGTATCAGTCTTATCAGCAGGGGGGCTGCTGGAGGAATCCCCACTCCCTCTTCAGGGACACACATCCCAAATGACCACAGCAAAGAGTCCACAACAGAATGAGACAACATACAATATATACATATATACACGATTGAGTCTGATTAGTACAGATCAGACTGGGTTTCTAATTCACCTTGCAGAGTATTGTTCCCTTAAAATCCAGGGCCCATAAACTGTTCGCAAGAGGCTTGCATTCAATCCCCTCCAATAGCCTCTGTCCCGGGTGAGTCTGTCACACAGTGCAACTACGGTGGCTGGTCGGAATGTGGTTAAATATTCATTGTGTTAGTTTTCAATAGGAGTTCTGTCATTTCTCAGGTTGCCAGTAAAAAATGTGCTCCGTCAGTAAGTGTTCCATGTTTTGTCAGTAAAAAATGCTGCAGAAGGTTGGCAACCCAGGTGTGATAATAAAAGCAAGTAACCCTTTATTCAGATACACTTCCATAAAAGTATCTTATAAGCTGCACACGGGGTGGATGTGGATCACCAATCAAGCAGTCAGCCGTCACAAGGGATGAGAAGACCGCTGTGGGGATAAGCTCAGACCCCCCGTATGGAGGTAAATAAACAGCAGCATCTCCAGCTCTCACCCCTCCCCTCACAGAGCTAGCAAGAGACCAAATCAGGAAGGGGCGGGCTGCAACGTGTTTCCGAGGCGCCACCTCCTTCTTCAGGGAAACCCACCCCCCTCTGGAGTGGAAAATGTATACTGCCTGGATGGAATAAAACAAAAAACACCCAATCAGTACAGAGACTGGGTGTGGCCAGTCGTCCAATCAACAGGGCTATACTGGCCAACTTTTTTAGCTGTAATTAAATCTCCAACCTATGTAGCTGTCATAGCATGGCACAACAGCGGGCAATGAGCTAAAAAGTATATTAAATAGAATAAAGGACAATGGGCATGATTATAAAAAAATCCTTAGAAATTATAAAAAATGTCATCTGATCCGAATGAACTGCTGTATAGTAACACATCTATGATAGTATTTTATAATAAATGGTAAAAAATCAAATAATAACTATATAAAAGGTGACTTCAAATAAAATAACCTATTAAGATCACTACATGATTAATTACACTAATAAATACAAATTATAAATCTATCGAGATACACACCGGGTAATAATTCCTATCAGCATATCTAAAGGGAGATGGATACACACAGACTATGAGGGGGCGGTTGGTAAAAAAAAAAAAAAAAGGAGGGGGGCTATAAAGGATACAAGGGGGGGGGCCTTTAAAAAAAAAAGAAAGAGGAGATATACTGTTAGTTGCGAGTTGATCAGTCTAGGTATCATAGAATTGTGTAGACTTCTATCTCCTCATTCAAACCCCCAGGCACCAGAGAATTCAAGGTAAAAATCCAGTAGGTTTCCCTATGACATAACCTCTGGAACCTTTCAGCCTGGGAGTCACAAGGCGTAATAGATTCCAACACCCAGACTTTTAACCCTTCAGTGGATTTATTATGGACATGAAGGAAGTGCCTAGGGACGCTATGTTCATCTGATCCCTTTTCAATAAGTCTCCAATGTTGCCCGAATCGCACCTTTGCTTTCCGAATAGTGCAACCTACATACAGGATGCCACAGGGGCATGTCAAACAATATATAACAAATTCTGTTGAGCAACTGTAGCATTGCTTTGTATGATAGCTTCTACCTGAATTATCTTTAAAACTGTACAGTTCAGACCTATTACTGAAGGTACAAGTGGATAAGAGAACATCCTCCTCTACAGGCTCAAACTGCTGTTCAGTTATCATCTCTCTATCAGTCATATATCATCTATCAGTCCATCTCTCTCCGAAGCACACAGTGTCAGAGAAGAACTCAGAGATTCTATCTGATGAGATTTCAGAGTCTGACTCTGTGGAGAATTCTACAGCACGGAGTTGGTTAGGCTTTAACCGCTTCAGCCCCGGAAGATTTTACCCCCTTTCTGACCAGAGCACTTTTTGCAATTCGGCACTGCGTCGCATTAACTGGTAATTGCGTGGTTGTGCGACATTGTACCCAAATAAAATTGACGTCCTTTTTTTTCCCCACAAATAGAGCTTTTTCTTGGTGGTATTTGAGCACCTCTGCGGTTTTTATTTTTTGTGCTATAAACAAAAAAAGACTGACAATTTTGAAAAAAATGCAATATTTTTTACTTTTTGTTATAATAAATATCCCCCAAAAATACATAAAAAACACGAATGTTTCCCTCAGTTTAGGCCAATATGTATTCTTCTACATATTTTTGGTAAAAAAATTGCAATAAGCGTATATTGATTGGTTTGCGCAAAAGTTATAGCATCTACAAAATAGGGGATAGTTTTATGGCATTTTTATTATTATTATTTTTTTTATTAGTAATGGTGGCGATCTGCGATTTTTATTGTGACTGCGACGTTATGGTGGACACATCGGACAATTTTGACACTATTTTGGGACCATTGGCATTTATACAGTGATCAGTGCTATAAAAATGCACCGATTACTGTGTAAATGACATTGGCAGGGGGCGAAGAAGGGGTTAAGTGTGTCCTAGGGAGTGATTCTAACTGTTGGGGGGATGGGCTTCCACTCACATGACAGCGATCACTGTTCTCGATCACAGGGAGCGGTGATCTCTGTCATGTCACTAGGCAGAACAGGGAAATGCCTTGTTTACATAGGCATCTCCCCGTTCTGTGGCTCCGTGACACGATCGCCGGGAGACCGGCAGACATCGAGTCCGTGAGTCCCGCGGTGCGCACGCCGCCGGCACATGCCCACTAGCCCCACCAATTAAAGGGGACATACAGGTACGCCCATTTGTCCACTGCTGCCATTGTCCCGAGGTATATAGGCATGCGCCGGTCTGCAAGTGGTTAAAAATGCAGCGGCAGACTTTCCTGGCTCTGCTCCCTTTGACCCTTTGGGTTTCACTGTCCCAACAGGCACACTGTTCTCATTCACATCTGGCTTAACAGGCTCAGCAGCTTTCTCCCTGGGAGGTTCCATCATCAGGGAATGTAGGCGACCTCGACCGCGGCCACAGGAGGTCACCTAAGGCACCTGGCTTTTTAGTAGGTATAATAACTGCAGTAGTGGACACTTCAGCAGACAAAGCAACAGTGACAGCGGCCACAGGAGGTGACAGTGGCCACGGGAGGTGTTTCGGGAGCAGTAGTAGCAACACCCTTGGCCCAGTCTACTTGCAGCACCCGTGGTGATAAGGCTGACGAGACTACCTCCAGTAGCGATTCCCCGCAGTGGCTGCAGATGATCCAGGGTATCTTTAGCCAGCCCTGAGCACTTTGAACAGAGCAACCCAATCGCTTTGCAGCCTCCCGCCGCGTAGAGCGCCAGGTTACCTTTAGGGACGAAACGCACTCCGGTGTCGGTAATAGTTTCCTTCAGCCTAACAGGCCCAGGGCCGACACCCGGTGCAAAGACTTTCCAGTCAGCATTGGAAACTCCAAGATATGCCATGCTTGTCCCTGTGTCTCTCAGCACGTGGACCCAAGATGGCGGTGCGCGCAACTGCATCTCCTCCCCTGCAGAGCGGCGACTCCTCCCCCTGCCAAGGGATTGGTCCGGCTGCTCAGCAGAAACTTCAGCTCCTGCCTCTTTTTTCCAGCAGCGGCACCAAAACTCTTCTGGAGTCTGCCTTAACCCCCTCTGCCCTGGCTTAAAGTGACAGAAGACCAGGCTGACACTCTCCCAGCAGCAAAAAGATAATTTGGTTCTTCCCCACGTGGTTTAAAAGAACAATAGCAGAATCTCTGAGGTACAGACATTACTTGCCACTCTCCCACGGAGCCAAACAACATTTCTGTATAATTGCAGTCCGTTTCTAGGGGCGACCACAGCAAAAATAATGTCTTGCCCCACGTTGGGCACCAAATGTAGCGCCTACCCCAATTTTACAGGGGCGTGGTGGTGACCCCCAGAGGCGGGGAGGGCTGACATACAACCTCAGGGTGCAAGTTACTAGGAGTAATAGGAATAAAAGTGACACATTTTTTTTGTTAAAACAGTGTAAAAATAAAAAATAAAAGGTAAAATAAATAAGAAAAAAAAAAATTTTAAACACACTCCGTCCCGCCGAGCTTGTGTGCAGAAGCGAACGCATACGTGAGCAGCGCCCGCATATAAAAACGGTGTTCAAACCACACATGTGAGGTATTGCTGCAATCGGTAGAGCGAGAGCGATAATTCTAGCACTAGACCTCCTCTGTAACTCAAAACATGCAACCTGTAGAATTTTTTGAAATTTTGCCTATGGAGATTTTTAAGGGTAAATGTTTGTCGCCATTCCACAAGCGGGCGCAATTTTGAAGCGTGACATGTTGGGTATCAATTTACTCGGCGTAACATTATCTTTCACAATATATAAAAAATTGGGCTAACTTTACTGTTGTCTTATTTTTTAATTCAAAAAAGTGTATTTTTTTTTTTTAAAAGTGCGCTTGTAAGACCGCTGCGCAAATACGGTGTGACAGAAAGTATTGCAACAACCGCCATTTTATTCTCTAGGATGTTAGAAAAAATGTATAATGTTTTGGGGTTCTAAGTACCGTATTTATCGGCGTATAACACGCGCCGGCGTATAACACGCACCCCAAGTTTAGGAGGGAAGTTTAAGGAAAAGAAACTTACATTAAAATGCCCATCAATGCAGCCTCATCTGTGTTCATCTGCAGCCTTGTTAGTGTCATTGCAGCCTTTTCAGTGTCAGTGCAGCCTTGTCCCCAGTGCAGCCTTGTCCCCAGTGCAGCCTTGTCCCCAGTGCAGCCTTGTCCCCAGTGCAGCCTTGTCCCCAGTGCAGCCTTGTCCCCAGTGCAGCCTTGTCCTCAGTGCAGCCTTGTCCTCAGTGCAGCCTTGTCCTCAGTGCAGCCTTGTCCTCAGTGCAGCCTTGTCCCCAGTGCAGCCTTGTCTCAGTGCAGCCTTGTCCTCAGTGCAGCCTTGTCCTCAGTGCAGCCTTGTCCTCAGTGCAGCCTTGTCCCCAGTGCAGCCTTGTCCTCAGTGCAGCCTTGTCCTCAGTGCAGCCTTGTCCTCAGTGCAGCCTTGTCCCCAGTGCAGCCTTGTCCTCAGTGCAGCCTTGTCCCCAGTGCAGCCTTGTCTCAGTGCAGCCTTGTCCTCAGTGCAGCCTTGTTCCCAGTGCAGCCTTGTCCCCAGTGCAGCCTTGTCCCCAGTGCAGCCTTGTCCCCAGTGCATAAGGTGACCAGACGTCCCCGTTTTCCGACTATGATCCCCGGACCCCGTTTGTCCCCGCTTTTGCCGGTCGGCATTTGGGCAGCCAGGCTGTAGCAGTTTCCCGATGGATGGGGGCGTTTCCCCGATGGACAGGGGCGTTTCCCGGTGGACGGGGGCGTTGCCCCAAGAGATAGCACATGCAGAGCTATGTAGAGTGACTGTAGAGGAGGAGCTAGAGCGGCTCCAGCCTACCTATGCTGTGCTAGTGTAGTTAGTAGCCGCCACTCCTCCTCAGCTGAAAAATCCATCACGTGACTCTTCCAGCATCCCGCCCCTCTCCTCCTACCTCTGCTCCCTCCTCCAATCGTCCTCCTGGCAGCATAGGGGAGAGGACAAAGTACAGCGTTCCTCCCCTTCCCTCTGGTCCTGCAAGGCACTATGGGAATTGTAGGCAAGAAGTAGTACAGAGTGAATGGCCACAAGCAGGTGAGTTTTTATGCTAGCAGCTAACATAATAACATTTTTCTCCTTCACTGGTGGGCACTGACAGGCAGCACTCATGTGGCACTATATATATATATATATATATATAGATATATATCTATATAGATATATAGCTATATATATATCTATATATAGATATATATATCTTTATGTATATCTATATATAGATATATATATATCTTTATATATATATATCTATATATGTATAAAATATGCAATTGGTTATATAAAAAAAATAAAATATATGCAATAGTTTTCTTGAATGTGTGCGCTGTAATATGTTTCCCCACTAATTCAGGGTACTTTGTCGCAGTAAGACCCCTTTCACACCGAGCCGCCTATAGCGTCGGCGGTAAAATGCCACTATTTTTAGCGGCGTTTTACCATTGGATTTGCGTCACTTTGCGGCGCATTTCGGCCGCTAGCGGGGCGCCTTTACCCCTCACTAGGGGCCGAGAAAGGGTTAAAACCGCCCGCAATGCGCCGCAATAGCGGCGTTTTGCCGGCGGTATCCCAGCGCCGCCCCATTGATTTCATTGGGGAGCAGCAGTGTAGGAGCAGTAGACACACCGCTCCTTCACCGCTCCAAAGAAGCTGCTGACAGGACTTTTCCTGACGTCCTGCCAGCGCACCGCTCCGGTGTGAAAGCCCTCGAGCTTTCACACTGGAAACAATAGAGCAGCTGTTTGAGGGCGGATTGCAGGCGCTATTTTTAACGCTATAGCGCCTGCAAAACGCCCTCAATGTGAAAGGGGTCTTAGTGGGCTTAGCACTATATGACCATATAGTGTGACCAAACCCCCGTATTTTTTTGAATATGTTCAGGTGTTCAGGTGTTTTTAACTAGCCTTGCAGGAAATGTCATTCTTGTATGTGTGCGCTGTAATCTGTTTTGTACTGTTTGTAGGTCTTATAGCAGCACTATCTTGAATTTAAACACATTGTAGGGTGTGCCCCCCAAATATGTTTTTGTATATGTGATAGTCAATCGTGCAAAAACCATACAATTATAGTCCAATTAGAGCTGTGTATATCAAAACAGTCCAAAAAAACTGTATTCGTGAATCCAATGAAACATACAGGAGCTCAGTCCACAAATGACATCTGCTGTAAGGCTGCTTTCACGCTGGGGCGGGGTCGGCGGTAAAGCACTGCTATTTTTAGCGGCACTTTACCGTACATTTGTAGTCTTATAACAGTTAGCTATTAATATTTTATTATTTATGTTCGAAGGTATCCTACGTGTTGTTACCATGCAATCTTTTACTGTTCTGAATTGTTAACTTATTGTTCATTGTTATTGTTGAACCAAAATTCTTTGGCAAGAATAAAATACAAAAAATGCATTGAAAAGTTTTATTTCCATCTTATTTTCTTAACATTTGGTAGTCGTATCCCAAAAAATTCTAAGAATTTTTTTATTTTTTTATCTCATGGCCGAAATGTGAGAAAAAACGGAAAATTTATATCAAATACTTACCGTAATTTTCCTTTCCTGATAGGCTCCATGGCAGCATACGTGTGGGTTGACCCCGCCTCCATAACTACCCAATAGGACCCCTCCCTATAAATTTCAGCTGTGGGCTCTCAGCCGTGTTTCGTAACTAGCCTACTCCAAGCATTGGGAGGGACTCCTGCTGCCATGGAGCCTATCAGGAAAGGAAAATTACGGTAAGTATTTGATATAAATTTTCCGTTTTCCTGACAGGCTCCATGGCAGCATACGTGTGGGAAATAACTCGCCAAACACACCCGGGTGGGCACAATGCTGAGCGAGAAAATAAATTTATTTAACACTGTCCACTGACAGCACTTTCAAACCAAAATTAATGGATGACAAAGCGGCAGGTTCAACACAATAGTGAGAAACAAACGTATTGATAGATGACCAGGAAGCCGCTCTACATATAACTTCGGGTGCGACATGAAGAGAAGCCGCCCACGAGGTTGAGATACTCCGAGTTGAGTGTGCAGTCACTGCCTCTGGAGGAGCCAAGCCCTTCGCTTTATAAGCCCTTTGAATGGTCTGTACTATCCAAGCAGAGATGGATCTGATTGAGGCCCGTTTTCCTCTATTTTTCCCTTGCAGAAGAATGAAAAGGAAGTCCGTCTGTCTAAATGATTCCGTAGCTTCCAGGTATTGACTCAAAGTATGTCCCACATCAAGGGGATGAACTTCTTGACCTTCTGTTGTATTAAAGGTAGGCAATACAATTTCCTGATTTTCGTGAAAAATAGATGTCACTTTAGGGTTTGAGCCCAACATGGGAATTAATACTGCTCTATCCGGGAAAAAGGTCAGGAAAGGCTCTTTGGAACCTAAGTTCCTGATTTCAGACACTCTCTTGGCTGAAGTTACTGCCACCAGGAAGACGGTTTTGAGTGTGAGGTCTTTAACTGATAGAGGATTATCAGGATCTGTTCCAAGCGTGGAAAGGAAATCTAGAACAAGGGGAAGATCCCATTTGGGGAATCTCGGTTTCCTTTGAGGTCTTAGCCTGATAGCACCCTTGAAGAATTGGCGAACCAGGGCATGGTTAGCCCATGAAATTCCTGTGAATGCCGAGATGGCTGATATTTGCACACGAAGGGAACTTACTGCTAGAGGCAAATCCAACCCTGTTTGCAGAAAGCTGAGGATATCCTGGACTTTTGGAGAACCACAAGGATTAGGTCTAGAGGCCATGTGCTCTGTGAACTTGGACCAGATACGTTCATACACTCTATTAGTGCTCTTCCGTCTGGCATTCAGAAGCGTCGGGATGGCTTCTTCTGGACAACCTAAGGCTTCAAGCCTTCCCCTCTCAAAAACCAAACCCTGAGATGTAGATGAGCAGGGCATGGATGCAGGATAGAACCTTGGGACAGAAGATCCGCCCTGAGAGGCAGAGGGATTGACTCCCGATAACTGAGGAGAGTTAAGAGGGGAAACCATGGCCTGTTGGGCCAAAACGGTATCACTGCCATGACTTCCACTTCCTCTGTTCTGAGCCTGCGGAGAAACTGGAGTATCACAGGTACCGGAGGGAAGGCATACGCCTTGTTGAACCTCCACCGATCCGTGAGGGCATCTATCCCATATGCTTGGGGATCCCGGAACCTCGAGTAATACCTGGTGAGTTTGTAGTTGCATGGGGATGCAAACAGATCCACTTCTGGAGACACTCCCAGTGTCAGGAGCCACTTGAACACCTCTTTGTGCAAGGACCACTCGTTGTTGTCCATTTGAACACGGGACAGAAAGTCCGCCTGAACATTCTGGACCCCCGGAATGTAGACTGCCGAAATGTTGGACAGATTCTTCTGAGCCCAGTTCATGATTGGCTCCACTTCCCTTAGGAGAGACCAACTGCGAGTCCCACCTTGTTTCCTTATATAGGCCACCGCGGTTGTGTTGTCCAACCGGAGCATCACTGAGGAGTTCTTTATCAGATGGTAGAAGGATCTGAGCGCCTGAAAGGCCGCTCGAAGTTCCAAAATGTTGGATACAGTCTTCTGGGATGGCGAGATCCATCTGCCCTGAGCCACTTCTGACAGGCAATGAGCACCCCAGCCCCGATTGCTGGCATCTGAGGTCACTGTGACCCAAGTGATGGGAAGAATCGAATGGCAACTGCGGAGATTTTTCCCCTGGAGCCACCAAAGGAGAGACTCTCTCATGGATGGAGTGAGAAGGATGCGCTGATTCTTGCTGGGAGAATCCCACTGTTGGAGAAACCCTTTCTGGAATGGGCGAGTGCGCCATTGAGCCCACTTCACCATGGGAATGGTGGCTGCCATTGTGCCGATCACCTTCAGACATTGAAGAGCGGAAAGGTGAGATGAAGCAAGAGTCGAACGGATCCTGTCCCGGATCACCACGATCTTCTCCTCTGGTAGCGAGATGGTGCCCTCTAGTGTGTTGAAATGGGCACCTAGAAATATGAGAGACTGAGATGGAATCAGGTGACTTTTCTCCAAATTCAGGAGCCACCCAAACTCTTGGAGAGTGGAAATTACTAGACTCCTGTGCTTTAGAAGCTGACCCTTGTCCTGGCCTAGAAGGAGGAGGTCGTCGAGATAGTGGTGAAGGCGAACTCCTTTGACTCGGAGCAGAGCAACAACAGCCAGCAGAACCTTGGAAAACACCCGAGGTGATGTTGTGAGACCAAATGGAAGGCAGGTAAACTGTAAGTGTTGATCGCCTACAGCAAAGCGAAGGAACTTTTGGAAGTCTGCCGCCACTGGGACATGAAAGTAGGCGTCTTTCAAGTCTATCGACACCAGCCAATCTCCTAGATGAACCGATTGTTGAATCGTTAATAGTGACTCCATCTTGAATTTTTCCTTTCGGATAAACCGGTTGAGATGAGTCAGGTCTATAACAGGCCTCCATGTGCCGTTCTTCTTCTGTACCAGAAACAGAGGAGAATACATGCCTTCTCCTCGTTCGCCATCTGGAACAGGAATGGCTGCGTTTTGAGCTAATAAAGAGCTTATGTAAGCTAAAAGAACTTGTTTCTTCTCTTCTGAACTTGGAAGATTTGTTGGTATAAATCTTAGTCTGGGAGTGCTGTTGAAAACCCAGGTGTGGCCTGAGGACACTGTCTTGACAGTCCAGAAATCCCGAATTGAGGCCGCCCAAACATGCCGGAAGTGGAGCAGACGAGCCCCCACCTGACATGTTTGAGCGGGCCCAATTTCAAAAGGACTTAGTGGAGTCCTGGTTACTGGTGGAAGCCCCTTTTGTGGGCTTTTTAAAAGAGGACTGCCTGGATTTCCAGGATCTAGAAAATTCCCGACCAGGCCTATAGCTACGTGCTTCCCTTGCACGGTCGGTGTTCTGCGATCTTGAAAAGGTGCGTTTTTGATTCTGTAAACGCCTGTCTTGAGGGAGGAACCCCGATTTACCACCCGTAGCCCGGGTAATGGCGCTATCCAGCTTGTTGCCGAAGAGGGATGAACCCTCAAATGGAATACGGCACCAAGCCTGTTTAGAGGCTGGGTCCGCCAACCAAGGTCGCAGCCACAAGGCCCGACGGGAGGTGACCGACGACAACATCACCCGAGCCACTAGGCGAACAATGTCAATAGAGACCTCCCCCAGAAAGGCAGAGGCAAGTCTGATTTCCTGAATAGGGGAGCTCTTAGCCGCTTCTTCAGAGATACCTCTAAGAGAATCATTCACATTGTCTGACCATGCCTCCAAAGCTTTAGAGACTGCTGCTAAGGCCAGAGCTGGTTTGCACACTGTGCCTGCTGTCAGGTAAATCCTTTTTAGGTCGGCATCAATCCGTCTCTCTAGCGGATCTTTAAATGAGACTGTATCTTCAAGAGGCAGAGTCACATATCTCACAAGCCTCATTAATGCAGCATCTACCAAGGGAGCTGACTCAAGGTGTTTAACCTCTTCTTCCTTGAAAGGGTATAGTTTTGCGACTTTGGATTGCATAGAACTTTTTTTATCTATCTTGCCCCATTCTTCAAAAATTATAGCTCCTACTTCCGTGAGGAAAGGAAAATAATGACGCTCCTTGCTGAGCTGTTTGAAAAACTTTCTCTGTTTAGCAGGAGAAATAACTGGATCTTCCCAAGCCAGAGCGTTTTTAACCGCTTTCACCAGAGAAGGAACCAGGGCATATTCAAAGCCCATTCCAGGATCATCTGCTTCTGACCCACTATCTGAAGGGGGGGCAGACTGGTGGCTAGGTTGAGAAGACTCCCACGTCTCAGGAACTGGACCCTCTTCTGACAGGGGAATCAGTGGATCTTGAGGAGAATCACGAGGCTTTGCAGCGTCTCTCTCCTGGAGTGATTCTTTCACAACTCGCTTGATTAGAGTTTCCAGGTGTTGGTCTGCACCTTCCCTCTCATTAGCTGCTTTAGAAAAACAGCGGTCACAGAGAGACTTGCTGGCAGGAACTGGGGCCCTGCATCCCCAACATATTTTCTCCGGTCCCCTATGAGATGAGGGGGGGTGAGGAGAGCCTCTACTGTGGTCTTTAGACTTAGAGGATGAACCATGGTGTCTAGAGCCAGAGGAGGAATGCCGGTGGTGTGATTTAGATGACCCGCTCCTTCTGCGGGAACTACTTTGTCTTTGATCAGACCTAGAAGGGCTAAGAAAAGAAGGAAGACAGGAATAGAGAGAGAGAAAGGCACAAGTCAGAATGATGCCCTACACTCCGCTCTCTTCCCCCCAGCAGGTAAGTAAAGAAATATACATTCAAATCCTACCTGCTGCGAGAGGACTGGCCACCAGGAGGCAGTGAAGAGTCCATGGCTGATGCTGGGAATCACTGCAGGTGAACACAGAGTAAATCAGATACACCAGAAAGCAACACAGCAAGCACAGACCCATCTGTACTGCACTTACCTGGGGAAGGCTCTGCAGATGCTCAGGGAAGTCGCCGCTATGCCCACGATCATTCCCGAGCTCTGCAAGCTTCCCCAGGCTTTTAAAATTGGCGCCGCGTGACGTCACGGCCGCGCCAGGCCCACGGTCGTCGTGCGCATGCGCGAAACCAGGCCTCGCTTTCGTTCCGGAACTGCGCCTGCGCAGAACGCAGACAGAACCCGGAAGTAGAGGGAGCGGCGGCTGGAACGCACAGGGAACCAGCCGCTGCATAGGCAATCTTGACAAAAGCATACAGAGAGAAAAAACAACAACAACAAATATATACACTGCTGCCATGAAGGCGATATATGCCCACCACCACCTACGATCGACTCGGCCGGAACATCCATACACACACCGGGCTTTTGGCAGATAATGGCCACCTGCATACTGCTAGGCAATCGGCCTGTGCGCGCTTTTCATTCAAAAATGACTCCAGCTCTTCAGCGCTTACTCTGCAATACACTCCATACCCTGCTTAACAGTCAAGGCTTATCGGAGGGATGAGACATCACATCAGTCGGCCGATACGATCGCGGGACATCGTCTTCAGGTAGGAGAACCAAACATCAGGTCCAACGGAGGAGGACAAAAAAGGAACACGGCTGAGAGCCCACAGCTGAAATTTATAGGGAGGGGTCCTATTGGGTAGTTATGGAGGCGGGGTCAACCCACACGTATGCTGCCATGGAGCCTGTCAGGAAAACGTATATATCATATAATCCTTCCATAAACATATACCACATACACTGCATATATAATTTGAGGAATATATGCTTATAAAATTGTTTACCATTTGCCAAAAAAAAAAAAATGTCCCCGGATTTCATTTTAAAAATCTGGTCACATTACCAGTGCAGCCTTGTTCCCAGTGCAGCCTTGTCCCCAGTGCAGCCTTGTCCCCAGTGCAGCCTTGTTCCCAGTGCAGCCTTGTTCCCAGTGCAGCCTTGTTCCCAGTGCAGCCCTGTCCCCAGTGCAGCCTTGTCCCCAGTGCAGCCTTGTCCCCAGTGCAGCCTTGTCCTCAGTGCAGCCTTGTCCCCAGTGCAGCCTTGTCCCCAGTGCAGCCTTGTCCTCAGTGCAGCCTTGTCCCCAGTGCAGCCTTGTCCCCAGTGCAGCCTTGTCCCCAGTGCAGCCTTGTCCCCAGTGCAGCCTTGTTCCCAGTGCAGCCTTGTTCCCAGTGCAGCCTTGTTCCCAGTGCAGCCTTGTCCCCAGTGCAGCCTTGTCCCCAGTGCAGCCTTGTCCTCAGTGCAGCCTTGTCCCCAGTGCAGCCTTGTCCCCAGTGCAGCCTTGCCTCAGTGCAGCCTTGTCCCCAGTGCAGCCTTGTTCCCAGTGCAGCCTTGTTCCCAGTGCAGGCTTGCCTCAGTGCAGCCTTGTCCCCAGTGCAGCCTTGCCTCAGTGCAGCCTTGTTCCCAGTGCAGCATTGTCCCCAGTGCAGCCTTGTTCCCAGTGCAGCCTTGTCCCCAGTGCAGCCTTGTCCCCAGTGCAGCCTTGTCCCCAGTGCAGCCTTGTTCCCAGTGCAGCCTTGTTCCCAGTGCAGCCTTGTTCCCAGTGCAGCCTTGTCCCCAGTGCAGCCTTGTCCCCAGTGCAGCCTTGTCCTCAGTGCAGCCTTGTCCCCAGTGCAGCCTTGTCCCCAGTGCAGCCTTGCCTCAGTGCAGCCTTGTCCCCAGTGCAGCCTTGTTCCCAGTGCAGCTTTGTTCCCAGTGCAGGCTTGCCTCAGTGCAGCCTTGTCCCCAGTGCAGCCTTGCCTCAGTGCAGCCTTGTTCCCAGTGCAGCATTGTCCCCAGTGCAGCCTTGTCCCCAGTGCAGCCTTGTCCCCAGTGCAGCCTTGTCCCCAGTGCACCCTTGTTCCCAGTGCAGCCTTGTCCCCAGTGCAGCCTTGTCCCCAGTGCAGCCTTGTTCCCAGTGCAGCCTTGTCCCAAGTGCAGCCTTGTCCCCAGTGCAGCCTTGTTCCCAGTGCAGCCTTGTCCTCAGTGCAGCCTTGTCCCCAGTGCAGCCTTGCCTCAGTGCAGCCTTGTCCCCAGTGTAGCCTTGTTCCCAGTGCAGCCTTGTCCCCAGTGCAGCCTTGTCCCCAGTGCAGCCTTGTCCCCAGTGCAGCCTTGCCTCAGTGCAGCCTTGTCCCCAGTGCAGCCTTGTCCCCAGTGCAGCCTTGTCAGCGCAGCCTTGCCTCAGTGCAGCCTTGTCCCCAGTGCAGCCTTGTTCCCAGTGCAGCCTTGTTCCCAGTGCAGCCTTGCCTCAGTGCAGCCTTGTTCCCAGTGCAGCCTTGTTCCCAGTGCAGCCTTGCCTCAGTGCAGCCTTGTTCCCAGTGCAGCCTTGTCCCCAGTGCAGCCTTGTCCCCAGTGCAGCCTTGTCCTCAGTGCAGCCTTGTCCCCAGTGCAGCCTTGTCAGCGCAGCCTTGCCTCAGTGCAGCCTTGTCCCCAGTGCAGCCTTGTTCCCAGTGCAGCCTTGTCCCCAGTGCAGCCTTGTCCCCAGTGCAGCCTTGTCCCCAGTGCAGCCTTGTCCCCAGTGCAGCCTTGTCCCCAGTGCAGCCTTGTTCCCAGTGCAGCCTTGTCCCCAGTGCAGCCTTGTCCCCAGTGCAGCCTTGTCCTCAGTGCAGCCTTGCCTCAGTGCAGCCTTGTCCCCAGTGCAGTCTTGTCCCCAGTGCAGCCTTGTCCCCAGTGCAGCCTTGTCCCCAGTGCAGCCTTGTCCTCAGTGCAGCCTTGTCCCCAGTGCAGCCTTGTTCCCAGTGCAGCCTTGTCCCCAGTGCAGCCTTGTCCCCAGTGCAGCCTTGTCCCCAGTGCAGCCTTGTCCCCAGTGCAGCCTTGTCCCCAGTGCAGCCTTGTCCCCAGTGCAGCCTTGCCTCAGTGCAGCCTTGTTCCCAGTGCAGCCTTGTTCCCAGTGCAGCCTTGTTCCCAGTGCAGCCTTGTCCCCAGTGCAGCCTTGCCTCAGTGCAGCCTTGTTCCCAGTGCAGCCTTGTTCCCAGTGCAGCCTTGTCCCCAGTGCAGCCTTGTTCCCAGTGTAGCCTTGTTCCCAGTGCAGCCTTGTCCCCAGTGCAGCCTTGTCCCCAGTGCAGCCTTGTCCCCAGTGCAGCCTTGCCTCAGTGCAGCCTTGTCCCCAGTGCAGCCTTGTCAGCGCAGCCTTGTCAGCGCAGCCTTGTTCCCAGGGCAGCCTTGTCCCCAGTGCAGCCTTGTTCCCAGTGCAGCCTTGTTCCCAGTGCAGTCTTGTCCCCAGTGCAGCCTTGTTCCCAGTGCAGCCTTGTCCCCAGTGCAGCCTTGTTCCCAGTGCAGCCTTGTCCCCAGTGCAGCCTTGTCCCCAGTGCAGCCTTGTCCCCAGTGCAGCCTTGTTCCCAGTGCAGCCTTGTTCCCAGTGCAGCCTTGTTCCCAGTGCAGCCTTGTCCCCAGTGCAGCCTTGTCCCCAGTGCAGCCTTGTCCCCAGTGCAGCCTTGTCCCCAGTGCAGCCTTGTTCCCAGTGTAGCCTTGTTCCCAGTGCAGCCTTGTCCCCAGTGCAGCCTTGTCCCCAGTGCAGCCTTGTTCCCAGTGCAGCCTTGTTCCCAGTGCAGCCTTGTTCCCAGTGCAGCCTTGTTCCCAGTGCAGCCTTGTTCCCAGTGCAGCCTTGTCCCCAGTGCAGCCTTGTCCCCAGTGCAGCCTTGTCCCCAGTGCAGCCTTGCCTCAGTGCAGCCTTGTCCCCAGTGCAGCCTTGTTCCCAGTGTAGCCTTGTTCCCAGTGCAGCCTTGTCCCCAGTGCAGCCTTGTCCCCAGTGCAGCCTTGTTCCCAGTGCAGCCTTGTTCCCAGTGCAGCCTTGTTCCCAGTGCAGCCTTGTCCCAAGTGCAGCCTTGTCCCCAGTGCAGCCTTGTTCCCAGTGCAGCCTTGTCCTCAGTGCAGCCTTGTCCCCAGTGCAGCCTTGCCTCAGTGCAGCCTTGTCCCCAGTGCAGCCTTGTCCCCAGTGTAGCCTTGTTCCCAGTGCAGCCTTGTCCCCAGTGCAGCCTTGTCCCCAGTGCAGCCTTGTCCCCAGTGCAGCCTTGCCTCAGTGCAGCCTTGTCCCCAGTGCAGCCTTGTCCCCAGTGCAGCCTTGTCAGCGCAGCCTTGCCTCAGTGCAGCCTTGTCCCCAGTGCAGCCTTGTTCCCAGTGCAGCCTTGTTCCCAGTGCAGCCTTGCCTCAGTGCAGCCTTGTTCCCAGTGCAGCCTTGTTCCCAGTGCAGCCTTGCCTCAGTGCAGCCTTGTTCCCAGTGCAGCCTTGCCTCAGTGCAGCCTTGTTCCCAGTGCAGCCTTGTCCCCAGTGCAGCCTTGTCCCCAGTGCAGCCTTGTCCTCAGTGCAGCCTTGTCCCCAGTGCAGCCTTGTCAGCGCAGCCTTGCCTCAGTGCAGCCTTGTCCCCAGTGCAGCCTTTTCCCAGTGCAGCCTTGTCCCCAGTGCAGCCTTGTCCCCAGTGCAGCCTTGTCCCCAGTGCAGCCTTGTCCCCAGTGCAGCCTTGTCCCCAGTGCAGCCTTGTTCCCAGTGCAGCCTTGTCCCCAGTGCAGCCTTGTCCCCAGTGCAGCCTTGTCCTCAGTGCAGCCTTGCCTCAGTGCAGCCTTGTCCCCAGTGCAGCCTTGTCCCCAGTGCAGCCTTGTCCCCAGTGCAGCCTTGTCCCCAGTGCAGCCTTGTTCCCAGTGCAGCCTTGTTCCCAGTGCAGCCTTGTCCCCAGTGCAGCCTTGTCCCCAGTGCAGCCTTGTCCCCAGTGCAGCCTTGTCCCCAGTGCAGCCTTGTCCCCAGTGCAGCCTTGCCTCAGTGCAGCCTTGTTCCCAGTGCAGCCTTGTTCCCAGTGCAGCCTTGTTCCCAGTGCAGCCTTGTTCCCAGTGCAGCCTTGTCCCCAGTGCAGCCTTGCCTCAGTGCAGCCTTGTTCCCAGTGCAGCCTTGTTCCCAGTGCAGCCTTGTCCCCAGTGCAGCCTTGTTCCCAGTGTAGCCTTGTTCCCAGTGCAGCCTTGTCCCCAGTGCAGCCTTGTCCCCAGTGCAGCCTTGCCTCAGTGCAGCCTTGTCCCCAGTGCAGCCTTGTCAGCGCAGCCTTGTCAGCGCAGCCTTGTTCCCAGTGCAGCCTTGTCCCCAGTGCAGCCTTGTTCCCAGTGCAGCCTTGTTCCCAGTGCAGTCTTGTCCCCAGTGCAGCCTTGTTCCCAGTGCAGCCTTGTCCCCAGTGCAGCCTTGTTCCCAGTGCAGCCTTGTCCCCAGTGCAGCCTTGTCCCCAGTGCAGCCTTGTCCCCAGTGCAGCCTTGTCCCCAGTGCAGCCTTGTCCCCAGTGCAGCCTTGTTCCCAGTGCAGCCTTGTTCCCAGTGCAGCCTTGTTCCCAGTGCAGCCTTGTCCCCAGTGCAGCCTTGTCCCCAGTGCAGCCTTATCCCCAGTGCAGCCTTGTCCCCAGTGCAGCCTTGTCCCCAGTGCAGCCTTGTTCCCAGTGTAGCCTTGTTCCCAGTGCAGCCTTGTCCCCAGTGCAGCCTTGTCCCCAGTGCAGCCTTGTTCCCAGTGCAGCCTTGTTCCCAGTGCAGCCTTGTTCCCAGTGCAGCCTTGTTCCCAGTGCAGCCTTGTCCCCAGTGCAGCCTTGTCCCCAGTGCAGCCTTGTCCCCAGTGCAGCCTTGCCTCAGTGCAGCCTTGTCCCCAGTGCAGCCTTGTTCCCAGTGTAGCCTTGTTCCCAGTGCAGCCTTGTCCCCAGTGCAGCCTTGTCCCCAGTGCAGCCTTGTTCCCAGTGCAGCCTTGTTCCCAGTGCAGCCTTGTTCCCAGTGCAGCCTTGTCCCAAGTGCAGCCTTGTCCCCAGTGCAGCCTTGTTCCCAGTGCAGCCTTGTCCTCAGTGCAGCCTTGTCCCCAGTGCAGCCTTGCCTCAGTGCAGCCTTGTCCCCAGTGTAGCCTTGTTCCCAGTGCAGCCTTGTCCCCAGTGCAGCCTTGTCCCCAGTGCAGCCTTGTCCCCAGTGCAGCCTTGCCTCAGTGCAGCCTTGTCCCCAGTGCAGCCTTGTCCCCAGTGCAGCCTTGTCAGCGCAGCCTTGCCTCAGTGCAGCCTTGTCCCCAGTGCAGCCTTGTTCCCAGTGCAGCCTTGCCTCAGTGCAGCCTTGTTCCCAGTGCAGCCTTGTTCCCAGTGCAGCCTTGCCTCAGTGCAGCCTTGTTCCCAGTGCAGCCTTGTCCCCAGTGCAGCCTTGTCCCCAGTGCAGCCTTGTCCTCAGTGCAGCCTTGTCCCCAGTGCAGCCTTGTCAGCGCAGCCTTGCCTCAGTGCAGCCTTGTCCCCAGTGCAGCCTTTTCCCAGTGCAGCCTTGTCCCCAGTGCAGCCTTGTCCCCAGTGCAGCCTTGTCCCCAGTGCAGCCTTGTCCCCAGTGCAGCCTTGTCCCCAGTGCAGCCTTGTTCCCAGTGCAGCCTTGTCCCCAGTGCAGCCTTGTTCCCAGTGCAGCCTTGTCCCCAGTGCAGCCTTGTCCCCAGTGCAGCCTTGTCCCCAGTGCAGCCTTGTCCCCAGTGCAGCCTTGTCCCCAGTGCAGCCTTGTCCCCAGTGCAGCCTTGCCTCAGTGCAGCCTTGTTCCCAGTGCAGCCTTGTTCCCAGTGCAGCCTTGTTCCCAGTGCAGCCTTGTCCCCAGTGCAGCCTTGCCTCAGTGCAGCCTTGTTCCCAGTGCAGCCTTGTTCCCAGTGCAGCCTTGTCCCCAGTGCAGCCTTGTTCCCAGTGTAGCCTTGTTCCCAGTGCAGCCTTGTCCCCAGTGCAGCCTTGTCCCCAGTGCAGCCTTGCCTCAGTGCAGCCTTGTCCCCAGTGCAGCCTTGTCAGCGCAGCCTTGTCAGCGCAGCCTTGTTCCCAGTGCAGCCTTGTCCCCAGTGCAGCCTTGTTCCCAGTGCAGCCTTGTTCCCAGTGCAGTCTTGTCCCCAGTGCAGCCTTGTTCCCAGTGCAGCCTTGTCCCCAGTGCAGCCTTGTCCCCAGTGCAGCCTTGTCCCCAGTGCAGCCTTGTTCCCAGTGCAGCCTTGTTCCCAGTGCAGCCTTGTTCCCAGTGCAGCCTTGTTCCCAGTGCAGCCTTGTTCCCAGTGCAGCCTTGTTCCCAGTGCAGCCTTGTTCCCAGTGCAGCCTTGTCCCCAGTGCAGCCTTGTCCCCAGTGCAGCCTTGTCCCCAGTGCAGCCTTGCCTCAGTGCAGCCTTGTCCCCAGTGCAGCCTTGTTCCCAGTGTAGCCTTGTTCCCAGTGCAGCCTTGTCCCCAGTGCAGCCTTGTCCCCAGTGCAGCCTTGTTCCCAGTGCAGCCTTGTTCCCAGTGCAGCCTTGTTCCCAGTGCAGCCTTGTTCCCAGTGCAGCCTTGTTCCCAGTGCAGCCTTGTCCCCAGTGTAGCCTTGTCCCCAGTGCAGCCTTGTCCCCAGTGCAGCCTTGTCCCCAGTGCAGCCTTGTCCCCAGTGAAGCCTTGCCTCAGTGCAGCCTTGTCCCCAGTGCAGCCTTGTCCCCAGTGCAGCCTTGTCCCCAGTGCAGCCTTGCCTCAGTGCAGCCTTGTTCCCAGTGCAGCCTTGTCAGCGCAGCCTTGTCAGCGCAGCCTTGCCTCAATGCAGCCTTGTCCCCAGTGCAGCCTTGTCCCCAGTGCAGCCTTGTCCCCAGTGCAGCCTTGTCCCCAGTGCAGCCTTGTCCCCAGTGCAGCCTTGTCAGCGCAGCCTTGTCCCCAGTGCAGCCTTGTCCCCAGTGCAGCCTTGTCAGCGCAGCCTTGCCTCAGCGCAGCCTTGTCCCCAGTGCAGCCTTGTTCCCAGTGCAGCCTTGTCCCCAGTGCAGCCTTGTCAGCGCAGCCTTGCCTCAGCGCAGCCTTGCCTCAGTGCAGCCTTGTCCCCAGTGTCCATGCCTACCGCCTGCCGCCGCCGACATACACATGCTAGTAGTTTTAAATATGGCGCCACGGAGTTCGGAGGGACTCGGCGCCGGCGGAACTGAACGAACACCGCCGAGATACACATAGCCGAGGGTTCTCGGCTCTTTCCAGCGCCGCTCACAGTCCCGCCCTATGATGGACATAACACAGGTCCAATGGCGGGACTGGGCGTGACTGTGAGCGGCGCCGGAAGCCGAATACACTCGACTATGTATATCTCGGCTCTGTGATTTCGGCGGCGCTCGTTCAGCACCGCCGAGTCCCTCCAAACTCCGCGGCGCCATGTTTAAAACTACTCGCTATGTGAATGTCGGCGGCAATCGCCGCCGATAGCTCACAATTAGCAGGGATCGGCGTATAACACGCACCCACGACTGTCCCCTGATTTTAAGAGGAAAAAAGTGCGTGTTATACGCCGATAAATACGGTAATTTTCTAGCAAAAAAAACCCTGTTTTTAACTTGTAAACATCACATCTAAAAAAGAGGTCCGGTCTTAAAGTGGTTAAACCCCCCCCGATCATTATCCCCTTCACACCGACCATACGCAAATTTGCGTTCAGGCTTGAAGAGTTATACCGGGTTGATATGCAGCTGCAGGCATCACTCCGGTGCCACTTTTTAGAGCGGGCGGTCGGCTCTTTAGTGATAACAACCGCTCAGCTGTTATCCTAAAGGAGGGGGAGGGGACGCCCCACCTCCCGCCGCCTTCTTCTGCTCTTCCCGGGCCTCCTGTCCCACCGGGGGACCTGAGCCACCAGCCGGCACATCCGTCACCTAGGCTGAGACTCATACAAAGCCGGATTCAGCTCCAATCGGGTCTCCGATGTAAAATCCCGGAAGCAACGACACAAAGTCACTTCCGGTTTTCTTTGTTTGCCAATGGCGCCGATTAAAAAAAAATGACAGTATTCAAAATCGCAGTATTTGTATCTTAATATGTTGAAGTGCAAAGGAGGGATCGGGGGTCTTTTAGACCCCCGATCCCTCCATAAATAGTACCTGTCACCACCTATTACTGTCACAAGAGATGTTTACATTCCTTGTCACAGTAACAAAAGTGATCGATTTTTTTTTCTTAAAGGGACAATGTAAAAAATATATATATATATTTTTCAAAGCGCCCCACACACACCTGTATAAATATCAGTCCCCCACACACACCTGTATAAATATCAGTCCCCCACACACACCTGTATATATATCAGTCCCCCACACACACCTGTATATATATCAGTCCCCCACACACACCTGTATATATATCTGCCCCCCCCCCACACACACCTGTATATATATCTGCCCCCCACACACACCTGTATATATATCAGTCCCCCCACACACCGGTATATATATCAGTCCCCCCACACACACCTGTATATATATATATATCAGCCCCCCACACACACCGGTATATATATCAGCCCCCCACACACACCTGTATATATGTAAGTCCCCCCCACACACACCTGTATATATATCAGCCCCCCACACACACCTGTATATATATCAGCCCCCCCACACACACCTGTATATATATCAGCCCCCCCACACACACCTGTATATATATATCAGCCCCCCCCCACACACCTGTATATATATCAGTCCCCCCACACACACCTGTATATATATCAGCCCCCCACACACACCTGTATATATATCAGCCCCCCCACACACACCTGTATATATATCAGCCCCCCACACACACCTGTATATATATCAGCCCCCCCACACACACCTGTATATATATCAGTCCCCCACACACACACCGGTATATATATCAGTCCCCCACACACACACCGGTATATATATCAGTCCCCCACACACACTTGTATATATATCAGCCCCCCCCACACACACCGGTATATATATCAGCCCCCCACACACACCTGTATATATATCAGTCCCCCCTCACACACACCTGTATATATATCAGTCCCCCACACACACACCGGTATATATATCAGCCCCCCACATACACACACCGGTATATATATCAGCCCCCCACACACACACACCGGTATATATATCAGTCCCCCCACACACACACACACCGGTATATATGTCAGCCCCCCACACACACCGGTATATATATCAGCCCCCCACACACACCTGTATATATATCAGTCCCCCACACACACACCGGTATATATATCAGTCCCCCACACACACACACCGGTATATATATCAGTCCCCCACACACACACACCGGTATATATATCAGCCCCCCCACACACACACCTGTATATATATCAGTCCCCCACACACACACCTGTATATATATCAGTCCCCCACACACACCTGTATATATATCAGTCCCCCACACACACCGGTATATATATCAGTCCCCCACACACACACACCGGTATATATATCAGTCCCCCACACACACCTGTATATATATCAGCCCCCCACACACCTGTATATATATTAGCCCCCCACACACACACCTGTATATATATCAGCCCCCCCACACACACCTGTATATACATCAGCCCCCCCACACACACACACCTGTATATATATCAGCCCCCCACACACACACCTGTATATATATCAGCCCCCCACACACACCTGTATATATATCAGCCCCCCACACACACCTGTATATATATCAGCCCCCCACACACACCTGTATATACATCAGCCCCCCCACACACACCTGTATATACATCAGCCCCCCACACACACCTGTATATATATCAGCCCCCCACACACACCTGTATATATATCAGCCCCCCACACACACCTGTATATATATATCAGCCCCCCCCACACACACCTGTATATATATCAGTCCCCACACACACCTGTATATATATCAGCCCCCCACACACACCTGTAGATATTTCAGCCCCCCTCACACACACCTGTATATATATCAGCCCCCCCCACACACCTGTATATATATCAGCCCCCACACACATCTGTATATATATCAGCCCCCCCCCACACACACCTGTATATATGTCAGCCCCCCCCACACACCTGTATATATATCAGCCCCCACACACATCTGTATATATATCAGCCCCCCCCCACACACACCTGTATATATATCAGCCCCCCACACACACCTGTAGATATTTCAGCCCCCCTCACACACATCTGTATATATATCAGCCCCCACACACACATCTGTATATATATCAGCCCCCACACACACATCTGTATATATATCAGCCCCCCGCACACACCTGTATATTTATCAGCCCCCCACACACACACTTGTATATATATCAGCCCCCCACACACACCTGTATATATATCAGCCCCCCACACACCTGTATATATATCAGCCCCCCACACACACATCTGTATATATATCAGCCCCCCCCCCCACACACACACCTGTATATATATCAGCCCCCCCACACACACCTGTATATATATCAGCCCCACACACACCTGTATATATATCAGCCCCCCACACACACCTGTATATATATATATCAGCCCCCCACACACACACCTGTATATATATCAGCCCCCCCACACACACACATCTGTATATATATCAGCCCCCCACACACACACCTGTATATATATCAGCCCCCCCCCACACACACCTGTATATATATCAGCCCCCCCACACACACCTGTATATATATCAGCCCCCCCACACACACCTGTATATATATTAGCCCCCCACACACACACCTGTATATATATCAGCCCCCCACACACACCTGTATATATATATCAGCCCCCACACACACCTGTATATATATCAGCCCCCCCACACACACACTTGTATATATATATCAGCCCCCCATACACACCTGTATATATATATCAGCCCCCACACACACACCTGTATATATATCAGCCCCCCCACACACACACCTGTATATATATATCAGCCCCCCACACACACCTGTATATATATATCAGCCCCCACACACACACCTGTATATATATCAGCCCCCCTCACACACCTGTATATATATCAGCCCCCCTCACACACACACACCTGTATATATATATCAGCCCCCCCCCCACACACACCTGTATATATATCAGCCCCCCTCACACACACCTGTATATATATATCAGCCCCCCTCACACGCACCTGTATATATATATCAGCCCCCCTCACACACACCTGTATATATATCAGCCCCCCCACACACACACCTGTATATATATCAGCCCCCCACACACACCTGTATAAATATCAGCCCCCCCCACACACACACCTGTATATATATCAGCCCCCCCACACACACACCTGTATATATATCAGCCCCCCACACACACCTGAATAAATATCAGCCCCCCACACACACACCTGTATATATATCAGCCCCCCACACACACACTTGTATATATATCAGCCCCCCCACACACACCTGTATATATATATATATATATATATATATCTGCCCCCCACACACACCTGTATATATATCAGCCCCCCACACACACACCTGTATATATATCAGCCCCCCACACACACCTGTATATATATATATCAGCCCCCCACACACACCTGTATATATATCAGCCCCCCCCACACACACCTGTATATACATCAGCCCCCCCCCCACACACACACCTGTATATATATCAGCCCCCCCCACACACACACCTGCATACCTCCCAACCGTCCCGGATTGGCCGTGAAAGTCCCGCTGTGGGAGGTCTGTCCCGCGTCCCGGGCACCTTCATTCCGGGACAATACAATGTCCCGGAATTGCCCCACTGGCCGATCTGATGCCCCCCTAAAAATTGCCACCGCATTGCCGCTGTCCCTCACTGCCCGCTGTACTAGTTTTGGCCGAGACCGCTTCATTTCACCCCCAGACGCTGCCTGGCTCACTGCCAAAACAACTGGTTGCTAGACATGGCCCGCCTGGCGTCTAACAACCAGTGACGTCACGACAAGGAGGAGAGTGGAGCCCCAGCATTTAGCCAAAGGAGGAGTCCTCTTCGCGCCTAAGCTCCACCCCCGGCTCCGCCCCCAACTCCGGGTCCTCCCTGAGTGGAGCCCCAGAATTTAGCCAAAGGAGGATTCCTCTTCGCGCCTAAGCTCCGCCCCCGGCTCCGCCCCGACTCCGCCCCGACTCCGGGTCTTCCCCGAAGGCTGTTCCTGCGCTGGAATAAAGGTAGGAGAAATGCTCCCTGCACTGCCCTGACTCTGAGTACACTTATGGTCACTCTGCTCCCTCCCATACACTGCCCCTCTCCAGTCATGCTGTACAGTCCCCCCATACTGCCCTCCACTACCCCCCCATTATACTGCCCTCCACTACCCCCCCATTATACTGCCCCCCTCCCATTTTACTGCCCTCCACTACCCCCCCAATATACTGCCCTCTACTACCACCCCTCCCATCATACTGCCCCAATCCCATCATACTGTCCCCCCTCCTATTATACTGCCCTCCACTACCCCCCCATTATACTGCCCCCTCCCATTTTACTGCCCTCCACGTGACTACCCCCCAATATACTGCCCTCTACTACCACCCCTCCTATCATACTGCCCCAATCCCATCATACTGCCCCCCCCTCCTATTATACTGCCCTCCACTGCCACCCCCCCTATTATACTGCCCTCCACTAACCCCCCCATTATACTGCCTTTCACTGCCACCCCCACCCATCATACTGCCCCCCTCCAATTATACTGCCCTCCACTGCCACCGCTCCTATTATACTGCCCTCCACTAACCCCCCTCCCATCATACTGCCCTCCACTACCACCCTTCCCATCATACTGCTCTCCCTCCCATCATACTGCCCTCCACTACCACCCCTCCCATAATACTGCCCTCCACTACCACCCCTCCCATTATATTGCCCTCCACTACCACCCCTCCCATAATACTGCCCTCCACTACCACCCCTCCCATTATATTGCCCTCCACTAACACCCCTCCCATCATACTGCCCTCCACTACCACCCTTCCCATCATACTGCTCTCCCTCCCATCATACTGCCCTCCACTACCACCCCTCCCATAATACTGCCCTCCACTAAACCCCCTCCCATTATATTGCCCTCTGTAACGATATCAAGTACGGGACATGAAAAGCTGTAGCTAGCTGCCATCTTGTGTGGAAGTAGCCATGACAGTTTGGCTAACCATGTAACCTCACAGAGAACTCTGAACTCCCTCCGTCACCCATCTTAGGAATTCAAAACTTTTTAAGTTCAACAGAAAAGGTTATCTCAACAGAGAAAACAGAACCAGGTTAAGTCAGTAGAAAAACATTTGTTGTAAGGGCAGTGTTCAGGCCTGTCGTAAAACTGTCACCCTCCCCATTCAGAGACCAAACAGGCCTCGGTTGTAAAAATGTCTGAATACACCTCAATAGAATAAGTATGAAATTTCAGCATGTTTCATAACTTCTGACTTAGTAATAGCACAGCCATAATCTGGACATATCTAGCTTCCTCAGATAATATGGAACGTTTCAAGTCCAGACACCCCTATGTCAGGTCATATGGGAAACCCCTGGGACCACTTATTCCTCCAAAGCAGGCTATACGTTATAGATATGGCAGGTTTAGACTTGTTTTGAAGGGAATCTCAAGTTGAATAAGAATATGGATATTTGGAGTCTGTAAACACTACAGATGCAGATATATGAAAATGTATTAAAAAATCTACCTGGGACGTGGTCATGAGTGTAGACATCTCCCAGCAACCAACCCCTAAAACAGGATGACCAGATGATTGGTTACTGGTCGCTGTCAACACCCCCTTTGATTTGACAGAAAAGAGGAGATGCCAAGACAATGGTCAGTTCTCCTTTTACCATCCAAGAAGAAACATCTGCCAAGTCGAGAACCGATTACCTAGCTCATCGATCGAACTCTGATCAACCCTCGGACATTAATTGCAAGTATCCTTCCTTCCCAATTCTACCTTATTGCTTTGTGGCTGTATATTGTCTTTATTTTTTGAAACATCTTTTTTTCTGTAAATATTTTATTTGCATCAACTTTGACCTTTTCATAATAAACCCTTATGTTGAAAAGTGTTAACCTTGTCTCTAAAGCTCTTAATGCAAGCTATAAACGAACCTGCCTCTTGAAGGGCGCTACTGTTGTAGAGTAAGACTCTGAGCAGACCTGTCTGTAGTGGCAGTGTGTGTGGCAGACGCTTATTCTAAAATTATAATTGGTATTGCTAAATTACGAGTCTCCCCCGGCTCGGTCTTTTAAACGGGGGTGGTGGCAGTTAAAAGGTTAATGGTGTAATTAGCCCAGTGACAATCACTCTCAGGCTGCTCGCACCTAGATTGTGGTCCCGCAAGCTGGAAAATCTTTGTGCTGGGCGCAGCTGAGAGTGGCATTGTTACGTAAGTGACAGCGTGGTGTGAGGTTGGCTGGTCCTTTGTCGCGAGTTAGCGAGGAGGGCAGGGATCTGACACCCGCGTTCATCACATATTGGTTGGCAGCGTAGTGGGATAGTTTCGCATTAAGAGCATTCAGTGCATTGTTAGGAATTAGCTCTGCACTGAAGGATTGTAACCTTTGTGGAAACAGTCCTTAGAGACAAGCTGGTGCATATTTTTTGATTTTGATTTTTTCAAGAGAGACATACAGCAACAACTCTTTCCTACACCTTCTTCCTATCTCTTCTTTCTGTTCTATCTCTTCTGCTTGCAAAATGTCTGGGTTATCAGCATATAAAAAGATGAGCAAGAATGAACTGACTGTTGAGTGCACAGAAAGAGGAATTGACGTTGGTGGCAAAAATCGTGAAGGCTTGATACATGCCTTACAGGAGTTTGATATCCGTGCACACCAGAACCTGGGGGAAACTGGACCAGAAAGGGTTTCCGCTACTCCAGAGCCCAGTGGTTCAGAGGCGGCCTCACCAGATGGGCAAGCAGAGACTGACACTGGAATACCATGGATTGTTACCTCCAAGCCATCACAAGAGCAGGCTAGCATCAGATTGCCTGAAACCATCATAGACTCTCTTCAAATGCAAGAAACTCTACAAAACCTCAGGGAGACGGATCCTGTGGTGTACCTGCAGTTTCTGGAACGCCAGGCTGAGAGAGAGGCTGCGGAACGCAGGGCTGAGCGAGAGGAACGCCAGGCTGAGAGGGAGGCTGATCGTCGGCACGAACTGGAGATGGCTAGGCTCCAGCAGCAGCGACAGGCTCAGAACCTCGGATCCCTAGAGCACAGGGATGCCTCTCTGCCAGTGACCCCGGCAGCCAAGTTTCCAGTTATGGAAAAGGACAGTGACATTGACGTGTATCTACTGTCGTTTGAAAAAACTTGCCGTCAGTACCATCTGCCCCCAGCACAATGGGCCCGGTACCTGACACCAGGGCTACGAGGCAAGGCCCTGGATGCTTATGTCGAACTGTCAGAAGAACAGTGCGACGATTATGCGGCCCTAAAAGCTGCAATCATCCAAAAGTTTCAGCTAACCCCGGAAGTGTACCGGAAGCGTTTTAGGTCCTTGCAAAAGGGGCCTGGGGACTCATACATGGATGTGGTAGGTCGCTTACGTACCACATTCCGGCAGTGGACTAAAGGCTTGGAAGCCGATTCTTTTGAATCCCTGGAAGATCTTATGATTGCAGATCAACTTTTGCACATCTGTCCTACAGACGTCAGACAGTTTGTGCTGGAGCGAAAGCCAGCCTCTGCCAAAGCAGCAGCAGAACTGGCAGATACCTATATCCACTCTCGGGTATCTGACCATCGCAAGGCTCCTCTGAATGTCTGGAAAGGAGGGAAATCGCACACGGCAACCCCTCCTCTGCCTACCAAAGAACTTCCTCAGCGGCCGGAACCTGCAACTCCTGGAGCCAAGGCCTTCCTAACTGACAAACGCAAATGCTACAACTGTGGGGAAGCCGGACATCTCAGGACGCAGTGCCCTGAGCAGAAGAAGATGACATCACCTGGCCATCCGGCTAGCAACCCTTCCGCTGTGCTGCTCGTCAGTGGGAAACCTCCCGGAACCAATGCCAACTTGCAGCCAGTCATCGTAGGCCACCGGACTGTAACAGGCTTTCGTGACACCGGAGCCGAAGTCACATTGGTCAGACCAGAGGTTATAGAAGAAACAGACATCATCCCAGAGAAGTTCCTTACCCTCACCGGAGTTGGGGGGACCCGTTCCTGTGTATCCCGTGCCTATGTTTTTATTGATTGGGGTGCCGGGAGTGGGATGAGAGAGGTGGGTGTCTCGGAGGAGATCCCCACTGCGGTGTTGTTGGGTTCTGATTTAGGTACCCTTGTTTCATACTATGCCCCTGCTAAAAGCACCCCAGATGCTCCCACGGATCTCTCTGGACCTCCCAAGGTACTGTTTACCGATGTTGGGGTAATATCTGGGCAACCTGTAGATGGACAGAGGGAGGGGGAGGGTGGAGTGGGAGTGCAAGGTCCTCCTTCTTCAGAGACAGGAGAGGAGGCCCCCTTGCCAGTGAAGGTAACTGATGTATGTTCCAATGATGCTGAACTGATAAAGGTTAAATGTGATGATAATGATGATGAGGATAATGATGATGATGATAATGATGATGATGATAATGATGATGATGCATTGCCAGTACTGGTGGTCACTCGCAGTGCTGCAAAGGCAGCTGAGGTGCAGGCCCTGGTCGCAGAACAGCAGGAGGAGGTCTCTGGGCCCTCTCCCTGTTCTGACCCAGTGGACTCCACCTCTGTTGAGCCTCAGCAGCTGTCCATGTTTGCCACAGGACTGCTGACTGGGACCTGTTTTTCCGCCTTTGAAACAGCACTGCAGACAGACCAAACACTAGCTCAGCTCAGGAGTCTAGCTGATCGCCCCCCTGCAGAGAATGACAAACAAAAGGTCTATTGGGACAAAGGTAAACTGTACAGAGAAAATATGCCTGCAGAGGGGAATGAGGTTGACCTAGGTAGCAGGCAGCTGGTTGTACCCAGTCAATTTAGGGGACAGCTGCTAAAAGTGGCTCATGAGATTCCCCTCGCAGGGCACTTGGGGATCACTAAGACCCGAGGGCGGTTGATACATAACTTTTATTGGCCTACAATGCTCGCTGACATAGCTGACTACTGTCGGTCCTGTGTTACCTGCCAGCGAGTTGGCAAGGCAGGGGATGTACACCGGGCTCCGCTAAAACCTTTGCCTGTGATTGACGAACCTTTTAAGAGGGTGGCAGTGGATATCATTGGGCCTTTGGCCATCCCTAGCAGTTCAGGCAAACGTTTTATCCTTACAGTTGTCGACTATGCCACGCGTTATCCAGAGGCGGTGGCTCTCTCCTGCGTCCGGGCAGACAAGGTCGCTGATGCTCTGCTGGGAATCCTTACAAGAGTGGGATTCCCGGCTGAGCTCATTAGCGATCAAGGCCCTCAGTTTGTGTCCGACTTGATGCAAGCTCTCTGTCGGAAAATACAGATGACGCATATCATGGCCAGTCCTTATCACCCACAAACGAACGGTTTGTGCGAGCGTTTCAATGGAACCTTGAAACAAATGTTGTGCACCTTTGTGCACTCCCAGGGTAAGGACTGGGAACGATATCTGCCTCATCTGCTGTTTGCTTACAGAGAGGTGCCTCAGGAGTCCACAGGCTTTTCGCCATTTGAACTTTTGTACGGACGGAGGGTAAGAGGACCCCTGGACCTAATCCGTGAGAACTGGGAGGGCAAGATTGCCGACTCAAAGGTCTCTGTTGTGGATTATGTCCTAAAATTCAGAGATAAAATGGAGACGCTGGTGGAAATGGTGCGGGAGAACATGACCCAGGCCCAGACCAGGCAGAAAGAGTGGTATGACCGTAATGCTAGGGAGCGGACCTATGACATTGGTCAGAAGGTGTATGTTCTGCTTCCCCTGCGGCAGAACAAACTCCAAGCAGCATGGGAAGGCCCGTACACCATCACCCAGCGTCTGAATGATGTCACCTACTTGGTCAGGTTGGGAGAAGGGCGTAGACGGCAGAAGGCCATTCATGTTAACATGATCAAAGCCCATCATGAGCGCACGGCCTATGTCATGCCGGTCTGCAGCAGGCCAGAGCCCGAGGAGGCTGATCCACTTCTGGACCTGCTAGCAGACACCAGGGAGGTAGACTCAGAACTCCTGATAAACTCCAATCTTACCCCCACCCAGGTACCTGGACTGAAGCGAGTGCTGGCAGTACATGGTAGCAGGTTTACGGGAAAACCTGGGAGGACACACCTCGCTGTCCACCAGGTGGACACCGGGGCACATCCCCCCATTAAACAGTCGGCCTATCGCGTCTCCCTGGAGGTGCTGGCCGACATGAAAAGGGAGGTGGAGGAAATGCTGCAGCTGGGGGTGATTCAGAAGTCCCACAGTGCATGGGCGTCCTCAGTAGTCTTGGTTCCCAAAAAGGACCAGACGACCAGGTTCTGTGTGGACTACCGGAAGCTGAATGCCATCACTACTGCAGATGCCTACCCCATACCCCGGATTGATGAGTTGTTAGTTAGGCTGGCGGCCGCCCGTTATATAACAATCATGGATCTGAGCAGGGGGTACTGGCAAATTCCTCTGGCCCCTGAGGCTCGGGAAAAGTTGGCCTTCATCACCCCATTCGGATTGTTCGAGTTTACCGTCATGCCGTTTGGGATGAAGAATGCCCCAGCTACCTTCCAGAGAGTCATGAATGACTTACTGGAGGGGCTGGAAACCTTTGCCGTAGCCTACCTGGATGACATCGCTGTGTTCAGCCCTACCTGGGAAGAACACCTGGTGCACCTGTCACAGGTCCTGGACCAACTGACGGCTGCCAATCTGACTGTAAAACCCAATAAGTGTCAGATTGGCATGACTGATGTGCAGTACTTGGGACACCAGGTAGGAGGAGGTACCCTGAAACCCGAGACAGGGAAGGTTGAGGCCATCCTGGCCTGGCCTACCCCTCAAACCAAAAAGCAGGTTATGTCTTTCTTGGGGACCGCTGGCTACTATAGGAAATTTGTATGTAACTATAGTAGCCTGGCCAAACCTCTGACTGACCTAACCAAAAAGAAACTGCCCAAGGTGGTGTCTTGGACACCAGAATGTGAGCAGGCATTTCAGGCCTTGAAGGAGGCGCTGGCCAGTGCACCTGTGCTGCAGGCTCCAGACTTCACCCGCCGTTTCCTTGTGCAGACGGATGCCTCTGCCTTTGGATTGGGTGCAGTCCTGAGCCAGGTGGACGAGGCCGGAGAGGAGCATCCCATCCTCTACCTGAGCAGGAAGCTGCTTCCCAGGGAAGTAGCATATGCCACGATCGAAAAGGAGTGTCTTGCGATCGTGTGGGCTCTCCAGAAGTTACAAACGTACCTTTATGGACGGCACTTCACTGTGATCACGGATCACAATCCCTTGAGCTGGCTAAATCGTGTTGCTGGGGAGAATGGCAAACTACTTCGGTGGAGCCTAATTCTTCAGCAATACGATTTCACCATCCAGCATAAGAAAGGCAGCGCCCATGGCAATGCTGATGGGCTGTCACGACAAGCCGAGCCCGCAGGAGTCGGTTGCGTCAGGAGGGAAATTGTAGTTCCCTCCCATGCAACCACCTAAGGGGGGAGGTGTAACGATATCAAGTACGGGACATGAAAAGCTGTAGCTAGCTGCCATCTTGTGTGGAAGTAGCCATGACAGTTTGGCTAACCATGTAACCTCACAGAGAACTCTGAACTCCCTCCGTCACCCATCTTAGGAATTCAAAACTTTTTAAGTTCAACAGAAAAGGTTATCTCAACAGAGAAAACAGAACCAGGTTAAGTCAGTAGAAAAACATTTGTTGTAAGGGCAGTGTTCAGGCCTGTCGTAAAACTGTCACCCTCCCCATTCAGAGACCAAACAGGCCTCGGTTGTAAAAATGTCTGAATATACCTCAATAGAATAAGTATGAAATTTCAGCATGTTTCATAACTTCTGACTTACAGACTTAGTAATAGCACAGCCATAATCTGGACATATCTAGCTTCCTCAGATAATATGGAACGTTTCAAGTCCAGACACCCCTATGTCAGGTCATATGGGAAACCCCTGGGACCACTTATTCCTCCAAAGCAGGCTATACGTTATAGATATGGCATGTTTAGACTTGTTTTGAAGGAAATCTCAAGTTGAATAAGAATATGGATATTTGGAGTCTGTAAACACTACAGATGCAGATATATGAAAATGTATTAAAAAATCTACCTGGGACGTGGTCATGAGTGTAGACATCTCCCAGCAACCAACCCCTAAAACAGGATGACCAGATGATTGGTTACTGGTCGCTGTCAACACCCCCTTTGATTTGACAGAAAAGAGGAGATGCCAAGACAATGGTCAGTTCTCCTTTTACCATCCAAGAAGAAACATCTGCCAAGTCGAGAACCGATTACCTAGCTCATCGATCGAACTCTGATCAACCCTCGGACATTAATTGCAAGTATCCTTCCTTCCCAATTCTACCTTATTGCTTTGTGGCTGTATATTGTCTTTATTTTTTGAAACATCTTTTTTTCTGTAAATATTTTATTTGCATCAACTTTGACCTTTTCATAATAAACCCTTATGTTGAAAAGTGTTAACCTTGTCTCTAAAGCTCTTAATGCAAGCTATAAACGAACCTGCCTCTTGAAGGGCGCTACTGTTGTAGAGTAAGACTCTGAGCAGACCTGTCTGTGGTGGCAGTGTGTGTGGCAGACGCTTATTCTAAAATTATAATTGGTATTGCTAAATTACGAGTCTCCCCCGGCTCGGTCTTTTAAACGGGGGAGGTGGCAGTTAAAGGGTTAATGGTGTAATTAGCCCAGTGACAATCACTCTCAGGCTGCTCGCACCTAGATTGTGGTCCCGCAAGCTGGAAAATCTTTGTGCTGGGCGCAGCTGAGAGTGGCATTGTTACGTAAGTGACAGCGTGGTGTGAGGTTGGCTGGTCCTTTGTCGCGAGTTAGCGAGGAGGGCAGGGATCTGACACCCGCGTTCGTCACACCCTCCACTACCACTCTTCCCATCATACTGCTCTCCCTCCCATCATACTGCCCTCCACTACCACCCCTCCCATAATACTGCCCTCCACTAAACCCCCTCCCATTATATTGCCCTCCACTACCACCCTTCCCATCATACTGCTCTCCCTCCCATCATACTGCCCTCCACTACCACCCCTCCCATAATACTGCCCTCCACTAAACCCCCTCCCATTATATTGCCCTCCACTACCACCCCACCCATCATACTGCCCTCCACTACCACCCTTCCCATCATACTGCTCTCCCTCCCATCATACTGCCCTCCACTACCACCCCTCCCATAATACTGCCCTCCACTACCACCCCTCCCATTATATTGCCCTCCACTACCACGCCTCCCATAATCCTGCCCTCCACTACCACCCCTCCCATTATATTGCCCTCCACTACCACCCCTTCCATCATACTGCCCTCCACTACCACCCTTCCCATCATACTGCTCTCCCTCCCATCATACTGCCCTCCACTACCACCCCTCCCATAATACTGCCCTCCACTAAACCCCCTCCCATTATATTGCCCTCCACTACCACCCTTCCCATCATACTGCTCTCCCTCCCATCATACTGCCCTCCACTGCCACCCCTCCCATAATACTGCCCTCCACTAAACCCCCTCCCATTATATTGCCCTCCACTACCACCCCTCCCATCATACTGCCCTCCACTACCACCCTTCCCATCATACTGCTCTCCCTCCCATCAAACTGCCCTCCACTACCACCCCTCCCATAATACTGCCCTCCACTAAACCCCCTCCCATTATATTGCCCTCCACTACCACCCTTCCCATCATACTGCTCTCCCTCCCATCATACTGCCCTCCACTACCACCCCTCCCATAATACTGCCCTCCACTAAACCCCCTCCCATTATATTGCCCTCCACTACCATCCCTCCCATCATACTGCCCTGCACTAACCCCCCCTCCCATGATACTGTCCTCCACTACCGCCTCCTCCCATCACACTGCCCTCCACTACCTCCTCTCCTATCATACTGTCCTCCACCCCATCATACTGCCCTCCGCCGCCTCCCCTCCCATCATAATGCCTTCCACTGCCTCCGCCCCAACATACTGCCTTCCACTGCCACCCCTCCCATCATACTGCCCTCCACTGACACCCCCTCCCATCATACTGCCCTCCACCCCATCATACTGCCCTCCACTGCCACCAACTCCCATCAAAAACTGTAAAAACAGCATAGCGCATCCCAGAACCCTGCACTCTGCACATAGCTCATCCCAGAACCCTGCACTCTGTACATAGCTCATCCCAGAACCCTGCACTCTGTACATAGCTCATCCCAGAACCCTGCACCCTGTACATAGCTCATCTCAGAACCCTGCACTCTGTACATAGCTCACCCCAGAACCCTGCTCTCTGTACATAGCTCATCCCAGAACCCTGCACCCTGTACATAGCTCACTCCAGTACCCTGCACTCTGCATTCAGCTCACTCCAGAACCCTGCACTCCGAATGCAGCTCACCCCAGAACCCTGCACTCTGTACACAGCTCATGCCAGAACCCTGCACTCTGTACACAGCTCATGCCAGAACCCTGCACTCTGTACACACACAGCTCATGCTAGAACCCTGCACTCTGTACACAGCTCATGCAAGAACCCTGCACTCTGTACACAGCTCATGCCAGAACCTGCACTCTGTACACAGCTCATGCCAGAACCCTGCACTCTGCACATTGCTCATTCCAGAACCCTGCACTCTGCACATAGCGCATCCCAGAACCCTGCACTCTGCACATAGCTCATCCCAGAACCCTGCACTCTGTACATAGCTCATCCCAGAACCCTGCACTCTGTACATAGCTCAATCCAGAACCCTGCACTCTGTGCATAGCTCATCTCAGAACCCTGCACTCTGTACATAGCTCACCCCAGAACCCTGCTCTCTGTACATAGCTCATCCCAAAACCCTGTACTCTGTACATAGCTCAACCCAGAACCCTGCACTCTGCATGCAGCTCACTCCAGAACCCTGCACTCTGAATGCAGCTCACCCCAGAACCCTGCACTCTGTACGCAGCTCATGCCAGAACCTTGCACTCTGTACACAGCTCATGCCAGAACCCTGCACTCTGTACACACAGCTCATGCTAGAACCCTGCACTCTGTACACAGCTCATGCAAGAACCCTGCACTCTGTACATAGCTCATGCCAGAACCCTGCACTCTGTACATAGCTCATCCCAGAACCCTGCACTCTGTGCATAGCTAATCTCAGAACCCTGCACTCTGTACATAGCTCACCCCAGAACCCTGCTCTCTGTACATAGCTCATCCCAGAACCCTGCACCCTGTACATAGCTCACTCCAGAACCCTGCACTCTGCATTCAGCTCACTCCAGAACCCTGCACTCCGAATGCAGCTCACCCCAGAACCCTGCACTCTGTACACAGCTCATGCCAGAACCCTATAAGTGGAGACGTCCGCGCTTAGGACAATATGAAGGCTGCTGCCTATTCCTAATTGGTGCCCCAGAAGGGTCCAATATAAAAGTAAATAAGATAATAAAGGAAAAAACGGCGCTGCCTTAAGTGTGATTGGGTAAAGTATACTACATAATAAGTGAACCCAAACTGTGTAATAGAGGTGCAACTACACTTAATTGTGCAAAAGTGACCCAAAAAAGGGGGTCCAAACAGATCAGTGGCACAGAGCAGATGCCGTAGTTACAACGCATACGACACTCCTGCTATAGTGAAAGATATAGTTTAAATGAAGTGCTCCCAGTGAATATATGTAATAGAAAATAAAAATAAGGTAAGGGATATCTCAGTGATAAATAAAACAAAAATAGATATATTTCCTCAGAACTCAAAAGTTTTGGGACAAAATGGCGCCAGGGGTGTTAATAAAGTGTTAATAAAGTGTTTAAAAATAATAATTGATTACAGGTGTATAACGTAATAATCTCCGTGTGACAATATCATATGTGTATAAGTTAATTCCTACAATCTCCAAAAGTATTGGGACACCATACCATATGTGAACCCCAATGGCTTATTGTAAAACATAAATAGTATTTAGTGACACCCTGTTGACACCCTCCTCAAGAGTTGCCAATTATATAAAGGAACATGAAACTACATATACATTAAACATTAATTACTAAAAAGTCCATGCAAGGGGTCATCCATTGATGCCCATATAAAGAAGACACAGTTCACCACTAAGTATGCTGTTGGTATATTCTTATGGACACACTACAGTGACTTCCGTGCTTTACACTTCAGGAGTGACTTTCAGGTGCTCACCCCCCGATGATACCCCACTCACCAAAGATGAACACCCCTACAGGGGTAACGAGCGACAGAGTGGGCTTCCCGGGCTAGGTGATATACACTCCAAGTTTCCTTGCGCTCCTCAGCAGCATTCAATCCTCACCGCTACTCCAGGGGGTGGGTGTATTCTCATATGAGCAGGGTACTGCAACGTATTACCACCTGCAGCACTCCAGTGTACCAGAGGAAAAAACACAAAGGGGCCTCTTTGGTGAAGTACGTTGTGTCCAATTTATTGCAAAAAATATTATAAAAAGAGTCCCATTGCACATAACCATAAGTTGTACAAGCTGAGAAACGAAATCCAAATCCAAATTTTTTTCCTCTGGTACACTGGAGTGCTGCAGGTGGTAATACGTTGCAGTACCCTGCTCATATGAGAATACACCCACCCCCTGGAGTAGCGGTGAGGATTGAATGCTGCTGAGGAGCGCAAGGAAACTTGGAGTGTATATCACCTAGCCCGGGAAGCCCACTCTGTCGCTCGTTACCCCTGTAGGGGTGTTCATCTTTGGTGAGTGGGGTATCATCGGGGGGTGAGCACCTGAAAGTCACTCCTGAAGTGTAAAGCACGGAAGTCACTGTAGTGTGTCCATAAGAATATACCAACAGCATACTTAGTGGTGAACTGTGTCTTCTTTATATGGGCATCAATGGATGACCCCTTGCATGGACTTTTTAGTAATTAATGTTTAATGTATATGTAGTTTCATGTTCCTTTATATAATTGGCAACTCTTGAGGAGGGTGTCAACAGGGTGTCACTAAATACTATTTATGTTTTACAATAAGCCATTGGGGTTCACATATGGTATGGTGTCCCAATACTTTTGGAGATTGTAGGAATTAACTTATACACATATGATATTGTCACACGGAGATTATTACGTTATACACCTGTAATCAATTATTATTTTTAAACACTTTATTAACACTTTATTAACACCCCTGGCGCCATTTTGTCCCAAAACTTTTGAGTTCTGAGGAAATATATCTATTTTTGTTTTATTTATCACTGAGATATCCCTTACCTTATTTTTATTTTCTATTACATATATTCACTGGGAGCACTTCATTTAAACTATATCTTTCACTATAGCAGGAGTGTCGTATGCGTTGTAACTACGGCATCTGCTCTGTGCCACTGATCTGTTTGGACCCCCTTTTTTGGGTCACTTTTGCACAATTAAGTGTAGTTGCACCTCTATTACACAGTTTGGGTTCACTTATTATGTAGTATACTTTACCCAATCACACTTAAGGCAGCGCCGTTTTTTCCTTTATTATCTTATTTACATGCCAGAACCCTGCACTCTGTACACAGCTCATGCCAGAACCCTGCACTCTGTACACACACAGCTCATGCTAGAACCCTGCACTCTGTACACAGCTCATGCAAGAACCCTGCACTCTGTACACAGCTCATGCCAGAACCTGCACTCTGTACACAGCTCATGCCAGAACCCTGCACTCTGCACATTGCTCATTCCAGAACCCTGCACTCTGCACATAGCGCATCCCAGAACCCTGCACTCTGCACATAGCTCATCCCAGAACCCTGCACTCTGTACATAGCTCATCCCAGAACCCTGCACTCTGTACATAGCTCAATCCAGAACCCTGCACTCTGTGCATAGCTCATCTCAGAACCCTGCACTCTGTACATAGCTCACCCCAGAACCCTGCTCTCTGTACATAGCTCATCCCAGAACCCTGCACTCTGTACATAGCTCAACCCAGAACCCTGCACTCTGCATGCAGCTCACTCCAGAACCCTGCACTCTGAATGCAGCTCACCCCAGAACCCTGCACTCTGTACACAGCTCATGCCAGAACCCTGCACTCTGTACACAGCTCATGCCAGAACCCTGCACTCTGTACACACACAGCTCATGCTAGAACCCTGCACTCTGTACACAGCTCATGCAAGAACCCTGCACTCTGTACATAGCTCATGCCAGAACCCTGCACTCTGTACACAGCTCATGCCAGAACCCTGCACTCTGTACACAGCTCATGCCAGAACCCTGCACTCTGTACACAGATCATGCCAGAACCCTGCACTCTGTACATAGCTCATGCCAGAACCCTGCACTCTGTACATAGCTCATGCCAGAACCCTGCACTCTGTACATAGCTCATCCTACAACCCTGCACTCTGTATATAGCTCATGCCAGAACCCTGCACTCTGTACATAGCTCATCCTACAACCCTGCACTCTGTATATAGCTCATGCCAGAACCCTGCACTCTGTACATAGCTCATCCTACAACCCTGCACTCTGTATATAGCTCATGCCAGAACCCTGCACTCTGTATATAGCTCATCCTACAACCCTGCACTCTGTATATAGCTCATGCCAGAACCCTGCACTCTGTATATAGCTCATCCTACAACCCTGCACTTTGTACGTAATGCACTCCAAACTGCATTCTTTTATCCTTTTTTTTAAATGAATGTGCTGGGGTATGTATGTATCCATGAGACTCTTGCTTGTGGAACAATAATAAAAGCATATTTTATAGATACAAGGAAGCCACAGTTTTGTTTAATGATGCCCATTAAGCTCCTCCCACTGTCAAAAGTTTGACCACGCCCACATTTGCCGCAGCGCGCTAAGCAAGGTTACTTCCTTCCTCAAGTGTCCCTCATTCTGAAGTTCAAAAGTTGGGAGGTATGCACCTGTATATATATCAGCCCCCCACACACACACATCTGTATATATATCAGCCCCCCCACACACACACCTGTATATATATATCAGCCCCCCCCCCCCCACACACACACCTGTACACGGCTGTCCTCCATTGGTTGTAGTACTTAACATCCAAGGTAGTGAAAGGGTTAAACAGGAGATTTTTTGGGGGGCAGGATCCGATGTTTTCATCCCCAATAGACGTCACTAGGAGCCCCTCAATGGATTGTCCCCTTCTCCTAGAATGCAGCTTCTCAGTAGCTGAAACAAAAGCAGTCAAACCAGGAAAATGTGCAAAAATATATATATATATACATGTACAATGAGCAAATAAAGTGTGAAAGACCAACAAAGACTCCAACACTTGATTGTGAACCCATGTAACCTTATCTCTGGGGGGAGTGTCAGCAGAGTGGGTTTCCGGAATGTAGACAGTGATCACGTGATTTCTCAGAAACAAGTCAGGAAAATGAAACTAAACTGCAGCTATAAACACTCAGAAAAGTACCAGAGATTTCACATCACTGGAGAATGCAGAGAGATCAGCAGGCACAGTGAGTACCTCCAACTCATCAACTCATCTCATTTGACATTCTTTATATTTCTCTTTCTTGTGTTTTTTTTCCTGCATCTTGCATTGTGTTTTTACCACATTCTCTTGTAGCTCTGTCTTCTTTCATATTACCCAAAGTTGATAATATAAAACCACCACATAAATTATGGAGGCAGGATACAGCAACACCTTGATGCTTCTTACAAAGATGTCAGGAGTTGAAAAAGGAAAACTAAATACAAAAATAGGGATCTATTTTTAAAAAGAAAAAAAAAGCATTCACTGAATCTGCATGTATTTGTTAATTCCCTCTAGTGTTCTCTAAACGTGTTACATTGTATCTCTTGTTACAGACATAGGCTTCATGTACATGGCTGCTGCTAAACGGATGTTTAGGAGCAGTTGGGCATTTTTTTGCATAAAATGCATGAAAGTAAAACATCTACAGCTTTCAGGCTGGCCATACATTATACAATTTTCTTGTACAACTTTCCTTTAGATTTACCATATATATATATATAATAGGAGGTCAAATCTAAACACTTGCAGTTTGTATGCAGTCAGGCATGCCCTTGCACTACATAGTTCAAGATAAATCGAATGAAAATTAAATAAGAAAATTGTATAGCGTATGGCCAGCTTTATAACCATTTTAACTGTTTGGAGGAGGGGAGTGGAGGTTATTTAACCACTTCAATACCGGGGGGCACTTAGACACCTTCCTGCACAGACCAATTTTCAGCTTTCAGCGCTGTCGCAGTTTGAATGACAATTGCGCAGTCATGCTACACTGTACCCAAACTAAATTTTTATCATTTTGATCCCACAAATAGAGATTTCTTTTGGTGATATTTGATCACCTCTGCGGTTTTCATTTTTTGCTAAACAAATAAAAAAGACCGTAAATTTTTTTAAAAATAAAAGTGTTGCTTTTGTTTCTGTTAAAAAAATTTGTAAATAAGTACGTTTTCTCTTTCACTGATGGGCACTGATAAGGCGGCACCGATGAGGTGGCACCAATGAGCGGGCACTGATATGCGGCACTGATGGGCACTGGTAGGCAGCACTGATGGGTGGCACTGATATGCAGCACTGACGGGCATTGATAGGCGGCACTTATGGGCACTTATGGGTGGCACTGGTTGGCACTGATAGGCGACACTGATGGGCACTGAAAGGCGGCACTGCTGGGCACTGCTGGGCGGCACTGCTGGGCACTGCTGGGCGGCACTACTGGGCACTGATGGGCGGCACTGCTGGGCACTGATGGGCGGCACTGCTGGGCACTGATAGGCGGCACTGCTGGGCACTGATGGGCACTGATATGAGGCACTGATGGGCATCCCTGGTGGTATTGGCAGTGGTAGGCATTGGAGTAGGCACTGATTGACAGCTGCCTGGGCACAGATTGGCAGCTGCCTGGGCACATAATGGCATTTCCCTGGGGGTCTAGGGGGATACCTGGTGGTCCAGTGTGGATCGCTTCCCTGGTGGTCCTGGGTGGGATCCGAGGGGGGGCTGTGCTGATAAACAATCAACACAGACCCCCCCTGTCAGGAGAGCAGCCGATCGGCTCTCCTCTACTCGTGTCTGTCAGACTCGAGTGAGGAAAAGCCGATCACCGGCTCTTTCTATTTACATCTTTATCAGCCGTGATTGGACACGGCTGATCACGTGGTAAAGAGTCTCCGTCAGAGACTCTTTACCTAGATCGGTGTTGCGGTGTGTCAGACGGACACCTTGAAACAACGATCGCCGCAATGCGTGCCCCCAGTGGCTCGATATTCCTGATCACGTTATATGACATCCGATCAGGAATATCAAACCACTTTGCCGCCGTCATTTGGTAATAGGGCGGGTGGCAAGTGGTTAATTTACAATGCTATTTGTAATAGGCAGCATGGAGGGGAGTATCTGCTGTGAGGCCAGCAAGGCATTTGCCTGGAGTGGTGCCACCCCCCAGGGGACCGCACTAAAACCGAATGATGGCTACAGTGTGGTCATCCAGGTGCGACGTACACCTAGCGCTCTCTGATCACTGTGTCCTTCAGAACAGCTGATCAAAAATTGGGGTTAAAAGCCGATTACAGCAGCTCTTTAGTACCTGATCAGCTGAGTTCAATCATCGCTGATCACGGTGTAAACTTGCCGGTTATCGACATTCCTTTCCTCAAGCTGTCATGGTGTGAAAAGAGGAGAGAGCCAGTAAATGGCTAGTGTAAAGGGGGACATCTACACCGATAACCAGGACACTGATCGTCCATGTCCTGATGATCAGTGCTGTGTATTAGTGCCAACCAGTGCCGCATATCAGTGTAGCTTCATCACTGTCTCCTTATCAGTGCCCATCAGTGCCCTCTGTCAGTGCCAACCAGTGGCCATCAGTGCTGTCTATCAGTGCCAAGCAGTGCCCATCAGTGCCGCATATCAGTGCAGCTTCATCACTGCCTCCTTATCAGTGCCAACCAGTGCCCATCGGTGCCATCTATCAGTGCCAACCAGTGCCCATCAGTGCCGCATATCAGTGTAGCTTCATCACTGTCTGCTTGTCAGTGCCAACCAGTGGCCATCAGTGCCGTCTATCAGTGCCAACCAGTGCCCATCAGTGCAGTCTATCAGTGCCAACCAGTGGCCATCAGTGCCGCATATCAGTGTAGCTTCATCACTGTCTCCTTATCAGTGCCAACCATTGCCGCATATTAGTGCCCACCAGTGCTGTCACATCCTCTGTCCTGCCACTCCCCTCCTCTGCCCTCATGTCTCGGGGTTTGATGAGGAAGCCGCAGCTGTTCACTGTGAATGGCTGTGGCTTCCCCATCAGACCCCGAGACAATAACAGTATACAGCGCCTGGGGTGGGACAAATTTAGATGGAGGTGGGTGCTCAATTATAGTTTGCCTAGTGTAGCACAAAAATAAAATACACCACTGGCCACTGATGCATTAGTGAAGGAGCTTTCTAGTTCTGCCCGGCGTGATGTCATTCACAGGCCGGGGGGCGGGATGAAAAAGGCAGAGGAGAGTGAATGCTGCTGCCAAGACCTGCGAGGAGCCAGTGAAGACCCGTGCAACAGTGCAAGTGAGTTTGCAGAGGCTAAAAACCCAAGGCACTATTGTGTCAGTATCCTAGTTGTGTGAACTGCCTGAAATTATTAACTCTTTGGAGGTCGTTCATTTGTAATGCTATTAATAATATGCAGCATGGAGGGGGTTAATGTACTGCCACTGGCGCATTAGTGAAGAGTGGCAATTAATTAACCCCTCTGTGCTGCACTAGTGGCACCAGTGTCAGGGTTTATTAACCCCTTCATGCTGCAGCATACAGGGGTTATTAAACCCTGACACTGGTGCCACTAATGCAGCACAGAGGGGTTAATTAATTGCCACTCTTCACTAATGCATCAGTGGCCAGTGGCAGTACATTAACCCCCTCCATGCTGCATATTATTAATAGCATTACAAATGAACGACCCCCAAAGAGTTCATAATTTCAGGCACAAACATATATAAAACACAAAGCGCTGTGATGCTAAATAGCTGATAATTACACATAAAACCAAGTGAGGCTGCTATCAAAAGAGAGTGTTTTCAGAGTCACTTAAAAAGAATAAATAATGATATTTGAAGCGCTTCACAATGTGCATGAAAATGAATATATAAGAATAAATATAAATAGTCAAATAAATCCAGCGATGAGTAAAAATTCCTAAAAAATCCAACAATCAAAATAGTGTAAAATTAAAAAAAATTTGTGACACCAAATGTGTAAAAAATATACACAAAAAATCCACATAAAAATAAATATATAGGGATGTATTCAGAAGGTTTAATTATACAGGTGTAGAATCCTGATTGGTATAGAGCTTTTGATCACTAGCAAAGCTGTTTAAAAACACTTGCTTAATTAAGGTGCTCATTGATCTTAATAGTACCAATGTGTTTTTTGCTTCTATTCACAACCAATGTGAGAATCATAAACAGGCAGATAAGAGAAAAAACCAATCATTGTGCAATAGTTAGGATACCAAGGTACACAGGCAAACTTCAATCCACTCACGTGTGCCTTATAATGATAAGGCATATGCAGGTTTTACTATAGCAGTCAGCCGCCTTAGACAGGAGCAGATTCAGTGCAGTACACTGTGTGATACTGCTGATCTGCACAGAGCGTCCTTGTCTCCTCCCACGCGTTACATCACAGTCACGTGACTTTTTCAAGGATCCTTGAGATCCTTGAAAAAGTCACGTGACTGTGATGTAACGCGTGGGAGGAGCCAAGGACGCTCTGTGCAGATCAGCAGTATCACACAGTGTACTGCACTGAATCTGCTCCTGTCTAAGGCGGCTGACTGCTATAGTAAAACCTGCATATGCCTTATCATTATAAGGCACACGTGAGTGGATTGAAGTTTGCCTGTGTACCTTGGTATCCTAACTATTGCACAATGATTGTTTTTTTCTCTTATCAGCCTGTTTATGATTCTCACATTGGTTGTGAATAGAAGCAAAAAACACATTGGTACTATTAAGATCAATGAGCACCTTAATTAAGCAAGTGTTTTTAAACAGCTTTGCTAGTGATCAAAAGCTCTATACCAATCAGGATTCTACACCTGTATAATTGAACCTTCTGAATACATCCCTATATATTTATTTTTATGTGGATTTTTTATGTGAATTTTTTACACATTTGGTGTCACTATTTTTTTATAATTTTACACTATTTTGATTGTTGGATTTTTTAGGAATTTTTACTCACCGCTGGATTTATTTGACTATTTATATTTATTCTTATATATTCATTTTCATGCACATTGTGAAGCGCTTCAAATATCATTATTTAATAATTTCAGGCAGTTCACACAACTAGGATACTGACACAATAGTGCCTTGGGTTTTTAGCCTCTGCAAACCCACTTGCACTGTTGCACGGGTCTTCACTGGCTCCTCGCAGGTCTTGGCAGCAGCACTCACTCTCCTATGCCTTTTTCATCCCGCCTCCCAGCCTGTGAATGACATCACACCGGGCGGAACTAGAAAGCTCCTGTCGGGCGGAGATCACTCCGCCTCACAAAAGTGTCTGCTTTGGACTTTGTGTGCTGGTGCACATGGCATACTCGCTATGTGCACCACTCAGATAAAACACAGGGCAGCGGCACCGGCGGATGTCACGCCTGTCTGCAGCAGTGCGGAGCAAGCGGCCTTTTTTACGAGGCATCAGAGGCCTCCCTACTCCCCAGCCAAGTCTGCCCCTACCTCCTGACAGGTTCAGCAGTGGCCCGGCAGCCCGGCCTCCACCCTTACAACTCACAGCAGGCAGCGCTGTATACAAAAAGACGCTTTACCAGTCCGGCCCGCTCACCCCGTCAGCTTGGGGACACTGACCGGGGACATTCCCTCCCACTCTCCCAAACACACACATCAGGCGAATTAGGCGGCCGTGAGGCCCCTGTGAGGGCGAGGCCTAAGGCAACCACCTAATTTGCCTAATTAGAGAGCCGCCTCTGCAAACAGGTGAAACGGCTAGCCGGAGCATAGTATGCTGTCCAAGTTAGGAGGACTTTGTTGCCTTGCTCGCTCCGGAACCCCTACAGGGATCTCACTGTGTCCAGTGCAGGGCGGAAGCACCTCCCACTTATATCTATTTCAGTCCCATAAAGTTTTCCTAGCTAAAAGTCTTAGGTGTCTCAGGTCCACAAGGAGACCAGTCCTGTAATGCACCTCGACCTCCATAGTAAAATAGTTTATTATAAGAGTTGAATAGTTTATTATAATAAATAATAAAAACTATAATAATAGTTAATAATTTAATTATAATAAAAAATATGAAAAACAAAAATTATCCAAATGTAATCGATTTGTTAAACTTGTAGGTTGAATTGTTTTTCGTTATTTCAGATTTTGGTTCTTTTGGATTTTCGTTCTTTCTGAAAATGTTGTTTTCGTCTGCATTCGTCAAAAGAGTCTTTTGTTCATTCGGATACTTCCAAATGAAGGAATATGCAGAAATTCATCCGAAAACAAATTCGTAAGGAAACAAATTGCACATGTCTAGCGTTTATAGAGAGAGGACGATTCCTTCTTAAATTGGTCAAAATCTGAGCAATTCCATCTTATTCTAAGGAATTGAATTCTGGTATTCCTCGGCAGTGCCCTAGGGCCCGGGGTCAGTAGGCCCCATTCCCCGGTATCTTGCAGAACTGAGCTGGACCGAGCTGGAGTCTCCAGTTATTCACCACCCAAGGGGTTTGCTACTCTGGGCGCCTGACCCTTCACAGCAGGGATTTAATTCCCCTGGAGCAGCCGGCACTAGCGATGTCCTGATCACACAGTGAGTGTCTGGAAAGTAAGCCAACATCTCCTGCTCCAGCTGCTGCAGTGAGAGCCACAAACGATTGGTTCTGGTTATTTCCATTTGTGTTGGTGTGTGGCTTGAGTATGAGTGGGGACACAGGGGGCCCCCTAAATCTCTTATTGCTTAGGAGCCCCATGAGTTTTCAGTCTGCCCCTGTTCCTCGGATAAGGGATTCCGTGTGATGACTTGTGGCATTCAAGAGGGTGTTACATGCCATTTACTTTTTAAAGGTACACATACTAAGGCATCCCTGGTCAATTGAAATGGACAGATCGAGGAACTAGATCTTAGAATGATGTAAGTTATAAGTAAGGCAGATGTTCCTATCATTGCCATTGAATTCCATCATGAACTCCTCAGTTTCCTCAACTGTCCCCATCCAAGCCATCAGCACCTCATCAATGTAGCATGTCCCGGTAGCAGTGTGGGCATAGTACAGTGGTGAGAGGTACACAAGTTATTTCTCCCAAAGCCCCAGATGTAAACAAGCATATGCCAGAGCCCATGGTGTGCCCATGGATGTCCCCCTGATTTGTTGAACATTTTCCCAGGAATTGTTCACTGAGGAATTTGTTTTGAGCACCCATTGGATGGTGGTGTTCCAAGAAGTGGGAAACAGCCTTGGAGCCCCACTTGTGAACCCAGAGGGGAGCATCTTATTACTGCTGCTGCTTGTGTGGGTGGGATGTGTACTGTGCCAATCACATGGGATGGATAAGACAGGAGGGTCAGCAGGGATTGGCACAGAAAACAGCCCAACCACACAAGCAGAAGTAGTAATAAGATGTTCCATCTCAGCCCATGAAAAAATGGGGCGGGGGAGGTAGAAGATGAGCAGAGGAGAACTGGAGTGAAACTGTGGGATCCTGGTCTTTATAGTGATGGAGGGAGGGAGAGAGAAATAGATGGAGGGAGAAAGAGAGGAAGGAAGAAAGAGGGATAGAGGGACGGGGAAAGAAAGAAAGAGAAAGAAAGAAAGATTTAAATGAGAGGCCTTAGGCGACCACCTAATTTACCTAATTTAGGAGTGTTCCTCAGGATATCTGCCTCATATGAGGGAAGTAGGGATGAGGATCATGTTCGAGTCGAACCCACGTTCGACTCGAACATCGTCTGTTCGCCCGTTCGCTGAATTGCAAACGATATGGGCCGTTCGCGCCAAATTCGTGTGGCGCGTCACGGCCCATAATTCACTGCGGCATCACAGTGCATTGCTGGCTGATGATTGGCCAAGCATGCACTATGACCCGCATGCTTGGCCAATCACAGCGCCGTCTGAACAGAGAGCCATAATTGGCCAAAGCCAAGGAGGCTTTGGCCAATTATGGCTCAGGGGATTTAGTACACGCCCCACACTATATAAGGCCGCCTGCACGGCGGCCCTGTGTAGTGTGTGTTCCGGCGTTGAAAGAGATAGACAGTGTCATTTGATTTGAGTTAGATAGATTAGGCAGGACAGTCAGTCAGTTAGCTGCACTTACAGTGTATTGTGTATATATATATATGCATCCCAGGTGTTGCGCATATATATATATATATATATATATATATATATATATATATATATATATATATATATATATATATATATATATACTGTATTCAGTTTAGCTAGATCCGTTCCTGTTATCTTCTTACTGGCAGGCTTGTCTTGTTACAGTATTTACAGCTACCTGAAGAAAATTGCTGGTGTTCTTTTGATCCTATTAGTACCACAGTCAGGCAGCTAGACTATTTACAGTTAGTGCGGTGCGTCCTGCTCACAGTGTTCAGCTAAAACTACAAGTTAGTGCGGTGCGTCCTGCTCACAGTGTTCAGCTAAAACTACAAGTTAGTGTAGTGAGACCTCTGCACAGTGTTCATCTAAAGCTACAAGTTAGTGCGGTGCGTCCTGCTCACAGTGTTCAGCTAGATCCGTTCCTGTTATCTTCTTACTGACAGGCAGGCTTGTCTTGTTACAGTATTTACAGCTACCTGAAGAAAATTGCTGGTGTTCTTTTCATCCTATTAGTACCACAGTCAGGCAGCTAGACTACTTACAGTTAGTGCAGTGCGTCCTCCTCACAGTGTTCAGCTAAACCTACAAGTTAGTGCGGTGCGTCCTGCTCACAGTGTTCAGCTAAACCTACAAGTTAGTGCAGTGCGTCCTGCTCACAGTGTTCAGCTAAACCTACAAGTTAGTGTGGTGCGTCCACCTCACAGTGTTCAGCTAAACCTACAAGTTAGTGCGGTGCGTCCTGCTCACAGTGTTCAGCTAAACCTACAAGTTATTTTTTTGCGAGCTCTGCACAGTGTTCAGCTAAAGCTACCTGTAGAAGGTTGGTGGTGTTCTCATACTACAGGCAGGCAGTTGATTTTGCTAGCTGCAGTATCAGTACATATATATATATATCTATCCCAGCTTAGTGCAGCTACAGGCCATTAGTATGTCTGGAAGGCCAAGAAGGAGAGGCAGACAGTCACAAGCCATTAAGGGAGGGCAAGCAGGCTCTGTGTCTAGTGCTGGTCGTGGAGACGGTGCATCCTCATCAGCACGTGGCCGTGGGACACGCTTGGCCTTTTTTTCGGCAGCTGGCCGTGTTGAGCCGCAACATGCAAAAGACTTGGTCGAGTGGATGACCAAGCCGTCCTCATCCTCCTCATCCTCTCTCACCCATGCCCAGGGTACTTTGTCTGGCAAAGCAGCGGCCTCTTCCCTCGGCTCAATGTCATCAGTGACTCCTTCCCTAGCCCCACCATGTCCTCCTGAGGAGTCCCTCGAACTGTTTGACCACAGTGTTGGGTACATGCTCCAGGAGGATGCCCAGCGTTTGGAAGGCTCTGATGATGATACTGAGCTCGATGAAGGCAGTAACATGAGCACGGACAGAGGGGGTGCCCAAGAAGGACAGTAATCTGGCAGTCATGCTCCCCCTGCTGCAGCATACTGCCAGGTTTGCTCCAGTGATGAGGAGGGAGGAGGTGATGAGGTCATTGACTCAACGTGGGTGCCTGATAGGAGAGAGGAGGAGGCGGCACATCACCAACGAGGCAGGATGCCCTCCAGGGGCCAGCCTAAGGGCAGCACATTGACTGCATCACACCCCAAAGCTCCACATGTGCAGGGCGCTGCAGTCGCTGCACGTTATTCAAAAAGTTCTTTGGTGTGGGCCTTTTTTAAAACGAGTGCATCAGATCACACCGCTGCTATTTGCAACATATGTCTCAAGCGTATCTCGCGTGGCCAAAACATCTCCCGCTTGGGTACCACATGCTTGACCAGACATATGTTGACCTGCCATGCAGTTCGTTGGCAAGCGTATCTAAAAGACCCACACCAAAGAACAAAGAGGACGTCTCCTTGCTCCTCATCAGCTGAGATCTCCAACCCCACTATGAATGAAGGTGTAGAATTAGGTGTGTCACAGCCAAGTACTTGTGGGCAATCTGCTTTCCGTACACCGACGTCAGATTGTACCAGGCAAATTTCCCTGCCCCAGCTGCTGCACCGCCGAAAGAAGTTCGCTCCCAGCCATCCACATGCCCAGCGGTTGAATGCTAGCTTGGCAAAATTGCTAGCACTTCAACTGCTGCCTTTTCAGTTGGTAGACTCTGCCCCCTTCCGTGAGTTTGTGGAATGTGCGGTTCCTCAGTGGCAGGTACCCAAAGCCACTTTTTCTCACGGAAGGCGATTCCGGCTCTCTACCGGCATGTGGAAGGCAATGTCCATGCCTCGCTGGACAGGGCGGTCAGCGGTAAGGTGCATATTACCGCTGACTCATGGTCCAGCAGGCATGGACAGGGACGTTACCTAAGTTTCACGGCGCATTGGGTGACTCTGCTGGCAGCTGGGAAGGATGAAGGACAAGGTGCAGTAGTGTTGGAGGTTGTTCCGCCACCACGCCTCCAAAATGCTAATGATTGTGACACACCTCTCTCCTCCACCTCCTCCTCTTCTTCTTCCTCCATGGCCTCTTCCTGTGCTTTGTCCTCGGAACCAACGGTGCTCCGTAGCCGTTCAAGGGGCTACGCAAGTACGCAGGCCAAAAGATGCCATGCGGTGCTTGAGCTGGTGTGCTTGGGGGACAGGAGCCACACTGGGGCAGAGGTTCTGTCAGCTCTGCAGGGGCAGGTTCAGAGGTGGTTGACGCCACGCCAACTTAAGACAGGAATGGTGGTTTGCGACAATGGCAGCAACCTCCTCTCTGACCTCTGACAGGGACAAATGACCCATGTGCCCTGTTTGGCTCACGTCCTTAACTTGGTGGTGCAGCGGTTCTTGGGCAGGTACCCGGGCTTAAAGGATGTCCTGAGGCAGGCCAGGAAAGTCTGTGTGCATTTCCGCTGGTCATATAATGCCAGTGCTCGGCTGGCGGACCTCCAAAAGGAGTTTAACCTGCCCAAGAACCGCCTAATCTGTGACATGCATCTGTGCAATGCGTTCCCAGAGACTGGGAGGTTACAAACTCCTGTTTCTGGACAACGTGTTGCTGAGGCTTCTGTCAGTCAAAGAAGGAGCGGTGGAGAAGGTGGCCGTCTAACCGAAAATCCCACTGGGTTACTGGGTCTTGAGGACGGATCACTGGCCAGAGCTTGCACAGTATGCAATTGAGCTACTGGCCTGTCCTGCATCTAGCGTTCTTTCGGAACGCACATTCAGTGCTGCTGGAGGCTTTGTAACCGATCACAGGGTGCGTCTGTCCACCGACTCTGTCGATTGACTGACCTTCATAAAAATGAATCAGTCTTGGATCACCACCAGCTACCAAGCACCTGATGCTGATGTAACCGAATAATTTTTTTTGAAATCTCAGATCCCTTCAAAGACTGCCTATGCTGATGCTGAGTGACTATCCCTGAGTAATTATCCTCTTCCTCCTCAATGATCACGCTGATAGCTTGTAAGAACATTTTTGGTTCTGGGCACCACCACCAGTGCACAATTTTTCAGCCCCTGTTTAACAGGGGCGTGTAATTACAATTTTTGATGCAATACTTTGCAGCAGGGCTCGTTTCTGCGTTACAACTAGAGTATCTGTGAGGGGTTGCAGTGTTGTGGCACCAGCACCAGTGCCTAAGGCCTAATTTTTCAGCCCCTGTTCAACAGGGGCATGTAATTACAAATCTTGATCTAATATTTCACAGCAGGGCCCATTTCTGCACCCACCAAGAGCGAGTGAGGACTTACAGTGTTGTGGCACCACCACCACCACCACCAAAGGCCCAATTTTTCTGCCCTTGTTCAACAGGGGCATGTAATTAAAATTCTTGATCTAATATTTCACAGCAGGGCCCTGTGAAGGCTTACAGTGTTGTGGACCTAAGGCCCAAATTTCTGCTGAGTATATAGGGCAGGCCCCTACTTTCAAACATCTAACTTACAAACGACTCCTACTTGCAACAGGAAGTGAGATGAAATCTACCCCTAGGAAGGGAAATTCTCTTCTGTAAGAGTTAATATGAGAAAAACATTTCTCCTTTCCACTGATGCTTTCCAATCCTTGTTCCACAAAAAAACCCCAAATTTTCAAAAAACATTTGTCATTGGGACAAAAAAGTGAGGTGAAATCTTCTGAAGAGAAGGAAAGACAGCAAAACAAATGTCACAGGGGTGATAACCCTTCCCTATGTTTTCCAAAAAGCTTAAAAAAGATTTTTTGGCTGGAGCTAAACACGTTAAAAATGTACCCAATCAAAATGACAAACAGTTTCTACTTAACAACAAACCTACAGTCCCTGTCTTGTTTGCACCGCCTGTATACTGCTGTTCAGAGTATATAGGGCATGAGGGCCCCACACCTTTCCTTATTTTAATTTGGGTGTGGGGTTCCCCTTAATATCCATGCAAGACCCAAAGGGCCTGGTAATGGACTGGGGGGTACCCATGCCGTTTGTCTCACTGATTTTCATCCATATTGCCAGGACCCGACATGACATTAAACCCGCAAGCAGTTTTAAATGAGATTTTTTCCTTTAAAAATGACATTTGGTGCAGGGACTGTTCTAAACACGGGAAACACGCGTCACTTTACAGGCATACTATAGACACCCCCCAGGTACGATATTTAAAGGAATATTTCACTTCTTTTTTTTTTTACTTTAAGCATCATTAAAATCACTGCTCCCGAAAAAACAGCCGTTTTTAGAACTTTTTTTTGCATTGATCCATGTCCCCTGGGGTAGGACCCGGGTCCCCAAACACTTTTTAGGACAATACCATGCAAATTAGCCTTTAAAATGAGCACTTTTGATTTCGAACGTTCGAGTCCCATAGACGTCAATGGGGTTCTAACGTTCGTGCGAACTTTCGGTCCGTTCGCAGGTTCTTGTGCGAACCGAACCGGGGGGTGTTCGGCTCATCCCTAGAGGGAAGTAATTACACCATTTCTTTAAACAACAGGTCGAGGTATTTCTAAAAAAAATGGTTTGGGACAGAGGAATGTCTGCAGAATGGCAGAAAATAGGAGGGTCAACTACAGTCTATTTGCACAAATTGTATAAGACTTTATTGATGAAACAAAAATAAAAGGCGTAAGGTTCACCAGAGGCAGTGCAATTAGCGCCTCCCCTCTAGTATACCACGCTCTTACAGTATCAAAAGACAAATATAACTGAAACACAAAAAGGACATAAAAATCAATAATAAACCACTATGCCAGTGGCGGAATTACCAGGGTCGCAACAGTCGCAGTTGCGACTGGGCCCGGCATTCTGCCACTGTAGGGGGGCCCAGCGGGGTTGATTTTCACACACGACTCTGAGAGGAGATGGTGTGTCATAGATTAATAGCACAGAGAGTCTCCGGCGGCATTAATATTCTATTTGTCGGGCATCACTGGCACGGATGAGAGGACACACAGCTGATCTCACTGCTTCCCCTTCTCCCCCCTCCCCCCTCCTGTGTGTTCCGCGGGAAATGTGAGCTCTTTAGCTTCACACTAGACTGCCCGCAGAGCACACAGGAGAGGGGAGGGGGGAGAAGGGGGAGCCGTGAGATCAGCTGTGTGTCCTCTCTCATCCCCTGCCAGAGAGGACCGACAAATAGAACATTAATGCCGCCACCGGAGTCTCTCTGTGCTATTAATCTATGACACACGATCTCTGCTCAGAGCTGTGCTGTCCTGAGAAGGCAGACAGCACTGATAGAAATTAATAGCAGGGACTGATGAGCACTAATAGAAGGCACTGATGGGCACTGATAGAAGGCACTGATGAGCACTAATAGAAGGCACTGATGGGCACTGATGAGCACTGATAGAAGGCACTGATGAGCACTAATAGAAGGCACTGATGGGCACTGATGAGCACTGATAGAAGGCACTGATGAGCACTAATAGAAGGCACTGATGAGCACTAATAGAAGGCACTGATGAGCACTAATAGAAGGCACTGATGAGCACTAATAGAAGGCACTGATGGGCACTGATGGGCACTGATGAGCACTGATAGAAGGCACTGATGAGCACTGATAGAAGGCACTGATGGGCACTGATGAGCACTGATGGGCACTGATGAGCACTGATAGAAGGCACTGATGAGCACTGATAGAAGGCACTGATGGGCACTGATAGAAGGCACTGATGGGCACTGATAGAAGGCACTGATGAGCACTGATGAGCACTAATAGAAGGCACTGATGAGCACTGATAGAAGGCACTGATGGGCACTGATGAGCACTGATGGGCACTGATGAGCACTGATAGAAGGCACTGATGAGCACTGATAGAAGGCACTGATGGGCACTGATAGAAGGCACTGATGGGCACTGATAGAAGGCACTGATGGGCACTGATAGAAGGCACTGATGAGCACTGATGAGCACTAATAGAAGGCACTGATGGGCACTGATGAGCACTAATAGAAGGCACTGATAGAAGGAACTGATGGGCACTGATAGACGGCACTGATGGGCACTGATAGACGGCACTGATAGACGGCACTGATGAGCACTGATAGACGGCACTGATAGAAGGCACTGATGAGCACTGATAGAAGGCACTGATGAGCACTGATAGATGACACTGATAGAAGGCACTGATGGGCACTGATGAGCACTGATAGAAGGCACTGATGAGCACTGATAGAAGGCACTGATGGGCACTGATGAGCATTGATAGAAGGCACTGATGGGCACTGATGAGCACTGATAGAAGGCACTGATGAGCACTGATAGAAGGCACTGATGGGCACTGATAGAAGGCACTGATGGGCACTGATAGAAGGCACTGATGGGCACTGATAGAAGGCACTGATGAGCACTGATGAGCACTAATAGAAGGCACTGATGGGCACTGATGAGCACTAATAGAAGGCACTGATAGAAGGAACTGATGGGCACTGATAGACGGCACTGATGGGCACTGATAGACGGCACTGATAGACGGCACTGATGAGCACTGATAGAAGGCACTGATGAGCACTGATAGAAGGCACTGATGAGCACTGATAGATGACACTGATAGAAGGCACTGATGGGCACTGATGAGCACTGATAGAAGGCACTGATGAGCACTGATAGAAGGCACTGATGGGCACTGATGAGCATTGATAGAAGGCACTGATGGGCACTGATGAGCACTGATAGACGGCACTGATGAGCACTGATAGACGGCACTGATGAGCACTGATAGACGGCACTGATGAGCACTGATAGACAGCACTGATGGGCACTTATAGGAGGCACTGATGGGCACTGATAGGCCACATTGATGAGCACTGATAGGCAGCACTGATAGGTGGCATTGATGGGCACTGATAGGTGGTACTGATGGGCACTGAGGAACACTGATAGGCAGAACTCAGGCAGTATTGATGGGCTTTGATGGACAGAATTGAAGAGTACTGATAGATGGCACTGATGGACGCTGTTAGGTGGCATTAATGAGCACTGATAGGTGGTGCTGATAGGCAGATTTGATGGGCACTAATAGGCAGCATTAATGAGCACTGATAGGTAACACTTGTAGGTGGAAGTGATGGGCACTGATAGGCGGCATTGATGAGCACTGATAGGCAGCATTGATGGGCACTGATAGGTAACACTTGTAGGTGGAAGTGATGGGCACTGATAGGCGGCACTGATGATTGGGGCACTGATTATCAGTGTAAACAATTTACTGACATTCTTGACAGTTAATGGCAGTCCTTTCCTAACACAAACACAGCGTGTGAGGAAAGGGCTGTGGATAACCAGTCTGTTTACATGTGATCAGCTGATCACATGTTAAAGGGCCGATGTGATTGCGCTGGATGCACGTCCAAGGGGTCATGTGGGAAGCACGGTTTTGGGAGGATGTTCATGGACACCCTCCCAAAATTGGAAGCCGGGGCAGAGGCGGCTCTCTAATTAGGCGAAATAGGCGGTGGCCTCAGGCCTCACAGTCATAGGGGCCTCGCACAGCTGGCTAGTTTACCTAATTAGAGAGCCGCCTCTTCCAGCAGCAGAGATCTCCGTCCTTAGTCCCCTCGCCCTGCTACAGGGAGAGATAACAGGCGGCAAGTGAGACGTGTGATCGGAGCTCACCTACATCTCTGGATCACACACAGGGAGAGCCGCTCAGTAGAGCTCTGACAGATCTCCCCCCTCCCCCTGCTGCCCGCACAGCCAGACAGAAGAGGAGAGAGAGCTTCTGCTCCTCCTCCTCCCGCCCTCTCCTCCTGTGTCTGCCCCGCCCACTCTCCTCGGCAGGGAAGATTCAAGCTGAAGCCCAGCAAAGAGAAAAGGACAACGGGAGTCTCATCCATCCATCCATCCATCCTTCCATCCAGTCCCTCATGCCTCCCAGTGAGTACACTGATGTAGGGGATGCTCTTCCTTCCCTTCTTCCTCCATCCCCCTCTCTTTCTTTCCATTCTTTTTGTCTCTTTCTTTCTCTTTCCTTCATTCTTTCCCCATCCCCCTCTCTTTCTTTCCATCTTTCTTTCTCCACCCCCATCTCTTTCTTTCTTTCTTTCTTTCTTTCTTTCTTTCTTTCTTTCTTTCTTTCTTTCTTTCTTTCTTTCTTTCTTTCTTTCTTTCTTTCTTTCTTTCTTTCTTTCTTTCTTTCTTTCTTTCTTTCTTTCTTTCTTTCTTTCTTTCTTTCTTTCTTTCTTTCTTTCTTTCTTTCTTTCTTTCCTCCACCCATCCCCCTTTTTTTTCTCTCTTTGTGACAGCCTACCAGAATAGGTAGGATCTGTGAGAGCAGCTTCCCTGTGCAGCTCTGCTTGAGGAAAATATATCTTTTTTTTATGCCCACTTACCTACCCCCTGTACTGTCCACTCCCCTAATACAGTTCATAATACAGTGGGGCTTCATGTCTAAGTTTTTTGCCTAAGGCCTCACAAAGTCTAGAGCCGCCTCTGAGCCGGGGCTCGGGTGGAAGGGGGGCCCATCATGGTTTCTTGCACCGGGGCCCTGAAGGTTCTAGTTACGCCTCTGCACTATGCTCCAATAACCCCCATTGTAAGCTCCACAGTCCGACTACCCCGTCCACAGGAAAGGGGATAATGAATGAACACTGTGTGTTGAAAAAATGTTCATGCAGGATATCCCATGGCTGTCCAGTGGTGTAGTCTGGCAATTAATAGTTAACGGGCAGGGGACATTAACGGGCATGTCATCCATGGCCAATGGTTCCTTACTGTCTATAAGCCGACTACTAATACATGGAGCTGGTATCCTGATTGAAATTGTATCACTCCATATCTTCATCAGCTAAGTTATAGAACTGAATGAAATGACAGACCCGCAGTAAAGGCCCTTGTATTGCGGGCCGTACTCGAGCTTGCAGCTAAAGAAATGAATCACCCTGCAATATTGGGGAACTGCATGGTCTACTAGAGAACAGGTGTTATAAGGATAAATGGTTCCAATCGCTTCCTTTCCACTGAAACAAAGAAACGGATTTGATGCTCAGAGTGCAGATTGCAATAAATCACAGACAATGTAGCAGAATCACACATGGAAAAAGTCTCTCAATTAGCAAGTAACATTCCTCCGCATCAATCAATTGATTGACATGACAGGCGGGGTGTAGCAGCTGAGACTTCTTGAATGAGGATAGACAGAGCAGTATCCAATCTAGTCCTTGTAATAACGCTATGATTATAATGAAATTACAGAGAGTTCACCTTGCATAGGTGCTTACCTCTCCTTTAGCCATTAAGTTTGTGGCAGCGTTTTCCAGAAGGCTCTGTATAGTCCCTCTGCACAACTTCACTTTCACAGCTGTTATTTGATCGTCTGCTTGTAGGCAGAATTTGTTTTCCTCGCATCCGTAAAATGAAAATCGCATTCACCGTTTACTTGTAGGGAACTTAGCGATGAAATTGGCAGTACATTTAGCAGGAACCATTCCCTATTGTGATCAGATTCTTTTAAGGCAAGATAAAGGAGTTGAGTGCCATCGTATCCCATGATGGAAAGCACCAAGAGTCACCATCCAGTGCTGAGATTTGCACAGTCCTGCCTCACAGCCAGGCTAATGGTACCATGCACAAGTAACTAAAAAATATAGCAGTGTCCTCTCTCTCTCTCTCCCCCAAGCTTGCTGACTGGACAGTGCTCTGTGCCCCAAGCCCACCCTTTTTTGAAGCCTATTAGAGCCTCAGGTTCTAATCATGCGCTTTAAAAAAAAATCTGCCATTGGAATCCATGCATCCGGCACCCTGCATGTACATTAGGGGGGCAGATGCATGGATGGGGGGGCGGCGCCTCTGCACCCCTAATAGACAGGTCACCACTGGCTATGGGACAGAAAGTGAAGGGAAATCTCCCCAAGTGAAATGAATGAGCTACTGCAGAGAGTGAACTGATATACAAAATGATACAATGCTGTGAAGACAGGACTCCATGGTTTGAAAGTTTATTGAACCAAAACCAAAACCTTCAAAGATCACCTGAGGGAAACTATGGAGTTCCATCTTCACAACATTGTATCCATTCTGTATATCAGTTCACTCTCTGCAACATTGAATCCATTCTGTATATCAGTTCACTCTCTGCAACATTGAATCCATTCTGTATATCAGTTCACTCTCTGCAACATCGTATCTATTCTGTATATCAGTTTACTCCCTGCAACATTGTATCCATTCTGTATATCAGTTCACTCTCTGCAACATTGTATCCATTCTGTATATCAGTTTACTCTCTGCAACATTGTATCCATTCTGTATATCAGTTCATTCTTTGCAGTAGATGACTCATTACGCTGTCAATGGATGAGACCAGGAAGCCCCCTAAGCAGAGGACTTCCCCATATTATTTCCTCCTCTGGTTGAATGTTCTCAACCTATAGTGTTAGACAATTTTCTCTACTAGTTGAATGTTCTTTAAAGAGGACCTTTTACCCTCCCCCCTTCATTTTTTTTCTTTCTAAACCCCTGCTTACCGCATCCTTGTTTTAAGGGGAACCCCATGCCAAAATTAAATAAATAAATATATAGTTTTGATGCAGCAGGTTCTATACATGGTACAGATGTGCCACTTTACAGGTAGACTAAAGGGACCCACAGGCACTATATTTAAAATAATTTTTCATTGTTATTGTTTTATTTAACCACTTCCGGACCGCCGCACACTGATATACGTCCGTACTGTGAAGAGGAATATTGTTGCTATGGCAGCAGCTAGTTGCCATAACCCCGGTATCCTCTTCTTCAGCGGGCGGTCCGGTTTCCGATAATAGTGGTCTCGCCGCGGGGCCCCCCTCCCGCAGTTCTCCGGTGCCTACCCTGCTTACCGGAGCCGTCAGTGTTTTCTTTTTCCAAAAAAAAAGTGCAAATACGGTGTGACAGAAAGTATTGCAATGACCGCCATTTTATTCTCTAGGGTGTTAGAAAAAAAAATGTATAATGTTTGGGGGTTCTAAGTAATTTTCTAGCAAAAAAACAGTTTTTAACAGTTTGTAAACACCCAAATCTCAGAAAGAGGCTCGGTCCTTAAGTGGTTAAGCATCATTAAAATCACTGCTCCTGTAAAAACTATATTTTTATTATTACATGTCCCCCAGGGCAGTACCCGTCCCCCATACCCCTTTTATGGCCAATACCTTGCATATAATCCTTCACAATGGGCACATTTGATTTTTTTCCTGTTCGGCTCTCATAGACTTCAATGGAGTTCGCCGTTCTGATTAGAATTTTTCCCTGTTTGGGAGTTCTGTTGCAAACTGAACAGAGGGGTGTTCGGCCCATCCCTAGTGAAGATGTGATTTTACTCTTATGGTTAAATGTTCTTAAAGTATAACTAAAAACAAAACTTTTTTTTTAGTTTTGGATGGAGTGGAGAGGGATTGGAACCCCTGTCAGATTTTTATCGCTGTCTGTTCCTCTGTTAGGGAGATTCTCCCTCTCTATTTGTCCTGTTTACAGTTATCACCAAAAGTGAATGAAAATCCAAAATTTTGGGGTGTCACCAGAACAGGAATAGAAATTCTCCAATGGGGACACTAGTTCTGGTGACATCCAGGGATTCCCTCACTTTACAGGGATTTTCTCACTTCTTGTTTTGGTTATGGAAAAGGAAGTGAAGAGAAATCTAAACGCCTGATAGAGGTTACTACTAGAGCTTACTCTATCCAAAATGAAAAAACAACAATGCATTTCATTCTGCTGTAAGTTAAGGGTGAATAGCCTCGCAAAGGGGAAATTCAGTTAGTAAAGTGAGAGACTGGCCTAACCAATTGTGTAGGTTTGGGATACAGCACACCTCCCCGACTTTTAAGGCAAAAAAAAAAACGGTGAAAATACAAACTAAATACATACACAGGGGTTACCTGGAAGTCTTCAGTGGTTTTCTTTTATTTGCTAATTTCCTTGAGCTTTCTTTAGAATTGTTAGATTGTATCTCTTGTTATAGTATCTATTTTCGATGCTCCTCAGCTCCATCTAGTGGTCATAATGCAGTATTTTACTGCTGCCCATAATGAAAGAACATTCCTTCTACATTGGATTGACCAAAGGAGTAGATCATGTTCACTTCCAAAATGAATTTGTTTTTTATCTTAGTAAATGGGGTGAAACTAAATGAATATTCACTTTGCAAAGAATATGCGAGGGAAAAAATATATTTTTGCTTGTATATGATTGAATGGTGGAAGTCCGTACCCCTGTATTCCTTAACCACCTAATATATACTGTGGCAGGGTGGCTGTATTGCGCGAAACATCATACCTGTACATTGTTTTGTGCAATAAATACTGTGGACGTCCACGCGCATCCGCTGCATGAGAGGGGAGACAATCTGCAGGTATGGCGAACCAGATGTCTGCTGGACACCCACAATCGCTCCACAGAGAGCCAGATCTGTCTATGTAAACAAGGAGGATCCCCGTTCTGTCAGGGAAGTACACAGAGATCTTCTGTTCCAAGTGATCAGGGACAGCGATCTCTGTGTACTTCCTGTCAGTCCCCTCCCCCATCAGTTAGAAAACACTCCCAGGGTACACACTTAACCCCTTGATCACCCCTGATGTTAACTCCTTCCCTGCCAGTGTCATTTATACAGTGACAGTGCATTTTTTTAGCACTGATCACTGTATTGGTGTCACTGGTCCCCAAAAAGTGTCACTTAGGGTCAGATTTGTCCGCCGCAATGTCGCATTCCTGCCATAAGTCACTGATCGCTGCCATTACTAGTAATAACAATTTAAAAAATGTAAATTGCATAAATCTATCCCATAGTTTGTAAACGCGATAACATTTGTGCAAACCAATCAATAAACGCTTATTGGGATTTATTTTACCAAAAATATGTAGCAGAATACACATCAGCCTAAATTGATGAAGAAATTTGATTTTTTTATTGGATGTTTTATAGCAGAAAGTAAAAAAAATATATATATTTTTTAAATTGTCGCTCTTTTTTTGTTTATAGTGCAAAAAAAAACAAAAAACGCAGAGGTGATCTAATACCATCAAAAGAAAGCTCTATTTGTGGGGAAAAAAGGACAACAATTTTATTTGGGTACAGCGTCGCACGACCGCGCAATTGTCAGTTATAGTAACAGTGCCGTATCGCAGAAAATGGCCTGGTCATAAAGGGGGTAAAATTTTCGGAGCTGAAGTGGTTAAGATAAGGGAAAATTCTCTTGCAGCGTCAAATTCAACTGAAAATACTGAACTCCTTTAGTAATGGGGTCACATTGTGCACATAACTGATCAGTTTTGGGGGGAAGCCCAGGGGGGTGAATTGATCCCAGACAGTTATATCTCCATTAGTACAGCAAGTAAATATTGTACCCTCTTGGGGGATCACATGAAGAAGCCCATTAATTGGTCACACCTTTACTTGGGTCTTCTTCTGTTCACCTTCCCAAACGTCTTCACTTTATTCTTCTGGCTATAAACTGCTTCCCACTGCCACCCGTGCACAGTGCACCTCACTGCAACCTCGGGACAGCACATGCAGGATAGTCTGGGGGGCTTTTATTTGTATTTAAAATAAAGGCTGTATATGTTAACATAGGACTGCCATCCTGATCCCGGGCTCCTGTGCTAGTCAGTGATCTGGAATAAGCATGCAAGACTGGCTTCACTGGCTGCATGCTTGCCATAGAAAGGGAATAACAATGATAACAGCATAACCTAATTTTACAATCTAACAAAGTTTTTTATTTAAATATATTTCCCTTATTGAATCCTTTATGTCCCCCAACTAGACCCAGCCAATGTCCATAACTCTTACAAAAAAAAATGTTTAAATGTCACTTCTGACAAAGTTATGACTAAATGATTGGGTCTACAGTCAGAAGATGAATATTTACTCTGGTCCTTAACTGGTTAAAGCATTAAAGGAAATGTGGTAAAATCTGTGACTGTTTCTTAGTAAGTCATGGTTCACCATTATCATAGAACTATAGGAGTTCTTCCGTATATAACTGACTCTTTTTATATTTCATTCAGGAGAAGTCATACCACAACCTACTATGAAGATCATAATACAGGTGAGATTCAAAAGATTTATTGGATTTTTTTAAACTTCTCTAAATGCTGATCTCCCTTTTTCTTTGGAATTCTGAATGTGATAAATCCACATTAACAAGGAGGAGATGTAAAGATGTAGAGGTGCTCTAGGAAAGGTTGGACAGATTTTGGGATGATTGGCGTTTATTCACATTGAGGAGTTTTCATCCCCTGAGGAGCAAAGTCTAACACTCTCTACACACATTGGATGGGGTTGGGCCATCATGGACCATCCGTTCACCCAATGATCTTATATTCTGCAGACGTACATTTACACATGGTGGACATGTATGTCTGTTCCTATAGGGGAGGATGATGGGAACACTGGGATTGGCCTACTTCAATGCAGCTAGTAGGGCACCATGGACAGCTGAGGGAAGGGAAGGGCAACTACAGCCTGACCATAGGTGGTGGACCTTCTTTATCTCCTGATGATGGTGCAGGCTTGTCTAATGACAAGACAGCCAAACCCTTTCATGGCTAAGCCTATTTTCGAAATTTGGTGTTTACAAGTTAAAATCCGTTTTTTTTGCTAGAAAATTACTTAGAACCCCTAAACATTATATATATATATATATATATATATATATATATATATATATATATATATATATATATATATATATATATATTTTAGCAGAGAATCTAGAGAATAAAATGGAGATTGTTGCAATATTTTATATCACACTGTATTTGTGCAGCGGTTTTAAGCGCAGTTTAGCAGTTTTAAACGCAAAATTTTGGAAAAAGGGACACTTTCATGAATTTTAAAAAATCAAAACAGTAAAGCAATTTTTTTGTATAATGTGAAAGATGATGTTACGCCGAGTAAATAGATACCAAACATGTCACGCTTTATAATTGCACACACTCGTGGAATGGCGACAAACTACGGTACCTATGAATTTCCATAGGCGACGCTTTAAATTTTTTTTATGGTTACCAGGTTTGAGTTACAGAGGAGGTCTAGGATTAGACTCATTGCTCTCACTCTGACGATCGTGGCGATACCTCACATGTGTGGTTTGAACACCGTTTACATATGCGTGTGCGACTTCCGTATGCGTTTTCTTCGCTGCGCAAGCTCGCGGGGACGGGGGCGCTTTAAAAAAAAAATTTTTTATTTTTTTTATTTATTTTATTTATTTTTTTACTTATAAATTGTGTTTAATTTTTTTTTTTTTAACTTTTATTGCTGTCACAAGAAATGTAAACATCCCATGTGACAGTAATAGGTGGTGACAGGTACTCTTTATGGAAGGATTGGGGGTCTAAAAGACCCCTGATCCCTCCTCTGCACTTCAAAGTATTCAGATCGCCGAAAACAGCGATTCTGAATACTGTGTATTTTTTTAAAACCGGCGCCATTGGCAGCCGAGTAAACGGGAAGTGACGTCATGACGTCGCTTCCTCGTTTACAATGAGAAGGCTGGAACGAAGCCGCCCACAGCTTCGTTCCAGCCTGTCCCCAGCCGCTGAAGGCAGCCGATTGGACACCGGGCCTCCCAATCGCACGGGAGGCCCGGTAAGAGCGGCGAGAGGCGGCGGGAGGGGGGGGACGTCCCCTCCTGCTCCTCCGGTATAACAGCCGAGCAGCTTTTAGCTGCATCGGTTGTTATATTCGGATAGCCGATCACCAGCTCTAAACAACAGTACCGGGATGATGCCTGCAGCTGCGGGCATCATCCCGGTATAACCCTGGAAAGCTGAGTACGCACATCTGCGTACGGTCGGCGGGAAGGGGTTAAGAAATGTCTCATGGGGAGTTGGTCTTGTGCGACAGATACCCCAAGGGAGTAAGCTTCCAGCTCACCCTACTACAGGTGGTTGACATCAAAGACAAAATTAGGGCAATTTACTAAACCATCAAGTACATACAGAGTTGGGGTTAGTCCAGGGGTTGAGGTGGATAGGAGGCAGTTGTTGTTGCCAAACATGAACGGATAGGGTTATAACCAAGAAAATCAGACAGCGGATTGGCAGGCAGTGACGATCCATCCATTAGGGGCGCATGGACGCTGCCACCACTATCCATGCGTCTGGCCCCATGATCTACATGCAGTGCACCGGATGCATCTATTCCAATAGGGGTGGGGTTTTTTTTACGCATGTGATTAGAGTCAGAGGCTCTAGTAGGCTTCAAAGAAGGGTGGGCTCAGGTCGCAGAGCACTGCGCTCCAAGCCCACCCAGTTGTGTGACAATAGTGAATATTCTCTATTGTAACACTGATTCTCCTCCCAGAGCCAATCAGGAAATGGGTTGTGAGACCCGTTTCCCGATTAGCCGAAAGGAGAAGTGACCTTTTTAGCCAAAGGGGAGGAGGAGGAGGGAGGAGAAGCACGGCCAGAGGAGACGCACAGCTAGAGGAGAAGCAGATGAAGACCAACCGACCCACCAGTCGCCAAGGGATGGCTCATCCACAGCAGCTTAGCCACTCAGCACTCCCCGGCTTGGACAGGGGAGGGAGTTTGGAGACATTCCAGGCAGGACATTGGTTTGCCACCCCCCCCCCCGAATTATCGAGCACCAGCCTCCACTGGTGGCAGGAATCTGGAGCTAGGATCCCAGGAGCAAGGTGCCAGTGTTCTGCCGAGAAAGTTTGGCGGATAAGGACCCCCCTCTACTGCGCAGGCGCAGCGCCTGCGCAGTAGGAGCCGGCGGAAATAGCCGAAGTGAAATAGAGAAGAAATCAGCTGTACGCGGCTGTAAAAGGGCCCCTCGCGGGCTCGCTTTGCTCGCCGCGCTTCGGGCACGGCCTCGCTTTGCTCTGCACTTTTTTATTCCCCCTCTAGGTCCACTTGGATGGTGGGGTTTCAGCCTGGACCCAGGGCGCAGGCGCCGTGTACAGCTGATTGAAGATTTTCATCTTCGGCTATTTTCGGCGGCTCCTAGTCATTCGTACTGCGCAAGCGCAGCGCTTGCGCAGTACAGGGGGGACCTTATCCGCCGAGGGAACTTTCTCGGCAAGACACCGGACACAGGAACAGGGAGCAATGTGCAGTATACAGAGGAAACACCAGGGCTCAGGAATACTAGAAACGTGATCCATTTGGGGCCATGCTGCATTCATCCTGTACCTGCAGGTAATGCATGTGGTTGCGGTGCGGTCCTGCGGGCTTTTACAGGTTAACACAGTAAGGAGGTGACAGAATTCCCCCCAGCCACCTGTCAAATGCAGACTGATTTTCAGAGGGGTGACAATGACAGCCGCAAAAAAAAAAGGCACAAAAATTGCAAACCTGAAAAAGAGTTAAAAAAGAGTATTTTTTCTTATTATTTTAGAGTGTTTTTTTTTTTCTTCCTTTTTTTTTTTTTTTTGCTTTTTGGAGTCTTTTTTTTTAATACAAGGACAATGTGTTACATTCTTGCATACTGTCTGTTTAAACTTTTCAGATGACTATTTTTTATGCCTTTTTTTTCCCCCTATTGCGTAAAAAAAAAAAAAAGAGAGAAAAAAAAAAGAAAGGCAAATCAGTAAAATCGAATTTACAGATTTTTAGCGCCTCTCACTGACTGAAAAGCTGCCTGAAGTGAACGGCTCTGGTAGTCACACACAGGAGATTATATCTTCCCCGGGTCTGTATGGACTGGTTCTGTCTTTGTCTACAGATAAGTTCCTGATCCAACGATCATCATTGTAAGATCTGTGCAACACACAAGTCTGTATTCTGGTTTATCCCTGTACACCCTGCACTGTGTAAAAATAGAACAGGAAGATACTTTGTGTATTTTTGGATAATCTTTAGTAAATATTTAGTATCAATGTGCTGACTATGATAACTTTTATATGTTGCAGGTTATATTTGTAATAATTTGCATAGATTTCCTGCCTGTGACCTCCTTGGGTAAGCAGAACTTTTAACTTCTTAAAGGACATTTCCAAATGTCTGGTAATGAATAGAAAACCAAAAATATATAGAGGACTTTTAGGAGAACTCCAACATGCATACAATGTACATCACAGTTGAAATGTCAACATTATAACTTATAAACCCATCACCCCTTCTGTTTTTTAATATACAGTAAAACCTTGGTTTGAGAGCGTTTTGCAAGACAAGCAAATTTTTTAATAAAGTTTGACTTGATATAGAGGTAGCGTCATGTCACAACTGAGTATAAAAGAGAAGAGGGGCACCTCTAAGTGTAGCAATATGGTTACAAATACTGTACTGGTGACTCCACAATAGGTATAAAACTTTTTCGCAGAAGGCATTTTAACCACAACGAGTGGCCACTCATTAAAATTAGAAGAAAAGAGGTTTAACCTTAAACTACATAGAGGGTTCTTTACTGTAAGAGCGGCAAGGATGTGGAATTCCCTTCCACAGGCGGTGGTCTCAGCGGGGAGCATCAATAGCTTCAAGAAACTATTAGATAAGCACCTGAATGACCGCAACATACAGGGATATATAATGTAATACTGACATATAATCACACACATAGGTTGGACTTGATGGATTTGTGTCTTTTTTCAACCTCACCTACTATGTAACTATGTTACATTTAATGAAGGTACAACATTTAGAAACTCACATGGTTGATGAATAAAACAGGCACACCCAAGTATACAGGCATCCAGGGTAAAGCTGTCCATATAGACCAGGGGTGTCAAACTCAATTTCATTGTGGGCCGCATCAGCATTATGATTGTCTTTAAAAGGGTCGGTTGTATCTGTAAGATTAGATGTCCAGCTCATCCCCTCCCCTTATATTAGATGTCCAGCTCATCCCCTCCTCTTACATTAGATGTCCAGAGCCACCCACCATCAGAAGTTGAGTCCCCTACTCTCTCTAACATCACAGTGCACCCCCTTTCCTTATGCTGCTGCTGGGAAGAAGCTGGATGCATTGCTTGAAAGCAGAAAGTAGGGGTCTGAAGGAGGACTAAAGGAGGGTTGGAGCTCTCCTGCAGCTGCAGGAGAGGTGTGAGGGCCACATGAAATGGCCTGGAGGGCCGGATTCGGCCCGTGGGCCTTGTGTTTGACACCTGTGATATAGACTGTCCTCCGCACCGCCATTGATGTCGTCCCTTCCATGCTGCGCTTCAGATCGCTCTACTGCAGGGTAGTCTTTCTGGTCACGATTGCAGACTGACAGCGGTGGGAGCCGGCGGTGCGGGGGATGGTCTATGTGGACAGCTTTACCCCGGATTCCTGCATACCTAGATGTATCTCTTTTAATCATCAACCATGTGAGTTGCTAAATGTTGTACTGTACCTTCATTAAATGCTACACTTAGAGGAGCCTCTCTTCTCTTTTATTTGTGGATGGACATTTTATGGTTACACAACCTGGTCACATGGCTATAATCCTTTTATATGGACTATAAACTGAAGGACCTATGAATAAATGGTTGTGGAACGAATCATTTGAGTTTCCATTATTTCTTATGGGGAAATTCGCTTTGATATACAAGTGCTTTGTATTACGAGTATGTTTCCGGTACGAATTATGCTCACAATCCAAGGATTTACTGTATACTTATTAGATGGATCTCCTTATTACCGCTCTTGGAAAATAAGCCATTAGTCACTAGCTTACTTTGCTTCATTCTGACGGAACTTTCTAATGCTTTCAATGTAATACTTTATTGTTTTATTCGTAGCTCTACTTGTTACAGTTTTACATTGCTATGTACTCATCCTGTTTATACTTTATGTGCTCTTCCTGTTCATACTTTGTTATGCACTCTTCCTGTTCATACTTTGTTATGTGCTCTTCCTGTTCATACTTTGTTATGCACTCTTCCTGTTCATACTTTGTTATGTACTCATCCTGTTCATACTTTGTTATGTATTCATCCTGTTCACACTTTGTTATAACTAAAGAAAAAAAAACTGCGCTTTATACAAACCTACAACTATAGCTGCAACTCAAGTGAAATACATACAAGCAAAGCTACATAAAGATAAGGAGCTGCGCTCTGAAAATGACGTGTGACCCAATAATAGGTGCAAACAAACATATAAAAGTATAAGTGAATCATGTGACATATAAAAGTCCTCCAATGAGTGGGGAAATCCTGAAAAAAAATCCTCCTATGGAGGGAGAGGAGTAACGTGCTGATGTCACCGCGCTGTTAACTACCCGATTGGACGGGCATTCATATTGTTGCCGGCCGGCTCATCTTTTACCTGATCTTTTATCCTTGTGTAAATAATGCGATAATGCTTTTTACCAACAAAACACCATCTGGTTTAACCTATGGCAATTTGTTTTCCTGCTTTTTCTCTGGGCTGGTATGACCACTAACATCCAGTGTGGATTTGAATGTTGGGCTTCTGATCACCTTCACGATCAACAGTCCCTAGCGCCATGTGGTTCGATCGGTCACCTGAGGTCCCTGGAGGAAAAACCCTGGCTGGGTGTTAGCCACAAGCTTTAAGGCTTGTGTAGCTGGTAAGCGTGCGTTCTCTGTGGTGGTGGATTCACGTTTGTCCGTCCTAAAGTCCCAGGATAAAGTCACAGGATAAAGTCCCAGGATAAAGTCACAGGATAAAGTCCCAGGATAAAGTCTCAGGATAAAATGGACCATATTTTGTCATTTGTTTTATTTATTCATTCTTCCATTGGAGGATTTTTCCAAGATTGCCCCATTCATTGGAGGATTATTTTATATGTCACATGATTCACTTATTGGGACCTGTTATAATTTTATATGTTTGTTTGCACCTATTATTGGGTCGCATGTCATTTAGAGAGCGCAGCTGCTTATGTTTAGCTTTATTAATCCTTGTATGTACTCAATTTGTCAATCTTTGTTATATTTAAAAAATAATAAACAAATTTGACAAGAAGGGGGTATTCACACCCCTTGAAATTTCCCACATTTTGTTCATGTTACAATAAAAAAAAACGTAAATGTATTTTATTGGGATTTTAAGTGATGGACCAACACAAAGTGGCACATAATTGTAAAAGTGGAAGGAAAACGAGAAATGGTTTTCAACATTTCGAGGGGTATGAATACTTTTTTTAAGGCACTTTAATAATGGTACTATGTCTCACTTTTTAGTCTTGAATATATGAAATGCATATGAATATAAAAACTTTACAGTAGCTCAAAAAAAGTCAACATTTAAATTTTTGTTCTTCGAAAACATTGATCCTCTGATCCAATAAAATATGGAACATTCTGTCCATAGATAGGCTAATAATATACATACAGCAGTTGATACATAAGATATAAGCCTGTATTCTTACTATATGATATGTTATCTGTGCTGTGCCAGCTTATGACTTGTTTTTGTACTTTTTCGGCTGTTTGTCATAATGGTGAACCTTTCTGATTAAATAAAAAATTTAAAGAAATTAAAGAAATGTACAACAGTAGATTTTACAGTTCATAAAATACTTGTTTCACAGCTGGCCATAGATAAAAAGAATTTCGACCAAAAATGTTTAAGTCTCAGTGACACCAGTGTATTGGGACCAGAAGTATTGGGACGCCTGCCTTTACACACACATGAACTTTAATGACGTCTTAGTCCGTAGGGTTCAGTATTGAGTTGGCCCCCCCTTTGCAGCTATAACAGCTTCAACTCTTCTGGGAAGGCCATCCACAAGGTTTAGGAGGGTGTCTATGGGAGTGTTTGACCATTCTTAGAGAAGAGCATTTATGAGGTCAGGCACTGATGTTGGGCGAGAAGGCCTGGCTCACAGTCTCCGCTCAAATTCATCCCAAAGGTGTTCTACCGCGTAATGTTTTGGCGTGTTTACATGTGTTTAAGCGCGTCAAGCGTTTTTTCAGCCAAAACGCCGCTGCTCCAGGATCTGGCAGTGTTTTTTTTTTTCTGCCACTAAACTCTCCTGTCACAGAACACTGCCAAAAGCCTATGTGTGTGTGAACACATAGGCTAACAAGGAGGACGTTGATTAACTAAAACTGGAGAGTGCAAACTCTAGTGCAGCTGTGCATGGCAGTTCAGCTTCTAACTTCAGTTTGTTCAATTAATCTTTGACAAAAAAAAACTAGAAGATGATTGGTTTCTATGCAGAACTGCTTCAGATTTTGCACTCTCCAGCTTTAGTAAATCAACCCAACTCTTCAGCACTGGGTCATGTACTCAATCATTGGTTGCCTCCTGTCGATGTCCACCAGGCCCATCCTAGTGAGGAAGATGTAGACCACCACAGGACAGCTTGCGCTCTCTCCTACAACTTTCTCCTGGCTCTCTCTTCCATGAATTTCTCCTGACCCAACTTAATCCTTGGACCTGGACTTACAAATAGCCCCCCCCCAGCTAAGCCTAACTGGGACCTTGGTGTCTCCTGGCTGGCTTCCCCCCAGAATCCTGCCCCTGCGGGCAGAACCCCTGTTCAGGGGTCTCCTCCTGCAGAACTGGGCCTAGGAACGCCACCCCTTGCTGCTCAGGCCTTAGACCATTTAAGGGCTCTCTCACCACCTTCTGGACACAACTCCCAGGGATTGTCTGGAGTTTAATAAATATTCTGCCTGCAGATTCTGTCCTTCCTCTCACTATGTTGTAGAATTCTGTAGAAGATAGGGGGAAGTAACAGCAGCAGCCTGTGAAACACTGAGCAGCCCTAAGTTATCCATCGCTGCTCCCCTGATTACAGTGGAGCTAGCTAAATTTACCTAGCAACCTACTCTAAACTAAGAGGGTCCTACATATAAAAGTAAAGCTATTTAAAAAAGCTTTAGGCAGGATAGGTAGTAGCTTGGCCCCCTCCCCAACCCTTCATTTGACATTGAGAAGGATTTTAGTAGGCACAGAATGTTATCTCCATCATGGTCCCACCAGACACCAACTGCCTCCAAGCATATCCTCTACTATAAAGTGACAGACAGGTGCACAACTTTAACCAGTCGTGGTCTCCTCCTGGTTTACTACAGGAGCATGAAAGTTGCAACTAAGCCTTCCTGCCTAGGTTGCCATGTGAATTATTTGGCCTTGAGTCTGGTAATGGTTATTAAAGAGGTTGAGGCACATTCCTGGCCAGTGACATGATAGCCCTCTATTCCAACAAAACCAATTTGGCAGTGCAACAACATTCACAACTGAAGGAGTTTATCAGGGATCATGTGGTTAAAACTAAAAGAATATTAACTATAATAGTATGTTTTGATGTCATATCTATTCTAAAGCATACCCATTACAGACATAGTTTGGGTTGTAACTTGATGTAATGGGCAGCTGAATGGGACTTTACCCAGTATGTTGTGTGTTGGAACTGTCTGTCCAATACCTACAGGAAGCACAATAATTATTTCTATAGATAGAAATCCAACTGTGCCTTGGGTTCACTGGTGTCTGCCTTCGTTACCAAGCCTGAGATGGAAGAAGTGATAATTTCTTTGAGGATGTAGATGATAGGTCAAGGTTAAAAAAGTGACCTACAAACCTTTACTGAACACATGAGGTCAGTGGACAAAAGCACCAAGGTTTTTAAGACAACAATCTGGCCTTTTGGGTTGTGTAATAGAACAACATCATCTGTTTGATTTCCACCAACAACTGGAACACAAATTAGGGGTCATAAGAACCTCACACTACCTGAAAAGCATGGCAACCAACACTATATATAAGGACAATGACGGTAAACAAGGTAGAGGATCTGTGAAAACGAGGTGCAGCAAGAGCTCTGGACAGAGAAGAGAAGCAGAAGAACATAGTCAACCAATGCACCTGGAGTGCTGGTTTTACTACCACCAGATATGCCATAGACAGGATGACCCAAAACCATCCATTCCATGTTAGGCAAGTATGTCTTCTAATACTTAAGATGGTATTAAGATGGCGTTCTTAAGATGTTTTTTTCAGACCCTGTTGGCTGTTATTTCTTATCCCCAACATGCAGGGCCGGTGCTAGACTATTTTGCTCCCTAGGCAAGACCAGCTACTTGAACCCCCCAAATAAAAAAAATCTGAAACTTCAAATTTGAGACAAGAGCAGAAGCTGACTCTATAAATGTGAAGACAAATGGAGAAAAAGAGAAGCACCTCTAAGTGTAGACTGTAATATAGATTAATAAGCTCATAATTCTATCAACTCACATAATGTAAAACACAGGAAGACTGATCCATAATAAAACCCCATGGAATGGTCGCAACTGCACCATGGGGGGGGGGGCACTGGAGAAGTCTGGATGTACAGCACTGTCAGGGACATAGAGCCAGCTGAGACCATCTGTCATCAGGCACTGCACCATCAGCGTGGTGTCAGCATGGCGACGTCAGCATGGTTACGTCACTGGGGAGGAGATGCAACACATTTCTGAGCATGTTCAAATACATTCAAAATATTTATATTTATATTTTTATTTGTAATTAAATCATCTTTTATAAATATATGAGTTTTGAATGAACTTGAACTGAGCATGCTGGGCACTGTACTGCCATGATATTCAGAGCCCGCCTCCTACCATCCACTTATAAGGCTCCAATAGTCCTCTTCCCTCCAGCTTGAGAAAGGAGTGTGCTTACCATTCCAGGCATTGCGCATGCTAGGAAACGCATCGCATCTCCTCCCCAATGATGTCACCATGCTGATGGGGTGGTCCGCGGAGCGGTCCAGCCCTCAATCGTGATGACAGACAGTGCACGTCCCTGACAGTGCTGTACATACAGACTCCTCCAGTGTCCCCCATGGTGCAGTTGCGACCATTCCATGGGGTTCTATCATTGATAAGTCTTCCTATGTTTTATATTATGTGAGTTTCTACAATTATAAAATATATTACAGTCTACACTTAGAGGCCACTGGGAAACCAGCGGCTGTAGCTGCGCCCTAGGTGACTGCCTAGTTTACCTAGCGGTAGCACCGGCCTTGCCCACATGCCCAGCACTGATACACCTTTATGGCCTGTGTTTAATATAGAGGATGCAAATCCTAGCAGTGGTCTTCTCTTATTTGCTCCCTTTTGGTCTGTAAAATAAACCATCAAAAACATTTTATTATATCTACTCAATAAGGCCAATAAATACCAGTTGGTCCTGCCAGAAATCCAGTGTGCAGATAAATTCCTGTGCTCTCTTCATGTGCTGCACTCCTGTTAGCTATATTGTTTCCTGGTATCTCTACAGAACTCCTTCCTCTATGTTATTAAGAAGAGCATGGGGGTGTTCTGTAGACTTATCTTGTTTCTATTTTCCAAATACAGTAAGGTGAGTGGGCGTTGTCACCCTAGGACAGGTCACCAGGTAAAAATACAGGTGAAAAACCCCTGAAACAAAAAGAAAACCAATGGAGCCATCATGTCTAAGAATTCGTGAGTCGGGGGCCGAGCTGCTCTGTGTTCCTCAATAGACGCAGACAGGGTGGCTCAAGAGTGAGCCCGCACGAGTGCCCACATAGAAAACTGCTTTCTATATTCACTGAAGAGGTGGAGCCAGAAGTGTCGGCGAGGGACCCCAGAAGAGATTTTCCTGTGTACAATCATTGCACAGAGCCCGGTAGGTATACCATGTTTATTATTTTGTTTAAGAAAAAAATCAAAGCTTTAAAAACACTTAAATGTACATTGTTACCTATAGCTTGGCTAGGATCTGGGCAAATTTAATGTTCTTTTCTGTTTTATTGTTGTATTTATCTCTGCACTGGAGACATTATGATGTATTTCCCTAATGTATGCTGATGAGGGACTTTTTCTAAAATGATAATAAACCCAATGCCACTTTTTGTAAGAATATCAGTCTGCCCTAAGTGGAATTTACTGTAGGTAGATGCCGGTAAAGTGAGTCACTGGCTGACTACTTCTTTTTTCCACTTCTGCAATTCCAACCTACAATGGAGACAGAAACCACTCTTATTCTACATTACAGTATAGAGGAGGAAGCGATACCACTGCAATGAAACGTCTGAAAAATTAAAACAACACAAAATGTCCAGCGCTCTGGAATTCACAAAAATAAAATCTGGCAGTCCAACAATAAAAAAAGGGAACAGTTTATTTAGTCCAATGATAGTGTGTAAATGATGATTCATAGATTGTAAAAACAAGTTTAAACAATTAAAATTGAACCCACAGTAACAATTGAACCCACAGTAACACAGTACTATTTTGCGCTCAATAAAGACATGTTAATGTGTGAGGTAAAAACATATATATGTATAAGACAGTTGGCCCTTAAACAGCAGAAAGCCCACACGGGAGATGCATCCAGGTGTATATTGCAAACACAGTCAAATGAAAAAAAGTTAGTGAAACAGAAAAGGGGCGCCTCGCCCAAGAAAACAGGGGTGCTTGCGGAAACCACATTGGCTGTGTGGTCTGAAGTCGGGAAGGACAACTCACCGCTCCAGCGAGCAGAGGATGTAACATGAAAGGTGCCGGAGCTCCGCCGAGAGGAGAGCAGCGCTGTGTATTCAGAAGTCGGGAGGGACAGCTTACCGGCTCCAGCAAGCAGGAGATGTCACGTGGAAGGAGCCGAAGCTCCGCCGAGAGGAGAGCCGCCTCCCCGAGGCTCCGTAGCGATGACGTCAGCACAGGAGAGCCGCCGGAGTGTCAGCTGGTAAGCGTGGGCTGCTGACTCTCCTGGCTGTGTCTCCTCAGGGATGAATTCAGCTCTACTGGTAGATGGTGTCACTTGAGGGGAACCAAAGTGGAACTTGGGAAGTCAACCAGGAGGGGAAAAATAAAAATAAATATAAATAAATAGCCCCAGGACTATGACAAAGCGCTCATGCGTGAAACGCGTCGTCAAGGCAACCCTATGACAGTGGTCCTATCCAGAACCAGGTCACGGTGATCATCAACTCATGCATCCATCCATCCAATCATCCATCCACCTCTGTGAGCTCCACATTGGCTAACAGCAGTATTTTTTCTCAGCATTGCCAGTTCCCCTCTGATTGACATTATTTCTACTGGACCCCCTGTGTGACACCATTCATTATTGTAGTACTTTCCTTTTGAAGGGTCACAGTTTGATCAGACACATGAGACTTTTTTACAGCGTTGCTGGGGCTATTTATTTATATTTATTTTTATTTTTCCCCTCCTGGTTGACTTCCCAAGTTCCACATTGGTTCCCCTCAAGTGACACCATCTACCAGTAGAGCTGAATTCATCCCTGAGGAGACACAGCCAGGAGAGTAAGCAGCCCACGCTTACCAGCTGACACTCCGGCGGCTCTCCTGTGCTGACGTCATCGCTACGGAGCCTCGGGGAGGCGGCTCTCCTCTCGGCGGAGCTTCGGCTCCTTCCACGTGATATCTCCTGCTTGCTGGAGCCGGTAAGCTGTCCCTTCCGACTTCTGAATACACAGCGCTGCTCTCCTCTCGCCGGAGCTCCGGCACCTTTCATGTTACATCCTCTGCTCGCTGGAGCGGTGAGTTGTCCTTCCCGACTTCAGACCACACAGCCAATGTGGTTTCTGCAAGCCCCCCTGTTTTCTTGGGCGAGGCGCCCCTTTTCTGTTTCACTAACTTTTTTTCATTTGACTGTGTTTGCAATATACACCTGGATGCATCTCCCGTGTGGGCTTTCTGCTGTTTACGGGCCAACTGTCTTATACATATATATGTTTTTACCTCACACATTAACATGTCTTTATTGAGCGCAAAATAGTACTGTGTTACTGTGGGTTCAATTGTTACTGTGGGTTCAATTTTAATTGTTTAAACTTGTTTTTACAATCTATGAATCATCATTTACACACTATCATTGGACTGAATAAACTGTTCCCTTTTTTTATTGTTCGACTGCCAGATTTTATTTTTGTGAATTCCAGTGCGCTGGACATTTTGTGTTGTTTTATCTTGATCTGTATCTATCAGCTACGGTTGGTCCAGCTGCACTGGTCTTCCTTCTATTCCCCACCCCCCTCGATGTTCAGTCATGCCAAATGCACATAAGATGTTATATGACATGGTATGGTAACAATACATTCTACACATCCCACGTCTTGATTGAGCTCTCCAGGTGGTTATTCATTGGCGCTGGGTTATTGCTGTTGGTACGTCTGAAAAATTACACATCTTGGGGGAAATTCCTGGCAACAGGACAATAACCTTCCTGACCACCAGGCAATATATTTCCTGGCCACGGATTATTAAACCTTTCTGGCCACCAGACAATGTCCTTTCTGGCCAACAAACAATATCCTACCTGGTCACCAGACAATGTCCTTCTTGGCCACCATACACCCTTTCTGGCCACTAGACAATGTCCTTTCTGACCATGAGGCAATATCCTTCCTGGCCACAGATCAATACCCTTCCTGGCCATAGATCAATAACCTTCCTGGCCACAATATCCTTCCTGGTGGCCACCAGACAACATCCTTCCTGGCCACTATGCACCCTTTCTGGCCACCAGACAACATCCTTCCTGGGTACCATACACCCTTTCTTGCCACCAGACAACATCCTTCCTGGCCTGCATACAACATCCTTTCTGGCCATCCAATTTATTCTTACTGGACACAGAATAGTATCCTCCCTGGGCACCAGGTAATATCCCTCATGGTCACAAAGCAATTTATTTCCTGACCACTGCATAGTATCCATCCTGGCCACAACACAATATCCTTCAGGGACCTCAGCATAATATCCTTCCTGGCCACCGAATAGTATTCTTCCTGGCCACAACAAAATATCCTTCAGGGACCTCAGCATAATATCCTTCCTGGCCACCGGATAATTTCCTTTCAGGACACAGAACAATATCTTTTCTGATCATAAGCCAATATTTATCCTGGCCACCAGACAATGTCTTTCCTGACTACAAGACAGTATCCTTCCTTGCCTCAACACTGTATCCTACCTGGCCACCATAACCTATGCGTCCTGGCCAAAAGACATACTGTTCAATCTTCCTGGCCAATGGTCAATATTTTTCTTGGTCCCCACACCATATCCTTCTGGCCACAGATTTATATCCTTCCTGGCGACAGGACAATATCCTGAACCTCCACTGATTTCAAAGATTGGCCAGACAGAATGCAAATCCTTCCATCTTTTGTCTGGTTGTGTATTACACATGATGCTTGATGTGTAGTTTGTTGGTTCGGCTACTAAGGTTTGATACAAAATTGGAAATGATTATATACAGTATATATACACACACACACACACACACACACACACACACACACACACACATTTCTTAGTATCATAAATTAAAAAATAATATACACAATGTAACAAACAGAGATCACGTGAAAGAAATTCAGAATGAGGCTGATTGTACAAAACATTTTTAGTGAATATTTCTGCTCTCCTCCACAGATGAGACTAAAGTGGCCACTTCCCTCTATGGCACTGTCACCCTCCGGTGCACGTTTCCCTTTATACATGGGACAAAAGGTCTGACCGTGGTCTGGGAGAAGAATAATCAGGATGGGAGATTTATCGCACACAAGTTTATAGATGGCCAGGATATTCTCAAAGATCAAGATTTAACCTACACGGGACGCACAGAATTGTCTGGAGATTTCTCTCAGGGAATGGTGGATCTGACACTGCGAGAGGTCACTTTCAATGACGAAGGAACGTATTACTGCAGAGCAGCCAATAAAAAAGGCAGTGGGGACAAGAAGGTGGAATTAACCATAGACCGTAAGTTCTTCCCCACACAATCCATGGCCTACAATACACAGCTTTTCTGGTCTCCCAGTTCACCAACTCTATACTATCCTGTATGGCTTGGAATTGTGGACCTACCATGCAGCCTGCATGTATGATAGTGGTGTGTTTAAGGCACAGAGTCTAATGAGCGCTAGGTATTCACCGGAGCACTCTGATGTAATGGGCTTTGCTGCTGGACAGCTCTCAGGTTGCGGCCCTCAAATGCACCCATGCATGCTACAGCTGACCAGATACAGGAATGCACATATATCACAAAGGAAGTAGGGATCTTGAAGATAGCAGAAAACTGGGGTGCTAAACACATGGAAAGATAGGAGCGCAAGGATATCTGGGAGAACTGGGAAGCTAGGCTCACAGGAAGGCAGGATTCAGTCACTTGCAGTGGTGGGATGCTGGGAACATAGAAAGCTCACTAGACGGTCAAAGGCACATAGGCGCAGGAGAGCTAGAAGCTCACAGAGAGAATGCAAAACACACAGTGCTGGAATGCAGGAAGCTCTCTGGGAGTGTACAGGCCTCACGGATGCAAGAAAGTTGGAACACCCGTGGTAGAAGAAATGCAAGGGCTCACTTAAATCAGGAAAACACTCAGTACTACTGGAACACACAGAGGTACTGGAGGTCACAGAACTCTGGGAGTCACTGAAGACATATGAAGTGGCACTTGGAAGATTCAGAAAATGCAAGGAAATTGGAATGCTGGAAACACGTAGAGTACACAAGGGTCACTCTGGAGTCACACAGAAAACAGGGTATCTTGGAACTTGGGGTCACAAGGAGCTAGGAACACTCTCAGGTAACTCAGAATACTCTTATGCCGCATACACACAAGCGGACTTTACGGCAGACTTTGTCCTGCGGACTTTACGATAGACTTTCCAAATGAATGGACTTGCCTACACACGATCAACCAAAGTCTGACGGATTCGTACGTGATGACGTACGACCGGACTAAAACAAGGAAGTTCATAGCCAGTAGCCAATAGCTGCCCTAGCGTCGGTTTATGTCCGTTGGACTAGCATACAGACGAGCTGACTTTTCGACCGGACTCGAGTCCGTTGAAAAGTTTTGAAACATATTTCATTTCTAGGTCCGTCAAACTTTTGGGGAAAAAAAGTCCACTGGAGCCCACACACGATCGAATTGTCCGACGGACTCCGGTCCGAACCAAGTATGCCGTAAAGTCCGGTCGTGTGTACGCGGCATTAGTATAACGCAGAACACTCTTGAGATAATTCGGAACACTCTTATGCCCCGTACACACGGTCAGATTTTCCGACTGAAAATGTTTGATGGGAGTTTTTTGTCTGACATTCCGACCGTGTGTAGGCTCCATCACACATTTTCCATAGGAATTTCTGTCACGCAAAATTTGAGATCTGGATCTCAAATTTTCCGACAACAAAATCTGTTGTCGGAAATTCTGATCCTGTGTGCACAATTCCGATGCACAAAGAACTTCATTTTTCAGCGCCAGACATACATGTTGTTACACAGTCATGGCTGTGGGAGTGAGAAGAGCTCATATTGAAAAGCAGTTTACCAGGGTGGGAGAATCCTGGATGCACAGCAGATTGCAATAATTATCAGGTCAGACACAACATGACCACAGCTCTCAGCCCTGTGCAGCATATAGATAGAAACAGACACTCATTCAGTGGGACTACAGGTAATGGTCTGCCCTTCATGTCTATAGAACAATAGGTAACAGATTAATTTATTAGATTATTCTGACCCTTATGTGCCAATGAGTGAAATCAGGCTCAATACAAATATCTTTCTCACTTCCAGATGTCCCCCTCCTTCTTGCTGATAATCCCCAGATATGTCCTTGTGCCACTCAACGATTCATGCAAAACCCAAAAATACCGCAGCCATCCACAGTGTAAAATATCATTAATATGTGTAATATACCAGTGTAAGAAAAAAGAAAAATGCATACATTACTTATAAATACAGTTCCCCAAAATAGTGCTACATGTGCTTGTGCAAATCCACCTCACAACCACCGCCATGCTGGAACCCCATGCAGATGGTTTCTCACCAGAATATGTGACCCATGGTTTTCATAGGGTCCAAAGAAGCTCAGTATACAGGAATACAGCCACAACCTACTCACTTCTGGTGTTCCAAGCTTGCTCCAACCGTTCCAAAGTCCCCTCAGAGTACTCAAGAGGATAGTATGGGAAAACACAGCTTATAGAGTAGTAGGAATAAAACCACTATTTATTTAATAAAAGATGCATTTACAATAATCCAGAAGACAAAACCGCGTGTGACAGTAAAAACCAAGATGGCAGACCCCGACTTCTGGTTCCTGCCTGTGTGTCAGACGTCGCTTCCTTGACAGGTTTCGTCATGTTACTTTTTCAAGAGGAACAAGTGAACAGCACATGAATACATCTGCTGACAGGCTACAGAGTTTTAGACTTGGATAAAAAAGCAGCATTGCAAATACTCAGGATACAGAAGGACTAATCAGTGTAGATCCTCCACTGAATCCATGATCAAAAACCTGCAAAGAAAACAGCACAACTGTGCATAATGAAGGCTGGCTACACAGAATACATAACTCGACAAGTAGGATATTAATCTGATATGCAACCAAGAGATTATTTGTAACTCTGAAGTAGATGTGGTGGTCCACAGCTGAGATGAGAGAAACCATCTATGGAGGGCAAGATGGATGAAGCCAATAGATGGCAATTCTAGAGGCAAACCTGTTTCAGTCTGCAAGAGACCTCAGACTGGGGCAGTAAATCAAGTTTCAGTGGGATAAGAACTCTAAACACACAACCAATTCCATACTGGAGTATTTTAAAATGAAGAACCTAAATGCATAATGAAGAGCCAGTCAAAGACCTGAGTCCATCTGAGAATCTGAGGCAAGTGTTGCAAATTGCAGTTCAGGATATGGGGAACTGGTAAAAAAAAAGGTTCAGGTTCTAAATTTGCAAAGCTGATACCCAGAGAAAAATTACCCCAAAGAGCTTAATTGCAACCAAGGCTGCTTCTACTTCTACTAAGTAATGACTTTATGCAACTAATAAATGTCATCTAAATTTTAGTTTGATTAACTTCTCCATTGCCAGAAAAAAATTCCCCCTTTTCCCCTCTGGAGTTCCCTCCCCTCAGGCTTTATTTCCAATACTACATGTTACGACAACACAAAGGAGGATTGGCAGTGGAGAGGCCTTTCTTTAGGGGCAGTGCTGTAGACACATTGGGGTTGATTTACTAAAACCGGAGAGTGCAAAATCTGGTGCAACTCTGCATAGAAACCGATCAGCTTCCGGGTTTTATTACCAAAGCTTAACTGATAAGCTGAAGTTAGAAGCTGGTTGGCCACCATGAACAGCTCCACCAGATTCCGGTTTTATTAAATCTCCCCCGCTGGGTACTGCAGGAAGCATGTTTCATTCTTAAAACGACTGGTCAGGGTATTATTTAAACAAACTGTAAAACCGCAGTTCTATTGTAATGTTGGGTTTCTTTTATTGTTAGATTTAAATGCAGAGGAGTCAACAGTTACCATCATTCACATTGATGGGAAGAAGTGTCTGAAGTGTATCAATATTGGTGTGTTCAGAAATCCCTGGGTCAAGTGGTATGATGAGCAGCTCACGGATCTGTCCGAACATGGAACACGTAACATAACTGATATCGGTAATGGCCAGAAGAGGGTGGAGTCCGTACTGGACTTGGATGTGGAAACAAGTAAACCGTACTTCTGTCTGGTAAAAGAAGGGAGACTGAAGAGGACCGCCCGAGCTGTGATATCAGGTATTATCACCTAACAAAGTCTAATGTAATGGGGGAATTAGAACAAAGAAACCGAGAGAAAGACCAGAGGTGCAAAAAGAAGACCCAAACACAGCCAGCACAGTTTTTAGTTTTGGCTAGAGTGTGGAGGGTTAAGCCTTCTGTCAGGTCTTTATTCCTGCCGGTGTTCTCATTGAGAAGATTAACCCCTGCGTTTGTACCGGTGATCATTCTCAACAAGAAAAAAAGCGCGAGGAAGTCCAAAATGTTAGAGTTGCCCCCAGAACAAAATCAGCCGTGCAGATATATTGAATGCATTATTCAGAGCCTTGTCATGTTTTTATACTGTATATTGTATCTATATTAGAACTCTGTTAGCAATATTATCTGCTAGGGGACAGCACGCCGACACAGTGAACCAGTTCTATTCTGACTTTATTCTGAGTATATATTAATGCCGTGTCACTCTTTCAGAGGTCTTAATCCTTTTGGCTCTCTGTTTTTTCCTGCTGCCCATTTTCCGGTGCACATTTGGTTTCCACTTTAGTCTGATTAGATATGGGAGGAGTTTCTGGGGGTTGTCTATCCCCTAATTGGTTTTATTTCACTATAAATATTTTCAGTCTGATTATGGTCACCAGCTATGATTAAACATCTTGTCATGGTTATGCAGTAATGTGTGTCTGTCAGCTCACCTTTCCTCCTGTGTTCACCTTTAGAGGCCAGCCACCCTCACCTGACTGTTTAAATAATCTTCCCTCAGCAAAGCTCCACCCCGGCCTCTAATTAGGAACACTATATTAACCTGGGCATTGCAAGCCAACCTTGCTGATCAACCATTGTGTGTTAGCCTCCGTGTGTACTTGCTGTGTTTCCTACGTCTGATTCCAGTTACCGACCTTGTCCTGTTCCCGACTATCCCTGTCTGCTTGTAACCCTGACCTTTGTTTATGTTTATCCTTGTCTGCTAGTCGCCCCGACATTTGGCTTATCCCTTTAGTATCCTTGTTGTTCCAGCCTTCTGCTTCCTTCCTCTATCTCCTGTAGTCTACCGTGAGCTGTGAGATCCTGGGGGGGCGCGACCTGGAGCCAGATTGCAGCGCAGTCCATCCTCACCACTAGAGGCTCTGGTGAACACCTGCTGGCTCTTAGACTCCGCACCCTGGGGAATCTATGCTCTAGCTCCCAGTGGGATCCATGTTAGTGATCCACTAGACCTGCTTCCTGAACCTCCCAGGGGTCTATCCGCAGCAGTCAGTCCTAGGGTCCACTACCATAGCGGTGCACTCCTGACTCCCATGGAGTGCATCTGTCACCTGGTCTCAGGTGACCTGACACATCTATATTCATGTGAAACGCGTTAGCCTGTCTGTACCTTTCATCACCATGATGTAAGAGATTTTGGATCTTCTACACTGTTTTGCCATGAATAAAAGGTGTTATTCGGAGTGCGGCCGTTCAGCTGTTTTCTTCAATTTTCTGAGCAAAAAGAGATTGGAAGTCTTTCAATTGGGGGGCACCTGTAACAGTGGACAACTGTCTACAATGGGAACTTCTCATCTTGGGAGATTTGTTCTAACTATATGTTGCATTTTTGTATGTAAGAATAAATTCCCCCTCACCCCATCCCAAAAAAAAAAAAAAAAAAAACTTGGCAGGGGTTTTAAACCTTCCTACTCTTTCCAAAGCTACAGAAAGTTTTGCCTAATATGATGTATTAAGGAATACATTGTCCACCAATCACATTTTACCCCTGGTAATGTGATATATTGAAAACGCTCTCCAGCAATCACATTATACATAGATCCCCACTTTCCCGGATTTGGAGGGACTGTCCCTGGTTCGAAACACAGTTCCTCTCAACTCCTCATTTGTCCCTCATATTGGTCTGATCTATTTAGATGTATATAAAATGCACTATTTATCTTTAAAAAAGTGTTTCCAGTGCTAAACCATCCACCCAATCTCTAAATCGCTGCATTTGTAAATCTCACAAGCCAGTATAAAGGAATAGTAATGGTAAAAAAAAAAAAAATAAAAAAAAAAAAACACTTGTGAATTTAACTAATCTTCTTTTTTTTTTTTTTTGGTATAATTCTCCTTTAAGGGGGTGTGGCAGGGGGCTGTCCTATACTTTTGCTAATAGGTGTCCCTCATTCTCATCTCAAAAAGTAGGGAGGTGTGCATGTTCCTCATAATATGATATATTGAGGAGAACACCGTCCACCAATTACATTATATCCTTCATAATACAATGTATTGAGGAGAACACCATCCCCCAATCACATTATATCCTTCATAATATGATGTTTTGAAGAGGACACTGGTTACCAATCACATTATGTCCGTCAGAATACGATGTATTGAGGAGAACACCATCCACCAATCACATTCTATCCTTCATAATATGATTTATTGAAGAGGACACTGGTCACCAATCACATTATATTTCCTTGTAATATGATGTCTACAGTAGGGATGAGCTTGATGTTCGAGTCTAATGCAAGTGCGTCGAACAGCGAATATTATGGGGCCTTTTTCGGGAAATTTGAGTGCCGCGGAAAGTCCCATAATGCACTGCGAGATCGCAGTGCATTGTTGTATGATGATTGGCCAAAGCATGCACCTGACCTGCATGCTTTGGCCAATTACAGCGCGCTCTGCTGAGAGAGCATAATTGGCCAAAGGCAGGGTGCCTTTGGCCAATCATTGCTCAGGGAGACTAAGTCCACACCCCACATTATACAGGTATAAGGCTGCTTACATAGTGGCCATGTATAGTGTGTGGACGGAGATAGATTGAGTTATATTGGCAGGAAGGTTAGTTAGTGGCATGTAGGCAGTGTGTATAATTATATATATATATATAATATTATATATGCCAGTGGCAGCCTGTGCACTGTGGGCGCACGGGGGCCGCCCCCCATCCATGTGCCCGGCCCCTTTCAGGACGCATGGATTCCTATTGCGGGGGGTGGGAGGGGGTGGTACATTTTGAAGCACCTGATTAGATAGGCTTCAAAATAGGGTGGGGTTGGGGTGCACCCACCCAATTGTGTGACCATAGCGAATTAATTTTCGCTACTTTCACACTAACCTTCTTCCCCGCCATTTAGGAAGAAGGACGTCAGGAGGCAGGCGATCCACGCTGGGGGGGGGGGTCGGTGAGCACAATGGCTGCATTTGATGGGCACAAGTGGCTGCATTAGATGGGGGCACAATGGCTGCGTTTGATGGGCACAAGTGGCTGCATTTGATGGGCAAAATGGCTGCATTTGATGGGCAAAATGGCTGCATTTGATGGGCAAAATGGCTGCATTTGATGGGCAAGTGGCTGCATTTGATGGGCACAGGTGGCTGCATTTGATGGGCACAGTTGGCTGCATTTGATGGGCACAGTTGGCTGCATTTGATGGGCACAGTTGGCTACATTTGATGGGCACAGGTGGCTGCATTTGATGGGTACAAGTGGCTGCATTTGATGGGCACAAGTGGCTGCATTTGATGGGCATAATGGCTGCGTTTGATGGGCACAAGTGGCTGAGTTTGATGGACAAAATGGTTGCATTTGATGGGCAAGTGGCTGCATTTGATGAGCACAGATGGCTGCATATGATGGGCACAAGTGGCTGCATTTTATGGGCACAAGTGGCTGCGTTTTATGGGCACAAGTGGCTGCGTTTTATGGGCACAAGTGGCTGTGTTTGATGGGCACAGGTGGCTGCATTTGATGGGCAAGTGGCTGCATATGATGGGCACAATGCGTTTGATGGGCACAAATGGCTGCGTTTAATGGGCACAATGGCTGCGTTTGATGGGCACAAATGGCTGCGTTTAATGGGAACAATGGCTGCATTTGATGGGCAGAAGTGGCTGCATTTGATGGGCACAGGTGGCTGCATTTGATGGGTACAAGTGGCTGCATTTGATGGACACAGGTGGATGCATTTAATGGGCACAAGTGGCTGCATTTGATAGGCACAAGTGGCTGCATTTGATGGGCACAGGTGACTGCATTTGATGGGCACAGGTGGCTGCATATGATGGGCACAATGGCTGCGTTTGATGGGCACAAGTGGCTGCATTTGATGGCCAAGTGGCTGCATATGATGGGCACAGGTGGCTGCATTTGATGGGCACAAGTGGCTGCATTTGATGGGCTAGTGGCTGCATATGATGGGAACAGGTGGCTGCATTTGATGGGCACAAGTGGCTGCATTTGATGGGCACAGGTGGCTGCATATGATGGGCACAAGTGGTTGCAAATGGGCACAAGTGGCAGCATTTTATGGGCACAATTGGCAGCATTTGATTGGCACAGGTGGCTGCGTTTGATGGGCACAGGTGGCTGCATTTGATGGGCACAAGTTGCTGCATATGATGGGCACAAGTGGCAGCGTTTTATGGGCACAAGTGGCAGCGTTTTATGGGCACAAGTGGCAGCGTTTTATGGGCACAAGTGGCAGCGTTTTATGGGCACAAGTGGCTGCATTTGATGGGCACAAGTGGCTGCATTTGATGGGCACAAGTGGCTGCATTTGATGGGCACAAGTGGCTACATTTGATGGAGGGCACTGTCCACCAATCACATTATGTCCCTCAGAATTACAGATGAACCAAGCACCCCCCCAGTTTTAAAAACAATCGTTTTTTCAGGAGCAGTGATTTTAAAGATGCTTAAAGTGTAAAAATAAAAATGAAATATTCCTTGCCAGGTGGTTGTGGGCGTCTGCGGGGGGGGGGGGGGGGCTTATTGGAATCTGGAAGCCCCCTTTAAAAAGTGGACCCCCAGATCCCGGCCCCTCCTATGTGAATGGGTATTGGGTACATTGTACCCCTACACATTCACCAAAAAGTTTTAAAAAAGTAAAAATGATAGGAGACAGTTTGGGACAATTTATTAAAAAATAAAAAAAATAAAAATGCCTTGTGATGTAAATCCATCTTTGATCACAGTGCCGACAACCTGAGAAAAAAAAATGTAAAAACTCTGCCTTGATGGGAGGCGTCCCACGACTGTAGCCCCTTTTTGCGCTGACAGCTCTTATATAGCTGAGGGCGGGCAACCCGGCGACATTAGCCAGTGACCCTGCCCCCTTCTGATATCATGTGACATCGCGTAACATCAGAGGGGGCGGGGTCACCCGTTTACGTCACTGGGTGGCCCTGCCCTCAGCTATATAACAGCTGTCATTGCAAAAAGACTGCAGTCGGCGGGACGCCTCCCATGGTGGCAGAGTTTTCTGGGGGGGTTTTCTCGGGTCATCGGACGCTGTGATTGAAGATGGATGGACATCGCGGGGACATTTTTATATTTTTTTTAAATAAAGGAGTTGTCCCAAACTGTCTCCTGTCATTTTTACTTTTTTGGCACTTTTTTGGTGAATAGGTAGCGGTACAATGTACCCGATACCCATTCACAGAGAGGGGCAGGATCTGGGGGTCCCCTTGTTAAAGGGGGTTTCCATATTTCAATAAGCCCCCCGCCCGCAGACCCCCACAACCACCATGCAAGGGTTGTGGGGAAGAGGCCCTTGTCCCCATCAACATGGGGACAAGGTGTTTTGGGGGGACCCCAAAGCACCCTCCCCATGTTGAGGGCATGTGGCCTGGTACAGTTCAGGGGGGGACTCTCTCACTCCCCTTTTCCTCTGGCCTGCCAGGTTGTGTGCTCAGATAAGGGTCTGGTATGGATTTGGGCACGGGGTTCTCCTTAAAATCCATACCAGACCTGAAGGGCCTGGTGTGGATTTTGCGGGGGACCCCCATGTCATTTTTTTTCAGGTCTGGTAATGGACTGGGGGGGGAACCCACACCATTTTTTTTCAATAATTTTTATGTATATTGCCGGGATCCAACAATACATTACAGCCGCAAGCAGTTTTAAATGACATTTTTTCCTTTAGAAATTTAATCTTGCTGCTCTCATTCATAACACTATGTACGGCCGCCACGTACACAGCCTTGCACAGTGTGGGGCATGGACACAGCCCCCTGAGCCATGATTGGCCAAAGGCACCCTGCCTTTGGCCAATCATGGCTCTTACAGCAGAGCGCGCTGTGATTCATCAAAACATGCAGGTCAGGTGCATGCTTTGACCATCAGCAGCCATGTCAATGCACTGAGTTCTCGTAGTGCATTGACGGTCTCACAGTTCATTAGTGTTTTTATTCTCCCTCAGCTTCTCTCTTAATTTAACTAACATTACCCCGGTGCTGATGGAGTGGGGCAGGGGAGGGGCAAACAAGGACATCTCCAGGTGCCTGGCATCCTTCTTATCAACCTATGATGTCATTGATTGTTAGGAGCCCGGCAGCTGGCCCAAACGTGCCCAAGCTTGTAATGCTGCACAATAAAAAAAAACTGGCTTTGTGTAAAAAAAAAAGTCAGGTTTGATCCTCCCACTGGCAATTTAGGACACTCTTTAGGCATTTTGCCAAGAAATCCCCAATGGCACCCCAGTGTGCCACAGTACCCTGGTTGAAAAAGAGTGCTCTATAACACCAAAGATAAAATTGCCTAAAACAATCTAGCCTAAGAACATTCAGCCATTGGAGAAAATACCTGAAAAATGTTTGGTTTTGCCCCATTCTCACAACAGCTGGTTAAATCTGGGAATCTATATTCATAGTTTTACTCTACTCTCTTGGTCTCCATCCCACCTATCTGTTTTAGCCATTGAACAGGCAAAAATGAGGAGATGGGTTGAAATGATCAGATCAGTCAGATAGTAACAAAGAATGATAGTTATGGTGAGGTGGCTCTTGACAAAAAAAAAAAAAAAATGGTGTGTCCCTCAAACAGGGGTCCCAAATTTGAAGATTCGTGTGTATAAATCCAATGAGTGGGCCAAACAGTCTGAGAGTCTAAAAACTTTTAACAATAGTATTGGTCTGGAAAACAACATAGAATATCCAACATATTTCAGAGGCTCAGATATCTCTCCCTTCTTCAGGGCTACAAAACAGATATGAACACATATGATTTCCAGATGGGGTTATTTAAAGTTTCGGTGTATCAATTTCTGTTTGAAAATATATGAAGTTATTTCATATTGCAAAAATAGCAAGAGATGGCCGCCGCACACCTCACCTGGCCCAAATGGTTAGCAGGCAAAAGCAGCCTCAGCTCCAGACCACAACGCCAACATGTTTCTCCCCACCCCTGGGGTGTTCTCCATAATTAAGCCCCGAGGGCTGGATGAAACGAGCTGAGGCTGCTTTTACCTGCTAACCACTCGGTCTGGGCGAGGTGTGCGGCTGGGCTGTCTCTTCCTATTTTTGCAGTATGCTTTGGGTCTGGATGGACCTTTGCTCAGCCTGTACCCTCAGTGGCATCCAACTCATCAGACCTTGACAGCCTGAGCGGGAACCCTTAAGCATTTATCAAGGGTCAAAGTTATTTCATATTACTAGAGACTGCTTGTTGACGCTCCATATGGATTTCATCTGTGTTAGCTATGGTTGAGGTAATGGGGTCAGTTTGTACCTAAGTTCAGACCGAATTTTGGCTGTTTGGATGTTCAGATAAAATCTAAAACCTTCAGGATGCTCAGCACCAAGTGCTCTCCCATGCTCTTCTACATCTCATGAGGCATTAACAGCACAACTGTCATTGGTCAAAGTCTTGCACGTCATCTGTGGTCAGGTCAAATCTTTGGCCAATAATGGTCATAGCATGCACACTAAAAAAAGTTTGCTGTTCCAGCAGGCCTTTGTCACTGTATAGGAGTTCAGTTGGTGGGAGAGACAGAGTTGACAGTGTAGTACACTACCACAGCTATACTGTATATATAGCGCTCCTCTGCCCCCCCCCCGTCCATCCGTCCATCCGTCCGTCCGTCCCCGTAGAGGCTGCTGTAGTTTTAACAGGTTCCTAAACAGTGCAGAGGTAGCCAGTCACAGCAACAACAATTAATTCACTCATTAAACAGTCTTAGGCACAGTAGATGGAGGACACTCTTCTCCTTAGAAAAATAGCAGAAATAGCACAGTCTGTCTCTCACAGCTGGACATTATAAAGCAGTTGTTAGACTGAAGCAGTCTGTAATCTTACAGTTAGGACCACGAGTTAGTTTGTAGCAGAAGTAGTGATGATGATGATTGCAGCACAAGTACAGGTAGTCTGGAACAGTCTATTGGCTCACGGCTGGGAACCATGAAGTAGGTGGAATGCAAGTAAAGGTATACTGGAATAGACTTTGGTTCACAGATAGGGACCATGAATTCACTTTTAGCACAGGTAAAAGGTAGACTGGGACAGTTCACATTCACAGAAAGGGACCATAAATTTGACTTTATCACAGGTAAAGGTAAACTGGGACAGTCCACTGTTCACAGATGGGGACTAGGGATGAGCTTCGAGTTCGAGTCGAACTCATGTTCGACTCGAACATTGGCTGTTCGCAAGTTCACCGAACAGCGAACAATTTGGGGTGTTCGCGGCAAATTCGAATGCTGCGGAACACCCTTTAAAAGTCTATGGGAGAAATCAAAAGTGCTAATTTTAAAGACTAATATACAAGTTATTGTCATAAAAAGTGTTTGGGGACCTGGGTCCCGCCCCAGGGGACATGGATCAATGCAAAAAAAAGTTTTAAAAACGGCCGTTTTTTCAGGAGCAGTGATTTTAATAATGCTTAAAGTCAATCAATAAAAGTGTAATATCCCTTTAAATTTCGTACCTGGGGGGTGTCTATAGTGTGCCTGTAAAGGGGCGCATGTTTCCTGTGTTTAGAACAGTCTGACAGCAAAATGACATTTTGAAGGAAAAAACTCATTTAAAACTACCCGCGGCTATTGCATTGCCGACAATACACATAGAAGTTCATTGATAAAAACGGCATGGGAATTCCCCAAAGGGGAACCCCGAACCAAAATTAAAAAAAAAAAAATGACGTGGGAGTCCTCCTAAATTCCATACCAGACCCTTCAGGTCTGGTATGGATTTTAAGGGGAACCCCGCGCCAAAAAAAAAAAAAAAACGGCGTGGGGTCCCCCCAAAAATCCATACCAGACCCTTATCCGAGCACGCAACCTGGCAGGCCGCAGGAAAAGAGGGGGGGACGAGAGTGCGGCCCCCCCTCCCTCCTGAACCGTACCAGGCCACATGCCCTCAACATTGGGAGGGTGCTTTGGGGTAGCCCCCCAAAACACCTTGTCCCCATGTTGATGAGGACAAGGGCCTCATCCCCACAACCCTGGCCGGTGGTTGTGGGGGTCTGCGGGCGGGGGGTTTATCGGAATCTGGAAGCCCCCTTTAACAAGGTGACCCCCAGATCCCGGCCCCCCCCTGTGTGAAATGGTAAGGGGGTACATAAGTACCCCTACCATTTCACGAAAAAAGTGTCAAAAATGTTAAAAATGACAAGAGACAGTTTTTGACAATTCCTTTATTTAAATGCTTCTTCTATCTTCCTTCATCTTCTGGTTCTTCTGGCTCTTCTGGTTCTTCCTCCGGCGTTCTCGTCCAGCATCTCCTCCGCGGCGTCTTCTATCTTCTTCTCCTCGGGCCGCTCCGCACCCATGGCATGGGGGGGAGGCTCCCGCTCTTCTCTTCTTCTTTTCTTCTCTTCTTCTCTTCTTCATTTTCTTCTCCGGGCCGCTCCGCAATCCATGCTGGCATGGAGGGAGGCTCCCGCTGTGTGACGGCGCTCCTCGTCTGACAGTTCCTAAATAACGGGGGGGCAGGGCCACCCGGTGACCCCGCCCCCCTCTGACGCACGGTGACTTGACGGGACTTCCCTGTGACGTCACGGGGAATGCCACAGGGAAGTCCAGTCAAGTCACCGTGCGTCAGAGGGGGGCGGGGTCACCGGGTGGCCCCGCCCCCCGTTATTTAAGAACTGTCAGACGAGGAGCGCCGTCACACAGCGGGAGCCTCCCTCCATGCCAGCATGGATTGCGGAGCGGCCCGGAGAAGAAAATGAAGAAGAGAAGAAGAGAAGAAGAGAAGAAAAGAAGAAAAGAAGAAGAGAAGAAGAGAAGAGCGGGAGCCTCCCCCCCATGCCATGGGTGCGGAGCGGCCCGAGGAGAAGAAGACAGAAGACGCCGCGGAGGAGATGCTGGACGAGAACGCCGGAGGAAGAACCAGAAGAACCAGAAGAGCCAGAAGAACCAGAAGATGAAGGAAGATAGAAGAAAGAAGAAGCATTTAAATAAAGGAATTGTCAAAAACTGTCTCTTGTCATTTTTAACATTTTTGACACTTTTTTCGTGAAATGGTAGGGGTACTTATGTACCCCCTTACCATTTCACACAGGGGGGGGCCGGGATCTGGGGGTCACCTTGTTAAAGGGGGCTTCCAGATTCCGATAAGCCCCCCGCCCGCAGACCCCCACAACCACCGGCCAGGGTTGTGGGGATGAGGCCCTTGTCCTCATCAACATGGGGACAAGGTGTTTTGGGGGGCTACCCCAAAGCACCCTCCCAATGTTGAGGGCATGTGGCCTGGTACGGTTCAGGAGGGAGGGGGGCCGCACTCTCGTCCCCCCCTCTTTTCCTGCGGCCTGCCAGGTTGCGTGCTCGGATAAGGGTCTGGTATGGATTTTTGGGGGGACCCCACGCCGTTTTTTTTTTTTTTTGGCGCGGGGTTCCCCTTAAAATCCATACCAGACCTGAAGGGTCTGGTATGGAATTCCATACCAGACCTGAAGGGTCTGGTATGGAATTTAGGGGGAACCCCACGTCATTTTTTTTTTTAAATTTTGGCCGGGGTTCCCCTTAATATCCATACCAGACCTGAAGGGCCTGGTATGGAATTTAGGAGGACTCCCACGTCATTTTTTTTTTTTTAATTTTGGTTCGGGGTTCCCCTTTGGGGAATTCCCATGCCGTTTTTATCAATGAACTTCTATGTGTATTGTCGGCAATGCAATAGCCGCGGGTAGTTTTAAATGAGTTTTTTCCTTCAAAATGTCATTTTGCTGTCAGACTGTTCTAAACACAGGAAACATGCGCCCCTTTACAGGCATACTATAGACACCCCCCAGGTACGAAATTTAAAAGGGATATTACACTTTTATTGTTTGACTTTAAGCATTATTAAAATCACTGCTCCTGAAAAAACGGCCGTTTTTAAAACTTTTTTTTGCATTGATCCATGTCCCCTGGGGCAGGACCCAGGTCCCCAAACACTTTTTATGATAATAACTTGCATATAAGCCTTTAAAATTAGCACTTTTGATTATTCATGTTCGTGTCCCATAGACTTTAACGGTGTTCGCATGTTCGAACGAACTTTTTTCCTGTTCGCATGTTCTGGTGCGAACCGAACAGGGGGGTGTTCGGCTCATCCCTAATGGGGACCATGAATTGAGGTACAGCTCAAGAAGAAGGTCTATTAACAGTATCCTGCAACAGGATCAGTTCATATGTACACCCTCTTATAGATTATTTCAGCATCCAGCCCAAAAGGGCTCCAGAGGCAAGCAGCCCCCCCCCCTTCTCAGTTTTCAGAACCATCCCGAAAAAGACAATCTTCTCAGGGCTACAGACTATTTAACAGCAACCCAGCCACCATCTAGGCATGCCTCCTCGAGGATTGGCTAGGCCATACTTAATTTTCAGGCTAGACATTTAAATTCTCCTTCCCTAAGCTCTAGAAACTTCTTCTTGAGGCAGGGGGGAAGTAATCAAACTCTGAGCCTGTGAAGCTCAGACCAGACCAAAAAATCACTGCTCCTCTAATTGCAGAGCAAGCCAAAAACTAAATTTACCTAGCCGCCTACCTTGGAGGGTGCTACAGTGCCTTGCAAAAGTATTCACCCCCTTGCCATTTTTCATGTTCTGTTGCCTTACAACCTGGAATTAACATGGATTGTTTGAGGATTTGTATCATTTAATTTACAGAACATGCCCACAGCTTTGAAGAATTTTTTTTTATTGTGAAGCAAACAACCAATAGGACAAAATAACAGAAAAAAGTCAATGTGCATAACTATTCAACCCCTAAAGTCAATACTTTGTAGAGCCACCTTTTGTGGCTATCACAGCTCCAAGTCACTTTGGATAAGTCTCTATGAGCTCGCCACATCTTACCACTGGGATTTTTGCCCATTCCTCCTTGCAAAACTGCTCCAGCTCCTTCAAGTTGGATGGTTTACACTTGTGAACAGCAACCTTTAAGTCTGACCACAGATTTTCTATTGGATTGAGGTCTGGGCTCTGACTAGGCCATTCCAACACATTTACATGTTTCCCCTTAAACCACTCAAGTGTTGCTTTAGCAGTGTGTTTGGGGTCATTGTCCTGCTGGATGGTGAACCTCCGTCCTAGCCTCAGATCACACACAGAGTGGTACAGGTTTTGCTCAAGAATATCCCTATATTTAGCACCATCCATCTTTCCCTCAACTCTGACCAGTTTCCCAGTCCGGACTGCTGAAAAAACATCCACACAGCATGATGCTGCCACCACTATGTTTCACGGTGGGGATGGTGTTCTTTGGGTGATGTGATGTGTTGAGTTTGCGCCAGACATAGCGTTTTCTTTGATGGCCAAAAAGTTCAATATTAGTCTCATCAGACCAGAGCACCTTCCTCCATACATTTTGGGAGTCTCCCACATGCCTTTTCCCAAACTCAAAATGTGCCATTTTGTTTTTTCCTGAAAGTAATGACTTTCTTCTGGCCACTCTGCCATAAAGCCCAACTCTATGGAGCGTACGGCTTATTGTGGTCCTATGTACAGATACTCCAGTCTCTGCTGTGGAACTCTGCAGCTCCTCCAGGGTTACCTTAGGTCTCTGTGCTCCTCTCTGATTAATGCCCTCCTTGCCCGGTCCGTGAGTTTTGGTGTGTGGCCGTCTCTTGGCAGGTTTGCTGTTGTGCCATGTTCTTTCCATTTGGTTATGATTGAGGATCCCTAGGAGCACCATCAAATCTAAGATTTGGATATTTTTTTTATAACCTAACCCTGACTTGTACTTCTCAACAACATTGTCCCTTACTTGTTTGGAGAGTTCCTTGGTCTTCATGGCAGTGTTGGGTTAGTGGTGCCTCTTGCTTAGGTGTTGCAGCCACCTTCACAAAGGTGTGTCTATGTAATGACAGCCCATGTGACACTTAGATTGCACACAGGTGGACATCATTTCACTAATTATGTGACTTCTGAAGGTAATTGGCTGCACCAGAGCTTTTTATGGGCTTCATAACAAAGGGGCTGAATACATACGCACATGACAATTATTTTATTTCTGAAAAATAGTTTTATGTATACATTTTTCAAATTTTACTTGGACTATTGTGTTCTGATCCATCACATATAATTCAGATTAAAAAAAACATTGAAACAAAGGCTGTAAATGTAACAAAATAGGTAAAAAGCCGAGGGGGGGGGGGTGAATACTTGAATACTTTTGCAAGGCACTGTACATACAGTGCTATATTCAGTGCTGTATTTTGCTATTAAAACGTTTAAAGACTAAAGATACGTTTAAAGGCTTGCTTGGCTGACATTCCTTCTGGCTCCAGATCCTGCTTGCTGTCTTACTACGTTCATCTCCGGCTGATGTTTAGCTTGTCTGACTATCTGTTCCGGTTCCTGAACTCTGGCTATGTTTTGACTAGGTTTTCTTCTATTTACTTTTATTATTAAACAAGTGCGATTTAACAGTACTTTTGTCTTGTTCTGATTTCATGGTTTCTGACACTGAGCCAGGCCACCACTCTCATTGCCCCTTTACCCTGTCCATCTATCATTGGGCTGCTGCTGATTGGACAGAACCCTGTACACTCCCAGGGTGGAAGCTGCATGTGTCGTGTGTCTTTACATTGCGGAGTGCGCGTGCTGGAAAGCAAAAAAAAAAAAAAAAAAGGGGGGGGGTTCCAAGGGCAGCTGCTTTGAGCCCAACAACAATGACTGGGCTGCCCCTTTGCCCAGCGTTAAAGACAGCCCTGCCTGGATCAGTGACAAATACCAAGCCCCTGCTGCAAATTTTATATTGTAGGGATGTTGCTGCCTAAATCATTTATTTTCTGTAGAACCTAAGTCTCCCTTTTCTATATTCAGACCGAAAATAAATCCAAACTCCTGTGACTATTGCCATCTTCTGCCCCCATGAGCAAACCTAGCCACCATTGACACCTCCTTCTACCACAACTGGTATCTGTTGTCACCACTGTAGGCCTGTCAACATTTCCATCTCATACGGAATCCATTGCGGTTGCGGTTTGCAACCACACTTTCAGTTTGGCACACACGCTTTTTCTATCGCAGTTTCACAATTGCAAATAATGTTAAATCTTTGGGCAGGTAACATCCTGTGCTCTTCTTGAATATTTTTGTAGGGTTACTGTGTTTTGCTCCTCTAACACCCCACACCCAATTTTTCTGCAGTTGTTTCACAATTGAAAAGAATTAAACAATTAAACAAAGGTAACATCCTGTGCTCTGCAAGAATATTTGTGTTGATTTACAGCGTGGCACCAACCACACTCAAAACCTAATTTTTAGACAGCTGTTTCTTAAAGTTAAAACATTTTTCTACATTTTGTGGCTGGCTAAACACTGCATTGGTCATTAATGTTTGCATTTCCTTACAGTGCATTGAGGATGGACAACACTTTATGCATCTACATCATTCTTCTCAGTATGGCTTGCATGCAAGCTTTATCATGCTGTTTATATCAATATTTTGACCTTACATTGGCACAATCCAGACTTTTTTTTTGGATACATGTTCTTTAAAGTAGTAATTTTTCAAATAGAAACTTCCCTTTCTCATACTCTAACTCATAATTGTGTGGTCAGAAACATATACTTTACATTTTGGCAGCTAGTTGGTACATAGTTTTTCTCTTTTTAGCGAAAGAGGAACATGATATTTATTTATTTGTTTGTTTATTTATAATGGAGTTTGTCTGATCTATCCTTCTTCTTCAATTGCTTCCTGCAGGAAATAATTTGATTTTGTTCAGCTTACCTGTATATTTTATTAATTATGTATCTGAAAAATAACAGTAGAGTTGAATATTTTGAGCGGAAATATGATTTGTGTCTGCTTCCAAAATATAATCCTATTTTAAAGGATGATATTCTGTGCATCAAATGCCTCGTTTCCACTGAGCGGATCGGTTCGGTATGGTACGCTATTTTGGGTGTTTCCATTATGAAAGTGGCCCATACAACCGAACCAAACCGTTCCATTCAGGGTCCTGCTTCAGATGTGGGGCCATAGAAAATGGAACGGTTCGGTTAGGGCGGAGCTACGATACATTCCACTGATTGGCTGACAGAAAACCCTCAGCTGTGCTATGCTGAGGCATTTTTTCTAAACCCTGTATGGCTCCTTGTGGAAACGCTCACTAGAATAGACAGGACCATTCTAGGCCATTCAAACTGTACCGACCCGAACCGATCCGCTCAGTGGAAACGAGGCAAAAGAGACAGGTTTTAACCTGTCTCTAAAAATAAATGATTGCAACATTTTATTGTTATTGCTGTATTACAAATACTCTCTCCTTTAAAAAAAAGAAGAGATTCAGTGCAGCACATCAGTTCCATTATGTTATAGCTTCTTCCAAAAATAAGTCGCATTGCCCTTTTCCATGCATAAAATCTAAAATTTACTTTTTATACAATATTTAAAGAACAAAATTTTCATTTCATATTTCTGCTTGACCAGTGCCTATTTCCAGCCTCCTAAATTGCCTCCTATTAAAAAGGCTGAGAGTCTGTGACTCAAATGTGTACAGTGTTTATACAATGTCTCTGAAGAAAAAAGTTTCCCCTAATATTTATGGCTGAAATATGCATATCCTCCACCTCCAAAATGTTCTCACATCATAATGAATGTGATTAGACATGTGCGTTTCATTTTGATTTGTTTTTTGGATGAAAGTTTCATTTTTGGAGAGCTGGCTGTATACAAATCTCTGAATGGGCATAGTAACAAACCTGAACAAAATTTATATCGAAAATAACAAATTCATTAGATTTTTTCAGATGTCACATGATGCGAGCCCATGGGGAAATTAATTCAATTTTGTAATTTGTTTGCTAATTCGATAATTTGGATTAGAATAGATCGAATTAACAAGTCCCACAAGTTAATTCGAATGCCAATGACACTAGTCGATATTGTCCAATCAGCTCATGCCATTTCTCTTGGTGGGTTGGACTAGCGTCCAAGCATATTGAATCCTTCCGATTTGAATCTGCATAATTTGATAATATTTAGAATCTTTCAGAAAAACTGCAAAATGTTTTTGAATCCGCCCAGGTCTACGAATATACGAAACAAATGCCGAAGATACAAAATGAATTCTGAAAAGGAATCAACATAACAAATATGACAAAATGCACATTCTTCAAATGAACTGATGCCTCCAAAACCAAACAATTTCCGGCATGCACATTTGATTATGTTCAGCAAAAAAAAGGACATTTGTTCTTTTGAGTTCATATGAAAAAGGATAAAGTTCTGTTAAGCAAACCCATAAAAATTACCTATGGTGTCCTAAAAAAAGTACACCTTCATTTATTTTTCATATTGAAGAAAGACTAATGCTAGTCTCCAAGATTAACTCCCGTTAATTTGGCTAGCACTCTTCTTAGCTAATGCATATTTATAATCCATACATATACTCTCATAAAGTGTCTTTCTAGAATATATATTCATTATACACACACCGGCCACTTTATCAGGTCCACTTTGCTAGTAGTGGGTTGGACCCCCTTTATTAGGTCCCCCTTGCTAGTAGTGGGTTGGACCCCCTTTATTAGGTCCACCTTGCTAGTAGTGGGTTGGACCCCCTTTATTGAGTCCCCCTTGCTAGTAGCGGGTTGGACCCCCTTTTGCCTTCATTCTTCTTGGCATAGATACAACAAGGTGTTGGAAATGTTCCTCAGATTTTGCTCCATAGTGACATGATAGCATCACACAGTTGCTGCAGATTTGTCGGCTGCACATCCATGGTGCCAATCTCCCGTTCCACCACATCCCAAAGGTGCTCTATTGGATGAGATGTGGTGAGTGTGGAGACCATTTGAGTACAGTAACCTCATTGTCCAGCGGTGAGATGATTGGAGCTTTGTGACATGGTGCATTATCCTGCTGGAAGGAGCCATCAGAAGATGGGGACACTGTAGTCATAAAGGGATGGACATGGTCAGCAACAATACTCAGGTAGGTCGTGGTGATTAAACCATGCTCAATTGTTACTAAGGGGCCCAAAGTGTGCCAAGAAAATATCCCCCCCCCCACACCATTACACCCCCACCACCAGCCGGAACCGGTAAAACAAGGCAGGGTGGATCCATGCTTTCATGTTGTTTACGCCAAATTCTGACCCTAACATCTGAATGTCGCAGCTGCAATTGAGATTCATCAGACCAGGCATCATTTTTCCAATCTTCTATTGTCCAATGTTGGTGATCCTGTGCGAATTGTAGCCTCAGTTTCCTGTTCTTAGCTGACAGGAGTGACACCCGGTGTGGTATTTGCTGCTGTAGCCCATCTGCTTCAGGGTTGGATGTGTTGCGTGTTTAGAGAAGGGATTCTGCATATCTTGGTTATAACAAGTGGTTATTCGAGTTATGCCGCGTACACACAAGTGGAATGTCCGATAGAAAAAGTCCGACAGGGTCTTTTCATCGTATAATCCCCTCGTGTGTAGGCCTTATCAGACCTTTTTTTTCGAAAATTCTGAAGGACCTAGAAATAGAACATGTTCTAAATCTTTTGGCCGGAACCAATTCCTATTGGGAAAACTGATCGTCTATATGCTGTTCCGACGGACCAAAAACGACTCATGCTCTGAAGCAAGTAAGAGACGTAAGCTATTGGCTACTGGCTATTGAACGTCCTTTTTTTAGTCCCGTCGTACGTGTCGTATGTCACCACGTTCTGGACGGTCGGACTTTAGTTTGTCCGTGATTAGGCAAGACCGATTGAACGGAATTCCGTCGGGAGTTCCGTTGGATAAACCTTCGGAGTTTAGTCCGACGGCAAAACCTGTCGTGTGTGTATGTGGCTTTACTGTTGCCTTTCCATCATCTCAAATTTGTCTGACCATTCTCCTCTGACCTCTGACATCAACAAGGCATTTTGGTCAACACAACTGCCGCTCACTGGATATTTTCTCTTTTTTGGAACATTCCCTGTAAATCCTAGAGATGGTTGTGCGTGAAAATCCCAGAAATACTCAGACCAGTCCGTCTGGCACCAACAACCATGCCACTGTCAAAGTCACTTAAATCCCATTTCTTCCCCATTCTGGTGCTCAGTTTTGAACTTTAGCAAGTCATCTTCACCATGTCTAGATTCCTAAATGCATTGAGTTGCTGCCATGTGATTAGCTGTTTAGCAATTTGTGTTACCAAGCAATTGAACAGGTGTACCTAATAAGGTGGCCGGTGAGTATTTCTGGCTGAAATAAGCTGACTTTCTGCTTCAAAATGTGCCTCCTATGGAAAAGGATGAGATTCTCTTCTGCAAATATGTGCACTTTTTAAAACCCATATCTGAAACAACACAGATTCAGGTTATATTTCTGGCTAAAATTGGGCTAATCTCTCCAGCAAAATTATTTTTCCATTATTAAGGATGAGATTTGCTACAGCAAATCTGTACCATAAATATTTACATAACGATTTGTCTAATTTTATATTTATTGCTGAAATCTACCTGCTCTCTGCCTCAGAAATGGTGGTCTATCCTAAAAGGCTTAAAAGGTGTCATTGAAATCACTTACATTTTTCTGGTTGAAATTTCAAATAAAAGTAGAATAAATCCTTCTTTCCAGCAGATGCAATCTTCCTGCTCTCTATCGCAAGACTATCGGCCTCTTCAATGGGGTATAAAATCTGTGCTGCATTTCTTAATATTATTTCTCTCTCTTATATGGGAAGAAATAACCATTGCATTTAGAAGATGCGATCTGGTTGTTGTATGGTTGACATATCGCAGCCTGTCTAAACAGTATTAGTTGTGGTGCTAATCTGTTAACATCTAATTGATTAATTCTTGAAAAAAGAAAGAAAAAAAAAATTTCTAGCTGCAATATACTTACGCTCTCTCAGAAAAAGCATTCTAGCTGAAGAGGATTACAAGTTTAGCAGCAAATCTGTCAATTTTTTTTTCAATTCAGTTTATGAAAAAGGTAGACAATGTTTTTGCTTCCAAATGCAATCTGCTTGCTCTCTCCCTTAGAAGTTGCGGCCTATTTAAAGGAAGGCTTGAAAATTGTGGTGCAATGTCTATATTTTCAATATTGCACAAAAGGAACCTACTTTTGTGCTCCAGTTGCAATATGCATGCTTAGTCAGTCAGAAATTGTGGCCTGTCCATACAGGCTTGATATCTGTGGTGCAAACCTCTAACCTTTTCCCATCTTCAGTCACCAAGACAAGATTATATTATTTACTTCCAGATGCAATGTGCTTGCTTTCTCCCTCAGAAATTTTGGCCTATCTGATAAAGGCTTTAAAGCTGTGGTGCAAATCGGTTCATGTTTTCTATTTAAAATTTTACACCAAAAAAGTCAATCATTTTATAATTTGCAGGTGCAATATGTCCATTCAGTTACTCAGACCCCTGAAGATGCGCTACAGCGTGAAATGCAATGGATGGAGTTTAAAGTGCTGACATCTCGCTGCTACATGGATTCTGTGTGGCGGCCATAAGTGTTGGTAACTTTTTGTTTGTTTTTACTTTCAATCTATTTTATTGAAAATGTATCAGAAAGAAGAAATCATAGGATACAAAACAGTCAGTAAACCAATAAGACATGGAGTTGCATAACTTGAAACAAATAGAGAGTGGTATTAATAAAGTCGAAATTCCATGCTATCCTGCTGGAAGGAGAATAAATGTCATGTAAAGCTCAAACCAGTCCCAGGGTGCGTAGACAGACCTCCACCTTTCAAAAACTGCTGCCTCTTACCAGAAAAAATTGGTCTCTTAGTTATAGGAGACCTAAAAGGGCGGATGGCTACAACCCCAGCCAGGGATCTGTACAACAGGCACTTGTTGTCACCCGATTCCAGGAACTCTCTCCGCCAGTCACACCACAGTAGGTAAGATGTGTCCCCATAAAAGAGATAAAGAGCTCCACATAGCATAAAATCTAACGCTTATTGAGTAAAAAAGGTATAGATTGCACTTACAAACATCAGTTGTGTATAAAAGCATGTAGGAAAGCCGGCCGGCTCCAAGACGACCCGTGTCTTCCGGGTGTTCGAACCGCGGTGTCATTGGGACGTAGCTCCTCCTCCCTACGGTGAGCTACGTCCCGACGACACCGCGATTCGAACACTCGGAAGACACGGGTTGTTCGCATCTGAACAGCTGAGAAGGCTGCGGGTGACGTCACAGGTAAAGCTCGCCCCCGTACGCGGCGTTACGTCCATACGGACTTCGTCAGCGAGGGTGGAGCTTGTTCGTCTTCCTGGATGTTAATAAAGCTGCCGACTGTCAGCAGGGAGTGTCTGGTGACCGGAAAAAGGAAACCGCTCACCAATTTACAAGAAAAGCTGTATGTAGACACAGTCACGGACATGGCTAATACTGATTTTCATGACATCAATGACAGAGGTTTATATCCTAGTATACATAAGCAATCAAAACTTAACTGTGGTCAAAGAACAACCTAATTAAGTAAGTTTGTAGCAACATTGTGTCAAAAACGAAAAGAGGTTCAATTTAAAAAAATGATAAAAATTAGGTAAATATATATTTAACCTGTAAACACCCGCAGCGTCTCTTTGAAAATGTATATATGGTTACACTAAATGAATAATACATATAAAAAAGGAATATATATAGCATGGTAAAGGATATATATAATATGACCCAAAATGTACACCACGCAACAAAACCATAATAAATATTAGGCAAAACACCCCTAGTGTAATTATTTACTTATCAGAGATAAAGCAGTTGAGGTCAAACTCCACGTTTAACCCTCTGGGAACACCTACTCGAGTCTCATGTATCCACAAGGATTCTCTCTGGCTAAGCTGCCTAATAAAATTACCACCCCTCCAGTGTTTTGTCACTTTCTCTATCCCCCAAAATTGTAGTTTTTTTGGATTTCTGTTGTGACATATCCTGAAGTGTTTCGATACATAATGTGACATGTACCTTTCGATATATTAAAGCAGGGGTCCTCAAACTACGGCCCGCAGGCCGAATCTGGCCCTCCAGCGTTTTTTTATCCGGCCCGCGGACTGCCCCTTTAACATCTCAGCACTCCTCCTGCCCTCTGCTACTTTTATCACACAGGACGGGAAACATGACAGGTCTGGACAAAGGACCTTTTGTGTTAAGAAGCAGGTGATTGGTTACTAGGCATCGGGGCGGTCCCAGGAATCAATCACCTGCCTTTCACTTGCAAAGTCCCGCCCTTTGTCCGGACCTACCATGCTTCATGTCTTGTGTGATACAGGTAACAGAGGGGAGTGGGAGTGCTGTGATATTATACAAGAGGCGACAGTGTAATATCGATGAGGGGAGTCTGTGATATGGGGGAGTCTGTGATATGGGCGGAGTCTGTGATGGGGGATCTGTGATATGGGGGATCTGTGATGGGGGATCTGTGATATGGGGGATCTGTGATGTGGGGGATCTGTGATGTGGGGGATCTGTGATGGGGAGTCTGTGATATGGGGGGGGATCTGTGATGGGGGATCTGTGATATGGGGGATCTGTGATGTGGGGGATCTGTGATGTGGGGGATCTGTGATGTGGGGGATCTTTGATGGGGATCTGTGATATGGGGGAGTCTGTGATATGGGGGGGGATCTGTGATATGGGGGGGATCTGTGATATGGGGGGGATCTGTGATATGGGAGGATCTGTGAGATGGGGAGATCTGTGAGATGGGGAGATCTGTGATATGGGGGGGATCTGTGATATGGGGGGGATCTGTGAGATGGGGAGATCTGTGAGATGGGGAGATCTGTGATATGGGGGGGATCTGTGATATGGGGGGGATCTGTGATATGGGAGGATCTGTGATATGGGGGGAGGTCTGTGATATGGGGGGGGGTCTGTGATATGGGGGATCTGTGATATGGGGGGGGGGGGTCTGTGATCTGGGGGGGGATCTGTGATATGAGGGATCTGTGATATGGGGGAGTCTGTGATATAGGGGATCTGTGATGGGGAGATCTGTGATATGGGGGGATCTGTGATGGAGAGTCTGTTATGGGGGGATATGTGATGGCGGAGTCTGTTATGGGGATCTGTGATATGGGGGGATCTGTGATGGGGGAGTCTGTTATGGGGGATCTGTGATGGCGGAGTCTGTTATGGGGGGATCTGTGATGGGGGAGTCTGTTATGGGGGGATCTGTGATGGTGGAGTCTGTTATGGGAGGGATCTGTGATGGAGAGTCTGTTATGGGGGGATATGTGATGGCGGAGTCTGTTATGGGGATCTGTGATATGGGGGGATCTGTGATGGGGGAGTCTGTTATGGGGGGATCTGTGATGGCGGAGTCTGTTATGGGGGGATCTGTGATGGCGGAGTCTGTTATAGGGGGGGTCTGTGCTATGGGGGGGACTGATATGGGGGATCTGTGATGGAGGAGTCTGTTATGGGGGAGTCTGTTATGGGGAAAGTCTGTGATGGGGCGTCTGTTATGAGGCATCTGTGATGGGGGAAGTATTTTAAATATTGTACTGTTTTTTCCTGTTTTTTTTGTGCACTACAAATAAGATGTGTGCATAGGAATTAGTTCATATTTTTTTAAACTATAGTGCGGCCCCCCAACAGTCTGAGGGACCGTGAACTGGCCCCCTGTCTAAAAAGTTTGAGGACCCCTGTATTAAAGGGTTCAAATTAGTAGCCTTGCAGGTGCATCTGTGCACTAGTGTTGGAATAGAGAGCCCGCAGTGTTCCCAAAAAGAGCGGACGGAAACCCCACCTTTCCAAGACTTCAAAAAGATATGGCTAAGCTACTGTGTCGAAAGCCTTCTGTAAATCAAGATGTAGCACCCTGGAGTTTAGGCAGGGTTGCTCCTAAATTTACCTGCCAAGAGTAACTACCTTGGCTAATTTTTAATGATCAATTGATTTCTCTCTAAGTCTGGCATTGCTACACTTTTCTCTTCTGCCACTAGGTGGCCGGGTACCTAGTGGCATTAGTTATGAGAAGGGCAATGCAAGGTCAGATTATGGGTATATGGGGAATCTCAGCCAATGGGCAGGGGTATTCTTGAATCCCTTGGCCTGCTGGGAGAACCTATATTTTTGGGTGAAGTCAGGTGATCTGTGTTCTGTGCCACCTGGAAGGCTGACTTGGTGGACGTGTGTTGTATTGCCCGTGCTGCTAGGCTAGAGTTTGGGCCTATTCTGGGCACATCAGGCTGCTAGGCTGTCTGAGGGCCTATCCAGAAGCAAGAGAGCAGCACAGGGTTGGGATTGCGGCTTGCAGTCCAACTAGAAGTGACGGTTCTGCCGGCCAGAGAACCTGTCATGGTCAGATGGTAGAAGGGAAGCTGTCGCCACTAAGGGACCAACCACCTCATTACCAGGGACCACAGTGAGTAGTTGAAGCAAGTACCAGAGCAGCATTCTCACCAACCGGGGATGGTGGAGAATCAGAAAACTTCACCGGGCATCAAGCCAGGGACCCAGCCAGCAGAGGTGACGCTTGCAGAGGCGCCTTGTGTGTGAAACCAGAGACTGAGTAAGCCAGTGGGGTGGAGATTTAGAAGTATCTGGAGTGCCACGCTAGGGACCCAGTGGAGAAGCGGGGGTGACGCTTGAGGAAGATACTACCGTGAAGATTGGAGGAGCTCCTCAGGGGATTCAGTGGCAGTGAATCAACTAGTCTAGTGAGAGACTGGGAGCTCAGTCAGTTAAAGAACTACAAGGAGTGATTGTAGTGGAAGTGAAGGAACTGTAATGCAGCGTACACACGAGCGGACTTTCCGGCATACTTTGTCCGGCAGACCAGAGTCTGCCGGACAATCTGACCGTGTGTAGGCTCGGGCGGACTTTTCCCCAAAAGCCCGCCGGACCTAGATTTGAAACAGGTTTTAAATCTTTCCGTCGGCGGAAAGTCCACTCGTCTGTGTGCTGGTCCGACGGAAAGCCCGCTCGTCTGTATGCTGGTCCAACGGACCAGATACGACGCAAGGGCAGGGTATTGCATTTCGCGTTAGCTGCAATAGGAAAAACAAATTTTCCTATTGCAGCGAGCGCGGGGCATACCAGGCCCTTAGGTCTGGTATGGATTTTAAAGGGAAGCCCCTATGCTGAAAAAACGGTGTGGGGTCCCCCCTATAATCCATACCACACCCCGATCCGAGCACGCAGCCCGGCCGGTCAGGAAAGGGGGTGGGGACGAGCGAGCGCCCCCCCCCCTGAACCGTACCAGGCCGCATGCCCTCAACATGAGGGGTGGGTGCTTTGGGGGAGGGGGCGCCCTGCGGGGGCCCCTCCACCACAAAGCACCTTGTCCCCATGTTGATGAGGACAAGGGCCTCTTCCCGACAACCCTGGCCGTTGGTTGTTGGGGTCTGCAGGTGGGGGGCTTATCGTAATCCGTGAGCCCCTTATAATAAGAGGGCCCCCAGATCCCGGCCCCCCACCCTATGTGAATGAGTATGGGGTAGATGGTACCCCTACCCATTTACCTAGGGAAAAAGTGTCAATAATAAAACACACTACACAGGTTTTTAAAATAATTTATTAAACAGCTCCGAGGGGGTCTTCCTCCAGCTTCGGGGGTCTTCTTCCGGCTTCGGGGGCCCCTCCGGTTCCTCTTCTCCCGGCGTCTGGTTGGTCCTTCTCCCGGTGTTCCAGTTCTTTGGCCAGCTCCTCCGCTGTCTTCAGGCCGCTCTCTTGCCAGCGGAGGTCCGGACTTCTTGTCTTCTTCCCTCTTCTCTTCTCCAGATGTTCTCCAGATGTTGACACGACGCTCTCTCCAGCTAGACTGCTCTCTGAGGGCTCCGTTGTGACTTATATAGGCGGAGACCCCGCCCCCTTATGATGTCACAGTCCCTGGGCATGCTGGGACTGACGTTTTTAGGGGGCGTGGTCAACATCACCCGGTATGCCACGCGTCGGGGCTCGTAAGGTATCAATCTCGCCGATAAAAGAGTCAAGATTGACTTCCTTTTCTAGTCCCGTCACACCTGAGTCACGTTCAAAATGAACGGACTTGTCCATGTGTGGGCAAGTGCGTTCATTCTGAAAGTCCGCCGTAACTCCGGCAACAGTCTGTTGGAAAGTAGGGCGGACTTAGCCCGCCGGAAAGTCCGGTCGTGTATGGGTGAGTCCAGCGCACCTGGCGGACAAAGTCCATCAGAAAGTGTGCCGGCTAAGTATGCCAGAAAGTCCGATCGTGTGTACGCGGCATTACACTTTGGGTTAGAAACTGTTAAAGACTGTTGTCATAGGAAACAGCATTCCTACAGATGCAGATGTGCCATCTTGCTGGATGCCTTTCCCTGCATGGCTGTCCTCCTGTTGAAGTCTGAGTCTGCCAATTAACCTCGCAACTACCTAAGGGGTGTCCTGGCCCTAACCCTCTCTCCCAAAGTTCTGCTAGGAGAAATAAAATTTCTTTTGCATTCAAGAAATGTCTGGCGCCCACTAATTCTAATTGCTTTGCACCCACCATGCCTCACAACCCACCATATACAGAAGGATGTCAGCTATCTCTGGCCCTGGAGGTACTCATTAGACCGAAGGAGGCCTGGGACCTTGCTACATTTGGCGCCCAACGTGGGGTTAAGGCATTTTCCTTGCAGCAGTCGCCCATAGTAACTGACCTCAGCTTCATCGGGATTTTGTCTGGCTCCTTGGGAAGGTGGCAAGTAACATTTATACTTCTAATAGACTGTGTTGTTGTGTGTACTATCAATGTGGGGGAAGAACCAACAAGTCTCATTGCTCATGGGAGAGGATCAGTCTGGTCTTTTGACACTTCCCGCCAAAGCTGTGAGGGTTAACATAGACTCCAAAATGGACTCCATTACAGTTTTGGCACGCCGCAGCATTAAGAAGGCGGGCGCCAGTCCGTTGACAGGGGGAGGAGTTCCCGCTCTCCAGAGGAGGATAAAGAAGTGCTGCCACGTGTGTCTGGTTGCGGCTTGGAGAGAAAGATGATGCAGTTCGTAGGAGAGATGGCGGATTGGAAAAAGTACACTCCAGGTGTTTGTTTTGGTCCGAGCGATGCAAAATCTGTCCTGTGACACCGGAGTGCGGTATACACCGAAGAGTAAGCTTGCCCTGTATATGGCTGGAGGCTATGAGGCCTTGGGACTGATCTGCGAGAGATGTTCTGGCCTAACCACGCAGTTGGGGCCTTGAATCGTCTGTGGACGCTGCGGAGAGCACCTGTTTGAGGTTGTCTCCCCAACTCAACCTCTGCGGATACTACAAGTTGATTTGGACAAGAATGTTGCTGTCCTGGCTGGGAGTGACATCCAGAGCCCACCTGCCATTACCAGATTCGTGCAGGAAGCTGGAACCCCTGCCTCAGTGACTACCCTAAGACCCAGCGCACCGATCGATCCTTGAGGCCGCGGTCGGGCCCAACTGCTCACCTTGATGAGACACCTTGATGTCCCCCTTTGGAGACTGGGCCACAGGGCAGTATTCCAACATGATAAACGACCCCAAACACACCTACAAGGATGACCACTGCCTTGGTAAAGAATCTGAGGGTAAAGGTGATGGACTGACCAAGCATGTCTCCAGACCTAAACCCTATTGAGCATCTGTGGGATATCCTTAAACAGAAGGTGGAGGAGCGCAAGGTCTCTAACATCCACCAGCTCCATGACGTCGTCATGGAGGAGTGGAAGAGGACTCCAGTGACAACCTGTGAAGCTCTGGTGAACTCCATGCCCAAGAGGGTTGAGGCAGTGCTGGAAAATAAGGGCGGCCACACAAAATATTGACACTTTGGGCCCAATTTGGACATTTTCACTTAGGGGTGTACTCACTTTTGTTGCCAGCAGTTTAGACATTAATGGCTGTGTGTTGAGTTATTTTGAGGGGACAGCAAATTTACACTGTTATACAAGCTGTACACTCACTACTTTACATTGTAACAAAATGTCATTTCTTCAGTGTTGTCACATGAAAAGATAGAAGAAAAGATTTACAAAAATGTGACTGAGGGGTGTACTTACTTTTGTGAGATACTGTAGTAAACACAGTTTACTATGCTTCAGTTATGAATGGGCACACTCACCTCACTGTGTCCATTCATAACTGGGCTGGTAAATTACATATTTACTAGCCCCTTCCCCTGCTCTCGATCCTGAAACATCCCTGCATGGCCCTCATGTACCTCTGAACAGGAGGGGCGATGGAATAAGGAGGAACTGATCTCCTCCATTTTTCTCCTGTAGCCACAGAATGCCTTCTTCTGCTCCTCTCCCTACCACAGGCATTCAGCAGCTACAGGAGGAAGATGTAGGGGGATCAGTTCCTCCTTATTCCACCGCCCCCTCCTGTCCAGTTTCCTTCTGCTGCCCCCCCCCCCCGGGCCCCTGTGCTCTCTCCTGCCCCCCTCATTCTCCCTCCCCTCTCCCACCAGCTGCTGTGGGGGACGCTGACAGAATGGAGAGCAAGGGGCCGGTACCGATTACTGACTCTGTCCATTAGTAACCGAAGCATAGGACACTGCGTATCCGATGCTTCCATTTGTGAATGGAGGGTGCAGCTGAGGCTGCAGAGATGGAGGCTGAGGGGCTGTGTCCCCAATTTCCTTTCTCTTTTTAATCCCCAATATCTCACCAAAGCCACCCAACTGGGCTCCCAAAAATTGTAAAATATGAAAAATATAATATTGTAAAAAAAATCATCCTTATTAATGTACACACAGCACCCCATATTGTACACACGGCACCCCATATTGTACACACGGCACCCCATATTGTACACACGGCACCCCATATTGTACACACGGCACCCCCATATTGTACACACGGCACCCCATATTGTACACACGGCACCCCCATATTGTACACACGGCACCCCATATTGTACACACGGCACCCCATATTGTACACACGGCACCCCATATTGTACACACGGCACCCCATATTGTACACACGGCACCCCATATTGTACACACGGCACCCCATATTGTACACACGGCACCCCATATTGTACACACGGCACCCCATATTGTACACACGGCACCCCATATTGTACACACGGCACCCCATATTGTACACACGGCACCCCCATATTGTACACACGGCACCCCCATATTGTACACACGGCACCCCATATTGTACACACGGCACCCCATATTGTACACACGGCACCCCATATTGTACACACGGCACCCCATATTGTACACACGGCACCCCATATTGTACACACGGCACCCCATATTGTACACACGGCACCCCATATTGTACACACGGCACCCCATATTGTACACACGGCACCCCATATTGTACACACGGCACCCCATATTGTACACACGGCACCCCATATTGTACACACGGCACCCCATATTGTACACACGGCACCCCATATTGTACACACGGCACCCCATATTGTACACACGGCACCCCATATTGTACACACGGCACCCCATATTATACACACGGCACCCCATATTGTACACACGGCACCTCATATTGTACACACGGCACCTCATATTGTACACACGGCACCCCATATTATACACACGGCACCCCATATTGTACACACGGCACCTCATATTGTACACACGGCACCTCATATTGTACACACAGCCCCCCATATTGTACACACAGCCCCCCATATTGCACACACAGCACCCCATATTGTACACACAGCACCCCATATTGTACACACAGCCCCCCATATTGTACACACAGGACCCCATATTGTACACACAGCCCCCCATATTGTACACACAGCCCCCCATATTGCACACACAGCACCCCATATTGTACAAACAGCACCCTATATTGTACACACAGCCCCCCATATTGTACACACAGCACCCCATATTGTACACACAGCCCCCCATATTGCACACACAGCACCCCATATTGTACACACAGCACCCTATATTGTACACACAGCCCCCCATATTGTACACACAGCACCCCATATTGTACACACATCACCCCATATTGTACACAGAGCACCCCATATTGTACACACAGCACCCCATATTGACAGAAAAACACAGAATTGTTGACATTTTTGCAGATTTATTAAAAAAGAAAAACTGAAATATCACATGGTCCTAAGTATTCAGACCCTTTGCTGTGACACTCATATATATAACTCAGGTGCTGTCCATTTCTTCTGATCATCCTTGAGATGGTTGTACGCCTTCATTTGAGTCCAGCTGTGTTTGATTATACTGATTGGAATTGATTAGGAAAGCCGCACACCTGTCTATATAAGACCTTACAGCTCACAGTGCATGTCAGAGCAAATGAGAATCATGAGGTCAAAGGAACTGCCTGAAGAGACAGAATTGAGCCAAGGCACAGATCTGGCCAAGGTTACAAAAAAATTTCTGCTGCACTTAAGGTTCCTAAGAGCACAGTGGCCTCCATAATCCTTAAATGGAAGACGTTTGGGACAACCAGAACCCTTCCTAGAGCTGGCCGTCTGGCCAAACTGAGCTATCAGGGGAGAAGAGCCTTGGTGGGAGAGGTAAAGAAGAACCCAAAGATCACTGTGGTTGAGCTCCAGAGATGCAGTCGGGAGATGGGAGAAAGTTGTAGAAAGTCAACCATCACTGCAGCCCTCCACCTGTCGAAGATTATTTTGTCTGATGAGACCAAGATAGAACTTTTTGGCCTTAATTCTAAGCGGTATGTGCGGAGAAAACCAGGCACTGCTCATCACCTGTCCAATACAGTCCCAACAGTGAAGCATGGTGGTGGCAGCATCGTGCTGTGGGGGTGTTTTTCATCTGCAGGGACAGGACGACTGGTTGCAATCGAGCGAAAGATGAATGCAGCCAAGTACAGAGATATCCTGGACGAAAACCTTCTCCAGAGTGCTCAGGACCTCAGACTGGGCTAAAGGTTTACCTTCCAACAAGACAATGGCCCTAAGCACACAGCTAAAATAATGAAGGAGTGGCTTCACAACAACTCTGTGACTGTTCTTGAATGGCCCAACCAGAGCCCTGACTTAAACCCAATTGAGCATCTCTGGAGAGACCTAAAAATGTCCGTCCACCAACGTTTACCATCCAACCTGACAGAACTGGAGAGGATCTGCAAGGAGGAATGGCAGAGGATCCCCAAATCCAGGTGTGAAAAACTTGTTGTATCTTTCCCAAAAAGACTCATCAAAAGGGGCTTCTACTAAATACTGAGCAAAGGGTCTGAATACTTAGGACCATGTGATATTTCAGTTTTTCTTTTTTAATAAATCAGAAAAAATGTCAACAATTCTGTGTTTTTCTGTCAATATGGGGGGCTGTGTGTACAATATGGGGTGCTGTGTGCACAATATGGGGTGCTGTGTGCACAATATGGGGTGCTGTGTGTACAATATGGGGTGCTGTGTGTACAATATGGGGTGCTGTGTGTACAATATGGGGGGCTGTGTGTACAATATGGGGTGCTGTGTGTACAATATGGGGGGCTGTGTGTACAATATGGGGTGCTGTGTGTACAATATGGGGTGCTGTGTGTACAATATGGGTGGCTGTGTGTACAATATGAGGTGCTGTGTACAATATGGGGGGCTGTGTGTACAATATGGGGTGCTGTGTGTACAATATGGGGGGCTGTGTGTACAATATGGGGTGCTGTGTGTACAATATGGGGGGCTGTGTGTACAATATGGGGTGCTGTGTATAATATGGGGGGCTGTGTGTACAATATGGGGGGCTGTGTGTACAATATGGGGTGCTGTGTGTACAATATGGGGGGCTGTGTGTGCAATATGGGGGGCTGTGTGTACACTATGGGATGCTGTGTGTACAATATGGGGGGCTGTGTGTATAATGAGGAAAAAAATGAACTTAAATGATTTTAGCAAATGGCTGCAATATAACAAAGAGTGAAAAATTTAAGGGGGTCTGAATACTTTCCATCCCCACTGTATATATATATATATATATAGATAGATACCAGTGGTGGAACTACCAGGGTCCTAAAGGTTGCACTTGTGACCGGGCCCTTCATAGTTTCTTGCACCAGGGCCCTGAAGGTTCGAGTTATGCCTCTGCACAGAATTTAGTATTCTGACAACAAGAAGACTTCCCCACCATCAGAATACAATGATCAGTGCTGGCGGCTATAGCAAATTTGAAAGGAAATTCCCATAACTAATAATAACTATTAAATTATAGGTAGGTATTATTTAGAATTTTTGGATTTTCCTTCTTTCTTATTTTCGAATTAACAAATTTGTCTAAATTGGTTAAACGAAATTGGAACTGAACAAAACGAATTGCACACGTCTAATGTGTGGCTTACCTCTTCTTACTACATAAAGAACCTTCATCTGTCTGTCAGCCCCGAGCTCCTCTCCACCTCTCCGGCTCTGTGGCCCAAATATCAGCACTTTTTCACCAAGTTCCAGATAACTGGCTGTTTGTTCTCTAGAGGGATATATTGAGAGTGTTGTAAAACATTGTATCCTTAGAAAAACAAACACTTCATCTATCACTGACATCCTGCAAGCTGAGGTAGAGCCATTACACAGGTTAGATCCATCATTGGTGTCAGTGGGAGGAATAGTGCCCCATCATTGGTGTCAGTGGGAGGAAAAGTGCCCCATCATTGCTAGCAGTATGAGGAATAGTGCCCCATCATTGGTGTCAGTGGGAGGAATAGTGCCCCATTATTGCTATCAGTATGACGAATAGTGCCCCATCATTGGTATCAGTGGGAGGAATGGTGCCCCATCATTGGTATCAGTATGAGGAATCGTGCCCCATCATTGCTATCAGTATGACGAATAGTGCCCCATCATTGGTGTCAGTGGGAGGAATAGTGCCCCATCATTGGTATCAGTGGGAGGAATAGTGCCCCATCATTGGTGTCAGTGGAGGGAATAGTGCCCCATCATTGGTGTCAGTGGAGGGAATAGTGCCCCATCATTGGTGTCAGTGGAGGGAATAGTGCCCCATCATTGGTGTCAGTGGTAGGAATAGTGCCCCATCATTGGTGTCAGTGGAGGGAATAGTGCCCCATCATTGGTGTCAGTGGAGGGAATAGTGCCCCATCATTGGTGTCAGTGGAGGGAATAGTGCCCCGAGGGTCAGGTAAACACAAGAAAAGGGCCACATGTAGCCTGCAGGTCACAGTTTGGAGATCTCTGCTCTCACCGGGATCAGATCATTTTTGAGGTGGGAATTGGTCAGTGGGAAGTATTATCAGAGAGATACATTGTATTAGATCATTATAAATATCTTATAAGAAGACACAGAGAAGAGCCGTTCTTCAGGTAAAATTCTGCAGATGAACAAATTCTCTATTATTTGGTTCATATTCTCCGGTGAGGATCTGAAACACAAAACTTGTCTTTTTTCTTCTTGCAACACCTTTGTTTACATCCGTTGTGAAATCTTAGCCCCGCCCCTTTCACAACGATTGTGAAGAAAACAGGAACTGAAATCTCACCGCAAAGAGCAAACCGACAAACCGACACCACTTCCTCTCCTGCTAACAAGTTGTATGGAAGAGTACTGAGCATGAATTACATACAAATAAATGTATATCAGTGGAACACGTCCAGGTATATATTACCTCTCACAGAGATCACAGCCTCCCCCCCCGACAATACCACTACTACCCTGCACATCTTCCACGACTGTAACCCCCTGTACATCTTCCCCACCGCTGTACCCCCTACTCACCTGCCCCACCAATGCACCCCTTTCTCATCTGCCCTGGCACTGTTACCCCCTGCACATCTGCCCAACCTCTGTACCCCCCTGCTCTTCTGTCCCACCACTGTACCCCCCTGCTCTTCTGTCCCACCACTGTACCCCCCTGCTCCTCTGCCCCACCGCTGTACCTCCCTGCTCCTCTGCCCCACCACTGTACCTCCCTGCTCCTCTGCCCCACCACTGTACCCCAATGCTCTTCTGTCTCACCGCTGAACCATCTTTTCATCTGTCCTAACACTGATCTTATCTGCCCCACCACTGTAACCCCCTTTCTCAGCTGCCCCACCACTGTACCTCCAAAAAAAAAAAAAAAAAAAAAAAAAAAAAAAAAAGCACTAATCTTCACACTTACCCTGTAAACATAAATTCCCTCTGCAAGTTGAAATTCTCCCCCCCCCCCCCCCCAAAAAAAATACCTCTTCTACCTGTACAAATCCCCCTCCTAGCTCAAATCCTCTCCCTTTCTAAACCCCCCCCCCCCCCCCAGCACAAACCCTCTACCCCTCAAATTTTCCCTCTGAGCATAAATCCTCACTCCCCCCTGCACAAATCCCCCTAGATCACCTTTCCTAGCACTAACCCCCCCCCCAAATTTCCCCTCCTAGCACAAATCCCCCAATCATCCCTACTAGCACAAATCCAGCCCCTCTCCCCCTCCAAATGCCCCTTCTTAATACAACCCCCGTCCCTCCAAATCACCCCTTCTACCAAAATACCCCAAATCCCCACTGCCCCCCGGGGCAGCCGTAACTCCTTCCATCCCCTTGTCCTGGCCCTGGCTGCATTTGTAAATTATGAAAGACTATATAAAAAGGTATAGTAGTGATAAAAAAAAAAGGACTTGTGCTTTCAACTGATAATTTATTTTTTATCATCCTTCTTTAAGGGGGCGTGGCAGGGGGTGTGTCCTATGTTGATATACTTTTACTAATAGGCGTCCCTCGTTCCCATCTCAAATAGCTGGGAGGGGTGTCTTTAGTCCTAACCTAAAGGGAACACATTAGTCATCCATGGATACAGGACAGTAGGTGAGTGTTGTCACCCTAGGACCGGGCGGGTGACACTGGCAGGATTTCCCAGGTGAAAAATATTAGATAAAAAAGGGAGGGGGGGGGGGTAGAAACTCTTTAAAGTTTAACTCCACTATTGCTGAGGAAAAAAACCTCCCCCTCTGGGTAATCTGTGTACATCGCAGGGATTGTAACACTTTATGGCAGATTCCTCCCTTTTGTTATCCTGTAGAAATAGCTGTTTGTTTCTCTGTGTCCATGTGTAGAGTGAGTGGGAGTGACTTTATAATTATCAGTCAGCTGCTGCACCTGTAGGGCTCGAATGAGGAAAGTGGCAAGGTCTGCATCCCTTTGGATACAATTTCCCATTGGGAGCATTTCACCAAAAATGACATTTATGTTGCAGGGGATGTCCAAAATCTGCCTTGTATCTGAGTGCAGACTTCTGGGAAAATCAGTGAGCCAATCACACGAGCAGGAAATGACATATCTGTGTACAGAGCGCCTCCAGGTGGCCAGATTGCATTTTACAGAAAAGAAACAGAAGCTGCAGATTGAAAATATTAAATATTGATTTAATAACATTCAATTAAGATATGTAGAATACAGTATACAGAAGTATTAAGTATACAGAATACGTTATTAATCCCAAAGGGAAATTACTACGACACGGACACACTTAACAAAGACAACACAAGACCACAACAATAACTGAACAAGATACAAAAACACAACAAAATTACCAATAACAGCACCAAATAAACAACATTTATACTACACTACAAATAGAACATCCATTCAATTAAAATATGACATAGAATAAAATAACAAACTACCAAATACAAATAATACACAACTTTCTCCAACACCACCCAAAATAATAGCCAACACAATACCAACCTACTATAAAAACAACACAAAATCCCGATCATAACCCAGAATTAGAGCTTCACCTCCATGACTTGCATGCTATAGGGGCACACAGGTGTGTTCCCCCCTCAGCCACTACTCTGCATGTCCCATTCACATGAGCCCCACCCCCAATCTCTCTCCTCATTGGCTCACTGGCTATGATTGGCACCAGCAGGAGCCAATGGCACCCACTGCTATTTCAGCCAATTCGGAGGGTGACTCCCCAGAGAGCCGAGGCTCTCATGCGTATTGCTGGATCAAGATGGGGCTCAGGTAAGTATTAGGGGGGCCTGCTGCATTCATAAAGGTTTTTTTTGGCTTAAAAAAAAAAAAAGCCCGGAACTCCCCTTTAATTAAAAGTCAGCAGCTAAACTAACAGACACTTACCTGTTCAACGATCAAGCGATGCGGCGACACGGAGCCTCGCTCCTCTCCCCCTCCTCGGCGCATCCATTCGAACTGTGGGCACCCGGCCGTGACAGCTTGCGGCTTCACGGCCAGGCGCGCTCTGAGCATGCGCGAGTCGTGCTGCGTTCTCCCAGTGGACAAGTGACAGGTCCCAGAAGGCTGCCGAGAGGAGGGATCGCTTAGGGGAGAGTAGGAGTCGCCTAGGTGGGTCATGGGTGGAAGGAGGAAGTGGGACAGGAAGTCCCCCTCTAAAGAAGTCACCCACTCCCCTCCCTTCCAAAAAAAAAAAAAAAATTACATGCCAAATGTGGCATGTAAGGGGGGAAAAGTGCTTAAAGCGGAAGTTCCACTTTCTTGAGAATGCATTAAGTTAAAAAAAAAAAACTTTCTGGCTTGAGAACTACTTTAGGTTGTCCTCGTGGTTAGTATTATACTTCCTGAGTAGGCAGATGACAAAGTGGCTATCAGCCCATTTCCATTGGTCCCTCCACATTCTGCCTGGAGGTCAGAGAGTGAGGTCACCGGGGCTCCAGGAAGGAGCAACTGGAGAACATCATCAGGTCCTACAGAATGGATTGGAGGGCAAGACTGGGTGTTTTTTTTAAATGAATTTCTGCTGTATTACTGTTGAGTTTTGGAGAATATTTGGATGAAGGTGACACATTTATTATCTTGCAGATGGAAAGCCGGTGACCGTTACCGAAATGAAACTTCCAGAGTGAGCGCCGGAGGTGGCCATCTGCATAATAAAGAAAAAGATCTTCTTCTATCCTCCTGCTGAGCTCTCCTCCTCCTCTGTGTGCAAAGATCTCTGATGTGTATCTAAAGCTCACATCTTCTTCAGTCATCAGTCCTCCTTCAGTCACGTGAGCTTCATTCTCTGAAGAGTGTGCATATCTTCTACTGGAAGCATTACCACTTCAATCTCATGTGTCCTTTTAAAACAGCATCCAGATGTTGAGCTCCTGAGAGTCTGACCCGCCAGCACTGGAACGGCCCAGAGTTATGCCCAGGATCAGCTTCAAAAGGCTTCCGATTCTTCTACAGGTCCTTAGACTAGGTCCGGCGGAGTGGACTCCATCGGACAATTCGATCGTGTGTGGGCTCAAGCAGATTTTTTTTTCCCCGCAAAAGTCCGACGGCCCTAGAAATAAAACATGTTTCAAATCTTTCCGATGGACTTGAGTCCGGTCGAAAAGTCCGCTCGTCTGTATGCTATTTCGACGGACAAAAAAAAACGGACGCTAGGGTAGCTATTGGCTACTGGCTATGAACTTCCTTGTTTTAGTCCGGTCCTACGTCATCACGTACGAATCCGTCGGACTTTGGTTGATCGTGTGTAGGCAAGTCCGTTCATTCGATAGTCTGTCGAAAAGTCCGCCCGTGTGTACGCGGCGTTAGGTGCGTGCTGCAGAAGAGAATTGTTTCTCATAGTGTGGTGACATATAGACCTGTGCAATTTGTTTCGTTCCGAATTTGTTTAACTCATTTTGACAAATTCCGAAATTTCAGAAATTCATACATTTGGGAATTTGAAAATCCAAAAATAAGAAAGAAAATCTGAAAATTCGAAAGCCCAGAAATCTGAAATAATAACCAATAATAAATATTAAATTATAGGTATTGGAATTTCCTTTCAAATTTGTCTGTTATTGAACGTAACGAATACGAATGTATCCGAAGTTACGAATAGTCCGAAATAACGAATGCTACATCTAAAACAAATGGAATGCAACGATCTAATAATAAATAACAATAATAAAAACTTTTTATTATTAATTTGTTCCGTTCCATTTGTTTAGATGCGGCATTCGTTATTTCAGATAATTCGTAACTTCGGATAAATTTCTATTCGTTACATTCACTAACGGCCAAATTTGAAAGGTAATTCCAATACCTATAATTTAATAGTTAGTTATTATTTCAAATTTTACTGATTCTTTTTTTCAGATTTTCGAATTTCTGAAATTTTCGAATTCCGAAATTTGAAAATTTGAAAATTCGGAAATCCAAGAATTTGGATTTTTGAATTTCGGAATTCCGAATTTCCAAATTTCAGAAGAAAAAGGAAAAAAAAAAAAAAAAAATGAATGATACGAAATACAAAACAAATTTTTTGTCAGCGCACACGTCTAGTGACATATGGTGGCGCTACATTGGTGAAGGCAGAGCTGTTGCAGGTCTGTGCAGCCTTTCCTTACAGCAACAGATCAGAGCTATGGTGATCTACTGCATAAAGCCAGCAATAGATCACTATTAGGCATGTGCAATTCGTTTTGTTCCGAATTCGTTTAACAAATTTCGACAAATTTGTTAATTCGAGAATATCCGAATTAATGAAATCGAATTTACGAATATTGCTAAATGGGTTAAAATTGGACATTCGTAAATTCGGGCATTCGTACATTCGTAAATTAGTGAATTCGTAAATTCGAAAATTCGGAAATCTGAAATAATAGTTAACTAATAATAAACGTAACTATTAGTAAATACTAGTAACTTTTAAATTATAGGTATTGTAATTTCCTTTTAAATTTGGCTGTTAGTGAACGTAACACATACAAATTTATCCAAAGTTATGAATGATCCGAAAAAACGAAATGGAACGTAATGAATTAATAATAATACATAACAATAATAATAACAACGTTTTATTATTATTATTTATTATTAATTTGTTCAGTTCCATTTGTTTTTGATGCAGCATTCGTTTTGGATAATTCGTAATTTCGGATAAATTCGTATTTGTTACGTTCACTGACAGTCAAATTTGAAAGGAAATTACAATACCTATAATTTAATAGTTAGTTACTATTTCAGATTTTTGAATTTTCGGGTTTTTGGATTTTCAAACTTCGAATTTACAAATTTCCGAATTTTCTAATTTATAAATGTACGATTTTACGAATGAACGAATGTTCGAATTTACGAATGTACGAATGAACGAATGTTCGAATTTACGAATGTACGAATTTATAAATGTACGAATGAACGTATGTTCAAATTTACGAATGAACGAATGTTCGAATTTACGAATGAACGAATGTTCGAATTTACGAATGTACAAATGAACGAATGTTCGAATTTACGAATGAACGAATGTACGAATTTACAAATGTACGAATGAACGTATGTTCAAATTTACGAATGAACGAATGTTCGAATTTACGAATGTTCGAATGAACGAATGTTCGAATTTACGAATGTACGAATGAACGAATGTTCGAATTAATGAATGAACTAATGTTCGAATTAATGAATGAACTAATGTTCGAATTTACGAATGTACGAATGAACGAATGTTCGAATTTACGAATGAACGAATGTTCGAATTTACGAATGAACGAATGTTCGAATTTACGAATGAACGAATGTTCGAATTTACGAATGAACGAATGTTCGAATTTACGAATGAACAAATGTTCGAATTTATAAATGAACAAATGTTCGAATTTTTGAATGTACGAATGAACGAATGTTCGAATTTACGAATGTACAAATGAATGTTCGAATTTACGAATGAATGAATGTTCGAATTTACGAATGAACGCATTTTATGAATCGCGATCATAACGAATGACCTGAAAAACAAAAAAAATAACTAATGAAACGAAAACGAAAATGAACAAATTTTTTAGGCTGTGCACATGTCTAATCACTATTAGAAGAGATCTGTTGCTGAAGAGCTGCATGCAAATTAGGAAAATAAATATTACATATTCGGTACATTTTTTTTTTTTTTTTATTCCCTCCCAAAATGAATCCCAAGGTCCAAGAAATGATGTTGAATGAGCTGGATGTCATTTGCATTAAACGGTTATTTAAGTCGTTCATGTTTTTTTACCGTTCGCAAACCTGTAAAAAAAAAAAAAGGCGCCCTCCTGCTAATTTAAGTCCTCAACCCAACTTAATCTTATCTAAATGTTACGCTAACAAGTTTACGCAATTTTTTTCCCCCTCTGCGTGCTTTGTGATAGAGCTCAGAAATGGGAGCGGAGATCTCTATGGGAAATGCATACATTCACTTTGAGCTTTACGGTTTCGCTACGTTGTATAAAAAAAAAATCAAGCAAGCATGATATCCCATGATAGGCAGCAGACATTGGGGGTTATTTACTAAAGGCAAAATCATTTTGTACTACAGGTGCATTAGAAGTGGAAGTGCACTTGGAAGTGCAGTCGCTGGAGATCCGAGGGGGACATGCAAAAAAAAAACCAGCATTTTAGCTTGCACACGATTGCATGATAAAATCAGCAGAGCTTCCCCTCAGATCTACAGCGACTGCACTTCCAAGTGCACTTGTAGAGCAAAGTGGATTTGCCTTTCGTATATAACTCCCCATTGCTGTATTATATTTAGCGGTAAATATAGGCACACAAATTACATAAACCTTGGAATGGAAAAAAAAAAAAAAAAAAAAAAAAGACATGAAATGCTTTTATTCCCGTTTTTTTTTTTTTTTTTTTACCATTTATCGCCAATAGGAATCAGGGAAATCCAAAATGTATGTATTCAAATCTGCTACCAAATGAAAGTTGTATCTTAATCTACGTTAAACAATGTATAATACATGGAGGTGGACTACGAACGCTATAACAGAACAGAGAGATCCACAAAAAGGAAAAGAACTTTCCAGGGATTTGAGGGAACAAAAAAAGAAGAAAAAAAAAAAAGAAAGTTTCCAGGACTCGAGGGCGAAAAGAAGGTGAAAAAATGCTCAGGGCCTCAAGGGGTGCTTAGAGATAAAAAAACTCAGGGGGTGATGTTATCTCCTCTAGTCTCTAGAAGGTGGAAGAATGTAACGCACAGAGTGTAATAACAGCGAGGAATTAGAGGCAAGTTGTGGAAATGACAGATGTTATAAAGAATCTTTTCATGAACTGGATGGTGTTTTTGTTTATAATGAAGAATGTTACAATCTATTATATAACGAGTTCGCATTTCTTGTGTTTATTTACACATTGTGTAAATAAATGTCAGGGATTGATGCTTTTTAATTTTGATGCATTTCTCTTTTGGGTCTAAAGGACATTGTTAGCAGCAGCTGTTATCACTAGATATATATTTAAGTATCATTTTTATTTCTCTATTCAGTTTATATCAATTAAAATTCACAGAGGTCTGGTCAGTAAAATGTTCTTCTGGTAAAAGTCTAAATCTCATAATAGAGCTACAGCTCCCATCACATTCTCTTATTTACATCAGTGTCATCAGTCCCCCCTTCACATCACAGTCCCCCCTTTTTTTAAATCACAGACCCCCTTTACATCACAGCACCCCCATGACATATCAGTGCCCCAATTAACTTCACACTGCCCTCCTTACGTCAGAGCCCCCTTTACATCAGAGCAGCTCACTGACATTGTATCCTCCCTTTGCTTTACAGTGCCCCCTTTAAATTCAAAGTGCCCCCATTTACGTTGTGCTGCCCTCCTTTTACACCACAGCCTCCCCCCCCTTTACATCTCAGTCCCCCTTTGCATTACAGCCACCCTTTACATAACAGTGCCATTCTATTTACACCACAGTACCCTCATTTACAACACAGCCCCCCTTTTCATGACAGTGGCCTCCATTTACAACACATCAGCCACCCTTTACATCACAGCACCCCCATTGACAGCACAGCACCCCCATTGACAGCACAGCACCCCTGCTTACAACACAGCACTCCCCTTTACATCACAGCACCCCCATCTACAACACAGCCCACCCACCCACCCCTTTTACATTGTAGCCACCCTTTACATAGCAGAGCTCTCCATTTATATTAGAGCACCCCCATTTACAACACAGCCCCCCCTTTACATGACAGTGTCCTCCATTTACATCACAGCACCCCCATTTACAACACAGCCCCCCCTTTACATGACAGTGTCCTCCATTTACATCACGGCACCCCCCCTTTACATCACAGGCACCCTTTATATCACAGCACCCCCCTTTACATTACAGCCACCCTTTACATCACAGCACCCCCATACATAAGGGTGCCCTCCGTTTACATCACAGCACCCCCATCTACAACACAGCCCCCCTTTACATTACAGCCACCCTTTATATAGCAGTGCTCTCCATTTACATTACAGCACCCCTATTTACATCACAGCACCCCTATTTACATCACAGCACCCCCGTTTATAACACAGCCACCCTTTACATTACAGTGCCCTCTATTTACATCACAGCACTGTTTACAACACAGCCAACCTTTAAAAAAAATTAAAATAAAAAAAATTACATAATAAAAAATGCAAAAAACAAAAACAAACCCATGGATAGATATGCACTGTATACTATAAGAGGAAGTAAACCCTGGTGGGTTTTACTTCCTTTTTTTTTCCCTGCAAAGGTAACGCATAATAGGCTACTATGCATCGCATCGCATCGCATAGTAGCCCATTATGCGTCACTTACCTGAAACCGAAGCCCGTGATGTCACCGCTGTCCCCACTAGCAGCGAGCGTTCCATCTTCACCCCTCTTCCTTCCGGGGGCCACGAACTCCGGCTCTGTGACTGGCCGGAGGCCCGGGAGCAGCCAGTCATGGCATGACCCCTAGTAGAAACGGCATGATGTGCCTTTTCTAAAAATGCGCCGACGACATATGAGCATGCGCTGTAGTCATTGGTATTCGGCTTTCTAGTAAATATCTCCTATTCCGTGGAGGTTTAGAAAATATTTCAAGCACCTACAGGTAAGCATTAATATAGGCCTACCTGTAGGTAAAAGTGGTTGTACAGGGCCGTACAGTGAATGTACAGGGAGTACAACCACTGGGGGGTGGAGTTGTCAGCCAGGAGACATGGAGGATGGAGTACTAGGCAGCAGCAGGGGCCCCATTCCCATCTGGGGGGGGGGTGTGAGGCCTAGCGGAGGAGCCCGGGAGAGCTGGGAGGGAGCTTCATCCTTGCACGGTCATAGATGAAGGAGCTTCATCCTTACACGGTCATAGATGAAGGAACTTCATCTTTACATGGTCGTGTAAGGATGAAGGAGCTTCATCTTTACATGGTCATGTAAGGATGAAGCTCCTTTATCTATGACCGTGCAAGGATGAAGCTCCCTCCCAGCTCTCCCGGGCTCCTCCGCTAGGCCTCACACCCCCCCAGATGGGGATGGGTCCCCTGCTGCTGCCTAGTACTCCATTCTCCATGTCTCCTGGCCGGTGAGTGGACAAGCCAGGGGAACTGGGTGCGAGGCCAGAGGAGACACTGTGGGGAGAGTGTCAATTCGCTGTGGCCTTGCAGGCCGGACTAGCTGGGAACAGTAGTCCACCAATCAGCACATGCTACTAAATTACTAGGCCGCCGGGGAGAGGTACTGCAGACCTCTGGCCTAGTAACAGTGCAACCAATTCCAGCCAGCAACTGAGACTGTTCAGAGTGGTCTCTTTTGTCAAAAGAGGAAGAATAATGATCTACAGTGCAAGTTTGTGCAAGTGGGTGGAAGTCCTGGGAGCGACAGTCTGCAGGAGATAAGCAGGGGAGGAGAAACAGTCTGCATGGTGATGCAGGGGAAGCGTCTGTAGATATTATCTGTGCATCAGTACTTCACGGTTCAACCTTTCGTTCTAATTCTTAAATATGATGGCAAAGCAATTGTTCTATGGGCATCCCATATTTCCTTTCCTCCAACCAAGTTATATCCCCCCAATAAACAAAAACAAGGCAAATGACTGTTCGTTGTCTCAGAAGTGATAGATGGAGGTCTGGCAGCAGGGTGACATGGCGGATGTTAGTTACTAGTAGCAACCCAAGCGCTACAGATACAAATGTAAAAAAAAAAAACCTTCTCAGATTATTATTCTTTTATGTTCGTAAACTGATAAATTGGATAAAGGACAAGACACCTTACACTGTCGGTCCGGAAATCTTTGGTTAATTCTAATATTACCTTATGCGGGTTTACAAAATTGCATTCTGTCCTACAAAATTGACCAGAATTTGGTCTAGATGGGTGGAGCCGTGGTATTGTATGATATAAAAAGGTGAAAAGTAGTAATTCACTTTGAAAGGGTTTGGGGGGGGGGGTCCCCCCTTTAGTTCCCTTTCTTTAAATTTTTTTTGGAATGTTTCTCTGGTATTACTTTCTGGTTGGAAGTGTGTAGATGTATCTATTTTCCTCCTTGTTTCTTAATAAAAGAAAACACTGTATGTACATATGCAGATATTTGAGGAGATGCATAGAATAATTGTTTTGCATTGAAGAGCATTTACTTGGTTATATGTATTTGAGGATTGTAACTCGTATTTTCTCTTTGTACAAACGGCAGTAAAACTCAAACAATAAAAAATAAATAAAAAAAGAAGGGGGAATACAAAGTACTAAGTACACCTATATACACAAAAACCAAGGAAAAACCCAGCTTTCTTTTGGTGGCATTTGTTCACCTCTGTTTTTTTTTTTATAGCGAAAGTGACAAATTTTTGAAAAAAAAAAATACACAATATTTTTTACATTTTGCTATAATAAATATCCCCAAATTAAAAAAAAAAAAAATTTCCCTCAATTTAGGCCAAGATATATTCTTTTACAAAAAAATTAAAATCGCAATAAAGCGTATATTGATTGGTTTGCGCAAAAGTTATAGCGTCTACAAACTATGGGAAAGATTTATGGCATTTTTATTATTATTATTTTTTTTTTCCTATTAGTAATGGCGATAATCTGCGATTTTTAGCGGTATTGCGGACGGACAGATCGGACACTTTTGACACCAATTTAGGACCATTGACATTTATACAGCGATCAGAGCTATAACAATGCACCAGTTACTGTGTAAGTGTCACTGGCAGGGAAGGGGTTAACATTAGGGGGCGATCAAGGGGTTAAGTGTGTGTACCCTCACTGTGTGTTCTAACTGTAGTGGGAGTGGACCAAGTAGGAGAGGAGACATACCGCGGTTCCTACTTACTAGGAACAAACGACATGTCTCCCCCGACAGCACAGGGATATGCACACAGATCCGTGCTGGCGCTCGTCCCCCGCCGCGCAGAATGCGCACACGCTTTCTGGCGGCTCTTAAAAGGAAACCCTGTAGGGGTAAGGGGGTTTCACGCATCGGAGCCATTCTGCCCCCATTAATAGACATGAGCCGGTCGGGAACCGGTTTAAAAATAAAATAAAATAAAATAAAAAAAACAACACACACACACACACACACAAACACTAAAAAGAAATACTATGTACAGGAATCTTTTATTTCTGTAGTATGCGGGGTTCTGGTGCACGAGGAGGGATCACCTTACATGTTGGGCAGCTGAAGATCTCATTTGTCACAAAGATACGAAAAGTGAAAATGGTGCACTTTCCGTCATCTGACGATGAAACGCGCAAGTCACCCGGCACAGTAGTGAAATGAGTCAATGTGATGACTCAATCCAAGCAATGTGAGCGAACAGAGGATTCCCATATACACATCTCTGATACTGATCATACAAGAGGAAGGGGATTCCCCAGGAGGTTATCTTAAGTAAAAAAAAAAAAAATTAAAAATCATAAAATGCATGAGCCGATATACTCTGCATGCTTAATGCTTTTTATATACACATTAAATATTACAAAAAAAAAAATTGCTTATATACATCAACTGGCATTATCTAGATAGACATTTTAAGGTGTAGAGAACTTGTGCATAACTGCGAAAGTTCATTGTAACTATTGCATGATCATATAATAAAGATTTTTGGGTTAACAATGGAATTGTGTTTGGAGTTAAAAATGAATAAAAAAAAATATATATATATAAAATGTAGCAAGGAGGATGAGTGTAAAAAAAAAAAATCCAAAATAAAATGCATTAACTGATACACTCTGCGTGTTGAATTTTTTTTTAATATACAACACTCAATTTTACAAAATGCATAAAAATTAGCCGATTTATACAAAATCAACTGGTCATTTTCTTTAGAGCAATTTTAAGATGTGCATTGAGGGTAACAATGAAAGTCAAGTCAATTGGAAATATTGAATGGTTGGATGAGGATTTTTGATTAAATATGCAATTGTAAGGAATCACCTGGCATAATCTATACAGATGTAGCAATGAAACAATGAAAGTGAATTTGAAATATTGTATGATTGGATAAGGATTTTGGATTAAATATGGAATTTGAGAGTAAAAAAAAAAAAAAAAAAAAGCATAAAAAAAAAAATTGGGTGAGCTGATATACTCCGTGTGCTTACATCATTTTATTATACACATTAAATATTAAAGGATAAAAAAAAAATGCATACAAAATAAGCTGATATATTCAAAATCAATTGGCATTTCCTATAGAGCTATTGTAAGATGTAGAAAAAACTTGGGGGTAACAATGAAAGTGAATTGGAAATATTGTATAATTGGATGATAAAGATTTTGGATTAAATATGGAATTGTAATGAGAGTTAGAATAAATACAAATGTATAAATCTAACGACAAAAAACGAGTTTAAAGACAAAAAAAAAAAAATGCATAAAAATGTGTGAGCTTATACAGTATACTGTGTACGCAAATCACTTTATATACCGTACATCTTAAATATCAGAGTAGAAAAATGCATAAAGGTAAAATGAGTAAAAAATTTTTTTTTTTAAATGCATGCAAAAAGTGAGTGAGCTAATATACTCTGCATGCTTAAATCATTTTATTAGACACATTAAATTAAAAAAAAAAATAATAAAAAAATTGCATAAAAATGAGCGGATATCTTCCAAATCAATTGTCATTATCTATAGAGCTATTGTAAGATGTAGAAGACTTGAACGTATGAAAGTCGATTGGAATTCATCTATGATTGGATGATAAAGATTTTGGACTAAATATGAAATTATAATAAAAGTTAAAATGAATAAAAATATATTAAACATTTAAAAAAGTGAACTGATATACAGCACATCGTATTCCTAAATTGTTTCAATATTGCATTTATCAATTTAAATCATCAGACTATGAAAAACCTTTATGAAAGATCAATCCTAATATCAAAATGGATTTTAAGTACTAAATACATGAAACTTATTACAGTGGACCTGTTATCAGAATTTTGTTTTTTCTTTAATGCTAGCCATACACACACTGTATAAATTATCAATCGGAATTTCACCTTTAAGAATATTCATTTGACTTCCTAACCATTAGTGTGGTCAAAACGACGTTCATTTTTTTTACCACAGTGATGAGAAAAATGGATGAATTTCCAATACTGTATGTGGTTTCCATTCCAGACTCAGTCTAAAATCGAATGCTAAAAGCAAGTCACATTTTCAAAATCACATTTGTCAAGTCATCAAAATGTACAAGGAATTTTCGTACAAAATGTTCTTGTTTGAAAACTTACTAGAAACCAAACCTTGAACTATTTTCGAACGATAATGCAATGTTCTAAAACATTTTTGTAGAAATTTTAGTTTGAACATCTACCAATGTATATCTAGCTTAACCCCTCCAGGTATTTATTACCTCTTGCGGAGATCACAGTATTCCCCCTGGCAATGCCTTCCTCAGCCTCTCTATATAAAGGAGGGTCCATGGGCAGAATATATGAGGCCTACAGAGGGCAGAGATGGCTTTAATGTGCCCCTCCACTTCTGGTAAGTAGTGAGGATAGGAGGGAAGCACATATCGGCCAATCACTAAAGAACTGATGGATCAGACCAGTTAAATACAATTATCCTCATATGTGTGCACAACAGTTTGTCTGATTTACAGAAAGTCCCGTAATTGTTTTTGAAAGACATGACCAGGATTATATAAAAAAAAAATAATAATAAAGAGATGAGAAAAAGATTAATAAAAACAGAAGATAAAAAAAAGAGATGAGAAAAAGATCAATAAAAACAGAAGATTAAAAAAAAAAATAGATGTTAGAAAAAAACCAATAAAAAAAAATATAGAAGATGAAAACATAAGCAATAATAAAAAAACAGATGTAACAACTCTTTCACAACCATTCACCCACCAGGAAATGAAGACCATTAAAGAACTGCCATCCCATTTCTTGTTAAAAAAAAAAGAACTGCCATCCCACAAAGCACCAGGCCCCGATGGCTTTGTCAATTACAATTACAAAACCTACATAGATCAAATAGTGCTTCACCTTTGTAATACCTTCGATAGCTTTTTTATCTTCTGGAGAAATTCCCTCCGAATCGCTCAAATAGACCATAGTTACCATTCATAAACCTGGAAAACCATCCCACATATTATCGCCCTACATCTCTCCACAATATTGATCTTAAGCTCTAAACCAAGCTTTTTACCTCCTGACACTTATCCCCCCAGTGACAAGCCTCAGATGGTACCCGCAGATTCGTAGATCTTATTTACTGGGCAGAGCATCATCAAATGCCTTCTCTGCTGATCTCCCTAGACGGGGAGAAGGCATTTGACAGAGTTCATCAGAAGTATCTGCGGACATTTGGCCTTGACGGTTCTTTCCTCCATGCAATAATGAGCTTATACTCAGCCCCTAGCGCTAAAGTATGGACGTCGGGCATGCTATCCACCCCCTTCTCCATAACAAAACCAGTCAGAGGTGCCCCTCAATCTTTGCACTAGTCATTGAACCCTTAGCCCAAGCCATACGCTCACATCACCACATTACAGGACTGACAGTAGGACAAGTATCCCACAAGATTGGCCTCTATGCAGATGACATTATTTGGCTCACAGATCCCCTTCAAGTCACTACCCCCCTTATGTGAATTACTCAACAGTTTCGGACTTCGATGTATAAATAAAACCACTCAAAATGCTAGGAGTCTTCATCCCCCCATGCCTTACCACAGACAACTCTAAAATCTCCCAACTCATCATTGACTTACCTGGGCATTCAGCTAACTTCTCCTTCTACAATGCTCTTTTGTACTAACTTTTCACGGTTATGTCAGAAGCTACAAAATGAATCCAAATCACTTTCTATGGTTAAAGCCTCTTGGGCAGCCCCATAGCCCTATCCATGAGGTTTCTCCTACCACACAAATTGTATTTCTTTAGGACTCTCCCACTACCCATTTTACAATCTGACCTAACCAAGCTTCAAAATCTCCTCAGCCACTTCATATGTGCTGCACGGAAACCCCACAACAAAGCTGCTCTCCTCAGCATACCAAGAAACTTTGCAGGGCTTGGAGCCCCCAACCTTAAGCTCTATTACAAGACGACCATCCTAGACCAAGCAAAAAAAGAAAATGGTGGTCTGGAGACCCCAAGACTTCCTGGCTTCAAGTAGAAACATCAGCGCTTTTCCAACATCCTTCCTTGATATTAACAGCTGTGTGGTTGGGATTTCACCCAGCTCGTTCTTTCCTCCCCACCATCAACGCAAGAAAAAAATTGAAAGGTGTGCCCCAGGGATTATACGGGCAAGGCAGAAAGCCAAGTAGAGAAGTGAGAAACAGGTATTAAAATATTACATTTTATTATACAAACATATTTCACATAAAATCTTGGTTATAAAAACAAGACAGAAAACATGGTCATGCTATAATGTATATACAGATATCTTCTGAATCATACGAAGGGTCTCTCAGTGAGAGGCCAAAAATCATATGATATTCAGGAAACCCAACATGTTTCGGAGTTAAATGCTGCATTCCTTCTTCAGGGTATTTAAGGATAAGCTGTATTATCTAGCGTAAGCAATCTGAAAATACTTACAGGCAGATTGATCACATAAGATGGATTCACATGCACAATAAGGACCACTTTCAAACAGGATTCGTGTCACCCCACGATCCCAGCATCCATGTCAACACCAGGCCATATTTTGGGGTAGTTTAAGATCTTTTTGATTCATCACCATCAACATGGAAAACCTAACAACTCTAGTGGCCTCTTCCCTCAACTATTGGCTCACATTCCTCTTTCAGCCCTTCAACTCCTCTCTGCTGACCTTCCTCTACAGCACTGGACTACAGCTGGCCTTCACAACATTGGAGATCTTTTTCAAGGCCAACAACTCCACTCTTTCCAGTATCTTTCTGACCACTGTGGTATCCCCAACAGACTTCTATTTGTACCTAAGAATACATCATATCCTCTCGAACATTTGCAAACTAACATCACAAATTCTAACTATGGAAGTCATTACTTTGTTTCATCTAACTCTCCCTAATGGGTATATCCCATTTTTATTACCTGCTTTCAGGCCCTGCCAAGAAGGAGAAGTCCTCAGCCACGACTTACTGGGAAACCACCCTAGAGATCTCGATACCCACCTCCCTCCGGCACCAGGCAATTTGTGCTCCCACTACCTTTTCCAGTAACATTTACCACTGGGAAATGATTAAACTCTTTTACCGCTGGTACTACACACCTGTAAAATTTGCCTGCATCTTCCTGACTCAATCACAGAAATGCTGGAGACACTGATAGATGGTCATATTCTCCATATAATGGTGTGAATGCCCCTCCATTGTTCCATATTGGAGGAACATTTCCACTCTCATTCATGATGTTACCCAAACTCCTAACTAGTCCCGCAGATGGCTCCCTTTGGTTTATGAGTCTCGGCTTGGCCCTCAAAATTTCACCCTGTAATTACACATTCTCATTGCCGCTCGCTTGGCCATTGCCGGAAAACAGACCTCCTCTCCCACCCTTGATATGGCCATTGACATACTCAATGATAATGCTCATATGGAATCCATATGAACATTGATAAATTCCACCTAAAAATGGCAGTTATGGTTATGGGACCCAAGAGCACAACTTTACATCTAGCCTTCTGCCTAGAGAACCCTTAATTAGCTATCGCACCTCCTCACACCATCTATAGTTGCGCTCATAAGTTTACATACCCTGGCAGAATTTATGATTTCTTAGCCATTTTTCAGAAAATAACACAAAAACATTTTGGTTAGTGTTTAGCTGAAGCCATTTATTACCAAATAAATTTACTCTTTAATTCATAATCACAACAGAAACTACCCAAATGACCCTGATCAAAAGTTTACCCGGGTGATTTTGGCCTGATAAAAAGGAAAAACAAGTTGACACAAACGGGTTTGAATGGCTATTAAAAGGTAACCATCCTCACCTGTGATCTGTTTTCTTGTAATTAGTGTGTGTATAAAAGGTCAATGAGTTTCTGGACTCCCAACAGACTCTTGCATCTTTCATCCAGTGCTGCACTGATGTTTCTGGATTCTGAGTCACGGGGAAAGCAAAAGAATTGTCAAAGGATCTGTCAAAGGATCTGAAAGGATCTGCGGGAAAGGTAGTTGAACTGTATAAAACAGGAAAGGGATATAAAAAGCTATCCAAGGAATTGAGACTGCCAATCAGCAGTGTTCAAAAGCTAATCAAGTGGAAAATGAGGGGTTCTGTTGAAACCAAACCATGGTCAGGTAGACCAACTAAAATTTCAGCCACAAATGCCAGGAAAATTGTTCGGGATGCAAAGAAAAACCCACAAATAACTTCCGGTGAAATACAGGACTCTCTGAAACCATGTGGTGTGGCTGTTTCAAGATGAACAATAAGGAGGCACTTGAAGAAAGATGGGCTGCATGGTCGAGTCACCAGAAGAAAGCCATTACTATGCAAATGCCACAAAGTATCCCTCTTACGATGCGCCAAACAGCACAGAGACAAGCCTCAAATCTTCTGCCACAAAGTGATTTGGAGTGATGAGACCAAAATTGAGCTTTTTGGCCACAACCATAAACACTACATTTGGAGAGGAGTCAACAAGGCCTATGATGAAAGGTCCACCATTCCTACTGTGAAACACGGAGGTGGATCGCTGATATTTTGGGGATTGTGTGAGCTACAAAGGCACAGGAAATTTGGGCAACATTGATGGCAAGATAAATGCAGTATGTTATCAAATACTGGAGGAACATTTGCATTCATCAGCCAGGAAGCTGCACATGGGACGTACTCGGACATTCCAACATGACAATGATCCAAAACACAAGGCCAAGTCCACCTGTCATTGGTTACAGCAGAATAAAGTGAAGGTTCTGGAGTGGCCATCTCAATCTCCTGACCTCAATATCATTGAGCCCCTCTGTGGAGACAGCCCAAGAATTTACAGGAACTGGAGGCTTTTTACCAAGAGGAATGGGGAGCTTTACCACCTAAGAAGATAAAGAGTCTCATCCACAAATACCACAAAAGACTTCAAGCTGTCATTAATGTCAAAAGGGGGCAATACACAGTATTAAGAACTGGGGTATGCAAACTTTTGATCAGGATCATTTTGGTAGTTTGTTGTCATTAGGAGTTAAAACGAGTAAACACAGATGATTTATAATAAATGGCTTCAGCCAAACACTAACCATGAGTGAAAGAAAAGTTTTCGTGTTATCATTAGATTGTAAGCTCTAAGGAGCAGGGCCTCTGATTCCTACTCTCATATTCTCTGAAAAATGGCCAACAAATCAAAAATTCTGCCAGGGTATGTAAACTTATGAGCACAGCTGTATAATATTTTACCTTTAGCTGGACCGTATAGAGCCATCCGGGTTTTATGGTTATCCACTAACAAAATAATATTGATCAGCTATACCCTTGGCACAAAATAGCTAGCCTACCTTTCCTATCTCTACATACTTCCTCTCTCCTCAGCCTATGACTCTTCCCCCCCACCTTCTTCCCCCCAACCCCCCCTCAGGGTACCCCCTCCCCCGTGAGGACAGTTTAATGGCACTTTTGACTCTATATTCATTATTGATGAAAAGTACAATACAACCTATTTCTGCTCTTCTTTTATGTACACACATGTTCTCATGTATTCACGTGTCAAAGGAAGCACGCCCTACCCGCTTCAACTTCTTTTATACTGTTTTACTCTTTATATGTATAAAGAAAGAATATTGATAAAAAATATAAAGAAAAAAATACAACAGATGAAAAAATACCGTAACTAATAAAAAGAATAGTTGAGAAAATAACTGATACAAATTAAAGATGAAAAAAAAAAATTGATAAAATAACTAAAAACAGAAGATGAAAAAATAAATAAAACAAACAATGGAGGATGAAAAAAAAACATCAATAGAAACAGAAGATGAAAAAATACATAATAAAAACAATAGATGATGAGAAAGTAACCAATATAGAAGATGTAAAAAAATAACCAATAAAAAGAAAAAAAAATAGATGAGAAAATAAAAATAAATGAAAAAAAAAAAAACGAATAAAAATAAAAGATGAAATAATAAAATAGGAGGATGAGAAAATAATCAATAAAAACAGAAGAAGATGAAAAAAAATACATAATAAAAATAAATAGATGAGAGAAATTAACCAATATAGACGATAAAAAAAAAAAAAAAGGGATGAGAAAATAAATAAAAATATGGAAAAAAAAATTAAAAAAAAGGGATGTGAAACTGACCAATAAATAAAAGAAATAGAGAAAATAACCTATGAAAATAGAAGGTGAAAATGCAAATAACTAATAAAAAAAAACAACAAATGATGGGAAAATAACTAATACAAATAGAAGATGAAAAAAAAGAATAGATGAGAAAAATATCTGATAAAAATAGAAGAAAAAAAAAATAGATGAGAAAATAACCAATAAAAACAAAAGATTAAAAAAATAATAAAAATACAATAGAGGATGAGAAAATGATCAATTAAAAAACAGAAGATAAAAAATAAACAAAAAAAAAAAAAAAAAATCAAACAATAGATGAGAAAGTAACCAATAAATATAAAAGATGAAAAAAATAACCAATAAAAAAAAGAGAAGGGTGAAAAATAAAAAAACCCCCAGAACATGAAAAAAACAAAAAACAAAAAACAAAAAAAAAAAAACACATCCTCCCAATTTTGTCAGTTTCATACTTTTATGCTGCGGTTTGGCCGCATACATGAGTGTACCCGCGTTTTTCATTTTCGTACAATTTATTGCTGGGCTCCCATAGACTTTCTAAAAGGATGCGCCTTCGGTGTGCTTTTATGAAATGTGCCATAAATGTACAACCCAATAGAAAGTATATGGCAACCACGTGTTAACAAAACCACAGCAAAGCAGTGTGGAAACGGCCTAATTTTTTTATTTTTATTTTTTTGCCTGACGATTATGATTTTATGAATGTGGAAATGCTGAGGACAAGCATAGATCTATAGAATACAATAGACTTGGTGTATTTTCTGCCGTCACTCTTCTATGTCTCTGTTTATGGTTGGAATTGTGCTGATGGGTTGCTGTGATGAATCTGTTTCTATGTGAATTATACATCCAATAAAGTTGTTCTGTAGCATCGCATTCATGTGTGTGAATTGTGTGAGATAATTCACTCCAGGAAACATTTAAAGCACTTCAGAGCATTAAAAAAAAAATAAATAAATAAATGAATTAAATAAATGCAGTTAAACATTCATTAAAATCTACCAGAATTTTAACCCTGCATTTTTTTTTGCACACATGTTTAACCACTTCGGCTCTAGAGCTTTTTTTTTATTTTTTGCAAACACTATTACTTTTATTATTATTATTATACAGGATTTATATTATATAGGATTTATATATTATTATTATTATATAGGATTTACATATTATTCAGTATTATTATTATTATTATTATTATACAGGATTATTATTATTATTATAATACAGGATTTATATATTATTATACAGGCGGACACCCACCGTGATTGGATGTATCGCGAAGGGGAGATCCCTTCCCTCCCACACGACGCTGGCGTGAACACGCCCCCAACCCAGGGTACTTTAGCGGTGGCCACTAGCCGGTTTGCGCCACATACACCGCCGCAGTGGGGAAGTGATCAGTTCGCGCTACACATTGACAAGACAGGTAACCACTTCACTATTCATCCTCACTCCACATCCACCAATGTGATTTTGTTTTGGTTTTGCTGTATACCCTTATGGTACACATAAAATTGATTTCTTTGATTTTTGCTGTGTTTTTTCACATATTTGGTCCATGTCTCATAGTGGCCCTTAGTGCTCAATACATTTACACACACTCATTCTTTGGTGTGTACCTATGGATGTAACACCCACTCCCATAACCCACTTCCTCCCTTTCCAACCTCACTCATCTATCTACACCTTCCCCTTTTACAGAATCTGATGTGTTTTGTGGCTTGGTTGCCCACTCCCACGTGGCGGTGTTTTGGGGGTGCTCCGATACACTTGGTGGCTGTTTTCCTTGGGTTATCCTGGGGGGGGATGTTCTCTGCCCCAACCCCGGGTGAGACCTTGTTAACCCAGACCACCGATAAATCATTGAAACTGGTGTTTCCTTTTTAACTTACCTTTTACCCACGTAGAAGGCTTTATATACTAACAGACCTTTCACTATCCTATTTTATAGATACTATGCATCTGACTCCTGACGATTGGTTGAAAGCCAAGAAACGCGTTGAGTTACCAACTAATGGATGCCCAAAAAACTTTTATACTCATTAATTTTTTATGTACTGACCTTTGTATCAATTATGTTTATTGTTCGATTTATTTTGTACCAACTCTATCATGTCCAGTGATTATATTAAATAATTTTATATGAATATCATTATGTAAATCCTTTGTGATTACGTTATTCAGTCTATAGTATTGCTTATTGATATAATTTTAGTACCATGGATCATTGATTTAGTATTGGGAAAAAATTAATCTAATTTATCTTTTGATTAACAACTTTATATTAACTCCTTGACATGTAAAATTATTATTATTGGATTTATATATTATTATGATTATTATTATTATTATTATTATTATTATACAGGATTTATATATTATTATTATTATTCAGGATTTATATATTATTCAGGATTTATATATTATTATACAGGAAATATTATTATTATTCAGGATTTATATATAATTATTAAACAGGATTTATATATTATTAATAATAATAATAATAATATATAAATCCTGTATAATAATAAAGAAATCCTTAATAATAATAATAATATATAAATACTGTATAATAATAATAATATATAAATCCTGTACAATAAAGAAATCATTAATAAGGATTTCTTTATTATTATAATACAGGATTTATATTATTATTATTATAATACAGGATTTATATATTATTATTATTCATGATTTATATATTATTATTATTGTTATTCACGATTTATATATTATACAGGATTTATATATTATTCACGATATATATTATTATTATTATTATTATTATAATACAGGATTTCTATATTATACAGGAATTATATATTATTATTATTATTATTATTCAGGAATTATATATTATTATTATTATTATACAGGAATTATATATTATTATCATTATTATTATTATACAGGAATTATATAGTGCCAACAGTTTATGCAGCGTTTATACACATGTAATATTTTGCATTTTTGGCCAAAAAAATGATTTAAAACCCGCAGAACATGATATCATTTCTGAACGCAGAGGCCTTTTAGAACAAAAGTATGGTGATTGCAATTTTTTGTGACACGATATTTGTGCAACCGTTTATCCAACACATATTTTCAGGGAAAAAAAAATACAATAAAATGGATTTTAGTGCAAACACACAGACCATACAATACTACATTTTATGGGTAAAATATAAAAAAGATGAGGTTGCAGCGAGTAAATAGATACCCAACATGTCAAGTCTTAAAATTACGCATGCCGAAGAAATGGTGACAAACTTCAGTAACTATGTAAAAAAGTGCGCTTACAATCTGTATACACAGGTGATGGATAAAAATGAATAAACTTGCATGAAACAAGAAAAAAATAAAGTGAACAAATACACATGCATGGAACAAAAACGAAATGAATTACATAAAAGTGAAATGAAAAATATCTCTAATCATAAAATGATATGACCTGTGAAATATATACTGATATGCCAAGCAAAGGCACAAATGTGAAATATCAACCAATACAAAAAGGAGTGTAATAATTAAAAAAGTGAATAATGAATATTTGAATAGTAAATAAAAATTGTGACTAGAATCCATAAAGTGAAAAAAGGGAAAAGTTCATCAGCATGAAGAAACACCATCCACCTTCCATAAGACCATCATCCGTATGATTGAGGAAAGGAGAGAGGGATAAATAGATGTGACTCCACTTGCGGTGAATCCAAAAGGTAAATATTAAAGATGGACCCTTACCCTCGATGGTGGACCCCCTATTAGCGAGGTCTAACGAGCACGCAGATTTCGCCCTCTGCAGGGACCATGTAGAAATGGCGTCCGCAACAGCTGATAAATCCAGCGTCTCTGGTCTGGGCTGATCCAAGTCTTGAACCTGGAGGGTGGAGAAGCACTCGATTGCTTCCAAGGTGGTGAAAGGAAAAAAAAGCAAAAAAGGCTCCAATAGTGTAAATAAGTTTGGGGTTTATTATAAAAAAAAAAATGAATAGAACAAAAAAAACGGAGAGAACACTCTCCGTGGGAGCACTAGTAAAAATAGTAAAATTATGTCTGCATTAAAATAAACGAACACCCGTGCAATACATGGGGCGAACAGTGTGACGGCTTACAATACGTAGCCACGCCCTACATGTTTCGTCACAAGCTGACGTCTTGAGCCATCACCTAAATAGTCTTAGGCGTGCACCAAGCCTCGTTTTCAACTCAGCTCTAATGCAATGCAAACCTTACTAAGAAGGGATCCAAGTGGAGAAACCAAGCCTCTACCTGGTGCTCTCCACTAGATGAATGTTGCCATAGTTACTCACCGATACAGAAAACTGAGCGGAAACAATTAGTCCATCAGAGATTGGTAATGGAGCCACCGCTCAGAGGATCTGACAAGCATTACTATCTGGTGTTATTATTAACTCCTCTGAAAAGGCAATCAAGGTGGTTTATCTGAATAGTTAAAAAGGAGACTATACATATCACCGGAGGGAGATGTGTTATAATTATAAAAATGATTATAATTAATGTTCTATTTAGCAGAAAAAGGATTAAAATTATTAAACGACAAAAAATAGACCCTATAAGTGTTTATACAAGAAATCTTTCTGTTTAAATCTAAACAAAGAGGCCCATTCATTGGCGTGAAGAGCACCCAGTATCACAAAATGCAGCTAGGTTTAATATTAAATCATACATGTTTAAAATAAATGGAACCATGGATCGTACCAACATTACAAGTCACCCAAATACTTCCAAACAATCGAAATATTAGGTCCTCAACCAATGTAAAAATAAAAAATGAATAGAAATAGATAAAAATGAGTAGTAAGCACAAAAACCCATTATCCCTCATTATCCTCAATTGATATAGGAATTGTGAATGGATGAAGGGGGAAGGGGAAAGCAAAAAAGGTTATCTTAGGAATTGTCAATGAATGCGTTTAGCTCAATATCCACATTTAAACCCAAAAGGCCTGAGAGAGCGGATCTTGTAAATCCACTCCATTTCAAGCCTGGATATGACACGTCTCTTTGAACCCCCCCCCCCCTCCATGGAAGTTTAAGTTTGTCAATCCCTATAAATGAGGTCCCCCTAGGACAGTGATGGTGAACCTTGGCACCCCAGATGTTTTGGAACTACATTTCCCATGATGCTCAACTACAACACTGCAGAGTGCATGAGCATCATGGGAAATGTAGTTCCAAAACATCTGGGGTGCCGAGGTTTGCCATCACTGCCCTGGGATCTTGTTTGTGTGTTTCCAGATAATGTTTGGAGACTGGATGACCCAAAAATCCCCTCTTGATGTTTCCAATGTGTTCGCCAAGTCTCACCTTTAGTGCCGGTTCACACGGGGGCGACTTGTCAGGCGACCTAGCCGCCTGACAAGTCGCCTCCCGTTCTGTACTACGGAACCGTTCTAATAGGAGCTCCGACTTAGAAAAAGGTTCCTGTGCTACTTTGGGGGGGCGACTTGCATAGACTTCTATACAGAAGTCGTTTTGCAAGTCGCCCGTGGAAGTCGTGTGCAGGTCGCCTCGGTGGGGCGACCTGCAAGTCGTGCCGCCCCTAGTGTGAACCGGGGCTTAATGAACGAACCGTGCGGCCCACATAGTGGAGCCCGCACGGGCAGGTAAGAAGGTAAGCCACATGTGTTGTGGAACATGTAATAAAGGATTTAGTAGGGAAGTTACGAGGGGAATTGCTGGAATGAAATTGGCACACCTTCCTCTCAGTCAGGGCATTGATAGAGCAAACTTCACAATTCCTACATTTAAAATTACCTGTTAGGTGTTGAAAAAAACATCGGTTTATGAACGGGAGGGTCACATACAGCAGACACCACACGTGATCTAATTGAAGGGGCTCCTCTAAAGACCAGCCATTGCGGCCATTGGCCTGCAGCCAGCCAGCGGAGCACTGTCAGCTCTCCCGTTTTATTTTATTTTGTAAGCTGTATTGTTTTAATACATTTTTTGGGTTTACGCTATGAGGCTCCTCCCTTCTCAATATATATGGACACTTTCCGGTGGATACTATTAAAAAGGACAACGGTGATATATGGGGGAAAGGAGACCACAGAGTCGGATAGAGGGACATCGATCGTTCAGGATTCCGGCTACTGGATCGATATTCACTTGCCCATTACCCCTGCAGGGGTTGGGTGTTCTGGTGAGTGAGGGGACAAGTGGGGGTCCAACCAAAGAAGGTTAACATCAGCTACAGCAAACCTGTTTGGGATCATTTGGATGCACACACACCATCTGCTCACAGGGATTTCCTTCACATTCATAGGACAATTTTTACTGGACAATATAAATTTTTTTGGAGTACTTGGTTGCACAGAGTATTACCACATATAAAACTTTCACTATATAATTCATATACTTTTTTGATATAGTCTTTTGTTTGTTGTATATTACTTTTGGGATTTTCTAGTCTCTATCAGGGGATTTTTTTCTGTCATTTTTAGATGTCACATTTCTTTGAACATTTTACTAGGGGGATTTTTAATGGGGATATAATTGATGTTTTAGCTTCACTTTTATGAGCTTTTGATTTCATTTTTACACATTACTTTTGGTAATTTGTACATTCAATATTTTATATGACACATATATTTTAACAAGTCTTTCTCACTGCACTTTCACTATGTTTGTTGATGCACTTTAATGCACATACATTTTCTCATGGTGAGGTACCGTATATAGTAATAATTTAATTTGTGAACAGCGCCAATTCCCCTTTCAGAGTTTTTTTAGTATTTGGACTTCACCTTGGTGTTTTCCTTTTTTTGGGGGGCTGCAGTTTGTGATTGGTATTGGCCCTAAGCGCGGAAGATTTGAATTTATGATTTTTGGTGGTATTTGTTTACCACTAGGGTTTTATATCAGTAGGAAAATTATAGAGTCCACAAACTATGGGCTACATACCCTATATTACCAAAAGTATTGGGACGCCTGCCTTTACACACACATGACCCTTAATGGCATCCCAGTCTTAGTACATAGGGTTCAATATCGAGTTGCAGATATAACAGCTTCACCTCTTCTGGGAAGGCTGTCCACAAGGTTTAGGAGTGTGTCTATGGGAATGTTTGACCATTCTTCCAGAAGAGCATGTGTCAGGCGCTGATGTTGGATGAGAAGGCCTGGCTCACAGTCTCCGCTCTAATTCATCCCAAAACGTGTTCTATTGAGTCGAGGTCAGGACTCTGTGCAGGCCGGTCAAGTTCCTCCACCCCAAACTCGCTCATCCATGTCTTTATGGACCTTGCTTTGTGCACTGGTCCAATGCATTTGGTGGAGGGGGGATTATGGTGTCAGGGGGGTGAAGGGGGATTATGGTGTGGGGGGTGGAGGGGATTATGGTGTGGGGGGTTGTTTTTCAGGCTTTGGGTTGGCCTCTTAGTTCCAGTGAAGGGAACTCTTAAGGTGTCAGCATACCAAGACATTTTGGACAATTTCACGCTCCCAACTTTGTGGGAACAGTTTGGGGGATGGCCCCTTCTTGTTCCAACATGACTGAACACCAGTGCACAAAGCAAGGGATGAGGTTGTAGACTACACTTATGCCACGTACACATGGTCAGACTTTTTGACAACAAAAGGTCCGACGGTCTTTCCGACGGACTTTCCAATGAACGGAGTTGCCTACACACGATCACACCAAAGTCCGACGGATTCGTACCCGATGACGTACACCGGACTAAAATAAGGAAGTTGATCGCCAGTAGCCAATAGCTGCCCTAGCGTCGGTTTTTGGCCGTCGGACTAGCATACAGACGAGCGGATTTTTTGACCGGACTCGAGTCTGTCGGAAAGATTTGAAGCATGTTCCAAAGCTACAGTCCATCAGATTTTTGACCGAAAAAGTCAGCTGCAGGTCTGATGAAGCCCGCACACTGTCAAATTGACCGTCGGACCAGTCCAGTCGAAAAAAGTCCACTCGTGTGTATGCAGATTTAGGTGCTGGGGAGCAGAGAAGAGGACAATTCTGAGGGTAGAAGATAAGCTGGCAGACCACACTTGGGTGTTACGGAGGCAAGAAGGACAACTCTGAGAGTGGATAATGAGATGGCAGACCATGTTTGGGAGTCATGGAGATGAGGACAACTCTGAGGGTGGAGGATGAGATGGAAGACCATGCTTGTGTGCTACGGAGGTGAGAAAAGGGACAACTCTGAGGAAGAGGCTGAAGAGCAGTGATGCACTGGAAGAAGGCTGTCAAGAGGCACCTCAGGAGGAGGAAGCAGTCAAATCCATCTTGTATGGAGAGAAAAGATGGAAGCACAAAGCTTTGTCCAGATTTGGGGTTTTCATCCTTTGCCTTCATACAAAAGAATTCTGCCAGGAACCTGAATTTAAACCAAGCAAAAGAGAGCCTCATAAACTATAACAATCATCTATACAGCTGGGATTACCACCCGGGCTTGTGTCCAGCACTCCGCCAACCCAGTTCTGGTCAACACCACAATGGCACCCAGGCAAAAGGTCATCCTAAAAGGTGGGTCTGCTCTGCTTTGTGGGCCTCTTTTGGTGCGCCTGCTACTCATGGTACTCCTGTGGTCTCCAACCTCTGTCTAAGGCTGACCCCACACTATACAATCTGACCGACCATCAACTAAGTAGCACACATCCTAATTGGGTACAAATTGATGACATCATTTAGGTTTGTCTTCCTATTACATAGTTTTGGTAAAGCTAAAATATATTGTACAATCATATTACATAGATTTGGTGATCCTGCCAGTAACACACTTCCTGTCCTAGGGGGACAACGCTCACTCACCGTACTGTATCTATGGAGGAGCAGCGTAGTCAACCTAGGACAGGAAAAGAGGGGAGATCGTTCGTTGGGGGCACCTCTTCTAGTGACCACTGTGGGGATCCCCTCAGTTTGTAGAGGTTTCCTCCCAATTCGTGTCTACTGGACAGGAATTAAAAATAAATCTCTCCAACTGGACAGACACAACGCTGACAGGGGTTCTAACCCTTCCCTACTCTACCCAAAACTAAAATAAAAGTTTTAGCTATGCACACACTTTGGAGTATATTTATATTAAAGAAATGGCAAAGCAATTCCCTCAGTGAAAGTGCAGGCAAACAGAAAATAATGCATTTTAGCCCCTAAATGGTGCTAAGCAATTCCTATAATACTTAGTGCCATCTGGTGGCCAAATTAGGTATTTACTGTTTTGAAATAAATAAAAAGCATTCAAACAGCACAATAGCCGAATATCATTCATTTTGCCTCATTGCACAGAAATGTACATACACCCAGGGCCGGTGCTACCACTAGGCGCACTAGGCAGCCGCCTAGGGCGCCCAGCCGCTGGTTATACTACCCCTGCACGGTCAGTCCACAGAACCGAAATCATGATGGGACAACATAGCGTGGCGCCTAGTGACAGCTCTCCGGGCTTGGGGACAGGTGGGTGTGGAGGCGGAGCCTGGAAGAGGCACCCGACACAGAGGCAGGTACAGCGTAAAAGCAGAATTCTAGAACAGGCAGCAAGCAGCACAGGGTCACGTCGATACGATAAGTTTGCTGAGCCCAAAACCATCACCTCACATGGTAAAAACTGTTGCTGTCTATCTTAGATAATAAGATTGTATATTATACAGTATATTGACAATGACATGCAATTTGCAATTGTGTGTGTATATGTATATTCACTGATCTGCCAAAACCCAAATGCCAAGTATGTACCGAGCCCCCCCCCCCCCCCCGTAAGGATGCATTGATCGACAGTGGTGAAACGGCATTGATGGGCACAGATGAGTTTGTATTTGATGGGCACAGCTGAGACAGAATGGATGGGCACAAGTAAGGCTGCATTTGATGGGCGCTGGTGAGCCTGCATTTGATGGGCGCTGGTGAGCCTGCATTTGATGGGCGCTGGTGAGCCTGCATTTGATGGGCGCTGGTGAGCCTGCATTTGATGGGCGCTGGTCAGGCTGCATTTGATGGGCGCTGGTGAGCCTGCATTTGATGGGCGCTGGTGAGCCTGCATTTGATGGGCGCTGGTCAGGCTGCATTTGATGGGCGCTTTATTAAAAAGGTGGGGTATACATGGGCAGGGCAAAGGGGGTGGAGCCAGGGGGGGCAGCAAAATAAGGTTTCGCCTACTGCAGCGATGGCAAACCTTGGCACCCCAGATGTTTTGGAACTACATTTCCCATGATGCTCACGCACTCTGCAGTATAGTTGAGCATCATAGGAAATGTAGTTCCAAAACATCTGGGGTGCCAAGGTTCACCATCACTGGCCTAGGGTGTCAAAAATCCTTGCACCAGCCCTGCATACACCTTCACTGTGCAACTTGCAATGTGAATCTAAAAGAAAAAAATCCCTATTAGTTGGCCATGCTTGTGACAACCTGATACTTTTGTAAATTGTAAGACTAAATAATAAAAAAAGAATACATTTTGCAATCGAAATGTGAGAAAATTAAAGTGTATCTATAGCCGGGGGTGGGGAGCACCCCTGCAGGATTTGTTAGTGACTGTGTGCCCGTCTCCTGTCTGGAGAAACCATTGTCAGCAGGACAGGAAGTAAAGGGGAATCTCCCTAATGGAGCCCTGTATGGATAACAGTAACAACAAGAAAGGTGGGCTTAACCCTCCGGCCTCCGCACTTCATCCAAAGCTTAAAAAGTTTTTCTATAGATACACCTTAACTCCTTCCCACTCGCGTTATAGCCGAAAGATGGCTACAGCATAGCTCTCCAGTCCTGGGAGGGCGACCATGGACCCCCCCCCCCCCAGAACTGTGCCTCCTGCACCATCCCTGGGGTCCGCTCTGTTACTGTCCTTTGGACACAGCTGATCACAGATTGTGGTAAAGGGCCAATCACAGCAGCCCTTTACCATGTGATCAGCTGTGTCAAATTTCAGCTGGTCACATGTAAACGTGCCCCTGGATGATGTGACTCTATCACGAAACGCCGCGTAGGGCAGAGCGACGTGTTCTCGACACCTCCCATTGCTGCTGTTGTTTCCAGTAGGACGGGCTGTCTGTGAGCTTCCGGCCGGCGCTCCAGACTACACTACATGCCTACTATTGTCTACTAGCATTTGAGTTTAACTTTTTATTTATCCAATAAAGTCAATGATTTTACACTATATGGAGCCTTTTTTTCCTTCTATGACCGTATCTGCAATGCTGTTGGCTGATGTCTGAGTACCAGTCAGTGTGAACAGCCTGACCCTGCAGTCTTTGATGTCCCATCTCGGTAGAAGGTCTCTGATCCATTGGTCGTGGTTCCAAGCAGTATTAACAAACAGCTTTCTCTGATCCTCTGTAACGGGGGATCATGAGTTTCTGGTAAGCGGCCAGTCTGATTTCACGGTGGTGGAGCAAGCACGCTTTTTTCTTCTCACAGCAATAATTTATGTTTTTTGGAACTTTAAGATACTTTTATATCACTTGGGTGATTTATTTTTTTTATACATGGACTTTTTATTATCACTTTGAACATTTTATTTTTGGATTGATTATTCATTTGACATGTGTTTTGTATATTATGTATACACTAAAGGGGAACTCTTCACTTAGTTCTAAATATTTGGTTTGGTGATGATGTGTATGATCACCAGTCTGTTTTAGCGCGATTCAACCCCCCCCCCTTTTTTCTCACATGTAAACAGACTTAACGTCATTCTTTCCTCACACTCTGTCTCTGTGTGGGGGAAGGAGGACCAATAACCAACAAGGCTGACAGGGCGCAATGTCCTGATTATCAGTGCAGCTCCATCAGTGCAAAAAATTGCAGCCTATTAGTGCCCCTCAGCAGGACGGCAGCCTCATCGGAGCCACCTCATCAGTGCCCAACAGTGCTGCCTCATCAGTACCCAACAGTGCCGTCTCATCAGTGCCCAACAGTGCTACTCATCCATGCAGCCTTATCAGTGCCCAACAGTTCCACCTCATCAATGCAGCCTCATCCATGCAGCCTCAGTGCCCATCAGTGCTGCTCATCCATGCAGCCCCATAAGTGGTCATCAGTGCTGCTCATCCATGCAGCCCCATCAGTGCAACCCCATCAGTGCCGCCCCATCAGTGTAGGCTCAGTCGCCTATTAGTGTCCATCAGTGCCACCTATTAGTGCCCCTCAGCAAGACGGCCATCAGTGCAGTCTCATCGGTGCCACCTCATCAGTGCCCAATAATAGTGTCACCTCATCCATGCAGCCCCATCAGTGCCACCTGTGCCCATCAGTGTTGCTCACCCATGCAGGCCCATCAGTGCAGCCTCAGTGCTGCTTATCCATGCAGGCCCACCAGTGTAGACTCACCAGCCTACTAGTGTTTATCAGCAGGACAGCAATCAGTGCAGCCTCATCGGTGTCACCTCATCAGTGCTCATTAGTGCTGCTCATCCATGAAGCCCCATCAGTGCACGTAAGTGAAGAAGAAAAACGACTTTTTGTAACAGAAACTAGGAAAAAAGTTTTCAGAATTTGTCTTTTTTTGTTTTTTTAGCAAAAGTCATAAAACCCGGCCAGTGGTGATTAAATACCACCAGAAAAAATGCTCTGTGTCAAAAAAAATGATAAAAATGTCATATGGGTACATGACCGCGCAATTGTCATTTAAATTGCACTAAAGCCTAATCTGAACAATCTGAAGTTAGAAGCCGATTGATTGGCACAGCTGCAATCAGATTGCGTGTGCTCCAGTTTTAGTAAATCCCCCCCTATGATTATCTCATGTATTGTTATTATTACTATGTAACAAATGAAGGACATCTGAGGGCCGTGAGGGTTAAATAATAAGACGGAAGGATAAGCGTCCAATGAGAATGCAAAGAATATCTCATCATCTGTATCTGGGCAGACTATGCCATTTTAGGTGACCGGTGTTCTATCGATATGTGCCCTCCGTCGTATAGTGCCCGCACACTATTAACATACATTCAAATCAGAGGGGGCATTTTTTGGACGGGAGGGAATGTCACGGACACAATTTAAAGCTCTTCAGAGCGGAGGGGCATCGTAGTTCTCATATTGTGCCTCGCTGTTGCGGGGTTCCAATCTGCTCAAGGTCTCCTTTTGTCAGTGTTGTGCGGCAGCTTTAGTGTCCTGATCAGCGCCTGTTCCCTGTGCCTGAGGACTGGATAGCAATGCAGACAAATCCCGCCCTTCAACACAGCGAGGCTCATTGTAACAACTACGGCGCCCCTCCGCTCTGTGAAAAGCTTTCAATTGTGTCCCTGAAATTCCCTTTTCCCATCGAAAACTGCCCCCCTGTGATGTGCGCATGCGCCATGGTCACGTCACTCCAGCTGATGGGGAAATTAGCTGGAGTGCGGCTCCGTCCTGCGCATGCGCGGGCACTATTTAATGGAGGGCACATATCGATAGAACACCGTCTCCATACACTCCAATGCAATAAGGTAAAAACAAGTAAAAAAGGCGCAATGCACAGGTACCTCAGCACAGAACCCAATAGTCCAAAAAGCAAAAAATTAGTAGAACGTATGTATATACTCATACATGTATACTGGGATAGATATAGCAGGGGGTCAGTCACCAAAGGAACCAAAAGCGGGGTCCAGCGAGCTAGAACAAAAACAAGGAGAGGGGCGCTTCTGAGTATGTATCATAAAAACATTTTATTGAGACAACAATATCCACTCACATAAAAGCTAGATGAGTTGCGTTCCGGTCTATTAGCAGTAGGACTACAGGTCACAGCGGTTCCTGCAGGGCTGGTTCCACATGGAATCCAGAGAGGGAAGGGTGGGATGGCACAGCACGGCGCAGTCTCCTTCAGCTTACAGTCTAATTCATATCCTGCTCTAATGGGGACGGATGGTGTCCATAGTGCAGGGATAAGGGTTCCAGGGAAGGGGGTGGGACGCCAAAGCCGCGGCCCTGCACTGAGTGGTAATGCCTCGGTGATGGAACACGGCCGTGTATTGGATCAAAACGAGGCTTGGGGAGCAAACACCGCGCGGCAATGACAGCACACATATACGACGCGTTTCAGAACAAGCTGGCCGTTGGTGGACGAATGGCTGCATTCCTTTCTCAAGCATTAGATGTGTGGGGCACAATAGGTTCTTTTTATAGTCTAATGGGGGGGCAGGGCCAGGACATCCATGATAAAAACAGGGGATCAGCAGTAGATGACAAAAAGGACATTAAAAAGACATAGTAAGCCAAAAAAAAACCTTTTTAAACATGAAATGGCCTAGAGCAAAGTACGAATTGAGGGCTAACTATGGAAAAAGGGTAATTAATGTAAAAACAGGATTTTTTTTTAAAAAAACAAGACAAGAACGGCCACAGTAAATAATTAATGAATTACAATGGAGTAATGAACAGGAGGAGGTGATTGTGGGGAGGCAAATAGACAGAGCCACTCGTCAGCAACGAGATATAGATAAGGAAAGGCTACATTGATATCAAAGATACAGCAATGAATTTCATGTGATACAAATTAAATAGAAGAAATACATGTGCAAATGGATGGAAGGCGGAGATAAATCAATAAATTAGATAAATAAAATACCGTATATACTCGAGTATAAGTCGAGTTTTTCAGCACATTTTTTCATGCTGAAAGTGCCCCCCTCGACTTATACTCGAGTCAAGCACTTTTCTGCAGCAAAAAATTTCATTTTCCAAACCGACTTTGGAGCCCTGTATCTCAGGGAAACGTGCTGCTAGGAACCCCAAATTTGGTGTGCTAACCCAGTGGAACTGGGTCCACAACATATCCATATGTGCTAGCTGGGGTTCCTAGCACAAAGTAAACCAGAGATACGGGGCCCCAAATTAGGTTCAGAAAATGTCATTCTTTGCTGCAGAAAAGTGCTTGACATTTTCTGAACCAATTTTGGGGCCCCGTATCTCAGGGCCACTTGGGGCTAGTAGCCCCAAATTTGGTGTGCAAACCCAGTGGAACTGGTGCCATAACATATCCAAAGCTGGGGTTTCTAGCACCAAGTAGCCCCGAGATACGGGGCCCCAAAGTAGGTTCGGAAAATGTCATTCTCTGCTGCAGAAAAGTGCTTGACATTTTCTGAACCGATATTTGTGGCCCTGTATCTCGGGGCCACTTGTTCCTAGAAACCCCAGCTTTGGATGTTTTATGGAGCTAGTTTCACTGGGTTTGCATTCCAAATTTGGGGTTCCTAGCATTAAGTGGCTCCGAGATACGGGGCCCCAAATTCGGTCTACTGTGTCCATCTGCAGGAATGTCATTTTGGGACCCTTTGGGTTCAGAGACCCCAAATTTTGGCTGCAGCTAGGGGGCATCTAGGAACCCTTAACTACCAAGTTTGAAGTTCAGGGGACCTATGGCTGCAAATGGGCACAGTGAGGCTGCAAATGGGCATTGTTTACCCTCTTTTCCACTTACAGTAGCTGTGCATTTCTCACCCTCGTCTTATACTCGGGTCAATGGTTTTCACATTTTTTTGTGGTAAATTAGGGCCTCGACTTATACTCGAGTATATACGGTAGGATATAACCCATTGGAGAAAATGTATAGATAAAAAAAATATATATATATATATAAAAATTGGGTAAATTACTAAAGATATGATAATGATTAGTTGGGTGAAAAATGATTAAGTGGAATAATATCCAAGTAGTATTTGCATAATAATAATGGGTCTCGAATTACATAAAGTGGGATCATATAGGATCAAAATATAATATATATATATATATATATATATATATATATACACATACATATACATATATATATATATATACATATATATACACATATACACACACACACACACACAAAAACAAAAAAAAACACAGGGATGGAAATAGTTAGGGAGTATTAAATTATATATATTTACTACTCCCTAACTATTTCCATCCCTGTTTTTTTTATTTTTTATTATTATTATGATAGAGATAGAATGTATATGAATGTGTGAGATATCTATCTATCTATCTATCTATCTATCTGGAAAGGGAGGGGGGAAGGGAAATTAAAAGGTATAGGGTAGAGGGAGGGAAGGGAAAGGGGGGAGGGGAAAAATAGATAGGAAGACAGAGGTGGGGGGCTAATATGTTATCTATAGGGTTACCAATACTTACTAGATGAGCGAACGAACCCACCACCCCATATGTAAAAAAGGGAAATAGATATATAGAAACCTGCAGTAAAAAATGACAAGAGTTATATATGTAAATGAATAAAACCATACAGTATAATATATATATATATATATATATATATATATATATATATATATATATATACACACACATACACATACACACACATACATATATACACACACACACACATCGGATATATAAACTCGCACAGTTATGGTAAAGCGCTAAGGGGGTTCTCATAAAACAGTGGATATCTCTATCCCTTCATTGAGGCAACTGGGCGAGAGTACGTCAAGGCAATATATCCAAAAAGGCTCTCTGCCGCACAATTTTTTTAAACAATACATGGCTGTGTTCCATCACCGAGGAATTACCACTCAGTGCAGAGCCGCGGCGCGGCCAGCCGGCGGCTTTGGCGTCCCACCCCCTTCCCTGGAACCCTTATCCCTGCACTATGGACACCATCCGCCCCCATTAGAGCAGGATATGAATTAGACTGTAAGCTGAAGGAGACTGCGCCATGCTGTGCCATCCCACCCTTCCCTCTCTGGATTCCATGTGGAACCAGCCCTGCAGGAACTGTGACCTGTAGTTCTACTGCTAATAAACCGGAACGCAACTCATCTAGCTTTTATGTGAGTGGATATTGTTGTCTTAATAAAATGTTTTTATGATACATACTCAGAGGCGCCCCTCTCCTTGTTTCAATGCAATAGGGTGAGAATTTTAGCAGCCAATGAGAATGCAGAGAACTCTTCATCATGTGTATCCGGGCAGAATGTATCTTTTCCTGTGTGCTCCAATACATTGTATCCATTGCTCAGCTCCTCTTCAGACTTGTAGGTGATATTACACCGTACAATCCCCCCCCCCCGAAAACACGGCACATGTGGTAGCACGCTGTTGCAATGCCAGGGGAAGTAAATGTTCCACCTTTATAAATAATTCATACCTTCATCAGCAGCCCAGGACAGGGTGAGCTCACAGACTCCCGAAAATGAAAGTGAGAATAAAAGTCTCTGTACAGAGCCGATCGTTTCCAGGACGATTCCGAGAGAAGCAACCGCAGTACCAGCACAAATGGGGATGCGGGGGGGGGGGGGTTGGGTTTCTAACCCTTCCCTACTACATCCAACATGAGAATAACATTTGGAGTGCAGAATTTAGCATCACAATGGAGGGATCTTCAAATCCATGGAATGTCTATAAAGGGTCATGAGGATTATACAGTGAGGGAAAAAAAAATGTATTTGATCAGCTGCTGATTTTGTACATTTGCCCGCTGCCCTGACAGTGGTGACCCCTGTCCTCTGTGCTATGCTTCTCCAGCAGTGACCCCTGTCTTCTACCCTGAAGCATTGACCCATGTCCTCCACCCTCCTGTCCTCAGCTCGTCCCCTGCTGACCTTCCATCCTTTGCCCTGCTGACTCCCTGTATACTGCCCAGCTGCCCCCTGCCTTACTGACCCCCCCCTGTACACTGCCCCCCTGCCATTTTTTTACTGCACCCCCACATCAGACAGGCTAGACCTGCCCCTGATAAGCCCTGCTCTCAGAATGGCTTACATGCTATTATTCTTGGCTGCCTTCCATCAGTTGTCTGGTGATAAACGTGACGATAAAATGACAATTTCTTTCAACATTAAAAACTGTTATTGGCTCTGTTACAACTTGGCAAAACTTTTTGGCTGCACTCCAAATGATCTATTATTATATAGCGGGAGAGAAACCCAGACTGTTGTCACGATTGCCACGTCTACCCCAACCCAGGTGGTCAGACACTATAGCTGGATACTGTGCACTTCACCTATAGCAGACCCCTTTATCTTAAGGCAAGCAGGCCCACCGGTACTTGGCTGCCCCCCGGACTTATACACAACGCTATAGTGTCTGGCCACCACAGCCGGGCAGACATGAACAGAGCAAACATATTACTTGCAGTTAGCAGACAGCGTGGTTCAAAGGCAGTTCAGGGGATAATCCAGTCCAATCCGCGTCAAACACAGGGAAATCTAACAGCATAGTAGTGCAGGGAAACGGAAGGCTTGATCAGAACAATGCAGGTCTCGGTCTCTATCACAAGTGAGGGATTGAGTGATCAGTTTGCTTATATCAGGTGACTGACCACTGTGACCAGATCAAACAGGTCAACACAGACAGGGAGAAAAAGGAACAGCCAACACCCGGGTGCTGGAATGAGGATCGGTGCACTAAGTGATCATGACAACTGTGTGTACTATATATCCACATCCCTGCAAACCACATACAACTATCAACACAATACGTAGTCATGGACTTTGTGTCGACATGGACAAGAGAAACTGAGTAACATACTCAGTTTCTCTTCTCTGTGTTCCGATGAAGTCCATCACTACGTATTCTGTTTATGGCTGAACTTCAAAGGACGGTGGTTGGGCTAAACTTCAAAGGACGGTGGTTGGGCTAAACTTCAAAGGACGGTGGTTGGGCTAAACTTCAAAGGACGGTGGTTGGGCTAAACTTCAAAGGACGGTGGTTGGGCTAAACTTCAAAGGACGGTGGTTGGGCTAAACTTCAAAGGACGGTGGTTGGGCTAAACTTCAAAGGACGGTGGTTGGGCTAAACTTCAAAGGACGGTGGTTGGGCTAAACTTCAAAGGACGGTGGTTGGGCTAAACTTCAAAGGACGGTGGTTGGGCTAAACTTCAAAGGACGGTGGTTGGGCTAAACTTCAAAGGACGGTGGTTGGGCTAAACTTCAAAGGACGGTGGTTGGGCTAAACTTCAAAGGACGGTGGTTGGGCTAAACTTCAAAGGACGGTGGTTGGGCTAAACTTCAAAGGACGGTGGTTGGGCTAAACTTCAAAGGACGGTGGTTGGGCTAAACTTCAAAGGACGGTGGTTGGGCTAAACTTCAAAGGACGGTGGTTGGGCTAAACTTCAAAGGACGGTGGTTGGGCTAAACTTCAAAGGACGGTGGTTGGGCTAAACTTCAAAGGACGGTGGTTGGGCTAAACTTCAAAGGACGGTGGTTGGGCTAAACTTCAAAGGACGGTGGTTGGGCTAAACTTCAAAGGACGGTGGTTGGGCTAAACTTCAAAGGACGGTGGTTGGGCTAAACTTCAAAGGACGGTGGTTGGGCTAAACTTCAAAGGACGGTGGTTGGGCTAAACTTCAAAGGACGGTGGTTGGGCTAAACTTCAAAGGACGGTGGTTGGGCTAAACTTCAAAGGACGGTGGTTGGGCTAAACTTCAAAGGACGGTGGTTGGGCTAAACTTCAAAGGACGGTGGTTGGGCTAAACTTCAAAGGACGGTGGTTGGGCTAAACTTCAAAGGACGGTGGTTGGGCTAAACTTCAAAGGACGGTGGTTGGGCTAAACTTCAAAGGACAGTGGTTGGGCTAAACTTCAAAGGACGGTGGTTGGGCTAAACTTCAAAGGACGGTGGTTGGGCTAAACTTCAAAGGACGGTGGTTGGGCTAAACTTCAAAGGACGGTGGTTGGGCTAAACTTCAAAGGACGGTGGTTGGGCTAAACTTCAAAGGACGGTGGTTGGGCTAAACTTCAAAGGACGGTGGTTGGGCTAAACTTCAAAGGACGGTGGTTGGGCTAAACTTCAAAGGACGGTGGTTGGGCTAAACTTCAAAGGACGGTGGTTGGGCTAAACTTCAAAGGACGGTGGTTGGGCTAAACTTCAAAGGACGGTGGTTGGGCTAAACTTCAAAGGACGGTGGTTGGGCTAAACTTCAAAGGACGGTGGTTGGGCTAAACTTCAAAGGACGGTGGTTGGGCTAAACTTCAAAGGACGGTGGTTGGGCTAAACTTCAAAGGACGGTGGTTGGGCTAAACTTCAAAGGACGGTGGTTGGGCTAAACTTCAAAGGACGGTGGTTGGGCTAAACTTCAAAGGACGGTGGTTGGGCTAAACTTCAAAGGACGGTGGTTGGGCTAAACTTCAAAGGACGGTGGTTGGGCTAAACTTCAAAGGACGGTGGTTGGGCTAAACTTCAAAGGACGGTGGTTGGGCTAAACTTCAAAGGACGGTGGTTGGGCTAAACTTCAAAGGACGGTGGTTGGGCTAAACTTCAAAGGACGGTGGTTGGGCTAAACTTCAAAGGACTGTGGTTGGGCTAAACTTCAAAGGACGGTGGTTGGGCTAAACTTCAAAGGACGGGGGCTTGGGCTAAACTTCAAAGGACGGTGGTTTGGCTAAACTTCAAAGGATCGTGGTTTGGCTAAACTTCAAAGGATCGTGGTTTGGCTAAACTTCAAAGGATCGTGGTTTGGCTGCACTCTAATTCGTTATGGTGGCCATACAATATACGAAAAATTGTGCAAAAAATTCTATTGATTGTAATATTCATTCAATTTTCTAATTATTTGTGGATGAAAAATGATAATCGTTTTCAACTTTTCAGAGATGAAAAATCAGGCGAAAAGTTTGAAAAATTTTACATGTGCAAGAAAATGTTACCCTGGAAGTAAAATTCTTTGTTAGAAATGAACGTGCAAATCCAGAACATCGAGGGGTCAAATATATTTTGTCACTTCCTTTCTAATGTGAACAAACTGAATGATAAACCAATTAATTTATGTCCATTGAAGGATTGATCTTTCAAACTCTGGTGTCTACATGATGGAAGTATGGTGGTGAACTCTACAGAACGAGGTTTCCAATGATTTTTCTCATAGTGTATGGTCTGCACTGCAGATTATTACTCTTTAGCGGCTCTCAAAATGATTATTCTTTGGCTGCAATATAAATCATTCCACTTCGGCTTTGTTACATTTGCTGCTATAAATTCTGCCCAAAAGGATATAAATCTCTAATAAGATGAGGATTGTTGCTGCTCCTGTCTGGGAACCGATACTGGAGAAGTTTTATTACATCTGCTGATTACTCAGCAATGAAGAAATCAAAGCTTCTCGATCACGAATGATTCCATAATTTAAGAATATCTCCCCCTCCCACTGTTATTTGCTGGTTAACCACTTCAGCCCCGGAAGGTTTTACCCCCTTAATGACCAGGCCATTTTTTGCGATACGGCACTGTGCTATTTTAACTGACAATTGCGCGGTCGTGTGATGTTATACCCAAATAAAATTTATGTCCTTTTTTTCCCCCACAGATAGAACTTTTTGGTGGTATTTGCTCACCTCTGCGGTTTTTATTTTTGTGCTTTAAACAAACAAAAAAAAGAGCGACAATTTGGAAAAAATTTTTTTTTACTTTCTGCTATAAAACATTAAAAAAAAAAAAAAAATTATCGAATTTCTTCATCAATTTAGGCCGATATGTATTCTTCTACATGTTTTTGGTAGAAAAAAAATCCCAATAAGCGTATATTGATTGGTTTTTGCGCAAAAGTTATATCGTCTACAAACTATGGAATAGATTTAGGGACTATTGGGGGAGATTTACTAAAACGGGAGCACTCAGAATCTGGTGCAGCTTTACATGGGAGCCAATCAGCTTCTAACTTCAGCTTGTTCAATGAAGCTTTGGCAATAAATCCTGGAAGCTGATTGGTTTCTATGCGGAGCTGCACCAGATTTTGCACTCTCCAGCTTTAGTAAATAACCCCTTATTTTTATTTTTACTAGTAATAGCGGCGATCAGCTATTTTTTTTTAGTGGGACTGCGACATTGCGGAGGACAAATTGGACACCAAGTGACACCAATACAGCGATCAGTGCTTAAAACAAAAAATGCACTGTCACTGCATAAATGACACTGGCAGGGAAGGGGTTAACATCAGGGGCAATCAAAGAGTTAAATGTGTCCCCTTAGGCTATATCTCCACCATTGCAACCCCAAAGTCATGCAATCTAGCGTGCGACTTTGAATGCAGATCCGTGTTCAGGAATCAGCAGGAATCACAGATCTCTCTGTTCCTGTCTGAAAGAACGGCGCTCTGCCTTGTTTACATCAGCAGATCGCCGTTCTGTGTTCCTTTTTTTTGTCCTCCTCCTAGGACCAAGATGAAGTCTTACCTTTTCATGAAGTTTTCTGTAACCCAGGCCTGGCGGTGTGCACGGCGATACGCTGGTGGTTAGCAGTGATCCTCTCTGAAGTCCAGCAATCCTACCTATTAGCAGGTGGATGTGGGCGATGTGATGCGATACTATGAAGATCTTACTAACCTGGCCATTGGCAGGCAAGTGGCAATACGGCCAAAAGTCCCAGCTATTAGCAGGCGGCCTTGTAAACGCTCGATCGTGCGGAGGGTCGATCGAACAGCTCCCCAGTCCCAGGTTCTGGTTCGGATCGTGCCGTGGTGGTGGTAATGTACAAAGATATTCATTTTATATGGCAGCCGTATCTCTGTGTTTTGTGTGTCTCCTTATTTTCTGTCAAGCTCCAGTGAGTGGCCATGGCGGGTGGAGTGCAGCTGCGTCCCAGCTTGCAGTTTCAGGTAGTCGCCGGGACCGGTCTGCGCATCTGCTAGGCGCAAACAAAGATTCCATGCTTGGTTCATGCAGGCGCGGTCTTGCCAAAATGGCAGCGGTCACGCATGGGATTGGCCGTCACTGGGTGGCGTCATTTTTCCGGCGCAGGCGCGCTGTGGGGCGATGACATCATTAATGGCGGCAGATTTTAATAGCTGTCAAAGCAGCTATTCCTTGGGATGACTTGCAGGCTTATGCGGCGGTTTCCCCAGGCACTGGTCTCTGGTATACAAGGTAAATTGTTTGCTGCAGGCTCCCTAGCTACTGACTATGTTTTTTATGTGCTCTCTCATGCCTGTTGTCACTCCTGTTTCTCATAAGGCTTTAATTGTTCATTTCAGTTTCAAATTGCCTTGCTATGGATCTGTCACCACCCTCCTGTGGCCAACCCTTGCGCTGCAGGTAGGATTTAGTTCTTTTCTGCCTGTGATGCTTGGGTTTACTCATTCAGGAGTAGGGATGAGCCGAACACCCCCCTGTTCGGTTCGCACCAGAACATGCGAACAGGAAAAAAGTTTGTTCGAACACGCGAACACCGGTAAAGTCTATGGGACACGAACATGAATAATCAAAAGTGCTAATTTTAAAGGCTTATATGCAAGTTATTGTCATAAAAAGTGTTTGGGGACCCGGGTCCTGCCCCAGGGGACATGGATCAATGCAAAAAAAAGTTTTAAAAACGGGCGTTTTTTCGGGAGCAGTGATTTTAATAATGCTTAAAGTCAAACAATAAAAGTGTAATATCCCTTTAAATTAAATTTCGTACCTGGGGGGTGTCTATAGTATGCCTGTAAAGGGGCGCATGTTTCCTGTGTTTAGAACAGTCTGACAGCAAAATGACATTTCGAAGGAAAAAAGCCATTTAAAACTACCCGCGGCTATTGCATTGCCGGTCCGACAATACACATAGAAGTTAATTGATAAAAACGGCATGGGAATTCCCCACAGGGGAACCCCGAACCAAAATTTAAAAAAAATTGGCGTGGGGGTCCCCCTAAATTCCATACCAGGCCCTTCAGGTCTGGTATGAATATTAAGGGGAACCCCGGCCAAAATAAAAAAAAAAGATGGCGTGGGGTCCCCCTCAAAATCTATACTAGACCCTTCAGGTCTGGTATGGATTTTAAGGGGAACCCCGCGCCAAAATTAAAAAATAAATGGCGTGGGGTCCCCCCAAAAATCCATACCAGACCCTTATCCGAGCATGCAACCTGCCAGGCCGCAGGAAAAGAGGGGGGGACAAGAGAGCGCCCCCCCTGAACCGTACCAGGCCACATGCCCTCAACATTGGGAGGGTGCTTTGGGGTAGCGGGTGACAAGTTACATAACGGGTGATTCCGCCCCCTCTGACATCACTAGGAAAGCCTCAGGGAAGTCCCCGTCAAGCCCCTGTGTGTCAGAGGGGGCGGGGTCACCAGGTGGCCCAGCCCTCCATTATTTAAGAACTGACAGAAGACGAGAAGCATCACACAGTGGGAGCCTCCCATCATGGATGCGGAGCGGCCTGAGAACGAAGAAGGGAAGAAGACGCCGCAGAGGAAGATGCCGGATGAGAACACCGGAGCAAGAAGCAGAGGATCAGAGGAAGAAGAAGATGGAGGAAGAAGACTTTAAATAAAGGAATTGTCAAAAACTGTCTCTTGTCATTTTTGACAGTTTTTTTTTGTGAAATGGTAGGGGTACTTTTGTACCCCCTTACTATTTCACACAAGGGGGGCAGGATCTGGGGGTCCCCTTGTTAAAGGGGGCTTCCAGATTCCAATAAGTCCCCTGCCCGGAGACCCCCACAACCACCGGGCAAGGGTTGTGGGGATGAGGCCCTTGTCCCCATCAACATGGGGACAAGGTGCTTTGGGGGCTACCCCAAAGCACCCTCCCAATGTTGAGGGCATGTGGCCTAGTACGGTTTAGGAAGGGGGGCATCCCCGAGGGGGGGCATCCCACCCCCCCTACAGTTAGAACACACACAGGGAACACATTTAACCCCTTGATTGCCCCCTAGTGGTAACCCCTTCCCTGCCAGTGACATTGATACAGTAATCAGTAATAATTTTGAGCTCTGATCACTGATCCCAAAAATGTGTCAAAAGTGTCTGATCTGTCCGCCACAATGTCGCAGTCACAATAAAAATTTGCAGACCGCCGCCATTACTAGTAAAAAAAATGCCATAAATCTATCCCCTATTTATTGCAATTTTATTTACCAAAAATATGTAGAAGAATGCATATCGGCCTAAACTGAGGGAAACATTCGTTTTTTTTGGGGTTTTTTTCAGGATATTTATAGCAAAAAGTACAAAATATTAGTTTTTTTTTTCAAAATTGTTGCTAATAAAAACTGCAGAGGTGATCAAGTACCACCAAAAGAAAGCTCTATTTGTGGGGAAAAAAGGAAGTCTGTTTTGTTTGGGTACAATGTCCCATTGTAATTGTCAGTTAAAGCGACGCTGTGCCGAATCGCAAATTTTTTATTTATTTTTTTTTGCAATACAAACAAAATAAATTTACAAAGGGTGTAGGTGTGGCACGGTCACGTGTTTTATAATGCGTGCGTTCCCAACTAGCTTACTAATCTGCTATAAATAAATTTGTGTGCATTGTGCTGCATGTGCAAACTCTGCTCATATAAAAATGTGACTGTAATATACAATAAAGTGACTCTAATAAAGAAATAAATAAAATTAGGAATTTAAAGTGACAAGTTCTATTCATTCATATGTGACTTCAATCCTTGAATTTTGCCAAAAATGATGCAGTCCTTGGAAAAAAATTTAATAAATAAAAAAATATATATAAAAAAAATAATATATATATATATATATATATATATATATATATATATATATATATATATATATATATATATATATATATATGTATGTATGTATATGTATATGCAGGGCTGGACTGGGATAAACATTTGGCCCTGGACTTCATCCAGACCGGCCCACTTTATTTGTGCAAACAAGCACAAAAACAGTATATAAACTATACGCAATTGTGCAAAAAAACATAAGTAGCATAACATAAGGAGTCCTCACTAACCTCTCTTACTATTTCACTTATTCTCCTCTGTATTTTTCTCATCTTTCTCACATCACTGTGTGAAGTTGAGGGCGAACCAAGAAAGCCATTACTTTGACAGGCTGTCACTGAAACCAGCCCACTGAGCCATCGGCCCACCGGGAAACTCCCTGTAGTCCCGATGGCCAGTACAGGCCTGTGTATAGGGATGAGCTTCGTGTTCGAGTCGAACCCATGTTCGACTCGAACATCGGCTGTTCGACCGTCCGTCGAATTGCGAACGATATGGGCCGTTCGCGCCAAATTCGTGTGGCGCGTCACGGCCCATAATTCACTGCGGCATCGCAGTGCATTGCTGGCTGATGATTGGCCAAGCATGCACTATGACCCGCATGCTTGGCCAATCACAGCGCCGTCAGTAGAGAGAGCTGTAATTGGCCAAAGCCAGGGTGGCTTTGGCCAATTATGGCTCAGGGATTTAGTACACACCCCACACTATATAAGGCCGCCTGCACGGCGGCCCTGTGTAGTGTGTGTTCCGGTGTGCTGAGCGATAGAGAGAGAGAGAGACAGTGTCATTTGATTTGAGTTAGATAGATTAGGCAGAACAGTCAGTCAGTTAGCTGCACTTACAGTGTATTGTGTATATATATGCATCCCAGGTGTTGCATATATATATATACACTGTATTCAGTTTAGCTAGATCCGTTCCTTTTATCTTCTATCTAGACTATTTACATTCAGTGCAGTGTGTCCTGCTCACAGTGTTCAGCTAGATCCGTTCCTGCTATTTACATTCAGTACAGTGCTTCCTGCTCACAGTGTTCAGCTAGATCCGTTCCTGCTATTTACATTCAGTGCAGTGCGTGCTGCTCACAGTGTTCAGCTAGATCCGTTCCTGCTATTTACATTCAGTGCAGTGCGTCCTGCTCACAGTGTTCAGCTAGATCCGTTCCTGCTATTTACATTCAGTGCAGTGCGTCCTGCTCACAGTGTTCAGCTAGATCCGTTCCTGGTATTTACATTTAGCGCAGTGCGTCCTGCTCACAGTGTTCAGCTAGATCCGTTCCTGCTATTTACATTCAGTGCAGTGCGTCCTGCTCACAGTGTTCAGCTAGATCCGTTCCTGCTATTTACATTCAGTGCAGTGCGTGCTGCTCACAGTGTTCAGCTAGATCCGTTCCTGCTATTTACATTCAGTGCAGTGCGTCCTGCTCACAGTGTTCAGCTAGATCCGTTCCTGCTATTTACATTCAGTGCAGTGCGTCCTGCTCACAGTGTTTAGCTACATCCGTTCCTGCTGTTTACATTCAGTGCAGTGCGTCCTGCTCACAGTGTTCAGCTAGATCCGTTCCTGCTATTTACATTCAGTGCAGTGCGTCCTGCTCACAGTGTTCAGCTAGATCCGTTCCTGCTATTTACATTCAGTGCAGTGCGTCCTGCTCACAGTGTTCAGCTAGATCCGTTCCTGCTATATACATTTAGTGCAGTACGTCCTGCTCACAGTGTTCAGCTAGATCCGTTCCTGTTATCTTCCTACTGACAGGCAGGCTTGTCTGGTTACAGTATATAAAGCTACCTGAAGAAAATTACAGGTGTTCTTTTTGATCCTATTAGTACCACGGTCAGGCAGCTAGACTATTTACATTTAGTACAGTGTGTCCTGCTCACAGTGTTCAGCTAGATCCGTTCCTGTTATTTACATTCAGTGCAGTGCGTCCTGCTCACAGTGTTCAGCTAGATCCGTTCCTGCTATTTACATTCAGTGCAGTGCGTCCTGCTCACAGTGTTCAGCTAGATCCGTTCCTGCTATTTACATTCAGTGCAGTGCGTCCTGCTCACAGTGTTCAGCTAGATCCGTTCCTGCTATATACATTTAGTGCAGTACGTCCTGCTCACAGTGTTCAGCTAGATCCGTTCCTGTTATCTTCCTACTGACAGGCAGGCTTGTCTGGTTACAGTATATAAAGCTACCTGAAGAAAATTACAGGTGTTCTTTTTGATCCTATTAGTACCACGGTCAGGCAGCTAGACTATTTACATTTAGTACAGTGTGTCCTGCTCACAGTGTTCAGCTAGATCCGTTCCTGTTATTTACATTCAGTGCAGTGCGTCCTGCTCACAGTGTTCAGCTAGATCCGTTCCTGCTATTTACATTCAGTACAGTGCTTCCTGCTCACAGTGTTCAGCTAGATCCGTTCCTGCTATTTACAATTAGTGCAGTGCGTGCTGCTCACAGTGTTCAGCTAGATCCGTTCCTGCTATTTACATTCAGTGCAGTGCGTCCTGCTCACAGTGTTCAGCTAGATCCGTTCCTGCTATTTACATTCAGTGCAGTGCGTCCTGCTCACAGTGTTCAGCTAGATCCGTTCCTGGTATTTACATTTAGCGCAGTGCGTCCTGCTCACAGTGTTCAGCTAGATCCGTTCCTGCTATTTACATTCAGTGCAGTGCGTCCTGCTCACAGTGTTCAGCTAGATCCGTTCCTGCTATTTACATTCAGTGCAGTGCGTGCTGCTCACAGTGTTCAGCTAGATCCGTTCCTGCTATTTACATTCAGTGCAGTGCGTCCTGCTCACAGTGTTCAGCTAGATCCGTTCCTGCTATTTACATTCAGTGCAGTGCGTCCTGCTCACAGTGTTCAGCTAGATCCGTTCCTGCTATTTACATTCAGTGCAGTGCGTCCTGCTCACAGTGTTCAGCTAGATCCGTTCCTGCTATATACATTTAGTGCAGTACGTCCTGCTCACAGTGTTCAGCTAGATCCGTTCCTGTTATCTTCCTACTGACAGGCAGGCTTGTCTGGTTACAGTATATAAAGCTACCTGAAGAAAATTACAGGTGTTCTTTTTGATCCTATTAGTACCACGGTCAGGCAGCTAGACTATTTACATTTAGTACAGTGTGTCCTGCTCACAGTGTTCAGCTAGATCCGTTCCTGTTATTTACATTCAGTGCAGTGCGTCCTGCTCACAGTGTTCAGCTAGATCCGTTCCTGCTATTTACATTCAGTACAGTGCTTCCTGCTCACAGTGTTCAGCTAGATCCGTTCCTGCTATTTACAATTAGTGCAGTGCGTGCTGCTCACAGTGTTCAGCTAGATCCGTTCCTGCTATTTACATTCAGTGCAGTGCGTCCTGCTCACAGTGTTCAGCTAGATCCGTTCCTGCTATTTACATTCAGTGCAGTGCGTCCTGCTCACAGTGTTCAGCTAGATCCGTTCCTGGTATTTACATTTAGCGCAGTGCGTCCTGCTCACAGTGTTCAGCTAGATCCGTTCCTGCTATTTACATTCAGTGCAGTGCGTCCTGCTCACAGTGTTCAGCTAGATCCGTTCCTGCTATTTACATTCAGTGCAGTGCGTGCTGCTCACAGTGTTCAGCTAGATCCGTTCCTGCTATTTACATTCAGTGCAGTGCGTCCTGCTCACAGTGTTCAGCTAGATCCGTTCCTGCTATTTACATTCAGTGCAGTGCGTCCTGCTCACAGTGTTCAGCTAGATCCGTTCCTGCTATTTACATTCAGTGCAGTGCGTCCTGCTCACAGTGTTCAGCTAGATCCGTTCCTGCTATATACATTTAGTGCAGTACGTCCTGCTCACAGTGTTCAGCTAGATCCGTTCCTGTTATCTTCCTACTGACAGGCAGGCTTGTCTGGTTACAGTATATAAAGCTACCTGAAGAAAATTACAGGTGTTCTATCCCAGCTTAGTGCAGCTACAGGCCATTAGTATGTCTGGAAGGCCAAGAAGGAGAGGCAGACAGTCACAAGCCAATAAGAGAGGGCAAGCAGGCTCTGTGTCTAGTGCTGGTCGTGGAGACGGTGCATCCTCATCAGCACGTGGCCATGGGACACGCTTGGCCTTTTTTTCGGCAGCTGGCCGTGTTGAGCCGCAACATGCGGAAGACTTGGTCGAGTGGATAACCAAGCCGTCCTCATCCTCCTCATCCTCTCTCACCCATGCCCAGGGTGCTTTGTCTGGCAAAGCAGCGGCCTCTTCCCTCAGCTCAATGTCATCAGTGACTCCTTCCCTAGCCCCACCATGTCCTCCTGAGGATTCCCTCGAACTGTTTGACCACAGTGTTGGGTACATGCTCCAGGAGGATGCCCAGCGTTTGGAAGGCTCTGATGATGATACTGAGCTCAATGAAGGCAGTAACATGAGCACGGACAGAGGGGGTGCCCAAGAAGGACAGCAATCTGGCAGTCATGCTCCCCCTGCTGCAGCATACTGCCAGGTTTGCTCCAGTGATGAGGAGGGAGGGGATGATGAGGTCACTGACTCAACGTGGGTGCCTGATAGGAGAGAGGAGGAGGAGGAGGAGGAGGAGGAGGAGGAGGTGGCACATCACCAACTAGGCAGGATGCCCTCCAGGGGCCAGCCTAAGGGCAGCACATTGACTGCATCACACCCCAAAGCTCCACATGTGCAGGGCGCTGCAGTCTCTGCGCGTTATTCAAAAAGTTCTTTGGTGTGGGCCTTTTTTGAGACGAGTGCATCAGATCGCACCGCTGCTATTTGCAATATATGTCTCAAGCGTATCTCGCGTGGCCAAAACATCTCCCGCTTGGGTACCACATGCTTGACCAGACATATGTTGACCTGCCATGCAGTTCGTTGGCAAGCGTATCTAAAAGACCCACACCAAAGAACAAAGACGATCTCTCCTTGCTCCTCATCAGCTGAGATTTCCAACCCCACTAGACCTTCAGTCCTCTCTGCGACCTGCAGTGAGAGGAATGAAGGTGTAGAATTAGGTGTGTCACAGCCAAGTACTTATGGGCAATCTGCTTTTGGTACACCGACGTCAGATTGTACCAGGCAAATTTCCCTGCCCCAGCTGCTGCACCGCCGAAAGAAGTTTGCTCCCAGCCATCCACATGCCCAGCGGTTGAATGCTAGCTTGGCAAAATTGCTAGCACTTCAACTGCTGCCTTTTCAGTTGGTAGACTCTGCCCCCTTCCGTGAGTTTGTGGAATGTGCGGTTCCTCAGTGGCAGGTACCCAAACGCCACTTTTTCTCACGGAAGGCGATTCCGGCTCTCTACCGGCATGTGGAAGGCAATGTCCATGCCTCGCTGGACAGGGCGGTCAGCGGTAAGGTGCATATTACCGCTGACTCATGGTCCAGCAGGCATGGACAGGGACGTTACTTAAGTTTCACGGCGCATTGGGTGACTCTGCTGGCAGCTGGGAAGGATGCAGGACAAGGTGCAGTAGTGTTGGAGGTTGTTCCGCCACCACGCCTCCAAAATGCTGATTGTGACACACCTCTCTCCTCCACCCCCTCCTCTTCTTCTTCCTCCATGGCCTCTTCCTCGGAACCAGCGGTGCTCCGTAGGCGTTCAAGGGGCTACGCAAGTACGCAGGCCAAAAGATGCCATGCGGTGCTTGAGCTGGTGTGCTTGGGGGACAGGAGCCACACTGGGGCAGAGGTTCTGTCAGCTCTGCAGGGGCAGGTTCAGAGGTGGTTGACGCCACGCCAACTTAAGGCAGGAATGGTGGTTTGCGACAATGGCACCAACCTCCTCTCTGCCCTCCGACAGGGACAACTGACCCATGTGCCCTGTTTGGCTCACGTCCTTAACTTGGTGGTGCAGCGGTTCTTGGGCAGGTACCCGGGCTTACAGGATGTCCTGAGGCAGGCCAGGAAAGTCTGTGTGCATTTCCGCCGGTCATATAATGCCAGTGCTCGGCTGACGGACCTCCAAAAGGAGTTTAACCTGCCCAAGAACCGCCTAATCTGTGACATGCCCACCAGGTGGAACTCGACGTTGGCCATGCTGCAGCGGCTGCACACGCAGCAGAGGGCCATCAATGAGTACCTGTGCGACTATGGCACCAGGACAGGGTCAGGGGACCTTGGTTTTTTTTCCCCACGCCAGTGGGCCATGATCAGGGATGCATGCACTGTCCTGTCACCATTCGAGGAGGCCACGAGGATGGTGAGCACTGACAGTGCATGCATCAGTGACACTGTCCCCCTTGTCCACCTGTTGGAGCACACGCTGCGTGGAATAATGGACAGGGCACTTGAGGCAGAACAGAGGCAGGAAGAGGAGGACTTCCTTAGCTCTCAAGGCCCCCTTTATCCAGACAGTGTTCCTGCGTGCCCGCCGATCACACAGGAAGAGGACGAGGAGGAGGAGGAGGAGGAGGAGGAAGATTGTGTCAGTATGGAGGTGGAGCCTGGCACTCAGCATCAGCAGTCTTTAAGGGATCAGTCCCAAGGAACACATGGACTTGTACGTGGCTGGGAGGAGGTGGCTGCGGACGTTGTTGTCCTTAGTGACCCAGAGGACTCCGGACCGAATGCCTCAGCAAACCTACGCTGCATGGCCTCCCTGATCCTGCAAAGCCTGCGTAAGGATCCTCGTATTCGTGGTATCAAGGAGAAGGACCAATACTGGCTGGCAACCCTCCTTGATCCACGTTACAAGGGTAAGGTTGCGGACCTTATCTTGCCATCGCAGAGGGAGCAGAGGATGAAACATCTTCGGGAGGCCTTGCAGAAAGGTCTGTGCAACGCGTTCCCAGAGACTGGGAGGTTACAAACTCCTGTTTCTGGACAACGTGTTGCTGAGGCTTCGGTCAGTCAAAGAAGGAGCGGTGGAGAAGGTGGCCGTCTGACCGATGCGTTCAGACAATTTTTTGGTCCGCAGCCCCAAGGTATGATCGGTTCCAGCAACCATCGCCAGCGTCTGTTTTACATGGTGCAGGAATACCTAGGGGCAAGATCAGACTTGGACACCTTTCCCACCGAAAATCCTCTGGGTTACTGGGTCTTGAGGATGGATCACTGGCCAGAGCTTGCACAGTATGCAATTGAGCTACTGGCCTGTCCTGCATCCAGCGTTCTTTCGGAACGCACATTCAGTGCTGCTGGAGGCGTGGTAACCGATCACAGGGTGCGTCTGTCCACCGACTCGGTCGATCGGCTGACCTTCATAAAAATGAATCAGTCTTGGATCACCACCAGCTACCAAGCACCTGATGCAGATGTAACCGAATAATTTTTTTTGAAATCTCAGATCCCTTCAAAGACTGCCTATGCTGATGCTGAGTGACTATCCCTGAGTAATTATCCTCTTCCTCCTCAATCATCACGCTGATAGCTTGTAAGAACATTTTTGGTTCTGGGCGCCACCACCAGTGCCTAAGGCACAATTTTTCAGCCCCTGTTTAACAGGGGCGTGTAATTACAATTTTTGATGCAATACTTTGCAGCAGGGCTTGTTCCTGCATTCCAACTAGAGTGTCTGTGAGGGGTTGCAGTGTTGTGGCACCAGCACCAGTGCCTAAGACCCAATTTTTCAGCCCCTGTCTAACAGGGGCGTGTAATTACAATTTTTGATGCAATACTTTGCAGCAGGGCTTGTTCCTGCGTTTCAACTAGAGTGTCTGTGAGGGGTTGCAGTGTTGTGGCACCAGCACCAGTGCCTAAGACCCAATTTTTCAGCCCCTGTCTAACAGGGGCGTGTAATTACAATTTTTGATGCAATACTTTGCAGCAGGGCTTGTTCCTGCGTTTCAACTAGAGTGTCTGTGAGGGGTTGCAGTGTTGTGGCACCAGCACCAGTGCCTAAGACCCAATTTTTCAGCCCCTGTCTAACAGGGGCGTGTAATTACAATTTTTGATGCAATACTTTGCAGCAGGGCTTGTTCCTGCGTTTCAACTAGAGTGTCTGTGAGGGGTTGCAGTGTTGTGGCACCAGCACCAGTGCCTAAGGCCTAATTTTTCAGCTCCTGTTCAACAGGGGCATGTAATTACAATTCTTGATCTAATATTTCACAGCAGGGCCCTGTGAGGGCTTACAGTGTTTTGGCCACAGCAACACCTAAGGCCCAAATTTCTGCTGAGTATATAGGGCAGGACCCTACTTTCAAACATCTAACTTACAAACGACTCCTACTTGCAAACGGAAGGAGACAACAGGAAGTGAGATGAAATCTACCCCTAAGGAAGGGAAATTCTCTCCTGTAAGAGTTAATATGGGAAAACAATTTTTCCTTTCCACTGATGCTTTCCAATCCTTGTTCCACAAAAAAACACAAATTTTCAAAAAACATTTTTCATTGGGACAAAAAAGTGAGGTGAAATCTTCTGAAGAGGAGGAAAGACGCAAAACAAATGTCACAGGGGTGATAACCCTTCCCTATGTTTTCCAAAAAGCTTAGAAAAGATTTTTTGGCTGGAGCTAAACACATTAAAAATGTTCAAAATTACAAACAGATTCTACTTAACAACAAACCTACAGTCCCTGTCTTGTTTGCACCGCCTGTATACTGCTGTTCAGAGTATATAGGGACCTTTCCTTATTTTAATTTGGGTGCGGGGTTCCCCTTAATATCCATACAAGACCCAAAGGGCCTGGTAATGGACTGGGGGGTACCCATGCCGTTTGTCTCACTGATTTTCATCCATATTGCCATGACCCGACATGACATTAAACCCGCAAGCAGTTTTAAATGAGATTTTTTCCTTTAAAAATGACATTTGGTGCAGGGACTGTTCTAAACATGGGAAACACGCGTCACTTTACAGGCATACTATAGACACCCCCCAGGTACGATATTTAAAGGAATATTTCACTTTTTTTTTTTTACTTTAAGCATCATTAAAATCACTGCTCCCGAAAAAACGGCCGTTTTTAAAAGTTTTTTTTGCATTGATACATGTCCCCTGGGGTAGGACCCGGGTCCCCAAACCCTTTTTAGGACAATACCATGCAAATTAGCCTTTAAAATGAGCACTTTTGATTTCGAACGTTCGAGTCCCATAGACGTCAATGGGGTTCTAACGTTCGTGCGAACTTGCGGTCCGTTCGCGGGTTCTGGTGCGAACCGAACCGGGGGGTGTTCGGCTCATCCCTACCTGTGTATATGTGTGTGTGTGTGTGTGTTTGTGTATATGTATATGTATATATATGTGTGACAAGTGTTCTTCAGTCGTTTGTGATGGTGCTCCTTATTGCCCCTATTGGAAATGCACTCACCGGAACTCCTCCCCCCTCACAGGGGTATTAGGCTTTCACATTATCTGCCACTGTGCAGCAATATGGAGATCCACGGCTGGCTATGTTATTAGTGCACAGTCCTTTTTGCCTCCTGCTATGTATAAAACCTATACTGGAGCTGGTTTCATTGATGTTCCTCATGAGCAGGGTGGGGTGAATTCCCAATACCACAACAGGTCTGTGAAGTAGGCTCAGCTTGACCAAACTGTTTGGTCAAGCTGAGCCTACTTCGCAGACCTGTTGCGGTATTGGGAATTCACCCATTTTCCCTCCCCGGTGTCATGTGACTCTTTAGTATTACAAGGTCTCAGGTGTGAATGGGGAGCAGGTGTGTTAAATTTGGTGTTATCGCTCTCACTCTCTCATACTGGAGACTGGAAGTTCAACATGGCACCTCATGGCAAAGAACTCTCTGAGGATCTGAAAAAAAAGAATTGTTGGTCTACATAAAGATGGCCTAGACCAGTGATGGCGAACCTTGGCTCCCCAGATGTTTTGGAACTACATTTCCCATGATGCTCAACTTCACTGCAGAGTGCGTAAGCATCATGGGAAATGTAGTTTCAAAACATCATCACTGGCCTAGACCATAAGAAGACCCTGAAACTGAGCTGTGTATGTATTAATCTGTGTGTATGTAGGATTGTGTATGTATCTGTGTGTATGTATAACCAGTTGCAGACTCTGGGCGTACTAGACACACCCAAAAAAAGTCATCATTGCACACAGGGCGTTTCTAGTATGTCCAGTCCTTTTGCACTGCTGCCGGGATTTCCCCTGTCCCAGTATGCAATTAAGTTGATGAATCATAGAAACAATAGTAGACAGAGAAGGTCAGCAGCAGGAGATGTAGAAAAAAAAAACAGACTGGTAATGTTTATTAACAACATTGCTCAGACATGAATACGAATATTAATTTACAGATCAAAGGGATGAACTTTGATCATCAAATGATGTCAGTTAACCACTTGCCGACCAGCTCACATACATTTTACATCGGAAAAGTGGCTCATTCATATCCCAGTACGTCGGCTCCTTTAAGAGCCATAGCAGGCGCACGCAGCATGGCAGGAGATCTTATGTGTGCGGCCGCAGGCGCAATGGCCATCCGCGATTGCGGGCACGAGAGCCAGAATGGGGATTTGTGTATGTAAACAAACAAATCCACATTCTGACAGAGGAGAGACAGATCTGATGTTCGTAGTAATTACGAACAGCGATCTGTCTCCTCCTCCAGTCAGTCCCCTCCCCCCAAAGTTAGAAACACCTCCCCAGGGTTTTTTTTTGTTTCAATGTTTTTATTAAAGAAACTGCATGTTACAAATAATAAGACATGGAATCAAGCCACATTACACTCTTGAAATACATCATTAACAATAGTATATAGTAAGAGTGTCATAGGGAACACATTTAACCCCCTGATCACCCCTTCCCTGCCAGTGACATTTATATAGTAATCAGTGCATGCACTGGTGGGCACAGATGAGACTGCACTGGTGGGCACAGATGAGACTGGACTGGTGGGCACAGATGAGACTGGACTGGTGGGCACAGATGAGACTGGACTGGTAGGCACAGATGAGACTGCACTGGTGGGCACAGATGAGACTGGACTGGTGGGCACAGATGAGACTGGACTGGTGGGCACAGATGAGACTGGACTGGTGGGCACAGATGAGACTGGACTGGTGGGCACAGATGGGACTGCACTGGTGGGCACAGATGGGACTGCACTGGTGGGCACAGATGGGACTGCACTGGTGGGCACAGATTGGACTGCATTGGTGGGCACAGATGGGACCGCACTGGTGGGCACAGATGGGACCGCACTGGTGGGCACAGATGGGACTGCATTGGTGGGCACAGATGGGACTGCATTGGTAGGCACAGATGGGACTGCACTGGTGGGCACAGATGGGACTGCACTGGTGGGCACAGGTGGGACTGCACTGGTGGGCACAGATGGGACTGCATTGGTGGGCACAGATGGGACCGCACTGGTGGGCACAGATGGGACTGCATTGGTGGGCACAGATGGGACTGCATTGGTAGGCACAGATGGGACCACACTGGTGGGCACAGATGAGACCGCACTGGTGGGAACAGATGAGACCGCACTGGTGGGCACAGATGGGACCGCACTGGTGGGCTCAGATGGGACCGCACTGGTGGGCACAGATGAGACCGCACTGGTGGGCAAAGATGAGACCGCACTGGTGGGCACAGATGAGACCGCACTGGTGGGCAAAGATGAGACCGCACTGGTGGGCAAAGATGAGACCGCACTGGTGGGCACAGATGAGACCGCACTGGTGGGCACAGATGGGACCGCACTGGTGGGCACAGATGAGACCGCACTGATGGGCAAAGATGAGACCACACTGGTGGGCACAGATAAGACTGCATTGATGGGCTTAGATGGGACCGCACTGGTGGGCACAGATGGGACCGCACTGGTGGGCACAGATGGGACCGCACTGGTGGGCACAGATGAGACCGCACTGGTGGGCAAAGATGAGACCGCACTGGTGGGCACAGATGGGACCGCACTGGTGGGCACCGATGAGACCGCACTGGTGGGCACAGATGGGACCGCACTGGTGGGCACAGATGGGACCGCACTGGTGGGCACAGATGGGACCGCACTGGTGGGCACAGATGAGACCGCACTGATGGGAAAAGATGAGACCACACTGAAGGGCACAAATAAGACTGCATTGATGGGCACAGATGAGATGAGACCGCACTGGTCAGCACTTTGTATCAAAAATCATAATTTTAGTGTCAATTTAAACAGGCTAAATTACGGAATAAAACACACACTTTTTAATGTGCGGTAACACTATTTATTTTTAAACTAACAATGCTCAAAAAAAAGAATATTGCCTTTTATTCAGTTTTATTATGTTAAATTGTCTAAGGATTGCAGAAAAAAAATCATTGTTGCAGAACAATATTTACAAAAAAGACTTGTTTGTACTTAATATTTTTGTTTTTAATGTATTACGATGTTATCTTAAAATGATTGTAAAGTCTCGGTCTTTTAAATTAAAAATAACAAACATGTTATACTTCCCTCCTCTGTGTGATGATTTTGCACAGAGCAGCCCCCGATCCTCCTCTTCTGGGGTTCCTGGCCCCTCCCTCCTGCCGATTGCCCCCCACAGCAAGCAGCTTTCTATGGGGGGGCACCTGAGCCGAGCTGCAGCGCCATGTCTCCATTCAGGCACGGAGCTGCGTTTTCGGCCCCGCCCCCTCTCTCTCCTGATTGGCTAACTGACTTTGATTGACAGCAGCAGGAGCGCTGCTTCTGTGTCTCGGCCAATCAGGAAGGAGAGTCTCAGGCACTCGTGGACATCGCTGGACAGAGATGGGGTTCAGGTAAGTATTAGGGGGGGGGCTGCTACACACAGAAGGTTTTTTATACTTATACAGAATGCTTCTTCTGCCTTTACAATCACTTTAATACAATGACAAAATTATCGACGAAGAAACAGGTTCACAGCAGAAATGTGAAAATTGCTCCGGTTCATAAGAGGTAAATCGGGGTGAGAGCTTGATATATATATGTGTATATCTATATATACATATGTGTGTGTATATTGCAGCTGGTGCTCAAAGTTTAAGGGGGGGGAGCGGGGCACAAAGTAACATCACCCCCTCTGAAGGGACGAATGGCAGCGATCATCTGACTCCCAACCCCCCACCCCTCGCGCGGGAGACAAACGACAGTGATGTTTGGTTTATTTTCAATTTATTCTATTTATTTTTTGGCACAATCGATTGTGGAGAGATAATTATTATACTCCCGACCATATATTGAACAATATGTCAGGTACTATATATTACCACGGCCAATTTTTATGCAATTATGAGCATGACTACAGCACGATCGTTTCTGGACATTATATTTTATGATGTTGATCCGCGTGCCATCGATATTTACACTCGCCCAGATCTAGCACTGTGTATTGTGTGTTTGTTTTATCTTTTATATTCCTGTACTAAGATGCTCAGAGTCACCGGTGTGCTTTATATATGATGTGTGCTATGCAAACATACTGATAGCAGTGTCTTAACTACCGGGTGATTGTTATGCTTGCCTAGTTACATGCATGGTGAGACTCTTTATGTTTCCTGATTATGTGATGCAGGTTGTGTGTTCTTTGAGCGATCGCTGATTGGCCGATTACCATACAGATTCAGTGCTATGCTGAGGCAGACCCAGCCGTTATTGGCCATTATCAGCTGTTCCTGTTCAAATGATTATTGTTGTAGGTTGCCTTGGCTACTATGTATTACGTGGTGTATTGTAGCAGAAATAGGAGTTCTAGTCAGCGGCGTGAGGGTCGGTTCTGCCTGTTTGGCCCACCAGCTCTGGTTTGGATGTCCACGATTTGGGGTAAGAGTATTCGCCCCCCTTCCCTGGTGTTGGATGCACATCCCCGGGTGCTGTATATAAATAATTCCCTGCACATTCCGGCTCCAATATTGCATGATAGGATCTCAGACGCCCTGCGATTACATCTATGAGATTGAACAGGTTACATTCAACTATTTCTGAGACTCGTGAATGGTCACTTTGGGTATCTTGCTCCACAGTAGGTGGGATGTGCAAACAATTCCATATATCTTTTATGTTGGGACTTTTCATGTGCGACCATAATATTGTATGTTTCTTCACAGGAAAATATCTCTCTCTCTCTCTCTCTATCTATCTATCTATCTATCTATCTATCTATCTATCTATCTATCTATCTATCTATCTATCTATCTATCTATCTATCTATCTATCTATCTATCTATCTATCTATCTATCTATCTATCTATCTATCTATCTATCTATCTATCTATCTATCTATCTATCTATCTATCTATCTATCTATCTATCTGTGTCTCTCTCTCTCTCTATCTATCTATCTCTCTATCTATATATAATTTTTTTGTTTTTTTTGTTTATATATGTAGCATTTTCAGTGTGCACATTGGTATAAAAGGTTCGTTTATTTATTTCACCAATTTAATATTTTATATCGAGCGCTCGCTTCTGGATACCTATTCCGGGTTCCTATGCACTTTGTAGCGCTGCATATTTTTTCTATTTATAACCCTAAAGCCGCGTACACGCGGCCGGTTTTGCCAGCGGACTAAACTTCGAAGGTTTCTCCGACGGAATTCCACTCAAGCTGTCTTGCCTGCGCACAGTCACACCAAAGTCCGACCGTCCAGAACGCGGTGATGTACAACACGTACGACGGGACTAGAAAAAGGAAGTGCAATAGCCAGTAGCCGATAGCTTCCGTCTCGTACTTGCTTCAGAGCATGCGTCGTTTTTAGTGCGTCGGAACAGTACACAGACGAGCGGTTTTCCCGATAGTAATTAGTTCCGTCGGAAATATTTAGAACATGTTCCTTTTCTAGGTCCGTTAGAATTTTTGAAAAAAAAAAAAAAAAAGTTGGATGAGACCCACACACGATCGGAATAATAGACAATGAAAGGACTCCGTCTGACTTTTTCTATCGGACGTTCCGCTCGTGTGTACGCGGCATTAGACTCCCTGGCCAATATGGGCTTCCTGATTGGCTGGGAGGAGGATCCCTGTGTCGATAGCGAATATTCATTCGCTATTGCCACACAAGTGGGTGGGCTCGGGGCGCAGTGCCCTTATGCCACCCTGTTTTGAAGTCTATTAGAGTTCTAATCACGTGCTTAAAAAAAAAATAAAAAAACACCCCCGCTATTGGAATCCATGTGTCCGGCACCCTGCATGTAGATCAGGGAGCCGGACGCATGGATAGGGGGGGAGCACCCCTGTGCCCCTTATGGAGCGGCCGTCACTGGCATATTGGTTTGAACTAGATGGACTTGTGCCGTTTTTTAGCCAGACTAACTATGTAGCTCGTTTTTCATACATTGTGGGCATTTGGGGGGGTTTCCTGAGGTTTTCTCTAACCACATGTCGACCAGCGCACGACGATATACACAATGGCACAGCTGGGCAAACGGGCGTACAGGTACGTCCCCTTTAAATCACGGCATTGTGGGACGTACTCTGTGACCGCAGGTCCCGCAGACTCGATGTCCGCCAGGGGGCCCGCGTTTGTGTCACAGAGCGGCAGAACAGGGAGATGTCTATGTAAACAAGGCATTTCCCTGTTCTGCCTAGCAACATGACAGAGATCACCGCTCCTTGTCATCAGGAGCAGTGATCTCTGTTATGTCACAGGTAGCCCATTCCCCCCCACAGTTAGAATCACTCCCTAGGACACACTTAACCCCTTCATCGCCCCCTAGTGTTTAACCCCTTCCTTGCCAGTGTCATTTACATAGTAATCAGTGCATTTTTATAGCACTGATTACTGTATAAATGTTAATGGTCCCAAAATAGTGTCAAAAGTGTCTGATGTGTCCGCCATAATGTCGCAGTCACGATAAAAATCGTACATCACCGCCATTACTAATAAAAAAAATAATACAAATGCCATAAATCTATCCCCTATTTTGTAGACGCTATAACGTTTGTGCAAACAAATCAACATACGTTTATTGCGATATTTTTGAAAAACAAAAAAAAATGTAGAAGAATAGATATCGGCCTAAACTGAGAAACTGAGAGAGAATTTTTTTTTTTTTTTTTTTTTTAATTTTTTTTTTGGGGGGGGGGGGGGATATTTATTTTAGCAAAGAGTTAAAAAAAAATTGCTTTTTTTTCAAAATTGTCGCTTTTTTTTTTTTGTTTTTTTTTGTTTTTGTTTATAGCGCAACAAATAAAAACCGCAGAGGTGATCAAATACCACCAAAAGAAAGCTCTATTTGTGGCGAAAAAAGGACGTCAATTTTATTTGGGTACAACGTCACACGACCGCACAATTGGCAAATACAATGTGACATAAAATATTACAACGATCGCCATTTTATTCTCAATGCAAATGTATAAAGAAACAATGTAACATAAAACGATCAAATACCACCAAAAGAAAGCTCTATTTGTGGGGGAAAAAAAAAGGACATCAATTTTGTTTGGGTACAACGTCGCACAACTGCGCAGTTGTCAGTTAGAGTAACGCAGTGCCGTATCACAAAAAAAATGGCCTGGTCATTAAGGGGGTTAACCACTTCAGCCCCGGAAGAATTTACCCCCTTCCTGACCAGAGCACTTTTTTGCGATTCAGCACTGGGTCGCTTTAACTGACAATTGCGCGGTCATGCAACGTTGTACCCAAACAAAATTAACATCCTTTTTTCCCCACAAATAGAGATTTCTTTTGGTGGTATTTGATCGTTTTATGTTACATTGTTTCTTTATACATTTGCATTGTGTTTTATCATATTCTCTTGTAGCACTGTGTTTTCCCACATTATCTATAATCTAAAAGCTCCCCAACGACCTAAATGATAGTAGGATACTTTGGGGCAACTATATCAGAAAGGGTGGGGCTTAAAATGTGGGTGTGGCTGACCACTTGTGCAGTTTTGGGGTGCAGCAAAAGCATCAAAGTCTGCAGGATTACTTTGATGTTTCTTGCAAAAAACTCTGGAGGTGAAAATATTAAATGTATACATTGGGGGTCTATTTATTAACCCCTTCATTTATTAACCCCTTCATGCCTAAGCCTTTTTCTGGCACTTGTTGCTTACAAGCTAAAACCAGTATTTTTTTGCTAGAAAATTACTTGGAACCCCCAAACATTATATATATATTTTTTTTACCAGAGACCCTTGAGAATAAAATGGCAATCGTTGTAATATTTTATGTCACATTGTATTTGCCAATTGCGCGGTCATGTGACACTGTACCCAAATAAAATTGATGTGTTTTTTTGCCAGAAATAGAGCTTTCTTTTGGTGGTATTTGATCACCTCTGTGCTTTTTATTTTTTGTGATAGAAACAATTTAAAAAAAAAAAAACAAAAAACAATTTTTTACTTGATGCTATAAAACACATCCAATAAAAAAATTTTCAAAATCAAATTTTTTCATCAATTTAGGCCAGTATGTATTCTGCTACATATGTTTATAAAAAAAAATTCCCAATAAGCATATATTTATTGGTTTGTGCAAAAGTTATAGAAACCATGGAATAGGTTTATGGGTTTTTTTTTGTTTGTTTTTTGTTTTTTTGTTTTGTTTTTTACTGGTAATGGCAGTGATCAGCGATTTTTTTAGTGAGGCGGACAGATTGGACACTCAGTGACACTTTTTTGGGAACCAGCGACACCAATACAGCGATTGAAAATATACACGGTCACTGTACTAATGGCACTGGCAGGGAAGGGGTTAACATCAGGGGCAATCAAAGGCTTAAGTGTGTCCCAAGGGGGTGCTTTCTAATTGTGTGGGGGGGATGGTCTGACTGGATGAACAACACAAGATCTCCATCTTCTCCCCTGTCAGAACGGCGCTCTGCCTTGTTTACATAGGCAGATCACCGTTCGGCCTCTGTGGGGAATGATCGCTGATTGGCTCCCCGGCCCCCCTCTGTCCAATCGGCACGTGTGCGCCCCCTGTATCTATTGCACGAAATGACGCACAGGTTCGTCATTGTGCTGCGGCAGGGCGGCTCTATTGCACACGTCTGCAGTAGGCTTTAAGTGGTTTAAAAAAAAAAAAAACGCTTCTAAACTCAAATGCTCTGCTAAACTCACATAATCGCAGTATGGAAGAGCTGTAAAATGTATGTTTTTCACCATCAATTTCAGCATTCAGAAAAGGTTTTCAGTTGCCCCGTCATGTGACAACGATGTTCATGTACTTTTATTTGATGTTTTTGCTGGTCTGAAGGTGGGATTGGCGTCGGATTTCTTTTGGAATACATGACTGTGGAATGGGAGGAAGCTGGGTAGGGATTACATGGAATTGATTATCCTGGGATAATGGAAATGTAATAAGTCACGTGATTTCTCAGAACAGAAGCAGCCTTTTGTTGAGAATGTGAAACCAAGAGCAGGCTTGTCGGAAACCATCTGTCAGACTTTCACGTACCTGACTGACGAACCCGATACAGAAGGGGAAGGCCTCTCTTACGTACCTGGTTCCCGGCCCCTGGTAGTGTAAACAGAAGGCACGGGAGCGCAGAATGGTATGAGAGCCTGGCGGGTGACTTGTGTAGTTAAGGCCCCGGATCCTGGTGCAAGCGGACTGGAGGTGCTTGGTGGGCTGGAGCACAGTCAGCCGGTGCAGAACAGGAGCGGAGTAGGCAGGTCCGGTCACAGGCAGGGTTGGCAACAGGTGGTCAGCACAGTACAGAGGAGCAGGCAGGTACAAAGTCCAGGTCACAGGCAGGGTCGGCAGCAGGCGGTCGGCACAGTACAGAGGAGCAGGCAGGTACAAAGTCCAGGTCACAGGCAGGGTCGGCAGCAGGCGGTCAGCGTGGTACAAGGGAGCAGGCAGATTCAAGGTCAAAGGCAAGCTGGGGTCAGATGCAGGCAGATAGCAGAGTGGAATCCAATAGACAAGCCGGGTAACAAGGAGATCAACTTTCAGACAGGTAACCGGAAACGCAGGACTGGGAGCTGCAGATCAGACAGCACCGAGCAAAGGGTACCAGCACACTAAATAGGGCGGTTGACGTCAAACACCGTGCGCGCACGGGCGCGCGCCCGCACAACGGCGCGGACCGGCGCACACCAGAGTGCCGAATAGTAATTCTGTTCTGGGATCTTCTCTGACACCATCAATCGGACTGAGACAGAAGTTCTGTTATGGCTTCAGGTACGCGACGCGTTTCTCAACCTCTCCTGAACGCTGGAACATCACAGCTTGTGATCCACGTTTAAAAACGTCTGTTTAGCACGCATGTCAATTGCCACCTTTTGACGTTCTCTTGGAAAAGGTTAGACCCCGTCTAGTTCGCAATGGTTGACAGGTGAGTGAAATTCCTATTTTACTTCAGCGTCAAGTAATGCAAGTCGTGTATTGTACAGCATAATTGGCTGATGAGGGGAATATCGCATGGTATATCAATCTTTCAGGCAGTGATAATTGAATTTTGTGTGTGTTTTTAGCAATTTCCAGGCTCAAAAGTAATAAATAAAATGTTTACCTTTTAAAAACGATACTAGACAAAAAAACGCGCCTAAACGCGGGTAGCCGCGTTTGAAATGCCTCTAAACACAGCTTCTGAATGCGTTTTTTTTGCGATCGAAAAAACCCCCTCTAAACTTAACTGCCTAGAAACCACTGTAAATGACCCTGTGTATATGTACTGATAAGATAACATAGAGGAGAGATCGGGGATCCTGTGTACATGTACTGATAAGATAACATAGAGGAGAGATCGGGGATCCTGTGTACATGTACTGATAAGATAACATAGAGAAGAGATCAGGGATCCTGTGTACATGTACTGATAAGATAACATAGAGGAGAGATCAGGGATCCTGTGTACATGTACTGATAAGATAACAGAGGAGAGATTGGGGATCCTGTGTACATGTACTGATAAGATAACAGAGGAGAGATCGGGGATTCTGTGTACATGTACTGATAAGATAACATAGAGGAGAGATCGGGGATCCTGTGTACATGTACTGATAAGATAACATAGAGGAGAGATTGGGGATCCTGTGTACATGTACTGATAAGATAAAATAGAGGAGAGATCAGGGACCCTGTGTACATGTACTGATAAGATAACAGAGAAGAGAGATCGGGGATCCCGTGTACATGTACTGATAAGATAACATAGAGGAGAGATCGGGGATCCTGTGTACATGTACTGATAAGATAACAGAGAAGAGAGATTGGGGATCCTGTGTACATGTACTGATAAGATAACATGGAGGAGAGATCGGGGATCCTGTGTACATGTACTGATAAGATAACATAGAGGAGAGGTCGGGGATCCCGTGTACATGTACTGATAAGATAACATTGAGGAGAGATCAGGGATCCTGTGTACATGTACTGATAAGATAACATAGAGGAGAGATCTGGGATCCTGTGTACATGTACTGATAAGATAACAGAGGAGAGATCCGGGATCCTGAGTACATGTACTGATAAGATAACATAGAGGAGAGATCTGGGATCCTGTGTACATGTACTGATAAGATAACACAGAGGAGAGATCGGGGATCCTGTGTACATGTACTGATTAGAGATGAGCTTCGAGTTCGACTCGAGCATCGGCTGTTCGCCAGTTCAGCGAACAATTTGGGGTGTTCGCGGAAAATTCGAAAGCCGCGGAACACCCTTTAAAAATCTATAGGAGAAATCAAAAGTGCTAATTTTAAAGGTTAATATGCATGGTATTATCATAAAAAAAGTGTTTGGGGACCCGGGTCCTGCCCCAGGGGACATGGATCAATGCAAAAAGAAGTTTTAAAAACGTCCGTTTTTTCAGGAGCAGTGATTTTAATAATGCTTAAAGTGAAACAATAAAAGTGTAATATTCCTTGAAATTTCGTACCTGGGGGGTGTCTGTAGTACGCCTGTAAAGGGGTGCATGTTTCCCGTGTTTAGAACAGTCTGACATCAAAATGACATTTCAAAGGAAAAAAAGTCATTTAGAACTACTCGCGGCTATTAATAAATTGTCGGACCGACAATGCACAAAAGTTAATTGATAACAACGGCATGGGAATTCCCCACAGAGGAACCCCAAACCAAATTTTTTTTTTTTTAAATGGCGTGGGGGCCCCCCTAAATTTCATACCAAGCCCTTCAGGTCTGGTATGGATATTAGGGGAACCCCGCGCCAAAATTAAAAAAAAAAAAAGGTGTGGGGTCCCTCCAAAAATACATACCAAACCCTTATCCGAGCACGCAACCTGGCAGGCCGCAGGAAAAGAGGGGGGACGAGAGGGCGCCCCCCCTCCTGAACCGTACCAGGCCACATGCCCTTAAAAATGCGAGGGTGCTTTGGGGTAGCCCCCCAAAGCACCTTGTCCCCATGTTGATGAGGACAAGGGCCTCATCCCCACAACCCTTGGCTGGTGGCTGTGGGGGTTTGTGGGTGGGGGGCTTATCGGAATCTGGAAGCCCCCTTTAACAAGGGGACCCCAAGATCCCACCTCCCCCTGTGTGAAATGGTAAGGGGGTACAAAAGAACCCCTACCATTTCACAAAAAAAGTGTCAAAAATGTTAAAAATGACGAGACAGTTTTTGACATTTCCCTTATTTAAATGCTTCTTCTTTCCATCTTCTTCGGGTCTTCTTCCTTCTTCCTTCTTCCTTCAGTTGCTTCCTCCATCTTCTTCTTCCTCTGCTTCTTCCTTCGGTGTTCTCGTCCGGCATCTTCCTCTGTGGCGTCTTCTTCCCCGCTTCGTTCTTGGGCTGCTCCGCATCCATGGGAGGCTCCCGCTGTGCGATGCTTCTCTTCTTTTGATGCTTCTTATATAATGGAGGGCGGGGTCACTGGGTGGCACCGCCCTCCATTATATAAGAAGCATCAGAAGAAGAGAAGCGTCGCACAGCGGGAGCCTCCCATGGATGCGGTGCAGCCCAAGAACGAAGCAGGGAAGAAGACGCCGCAGAGGAAGATGCCGGACGAGAACACCGGAGGAAGAAGCAGAGGAAGAAGAAGATGGAGTAAGCAACTGAAGGAAGAAGGAAGAAGACCCGAAGAAGATGGAAAGAAGAAGCATTTAAATAAAGGAATTGTCACTCGGTGACCCCGCCCCCCTCTGACGCACGGGGACTTTCCTATGGCTTTCCCCATGACGTCAGATGGTTACATAATGGGTGACCCCGCCCCCTCTGGCGTCACGGGGAAAGCCATAGGGAAGTCCCTGTGCGTCAGAGGGGGGCGGGGTCACCGAGTGGCCCCGCCCTCCATTGTATAAGAAGTGTCCGAAGAAGAGAAGCGTCACACAGCGGGAGCCTCCCATGGATGCGGAGCAGCCCTAGAACGAAGCGGGGAAGAAGACGCCGCAGAGGAAGATGCCGGACGAGAACACTGGAGCAAGAAGCAGAGGATCGCAGGAAGAACCAGAGGAAGAAAAAGATGGAGGAAAAAGGAAGGAAGAACACCTGAAGAAGATGGAAAGAAGAAGACTTTAAATAAAGGAATTGTCAAAAACTATCTTTTCATTTTTTACCCTTTTTTTGTGAAATGGTAGGGGTACCCATTACCATTTCACACAGGGGGGCAGGATCTGGGGGTCCCCTTGTTAAAGGGGGCTTCCATATTCTGATAAGCCCCTCGCCCGCAGACCCCCACAACTACCGGCCAAGGGTTGTGGGGATGAGGCCCTTGTCCCCATCAACATGCGGACAAGGTGCTTTGGGGGGCTATCCCAAAGCACCCTCCCAATGTTGAGGGCATGTGGCCTAGTATGGTTCAGGAGGGGGGGCGCTCTCTCGTCCCCCTTCTTCTCCTGCGGCCTGCCAGGTTGCGTGCTCAGATAAGGGTCTGGTATGGATTTTGAGGGGGACCCCCACGCCTTTTTTTTTTTTTAATATTGGCGTGGGGTTCCCCTTAATATCTATACCAGACCTTAAGGGCCTGGTATGGAATTTCGGGGATCCCCACGCATTTTTTTTTTCTTAATTTTGGTTTGGGGTTCCCCTGTGGAGGAATCCCATGCGGTTTTTATCAATTAACTTTTATGTGTATTGCCAGACCGACAATTCATTAATAGCCGTGAGTTTTAAATAACTTTTATTTCTTTAGAAATGTCATTTTGCTGTCAGATTGTTCTAAACACGGGAAACATGCGCCCCTTTACAGGCATACTATAGACACCCCCCCAGGTACGAAATTTAAAGGAATATTACACTTTTATTGTTTCACTTTAAGCATTATTAAAATCACTGTTCCCGAAAAAACGGTCATTTTTAAAACTTTTTTTGCATTGATACATGTCCCCTGGGGCAGGACCCGAGTCCCCAAACACTTTTTATCACAATAACTTGCATATAAGCCTTTAAAATTAGCACTTTTGATTATTCATGTTCGTGTAGTATAGACTTTAACGGTGTTCGAACTAATTTTTTTCCTGTTCGCATGTTCTGGTGCGAACCGAACAGGGGGGTGTTCGGCTCATCCCTATTCAGGACTCATGGGGATCTGATAATAACCACTCTTCAAATCTAATACACTGAACCACTTTGCCCCTGACAGGCTCTGTAGGGCATCTTCTATACGAGGGGTAGTGTATTGATCAGGAATGGTCCGTCGGTTCAGGGTCCTATAGTCGATACATAGCCGTAGTGACCCATTTTTCTTCCTCACTGCCACTATCGGAGGGGCGTATGGACTCCTGGACTCAGTAATCCCAGTCCTTTTCAGCTCAGCCAGCTGTTCTCAAAGATCTTTAAGATCTCCCAATGGGATCCTCCTAACCCTTTCCCGGAAAGGTTTGTCTTCTTCCAGCCGGATCTTGTGCTCTGCACTCTTAGCATACCCCACATCAAACTCACTCTTTGAGAAAACTTCTTTCCATCTCATGAGCTGGGCTTTGGCCCTCCTTATCCAAGCAGGCATAAGGGAGGTGTTCTTTGGGTAGAAATTCTCTATGGGAATCTCCCCTTCGGGTCCCTTTTTGACATCACTTGGCAAAACCGGGGTCACTTGATTCGCCTGCCCAAGCAGCATTCTTACTGGTATCTTCACAGACAAGGCTGTCGTGTTCCGAACACTGACTGAGACTCTCCCCCTGCTTCTCTTAAGTGCCTAAGTAGATAACACTTTTGGGAGTATCTCCAGACCCACATCTTCTTCCTGAGTGTCTGTCTCCAAGACCATGAAAGGACCAGGTTGTCTCCAAGTCAACTTGACAGAGGCCCTCATGCATACCACTTCACCCGGTTGTAGCAGTCCTTCACTTCGGTCTAAACACCAAACCTTTCCCACCCCTTCTGGTGGGGCCTTCTATTCATGTACTATGTCCTCCTACACTTGGGTTAGCATGGGATGTACCTTCATGGCCGGGGCACTTTCCTTCTGTACAAGTGGTGTCAGGAGTCTTCTGACCAGATCAATAATTGTTCCGATGATAAGGGAACTTCTATGGGCCCCAGGGGGTTGGGGACATACAACCGCCAGGGTGTCGAAAGTCTCCGCCTTTCCAGCCACACTTGAGTCAAAGGTGAGTTTGATAGGGATATATCCCTCATAAGGAAAGTTCTGGGTACCTAGACCCCATATCTCCAATTCTTCCAACTTTTGCAGGGGCAGATGCTTGAGATGCTTCATGTAGAAATCTTTATATAATAAGGTCACTTGAGCCCCAGTATCCAGCAGTGCCTTGGCATAGATTCCTTCTACCTGGATTGGGATGATTGGAGAGGGTCTCACTAGGTTGAGGGGAAATCCACCATGAGTGTTTGGCTTATTTTGCTTGTTAGTGCGCATCTTGACTCCTCTTTTCCATGGACGCTCACTCAACTTCATTCCTCCTCTTACTCTCAAAACTTTGTGAACCTGGGTTTCGTTGGAGTTGACGACTGTTACAGGGCACCCAGTTGACTCCTTCACTGGGGCCCTTTGAAGTTTTCCGCCGGCTTTTGACATTGTACGGCTGCCCTTGGACTTGGGCACACGTTCCCAAAATGTCCAGCCCCTCCACAGTTGAAACAAAGTCCAGATTCCCTCCTGAAAGTGAAGTCTGATACTTTCTTTAATTTTTTTGTTCCTCCATTGGGCGGATTTGGGGATCTTACGGTCAGTAAAGCCATCATTTCCATCAACTGGGCCACCTGAGTCTTAAGAAGCTCAATCTGGGGATCATCATCTATCACACTAACTGTCCGTACTCCAACAGTGTGTTTTTGGTTCTTGAATGTTCTCCTTTCTTTCTAGAATAGCTTCTTCCTCCCGTACAATCCGATCTGGGTACTTCAATATGCCTCCATCTTGGCGAGTTCTTAACTGGAGGTTGATAGGGTCCAAAGGCTGGGCACCCCTTAAGACTTGTTTGGCTCGAATTTCATCCACCTTACTAGGATCTAATCCCTTCTTTAGCAATATCTGGTGAATGACCTTGTCCAACCGTCTCATATAGTCTGACAACTTCTCTCCTGTTTCTTGATAGGTGTGTTCTAATTGATAAATTAGGCCAGAAACCTTTTTCGGTACGTCCAAACACATCTTGCAGGATATCTAAGTAGTCTTGAGATACACAGTTCTGTTTAATGAGCTTTAAATTTCGAATGGCCTCGGAAGCAGGTCCTTTCAGACTCTCAGTAATCCGCTGTTTCTTTTGCGTTTCAGGGATGTCCCACTCATCCAACACTTGCGTGGCCTGTTCCAACCACTCTTCAAAGGTGTCTTCTCCTTTGGGTACAGGCCGTTGGCCCGAGAAAATGCCCAGTTTTCGGTACCCCGTCCCTGAATATGTTGGGTTTCCTTTTTTGACATTGGGACACCAAATTTCTCAGGGTGGTGAAGAGTTCTGGCTCAATTGCAGCCGGTGCTGACTGTGGAACCTTGATTCCTGCTGAACTCATCTGTGGGAAGGTGGCAAGATTCTCCCCTTCTTCCCTTGGGTGGGTCAGCTAAAACTTGGTCTTGTCAGCGAGCTCAACACTTGCACCCTTGAAATTTTCTGGAACTCCCTTCCTCCACTCCAATAATGCATAAGTGCGGAATGTCTCATGATTGGGCCTTACTGCGACCACCTTGGCTCTTTGTTCTGGGGATAGTGTTTTTACCACTCGGTTGATGTGTTCCTTCTCTCAGATATCTCCCCAGAGTTCCATGGCCACGCTCGCTTCTGAGCGAGTGCCCTCCGCCTCACACCACTGTGCCACAGTGGGAGGAGCCATTCTTTTGGTTCTTAAGGGGGTGCTTGGCTTCAGAGTGACAGATATCCTGGATGAGCCCCGACATGTAGCAATAACTCTCGGTGGAGCTGCTGGTTTAAAGCGGGCCTGTCCTCTATTCTCATTATCCCTCTTAAATTGTTCAATCCCCTTGACACAACTGTAGTGCAGTGTTGTAATGATATGAGTATTAACTTTAACCCACAGTATACACTTATATTTTTATTTACCTCTACCTGGGTGTCTGTAGTTCCACCTGCAGGAGAAATAACAACACTGCACACAAACTTCAGTAATAACCAAAAATAACTTCTTTCTTTGAGTAAATATATTTATATAAAGGGTTATTACAATGACTATACTATCACACCAACGTAGTGTAACAGTATAGTAAATGGTTATAACAGGCTTAGTAACATACACAAATATACATATTCTTAGGTATATATTATATATATTTTATACCAGGGAGCTCCCCCTGCTCTAAACCTTAAAGTCACTATCCTTTGTAACTAAGTGCAGGGCCCTGCAGTAAAAGAGATAGTCTTGACGTCTTCAGTCTTCGTTAGCTTATGAATTTGTAATTGTAATCCGCAAAAGGGTTCCTCTTGGGTGTTGCGCAGTGTAAGGTAATATACTAAAGCAGTTATAATCCAGCAGACTGATTAAGTGTTCTTATACGAAGGAGACAAACATTTAGTATCAGTTCTTGAATACTGAAGTCTATGCAGATGTAATGTTCTCCAACTTAACTTGTTCCGTGGGACTATCAGTCCCAGCAACACTCTGTAACAGTTCTAAGTGTGTGTAGTATTTAAACAAACTTCTGGGTGTTAACCCTCTCACCACATGGGATCCGGGCGGATGGATGCCTCTGTTTCAACAGTTCTGAGTCCGTATGGAACCACCGCCACGCCGTCACACTGCTCCTGTTCACTAACGACCAGGAGTCCTCGGTTACCTCCCCTACGGGTCTCCGGAATGATCACTTCTGCTGCTCCAGCACACTGTGATACGATGACAGGATCCCTGCTGCTGCTCCACTCCCTCACAAGGCAGGCTGCAACCCTGTGGGACACACACACCCAAAGAGCTCTGCAGGCAGCCCACCGACCCAGGAACAAGAGACTTAAGATGGCCGCTCCCATCCCTTTTATATCCTCCCACAATGCAGTTCAGTTCTCCTCTTGTCCAGGAGCATTGTGGGTAGGTCATAGTTAATGTTCAGAAGTAAACAATCAATCACTTCCATGTCACTTCTCTTAATCATGAAACATAAAAGTATTGTACCTTTTCAATTGTCCACAAGATGGCACTATAACAACTTATGTCCTCTATAACACACATATGGCTAAAAACAAAAGTTGTCAGATATATACCGTATATACTCGAGTATAAGTCGTTCCGAGTATAAGTCGAGGCCCTAATTTACTACAAAAAAATGGGAAAAACTTATTGACCCGAGTATAAGACGAGGCTGAGAAATGCACAGCTACTGTAAGTGGAAAAGAGGGTCAACAATGCCCATTTGCAGCATCACTGTGCCCATTTGCAGCCATAGGTCCCCTGAACTTAAAACTCAGTAGTTAAGGGTTCCTAGATGCCCCCTAGCTGCAGCCAAAATTTGGGGTCTCTGAACCCAAAGGGTCCTGAAATGACATTGCTGCAGATGGACACAGTTGACCAAATTTGGGGCCCTGTATCTCGGGGCCACTTAGTGCTAGGAACCCCAAATTTGGTGTGCAAACCCAGTGGAACTAGCACCATAAAATTTCCAAAGCTGGGGTTTCTAGCACCAAGTGGCCCCGAGATACAGGGCCCCAAAAATCAGTTCAGAAAATGTCAAATGCCAAAGGGTTTGCACACCAAATTTGGGGTTCCTAGCACCAAGTGGCCCTGAGCTATGGGGCCCCAAAGTTGGTTCAGAAAATGTCAAGCACTTTTCTTCAGCAGAGAATGACATTTTCCGAACCGATTTTGGGGCCCCGTATCTCGGGGCCACTTAGTGCTAGGAACTTCATCTTTGGATATGTTGTGGTACTAGTTCCACTGGGTTTGCATACCAAATTTGGGGTTACTAGCACCAAGTGGCCCTGAGATACGGGGCCCCAAATTCGGTTCGGAAAATAAAAATTTTTGCTGCAGAAAAGTGCTTGACTCAAGTATAAGTCGAGGGGGGCACTTTCAGCACAAAAAAATGTGCTGAAAAATTCGACTTATACTCGAGTATATACGGTAATATTTTAATATAATAATAGAGATAGAGTTATATATTAATTAATATATATATATATATATATATATATATATATATATATATATATATTATATTTATTAAAATATAATCACAGTAAGTGGCCGGAACAAAAATAAGAGTCTCTATGTAATGATGAAGACAGTTCAAGGTTTTTCTAGGTGTAGAATCACTGATGTTTCACCAGAAAGAAAACATGTTCCACCACGTGATGCACACTCTCCCAGGGGGTCAAACTCACCAGAAGCCACTATTAGAAGAGCATTAAATGGGTATTCACCATCCACTTCAATACTAAGTCCTCATCATCAGCAGGATTCACTGGTAAAGGGCTCCATATATACCATAAAACACGAGAGTAACACCAACATAGCGTAATCCTGTTTATTCATGTAAAAATCCCCTATACAGCAGCGGTTCCCCTGAATCCTAACTACGTACATTGTAACATATTGAGAAAAGCAAATAAGCGAGCCCAGAGAGCACTGTCACCATGTCTAGCCGTCCAGGATGGGATGTGTGCTTCCCTGCAGGCACGACACTATCTTCCTGGTGGATGGTAGCAGACAGTGGAGCGCAAGCGTCACTTCCGAATCATCGTGTAGGCCACACCCTGACCGGTTTCGTCAGCAAGGATTTCTACAGAGGACGTGGCTACACGACATTACAATGGATATAAATACAGGTGCCCTAAGGATCTAGCCAATCAGGCTCACCTAGTAAATGATGACGGCCGTCAGGCTTTGCAACCTGACTGGCCATAAAATCAAGTGCCTATAATCTCTCAGCCAATCAGGCGCTCCTAGCAACAAATGACAGTGATCAGCCACAGCGTCCTGATTGGACAAGAGCAGTGAAATATCACAAACGGCACAGGACAGATACAAGCCTAGCAATTAGGGTTGCCACCTCACCCCTTTAAAACCGAACACATGTTAATTACACAGGTTCTGTGGCTGATTAAGGTGGTAAATAAACTCACTTGGTGCCTTATCTGCATTAAATTAGTCTCAGAACTTGTGTAATTCATGTGTGTTCGGGTTTAAAGGGATGAAGTGGCAACTCTAATAGCAATGTTACTTGCATTTAGATAGAAGATATACATAAAGCAGTGAAGAAGCAGTAAGGGTAGTAGTCACGGTGAACGGTAGAGACCTTGAGCAGTACAGGCACATTAGAGCATAAATATAACAATAAAGACCGGACAAAATGCAGGTGCCCTAAGCATCTAGCCAATCAGGTTCACCCGGCAACTGATGATGGCCGCCAGGCTTTGCAACCTAATTGGCCACAAAATCCAATGCCTAAAAACTTCCAGCCAATCAGGCGCTCCTGGCAACAAATGACAGCAAGCAGCCACAGCGTCCCGATTGAATAAGAGCAATGAAATGTCCCAAACGGCACAGGAAAACTGCAGACATAGCCGTGTTAATTGTGTGTGTGTGTGTGTATATATATATATATATATATATATATATATATATATATTATATATAAATTTTTTTTTTTGTATGTCACGTTGTCTTTCAAACGCAATTTTTTTAGGAAAAAAATACATTTTCACGAACTAAAAGAAAACAAAACAGTAAAGTTAGCCCCATTTTTTTGTATAATGTGAAAGATGATGTTATGCTGAGTAAATGGATACCAAACATGTCATGCTTTGAAACTATGCATACTCGTGGAATGGTGACAAACTACGGTACTTCAAAATCTCCACAGGTGACGCTTTCATTTTTTTTAAACAGTTACCAGTTTAGAGTTAGAGGAGGTCTAGTGCTAGAATTTATTGCTCACACTATACTGATCAGGAAGAGGAAGGAGTACCCCTATAGGTGGGACTTTGAAGACACCACCACATATGAGAAAATGTAGGAAAATGAGTATAGAAAATTTTATTTAAAAAAAATCACAAAACATGAAATGTACATATCGAAATTGGACACAGTAATACATAAATGTGGATATGTTAAAAACCGTCAATGAAAGAACATGTAGTTTCCCTGAACCAGACACGTTTCGGAAAATCTTTCCTTCATCAGGGTTCACAGAGAAAAATTTACATCTGGAATTGCAGAATACAAAACAATAAGTGAACAACATTAACATCATAAGATATTCCTAAATTTTTATCACAAATGTAATACACTTACATTGTATTCATTTACACTGCAGATAGATATCCACATGATTAAAAGAAAGGAAATTTCATGACCCCACGCTTGGCCCAACGAACGTGACATCCACAGGCTGACCATAGAACACTAAGCTTAAATCGAGAATCCCAGGTAGTGTTGAAAAACACTGCTCCCCAAATAGGGGTGGGGTGCCTGTGTGCGTGCCGGGGTCCAAAAAGTGAGGCGCCTGGAATCAAAGGCACAAAAATATAAAAGCTAAACTGGTAGAACCAATTGAGTATGAATACTCTTTTGGAGAGGACATACCCCAAATCGGAGATATCAGCGTATACAGGTAGGTAGGCACAAGGGGCGCAGATAGTCCTGATGGAAGGTCACAAACTGAAGCGGCTGCAGTGCCAGCATGGCCACAAAAGTCCAAGCATCAAATAGTATGTAACCAAGGCAGAGGCAGGGGGGAAAAAGGAAACGGAGAACATTGACATTTGTCGTTGACGCAGACGCAGTGGGGAGGCAGGGCGCGGTTGACGCCCAGGGGGCCCTGCATGAGGGGCGGGTCTCTGGCACGATCATATCCAGCTGGGAATCAGCTAGAATATGACTGGTGTGGCTGTACTGGGGGTGGGTTTGCTACGCACCTCCATCCAGCTGGTTCCTATCTGGAGTCAGCTGGATGTTGGGCAGGTTAAGGCACGCCCACATCTTATTGATTCCTATGAGGGATTAATGAGGATATTATTGGGGCGGGTGTATGGCACACCTCCATCCAGCTGGTTCCTATCTGGAATCAGCTGGGATGGATCTGTTGGGGCTACAAATTGGCCCTGCTTGTTCATTACCTTCCAAGGTAGGGAGTAGGACGGTTGGGTCAGAGAGAGTACTGAAGAGTCTTCTCATAGTAAGTGGGTTTTTGCTACATTGAATTTTGCATCCTCTGTTTTTGAATGCGTACTCGTTATTAACTTGCTGCCCCCATGTTCTCTGTTTCCTTTTTCCCCCCTGCCTCTGCCTTGGTTACATACTATTTGATGCTTGGACTTTTGTGGCCATGCTGATACTGCAGCCGCTTCGTCAGATTTTGTTCTTTCACACTATAATGATCACGGCGATACCTCACGTGTGGTTTGAACACGGTTTACATTTGCGTTCGCGAGGGATGGGGCGCTTTAAAATTTTTTTATTTTTTTTTTACACTGTCCATTTTTTTATATTTATTTATTTTTTGTATCGCTTTTATTGCTGTTACAATGTAAACATCCCTTGTAACAGTAATAGGCGGTGACAGGTACTCTTTATGGAGGGATCTGAGATCTATAAGACCCCAAATCCCTCCTTTGCTCTTAAAAGCATTCAAAACGACAAGTTTGGTTGTCATTTTTTTAAATCTGGTGCCTTTAAGGCTCCAGTAAACCGGAAGTGATGTCAAGACATGGCTTCCGGGTTACTAGATCCGATCAAAGCCGATTCCAGCATTGTTCGGGTCTCCGGCCAGCCAGCGGACGTGTCGGCTGGTTGCTCGGGCCTCCTGGTGGGACGGGCGAGCCGCGGAAGGTGGTGGGGGAGGGACGTCCGCTCCTATTCCTTGTAAATAACAGCCGAGTGGTTTCTTAGCCACATCGGTTGTTATTACAAGAAAGCCAACCATTGGCTCTAAAAAACTGTACCGGGGTGATGCCTGCGGCTGCATACAATCCCAGTAGAACCCCTTGAAGCTGAAGGCGGCATATTTCCGTAGGTTGGCGTACAGTAAAGAGATTTTCCTCAGAATATTTCCTCCTCTGGTCAGTCATTCTCAGCCTATCTTGTTAGACTTTTCCTCTCTTGTCAATTTTTCTTTAACTCTTCTGGTCGAATGTTCGTATTCCTAACGATAACACTTTTTTTTCTAGTTTTGGGTGGAGTGAAAAGGAATTAGACCCCCTGTCAGGTTTTTATTGCCGTCTGTGTCCCTGTTAGGGCAATTCACTAGGGCTGAAACAACAAATTGATTGATTGACAACTAATCGATTATGAAAAAATAAATAAAAATGCCATAAATCTATCCCCTATTTTGTAGACGCTATAATTTTTTCCGCAAAACCATCAATATACGCTTATTGTGATTTTTATTACCAAAAATATGTAGAAGAATGTATATCCTCCTAAACTTAAGAAAAAATATCCTTTTTTTTTTAAATAAAAAATGTGGGATATTTATTATAGCAAAAAGTACAAAATATTGTTTGTTTTTTTCAAAATTGTCGCTCTTTTTTTGTTTATAGCGCAAAAAATAAAAACCGCAGAGATAATCAAAGACCACCAAAAGACATCTCTATTTCTGTGAAAAAAAGGACGTCAGTTTTGTTTGGGTATAGCGTCACACGACCGCGCAATTGGCAGTTAAAACAACGCAGCGCCGAATCGCAAAAAGTGCGCTGGTCATTGAGCAGCCAAGTCTTCTGGGGCTGAAGTGAAGTAATCTTCATAACTCTTCCGTCTACAACTGACTCTGAGTGTTTCATCCAGGAGGACAAGTCACACCGCAGATTACTATGAAATTGCTTTTACAGGTGAGATTCTGAAGATATACTGGAATTTTTTTAAACTTCTCTAAATGCTGATCATCCATTTCCTTTCTGAATACTGAATGTGATGAAACCACATAAACAAGAAGGATATCTCCAATCGTTTTAAAAAGAAAGGGTCAGTTTACTGCCCTTTAGACCCTGGGGGGGGGGGGGTTGACTGTGGCCTGTGGGAGTAGAAAATGGAATATAGAATTATAGAATAATGCCCCATTGATAGTGGCAGTGAGAAGAATAATGTCCCATTTTTTGTGTCAGTGGAGGAATAGTTCCTCATCATTGCTGTCAGTGGAAGGAAGAGTGTCTCAGGGGCCAAGTACAGGCAAGCAAAGGGCAGTATCAGGCCCCCCGAACCACAGTTTGGAGACCACTGATGTAGAGGTTCCGTAGGAAGGGTGGGACAGATTTTGGAATACTTGGAGTTTATTCACAGGAGGAGTTTCTTACCTTGAGGAGCAAAGTCTAAAGCCCCATACACACGATAGGACTTTGTACAAACTTTCCCTTGGATTTTAGTACAAAGGGCGTTGGCTAGAAGTTTGTCTTGCATACAGACGACAGGACTTTTCCAGCCAACTTTCACCAACGTGGCTTTTCAGCTCTTTACCACCACCCTTTGTTGAACTCCATTATTGTTGTCTGATATTGTGTCAATCTCGCCACTTTTATTGGTGAGATTGACACCTTGCGAGCCGGGTTCACACTGGTGCGGGGATCCGACTTAGATCCCCACCAATACCAGGCACTGTGTTTGGTATGAATCTTGAGGGGGAACTCCACGCCAAATTTTAAATAAAAAACCGGCATGGGTTCCCCTCCAGGGGCATACCAGGCCCTTAGATCTGGTATGGATATTAAGGGGAACCCCCTACGCCAAAAAAACAGCGTGGTGGTCCCCACAAAATCCATACCAGACCCTTATCCGAGCACGCAGCCTGGCCGGTCATGAAAGGGGGTGGGGACGAGCGAGCGCCCCCCCTCCTGAGCCATACCAGGCCGCATGCCCTCAACATGGGGGTGGGTGCTTTGGGGGAGGGGGGCGCCCTGCAGGCCCCCAACCCCAAAGCACCTTGTCCCCATGTTGATGAGGAAAGGGCCTCTTCCCGACAACCCTGGTCATTGTTTGTCAGGGTCTGTGGGCGAGGGGCTTATCAGAATCCGGGAGCCCCCTTTAATAAGGGGGCCCCAAGATCCTGGCCCCCCACCCTATGTGAATGAGTATGGGGTACATCGTACCCCTACCAATTCACCTAGAGAAAAAAGTGTCAATAAAAAACACAGTACACAGGTTTTTAAAGTAATTTATTAGGCAGCTCCAGGGTCTTCTTCCGACTTCGGGGGTCTTCTTCTGACTTCGGGGGTCCTCTTCCGACTATGGGGGTCTCTCCGGCATCTTCTCCCGGTGTCCGCATCTTCTGACGGCTCCACCGCTATCTTCTGCCGCTCTCTTGCCAGCGGTGGCCCGGACTTCTGGATCGTCTTCTTCCCTCTTCTCTTCCAGAGATGTTGACACAATGCTCTCTCCAGCTGGAATGGTCTCTGTGCGCTCCGCAACGGACTTATATAGGCGGTGACCCTGCCCCCCTATGACATCACAGTCCTGGGCATGCTGGGACTGTGAGGTCATAAGGGGGCGTGGTCATAGGATGACATGGCCACGCCCCCTTATGACCTCACAGTCCCAGCATGCCCCGGGGCACCCACCCCATGTTGAGGGCATGCGGCCTGGTACAGCTCAGGAGGGGCGCTCGCTCATCCCCACCCCCTTTCCTGACCGGCCAGGCTGCGTGCTCGGATAAGGGTCTGGTATGGATTTTGGGGGGACCCCCATGCCGTTTTTTCGGCGTATGGGGTTCCCCTTAAAATCCATACTAGACCAAAGGGCTTGGTATTCCCCAGAGGTGAATTCCCTCTCGCGCCCGCCACAGTAGGAAAATGTGTTTTTCCTATTGCAGCTAGCGCGAGATGTACAGTACCCTGCCGCCAAGAACCTGGAAACATTCTCGTGGCTGTGTACTGTAGTTTGTACAAAAGTCCAATGGCTTTGTGTACACACGATCGGACTTTGCTCCATCGAACCTTTGTTGCCAGAAAGTTTGTCCGTTCGCACAGCCAACAAAAGTCCGATGGAAACTGAAAAAGTTTGTCCGATGGAGCGTACACACGGTTGGATGTTGCTCCAAAACAGCTAATTTGCATGTTGTCAAAAAGTCCGATCGTGTGTACGGCCCTTTACACTCCCTACATGGTCACCGTGGACAATCTGTTCACCCAATGATCTTCCACTCTACAGATGTACAATGCTGTGAAAAAGTATTTGCCTCCTTTCTGATTTTTTTTCTTTGCATATTTGTCACACTAAAATGACTCAGAAAATCAAACAAATTTTATTATTACACAAAGATAACCCGAGTAAATACAAAATGCAGTTTTTAAATGATGGTTTCATTTATTAAGGCAAAAAAGCTGTCCAAACCTGCCTGGCTTTATGTGAAAAAGTAATTGCCCCTAAACCTAATAACTGGTTGGGCCACCCTTAGAGGCAACAACTGCAATCAAGCGTTTTTAATAACTCATAATGAGTCTTGCACATCGCTGTGGAGCAATTTTGGCGCACTCTTCTTTTCAAAATTGTTTTAATTCAGCCACATTGGAGGGTCTTCCTGCATGAAGGGCCTGTGTAAGGTCATGACACAGCATCTCAGTTGGCTTTGACTAGGCCACTCCAAAACCATTCTCCTGTAGGATTTCCTGGTAGAGCTCAGAATTCATGGTTCCATCAATTATGGTAAGTCATCCAGGTCCTGAAGCTACAAAGCAGCCCCAGACCATCACGCTACCACCACCATGTCTGACTGTTGCTATGATCTTGTTATGAAATGCTGTATTAGTTTTATGCCAGATGAAACAGGACGCACACCTTCCAAAAAGTTACATTTTTGTTTCATCAGTCCACAGAATATTTGCCTAAAAGTCTTGGGGATAATCAAGATTTTTTTGGTAAATGTGAGATGAGCCTTTGTGTTCTTTTTGGTCGGCAGTGGCTTTGGCCTTGGAACTCTCCCATGGATGCTATTTTTGCCCCCAGTCTCTTTCTTATTGTTGAATCATGAACATTGATCTTACCTGAGGGAAGTGAGGCCTGTAGTTCTTTAGATGTTGTTCTGGGTTTTTTTTAATGACCTCCTGGATGAGTAGTCATCATGCTCTTGGAGTAATTTTTGTAGGCCGGCCACTCCTGGTAAGGTTCACCACTGTTCCAAGTTATCTCCATTTGTGGATAATGTCTCTCCCCGTGGTTCACTGGAGTTCCAAAGCCTTAAAAATGGTATGGATTTTGGGGCGACACCCATGCCTTTTTTTTGGCGTAGGGGGTTCCCCTTAAGATCCATTCAAGACCTAAAGGCCTGGTATGCCCCTGGAGGGGAACCCATGCCGTTTTTTTTATTTAAAATTTGGCGCGGAGAGGCAAAGGACAGGGGGGAGATCATGTGTGTGAAGTCACCCTCTTCTGATCAAGATTATCATCACTAGAGTCACTTTTTGGACAATAATACATATAATACCCCAATTTGCATGTTTTGTCTCTGTGGATTGCTGAAACTTGGGAGAAAAAAATCTTTTTTTTTTTTTTTTTTTTTTTGACACTTGATATTAAGGAATAATACTACATTTCTTTCACTGTGAGCTTGCTTGTTACACAAAAAAAATATTTTTTATGCATAATGTAAGGTTCAGTATCATGCAGCGCTGCATTTTTTTTTGTTTTTTGTATATATGTTTTCACAGATTATGGGATTGTGATCAATGCTTAGCAGCTGTGAATTTGCACTTTGTTTCACAGGAATTGTTATACCACATCTGATGCCAGGTTGTAACCTCAGGTTACTTTATACCTGGCGCTGATTACAGTCTCAGGTTGCTCTAGAGTAGCTTGCAAGATTTATATATTTTTATAGCGTGCTTCACTTTGTCAGACAGTTTCTATTTATGTGATTTGTTGATTCAACAGGCCCGGCAGTATTAAAGCCTGGGTGTGGCAAGTGGAATTTAACTCAGCTTTCCAAAAAATTGTGGTTAATCACAGTTCATTCATGATTCAACATGGGAGGGGGCAATTACTTTTTCACATAGGGCCAGGCAGGCTTGGACAGCTTTTTTCAATTAATAAATGAAATCATTTAAAAAATGCATCTTGGATTTACTCGGGTTATTGCTGTGTAATATTACAATTTGTTTGAAGTGTGAGAAATACCGTATTTATCGGCGTATAACACGCACCCCAAGTTTAGGAGGGAATTTTAAGGAAAAAAACTTACATTTAAATGCCCATCAATGCAGCCTTATTAGTGTCCATCTGCAGCCTTGCCCAGTGCCTTTGGAGCATTGCCCAGTGCCTTTGGAGCATTGCCCAGTGCCTTTGGAGCATTGCCCAGTGCCTTTGCAGCCTTGCCAGTCTCTTTGCAGCATTGCCCAGCCGCAGATTATTTAAAATTGGCGCTGATCTCCGCTGACTGTGAGAGGAGCGAGCGGCGCCAGCGAGATACACAAAGAGGAGTATACTCGGCTAGACTCGTCTCCTCTCGCAGTCCCGCCCATCTCCACTGATTGCGAGAGGAGCAAGCGGCGCCGACGAACACAAAGCGGAGTGTACTCGGCTAGACTCGGCTCCTCTCGCAGTCCCGCCCCTGACTGTGAGTAGAGCTGAGAATAGCCGAGTACACTCCGCTTTGTGTATGTTGGCGGCACTCGCTCCGCTCCGCTCACAATCAGTGGAGATCGGCGGGGATCGGCGTATAACAAGTACCCACGATTTTCCCCAGATTTTAAGGGGGAAAAAAGTGTGTGTTATATGCTGATGAATACGGTATGTAAAAAAAAATAAAAATCAGGAAGGGGAAAATACTTTTTCACAGCACTGTGCATTTACACAAGGTGAACATGTATGTCTATTCCTATGGAGGAGGGAGAGAGGAGCATCTGGAATTGACCTACCTCCAATAGAGGTAGTAGGGCTCCATGGACAACTGGGAAAAAAAGGGGGCAACTACAATCTGACTATAGGTGGCAGACTTGTGTCTCTCGCTGATGGTGTAGTCTTGCCTCAGGACATAAGAACCATAGAAAGTTCAGCTTGCATTAGTGAGCCTCTCAATGAGAGTTGGTTTTGTGGGACAGACCCCTCATGGGAGTAAGCTTCAGACTTGCTCCACTACAGGTTCATGATGGCAATTTACCAAATCATCAGACAGGTACAGAGTTGAGGACAGGCCAAAGGTCAAGGTGGGTAGCAGGAAGATGTTGGTAAACACGAACAGGTAATGTCCTAACCAAGAAAATCAGACGGCAGGGTGGCAGGAATCTGGAGCAGGGTACTGGGTACAGGATGGAAGAACAAGGTGCAGGATACAGAGGAAGCACCAGGGCTCAGGAACACTAGAAACCTGTTTTCTGGGTTGAAGGTGCCTGACGCTCTGGTATGTAGGTGCCAGGGGAAGGTACAGGAACACCATCCATCCCCACTTCCTAACAGAGCAGCAAAAGAAGTGAGCAACCTTGATGGCCATGCACAAACAGGAGATTTTATCTCCCCCGGGTCTGTATGGACTGGTTCTGTCTTTGTCTATAGATAACTTCCTGATCCAACGATCCTCATTGTAAGCTCTGTGCAACGCACAAGTCTTTTTTCTGGTTCATAACCGTGACACCCTGCACTGTGTAAAAATATTACAGGAAGATACAGTATGTGTATATTTGGATAGTTTTTATTAAGCACTTGGTATCACTACAATGACTTTTGTAACATTTTTATGTTGTAGGTTGCAATGGTAACACACATAATTTTCCTGCACGCTCAGCCCACAGGTAAGTGACTATTTTAAGTTCTCATAGTATATTTCCAAATGTCATATCCAGTGGCAGCTGGTGCTCAATATTTTGGGGGGGAGGGGGGGCACCGCAAACAAAACTGCCCCCCTCACTCGCACATCCCCCCCCCCGGGAGACAGATGGGAAGGTTGCGATTGGACAGTGGGTAGTGATCGGAGGTGGTGCAGGCTCCTGGGAGCTGCCCCTGGCCCCCTCACTGGCACTAGCACAACCCCCCTGCCTGGACGGGTCAGACAGGAAGGCGGCCATCCATGTCCTCACCTTAGGAGGTGGTGCTGGATCCGGGGGAGGGCTTCTGGAAGCTGCCCATCCACCTGCTGCAGCTTGCAGAAGGAAGAGCCGGGCCGCTGCATCTCCTCCCGGCTGAACAGGAAGCGGGTCCTGAGACCCAGTTGGCCGGGAGTCCTAAGTCTCCCTGGCCAATCGGGTCTCAGGACCCGCTTCCTGATTTGCCAGCAGGAGACGCAGAAAGAAAATAGCGAATATGATTTCGCTAATGTCACACAACTGGGTTGACTCAGGACTGCGCCCCGAGCCCACCCTTTCTTGAAGCCAATTGGAGCCTCAGGCCAGGGCCGTCTTTAAGGCAGGGCAAAAGTGGCAGCTGCCCTGGGGCCTGTCATTGTTGGGGGGCCCAAAGCAGCTGCCTCATACTTGCCAACTATCCCAGTTTAAATTCCCTTGTCCCTTGAGATTTTAGTCTCATGCTGTGTCCTGATATCTCAGTGTAAAGTTCTGTTACTAATGCTGCCCAGCTCTGCCCTATTGTTGTGTACAGATGACTCACCTGCAGACCCTGTGTTTACATGTAAATACCGGCATTGATATGTAAATAGCAGCGGCATTCATATGTAAATAGTGGTGGACTGGCAGCATACTATGTAAATAGAGGTGCTATTCATATGTATATCGTACCTCCCTGAGGTCATATCCACCATCACCTATACTAAATGCTGCCCACTGGGGAGGTAAAGGATGCTTGAAAGTCCTGCCTAAAACTGTGGTCATTAAGCCTAACATCAGCCTGTTCTGCAAAGGTAAGAAAATTAGTGGGGGGGAGGATAGTGTGGGGTGTGCAGAGGTAGGTAGAGAAGGAGTTACAGTTTGGGGTGCACAGGTGAGCAAGGTCCAGTCCATGGTGTACAGGCAGTGAGGAGATGATGTGCTGTAATCTCTAGCAACCAATCAGTAAGCAGTAATGATGTGCAGTAACCAATCAGTGAGCAGTATTGATGTGCAGTAATCTCTAGCAACCAATCAACAAGCAGAAATCATGTGCTGTAACCTCTAGCAACTAATCAGTGAGCCAAAATGTTTGCTGTAACCTCTAGCAACCAGTCAGTGAGCGGTAATGATACACTGTAACCTCTGGCAACCAATCGCAATTGCTATCTGATCTGATTCAGTAAACTGAGTCTAGCTGCTATTTCTTATATAGCAGGTGGAGAGCAAAACTGCATGGGGGGGCCCCCAAGAAAATTTTTGCCCAGGGTCCAATCAATATTAAAGGCGGCCCTGCCTCAGGCTCTAATCACGTGCTTCAAAAAAGAAAAAAAAACCCATTGAACTCCATGGGCCCCTAGAAGAGTGGCAGCCACTGGTGATGTCTATTCTCAAGCATACTCATTACAGAGATAGTTTGGGCTGTAACTAGATGTAAATGAATCCCTGGGCAGTTGAATGGGAGTTACACCCCAATCACACTTGTGTGACTTGTCATACGAATTTGGACATTAAAGTCACATGACAAGTCGTTCCCCATGTTTTCCTTTGATAACCATTTATATATGTACGACTTAAATTTGTAGCGACTTCAAAGTAGTTCATGCATTACTTTGGTCTGACTTTCATGCAAATTAAGGGGCCATAGACATCAATGTTAACCCTCAAAAGTTGCATGAAAGTTATACCTGAATGTTTTTACATGTTATGCCGCGTACACACGACCGGACTTTCCGTCAGAAAAGGTTCAGCGGAATCATTCCATCAGACATTCCGATCATGTGTGGGCTTCATCTGACTTTTTTTTCGAAAATTCTGACGGACCTAGAAATAGAACATATTTCAAATCTTTCCAACAGAATCGGTTCCTATCAGGAAAACCGCTCCGTCTGTATGCTAGTCCGACAGACCGAAAACGACGCAAGGGCAGCTATTGGCTACTGAACTTCCTTTTTCTAGTCCCCTCGTGTGTCATCACGTTCTAAACGATTGGACTTTGGTATGATTGTGTGTAGGCAAGTCTATTTCAGCGGAACTCCATTGGAAAGACCGTCAGAGTCTATTCTGATGGAAAGTCCGGTCGTGTGTACGCGGCATGACAGTGGGGTCCAAATTTGCAGAAAGACAACAAGTCACATCCAAGTCGCATCCATTCAAAGTTGTATCCAAGTTTCCCAAATGCGCACAACTATGGAATCCAGTCCGGGCCAAGTATGTTCCTTACTGGAACTGTCTGTCCAATACTTAGGCCCCATTTACACACGTGCGACTTGTCATGGACCCCAAAGTTGCATGACAAGTTGCACCCCATGTTTTCCTATGAGTGCCGTTCATATCTATGCGACTTAAAGTTGCAGCAACTTTAAAGTAGTTCCTCCTCTACTTTGGTAGTGGGAGACATAAGAACCACACACCACCTGAATGAGAGCATAGCAACCAACAACAAGGACAATGAAGGCAAACGCCTTTAGAGGAGCTGTGTATAATATACAAAAAAATATACCTGTTGGTCCTGCCACAAATCCAATATTATCCAAATATTGAGAAGAGCAGGGGGTGTTCTGTAGTCCTGTCCTGTTTCTGTCCTCCTAACGCAGTAAGGTGAGTGGGTGTTGTCACCCTAGGACAGGTCACCAGGTGAAAATAACGGTGAAAGAGGCCTGAAAAAAACAAACCAATGCAGCCACCATGCCTAAGGACTGGTGAGCTGCAATATATGGCATTTTTGTTCTTGTGCTTGGAGTCATCAAGATTTGATTAATTTATGTGTAAAGTATGGTTCCTTTGGGTTAATCAGAATTCATCCTGCTCTTGTGTGGCTTTAGTTAATTAAAATATATCTATGCTGAATTTTTTTTTTTTTTTTAAGTTATGGATTGAGTGGGGAGAATTAAAACTCCTATCACATTTTATTACAGCTCCATTGGAGGGATTCACTTCCTGTGTGGACAATAGGTTGTCCCCAGGACAGGAAGTGAGGGTAAATCTCCTGGGAGTCCTGGTTGGCAGAAAACCCTGACAGGGGTTCTAACCTTTTTCCTAGTCTTTCCAATAACAAAATACAGTTTTGCCTTTTTTAGATCTCTTTTAAATTCTAATTGGTTGCCATGTGTTACAGCACTTTCAGCTAATGCTGTACCTATGCACCAATGAGCACAATGCTGTCTATGGCTTTGGATAGAAGACTTTTGTATCTTCAGATTAGTACCACATTGTGTCCTTCCTATAGGCTAATGCCCTGTACACACGACCGGTTTTGCCGTCGGAATAAACTCCGAAGGTTTCTCCGACGGAATTCCGCTCAAGCCTACACACGGTCACACCAAAGTCCAAGCGTCCAGAATGAGGTGATGTACAACACGTACAACGGAACTAGAAAAAGGAAGTGCAATAGCCAGTAGCCAATAGCTTCCGCTCGTACTTGCTTCAGAGCATGCGTCGTTTTTGGGGCGTCGGAACAGCATACAGGTCGAACGGTTTTCCCGATAGGAATTGGTTCCATCAGAAATATTTAGAACATGTTCCATTTCTAGGTCCGTCAGAATTTTCGAAAAAAGTCAGATGAGGCCTACACACGATCAGAATAGACGATGAAAAGCTTCCGTCTGACTTTTTCTGTCAGACATTCCGCTCGTGTGTACGGGGCATTAGTTCCAGGCAGATGATAAGAGGCTACACCTTAAAATGGAGTTCCACCCACTTTTACAACTCTTCAGCATCCCTCACTAAACTGTGCACTGTAAACGAATTGGATATTTTTAAATTTATTTTTTTTTCTCAGCACCTACTGTATATCTGCTGTATTCATTTTTCACTTCCTCCTCCCTGGCCGTGGCCCATTGCATCATTTCCTGTTTGCAATGCCTTCTGGGAAGGGGCGGCAACTTCCTCTGACACTGCCGTTGCTATGGAAACCTGACCTGAAACCTATTACACTGCTTGTGCTGCACTGAGCATGTGCGAGATCTGCAAGGATGAGATCCAGGAGGAAATACAGTCTGGCTTCTGATGCCCACACTTAAGATGGCCACGGCCTGCTGTAAGTTTATTTCGGCCGGAACACCACTTTAAATCAATGTATCAATTGATTCATGAAAATGCTTAATTGTGCAGATTGTTACATACAGTATATCTAGACGGTTCTGAGCAAATATAGATTTCCTTCCTGATTTGTTGTTTGATTCATCATCTATTTCCCTAATGTGTGGTAATGAGGGAATTATTTTTCTAAAATTCCAAAGGATAATAACTCTAATGACGCTTTTTGTAAGAAGTAGAATTTCAGTTGTAGGTAGATGCTGGTAAACTGAATTACTGGCTGACTTCTTTTATCTCCCGGGAATTAGGAAGACTTTTCTATTAGTTTCCACTTCTGCAATTCCAACCTACAAAGGAGACAAAAACCACTCATATCTTGCAATATAGAGAAGGAAGTGACATCACTAATGCCACCTCTACTTTATCCTTTGTGGCCGCCACCATAGGCCCTTTGTGGCCGCCACCATAGGCCCTTTGTGGCCGCCACCATAGGCCCTTTGTGGCCGCCACCATAGGCCCTTTGTGGCCACCACCATACAGCCTTTCTGGCAGCCAGGCAACAGCCTTTCTGTCCACCACACACCCTTTGTGGCCACCACCACACACCCTTTGTGGCCACCACCACACACCCTTTGTGGCCACCACCATACACCCTTTGTGGCGGCCAGGCAACAGCCTTTCTGGCCACCAGGCAATATTCCTCTTGGCCACAAAAATGTACTTCCTGACCACTGTATAATATTCTTCTTGGACACAGGCCAATATCTTTTCTGACCACCAGACAATATCCCTCATGGACACAGAACAATTTACTTCCTGGGCAGAGGACAATATCCTGAACCATTTTCAAGGATCAGCCAGGCAGAATGCAAATCCTTCCCTCTGTTGTCTGGTTGTGTGTTACACGTGCTTTGTGTGGTTTGTTGGTACAGCTACTAAGGTTCGATACAAAATTTAAAATGATTATATCTCTCTATCTCTCTATCTCTCTATCCTGTATGTACACTTTTTTTTGCTTAATGGTTAGTATTTTTTTTCATTTATAAAACACTATGTACCAAATGGAGATCATGTGACAGATATTAAGAATGAGGCTGATTGTGTGAAGGATTCATTTTTAGCAAATATATCTGTTCTCCTCCACAGATGGGACTGAAGTGGTTGCTTCTCTCTATGACACTGTCACCCTCCAGTGCTCGTTTCCCTTTATACATGGGCCTGAAGGTCTGACCGTGGTCTGGGAGAAGAATGATCAGGATGGAAGAAGAATGATTGCACACAAGTTTACAGAAGGCCGGGATAATCTCACAGAACAAGATATGAGATACACGGGACGCACAGAATTGTCTAAAGATTTCTCCTATGGAACAGTGGACCTGACACTGCGAGAGGTCACCTTCAATGATGAAGGAACTTATTACTGCAGAGCAGCCAATAGAAAAGGTCACGGGGACAAGAAGGTCAACCTAACCATAGACAGTAAGTTCTGCTCCACCTAGTCTTTGGCCTAAAATATAGATCTTTTCTAGCTTCCCATTTCATCAACTCTATACTGTCATATATGGCTGCGGATTGTGGGCCCACCATGCAGCCTGCACATATGATAGTGGTGTGTTTAAGGCACGGTATTCACCAGAGCACCCTGATGTGATGGGCAGAACAGCTCCCAGGTTACGGCCCTCAAATGCACCAATGCATGCTACAGCTGACCAGTTATCACAAAGGAAGTAGGGATCTTGGAGGTACTGAGGTACACACAGGAGTGCACTATGAAATAGAAGTACTTAGAAAACTGGGGTGCTAAACACATGCAAAGGCAGGTGTTTAAGGGTCTTTGGGAGCACTGGGATGCTGAGATCACAGGAAGGCAGGAATCAGAGTCTCTTGCAGCAGTGGGATGCTAGGAACGCAAAAAACTCACTAAAATTTAAAGACACATACTGTAGGTGCAGGAAAGCTAGAAGTTCACAGTGCTGGAATGCAGGAAGCTCTCTGGGAGTGTACAAGCTTCTCAGATGTTAGAAATTTGGAACTCTTGTGGTAGCACAAATTCAAGGGATCACTTATATTGGGGGGGGGGGGGGCACTCAGTACTACTGGAGGTCACAGAACTCTGGGGGTCACTGAAGACATATGAAGTGGCGCTTGGAAGATACAGATGTCGCTGAAGATGCAAGGCGACTGGAATGCTGGAGAGACATGGAGTATTATTATTATTATTATTATACAGGATTTATATAGCGCCGACAGTTTACGCAGCGCTTTACAACATTAGGGTAGACAGTACAATTACAAATGCAATACAATTCAATACAGGAGGAATCAGAGAGCCCTGCTCGTTAGAGCTTACAATCTAGGAGGGAGGGTCAAGTTATAAAAAAAGGGTAATAGCTGTCGGGGATGAGCTCATGGAGAAAATAGTGCAGTTATTAGATGGAGGCAGGATAGGCTTCTCTGAAAAGGAAAGTTTTCAGGGATAGCCTAAAAGTGGATAAATTTGGAGACAGTCTGACAGATTGGGGTAGAGAATTCCAGAGGATGCAAAAAAATATAAATATAGCGCTCGCAAACACAATATAGTGAAAAAAACAAAAACAAATATAAATATATATAATACACATAAAAGTCCAAATAAAGTGAAAGTGCTCCAATCCAAAGTGAAGAAAAGGCAAAATGCTTCAGAAATATTCAGGTGTACAACACCCCCTCACGTGTCGTGTCCCCACTCACTGGACCTGGATGACGGCCAGCTTTTCAGGCTAGGGGTCACTTTAGACTTGATAATAATATCCAGGAATGGCGGGTTTGGTGTCAGGTCATCAGATCAAAACTTCTTTGTGAAGGTTCTCAGCCAAACAGGTACCCAAAAATAAAGGATTGGACTGATAGTGAAGCACCATTAAAAAAGTCTTTATTGCACATGAGAATGGATACTTACAAAAGGTAAGATAAAAACAGGCAAAAAAATGGAGCTGGAAATGCAAAAAACGCTGCTTCCGGCGTGCGTTCCACGAGACCAGAAGTATCCATTCTCATGTGCAATAAAGACTTTTTTTAATGGTGCTTCACTATCAGTCCAATCCTTTATTTTTGGGTACCTGTTTGGCTGAGAACCTTCACAAAGAAGTTTTGATCTGATGACCTGACCCCAAATCTGACATTCCTGGATATTATTATCAAGTCTAAAGTGACCCCTAGACTGAAAAGCTGGGGGTCGTCCGGATCCGGTGAGTGGGGACACATGAGGGAGTGTTGTTGTACATCTGAATATCTCTGAAGCATTTTGCTTTTTCTTCACTTTGGATTGGAGAACTTTCACTTTATTTGGACTTTTATGTTTATTATATATATTTATATTTGTTTTTTTTTTTTCACTATATTGTGTTTGCGAGCGCTATATTTATATTTTTTTGCATTGTATCAAGTGATTAGTATATAGCAAGTGTATAGCATCACGCACTTATCCATATTTTTGCACACCATTAGCGTGAGTATATATTTAGAATATGTTTTCAAATTCCAGAGGATGGGCGAGGCTCAGGAGAAGTCCTGGAGGCGGATATGGGAGGAGGTGATGAGAGAGCTAGAGAGCAGGAGGTCTTGGGAGGAACGGCGATGGTGATTAGGTTGGTATTTTGAGACTAGGCTAGTGATGTAGCTGGGGGCAGAGTTGTGGATGGCTTTGTAACTTATTGTTAGTATTTTGAATTTAATTAGTTGGGTGAGTGGCTGCCAATGGAGGGATTGGCAGAGAGGTGTAGCAGAAACTAAGCGGTTTGTAACCCTAAGGAAAGAATAGTATTTTTGGAGGGCAGATTTGTATTGATTGAAGTCTTTGAGAGACTTAGTCTTGTGCCACAGACGCTCAAGAGCGCGACTACGTTTTTTGAGAATTTTAGTGTCATCTGTTTGCCAGGGTTGTAGGGGTCGAGGCCTGATTCTGCGTGTAGTGAGGGGAGCGAGCTTGTCCAGGGTGGAGGACAGGGATTTATTGTAGATGGAAGTGGCTTGGTTGGGGCAGGACAGTAGAGAGATTTTGTCATAGAGGTGGTCAGTAGCAGAGTAGAGGAGAGAAGAGTTGAAGTTGCGAAAGTTTCTACGGGCGATGGTTAGGCGATTGGAGGGAAAGGTGGTGGAAGACAGGGGGAGAAAGAAACTAATAAGGTGGTGGTCGGAGAGAGGAAAAGGATTGTTTGAGAAGTTGCAAGGAGTGCATAGGCAGGAGATTACAAGGTCAAGATTATTCGTGAAGGGACCTCTGCGCTACTACACAATGGTGCATAAATTACCGTGTGCTAAAAAATAGTAGGAGTGCTGCTGCAAAATCTAAAGTGTATACCTAACCACTATAAAGTAATCATTAAATAAGTGATTTTGCGCAAACACATAGATGTAACAGACTCATACATATACGTGATATGTGTTAAATAGTACTAATATCACCTAGTGTAGGTCAAATTAATTAATAAATAAAATCAACTGAAAAAAATGTCCAACAGTGATATTGTGAATAATGAATCAACACAAGGTGGTGTTGCTGATGGACACATCAAAGTTCAATGGCTTGGATAAATCTTCTATGCATAAGACATCTGCAGTACTCATAATCTTGAAGGTTTTTTCATATAAAGGTACTATCCATACTCAATCCCCCAGTGTTCATGCTCTCATTGCCCTTACCTTAAGGGGCTTGAATAAAAGCCCTGTAAACAGTGCCAACTGTTGGTGGAAATAGCTGCTCCCAAAGCTGTTAGATGGTGTGCGCTGGCTCCGAATGGATGGACGTCCGCGACAACTCACCGCCGGATACAGCCCAGGATCCTGGACCTCGAGTCAAGGAGATAGGAGGGAACACAGGGGGGCTTCCAATGGTGTAGTATTAAAAAACCATTTTATTAAAATAAAAAATATACAGTGCATACAGTGCCACACAGTATGGCGGCGGACCGCCGTCACCAAGTGCGATACTTCCGGAGTACACTAACAACAATCGGGGTCAAAGAATGTCGATTGCTGTGTGTGTCTGCTAGCGTTGTTCCTACGCGTTACGTCACGTGACCTCGTGACTTCTTCAGGTATTCTGATTGGCCGAAACCACCACTCATTAATAGTGAGTAACAGGAAGTGGTTCGGGCGCCATGTTTGTGTAGTCCGAATAGTATATGTATTTTCCAATGTTCATGCACTACCTGGAAACAGCTGAATCATAATAATGTGTGACCTTAGTACAGATAAGTAATAATATATAATTAATTAAAACACTGGGTTCTTCTAGTGTAAAAATGAATTGTTGTATCCAGTATCCTTAATAGCGAAGAGCCAGCTCTCAAATTGTATAAGAGTGCTGCCATCTTGTGGTAGTAGTCATACTGGCGTAGAATTATTATTCATGCAGCCATCTGCAACAAATAATAATTACATATGTGCTTAGTTGGTAATATTATCTAAAACGGTTCGGTGGGTCACTAGAGATTACTAGAACATAAAACTTCAAAAGGAATCTCAGTGGATTCATAAAATGAACACACTAGCACCCAATGGGTTGAACATAGACTTCGACTTAAATTGCTTCATTAGTGACTATTGATCTTACGCTTAAATATGATTATCGTCTTTTGAGCAATTATGAATGTATTTACTTATATTGTAAACCTTGTGCTAAATTTCCGGTGGACTGACCTTTTAATTTGTTAACACATTTGAACTATTTTAGTATATTTTATTGATGTTTATCACCTGCCCTTTTAATAATATTCATTTGGTATTTTGCTGCAATTTGCCACTAACAATTAAGTCCCATGTATTCTTTAATACAACCACATGATGGCAGCACTCACATTGACTCTAAGTGGGCTGTCATTTAATTGGTACTAGAGGTACCCATGTAGTCCCACTTTTGAGTCATATTAATTATTATATATGTTTTATGTTCTAGTAATCTCTAGTGACCCACCGAACCGTTTTAGATAATATTACCAACTAAGCACATATGTAATTATTATTTGTTGCAGATGGCTGCATGAATAATAATTCTACGCCAGTATGACTACTACCACAAGATGGCAGCACTCTTATACAATTTGAGAGCTGGCTCTTCGCTATTAAGGATACTGGATACAACAATTCATTTTTACACTAGAAGAACCCAGTGTTTTAATTAATTATTTTAATTAATTATATATTATTACTTATCTGTACTAAGGTCACACATTATTATGATTCAGCTGTTTCCAGGTAATGCATGAACATTGGAAATTACATATACTATTCGGACTACACAAACATGGCGCCCGAACCACTTCCTGTTACTCACTATAAATGAGTGGTGGTTTCGGCCAATCAGAATCCCTGAAGAAGTCACAAGGTCATGTGACGTAACGCGTAGGAACGACGCTAGCAGACACACACAGCAATCGACATTCTTTGACCCCGATTGTTGTTAGTGTACTCCAGAAGTATCGCACTTGGTGACGGCGGTCCGCCGCCATACTGTGTGGCACTGTATGCACAGTGTATTTTTTATTTTAATGAAACATTTTTTTAATACTACACCATTGGAAGCCCCCTTGTGCTCCCTCCTATCTCCTTGACTCGAGGTCCAGGATCCTGGGCCGTATCCGGTGGTGAGTTGTCGCGGACGTCCATCCATTCGGAGCCAGCGCACACCATCTGACAGCTTTGGGAGCAGCTATTTCCACCAACAGTCGGCACTGTTTACAGGGCTTTTATTCAAGCCCCTTAAAGTAAGGGCAATGAGAGCATGAACGCTGGGGGATTGAGTATGGATAGTACCTTTTTATATGAAAAAAAGTTCAAGATTATGAGTACTGCAGATGTCTTATGCATAGAAGATTTATCCAAGCCATTGAACTTTGGTGTGACCATCAGCAACACCACCTTGTGTTGATTCATTATTCACAATATCACTGTTGGACATTTTTTTCAGTTGATTTTATTTATTCATTAATTTGACCTACACTAGGTGATATTAGTACTATTTAACACATATCACGTATATGTATGAGTCTGTTACATCTATGTGTTTGAGCAAAATCACTTATTTAATGAAAACAAGGTCAAGGGTGTTGCCATCAGAGTGAGTAGAAACCTGTACCCATTGCTTCAGGTCAAATTAAGAGGTTAGACTAAAAAGTTTAGAAGTAGCAGGAGTGTTTGTATTAGCAGGGATGTTGAAATCACCGAGAAGGATTGTGGGAATTTCCGAAGAAAGTAGGGTAGCCAGGCAGAAAACTCATCAAGGAATGTCGATAATGGTCCAGGGGCCAGTAGATCACAGAAATTCTTAGGGAAGTTGGAGAGAATAGATGTATACAGTGGGCTTCAAATGATGAGAGGGAGGAGAGTGAATAACCTTGAAGGTGCTCTGGGGGAATAGGAGGAATCCCACTCCACCTCCCTTGCGTCCATTAGGCCTAGGGGAGTGAGTCCAGTGAAGGCCACCCTAGGAGATGGAAGCAGGAGAAGGCGTGTCAGATTTGTGGTGCCGGGTTTCGGTGACAGCAAGTAGATTAAAGGAATTAGTGACAAAGAGGTCATGAACAGCGGTGAGTTTGTTGCAGACAGAGCGGGCGTTCCAGAGGGCACAGAAGAGGGGGAGGCTGGCATTGGGAAGAAGAGAAATGGAGACTAAATTGTGTAGATTGCGACTACTGCCAGAGGCTGTAGGGTGATGGTGATGGGTGTGTTGGGTACAGTTAAATAAGGGAGACCCAGGGTTTGGGGAAATATCTCCAGCATTTAGGAAAAGCAGAAGAGTAAGGGAGGTAATATGAGAATACGATTTGTATAAGGGGACATGCTTCAGTATCCTGGGGGGTTTGTTAGCAAGTGGGCTTAGAGTTAGAAAGAGATGATGAGTACAGAAATAGGGAGAAGTGAGGGTGATATGTACAGACTGTGGGGTGGAGCAGAGGGGTGAAGAAAAGAGTTTGAGGAGAGAGGCTGCAATTGTGAAAAGGAGGAGAGGTAAAGAGAGCATGTTTCAGAGAGGAAGGTGAGTTAATTTGGAATTTGAGGTCATCTGCAGTCTGATGTAGTTTGCTTTGTGCAAATGACTGAAGTGCAAGAGCAGAAGTGCCACTTATTTAAAGAACCCCACTTCTTTAGAAGGACCCCCTGTATGTGCAGCCCCCTGTATGTGTTCCCCCGTAAAGAAGGCCTTGTTTTTATACTGTGTTGGGTGTGGATTGAATCTGACAATTAATCAATTGGGAAGTAATATTAGGCGCAGAGCTATCAGAGCAAAACTTTGACACCACAATCAAACTGCAAGAGGGCCAAAATTGTAAAGATAAGGGAACCCATAATTTAGGTAAGACTTAATAGCTAAATAAACATTGAAATAATGTGAACATGGCTACAGACGAAGTTGAAACAGCGGTGACAAGCAGATTTACCAAATATGCATTTGAGCAGTCAGTCAATGTTCAGTTTAAGGTAGATGGAAGTATAAACGCAGATTTACCTGTGAAGAGAGAAGAAAATGTTCAGATGGATAATGCAAGAGCAGAAGTGCCACTTATTTAGAGAACCCCATGTGAACCCTTGGAGTACACAAGGGTCACATGGAAAACAGGGTAACTTGGAACTTGGAGTCACAAGGAACTAGAAACACTCTTAGTAAAACTCAGAATACTCTTGGAGGAACTTGGAACACTCTCAGGGTAACTGAGAACACTCTCACGATAGCTCAAAACACTCTTGAGGTAATTCAGAATACTCTTATGCCCCGTACACAATATCAGACTTTCCGACAACAAAACCGTGGATTTATTCCGAAGGATGTTGGCTCAAACTTGTCTTGCATACACACGGTCACACAAATGTTGGCCCAAAATTCCAAACGTGAGAACACGGTGACATACAACACGTACGACGGGACTATAAAAAGGAAGTTCAATAGCCAGTGCGCCACCCTTTGGACTCCTTCTGCTAAGAAGTTTGGTAAGAGACGGTTCACACTTTTCAGCCTTGTGCTTTTCAGTTCGTTTCTGCTTTTCAGTTTGTGCTTGTCGGTTCGTATCTGTTCTTCAGTGCGTGTAGTCAGTTCGTTTCTGTCTTTCAGTATGTTCTATTTATAGTTCGCTTCTGTTTTTCAGTGTGTTCTTGTCCCCTCGTTTCTGATTTTCAGCTCGTTCTTCTCAGGTCCTTTCTGATTTTCAGTGCGTTCTGTTAGTTCGTTCTCACCAGTCGACTGTTTTCAAGCCATGTTGCGAGTACGTACTCGTCATAGAGTTCGTGCTGTGCAAGGGCTTGGTGTTGGAGTTCATACTTTGACCCAAGTCCAGTCCATGAACAGGGTGAGGAGGAGTTCATGGACAAAGAATTGGTTGCTCCAGCATGACCAATTCTCTCACATGCCTTTGCTGCGGGAGATCCAGCAGAATAATCCTGAGGATTTCGGGTGATGGGCCCCGTTTTTCAGTCTGTTGCCTTTGCTGTCCCCTTTATATTACGAAGCCGGACACCTGCATGCGGCAAGCCATCACTCCCAAGCAGAGGCTCGTCGCCACCTTGCGGTACTTGGCGATGGGGAGAAGTCTCCAGGATATCAAGTTCAAGACTGGAATCTCCATCCAGGCTCTGGGAATCATTTTTCCAGAGACCTGTTCTACCATCATTCAGGTCCCGCAGAAGGACTATATTAAGGTAAGTTTTTTTTATTCTTTAACATCACATTCTATTTATTTAATGTTTGCTAATGTATTGTATTTATTTCATCATTCCATAATTACCATGATCGTAATATGCTGTGAATGTCCTCTTTGTCCTCATGCATGCTGTAAGCTTTTAATGCTCCTTTTTTGGCCTTCATGCATATTTGCCTTCACTTACCTCCCCAGCATGCTATCCTGGGCCCATACACACCTAGCCTAGTCACTTAACAATGTATTTTGTCATCTTCATTGTAGTACTTTACCCTAAACACCCCCTAAAATATGTCCAAGTGTTATTCTTGTCCTTAAATTCAGGCAGGGTGCAAGAGGCTTTTTTTTTGGTGGCCAAAACTCATTTAGAACCCTCCCTCTCCCCCAACCCCTAAGTCAACTGATACCAATACACTATCAGCTGACTTTAAACCCATACACACTATACCTACCTCCTTTTGTGATCATATTTATGAATTAATTCACCAAAGCATGTAGTGAAAGGGCCTGCCTGAATACTTTCAAATGGTACTGTTTAAAGTTTTGTTTTCCTATTATCTTGATAGGTAATTGCAGAATGTAAAAATGTGCTTCAATTTGTACAGTGTGTATTCATATTTTTGGATTATGAAACTTCTTACCTGTCCAGTGGGCTGCCAATAGTGTAAGTAAGGAGGGGCTGGCCAAAGTAACACTTATTATTATTATTATTTATGCATTCAGCTCTCAATGAAGTGGAGAGGGTTACCTGTCAAAAAACACCCCCCCCCCTAAAATTTTTACAATGGGCTATCAGAGGGGGTGAGGAATCTAATAAGTCTACCTTATACTTTTGACTTTAAATACTCATTTCAATAAATGTTATACTTATGTTGGCCAAGAAAGTTTGTGTCTAATCTGCTTGCAATGTTATGTGTAAAAGTACTATTTTTTTTTTGTTTGACTCCAGTTTCCTTCAAACCCACAGGATTGGTAGACTGTGGCTTCCCAGTGTGCCCAGCAATGGGACTTTCCCAACTGTGGTGGGGCAATAGATGGGAAACATGTCCACATCGTCCCACCCCCCAAACTTGGGGTTGTACTATTATAACTATAAGGGGTATAGTAGTATCGTGTTGTTGGCGGTGGTGTTGGCGACTTATGAATTCCTCTATGTGGACATGGGGAAGAATGGCCAGATGTGGGATGGTGGTGTCATCGCCCAGATGGAGTTCTACAGGTGGCTTCAGAATGGCAGCTTGGGCTTGCCACCTCCAGAAGACAAGGTGATGGGCCTCCCATTCGTCTTTGTAGCAGATGAAGTATTGCGCTGGGGGACCACATTATTCTTTGCTGCTGCATTTTGCACAACTTTTTACGAAAAAAATGCAGCCAACTATGTTGCCTCAGTTGGGACTGAGGCTGACTCACTAGACCAAAACCTGATGGCACTTGAACCTGGCCGTCCTGGCTTGACCCCCCAAAGTGAGCAAAAAGTATGGCAAAGCTATCTGGAGAACTTTGCGGGTAGGGGGGCAATTGATATGCCAGATAATGTTTAAAAACTATGTAAAATACATTTTTGGTTAAAAACTGAACCCATTTTTCATTTGATTTACTGCTTTTGTTTGTTTTATCTGTCTCCTAGGTTCTCCCATGGCCTTTTTTTGAGGGGCATTTTCTTCAATAGTGCAAACATAACTTATTTGATACATGAGGTGACCATCTCTTCTTCAGCTAACTATTATGTTGTGCTATGGGTCTGCTACACATTTTATCATTATCCTTTTCAACTCCATGAATTAATTGCTTGGAGTCCCTAAAATAGCCTGATTGGGGCAAATTTTAGAGCACTGTGGGGATTATTTACTAAAGGCAAATCCACTTTGCACTCCAATTGCACTTGGAGTACAAAGTGGATTTGCCTTTAGTAATTTACCCCCATTGTCACTGTAACTACACCAACTTACTCTAAAAACTGGTATTGAGCATTGAAAGAAGAAGCATCACATTCTTGAGTATAAAACATTTTACTCCAAGCACATTCACATGTGCGTTATAAAAGGGTTTTTTAACAAACCAACATCTTTGGTGTATAACATGTATATGTGACAGTATATAGCTTTTTTTTGTGGCTAAACAGGCATGCTTCAAACCATAACATACACAACTCAGGAACTTACAAAGTTCAATGTTTGCTAAAGTGAAGGCCATATGAGACATTAGTATGTCAAAGCTGTGTTGATTTTGCCTTCATCAGATGGGGTGATCTCACCCCTGTAAAAGCCACATTTTGAAGATACACACAAATTGGGACTCAAAATGTGGATTTCCCTCATGATCTCATGCCTAAAATGTGTGTTATTTCCCTACATCTATTTTTCTAAAGCCACAAAACACACATGTGCTAGCTCCCATCATGGGGGAATCAATGGACGTGTTTCGGGGGTGCAACCCCTTCCTCTCACTTACTTTAGTTGCGAGGAAGGGGTTGCACCCACAAAACGCGTACATTGATATCCCATGATGGGAGATAGCACATGTTGACACACTGTGTGCATCTTCAAAATTTGACTTTGCAATTACTTTAAAACTTTAGAAAAATTAAAAACAAGAACGACAAACTTTTCATTTTTTTGGTGGTTTTAGATTCTGCCTAAAATGTCAATGATGTTGGTCAGGCTTTTTTGAACATCAGTGATATTTTGCTTGATCATCTCTAAATACCGATTGCACACCATGATCTCACAGATGAGGACTTGTGCACTTGCACTGTTTAAGTGAGTTTCTTCTAAATATGCAGACATACATTTATTACCTGAAGCTCTGGTCTCAGACACTGACCTCTTCTGGTCTCCATTTCAACCACTTCCTGAACCTCGGAATCCACATCCTCAGGTTGTGTGCTGAGTTGTTCCCCTTCTTCTGGAGGTGTGGGGTTCCTGGTGTCCTCAGATGTCCCGATTCTTTTCTCCCCATGTGAATACAAAAAAGGTATACTTAGCAGACAGATATTTGAGGCGAGAAATAGTAATATGAAACATTGCTTGGAAGTGTCCTCAAATGTGTCTGTTTTGGCAGAGTTCCAAGCTTAAAATGATTTTTTTCCATTTCAAAAGCTGGAATACTTACCCGTTTTGTGCAAGTTTCACACATAGAGAGACCACTAATATCCACTGGAGCACCTGCGTGGAACGCCAAAAAAAGGTTGTTCTGGTGTCCCACACTAGTGCTCCTGCGTCCAGATGTGTAAACAGCTGCTGAGTGTCCTCTCCTTATGCCGCGTACACACGGTCGGACTGTTCGTCTACAAAAGTCCGACGGACGCAGACGGACCAAATCCAGCGTACAATCCGATCATGTGTGGGCTTCCCCGGACTTTCAGTGGACTTTTCCAGTCGCAAATTTGACGGACTTTAGATTTGAAACATGCTTCAAATCTTTATGTCGTAACTCCGCCGGACCCAGAAATCCACTCGTCTGTATGCTAGTCCGAGGGACAAAAACCCACGCTAGGACGGCTATTGGCTACTGGCTATCAATGTCCTTATTTTAGTCCGGTGTACGTCATCACGTACGAATCCGTCAGACTTTTGTGTGATCTGTCTGCCGCAAGTCCGCCAAAAATCCGTCGATAGTCCGTCCAAAGTCTGTCAGACTTTTGTAGCTGAAAAGTCCGACCGTGTGTATGCGGCATTACACTGAATCAAGTTTGCATTTCATTATAGTTACAAACACATCTACACAACAATGTAATAAACTTCTTTTAATACAACTAGGCATGAACAAATGTAGTTAACCTGCATCTGCCAAAAACATCGTATTAGTGGGCGAACAAACGATGCTTACTACGATTACTGTGCCCACGAACCTGAAACTTACCATTTTAAACTGTCCAACAGTAAAAAAAAGCACATGGAGCAAGTAATAATAATAATAATAGAAACACAGGACAAATACTTTTTAGAAGCACTTTCCTGATCCTTCTATACTGATCATGCTCCCTCAATTTCAGGTCTGGCCAGCTTTTCCACAATTGCTCCTTGGATCGTCGTACCCCAAAATTTCTGTGCAGACTTCTCACAACTTTAGTCATGATCTTGACCTTTTTCACATTAGGGTTTGTGTAAGGTCCATACTTCCCATGATAGTCTGCCCTCTTCAAGATGTCCACCATCTCCAGAAAGGACATATTTTGAGGCCTTATATCTCCTCCTGGATCTGCACATTTATTGCTCCGGGCTTTTCCCCGTTGCTGCTCTCTGCATGCACCTGCTGTGTTTCCGCCATGTGCTCTCCCACTGCACCGAAAGAGAATTTGTTAACATTCAATTTGCAACAGTCATGAGCTAAAAATTGTGTGATTGATGACCAAAAAACTAAAACTGTCCCATTTTCATACACAGGAAAGTCTCAGCCAGGAGGAGGCCGTGGAAAGCAGTCTGACCGAATCCCAGGTTCCTCCCCTCCATCTTCCAACAAAAAGGACCAGGAAGGCGAGGGACCTGGAGGAGTCAGTGACTGCTTTGATTCAGCAGGCTACTGCAGCACTGACAGCGACCCCTGGTGTCCATGAGTCCTTTTCCTGTGTGATGGCCAGGAACGAATGGAGGAGGGCCAACGCCTCATCTGTGAGGAGATAATACTTCAGACCCTAAACAAGGGGGTGAGGGGCCAACTCACAATTAAAAGCCACATGTGTGAGTTGGACCATATTACTCCTCCACCACCTCCAGCAACACCTCCAACAACATAGCCATCCAACCCACCACAGCAGCCTGGAAGGAAGCGTTAAAGGAAGTGTTGAGAGTGATTGGGTTTGGTGTGGTCTGTCAAAAGACACAGACTGTTGTAAGACCACAGCCTGGGGACATATATGTCATCTGCTACTGCTCCAGATCTCTCTGAGTCCTGGACCAGATTGTGCTCCCTATTAAATGGACTCCTCAGGTTACCAATTTTGCCTGTCAAATAATTGCCCTGCGTTACAAAGGCTTCACCAATTCCTACTGTTTCTCCAGCATTGCCTTCCTTTTTATTTTGTTATGACCCCTAATAAATTTTTAATTTTTGTTTTGACAAATATTTGGCTATGTGTTTTACTTCAAAAAGGACAGTTTGCTTGTGAGTAGGCAGGTACATTTAAAAAATACAATGTCAAATTAACAAGGGACACCAACCAACCTCTTCGAGGTTAAAAAATACAAGATAATAATGGTGTTGTGGTAACTTGACGCACAAAACGACAAACAATATTATGGAGATCACTATAAAAAAAATATTATTCAGGAGATCTGGAGAAATAAAAAATTAAAAAAGATTATTCTGGAGATCTTGAGGAAAAAAACAAACAAAAACAAAGATTATTCAGGAGATCACGAGAAATACTAAAAAATACGTTTGTCAGAACTTATTCTAGCATTTATAAAGAAGAGAATGCGCTGCATTGAAAGATTTCAAAATTTGCAGCGTGACGAATGTGCTATTTCTATTTTTGAACGCTAGTTTTACAAGACCGAGCGCTTCCGCCTCGTACTTGATTCTGAGCATGCGTGAACTTTGGGGAGAGGACTTGTGTACACACGCTCGGAATTTCCGACAACAAAGTGAAGTTGGTGGAAAATTTGAGAACCTACTCTCAAAATTTGAGGCCAGAAATTCCGACAGCTAATGTTCAATGGAGCATACACACGGTCAGACTTTCCGACAACAGGCTCACATCGAACATTTCCCGTTGGAAAGTCTGACCGTGTGTACGCGGCATTAGAGTAACTTGGAATTTTCTCAGGGTAATTTAAAACGCTCTTTGGGTAATTTGGAACACTCTCTGAATAACTTGGAACTTGCAATTCTCTTGGCATAACTTGGAACTCGGAAGTCTCTTGGGGTGACTTAGAACATTCTCGGGGTAACTTGGAACTCATATTTCTCTTGGTGTAACTTGGAGCTAGGAAGTCTCTTGGGGTAACTTAAAAAACTCTTGGTAACTTGGAACTCGGATTTCGTTTGGGGTAACTCAAAACACTCTTAGGGTAACTTGGAACACTTTCAGAATAATTTGGAACTCAGAATTCACTTAGGGTAACTCAGAACACTCTTGGGGTAGCTTGTAACACTCTCAGGATAACTTGGAACTCGAAATTGTCTTGGGGTAACTCAGAACACTCTCTGGGTAACTTGGAACTCAGATTTCTCTTGGGGTAACTCAGAACACTCATGATAACTCGGAACACTCTTGGGGTAGCTTCTCTCAGGATAGGGTGAAACACTCTCAGAGTAACTTGAAACCTGGAATTCTCTCAGAGTAATTCAGAACACTCTTGGGGTAACTGGGATTTCACTCAGGCTAACTAGAAACACTCTCTGGGGAACTCAAACCTCTCAAGGAGTGCTGAGGCCCAGAGCCAGGAATAAACATTGTTACACAGGCTGTAGGAGTGAGAAAACCTGCAAGGGGTCACCTTGGTTAAATTACTCTTACATTACTTATAAACACACTGCTCCAAAAATAGTGCTGTATGGGATTGTGCAAATCTACTCTACAACCACCACCATTTTGGAACCCCATGCAGATGGATTCTCACCAGAATATGTGACCCATGGTTCTCATAGGGGCTGATTTACTAAAACTGGAGAGTGCAAAATATGGTTTAACTCAGCATAGAAACCATTCGGCCTACAGTTTTTTGTTTTTTTTTTGTCAAGGCTTAATTGAACAAGCTGAAGTTGGAGGCTTATTGGCTGCTAAGCACAGCTGCACCAGATTTTGCACTCTCCAGTTTTAGTAAATCAACCCTACAGAGTCTAAACAGCCTCAGTATATAAAGACACAGCCACAACCTGCTCACTTTTAATGCTCCAAGCTCACTCATATTGTAGTAGGGTTAAAGCCACTATTTATTTAATAAAATCTGTGGTTACATGAATCCAGAAGACAAAATTGCATGTAATAGTAAAAATAAAGATGGTGGATCCACAACATTCGGTTCTTGCCTGCGTGTTTGATGTCCCTTCCTCAACATGTTTCGTTATGTGACTTTTTTCAAGAAGAACAATTGAACACCACATGAATACACCTACTGCAAGGCCCCAGAGTTTTGGACATGGATAAATAAACAAATAAATAAATAATAAAATAAATAAATAAGCGATTCAAGTTTTAGTGGCACAAGAACCCTAAACTCACAGCCAATTCCACCCTGAAGTATTTTAGAATGAAGAACCTAAATGCATAATGAAGAGCCAGTCAAAGACCTGAGTCCATCTGAGAATCTGAGGCAAGTCTTGAAAGTTGCAGTTCTCAAAACTACCCAAAATGGGTATACCAATTCGGATATGGGGATCTGTTAAAAAAAAATTAAAATAAACAAATATATATATATATATTTGGTTCTAAATGTGCAAAGCTGATACCCCAAGGAAAACTGAAACTTAAATTGCAACCAAAGTTGGTTCTACTAAGTATTGACTTCATTAAATTAATAAATGTCATCTCATTTTAGTCTGATTAACTTCTTCATTGAAAGAAAAAATGGGGCTTTATTTTACTGCATGTTATGACAAAACAGAGGAGGGCTGGCAGTGGAGAGGACTTTCTGAAAGGGACAGTACTGGAGACACGTTGGGTACCTGCAGCAATCCTGTTTTATTATTAAATTGGGTGATCAACGTATTTAAACAAAATGTAAATCTGGAGCTCTTTTGTAATGTTGGGTTTCTTTTATTTTTAGATTTAAATGCAGAGGAGTCAACGTGTACTGTCATTCACATTGATGGGAAGAAGCGTCTGAAGTGTATCAATATTGGTGTGTTCAGGAATCCCTGGGTCAGGTGGTATGATGAGCAGGGCACGGATCTGTCCGAACATGGAACACGTAACATAACTGACATCAGTAATGGCTGGAAGATGGTGGCGTCTGTGTTGAACTTGGATGTGGAAACAAATAAATCGTACTTCTGTCTGTTGAAAGAGGGAAGACTGAAGAGGACCGCCCGAGCTGTGATATCAGGTATTATCACCTAACAAAGTCTAATGTAATGGGGGAATTAGAACAAAGAAACAGAGAGAAAGACCAGAGGGGCAACAAGAAGACCCAAACGCAGCCAGCACAGATATGAAAGTGTATCTCAAGGAAACATTTTTTTGTATTGGCTTTGGATAGAAGGGGAAGGGTTAAGCTCTCTGTTTTTATTCATATCTGTGTTTCCATTGGGAAGATTCACCCCTTTCTTTGTACCGGTGACCATTGTCAACAAAAGAGAAAGTGAGGGGAAATTCAAAATGTTAGAGTTGTCCCCAGAACAAGAGAAGAGGGGAACTCTTCCAGTGGGGGCACTTGTAACAGACAACTGTCCAAGAGACAAATTCCCATCACTAACTTTGTTCTAACTAGGGTTGCACCAATACCAATACTAGTATCGGTATTGTGCCATTACCAAGCATTTGCATGAGTACTCGTGCAAATGCTCCGATGCTTGGCTCGATTATTAGGCAGCCTCAGGGGTGATTGGTGCGGCGGTGGGTGGAGTTACAAGCACCAATCTCCTTGTATAGCATACTGACAGCCACTTCTCCTCCTCTCCCTCTTGCGGCTGTCAGGGAGATTGGTGCTTGTTAGGTTACAAGCACCAATCTCCTTGTATAGCTTTACTGACAGCCACTTCTCCTCCTCTCCCTCTTGCGGCTGTCAGGGAGATTGGTGCTTGTAACTGCCCCGCCGCTGCACCAATCACTGCCGGCTGTTCCCCTCTGTGCTCCCCGTGTCCTCCTCTGGGTCTCCCTGTGTCCTGCCTGGCTCTCTGTCTCCTCCTCTGGGTCCCCCTGCATCCTTCCCGGCTTTCTGGCTCCTCCTCCGTTCCCTCTATGTCCTCCTTCGGTCCCCCCTGTCATCCTCTGGGTCCCCCTGTGTCCTCCCCGGCTCTCTGGCTCCTCCACCAGTCTCCCCCTTCCCCGGATCTTTCAGGATGGAGAGCAGAGGAAGTTGCCGGTAAATCTGTTGAATGAACAGTTAATGATCACGCCTCTGTCCATTCATCATAACTGAAACATCATAACCTGTGTTTACGATGCTTCAGTTTATGAATAGAGAGAGGAGTCTCTATGTCCTGTTCATTCATTTTCAGTGCAGGGAAAGAGACTGGGGAATATGTGTCCTCAGTCCCTTTTCTTGCCTCAAAAGGGTGAAGTCAGTGGTCTGTTTAGTCTGTTAAGCCCCCCCAAAACAGCGCTTTAAAAAAAAAAAAAAAAGTTAAATTGTAAAAAAAAATTTTAAAAATAAAAAAACACTGATACTGTCCCCCCCCCCCCAAAAAAAAAAAGCATTGTAAAAAAAATAACAGAAAAGTATAAAATTGTAAAAAATAATTTAAAAAAATAAATTGTAAGAAATAAAATTGTAAAAAAAAACCCCAAAAACTACTGACACATGTGCCACTGTCACATGACTTCAAAAAAAGAATCGGTAATCGGTATCGGCGAATACTTGAAAAAAGGTCTTGTTTTTGGTCTTAAAAAAAGTGGTATTGGTGCAACCCTAGTGTCATGAGTCTGCAGTAATGTTCATGTCTGTTTGCTTACCTCTCTGTTGTGTTCAGCTTAGAGACCTGTACCTGTTCACCTGTCTGCTTAAGTAATCTTCCCTCAAGCATGGCTCCACCCCAGCCTCTAACAGGGAACAATATATTAACCTGTGCACTGCAGCCAAGCCTTGCTGATCAATATTGTGTGTTTGGCTTCCTGTGTGCTTCTTGCCGTGTGCTCTACGTCTGATTTCTGTTTACTGACCTTGGCTTGTTCTTGACTATACTTGTCTGCTTCATACCCTGACCTTTGGCGCGTTCTTTGACTACCCCTGTCTGCTCCTTGCTCTGAACTTTTGGCTTATCTCCTGGCTATCCCTTGTTGTCCCGGTCTGCTGCTTCCTCTCTATCCTCCAGTAGCCTACTGTGAGCATGAGCTGGGAGACCCTGCGGGCTGTGACCTGGAGTCAGTTGCAACAAAGTCCATCCCCACCACTAGGGGCTCTGGTGAATACCTGTTGGCTCTTAGACTCCGCGCCCTGGAGGATATCATGCTCTAGCTCCCAGTGGGATCCGTGTTGGTGCTCCAGAGGACCTGCTTTCCTGAACCACTCAGAGCTCCATCCGCAGCAGGTCCACTATCTTAACGGTGCACTCCTGACCCCAACGGCGTGCATCTGTCACCTGGCAACTTACTGTTGCGTTTCAGAAAAGTAAGAAGAAAATAAGTTGGCAGGGCATTTAACCCTCACTTATGCTATCCAAAATGACAAAGTGTCTATACATACATTTTATTGGTATTATTGATAATCAAAGGGATTACTAATTTCACAATATCGGTAATACAATGGGGGGGGGGGGTTGGAAACTGGAGAGTGCAAAATCTGGAGCAGCTTTTGCATAAAGGAACAATCGGCTTTCAATTTTTTTTGTGAAAGCTTAATTGAACAAGCTAAAGTTAGAAGCTGATTGGCTACCATGCGCAGCTGCACCAGATTTATGCTTCAGCCATCAGGTAAATTTATATCCTCTCAATAGTGCCAACCTGACTATTGTGACCTGGCAGCATAGGATGAGAGGAGCAGCTTGTGTCTCTTAGGTAGGTATTTAGGTAGGTAAATTCAACCTGGTTGGTTCAAGAGTTACTCAACCCCCCTTTCCCATCATGCTTAGAGCAGTGTTTTGTTTTCACCATCTACACTTTCACACTATGTCCATAATATGATGTTTCAGGCTCCATTAACACCTAGGCGTTCCAGATCTTGTGTGGAAACAGCTCGATGCTGCCAGCAATTCCTGAATCGCCACTAAACGCGGGTTACGCTTGCGATCCCGCTACTTTCAATGGCACCCAAATAATGGCGCAATTGTTGCCTAACAAATTGTGACAAAATTGTGCAAACAAAATCGCGGGGCGCCTGTCGCCCAAACTTTTTTTGTCCGGCAGGCATCCTGCGATTTTGTTTGCGCAATTTTGCCACGAATTTGTCGGGTGACAATCGCGGCGAAATCACGTCTCGATTGGGGTGCCATTGAAAGTAATGAGTAATAATAATAAGTAATAATTGCATACAGGTCCCGCGTTTTGCGGTGATTCCGGAAACGCGGGCAGAATCGCGACAATTCCGGAGCGCCTAGGTGTGAACGGAGCCTTAAGGAGAACACGATCCAACAATCACATTATGCCCCTCAAAATATGATGTATTAAGGAAAAAAGTTACAACTTGGGGAGCAAATTAATGATTCAAATATATACTGTATATATATTGTTCAAAATAGGGTGGCGAATTGAAGGTTTTATTGTTGCTGGGTGCCGGCACGGAGATTTTCCTGCATTTCTTTTCTTGGAGACGCCATAAGAAATAATGAAATCTCAGCAGAATACAAACATCAATAAAAACCCAACAATGATCCCAGCGCTTTTCCACCTTATAAAATAAATAAATAAATACATATTAAGTTATATTTTGTAGGAATTTTGAATATTATATGACTACTTATTATATTCTGGGTCATGTATGAGCTGCTGGTTCCACTAAAATAAAGGTTCATACTGTACACTTTGGGGTCTATTTATAAAACAATTTGCATAGTAAAAAAGACCGAACAAAAGAAAAAAAAGAAGAAAAAAAGGAATAAAATGATAAATATGAAAGTGTAAAAAAAGTAAACAATGAAAAAACTGATGGAAAAAATAACCTAAAAGAAACACATGATAAAAATGAAATAAAAAAAATAAGAATGGCAAAAAAAATTATTAAAATCAAAAGAAAAAAGTAACAAAAACAAAACATAAAAAAAAAACAAAGAAAAGTAACATAAAAAGAGGGAGAGGGAGGGGAAAACCTCAGAAAAGAACAAAAAGACCTTAGAGAAAAGAAGAAAGAAGAAGGAAGAAAAAGGAGTTATGTAAAAAAAAAAATCCAGTCATGATAAAGTCATAACTAACCCCAGGTCATTAAGGGGAGTTTCTTCCCCATCCTGATAATTTCTTTCCTGCCTTCCAGATTCCCTGATTCTTTTTTCTGAGCTAAACTTCTCTCAGCTGCCTTCTATGGTATTAAGGCCTCATACACACTGGATGCACCAGTTTCTACTTTTTACAATAGCGCTTTTCAGCGTTAGCATTTTTTTTCCAAAAACGTTAAATGCTGGTGAGCTGCGTTTTTGAGTGTTTATCTGCATTTTTTGACATTAGAACGTTTTTACAGCTGAAAAACGCCTCTCAGAACCCACTAGTTTTGAGTTTTTTTTATAGACAAAAAACACCCCAGCCAAAAACAGTTGACAACAGCCTGTGTGTGCATGGACACATAGGATAACATGCTGGAGAGTTTACTGACTGTAGAAAAAAAAATCTGAAGCCAAAAACAGCAGCTGTAAAAACGTCCAGTGTGCATGAGGCCAAAACTTCAATAACCCTCTTTCCTTACTTCTTCTCATTATAAATAAAATGACACTCAACATCTTGCATGCAAAACTATTCTGAGACTTACTCCTTCATAGAGGTTGTATCCCTTTTCTGTCATTTCCGGGTATGTCTCTAAGGCCTAAATTCACCGTATTCCCTGTTTATAACTCACTTTGAAGGGATGAATGTCTGATATCTTGTATGGCATACTACTTTGTTCTATCCTATTACGATGGAAGTCAGTCACTGATTTACAATGGATGCTGTCACCTTTTGTATTTAGTATGCAAGAGCTTAAATTCATCAATAAAGAATTTATTTAAAAACATAGCATTCAGACCACCTGGTTTTATGGTGCCAAGTATATAAATCCAGACAGCCTCTTAGGAGGAGGCAATCTCCACCTCTTGCAGGTCAAATTCATACAACATGTCCCTGAGCTTGTGCATTTGATGTTTGTGTGTAACAAATTGAACTGCCACTGGTTTGCTCAAGTCAATTCTGATCACCCTTAGCAACTTTGGCTAAAGCCGTTCTGGCATTTACATGTCATAAACCATGAATCAGACTGAGACTAAAGTACATTTAAATCACACTTGTTTATTAATAATAATAATAATAATAATAATAAAGGTAAACAGAGTAAACATAGTCAAAACATAGTCAGAGTTCAGGAACCGGAACGAATAGTCAGACAAACCAAAACGTCAGGGAGCCGGAGATGAGCGTAGTAGAACAGCAAGCAGGATCTGGAGCCAGAAAGGAATGTTAGCCTTGCAAGTCTTTTTAACAGGAACACAGGAGAGCGTCTCTAGAGATGTGACCAAGGAGAAGGCAGATATCATTTGGACTGGGCGGCTTAAGTAGGCAGTACAAAATATTTTACAGCGCACACATACAAGAATGACATTTCCTGCAGGGCTAGTTAAAAACACCTGAACACCTGAACATATTCAAAAAATACGGGGGTTTGGCCACACTATATGGTCATATAGTGCTAAGCCCACTTACTGCGACAAAGTACCCTGAATTAGTGGGTCCTACACTAGTAATAGAATGGAAGATCCTTTGTCTTAACCATGGGAGCCAAACTCCTCTATGTGGGAGAACTGAAAGGGATACATCCTAAACACTGGTGGCCACTAAATAGGAGGTAATGAGGACCAAAAACCTGGTCAGGGCCTATTACAATATACAAGAACATATTTGGGGGGCACACCATACAATGCATTTAAATTTAAGATGGTGCTGCTATAAGACCTACAAACCTCCTCATTACCTCCTATTTAGTGGCCACCAGTGATTAGGATGTATCCCTTTCAGTTCTCCCACATATAGGAGTTTGGCTCCCATGGTTAAGACAAAGGATCTTCCATTCTATTACTAGTGTAGGACCCACTAATTCAGGGTACTTTGTCGCAGTAAGTGGGCTTAGCACTATATGACCATATAGTGTGACCAAACCCCCGTATTTTTTGAATATGTTCAGGTGTTTTTAACTATCCCTGCAGGAAATGTCATTCTTGTATGTGTGCGCTGTAAAATATTTTGTACTGTTTGTTGGTCTTATAGCAGCACCATCTTGAATTTAAATGCATTGTATGGTGTGCCCCCCAAATATGTTCTTGTATTAAGTAGGCAGGACTGACGAGCAGGATATCATCAACAGGTGAGTCACTGTGGAGAGATGGGAGCTGGCAGTCAGCCGACAGCTGAGCGGCCAGCTTTGAGAAGGAAGGGCTGAGCCCAGCCCTGACACTGTGTCATTTGAAACATGGTTTGAATGGGCCAATCGTCTTGCCTACATATGTCAATGTGCATGGGCATTTCAAGATGTAAATACAGTGCTCTGTTCAAGTAGCCCCATATGTGGTACTGGTTGCCCTTATGTAAATGTGAAAAATATTCCCCACATATCAATGAGTTACATACATTGCAACTGATACTGGTGCCATGTGATCGATGTGGCCAATCACTGCGATCATATGTCCATTAGTAAACAACAGCATTCATGTTGCCATTGCTTACTATTGTGATCTCTGTGATTGGTCACAGTGATCACATGGTACAGGGCCAACCACAGCAGTCAAAATAGTAAGGAATGGCATCGTGAATGAATGCCAAACACTGTTAGAATGATTGCTTCTACAGAGATCATCACAGTAATGAGCAATCATAGTGTCAAAAAAAATCCTAAGGATATCACATGCTCTGGTGATAGTACAAAAGAATTACAAAAAAATATATACTTTTTAACATGCTGTCACCGGAAAAATTGTCGTGTCACTACGGTGACATAGTATTGCTGTGGTGGTGGTCATGTAGCTGACTGCTCTGATATCACCGCATGTCAGTGCTGCCAGCCATTGTCTCTGATTCCTGCCACAGCAATATAATGTTACCAGACCAGTGCTGCCAGTCAGTGTCCCTAATCAGTGCGGTCCACTCACAGTGTCCCTGATCACCGCCACACCACTCACAGTGTCCCTGATCACCGCCACACCACTCACAGTGTCCTTGATCACTAGTACACCCATTACAGTGTCCCTGATTACCGTCACACCAGTCCCAGTGTCACCCTACCAGTGTAAGCCAGCAACCGCATCCCTGATTGTTGCCACACCTGTCCCAGTGTCACCAAACCAGTATATGCCAACAACAGTGGTGCTTATTGTCACCACACCAGTGTAAGCCAGAAATGGTGACCCTGATTGTTGTCACACCAGTCCCAGTGCAACCAGAGCAGTGCATGCCAGAAAAAGTGGTCCTTTTTACCCCCACACCAGTTCCTGTGTCGCCCCACCAGTGTAAGCCAGCAACGGTGTCCCTGATTGTCACCACACATGTCCCAGTGTCCCTAGACCAGTGCATGCCAGCAACAGTGGTCCTTATTGTCACCACACCAGTGTAAGCCAGCAACAGTATCCCTGATTGTTGTCACACCTGTCCCAGAGTCAGCAGACCAGTGCATGCCAGCAACAGTGGTCCTTCTTACCTCGTCACCACACCAGTGTAAGCCAGCAACAGTGTCCCTGATTGTCACCACACTTGTCCCAGTGTCCCTAGACCAGTATATGCCTGCAACAGTGGTCCTTATTGTCACCACACCAGTGTAAGCCAGCAACAATGTCCCTGATTGTCACCACACCTGTCCCAGAGTCAGCAGACCAGTGCATGCCAGCAACAGTGGTCCTTCTTACCTCGTCACCACACCAGTGTAAGCCAGCAACAATGTCCCTGATTGTCACCACACCTGTCCCAGTGCCACTAGACCAGTGGCCACACCAGTATATGCCAGCAAAAGTGGTCCTTTTTACCCCCACACCAGTTCCTGTGTCACCCCACCAGTGTAAGCCAGCAACGGTGTCCCTGATTGTCACCACACATGTCCCAGTGTCCCTAGACCAGTGCATGCCAGCAACAGTGGTCCTTAATGTCACCACACCAGTGTAAACCAGCAACAATGTCCCTGATTGTCACCACACCTGTCCCAGTGCCACTAGACGAGTGCATGCCTGCAACAGTGATCCTTATTACCTCCACACCAGTCCCGGTGTCAACACACCAGTGTAAGCCAGCAACTGTGTCCCTGATTGTCACCACACCAGTCCCAGTGCCACTAGACCAGTGCATGCCAGCAACAGTGGTCCTTATTGTCACCAGACCAGTGTAAGTCAGCGAGAGTGTTCCCGAATGTTCACTTGCATGTGATTATTTGAGTAGCTGCTGCATGGGATTTGCACAGTGCGGGTGTTTTGTGTGTTTGGGCTCAGATCAGATTTCTGGTGAGAAGGTGGGAGGTATTATCAGAGTGATACATTGTAGAAGATAACTATAAATATTTAAAAATAACACATTTTCACAGAACAAGACTCCTTCTTCAGTTACATTGACAGATAAAATGCTGAAATGGCAAAAGTACAACTTGTAAAAAATAACACAGTTTTTTTTTTTTACAATTTCTTTGTTGACATCCATTGCGGAATCTCAGTTCCTGATCTGCTAAGAAACAAGATGTGATACTTTACCACAAAGAAGAACTTGCAAACCACTTTCCTTATTTTTACTGTAAACAAAGTTGTAAAAATGGATGTTTCTTTAGATGTGTACACTATATTACCAAAAGTATTGTGACGCCGGCCTTTACACACACATGAACTTTAATGGCATCCCAGTCTTAGTCCATAGGGTTTAATATTGAGTTGGCTCCGCCCTTTGCAGCTATAACGGCTTCAACTTTTCTGGGAAGGCCGACCACAAGGTTTAGGAGGGTGTCAATGGGAATGTTTGACCGTTCTTCAAGAAGAGCATTTGTGAGGGCAGGCACTGATGTTGGATGAGAAGGCCTGGCTTGCAGTCTCCACTCTAATTCATACCAAAGGTGTTCTATCGGTTTGAGTTCAGGACTCTGTGCAGGCCAGTCAAGTTCCTCCACCCCAAACTCGCTCATCCATGTCTTTATGGACCTTGCTTTGTGCACTGGTGCGCAGTCATGTTGGAACAGAAAGGGGACATCCCCAAACTGTTCCCACAAAGTTGGGAGCATGAAATGGTCCAAAATGTCTTGGTATGCTGATGCCTTAAAGTGGATGTAAACCCAATGTCATCCTTTCTAAACTCCTGCCATAGGGGTTATCTATAAGGATATACACGCCTCCTGCATGTATCTTTACCTGTCAAATGTCTCCCCTCTGTCTGTTATGAGACCCGAAAAAGTGCAGATTCTGTGGGCGGGGTCTGTTGTCTGGAGCTCGGTGGGTGGAGTCGTGATGTCAGTAGACTCCCCGCCCACCTCTACACTCCCCTTGTCAATATGCATTTTCTCCTGTGTATTTCTTACACTGAACTTATGCTATGATCTCTCACATCCAGTGAAAAGACAGGAAAGTAACCACATGACTTCAGCATGCCAAATCATGGTGAGGTGTGGAACAGCCAATCCTTGCAGAGCTGCTGAAGAAAGGAGTGGGGGAGGGAATTAAAAATAATGCCTGTGTCTTAGGCTGTCACTCACAGCAAGTAGGAGGATTTGACAAAGTTTTTGTCAGTTTGTCAAGAATTGTCTCACTGAACAATAAAAGAGGATTGCTCAGAGATGGATTAACTCTGTGTGGCAAGACTGGGCTCAAATGATAGGAAATCTTATACTCTATAGTATGATATACAAAAAAATTCGGGTTTACATCCACTTCAAGAGTTTCCTTCACTGGAACTAAGGGACCAAGCACAACCCCTGAAAAACAACCCTACACCATAATCCCCCTCCACCAAATGATTTGGACCAGCACACAAAGCAAGGACCATAAAGACATGGATGAGCAAGTTTGGGGTGGAAAAACTTGACTGGCCTGTACTGACCTTAACCCCAAGCCAGACCTTCTCATCCAACATCAGTGCCTGACCTCACAAATGGCCTACTGGAAGAATGGTCAAACATTCCCATAGACACCCTCCTAAACCTTGTGGACGGCCTTCCCAGAAGAGTTGAAGCTGTTATAGCTGCAAAGGGTGGAGCCAACTCATTATTGAACCCTCCGGACTAAGACTGGGATGTCATTAAAGTTCATCATGTGTGTGTAGAGGCAGGTGTCCCTATATATATATATATATATATATATATATATATATATATATATATTATATAGTGCATCCGGAAAGTATTCAAAGCCCTTCGCTTTTTCCACATTTTCTTATGTTGCAGCCTTATTCCAAAATGGATTCAATTCATTATCTACAAACAACATCCCATAATGATAACGTGAAATATTTTATTTGGAAATCTTTGCAAATTTATTAAAAATAAAAAATGAAAAACATCCCATGTACATAAGTATCACAGACTCCTTCCATCACAGACTCCTCCCATGTACATAAGTATAAGACTCCTCCCATGACTCCTCCCATGTACATAAGTATCACAGGCTCATCCCCTGTACATAAATATCACAGGCTCCTCCCATGTACATAAGTATAAGAGACACCTCCCATGACTCCTCCCATGTACATAAGTATCACAGGCTCGTCCCCTGTACATAAATATCACAGACTCCTCCCATGTACATAAGTATCACAGGCTCCTCCCATGTACATATGTATCACAGACTCCTCCCATGTACATAAGTATCACAGACTCCTCCCATGTACATAAGTATCACAGACCCCTCCCATGTACATAAGTTTTACAGGCTCCTCCCATGTACATAAGTATCACAGGCTCCTCCCATGTACATAAGTATCACAGGTTCCTCCCATGTACATAAGTATCACAGGCTCCTCCCATGTACATAAGTATCACAGGCTCCTCCCATGTACATAATTATCACAGACTCCTCCCATGTACATAATTATCACAGACTCCTCCCATGTACATAAGTATCACAGGCTCCTCCCATGTACATAAGTATCACAGACTCCTCCCATGTACATATGTATCACAGACTCCTCCCATGTACATAAGTATCACAGACCCCTCCCATGTACATAAGTATCACAGACTCCTCCCATGTACATAAGTATCACAGGCTCCTCCCATGTACATAAGTATCACAGGCTCCTCCCATGTACATAAGTATCACAGGCTCCTCCCATGTACATAAGTATCACAGACTCCTCCCATGTACATAAGTATCACAGACTCCTCCCATGTACATAAGTATCACAGACTCCTCCCATGTATATAAGTATCACAGGCTCCTCCCATGTACATAAGTATCACAGACTCCTCCCATGTACATAAGTATCACAGACTCCTCCCATGTACATAAGTATCACAGGCTCCTCCCATGTACATAAGTATCACAGGCTCCTCCCATGTACATAAGTATCACAGGCTCCTCCCATGTACATAAGTATCACAGACTCCTCCCATGTACATAAGTATCACAGACTCCTCCCATGTACATAAGTATCACAGACTCCTCCCATGTATATAAGTATCACAGGCTCCTCCCATGTATATAAGTATCACAGGCTCCTCCCATGTACATAAGTATCACAGGCTCCTCCCATGTACATAAGTATCACAGCCTTTGTTCAATACTTTGGTGAAGCTCCTTTGGCACCAATTGCAGCCTCAAGTCTTTTTGAGTATGATGCTACAAGCTTGGCACTCCTGTTTTTGGTCAGTTTCTCCAATTCTTCTCTGCAGGACCTCTCAAGCTCCATCAGGTTGGATGGGGAGCGTCGGCGCACAGCCATTTTCAGATCTCTCCAGAGATGTTCAATTGGGTTCAAGTCTGGGCTCTGGCTGGGCAACTCAAGGACATTCACAAAGTTGTCCCGTAGCCACTTCTTGGTTATCTTGGTTGTGTGTTGAGGGTGGTTGTCCTGTTGGAAGATGAACCTTCACCCCAGTCTGAGTTCCAGAGTGCTCTGGGGCAGGTTATCATCAAGGACGTCTCTGTACATTGCTGCATTAATATTTCCCTCAATCTTGACTAGTCTCCCAGTTCCTGCTGCTGAAACTGCTGCCACCACCATGCTTTACAGTAGGGATGGTATTGGCCAGGTCGTGAGCGGTACCTGGTTTCCCCTAGACATGACGCTTGCCATTCAGACAGTTTAATCTTTGTGGATATATTGTGTACACAGTACCTTGAAAAAGTATTCATACCCCTTGAAATTTTCTACATTTTGTCATGTTACAACCAAAAACGTAAATGTATTTTATTGGGATTTTATGTGTTAGACCAACACAAAGTGGCTCATAATTGTGAAGTGGAAAGAAAATGATAAACTATACAAATAAATATGTGAAAAGTGTGGGGTACATTTGTATGGCGCCCCCCTGAGTCAATACTTTGTAGAACCCCCTTTGTCTACAATTACACCTGCAAGTCTTTTTGGGGATGTCTCTACCAGCTTTGCACATCTAGAGAGTGACATTTCTGCCCATTCTTTGCAAAATATCTCAAGCTCTGTCAGATTGGATGGAGAGCGTCTGTGAACAGCAATTTTCAAGTCTTGCCACAGATTCTCAATGTGATTTAGGTCTGGACTGTGACTGGGCCTTTCTAACACATGAATATGCTTTGATCTAAACCATTCCATTGTAGCTCTGGCTGGATGTTTCGGGTCGTTGTCCTGCTGGAAGGTGAACCTCCCCCCCAGTCTCAAGTCTTTTGCAGACTCTAACAGGTTTTCTTCTAAGATTGTCCTGTATTTGTCTTCATCCATCTTCCCATCAACTCTGACCAGCTTCCCTGTCCCTGCTGAAGAAAAGCATCCCCACCACATGATGCCACCACCATGTTTCATGGTGGGGATGGTGTGTTCAGGGTGATGTGCAGTGGTAGTTTTCCCTCACACATAGCATTTTACTTTTAGGCCATAAAGTTGATTTTTGGTCTCATCTGACCAGATCACCTTCTTCCACATGTTTTCTGTGTCCTCCACATGGCTTCTCACAAACTACAAACAGGACTTCTTATGACTTTCTTTCTCCAATGTCTTTCTTCTTGTCACTCTTCCATAAAGGGCAGATTTGTGGAGAACACGACTAATAGTTGTCCTGTGGACAGATTCTCCCACCTGAGCTGTGGATCTCTGCAGCTCCTCCAGAGTTACCATGGACCTCTTGGCTCTTCTCTGATGAATGTTCTCCTTGCCCGGCCGGTCAGTTTAGGTGGACGGCCATGTCTTGGTAGGTTTGCAGTTGTGCCATACTCTTTCCATTTTCCAATGATGGATTGAACAGAGCTCCGTGAGATGTTCAAAGCTTGATATTTTTTTTATAACCTAACCCTACTTTATACTTCTCCACAACTTTATCCCTGACCTGTCTGGTGTGTTCCTTGGCCTTCATGATGCTGTTTGTTCTCTAAGGTTCTCTAGCAAACCACTGAGGGCTTCACAGAACAGCTGTATTTATGCAGAGATTATATTACACACAGGTGGACTCGATTTACTAATAGGTGACTTCTGAAGGCAATTGGCCTCATTTGATTTTAGTTAAGGGTATCAGAGTAAAGGGGGCTGAATATAAATGCCCCCACACTTTTCACATATTTATTTGTAAAAAAATGTTGAAACTCATTTATTATTTTCCTTTCACTTCACAATTATGTGCCACTTGGTGTTGGTCTATCACATAAAATCCCAATAAAATACATTTACGTTTTTGGTTGTAACATGACAAAATGTGGAAAATGTCAAGGGGTATGAATACTTTTTCAAGGCACTGTATGTAGATTGCATGGGGGTTTAAAGCGATATTAAACCCAAAAGCAAGGACATATTATATTACAGCTTAACGATTCTTAGATGTGACGGCTGCATTCATTTTCATTTTTAGCCCTTTTCATCTGGTGATCCAGCCAGTAACTTTTCAACACAACAAACTCTCCTGCAGATGTATTAGTTAATAGTGTTGAGACAAATCATTTATTACTGACAGGGGTGCTTACAATGATCAGCTGTTTTATATATATATATATATATAGAGAGAGAGAGAGACAAGAGGATTTGTGGGATTTTTAAGGTGCAAGTATGATACAGTGATCTCAAAGTGTGTATAATATTATTTTATTAAACAGAGATATAAAATTGTCTAAAATCAATTATGGCAAGTAGACAAAACATGGTTCTAATGGATACAGCACTTTTTGTCTGGTATGAATATTAGGGGAACCCCGAACCAAAATTAAAAAAAAAAAATTGTGTGGGGGTCCCCCTAAAATCCATACCAGGCCTTTCGGGTCTGATATGGAAATTAAGGGGAACCCTGCGCCAATTTTTTTTTAAAAATGGCGTAGGGGTAACCCCCAAAATCCATACCAGACCCTTCAGGTCTGGTATGAAATTTAAGGGGAACCCTGCATCAAAATTGACAAAAAATGGCGTAGGGGTCCCCCCAAAATCCATACCAGACCCTTATCCGAGCACGCAACCTGGCAGGCCACAGGAAAAGAGGGAGGACGAGAGAGCACCCCCTCCTGAACTGTACCAGGCCACATGCCCTCAACATGGGGAGGGTGCTTTGGGGTAGCCCAGCACCTTGTCCCTATGTTGATGGGGAGAAGGGCCTCATCCCCACAACCCTTGCCTGGTTGTTGTGGGGGTCTGCGGGCCATTGCTGATGGACCTGTGAGTGTTCCCAGCTGGGTTGCCTTCCCACTAGTTTTATTGTGAACTGTCTTTGCATTATTCCAACTCAAGTTCCTTCAGCGCACTTGAGCTGTGTGTTATTGCCGCTGCACTGCACCCCACCTACATACTAATGGCACAAAGTTGCTGTAAGTCCCTAATTATTATTATTATTAGGATATAGGATTTATATAGCGCCAACAGTTTAAGTAGCGCTTTACAATATAAAAGGGTGACAGTACAGTTACAATACAATAAAATAAAAGAGGGTTATGAGGGCCCTGCTCAGAAGAGCTTACAATCTAATAGGGTGGGGCAGGTGGTACAAAAGTTTGTAACTGTGGGGGATGAGCTAATGGAAGTGGTAAAAGATTAGTTGGAGGTGTGATGGGCTTCCCTGAAGAGATGAGTTTTCAGGGGTTGCCGGAAGGCAGATGGAGTAGGAGATAGCCAGACAAATTGAGGTAGAGAGTTTCAGAGGATGATAGAGGCTCTGGAGAAATCCTGGAGACGAGCATGGGAGGAGGAGATGAGAGAGCTTGAGTATAGGAGGTCTTGGGAAGAGCGGAGAGGACGGTTTGGGTGATATTTGGAGACAGTGATGTAGCTTGTGGCAGAGTTGTGAATGGCTTTGTATGCTGTAATATTTTGAATTTGATTTGCTGGGCGATTGGGAGCCAGTGGAGGGATTGGCGGAGAGGGGTGGCAGACACTAAGTGGTTGGTGAGGTGGATGAGTTGAACAGCAGCAATCATAATAGATTGAAGAGGAGATAGCCTATGGAGAGGTAGACCTATGAGGAGACAGTTGCAGTAGTTAAGGCGATCGACAACAAAGGGGTGATTGAGGAGCTTGGTGGTTTCATTAGTTGAAAAGGGGCACATTTTAGAGATGTTGGAGAGGTGAAATCTACAAATCTGTAGGTGAAGTCTGTACTGGATTGTAAGCTGCTACTCTGTGTGCCCGGATTGCGCCCTGTAATTCTGAACTAAGTCTCTGTTGTACTAGATTGACGCCCTGTGCCTCTGGACTTATCCCTAGATGTGCCCTATTGCCATCCTGTTATATTTTGCATGTCTCTCAAGGTGTTGAAATTATTGCCCTGTGGCCTTCCCTTATCTGACTCCTTGTTTTTTAATCCCCAAAATAAAGAACCCCTTATTCAGGGGCCCAAAAATCCCTCTTACTCTCCATGTGTGTTCTGTTTCACCCACACCTCTGTCACAAACAAAGATGTTCTCATATGTTCCTTCACATTTTGCCTGGAAGTCAGAGAGTGAGGTCACCGGGGCTCTATGAATAAGCTCCAAGTTCATGGTAGTAAATAGTAAGGAAGTCATCTGGTCCTGCAGAATAGGTTGGATTTGGGGGGCTTAAGCCCCGTACAGACGATCGTAATTTCAGCCAGCAAAAGACCGATGAGAGCTTTTGGTCGAAAAATGCGACCGTGTGTATGCTCATCGGACTTTTGCTGGCCGAATTTCCGCCAGCAAAAGTTTGAGAGCATGTTCTCAAAAACTGAAAAAGTTTCGGAAATTCCGTTCGTGTGTATGCAATTCCGACGTGCAAAAAAACACGCTCAAAATCAAGTACGAGACGAAGCCGCTCGGTCTGGTAAAACTACCGTTCGTAATGGGGATGGCACATTCGTCACACGGAAAATTTTTAAATCTTTCAATGCAGCGCATTCTCTTCTTCTTTATAATGCTAGAAGAATTAAGTTGTTTTGCTGCTCATATTCATGCAGAGTTCTCACAAACTTCTTTCTTTATTATATCTCGTGATCTCATGAATAATCTTTTTGATTTTTAATGCCAGATCTCCATAATAATGTTTAGAATCAAATTTTTTTTTATTTGTTATTTTTTTAATCAAGATTTCCTGTTTTTTTTTTTTATTATTTTATAGTGATCTCCATTTTTTATTTTTTTTGTATGTCACCTTTCCACAACACCATTATTATCTTGTATTTGTAAATCTCAAGGAGGTTGGTTGGTGTCCCTTGTTAATTTGACATTGTATTTTAGAAATGTACCTGCCTACTCACAAACAAACTGTCCTTTTTGAAGAAAAACACATAGGCAAGTATTTCTGAAAAAAATTATCCATTTATTCTGGGTCATAACAACATAAAGAGGAAGGCAACGCTGGAGAAACTGGTGAAAGTTGCGAAGCCTTTGTACCCCAGGGCAGACATCAATTATGTTACATTTAAAATTGGTGGCCTGAGGAGTCCTTATAATAGTGAGCACAATCCGGTCCAGGACTACAAGAGATCAGGAACAGCAGCAGATGACATATCTGTCCCCAGGCTGTGGTCATACAACAGCCTGCATCTTTTGTCAGACCAGACTGAACCCAGGCCATCACTCTCTGGTCATCCTCGACGCTTCCTTCCAGGCTGTGGCTGTGGTGTTGGAGGTGTGGCAGGAGGTGGAGGAGGAGGAGGACCTGGAGGAGGAGGACCATGGTTCAACTCACAAATGTGGGTTTGTCTTGTGTGTTGGCCCCTCATCCCCTTATTTAGGGCTTTCAAGATGATTTCCTCACATAAGAGGCGTTGGCCCTCCTCCATTTCCAGCATTTTGCATGCTGTAATGTATGCAAAGTCCTCTTGAACACTGTTGGGGGTTCTGAGGGCCGCAGTAGCCTTCATAAATAGGCCAATTGCTGCCTCCTCCAGGTTGCTCCTCTTCCTGCCACTTTTTGGTTGAAAGCGGAGGGGAGGGACTTGCGATTCTGGCAGGCTACTGGGCCCGGCCACCTCCTGGCTGTCACTTTCCACGGCCTGGCTGAGGCTTTCCTGTGTATGAAAAAGGGACATCGTTTTAGTTTATGGTTCATCAATCACACACAATTTTCAGCTCATGACTGTTGTAAATTGAATGTTAATAAATAGAAAAGACTATCATTCTGACCCCAGCATTTTTCATTCTTGTCCCAATCATCTGTGGCCACTACTGTCTATTGATAGATAAAACACTTTGTGAAATCAGAAATTAGTGATCAAAACTAACATATATTTAACATCATTAATTTGACAACCAGAAATATTTGGAAGAATGCTATACCTGACTCAAGCTGGGCTCCTCCACATGTTGCTGCCTGGAAGGCCCAGGTTAGGCATCTGAAGCCTCAGCTGAGGTAGAAGGAAGCATTGAAGGAAGACTGGAGAGAGCTGGCCTGGGTTCATTCTGTTCTGCCAGAAAATACAGCCTGTCATAGTACCACAGCCTGGGTACATAAATGTCATCTGCTGCAGCACCTGATCTCAGGGAATCCTGGACCTTTTTGAGCTCCCTATTATAAGTGCTCCTCATGCCACCAATTAGGGCATTCAAATAGGTGATGTCTTCCGTGGGGATCACCGGCTTCACAAATTCCACCAATTGATCCAGCGCTGCCTTCCTCTTTGTTTGATTATTAAAAAATGGGTGGTTCAGCTGCCACAGACAGGGCAGCTCCCTGAACATATCAATGAATCTTCCTAGAAATTCCCTATCATTGAAGGGATCCATTTCCTCTGCAAGACACAACACAAGACAAACACTAATGTCAGGCTAAACTCATCTAATCTTGACCCAATATAGGCCTCAATCTATAAGCAGTATAGGCCACTGAGGCACTAACTTCAAATTGTACCTTTGTTATAATGATCGTCGTTTCCGCTACACCTTCCTCCTCTCACAGATCGTATGTACGACACACGCGTGTTCCGCTTATATACACTGCGCATGCATGAAACTCCGCCCGCGTCTCCCGCCCCTGACGTTCTTTCTAGAATATTCCCCACCCCGTCTCTTTTGCCGCAGTGGGAGAGGAACATGGCGGAGACGCAGCAGGTGCTTAATAGCAGTAACGAGGAGGAAAGCCCGGAGCCAGAAACATCTTGATCCAGGAGGAGAAGATTTAAGGCCTCAAATATGTCCTTTGAAGAGATGGTGGAGATGGTGACATATTGAAAAGGGCCGACTATGATGGGAAGTATGGACCGTACCTAAACCCAACTGTGAGAAAGGCCAAGATCATGACTAAAGTGGTGAAGAGTCTGCGCTGGAATTTTGGGGTATGACGATCCAAGGAGCAATTGAGGAAACGCTGGTCAGACCTGAAATTGAGGGAGCAGGGTCAGTATAGAAGGATCAAGAGAGTTCTTCTAAAAAGTAAATAGTTGTCCTGTGTTCCTATTCTTTCTTTTTATAACGTTTGTGCTGCTCCATGTGCTTTTCTTTACTGTTGTACAGTTTAAAATGGCTACTTTCATGTTTGTAGGTGGCACAGTAATCGGTCGTAGTAAACATCGTTTGTTTGCCAACTAAATATGATGTTTTTGCCAGATACAGGGTTAACTACATTTGATCATGATAATTTGTATAAAAATAAGTTTAGGACATTGCTGTCTAGATGTGTTTGTAACTAGAATGAATTGCAAACTTGATTCAGTGTAATGTAAGGAGAGGACACTCAGCAGCTGTTTACACATCTGGACTCAGGAGCAATAGTGTGGGACACCAGAACAAACTTTTTAGGGGGTCCCACACAGGTGCTCCAGTGGATACTTGGGATGTCTACATGTGTGAAAGTTGGCCCAAAAAAGGTAAGTTTTCCAGCTTAGTTAAGGGAATTAATCATGTCTTCAACTTGGAACTCTGCCCAAATAGACAATTGTACCCCACTTCCCAGCAATCTTTTTTTGTTTCAATAATTTTTATTGGTATTTAGTACAATACAGTAATAAAAATATTATGTATACATATTAATTATTAAGTAGAGATCAGTAAGTGAATAGTAGAAAGTAGTTGTACAGTGGAGTAAGGTGTACACAGTAATTTATATATAAGACATGAAATGAAGATTACAAACATTGTTGGTTTATGTATCACTTAATTTCTGGTTCTGTTTGTTAAATGTGTTTTCCGATGTCGTGACAACCTATCTTCGTGGCAAAAGGCGGTGTTAGTCCACGGTAGTAGTTCTGACCCCGCTCCTCTCAGACACCCCTATGGGAGCTAGCTGTGTCCGGGGAGAAGCGAGATCATCTCATCGTGCAATTAAGATTTTTGTGCTTACTTAAAGGGAAGTTGTTATTTCAGTGTACATGTACCAGGAAAGCCATGGCCACCATTTGTTATGGAATATGTTAAGTCATCCAGAGGATGATGCTACCATCCGCTCATATGTGCAAAATCTGTTAAATTTATTACATCTGTTATTGTTGGAGGAGCAGTGTTTTTCCAGTTTTTAGTGAGTAGTAGCCTCGCAGATAGAAGTACCTGAATGATAGAATGTTGCAAAGGGGAGTTGGTCTATGGTGAGAGATAGTATGGCTAAAGCTGGATTTGGTAGGATTTGTATTTGGGACATTTCAGAGATAACCTGAAATACATTGCTCCAGTAGTGGAGCAGCTTGGGGCAGTTCCACAGAATATGCAGGAGGTCCCCCCGTTTGCCACAAAGTCTCCAGCAACATATGGGATATTTTAACTGTTAGTTCCCATAAAGTTGAACATTGTGTGGCATTTTGTGTCACCCTACAAGCCTTGTGCCATTGTTGAGTTGTAAAAGATTGTTGTAGCTCAGTTTCCCATTGATCGTGTGAGTATGTTTTGTCGAAAGTTTTTTTTGTTGGAATATATTGTAAAAAAGTGTGATTCCTTTTCGGAGTGGGGTGGGTGCTGATAAGAAGGACCATGCTGACGCGTGTATGTATTGAGGGAGATTTGGTAGTTTGAGTAAACAGTGTTTGATTTTCCTCATATTTGAAGAAGTCAGTGGTAGGGATGAGGAATACCTTCTGGATGGCAGAGAAGGTCTTAAGAGAACCATCGGAGTATAAGTTGTGAAGGCATTTTATACCTTTTTTTTATCCATGAAGTAAGGGATATTTGATTTATGAGGAAATGTAAGGTTTGCAAGGGGATTTCTAAAGAAGTCTGTGGTGCTTGTGCGAGGTGGTTGGACATCAAGTATAACCACATTTTAATTGTAATTTTCATGGTTGGAGGTAGATAAGATAGGATTTTAGCTCCCATTTGTGCTGCGAATAGCCAGAGTTTTGTCGGGCCGAATATGTTGTACGTGGATTCAATGGATCCCCAAATTGTTGTGGGATTGGTGAGAAACCATTCCTTCGATTGGGTTAGAATGGAGGCCGAGAAGTAGTCTCGGAAGTCTATGTATCCCACACCCCCGTGCATCCTATGTTTAATGAGTTTTGAGTGTGAGCATCTGGATTTTTTCCCGCGCCACACATAGTGAGCCAGCATGGTTTGGAGAGAGTGAAAGAAGCTGACGGGTATAGGGATGGGGAGAGTCCTAAAGAGATAGAGAAGCTGCGGGAGATGAATCATTTTAAATGCAGCCAGTCTACCCCACCAGGAAAACTCGTGCTTGGACATATCGTTGAGGTCAGCTTGGATTTTTTCACGTAGAGGGAGATAGTTGTGCGAGAACAGTGAGTTTGTGGATCTCGTGAGGCAGATACCTAGGTATTGTATACTCTTTTCCACCCAAGTATATGGAAATTGTTGTTGTAATAGAGTCGCCTCTAATCCTAGATCAAGAATGTAAGATGTTGAGGGGTTTGCTTCGTAGTAGGATACCTCTCCGAACCAGGTTAGGAGTTTGTGGACTTCTTGGAATGAGGAAGATGGATTAGTAATCATCAGGATTACATCATCCGCGAATAGGCTGATTTTACTTATTGAATTACCTATGGTGATGCCTGTAATGTTGGCGTTAGACCGGATATGTTCAGCTAGGGGTTCCATTACTAGATTAAAAATCAGGGGGGAAAGTGGACAGCCTTGTCTTTTTCCGTTCATTATGTGGAAATGTGATGATAGCAAGTTAGATGTTAATACGCACGCCTATGGGGTGCTGTAAAGTGCCAATATGGCCTGGAGGATATGTCCTTGGAAACCAAATTTTAGGAGAGTTTTAGATAGATATTGCCAGTTAACTCTATCGAACGCCTTCTCTGCACCCAAAGAAAGAAGCAGAGAAGGCGTTCCCGTCAAGCTGGAGTGGTGAATAATGTTAATCTTCTAGTTGCGTCCGAAGTTTGCCGACCTTTGGTGAATCCCACTTGGTCCATATGGATCAGTGAAGGAAGAATGTTTACTATTATTTTAGCATATAGTTTGAGGTCGAGATTCAAAAGAGATATAGGGCGAAAATGTTGGGGATTGGCAGGCTCTTTTCCAGGCTTAGGTAGGGTGATCACTAGTGCCGATAACATTTCAGTGGGAAACGAGGAAGAGGATGCAGCGTGGTTGAATAGTGTGCACAGATGAGGGGTCAGTGTACTTTCGAATACTTTAAAGTATTCCCCAGTGTAGCCATCCGGACCAGGGGATTTGGAGTTAGGGAGATTTGTAATGGCTAATCTGATTTCTTGCTCTGTGAAGGGATTATTTAGGTACGATAGTTGATCAGGCGATAGAGAGGGTAGATTGACCCGATCAAGGAAGGATTGAATCTCGTTCTGGATGGGTTGTTGGGTATCAGTATCAGTATTAAAGTTGTACAGGTCTCCGTAGTAGGAGCTGAATGAGTCCGCTATAGCTTGAGGGTTGATGACTTTATCCTGGGTAACAGGATGAACCAGATGTGCTATTCTAGTCTTTAGTCTTTGCCCTTTGATACGTCGGGTCATAGCTTTCCCCGCTTTATTACTTGTGACATAGGATGTAGCTTTCAGCTTTCTAAGATTTAATTCATAGCTCTCAAGCAATAGGGATTGGAGTTCGTACCTCAATTTGAAAATTTGGGATTGCAGTGTAGGTAATGTTTTTTTTATTTTTTATTTTGATCATCTATCGTGGCTATTTGTGCAGTTAATTCTTCCAACCTCTGCATCCTCCTCTTTTTCATTTTAGATGCAAGTTGAATAAAGAATCCTCTCATGAAGGATTTATGAGCATTCCACAGGACCGCCGGGTTAGCCACTGAGCCAGTATTAGTAAGGAAGAATTCCTTGATTTTCTGGGATAAATGGGAGACATTGGGTGGATGTTGTAGTAGAGAGTTGTTTACTCTCCAGATGAAAGAATTAGGATTGGTGGAATTATTTGTAATTTTGATACTTATAGGCCGGTGGTCTGAACAGGTGGTGGTGTGGATTTTAGAGTCATGAATATTTTGCAATAACCATTTATCTGATACAAAGAGGTCAATGCGAGAATACGTGTTGTGACGCGGGGAAAGGTATGTATAATCTCTTTCAGCCGCGTGACCACACCTCCAGGCATCATACAGGTCGCTGGACGTTAAGAACGAGTTCAATGGTGATGTGAATCTCTTTGGCCCTGAAGATGAGTCCATCTCATTGTCTGGAAATAAATTGAAGTCCCCACAGAAATGACCTTGTTGTATTTCCCTTATTGCTTTAAGAGTGGTTTTTAGGAAGGACAGTTGTCTTTGGTTTGGGGCATATATAGATACCAGTGTGTATATGACATTGTTAATGGTACATACTAGGATTATGAAGCAACCTGCTGGGTCCAAGGAAGATTTCTGTAGTTGAAAGGACACCTTCTAATAGCAATTAGAACTCCTCATTGTTTTTTAGAGAAACGCGATTTGTAGATGAGTTGATATGCTTTATGTTGGCAGTAAGGTACAGGGGGTTGCGATGGGGAGTTACATCTTGTGCCCCATCGTATGCCAACCTGTACCTGGGGGAATGGAAGAGCATGTTGAGACAGTCAGAATCTACATGTTCATACATGGAAAAGGTGGTGATGTGGCGTCGATATATTGACGACATTTTTCTTGTTTGGGAGGGTACCCCCGAAAATCCTCAGAGTTTTTTTGCGTGAACTGAACAACAACCCATTGAATCTCACTTTCACCATGACTTTCTATGAATGGGACATCACTTTCTTGGATGTAACCATTCACAAACAACCTGATGGCTCACTCACCAGTTCGCTATATCATAACCCGACTTCTGGTAACTCTATTTTACATGCCACAAGTTTTCATCCACAGCCGCTGATCCGTTCAATTCCCTACAGCCAGTACCTGCGTGTCAGGTGGAACAGCACCCGTGACGAGGCTTTCAAACAGGAGGCCGACTTACTGATGGGGAGACTCCTGGCATGTGGGTACTCAAAAAAATACCTGAAGAAGGCTTTCAAACGTGCTTGCTCCAAAACTAGACACAAGCTTATTTTTAAGACAGAAGCCCAAAAGAATCAAACCAACCCAATCCGCATAATTACAAAATTCTCTATTCAACATGCTAGGATTAAAAGAATTGTGGAACGATATTGGCATGTCCTCAAATTAGATCCCACCTTTGGCCCTTTTGTACAGGACAAACCATTGTTCACTTTTAGATGAGCTAGATCCATCAGGGACAATCTGGTAGCCAGTGAGTATATAGGCGGTGGTGCGGGTAAACGGGATCCATGTAAACGACCTGGGACATTTCGCTGTGGCGGTTGTCCTTACTGCCAATTCATGAATGTCAAGCCCAATATTAGATTACCAGATGGTCAAAAATACACACCAAAGCATTTTGCAAATTGAAGAACTATTGGGGTGGTATACTTGCTAATGTGCGATTGTGCATGTTATTATGTGGGCAAGACAAATCAGGAATTTTGGTGGCGAGCATACCGCCACATCGCTTCAATGAAAACATGTAATCCCAGTCTACCACTGGGTAGACACGTTTCCAATTTTCATGCGGGTATTTTTCCCAAAATATCCTTTTTGATTTTGGATCGTGTTCACCCAGGACTAAGAGGTGGGGACTGGAATAAAACATTACTACAAAAGGAGCAGAAATGGATCTACCGTCTTCAAGCCACTAAAGCACCTGGTCTCAATGATGCTACCACTTACAGACCCTTTCTGGAGGACTTTACCTCGGGGGGATCCGAGTGGGACCCCCCTGGGGTACATACCCCCCACTTCTTGTAAAACTGTTTGCTAATACAGATCCTAATGTACCTTATGCGATTCAGAAGATCGGTCGGCCCTCTTTAAGATGTCCCTCTCAACCATATTATGTTAGGTTTGATTGTGTTCAACAATACTAGATTGGTATCAGGATAAGGATGGAGACAAACTCTAGATATCACAATGTTAATCAATATATACTCTCTTGTAATGATTAAAATTGTTATGCATTTATTTCTTCTTGTTTTTTCAATGCTGTTTTGTCATTTGTCCTTGATATTACAGTGCATTTTTCATTGTACGGTTTCTTCTCTCTCCCTCCCTTCTCTCCCTGTTTATTCCTTGTCATCTGCCTTGGTGCCACTGGGGGTTTGAAACTCTGTGCCGATGCATGTCGGGGTGACCGTCTGGTCCGCGCCGGGATACCTCACTCGGCGCACGGGGGCCAATAGCGCCATATTCATTTGGCAGCGTTTGGCCTTCTTCCTTGTTCGCCTACGGCCGAGATAGTTTATCTCATTGCCATGGCGACCAGCGCGGCGCGGGCCGCTGACGCGGACGTCAGCTCCCTCCCAGCACGGATCCTCTGTTCCCAGGATATGTCTCCCTGGGCTGGTAACCGTGTGTGGGGTTTGGGGGCTGGCCTGCACCCCGGGGACTTGGAGGGCGGCCCCGCCCACCGGCGATGACGCTGCTGTCAGCTGTGAGACATCTGATAGTAATCAGCAATACAATTTAAACCACAAATGGAGACGCCTCACTCCAGGCTGGAGTGGACGTCTGATGGTATGCTGCAGCTGTTAAGCCTCTGAAGGTAAGCCATGTCGCTCTCCTTTGCAATATATGAATAGCAACGACCCCCAAGCCCAGCATGTATTGTACATGCAGAGCACACGGATGGCGGATCTTGCATGAGGAAAATTTTCCAAGTGCTGATCCCCAGCTACCATTAACCTTTACTTATTATGCTCAATTCAGCTTGGTCAGAGAGCCCATATTCATTTCCCTTCCTTTTCTGTTTTGACTACAGCCATTGGTTGCAGAGGCTATTTCGGTGATTTTTCTCTGGTGCTTAGACCAGACAGCACTCTTGGAGACACCCCTATTTTTAGTCTGCTACTGGGGCTAACTACCCTATATGTGCACGGCCAGGTATGTATCAATTATACAGATATATATATATATATATATATATATATATATATATACCTTTTATTAAAAACTTTTAGCAGGTGTGAGTCTAATTTAGACATCACTCCACTTATATATAATTTTTTCGTCCTTTTTTCCTTTTTCCTTTTTTCTTTGTGTATGGGATATGTTTTCCTACACTGTATATATTTTCCTCTCTTTTTCTAGCAAACAACCATACTTCATTACTGTCAACATCTATAGTGTCGTTAGCTGGTGGACCGGACGCCCTTTGTGTTGTGTCTTAGGTGCGGGATACATTCAGTCCCTCAGTGACAGCAGAGGCTTTTCAGTTTTTGAACCCCATTGGCAAACCATTCTATCCCTTTAAAGTTTTTAAATTGGATGCTAAAGGATGTTGATCAAGGAATAACAGGGTTAGAACCTTTTTATACAATACTGTGATGTTTATATCATGTAAATATGGAATAATGTGTCATGTTTGGTCTATACGGTTTTGTTTGTTCTGTTCTTTGATCCTCATTATTTATATTTCCTTTATTTATACATATTTCTTTGTTCACTAAATGTTTGTAGACGGATTAAGTACCTCACCACCAGCCCCTGAAGAAGAGGTCACAATACTGATAAAACCTCGAAACGTGTCGGGCTCTACTGTACAGCTTTCCTCTTGCTGGAACAGTTTTTTGTGGGGATAAGTGTATTTTTGTAAATCTGTCTTATATCACTGTTGTATCATCATCATTGGAAATCTAGCATCCGTTTTTTCTTTGTTCTTTTATTGATTGTCATGTCTTTTTTTAAAAAAACTTTTTGATAAATAAAATATACAATTATTATTCATACTTTGTTGATATATCGTTCTGAGACTCCTGCCCTTTAAAGTCCCACCAAGAGGAAATTCCCCATTGTGTATCTATATACAGGGATGTGGGCAAGGTGTCTCTTTCCATTAAGTCCCGGTCACTAACCCATGTTGGCAGTAAGGGGTGGAGTTTTGGTCGAAATGTGTCTTTGCACGCATAATATATCGCTGTTGTGCTCTAGCACTGTTTTCCACAAGGAGGCCCTCTTGGCAGGGTGGTTTAAACCCTTGGCATTGATGGATAGTACATTGAAAGCCATTGTAGAAAGGCGGATGTCGGTGTCACAGTGTTAGAAGAAGAGAAAGAAAAGGAAAACTCACTGTTGATGGATGGACGATATCTGCATAGATGGTTGCAGATGCTGGGTTCCACAGGGCAATCTGCTGGACTCTGTCGGTTGGGAAAGAGTAATTTCTGTGTACTGCAGTGTCTATAGTGGGGAGGTTGAAGAAAAGAAGGCTATATTAGATCACAAACTTCACTAAGATGTGTCAAGGTAGGTCCTGACCGTATCTTGGGTGCTGAACGGTTCTTGTGGATAGTAGATTATTAGGTACTGTGCTCCACTGTTGTATAATGGAATAGAGAACGATAAACCAGAAACAGTTAACTGTAACTCAAAGGTTAGTATACCAACGTGTGATACTAACCAATTCAAGGGGGAAAGTTCAAAATAGGTGTTACTCAGCTTGACCTATGACCGGGGTTGTAACACGCTTGGCGAGTTGCTGCCAGCAGGATATTCATTTACCTCTGGAGTTGCGGAGGTCTTTGTGTTGGAAGCCTGTTTTCTGATGTTTAGCAGCGTGCTACATCATAGTGTTTGGGAGTTCAGGGATTATTCCCCAGGACTGCAGAAGAAGTAGACCATCGTCGATGTTAGAAACTGTGTGGGACGCCCCATTTTTGGTGACAATCACTGTGGCAGGATGACGCCATTTATATGGGATCTTGTGATTGTTTAGGGCTTTAGTGAGTGTTTTCATCTGGCGCCTCATGTTGAGAGTGCATTGGGAGAGATCGGCGTACAGGTGTATGCCAGAGTACGGAGCCGGGAGATCAGGGGTTGATCTCACTTTTGCCAGGAGTTTCTCTTTAGTGGGGAAAAAGTGAATTTTCATTAGGACATCTCTGGGAATAGATGCCTCTAGGTGTTTTGGTTTTGGTATGCGGTGGATGCGATCGATACTTCTTTCAATCGGAGATATGTCTGGTAGTAGTTGAGCTATCATATCTCCCGCAAATGTTTGCAGATCAGTCGGGGCTACGGACTCGGGAACCCCCCACAGTTTAACATTGTTTCTTCTCGAGCAGTCCTTGAGGTCCACGAGTTTTGCTTTAATCCAGTCACTGCCGTCAGATTGCTCTTTGTAAGCGTCTATGAGGTCGTTTACAGTAGTGGTACAGGCATCCATTTTGTGCTCAATGTGCTGTACCCTCTCTCCCAGTCCCTGCATGTCAGATGAGAATTTGCCAATCATGGTGGAGATATTGAGCATTAGAGATGATTGTAGGGAGAGGAGCATGTCCTTCATTGTGGTGTCCAGGACCGGTTGGCCAGATGTGGGGTAGTTAGCTATTAGTGCAGGTGCGTTTAGGCCTACCTGATCCGGGGAAGAGGCAGAGCATACAGCGCCTGAGGCCTGCGCCGCGGGATCCATTCTCATCCGCGCAATAGCTGGTCTGTTTGGCTCCGAGGAGGGAGGATGCGGGCTCCGGGCTAGTGGGAGATCGTTTTCAGCCGCCCATGTTCGAGGATTGTCATCCGGGAGATCCGTGTAGGATGATGAGGCCTGTGTACTGTCCCCGCCGGCGCCATCTTGCCAGGTCTCTCCGGCTGTCGCTGGCATCGTGAAGAAGTCGGTGAGCTTCTTAGGGTATCTATCTTCCTTACGGGACTGCATAGGGTGGGCTCCAGTAATGCTGTGGAGCTGTCGGATGGCTCCTAATGTGGGTCCTACCACTGGATAAGTCGCTTATCCCCGGCGCTTGGTCAGAGCTGTTAGCTTAAGCGGACATTTTGATCGTGCCACGCCCTCTTCCCAGCAATCTTTCATATTACTATTTCTGGCCTCAAATATCTGTGTGCTAAGCATACCTTTTTGTTTCATTCTCATAGGGGGGCAAAGACTCGGGAGATCAGAGGACACAGGGACCCCCCCCCCCCCTATTTCCTGAAGAAGGGGACCAGAGGTCAAAACCTGAGGATGTGGAGGAAGGGGAAGTGGTGGAGATTGTCACCGCAATAGGTGAGTGTCTGACACCACAGATTCAGGTAATAGATATATGCCTGCATATTTATAATACATGGTGTGTATTTTATTTTTTAGGTGATGTACAGGTTGTGGAAGAACAATCTCATCATTTCACCAGTGACAGTGCCCAAAGCTAATCCAAGAGATAATGTGTTGTATTCGGGATTTAGACTGTATAAAGCAAACAACAATTGCGATTAAACAAAAACTGAAGAACATGATTGATGTGCTAGGAAGAATCTAAATACCCCAAAAATGCCAACATTTTTTTATTTCTAAAAACACAATTTTTTTACATATTTTAAAAGCCAAATTTTGAAGATGCACACAGTGTGTCAACATGTGCTATCTGCCATCATGGGCGATCAATGTACGCGTTTTGTGCCTGCAACCCCCTCCTTGAAACTCTAGTAGGTGAGAAGAAGGGGTTGCACCTCCAAAACATGTCCATTGATCCCCCATGATGGGAGATAGCACATGCTGACATTAGGCATGAGATCAGGAGGGAAATCCCCAGTTTGACTTCCAATTTGTGTGCATCTTCAAAATTTGGCTTTTCCAGGGGTGACATCACCCCATCTGATGAAGGCAATATCAACACATTTTGGACACTATAATGTCTGATATTGCCTTCAGTGTTTTAATGTTGAACTTTGTAAGTCCATGAGTTGTGTATGTTATGTTTTGAAACATGCCTGTTTATGTACCCTAAAAAAAAAGAATGAAACCAAGAATTGGTGTTTTTACCAAAAAATATGTTTTACAACGCACATGTACATGTGCACAGAATGAAAGATTTTATACTCAACAATGTGTGGCTTCTTCTTTCAATGATCATTAACAGTTTTTGTGTTAAGTTGGTGTTTGCAGTGAAAATGTTTTTTTTAATAATGGAAAAACCACTACAAGTGCACTAGGAGAACCTAGGAGACAGCAAAAATATACCCAAGCAGTAAATGAAAATCAAGATTTTATCTGATAAAAAAGAATATTTATTCCAAATGTGGTGGCAAAGCAATGCCCCCCCCACCCGTAAAATATTGGACATAATTTTCTCTCACTTGACGGATATTTTGGGGGGGGCAAGCCAGGACGGCCCGCTTCCACGGCCGTCATTGGAACTTCTGAAAGTCCGGTCTCAGGTCCAATGGAGGCAACAGAACTAGCATTATGTTTTTTAAGAAAATTGTGCAGGATGCAACAACTCAAAATTATATGGTTCAGTTTGTATTCCGCCATATTTATGGCTGTTTGAAACAGGCGGAACTGGCTGGCCAGGATCCCAAATGCATTCACCACGACTCTTCTGGCTCTGGCCAGCCGGTAATTAAAAACCCTCTTCTCCGGGGTGAGGGTCCTCTGGGGGAATGGCCTCATCACGTGGTCACCCAGACCGAATGCCTCATCTGCAACTAACACAAATGGCAGTCCTTCCACGTTCTTTGGAGGTGGCAATCCCAAGCCACCACTCTCAAGACGTCGGTAGAACTCGGTCCGGGCAAATACGGCCATTCCTCCCCACATCCACATATAAAAACTCATATGTCGCCGACACCACCACCATCAACACGATAGTATCAAACCCCTTTTGTAATAGTATGTAATAGTATGACCCCAAATGGGGTGGTCGGACGATGTGGACGTGTTTCCCATCAATTGCCCCTCCACAGTTGGGAAAGTCCCCACGCTCGGCAAACTGGGAGGCCACAGTCTGCCATTCCAGTGGCATTGCAGGAAACTGTGGAGTCAAACAAGAAAAAAAAAATGTCATTTTGCACATAAACATTGTAAGCAGATTACACACAAACATTCTTGGCCAACATCGGTATAACATTTATTTGAAGGAATATTAAAAGGCCAAAATATAAGGTCCACTTATCAGATTCCTCACCCCCTCTGATGGCCATTGTAAAAATTTTAGGGGGGAGATGTTTTGGACAGGTAACTCCACTTCATTGAGAGCTGAATGCCTAAATAATGTGTTTTACTTTGGCCAACCCCTCCTTACTTACACTATTGGCAGCCCACTGGACAGGTAGGAAGTGTCATAATAGAAAAATCTAAATACACACTGTACAAATTGAAGCACATTTTTACATTCTGCAATTACCTATCAAGATAATAATAGGAGAACAAAACTTTAAACAGTACCATTTGAAAGTATTCAGGCAGGCCCTTTCACTACATACTTTGGGGAATTCATCCAAAAATATGACCACAAAGGAGGTAGGTATAGTTTGTATGGGTTTGGCAAAGTCAGCAGATAGAGGATTGGTATGGGTTGACTTAGTGGTTGGGGGAGGGAGGGTTCCAAATGAATTTGGGACCCCAAAAAAAAGCCTATGGCACTCTGCCTGAATTTTAGGACCCAAATAACATTTGTACACATTTTAGGGGGTGTTTAGGGTAAAGCACTACAATGGAGCTGACAAAATATATTGTTAAGTGACTAGGCTAGGTGTATATGATCCCAGGATAGCATGCTGGGGAGGTAAGTGAAGGCAAATATGCATGAAGGACAAAAAAGGAGCATTAAAAGCTTCCAGCATGCATGAGAACAATGGGGACATTTGCAGCATATTACAATCATGGTAATTAGGGAATGATTAAATAAATACATTACATTAGCAAACATTAAATACATTTAATGTGATGTTAAAGGAGAAAACCTACCCTAATATAGTCCTTCTGCAGGACCTGGATGATGGCAGAGCAGGCCTCTGGGATAATGATCCCCAGAGCCTGGGGGGAGATGCCTGTCGAGAACTTGAAGTCCTGCAGACTTCTCCCCATCACCAAGTACCGCAAGGTGGTGCCTAGCCTCTGCTCCGGAGTGATGGCTTGCCGCATGCAGGTATCCTGCCTGCTAATATAAGGGGACAGCAAAGCCAACAGACGGTGAAAAATGGGGTCCGTCATCCTGAGAAAATTCCTGAAATCATCAGGGTTATTCTCACAGATCTCACGAAGCAAAGGCATATGAGAAAATTGGTCACGCTGGAGCAACCAATTATTGGTCCATGAACTCCTCCCCACCCTGTTCATGGACTGGGCTTGGGTCAAAGTAACAACCCCAACACCAAGCTTCCGCACAGCACGAACTCTACAACAAGTACGTAACCGCAACATGGCTTCAAAACGGTCGGCTAGTCAGAACGAAGTAACAGAACGCACTGAAGAACAGCAAGGCCTGTGAAGAACGAGCTGAAAATCAGCAATGAGCGGACAAGAACGCACTGAAAAAACAGATACAAACCCACAAGCACAAACTGAACAGCAGTAAAACGATCTGAAAAGCACGAGTCTGAAAAGCGCGAATCGTCTCTCACCAAACTTTTACTAACACAAGATTAGCAGAAGGAGCCCAAAGGGTGGCGCACTTTGTATTGAACTCCCCTTTTATAGTCCCGTCGTACGTGTTGTACTTCACTGCATTTTTGGCGGTCGGAATTTGGTGTGACCGTGTGTATGCAAGACAAGTTTGAGCAGAATCCTGTCGAAAAAACCATCATAGCCTTTTCCGACGAGAAGTCCAATCATGTGTACGCGGCATTACAATATTCATGTATGTTTTATTAAAGCTTGGTTATGGAGAATGTTTGGATGAAGATGAGACATTTACCATAATGTTTTGTTTTACAGATGGGAAAACGGTCAGCGTCCCTGAAACAAAACTTCCAGAGTAAGAAACAGCCACATAAAAAGAAAATCATCCTCCTGATGAGCTCTTCTCCTCTGTGACCATCCTTCTGATGAGCTCTCCTGCTCTGTGACCATCCTCCTGATGACCCCTCCTGCTCTGTGACCATCCTTCTGATGGCCCTTCTTGCTCTGTGTCCATCCTCCTGATGAACCCTCCTGCTCTGTGACCATCCTCCTGATGGACCCTCCTGCTCTGTGACCATCCTGCTGATGGCCCTTCCTGCTCTGTGACCATCCTCCTGATGACACCTCCTACTCTGTAACCATCCTCCTGATGACCCCTCCTGCTCTGTGACCATCCTCCCGATGACCCCACCTGCTCTGTGACCATTCTCCTGATGACCCCTCCTGCTCTGTGACCATCCTCCTGATGACTCCTCCTGCTCTGTGAGCATCCTCCTGATGACCCCTCCTGCAATGTGACCATCCTCCTGATGACCCCTCCTGCTCTGTGACCATCCTCCTGATGACCCCTCCTGCTCTGTGACCATCCTCCTGATGACCCCCCCTGCTCTGTGACCATCTTCCTGATGACCCCTCCTGCTCTGTGACCATCCTCCTGATTACTCCTCCTGCTCTGTGACCATCCTCCTGATGACCCCTCCTGCAATGTGACCATCCTCCTGATGACCCCTCCTGCTCTGTGACCATCCTCCTGATGACCCCTCCTGCTCTGTGACCATCCTCCTGATGACTCCTGCTCTGTGACCATCCTCCTGATGACCCCTCCTGTAAGTGACCATCCTCCTGATGACTCCTCCTGCTCTGTGACCATCCTCCTGATGACCCCTCCTGCTCTGTGACTATCCTCCTGATGGTCCCTCCTGCACTGTGACCACCCTCCTGATGAATTTTCCTCCTCTGTGACCATCCTCCTAATGACCCCTCCTGCTATGTGACCATCCTCCTGATGACCCCTCCTGCTCTGTGACCATCCTTCTGATGACATCCCCTGCTCTGTGACCATCCTCCTGATGACCTCTCCTGCTCTGTGACCATCCTCCTGATGGCCCCTCCTGCACTGTGACCACCCTCCTGATGAATTCTCCTCCTCTGTGATCTGTTATTTTAGTACAAGGACTGCAGTTTCTTTTTAACCACTTGACCACTGGACACTTAAACCCCCTTCCTAACCAGACCAATTTTCAGCTTTCAGCACTCTCACACTTTGAATGACAATTACTCAGTCAGGCAACACTGTACCCAAATGAAATTTTTGTCCTTTTTTTCACACAAATAGAACTTTCTTTTGGTGGTATTTAATCACCACTAGGTTTTTAATTTTTAATGCTATAAATGAAATATAAGAAATAAGAAAGAAAAAAATTCTGTAAAGAAAATACATTTTTCTTTGTTTCTGTTATATAAATTTTCATAATAAATTTTGTCCAAGCTTTATACTGCTACATATCTTTGGAAAAATAATCCAAATCTGTATTATTTGGTCTGTGTGAAAGTTATAGAGTCTACAAGCTATGGTGCCAATCACTGAAAATTGATCACACCTGATGTACTGACGGCCAATCTCATTTCTTGAGACCCTAACAAGCCAGAACAGTACATACCCCCCAAATGACCCCTTTTTTGGAAAGTAGACATTCCAAGGTATTTAGTAAGAGGCATGGTGAGTTTTTTGAAGTTGTAATTTTTTCCCCAAATTCTTTGCACAAAAACAAGATTTTTTTTTCTTTTTAAACAAAAGTGTCATATTATCAGGTTATTTCTCACACACAGCATATGCATACCACAAATTACACCCCAAAATACATTCTGCTACACCTCCTGAGTATGGCAAGACCACATGTGTGAGACTTTTACACACCGTGGCCACATAGAGAGGCCCAACATGCAGGGAGCACCTTCAGGCGTTCTAGGAGCATAAATTACACATCTAATTTCTTGACTACCTCTTGCACTGTTGAAGGCCCTGGAGCACCAGGACAATAAAAACACCCAAAATGACTGCATTTTGGAAAGAAAACACCCCAACGTATAATCTATGAGGCATATCGAGTCTTTTGAACATGTCATTTTTTTCTACAAGTTTTTGGAAAATGTAGAAAGAAAATGAAAACGCATTTTTTTTTACACAAAGTTGTACATTTATACAATATTTCTAACACATAGCATATACATGGCAAAAAATACACCCCAAAATAGATTCTCCAACTCCTCCTAAGTACGGTGATACCACATGTGTGTGACTTTTACACTGCCTGGCCACATACAGAGGCCCAAAATGCAGGGAGCACCGTCAGGCGTTCTAGGGGCATACATTTCAAATCTAATTTGACTACCTTTGAGGCACTGTAGTGGCATGGATGAGCCGTGGATGGGGATGGCTAAACATGGTTGAGCCATGGATGTGGATGGCTGGGTATGGCTGAGTATGGATGGGATGGCTGAGTGGGTATGGCTGAGTAAGAATGGGTGGGTATGGATGGGATGGCCGGGTATGGCTGGGTGGGTATGGCTGCGTATGGCTGGGTCGGGAATGGCTGAGTGTGGATGGGATGGCTGGGTCGGGTATGGCTGAGTGTGGATGCGATGGCTGGGTTGGGTATGGCTGAGTGTGTATGGGATGGCTGGGTATGGCTGAATGTGGATGGGATAGCTGGGTTTGGCTGAGTATGGATTGATGGATGAGTATTGCTGAGTATGGATGGATGGATGAGTATTGCTGAGTATGGATGGACTGATGAGTATTGCTGAGTATGGATGGATGGATGGGTATTGCTGAGGATGGATGCATGGCTGGATGAGTGCTGGAATGGGCACAGATAAGCGCTATGGGCAGTACACATCCAGCCCACAGCGCTGCTGCACCTGATCTCTCCCCTCTCCCCTCACTCTGTATCGATTCGGTATGAGGAGGAGAAAGATGAACCGGATATGACGCCGGTTTGTTTACAAGTGATGTGGTAAACGGCCGCTGTCAGCGGCCATTTACTGTGATCCGTGATGCGCAGGGTCAGGTCATGGATATTCCCAGGTGCGTGCACCAGGGGAGCATAGGAGCAAGATTCTGGGAGGACATCCATGGATGCCTTCCCAGAATAAGCTGATCGCGCTGTAGCCGTCTTTCGGCTATGGCCCAGTCGGCAAGTGGTTACTATTGTACCATGAGGCTTTTGAAAGGAATTGATTTTCACTTTTCTTCATTGTGGTTTCATGTCTAGTTTGTATTACTATTTACCTCTAGCCAATCTCCTTTGCATAATGTTTTAACATAGAAGCACATTGATAGGATTTATTGCACTCAGTTGATCACTTTTACGGGTAAAAAGCTATACATCCCCTGCAGGCAACCAGGTTTAATCCTGTCTACTTATTTCAGGTGACACATTGAGGGAGCTTTACTAAAACTGGAGCACTCAGAATCTGGTGCTGCTGTGCATGGTAGCCTTTTAACTTCAGCTTGTTCAATTAACCTCCTTAGCGGTCAGGGCCATCTTTATTATAGATTGGACCCTGTGCAAACAGTTTCTTGCCCCCCCATGCAATTTCGTTCTCCACCTGCTCTGAGTCTGAGACATACAAAAAAAATAGCAGTTTACTTAATCAAATCAGGCAGCTGTTGAGATTGGTTACCAGAGGTTACAGTGTATCATTACCCCAGGTTACAGCACAAATTATGGCTCACTTATTATTTGATAGAGGCTACAGCACATGATTTCTGATTGTTTTGGTGGTTGCTAGAGGTTATTGGACATCCCTACCACTCACTAATTTGTTGCTAGAGGTTACTGCACAGTATTACTGCTCACCAATTGGCTGCTAGAGGTCACTGCATATCCTTACTGCTCAATGATTGGCTGCAAGAGGTTAGTGTACATCATTACTGCTCACGGATTGGTTGCCAAAGGTTACAGCACATAATCTCCATTCTGCCTGCACAGGAGGGGTGGTGATCAGTGGCAATTCTTGGGGGTTGATGGGATTAGTGGCAGTGGTGGTGGTGGTGGTGGGGGGGAATAGTTAGGAGACAGTACACTGTGGCAAATTCCGAATCATGTAGAGCAAAGCTGGAAATCTTTAGGGACTGAAGATTCCCACTGAGGCGGATCGTGCGGACGGAGCGGAGAAGAAGCCTGGAGGAAGATGCAGGACGAGAAGAGCGTAGGAAGAAGAAGATGAAAAAGAAGATAAAGAAGATGGAGGAATAAGAAGAACACCGAAAGAACACCAGAAGAAAGAAGATGGAAGAAGAAGCCGAAAGAAGAAGAAATTAATAAAGGACTTGTCAAAAACCATCTCTTGTGTTTTTTAACATTTTTGACACTTTTTTTGTGAAATGGTAGGGGTACCCCATTACCAATTCACACAGGGGGGGTGGGATCTGGGGGTCCCCTTGTTAAAGGGGGCTTCCAGATTACGTTAAACCCCCCGCCCGCAGACCCCCACAACCACCGGCCAAGGGTTGTAGGGATGAGGCCCTTGTCCTCATCAACATGGGGACAAGGTGCTTTGGGGGCTACCTCAAAGCACCCTCCCAATGTTGAGGGCATGTGGCCTGGTACGGTTCAGGAGGGGGGTGCTCTCTCTCATCCCCCCTCTTTTCCTGCGGCCTGCCAGGTTGCGTGCTTGGATAAGGGTCTGGTATGGATTTTTGGGGGGACCCCACACCATTTTTTTTTAAATTTTGGAGCGGGGTTCCCCTTAAAATCCATACCAGATCTGAAGGGTCTGGTATGAATTTTGAGGGGGACCCCCACGCCATTTTTTTTTAAAATTTTGGCGCAGGGTTCCCCTTAACCACTTAAAGACCAGCCTTGTTTTGGAATTTAGATGTTTACAACAGTAAAAAACATTTTTTTTGCTAGAAAATTACTTAAAACCCCCAAACATTATATATTGTTTTTTTTATAACACCCTAGAGAATAAAATGGCGGTCATTACAATACTTTTTTTCACACTGTATTTGCGCAGCAGTCTTACAAGCGCACTTTTTTTTGGAAAAAAAACACTTTTTTGAATAAAAAAATAAGACAACAGTAAAGTTAGCCCAATTTTTTTTTTAATTGTGAAACATAATGTTACACCGAGTAAATTGATACCCAACATGTCATGCTTCAAAATTGCGCCCGCTCGTGGAATGACATCAAAATTTTACCCTCAAAAATCTTCATAGGCGATGTTTAAAAAATACTACAGGTTGCATGTTTTGCGTTACAGAGAAGGTCTAGGGCTAGAATTTTTGCTCTCACTCTAATGATCGTGGAGATACCTCACATGTGTGGCTTGACCACCGTTTTCATATGCAGGCGCTACTCACGTATGCGTTCGCTTCTGTGCGCGAGCTCGTCGGGACGGGGTGTTTAAAAATATTTTTTTTTCTTATTTTTTTTATATGATTTTATTTATTTGTACACTGTTTTTTTTTTTAAATATTTGGGTCACTTTTATTCCTGTTATAAGGAATGTAAACATTCCTTGTAATAGAAAAAAAGCATGACAGGTCCTCTTAAATATGACATCTGGGGTCAAAAAGTCCTCAGATCTCATATTTGGACTTAAATGCAATAAAGAAAAAAATGACATTGAAAAAATGTGGCTTTAAGAGTTAAGGACGGAAGTGATGTTATGACGTCGCTTCCGCCCTGCAATGTCATGGAGACGGGTAGGGGCCATCTTCCCCTCACTCGTCTCCATGCACAGCAAGTGAGCGGATGCAATCCGGTGCCCTCCTTCGCTTACCGGAGCCGTCGGTAGCGGCGGAGGGCACCGGATCGCGGCGGGAGGGGGGCCCCTCTCCTGCCACCGATAAAAGTGATCTTGCGGTGAATCTGCCACAGAGACCACTTTTATCTTGTAGCCGACTGCCGGCCGAAAACGGGGATACCGGGGTTATGGCAGCTAGCTGTTGCCATAACAACGATATCCGTCCTCAAAAAAGGGACGTACATCGGCGTGCGGCGGTCGGCAAGTGGTTATTCATGGAATTTAGGGGGACCCCCACTCCATTTTTCTTTTAAATTTTGGTTCGGGGTTCCCTGTGGGGAATTCCCATGCCGTTTTTATCAATGAACTTTCATGTGTATTGTTGGACCGACAATTCATTAATAGCCGTGAGTAGTTTTAAATGACTTTTTTTCCTTTGAAATGTCATTTTGCTGTCAGACTGTTCTAAACACGGGAAACATGCGCCCCTTTACAGGCATACTATAGACACCCCCCAGGTACGAAATTTAAAGGAATATTACACTTTTATTGTTTCACTTTAAGCATTATTAAAATCACTGCTCCCGAAAAAACGGCCATTTTTAAAACTTCTTTTTGCATTGATCCATGTCCCCTGGGGCAGGACCCGGGTCCCCAAACACTCTTTATGACAATAACTTGCATATAAGCCTTTAAAATTAGCACTTTTGATTTCTCCCATAGACTTTTAAAGGGTGTTCCGCGGCTTTCAAATTTGCTGCGAACACCCCAAATTGGCCAACTGGCGAACAGCCGATGTTCGAGTCCAACATGAGTTCGACTCAAACTCGAAGCTCATCCCTACTCACCACCAATTTAAAGGGGGCTTCTACATGGACCACTAATGTAAGTGAGGATTTGAAACTGACCACAAATGCAACTTTGGATTTTTGTTACAGATTACCAATATAAAGAGGAGTTTCTACACTGGTCACCAATGTAATGGGGATTTACACTGACCATTAATGTAAGGGGGACCTTCACACTGGCCACTAGTGTGAATGAAAGGATTGTACACCAAGCCCCAATGTAATGAGAAGATTGACACTGGCCACCAATGTAACTGAGACATTTAGCCTGCGTTCACATTTGTGTGTCGGGAATGCATGCAAAATCACTTTCCTGGCACCACAGAAACATGCTGCCCTTTAACAGATACACAGCAGTTCCATTATTTGTTAATGACACCCTCATGCATCTGCTGAGATGTGTGTATTCACATGCACCAAAATTCAGAGCGCTGTGGCACTATGTTATTTTGAAAAAGGGTTCCACCTCCAATTTGCTTACCTTTGCACAACAGGCTGATGTTAGGCTTAATGACTAGGGATGAGCCGAACACCCTCCTGTTCGATTCGCAGCAGAACATGCGAAGAGGCAAAAAAATTGCCAGAACACAAGAACACCGTTAAAGTCTATGGGACACGAACATGAATAATCCCCCGTCTATTACCAGGTCCTTTGGGTCTGGTATGAATATTAAGGGGATCCCCAAATTAAAATAAAAAAAAATTGCGTGGGGGTCCCCCTAAAATCCATACCAGGCCCTTCGGGTCTGATATGGAAATTAAGGCGAACCCTGCGCCAAATTTTAAAAAAATGGCGTAGGGGTCCCCCCCAAAATTCATACCAGATCCTTACCTGAGCACGCAACCTGGCAGGCCGCAGGAAAAGAGGGGGGATGAGAAAGCGCTCCCCCTCCTGAACCGTACCAGGCCACATGCCCTCAACATTGGGAGGGTGATTTGGGGTAGCGCCCCAAAGCACCTGTCCCCATGTTGATGGGGACAAGGGCCTCATCCCCACAACCCTTGCCCGTTGGTTGTGGGGGTCTGTGGGTGGGGGGCTTATTGGAATCTGGAGGCTCCCTTTAACAAGGGGACCCCCAGATCCCGGCCTCCCCCTGTGTAAAATGGTAACGGGGTACAAATGTACCCCTACCATTTCACAAAAAAAAGTCAAAATGTTAAAAACGACAAGACACAGCTTGGGGACAAGTCCTTTATTAAAAGATAAAAATGTCCCATGATGTCCATTCATCTTCTTCTATCTCGCCACGATGGACTGAAAAAGAAAAAAAATCCGCAACTGGCCCGCCTCCATGGGAGGCTCCCGCTGTGTGACGCTTCTCCACCTTTGACAGTTCTTATATAATTGAGGGCGGGGCCACTTGGTGATGTACCTGGGTGACCCCGCCCCCTCTGACGCCACGGGAACTTCTCTCTGTGGCGTCAGAGGGGGGCGGGGCCACCCGGTTATGTAAACGGGTGACCCGCCCCCTCTGACGCCATAGGGAAGCTATGAGGAAGTCCCCCTGGCGTCAGAGGGGGCGGGGTCACCCTCAGTTATATAAGAACTGTCAGAGGCAGAGAAGTGTCACACGGCGGGAGCTTCCCATGGAGGCGGGTCGGTTGCTGATTTTTCTTTTTCAGTCGGTCGCGGCGAGATAGAAGATGAATGGACATGGTGGGACTTTTTTATTTTTTAATAAAGGACTTGTCCCCAAGCTGTGTTTTGTCGTTTTTTTTAACATTTTGACACTTTTTTTGTGAAATGGTAGGGGTACTTGTACCCCGTTACCATTTCACACATGGGGGAGGCCCTCTTGTTAAAGGGGGCTTCCAGATTCCGATAAGCCCCCCTGCCCTTAGACCCCCACAACCACCGGGCAAGGGTTGTGGGGATGAGGCCCTTGTCCCCATCAACATGGGGACAAGGTGCTTTGGGGGATACCCCAAAGCACCCTTCCCATGTTGAGGGCATGTGGCCTGGTACAGTTCAGGAGGGGGGGCACTCTCTCGTCCCCTCTTCTTTTACTGCGGCCTGCCAGGTTGCGTGCTCGGATAAGGGTCTGGAATGGATTTTGGGGGGACCCCCACACCATTTTTTTTTCAATTTTGGCGCAGGCCCCCCCCTGAAAATCCATACTGGATTTTGGGGGGCCCCTACGCCAATTAAAAAAAAAATTGGCACAGGGTTCCTCTTAAATTCTATATCAGACCCGAAGGGCCTGGTATGGATTTTAGGGGGCCCCCATGCAATCTTTTTTTAAATTTTGGTTCGGGGTTCCCCTTAATATTCATACCAGACCCAAAGGGCCTGGTAATGGACTGGGGGGATCCCATGCTCTTTTTTTCAATGAGTTTTATCTATATTGCTGAGACCTGACAATTCATTACAGCCACGATCAGTTTTAGATAACAATTTTTCCTTTAGTAATGTTATTTTGTGCAGGCACTGTTCTAAAAAAAAAATGCGCCACTTTACAGGCATACTATTGACACCCCCCAGGCACAATATTTAAAGGAATATTTAATTTTTATTGTTTCACTTTAGGCTCGGTTCACACTGGAACCCGCTGCGGATCGCACAGGAGCGCTGTGCGTCCCTGTTCCCCGTTTCAGGGATGAATCAGCTCCGATTTTATGCCTGAATTCAACCCTGAAACTGAGCCAACGATGCACAGCGTTTCTGTGCAGTGCGCTCCACAGCCGTAACGGAGCTATGTGAACAGGCTCCATAGGGAGCGAGTCACATTCTCCTGCTATGCGAATTAGATGCAGGGAAACCCACATCTAATTCATATAGGTGTTAACCCGGCCTCAAGCATCAAAAAAATCACTGCTCCCAAAAAAAATGGCAATTTAAAAAAAAAATGTTTTGCATTGATCCATGTCCCCTGGGGCAGGACCCGGGTCCCCAAACCCTTTTTATGACAATAACTTGCATATAAGCCTTTAAAATGAGCACTTTTGATTTTTCATGTTAGTGTCCCATAGACTTTAACGGTGTTCCAGCGGCTTTCAAATTTGCCCCGAACACCGCATATTGTTCGCTGTTCGCAGAACATCCGAACAACCAAAGTTCGGCCTGAACTTATGCTCAGGCCGAACCGTTCGCCCATCCCTATTAATGACCAGTTGTAGGCAAGACTTTGAAGCATGCCCCTTTACCTCCCCAGTGGGCAGCATTCAGCAGAAGTGATGGTGGATATCATCTCAAGGGGGCATGATATACATATGAATGCTGCTGGTCCGCAGCTATTTACATAGTAATGCCACTGCTATTTACATAGTAATGCCACTGCTATTTACATAGCAATTCAGGTTATTTACACATAAACACGGGGTCTGCAGTTGAGTCATCTGTACACAGCAATAGGGCAGAGCTAAGCAGCATTAGTAACATAACTTCACACTGAGATATCAGGACACAGCACGGACTAAAACTTCAAGGTGAAAGAGAATTCAAACTGGGATAGTTGGCAAGTAGGAGGCAGCTGCTAAGGGCCCCACAACAATAACTGGGCCCAGGGCAACTGCCCCTTTTGCCCTGCCTTAAAGACAGCCCTGCTAGCAGTATTCCCGAGTGTGGCTCGGGGTGAATTTTCAGTACCAAAAGCGGTAACCCCCGAGTCACACTCGGGATCGCATTGCAGGATCCAGGCAAAGTTACTTACCTTGTCCCCAGGATCCTGCGATGTCCCCCCGCTGTGTGTGCGTGCCGGTCCTCCACTCGATTCATCACAGCGCCATGCTCCGTTCCCTGCGAGCGTTGCGATGCACCGGAATGGAGATCGGCGCCAAATTCAAAAAGTTAAAAGCACACACAATACATACAGTACACTGTGATCTTACGGATTACATAACTGTATCACATTATTTCACATCCCTTTTGTCCCTTATGGTTCGTCCAGTGTCCTGCATT